>CM072995.1:330472634-331758134 GCA_037038555.1 Rhynchonycteris naso | reverse complement strand
GGTCTTTTCTGTTGTGTAGTCTCGAGGCAAGAGGAAATGAAAAGAAAGGTGACCATCAGTTTTACAATAACGAAACAAGTGACACCTAAGATAGTTCTAAAGATAAGTACATATTCCAACTATTTATTCAATGTATGTGTCCTTTAGAGCTCACATTATTTATTTTGTTCTATATCTTTGATAGGATTAGTCTCATTTGATTTTTACATTAAGGCAAAAGAGACATCTTTTCCTTGGCTTTAATTAGTCTTATTTACCTAAGAAAAGAGAAAACAAGGCTCCTTTTCATAAAAGATTAATAACAATAGTAGGAAAAAGTTTGTTTTTCTTTTGAAAATCTGTGTTGTGATTATATTAATTGAATGTTTAAAAATACTAATCCTGAGCAAGAGTAAAAATAAGAACAGTTTTGACTAAATAATAACATTGCTTCACTGGTAAACCTAAACAGCTTTATAATTCAATCATGGAATATAAAGTCAAAAAGGTTAGAATTCAGACTCCTGATGTCCATTGCAAATCTGAATACTCGGAGTAGAAATAAAACACACATAGTAAATAATACACAACAGTAAAAAGCATCAGAAATTGATGCGCCTGGATTTTGTTAAATATAACAAAGGCTCTCTCAGTCCTTCCCAGATGAATCTAGCTGGGAGAAGCACTCGACAATGTATTGCATTGACAGATCCCTCGGAAAGGAAACACTGGATTTCTTTTTACATAGGCACAGACTTTTCCCCCCAAAATTCAAAGATAAAAAGGACAGACTTGCAAATAGAGTATGAATCCTGTCTTCATGAAAGCAAAAAGTTCTGGACACTTTGGAAACTGAAGTAAGTTGCTTGAGCTTTTAGTTCTATCTACCCCTTGTGAAAAATCAGTGCTTTCTATCCAGCAAGGCAGTATCCTGACAGTTCACACACCAGCGAAGGCAGTAAGTAAAGGCTTTGTGACATGAATCAAGTGACACCAAGCTCTAACTAATTTTCTAGTTCCGCGGTGCCAGTGTGCAGGAGCAGGAAACTGCTGCACAGCAGGGAGCCTCTCACAGTGTGACGGCCTGTCGGCATGGCTATAATCAGTCCAAAGTCAGCACGGTGAACACCAGGCGCTGACTTCTGACACTGGGCACAGCCCTCGGGGCTTCTTCAGTGTGTCTTTTTGTTTTATTCAAACTGTCTCTCTTCCTCTTCATCTGCTTCTTCAATGACCTGAATCTCATCTGCTTGAGGTAAGGAAGAATTCTCCACCTGCAGTGTAGTTCCATCAGCCTTACATTTCTCTTCTTCCTCTATGATTTCCTTCCATATCTTGTGGTTTTCAGTGAGGTGGTGCATTAGCTGACAAAATATTCGCCGTCTGCCTTTCCTTCTCTGTGGTTCTGTGAAATTAAAAATACATATATTCTAATCATAGCAATATGAGTCGTCATTCATTCAATAAATATCTGAGTGCCTGTCATATTCATGGCACTTATCTAAGCCCTGGGGTTATAGTAATAATAAGATAAAAATAATCGCTGCACTGGCCCTGGTGGGTTAGCTCAATTGGTTAAGAGCGTTGACCTAAAACTACAGTTTCAAGGTTCAATCCCCGGTCAGGGTACACACAGGAAGCAACCAATGAGTGCACGACTGAGTAGTACAACAAAGGAATGGTTCCCTTTCCACTCCCCTCTCTCTCCCTTTCTCTCTCTGCCTCTCTATAGAAATCAATAAAAATTAAGCTCTGGCCAGATATCTCAGTGGTTGGAGAGTCGGCCTGGAATGCAGAGGTTGCTGGTTCAATTCCCCAGTCATGGCACATACAGAAGCAGCTCAATGTTCCTGTCTTTCTCTCCCTAACTCTCAAAAAATAAATAATAAATAATGAATTAAAAAAAAAAATCACTGCACTATGGAACCCAGTTAAGCAGATAAAGAAGCAAAACGTAAGTATGTTAAATGGCACTCAGTATTATGGATAAAAATAAAGCCAAGAAAGAGATTAGGCAAGACTGGGGGTAGGGGAGATGGTACTGAAATTTCAAATGCCAACCTTTTCAGGATTTTTTTTTTAGATATTAAAGACATCAAAATTTTGGTGAGTGTAAATTGTCAGAAGCCAGTCAACTTTCCCAAGATGATATTCAGATGGTAATGGCATAAGATTACTGTTAACTATGCTATCCTGGGTACAACGTTGTGGGGGTTGAAAAAGAACAGAGTTCTTTGTAGTTATCTGTTCTGATGAATAGCATGCTTAGAAAACAAAGTAATTAGATAGTTGCTCTTTAAAGTAGAATTTAAATAACTGATTTTATTTATAGTTACTAAGGTGACAAATATTTCTTTTGAATTTTCCACTTCTACTCATTGCTCTACAGAAAACTGTGTCCCTACAGTTTCATAATTAAAATCCATAATGCTGGCCCTGACCAGTGGTTCAGTGGAGCATTGACCTGGCTTATGGATGTCCCAGGTTTGATTCCTGCTCAGGGCACACAGGAGAAGCCTCCCCATCCCGCCTCTCCCTCTTCTCTCCTTCCCTCCCACAGAAAGTGGCTCAATTGGTTTAAGCATGGCCCAAGGCGCTGAGGATAGCTCTGTTGGAGCACAGGGCCTCAGGTACTAAAAATAGCTCAGTTGATTTCAGCATTGGCCCAAGATGGGCTTCCTCAGTGGATCCTGGTCAGGGCATATGTGGTAGTTCACCTCACTATCTCCCCTCCTCTCACTTAAAAACAAACAAACAAAAAAGAACAAAAATAAAATCCATAATGCCACACAACTTGGTTCTCTTTTTATAGTAAGTTTCCCGACTGTTTTGACCCATTTCTGAAGTCTGTGTGAAGGGCAGATAAACAGGCAAGGAGGGGTGAGCTGAGGTGAAGGAGGACTAGCCAGTCGGACCTGCCCACCTCACATATGTTCAGGTATGGTGACAGTGCTCTCATGGATGCACAGGTACAGCCTGCTGAAGAGCACTGGCTGGAGGACACCTCAAGAGATGCTACTTTAACTAAGCAAGCTTGTTGTGTGAGAGCATTAGCAATGGGCACCCGGCCCACAGTAGCTACTCAAAACAAGATGATTCAATCTGAATATTTAGTAGCTGTTATTCAAGACAAGACTACTGAATCTGTATCATATATACATAACACAGAGTTATAGAGAACAGAAAAGCAAATCCTGGAGGGAAGGGGGCAGGTGTGGGAGGGAGGAGGGCAAGGGGGAGCTTGAGGGGAACATGGGGCGGGGATGTACTCGTTGCGACACCTGAATCTATGTAAACACAATAAATTAAAATTAATTAATTATTTTTTAAAGACTAAATAAAACCCCAAAGATCCAATCCAGATTAAGTGGGCATTTTAATCTTCAGTTAATAGCATTAAATAAATGGTATCCCTATGTTCTTACTAAGATTTAGATTGTCTTCTATTTCTTCATCGTCTGTATCTAATTCTTCAGCATCCTCATCATAACAACTTTCAGTGTCATCATCCTCTTCTGCTTCTATCCACTGACCCGGGAGCAAGCCAGCAGCATCATAAGAGTTACACAGGGGACCCACAATGTGGGTGATGAAAGACTCTTGGAGTTTTGCTAGTTGAGGAGAAGAACGATCCATGAAGGGACTGATGGGCAAACCAAGGTTTGCTTCTTCATCTCCCTGATCATTTTAAAAAGAAAAGTACATTTTTAACTATGTCTACATCAAAATCATTTTTACCAAAAAGCATCAATCATAATTATTACTTTATCAGTTCATCTGTAAGCATTTCTCTAATATTTGAGAGATATTAAACAAGACTTTATTCTCATACTCCACCAGTCAACTGGTATGGCTGATACTCAGTTAACAAGAAAAAATATACAGAAAGTATTAGCAAATTTACTGACAACCCGCAGAATTCCATAATGTCAAACACAGATTCTCTTTACCCTAAAAGGGAGATTGTGTAGTGGAAACATGTATCTCTCTCACACAAAAATTAGGGGATATTTCAAAATGAATAGGAAGCTATAAAACATCCCCTAATTTTTGAGAGCAGTATATATATATATATATATATTTTTAGTGTGAAACAGAATGAGAGACAGAGGGACAGATAGGAACAGACAGGCAGGAAGGAGAGAAATGAGAAGCATCAATTCTTGGTTATAGGTTGCATACCTTAGTTGTTCATTGATTGCTTTCTCATATGTGCCTTGACCAGGGGGCTACAGCTAAGCCAGTGACCCCTTGCACAAGCCAGCAACCATGACATCATGTTTATGATCCGAAGCTTAAGCCAGAGACCCCATGCTCAAACTGGCAACCTTGGGGTTTCAAACCTGGGTCCTCTATATCCCAGTCTGAAGCTCTATCTACTGTACCACCACGGTTAGGCTGGAAATATTTTTTAAAATTAAATTTAGTGGGGTGACATTGATCAATCAGAGTACATAGATTTCAGGTAAGCATCTCTATAGCATTTGAACTGTGCCCATCATCCAAAGTCAAATAATTTTCTGTCACTGTATATTTGTTCCTCTTTACTCCTCTCCCCAACCCCCTCCCCTAGGCAATCATTTCACTTTTATGTATGTTCATGGGCCTCAGTTTCATAGGTGGGATATATACAAAACATTTTTCCTGTTGTAGTGGTACCTCAAATGCACAGAGTGAGTTTGCAAATGCTTTCTAATGCTCCCCCCTTTGTAACAGCAGGGCCCTTTCATGAATCTAAATTTTAAAAACCTAATATGTACAACATAAGTAGAGCTACTGTGGTTGAGGTGAGGATTCTGGGCCCAGAACCCCAACTGCTTGCTCTGAGATACCTTCTTATTGTGGTCTCGAGGGTACTGGAAGCACAATCTGAGATCAGACAGATGTGGCTGTAAAACAAGCTTTTGCCACCTACTACTATAGGGTGTTGGGTAAGCTCTCCGCTCAATTTATGTGTAAAATTTTAAGAATCTACAGGGTTGCTATGAGGATGAAAAGCAGTATTATATGAAGTGTTTAGCACAGTGCTGAGCATTCTCCAAATGGCACTATTAATATTTTGGTTCTTAGTGTCTGAACTGGTGTGTAATGAATACTGTTCCCAATACACAAATTCTATAGGCAAGATGAGCCACACGTCCCTGAGGAAACCAGCAGAAACTATCCCAGTGATTAACTGTCCCAGGATTTAAAATCTTCTATGACTTCTATGAGTAAGAAAACTATTAATGTTATAAAAATCAATTGGGTTTGTCCACAGGATTCTATAATTTCACAGGTTTAGTGCTTTGACAGGGGAAAGGGGGTGTTTGGCTTTTCTAAGCCCATGGCACTTGGATATAGGAATATAAAGTGGCATCATTACAATAATAAAAAGGTGGGCAAGGTTAGAATTTTACCTCCATATCTGAAGGATGTTTAATAGCATAGTCAAATTGAGAGGAAATTTGATCGTTTTGATCATGGTTAACTGGAATCTTTATTAGTTACTAAAACGTTGTGATTCCCTGGCCAGATAGCTCAGTTGATTAGAGCCTCGGCCCGAAGAGCAGAGGTTGCTGGTTCAATCCCTGGTCAGGGCACATACAGGAACAGATTGATGTTCCTCTCTCTCCTTCCCCCCTCCTCTGGCTGAAATCAATAAATAAAAAACAAACAAACAAACAAAAACCTTCATTACAACCCTATGATAGGGTGTCATTTTTCTCCTTTGATATATGAATAATTAAACCTAGAAAAATTAACTGATACTGTCTGAAATATATGATTTTTAGTGATAGATTAGGACTTACAGCTAACATTCATGGAGCACTTAGGTGTCAGGAACTTTTCTAAGACTTTAGATACTAAGGTTGCTGTGAATATTATGCGGTAGGTACCATCAATATAATCCTGTTTTATCAATGGGAAAACTGAGGCACAGAGAGGATAAGTAACCTACCCAACATCATATTGCTGAAAAGGAGGAGCCAGGATTCAACCTCAAACATGGCTTCCAAGTTTGCTCAATAAGAATTAATTCTACCTGACCACACAGTGGTACAGTGGATAGAGTATTGGCCTGGGATGCTGAGGATCCAGTTTCAAAACCCTGAGGTTGCCAGCTTGAGCACAGGGTTACCAGCTTGAACATGGGATCACAGACATGACCCCATGGTCGCTGGCTTGAAGCCCAAGGTTGCTTGCTTGAGCCTAAGGTCACTGGCTCAGCTGGAGCTCCCTGGTCAAGGCATATATATATGAGAAAGCAATCAATGATACAACTAAGAAACTACAACTATGAGTTGATACTTATCATCTCTGTCACTGTCTGTTCCTCCCTCCCTCTCTCTCTTGCTTTAAAAAAATTATTAAAAATAATTATATTATAAATTGGGTCTAAATGAACTTTTCAAATGTTCTTTCACTGAATTAGTGAGTTTTCTAAAACTTGTATACTAATACTTTTTTATTACCTCTGTATAGATAATACAAAGATGGCCTTTCTTTTCCTTAGTATAGAAGTCTTCCTTTGTGAACACAAATTAAAACCTGGAGCAGACTTCAGTTATCCTTGAGAATGTGGATGGAACTATACAAACTGATATTGCAATCTACAAATGAGGCAGATATTTATAACTGTCTAACACCCAAAATTACAAATAAATTAGTTTTAATGTATCAGAATAGTAAAATAGTAATCTTGGAATATTTATCTGTTTCCATGATTACCCAATATAGAATTTTGTAATTTATGAACATCAGAGTTGGGACTTTTAGCTGAGGTGGTTAAAAGGGACTGTACATTTACTAACCATTTAATACAGGCTGGGTGTGACAAGATATAACAGGTAAGTATGCATGACTTAAAAATTCCATTTCATCACTCCTACTGGAGTTGCAACTCATGGTATGAAAGCACTGTCACAGAGGCCTCCTGTGGTAGACAGTTTGGTCTTTTCTGATTAATAAGGTCAATAAGGATACCCAAGGAATATAATCCCAAAATCAAGATCTGTGTTTGATGCTTTGGAGATAATGAAAGTTACGCTTATGGGGAAATCAGTATACTTCTCCATTCAAAATTGGACCTTGCCCAATCAGGCGGTGGCACAGTGGATAGAACGTCAGACTGGGACACAAAGGACCCAGGTTTGAAACCCTGAGTTCGCCAGCTTCAGCACGGGCTCATCTGGTTTGAGCAAGGGGTCACTCAGTCTGCTGTAGCCCCCTGGTCAAGGCACATATGAGAAAGCAATCAATGAACTACTAAGGAGCTGCAACAAAGAATTGATGCTTCTCATCTCTCTCACTTCCTGTCTGTCTGTCCCTCTCTCTGTCTCTGTCACAAAAGAAAAAAAAGAAAAAAATTGGACCTCAAAAAATGGTAAAGATATTGCTAAATGGTAGGATTATTTTTAAACACAAGATTTTAAAACACATCGGAAAAGAGCATGTTTATATCTTTGAATCCTTGGAAACAATTCAGTATTTACTTTGCTCTCATGTCTATCTAGCTCACTAGTTTCTTACCCTCTGCCAGGACTAACCCAGTTGATGTTTGTTTCTAAAGCAGTCTTTATAGCAGAGTTGAAAAGGTGTTGATAGTCTTTAAATATAACCTAAGTATAACCTGATCCAGTTAAAAACAACTTCATTTATAATAAATTATCATAGGTTATAGGCTCTCCTTACCTCTAGACACAAGAACACATTCGACCCGCTCCAGATAGCCATAAGCTATTTTTTGTTTTAAATTTTAGCAGTGAAGGGAAAAAGAGCAGAGAATATACTAAGACCAGAGTAAATGAAACTGTTTCAAACGATTTTTGGTCAAAGCAACTCAGATTTCCAACATTTAAGTTAACTATCCAAATCCCAAAGATTAGTGTACTTTCAGATGACGGCTCTTAAAAACCCTCACCATTCTCATGTTTCAGCTTACCTGCTCATAGAATTCATTGACAATGCCTTCTGTCCATTTCAAATGCAAGTTTCGAACTTTTGCTGGACCATTTATATCAGCCAGTTTGATGCACACCTGGCATACTAAGAGGCGATCATTTTCATTACTCCATTCTATACCATTACTATTTACATCATTGGCCTGTTTTGGGAAAACAGGATATTTTAGGTTCCAGCAGCACAGGAGTTTTGTTATTTCTACAAAATTATTTTAAACTCTTCCATCCAAATGACAGGAATGAATTTCATTCCTGCTTCTTTTAATTGGTTTGTGCCATAATGTGGACCTCTATGGTTCAGTTTCTTAAATTGGAAATGTTATTATAATTTTGTTTCAATGGAAGCAGACACTATAAAAACAACAAACCATGGGTTTCAATATTTGTGATTACCAGAGAGAATTATAATTTGTGCCTGTGTGTATATATGTATATATTACATGTTATTAACATGAAATACAATACTTAAGTATATGTATATGCAAAACATCAATAAATCATAATAATTGTAGTCTACCTCAAAAAGATACTGTAAAATCTAAGGAGAAGTTGGCTCTAGCTGTGAAAGGCAAATGGGATACAGGTGAAAGAACACAGTCTTAGAAGCTGATCTCCGTGGTTTTAAATCCTGACTCAGAATGATTTACTAATTCATTGTGTAGCACTGGAAAAATTGCTTCATCTCCTTCAGCCTAACTTTTCTTCAGAGGATAGAAAAAGTAATACCAATCTAGCCATATTGCCATTAAGATTATTACCAAATGAAAAATCCCTAGTTCATAGTAACTACTAAGTAAATGATAACATTGTTATTTAAATAAATGGTAATTATTATTAGGTAAATTACTATGCTTTTTTAAGAATTCAAATTTTCTTTTGTAAAACATGAAGTGAATGGGTTGGATCCTGTGGGTTTTGAACCTTTTACTGTGATAGTATTTTGGCACCAAACCCTTTTGTCAAAAGAAAACTTAGGCATACCACCACCACTACAGAAAACACTTAAAAGGAGAGCTATTCTGGTGGGAACTGTGTGTGTGGGGGGGGTGCGGGGGCAGAAGCACCACAGGGCACTGCCTGAGAACGGCTGGATAGAAGTCTCAGATGGTCACAGATTTAAAAGGACTGGATTAGATAATCTTTCATCTGTAAAAACTTCTATTACTCTGACTAATGCACTTAACTTTTATTTTTATTTAATACATTTATTTAATAGATACACAATTATAAAGTAATTTTAAAGGCACAGTGATTTCTCAGTGAATTTTATAAGCATTTCATTAATATCACAACAGAAACATAAGATCTCCCTTCATGGGGTTAAATCTATGTAGTATACCTTAGTTACCATTTCCTCTACCAGGAAGGTACACCTTCCTTTGTGTTACAAACTCATCTACAAAACAATAGATTCCTGCCAGTGAAAGGAGGTGGCCTTCTCTCAGGAATTGAAAGCAGTGATTTTCAACATTTTCTTCATCCCAAATGTCAGAGGCATATAGAATACACTCTGATCACTACCAGTGTCATGTGAGGACAGGGACTCCTACGTGTTCTTTCCTTATTCTTTGTTAGCACAGTGATTGCACATAGTGGGAAATCTCCAAAAATAGTTGTTCAATGAGCGCAGATTCTCAAGTGGAAGAGTGGAGAGGACTTCTGTCCCACACCAGCCAAACACCAACATAAAGAAGGTGTAATAGGTGCAGCAATGTAGGCATAACTGGCTTCTTAGAAGCACATCTTTAATTTCATAAAATGCCTTTTTTGGCACTGTTCACAACTATCTCAAATCTGCCCTTAAAAGCTTTTGACATAACTGATTTGCGACTCCATGAAATTTACAGTACACGTCTGTGTTGGAGAGAGGAAACAGCAAGCAATAGTATTTTAGGATACGTTGTTGTTAGGTTCGGGCCCAGGGCCCATTACCAAAAGCCTCAACCAGCCAGGTTGAACCTGAAGTGATCTGGTGCCAGGGCAGTTCCTGTAACTCACCCCCTGAGTAAACCCCACTGGTACCCCACCTCCCCCTGAAACAACTTCCTCATTAAGCAATCCCCTCGCCCAACCATGAAAAGCTTTGAGATTAGCCAGGAACCTGATGAAAATTCTGCCCTTTTCCTTTCTCACCTAATGCAGGCTCTTTCAAAAGATTCCACCCTTGACCCCACATCTACCAAGGGACAATTCTTTTTAAACATGCATTTTATTTCCCAATTGACCCCCAAATTAGACGAGATTAAAGAAAAGCCCTCAAATGCCACAAGAGAACCTCTAAAATATAGTCTTCAAGGTCTTTAATAACAGAGATGAAGAAGCCAAAGTACAAAAACAGAAAAGAGATCAAGCTAAATACCAAATGCTAGCCACAGCCACCCAAGGCTCCAATAGAAATACTCAGGGCCAGAGGGGGAAGGAGAATAAACTGCCAACTGGTTTGTACCAACTGGCTTTAAACGCATCAAGGGGAACATTGGGCGAGTGCCTGCCCTAACCTCTGACCTCCCCAGGGCCCCTGTCCCAACCCGAATGTGGCAAAAGGGCCACCAGACAGTTGACTGCAACCACATCTCTCAAGGTAGGGCCCATCCCTTGCCTTTGGACAAGATCCATCAGACCTTGGCTTGCACAGCCTCCTAGGACTGGCCACTGAAGACTAAGGGTGCCTGGGCCATATGTTCCCCCATGTGAAGAACTCCAGCAGAAGCCAGGGTAACTAACAGTAGCAGCTAACCCCGTCTCTTTTCTCATCGATACAGGGGTGACTTACTCTGCCATGTCAGAATTTTCAGGATCTACTAGTCCTTCCCAGGTCTCTACCGTGGGATCTGACAATCTGGTCTCAAAACCTCATATCACTTCCCCTCTCAATTGTACTCTTCTAAACACCCCTTTTATACACTCCTTCCTCTTTATCTCCAGCTGCCCAACCTCCTTTCTAGGATAAAATATTTTGTCTAAATTCAGAACCTCCCTTACGCTAACACCTCAGCTCTTCAAATCAGATTCCTCTCTCCTCCCCCTCCTCACTTACCCCTGAATCCAAAGAGTTCCCAGTGCCTCCCTCCCAGGTTAATCCACTAGTTTGGGACACATCTACTCCCTCGGTAGCCTGCCATCATACCCCAATACAAGTACAATGAAAAGACCATACTTCATATCCCTGTCAGCCACAATACCCCCTTCTTCCTATAGAGCTGTAAGGGCTTACAGCCCATCATTACTCACCTTCTCTCACAATACCTCCTGAAGCCTACCAGTTTACCATATATTACTTCCATTTTACCAGTCAAAAAGCCAGATGGATCCTATCACTTAGTCCAGGACCTAAGAATGATTAATCAGACAGTTCTCCCCATCCATCCAGTTGTTCCTAATCCCTATACTATCTTATCCCTCACTCCCCCTAATATTTCTCACTTCATAGTCCTTGATCTTCAGGATGCTGTCTTCACCATTCCCCTATACCCACACTTTCAAAGCCTATTTGCATTTACCTGGAGTGATCCTGTCTCACTACAGTCTCGCCAACTTACTTGGATGGTCCTTCCCCAAGGCTTCCGAGACAGCACTCACTTCCTTGGCCAAGCCCTAGATTCCGGCCAATCTACTTTAAATCTAAACGCTAGCGTTCTCCAATATTTAGGTGATCTTCTTTGCAGCCCCTCTTATCAATCATCACAACAACTTACCACTGCTCTTCTCAACTCCCCGTCAGAAAAGGGCTACTGAGTCTCCCCTAAAAAGGCCCAAATCTCAACTCCCCATGTCACTTACAACTCACTATCACTCCTCAACACCAAGCCATGATGACTGCCCAGGAAAAACTCATTTTCCCCTTATCCACACCAACCTCAAAACAAGAACGTCTATCTTTCCCTGGACTTGTATGTTACTTTCAATTCTGAATTCCCAGTTTTGGCCTCCTAGTAAAGCCACTCTATCAGGTGACTAAGGGCTTCTCATCAGAGTTCTAGATCCCACCATAAATATGTCCCTATCCTTTAAAATCTCCAACAAGCCCTTGTCTCAGCTACTGCTCTTACTGTCCCCAATCACCAAGCTCTTCAAACTTTATATTGGTGAAAGGGAGGGAATAGCTATTGGCCTTTTAGGACAAAATCTAGGGACAGACCTGCAAATCATAACCTATTTGAGACTACTGTTAAGGGATGGCCAACCTGCCTAAGGGCCCTAGGAGCAGCCACCCTGCTCATACAAGAGACTTAGTATGAGCAGTTCTGGACAACCAACAACAGTTTTTTTCCCTCCCACAATCTTTCTGACTTAATATCTCACAAAGCTACACAAACTCTCACCCCCTCCCTAATTTGAGCCTTTCATGCCGTCTCTATAGCCTCTCCACATGTCACCCAGGCCAAATGCACCAAACTCAATCCTGCCACTCTCCTGCCTCTGCATGACCAAGACACCACCCATTCATGGTCCAACATTTCTGATTATAGAATGCCTCTCTCCCCACACCACAGACCAACCCCTGCGTAATGCAGACCATACTTAGTTCGCTGATGGCAACTACTACACACCCAGAAAAACGGGTAGCTAGGTATACATTGACTCCAAGTACACCTTTTACATCATACACTCATGTGCCTTAATATGGGAGGAGAGGGGCTTTCCAACCATTAAATGTTCTCCAATAACTAAGGTCCCAATATTTAAACTACTACAAGCTGCCCACCTCCCAAAGTCAGCAGCTATAATCCATTGTAGAGGCCACCAGACAGGATGATTCTACCAGACAAGGCAATAACATAGTGGACCAAGAATCTAGATCAGTGGCTCAAAGGACACCACCACAAAACCAACGATAGCCCTTACTATACCTTTACAGAGCAGCAATCTTTATATACTCAGGGAGCTAACAAGGAAGGTCCCTGGTTCAAACTCTTAAGGCAGCCTGACCAGGCGATTGGGTAGTGGATAGAGCATCAGACTGGAATGCGGAGGACCCAGGTTTGAAACCCCGAGGTCACCAACTTAAGCCCAAGGTCGCTGGCTTGAACAAGGGGTTTCTCAGTCTGCTGTAGCCCCCCAGTCAAAGCACATACGAGAAAGCAATCAATGAACTACTAAGGTGACGCAACAAAGAACTGATGCTTCTCATCACTCTCCTTCCTGTCTGTCTGTCCCTATCTGTCCCTGTCACCAAAAAAAAAAAAAAAAAAATTAAGGCAAATACATCTTATCTCAGGACCAAGTTCTCTTCATCCTACAGTCTATTCATGCTTTTTACATATAGGAAAAAAACCTACAATTTTTGAGGCCTCCCATCTTCCACTAATCTAGCCACTATCCTCCAACATATGACCAAGTCTGTTCCATTTGCTGTTTGGTCTCTCCACAGGGGAGCATCAGGTCCCTGCCCTTCCCACACACATCATGCTGGAGGCCAGGTAGGTACCAGGCAAAACTGGCACACAGATTTCACCCACATACCTTTAGTAAAGAAAACAAAGTATCTTCTAACTTTAGTAGGTACCTTCTCAGGATGGGTAGAGGCTTTTCCAGCTACATCAGTAAAGTCATACAAAGTCATCCTGGCCTTCACTCCACACATAATTACCCAATTGGGCCTTCTAACCTTATTACAGTCCAATAACAAACTGGCATTCATATCTCAAATAACACAACAGACAGCATTCACCCTCAACATACAATGAAATCTACATATGCCCTAAAGACCTCAAGCTTCAGGAAAGGTTTAAAAGGTCCACTGTATTATTAAGACATATGTAACAAAAGTAAGCATAGAAACTTGAGAACCCTGAACCTCTCTCCTCCCAATAGCCCTAATGAGGATTCAGGGAAGCCCAAAGGCCCCCAGTCGTTTCAAACTCATGCATGGACAGTCTTTCCTTCTAGGCAACTTCCCAACCACAGAAACCCCTTTGGTGAAGTATCTCCTTACTCTAAATCTTGTCAGACAACTTCTAAGGGAGCATGCAGGTCAGGTCTTGCTACAACCACACACTGGGAAATTACCCCCCCCTACTACCAGGTAAGTGGGTCCTATTTAAATACAAACAATCCATCTGACCAGGCGGTGGTGCAGTGGATAGAGCATCGAGCTGGGACACGGAGGACCCAGGTTCAAAACTGCAAGGTTGCTGGCTTGAAGACCAAGGTTGCTGGCTTAAGTCCAAGGTTGCTGGCTTGAGCAATAGG
The DNA here is from genome assembly GCA_037038555.1 of Rhynchonycteris naso. NCBI lineage: Eukaryota > Metazoa > Chordata > Mammalia > Chiroptera > Emballonuridae > Rhynchonycteris > Rhynchonycteris naso. Next base: position 331,744,020 of record CM072995.1, on the reverse strand, counting down.
TTACTCACTCTGCTGCAGCCCCTGGTCAAGGCACATATGAGAATGCAATCAATGAACAACTAAGGTGCCTCAGTGAAGAATTGTTGCTTCTCATCTCTCTCCCTGTCTGTCTGTCCCTCTCTCTATAAAAAACAAACAAACAAAACACCTCCACCATCTTCACATCCCATGCAACTGAAATGGCAGGGCCCATACCAGGCACTACTCACTACCACACAGCTATAAAACTAAGGATCTGCCCATTGGATCCACCTTTCTAGGCTAAAACATCCCAGAGGAGCCTGGGTCACACAGAGGAACTTTCTCACAAATTCTGAATTGACCTCATTAGACCTATGAAAATTTGCCTTTCCTGTACTCCAGAACCAACAGATGAGTAAAAACCCTTGTGACTGTCCCTTCTATACTCTGACCCCAAGCTATTCGAAACTCCTCACCCATTGCCTCTACAAACCCTCTCCTTTCTACTGCATCTCTCCCATTAAGGGTTCATATCCTTCCATTCCTATGGAACTCCTACATAAAAGGGGATTTAGAATACCCTGGGAAACAATTTCCCAACTCCTAGACCTCAACAGACTAGTCATCTTTCCATTTGGAAGCCCGACCAGGAGTAATCACCCTTACTCCCTTCCTCCTCCTTAGTCTTAACAGTGTAAATTCTAACACCACTTCAAATTCCTTTCTAACTACTTTACATTTAGAACAAACTCTTAAATTCACACACTCTCTCCTAAACAAAACAAATCCTACTTTAGGCCCGGATTGTTGGCTCTGCCTCTCCCTATTGTCCTCTGCCTATACTGCTGTCCCAGTACCTCTCACTTGATTGGGATACCACTGAAACAACCCTAGTTGATACAAAACAAAAGGGCACTATTTTTTTTTTTTTTTTTTAGAAATGGCAAGCTCTCTTTTTAATAACTATCCAAACTCCCAGGTTAACCCACCCTCCCTACTTTTCCAGACTTATACCAACAGTTTAAAAACGCTCACCCCTGACTCTCCTCCACCCCAATAAACGGCATTGGTGCTCTACACACACTGCCCTACTAACTCAAGCCCCCCTATGCCTCACCAGAATGTCAAGGAATACTTCTGTTGGCTATCTGCCAAAGACAGCATGCAACATCAATGTTGCTCTATAGCTCCTGACCACACACTGGTCTCAACTAGTATACTACCAGGTCTCTACTAAAGCAAACAGCTGCTTTCTCCAACCAGTCAGGTTCTCCTCCTTTCCCACATTGCAAGCCTCTTCTTTTAATTGCTCTTATCCCTCCTGCCCCTCTTCCCCTGGATCACCTCCCACTCCAAAGTCCCCTCATCGCTGCAACCAACATTCAACTACCCATCTCTTTCCCCTTATTGTGGCTGCAATGGCATCTACATTATCAGTCTGGGCAGCAGAACCTGAAAAGAACACACCTCTCTATGCTTTTTCTCACCTCTTTTCATTTCTCTCTCTGCTTAATGCACCAAGGAATGTCCTTCTGTGGCGAAGATACCTACCTCCGCCTTCCTACTAACTGGTCAGCAACATGTCCTCTAGCTTACCTTTCTCCCAATGTTGATAGAGTTCCCAGCAACCAGTGGTCCCTACCTATTCAGTGATCCAGCAACTCTGGCAGAGAAGAGCAGTGCAGCTCACCCCTTTCTTATTAACTCTCGGCATAACTCCAGGGGTTGTAACAGGTACAGGGGGACTAGCGACAGCTTTACAATACTTCAAAACCCTGTCAGAATCTACAAGGGAGCCTAGGTGATATTGCAAGAAGCTTAATCAGTTTACAAGACCAAATAGACTCCCTCGCAGCCATTACCTTACAAGACATGTAAGGATTAGATCTCACAGCCAAAAAAAGGGGGACTTTGCTTCTTCCTAGAAGAGGAGTGCTGTTTCTATGTTAATCAATCAGCCCTAGTTCTAGACGCAGCTCATAAACTAACTGAAAGTCACTAAGGTAAGAGAACGTCAATCCAACATCAGGGATGCTTGGTTAACTGGTATGCATGGCTACTCTCACTCATAGGTCCTATAACCCTTCTCATCCTTGTTCTAATTTTTGGACCATGTCTTGTATGCCACCTTTCTTCTTTTCTCTAAGACTACCTCAGGGTGTTTACAAACCAATCCATTGGAAAGATTAAGCTACTTGAAGCCACCACTCTATACCAGGCCCTACCCTGACCCTCAAAAGACCTGTATCAAGACCAATATCGGCAAGCAGCTGACTCCCATTCATCCCCTCCCCAAAATGCTTCAATGACCCTACCCAGCAGAAAAGTAGCTACAGAAGAGCCTTTCACCCCTTTTCCTAAAACAACAAAAGGCTGAAATGTTAGATTCAGGTCCAGGGCCCCTTACCAAAAAACCTCAACTAGCCAGGTTAAATTTTAAGTGATCTGGTGCCAGGGAAGTTCCTGTAACTCCACCTGAGTAAACTCAACTGATATCCCACATCCCTTCACCTAACCTCTTACTTAAGCAAATCCCCTTACCCTGCCCCAAAATTCCCTGCCAAAACTGAAATGAAGCAGAATTTACTTTCTCTAAAACAAAGAGAGTTTTAGCAGAACTTACTTTTTCTAAAAGACTCTCTACCCCTGGCCTTGAGGAGGGTTTCCCAGGCTGTGGCCTCGGGCTAGTTCTGTGGGGCTGCAGATGTTCCCAGAATGTTTCTATCTGAATTAATCCTATAGATCAGCATTGTAAATGAACTTGTTTCACTGCTATGCTTCCCCTCCTCCCCATTCCCCAATCACTGTGTAATTCTGTCTTTTAAAGTTAATTCAAACTGTATTCAGGTGCATGATTTGAATGACTTAGGTCTCTGTGTGGTTGCTGGCTTTAAAATAAAAGTCTCCTTAATTTGGCTACTTCATTGTGTGGCAAAACGTCTGTTCCGATTCAACAAAATCAACCTAGCTATCCTTGCTTGCTAACTATAAAAGCTGAAATCTCCAGACCCTTCGGGATAGTGCCATTTTGGATTCAGCCTATCTGTTCGCAGATGTATAAATAAATTTCTTAAACTCACCAGGCTTGTGTGTCCCTCCTTTGGTGACCTAACAGTTATAATAAAAATATTTTTTAAAATATTGGCACATATATTATCTTCCAGGCATTAATTTGTGCAACAAACCTTGGCATTGAATTCGGCAAGGAAGTCAAAATGCTTTTTAAGATCTGTGGCGAGGATTGCTTCAATGACTAAAAAACGAAAGCGCTTGAATTCCACATGATCAAGGTTAAGAAGAAAGTTGTATTCTGGGCTAGAAAGATACAGATTCCAAGCTGATGCAGCATGATGATTTTCCAGAACAGATCTGTCGTTATATAAAACTGCCTAAAAAAGGAATAAGAGAAATGAAGTAAGCATCTCAACGATAGTAAAGTTCTAATAATAAACAGGATCATGTTGGAAGAATATGAACAAGTGACTACTACAGTGTGTCCGTAAAGTCATGGTGCACTTTTGACCGGTCACACGGTCAAAAGTGCACCATGACTTTACGGACACATTGTATATGCCAGGTATTTTAATACTGTGAAAGGTTGTGATGCTCTTATAAATGAGTAGACCAAAGTGCAAGGTAAGGCGCACCTTTACAGCATGCAGAGCTAGTCAGTGCCGCCTCCCAAGAGATGAAAAGTTGATACTTCAGATCCATTTCATTAAATAAATCAGTGAGCCTCAGATAAAGCTTATGTTAATAAAGTCCTTAGGGATACAGAACAGGCTTCGGGACACGTTTCTCTTTTGCTAGCATGAAATCAAGGGTGGTGGGGATCGAAAAGCAGGAGCACAGTGTAGGTTGAGTCAGACTCACCTCTAAAAGTGAAGCAATTTTAAAAATAATTAAGCATAGTAATTTTAACAAGACATTTTATTGTGGAATATAAAATGTATGCAAAAAAATAATAAAACTTGAAGGGTACTATTTAACAAATACAGAGCAGATGCCCTTGTAATCAATGGGACCATCAAAAATATAACGTTACTGACTACTTAGAAGCTTTGTATACCTTTCTGGTCACAACCCCCTTCCTCCCCACATAGGTATGTACTCCTAAATAATATATTCAGTAGTTTAGTTCTGCCTATTTTTGGACATACTATACAAGGAACCAACAGGGCAGTTGGTTCCTTGTATAGAATGGGAACCATTCTGGGAATTGCTTTTCTGTAAAATATTGGTTTTTTTAAAAATTTTATTTATTGAGGTGTTTTAGTTTACATTAGTTTCAGATGTGCAATGTTCAATTGTATTAGTTTACATTAGTTTCAGATGTGCAATGTTCAATGTTTGTGTACATTATGAAATGATTACCAGAAAGTCTAGTTAACATCCATCACCGTACATACTTCCAGAATATTTTTCTTGTGATGAGAACTTTTAAGATAAACTTTTAAAACTTTCAAATATGCAACACAATATCAATAACCATAGATGCTGGCTGCACATAATACCCCCAGGATTTACTTCCTAATTGGAAGCTGGTGCCATGAAACTCCCTTCACCCATTATACCCTGTCATTGCTGTGTATTATTCCATTGTGTGATTATCTGGCACATTACTATTCATCAAACTGTATATGTTGATTTGTTTTTGATTTATATCTATTATGAACATATAATCTACCATATTATGCTGCTATGAATAATCTTGTATGTGTATTCTGGTACATGCATTTGTATAAGATATTTACATCATAGTAGATTTAGGGAATTGTGGAGTATGTAGATCTTCAACTTGACCAGATAACCTCAAACTGTCTTAAGTCATGTATGAGAGTGCCTTTGCTCCACATCAACACTTGATATTATCAGGCTTTTAAATTTCTGCAAAATTTGGCTGCATAATGGTATCTCATGTTGGTTTTAACGAGCATTTCCCTGATTACTAACGAAGCTAGAATGGTTATTGGTTGTTTGTACTTCCTATTGTTAGTACCTGTTCAAGTCTTTTGTCCATTTTAAAACTGAGTTGTATTTTTCCCATGAACTTTTAAGAATTCTCTATATATTCTGGTTTTGAGCCTTGTTGGTTATTGTGTACTGCATATACTTCTCCCCTCACCCTGTGGTGAGTCTTTTTAACATTCTCAATACGTGTTTATGAAAGTTCTTAAATATAATGTAGTGGGCTTTTATGATTGTTTTTCTTCTCTGTTTAAGAAAGCGTTGTCTTTGGGGATTTAGATTTTTGGTTGCATTGAATTTATAAGTAGATCAATTTAAGATGCAATCTGTGACCATGGGCTATCTATCTATCTATCTATTTCTTTAAAAAATGACACTGGGATTTTAATGGGGATTTCATTTAATTTGTACATTGCTTTATGTGATGTGGCCATTTTAATTATGTTGATTCTTCCAATCCATAAACATGGAATATTTTTCCATTTGATTGTATCCTTTTCAATTTCTTTTAATAATGCTTTGTAGTTTTCAGGATATAGATCTTTCACATCCTTTGTTAAGTTTATTCCTAGGTATTTTGTTTTTCTGTTGCAATTGTAAAAGAATTTTTATTTTCAATTCATTTTCTGAAGTTTCATTTTTGGCATATTGGAAAGCAATAATCTTTTTTTTTTTTTAACAGGGACAGAGAGAGAGTCAGAGAGAGGGATAGATATGGACAGACAGACAGGAACGAAGAGAGGTGAGAAGCATCAATCATTAGTTTTTCCGTTGTGACACCTTAGTTGTTCATTGATTGCTTTCTCACATGTGCCTTGACTGTGGGCCTTCAGCAGACTGAGCAACTCCTAGCTGGAGCCAGCAACCTTGGATCCAAGCTGACGAGCTTTTGCTCAAGCAAGATGGGCCCACGCTCAAGCTGGCGACCTCGGGGTCTCAAACCTGGGTCTTCGGCATCCCAGTCCAACGCTCTATCCACTGCGCCACCGCCTGGTCAGGCAGCAATAAACATTTTTATATGGATTTTATATCCTGCAGCTTTATTGGTTTATTGTTTCTAATACTTTTTGGTGTAGTCTTTGGGGTTTTCTATATACAAAATCATGTCATCTGCAAAAAGTGATATTTTTACTTCTTTCCCAATATGGATGCCTTTTATTTCTTTCTCTTGTCTTATTATTCTGCTAGGACTTCCAGTACTATGTTGAATAAGACATTTATTTTTTAATGTATGTAGGTAAAGTTTTATAATATCCCCACAAAATCTTGCACATTTTTGGTTACATTATTACTATGTACTTCATATTTTTGGATACTATTAATAATGAATGCTTACTATCCTTTTAAAAAGAATTTAATTTTCTAATTAGCAGCTGGTATTTAAAAGTGTAATTATTTTTATATATTGAACCGTATACCTAGCAATCTTGTTAAAATTTCTCATTTTAATAATTTATTTGAAGATTTAAAATTTTTCTACCTGTACAATCATTATCTGAGACTAGTTTTGTTTCTTCTTTTTCAGTCTTTGTTCCTTTTAATTTTTTTTCCTTGTTTTACTACACCGACTAGAATCTCTAATATCTTGAGTAGCAGACATACTTGTCTTGTTATTCATACCAAAGAGAAAGTGTTCAGCAATTCACTACTAAGCATATTATGTTTTGCTGATGGCTTTTTTCTTTATGATGTCCTTCATCAGATTAAGAAAGTTCTCGTTTATACCTACTTTGCCTAGAGTTTTTTATTAGGAATTATTGTTGAGTTTTAAAAAATGTTTTTTCCTACAGTCATTGAAATAAAATAATTTAGAACTTTATTCTGTTAAGGTAAGAATTTTATTGATTACTTTTTCTTTTAAACTGATCTTGCATTCCTGGGGTAAATCCAACTTTTTCATGATTACCCTTTCTAAATATTATTTGATTAGGTTTGATAAAATTTTGTTTAAGGTTTATACATCTATGTTTAAGTGAGACTGTCCTTGTGATTTTTCTTCTTTGTATTATCATTGTCAGATTTTTTTGTGTGTGTATAACAGACGGAGAGAGAGACAGAGAGAGGGACAGATAGGGACAGACAGGAAGGAAGGGAGAGAGATGAGAAGCATCAATTCTTCACTGCAGCTCCTTAATCTCCTTAGTTGTTCATTAATTGCTTTCTCATATGTGACTTGATTAGGGAGGGGGGTTATAGCAGACTGAGTGACCTCTTGCTCAAGGCAGCAACCTTGGGCTCAAGCCAGTGACCTTGGGCTTCAATCCAGTGACTATGGGGTCAATGTCTATGATCAAACGCTCGAGCCAGCAATCCCATACTCAAGCTGGTGAGCTGGTGCTATCCGACAATATCCACTGGGCCACCACCTGGTCAGGTTATCTTTGTCAGATTTTAATACTTTGTATAGTAATAGTCAACTTTTTTTTCATTATTGCTCCCGCTTCAATAAGACTTCTTAATTTTTCCTAATCATTCTTTCAAGAAATTTTAATACAGATATAATGTATTTATCTAATTACTATAGGCATATCTGTGCTTTGAACATAAAATGAATAATTATTAAAAGAACTTCCACAGTAGTGCTAAATGCTGGGTATAAAAATAACAGCATCCTGCCTGGTCTGTGGTGGTGCAGTGGATAAAGCATCGACTTGGAAAGCTGAGGTCACCGGTTCAAGACCTCGGGATTGCCTGGCAAGGCACATGTGAGATTTGATGCTTCCTGCTCACCCCTCCCCCTTCTTCTCTCTCTCTCTCTCTCTCTCTCTCTCTCTCTTACCCTCTCTCTCTCCAAATGAATAAACAAAATTTTAAAAAAGGATTAAAAACAAACAAGAAAACAACAACATTTCTGTTTTCATAGAGGGAAAGGACAGATAAAAATAGAATGTTATCTCAGTTAAAATACATATTCTGAGAACTTAATTAGTTTTATGTATAATTTGTAAAAAAGTAGCTATAGTACAGATTTAAGCATAGAGACAACAACATTCAATTTTTTAATACCATTTGATTTTATGTAAGCAGTAATATGATTTTTCTTAAATTTTATTTAGAAAATTAAATTTAACAGGTTGACGATAATCAATAAGAAGACACAGGTTTCAGGTGAACATTTCTATGTCATTTGAACTGTTGATTATGTTTTATACCCATCACCCAAAGTCAAGTCCTTTTTTGTCACCGTATATTTGTCCCTCTTTACACACTTCTCCACAAGTAATATGAGTTAAATTATCATATAAAAGTTGTATAAAGGATGAAAATAATCTAAATTCTCATCAACAAATGAATGGATACAGGAGATGTGTATGTATCAGACAATAAAAAATTATCCTGCCATAAGAAAGAAATCCTGCCTTTGTGAAGACAATAGATGGACCTTGAGAGCATTATGTCAAGCGAGATAAGTCAAACATAGAAAAACAAATACTGTATGATATCCCCTATATGTGGAATCTAAATAAGCTGAACTTATAGAAACAGAAAGTAGAATGAATAGTTTGTTACCAAGGGCCAGGAGATGGGGGTTTTGGGGAGATGTTGGTTAAAGGGGATAGATAGATAGATAGATAGATAGATAGATAGATAGATAGATAGATAGATAGATTTAGATAATTCTGAGGATCTAATGCACAATATTAGATTATAGTTAACAAGACTGTGTTATGTATTTGAAAGTTGCTAAGAGATAAGGTCTAACATGTTATCGCCACACCAAAAAATTATCCAACATGATGAAGGAGTTAGCTATTGCTATGGTAGTAATCACATTATAATATATATGTATAAAATCAACATACTGAATACCTTAAACTTATACAATGTTGTATTTAATTACACCTCAATACAAAAGGCATTTCAGGCTAACTTTATTACAACTTTTAAACCTCATAAATTACAAAGAGAAAGAATGAGTTTCAGCTCTGGTCAGTACGCTCAGTGGTAGAGTGTCAGCATGGTGTGTGGAAGTTCTAAGTTTGATTCCCAGTAGGGGCACACAGGAGAAGCGTCCATCTGCTTCTCCACACCTCCCCCCTTTTTTCTTCCTCTCTCTTCTCCTCCCACAGCCATGGCTCAATTGATTCAAGCAAGTTGGCCCCAGGCACTGAAGAAGGCTCCATGGCCTTGCCTCAGGCTCTAAAATAGCTCAGTTACCAAGCAGTGGAGCAATGGCCCTAGATGGGCAGAGCATAGCCAGGTAGGGGGGCTTGCCAGGTAGATCCTGATTGGGGCACATGCAGGAGTCTGTCTCTCTGCCTCGCCGCCTCTCAATAAAAAAAAAAGGTATAATAATAAATACTTTTCAGCCTGACCAGGTAGTGGCACAATGGATAGAGCATTGGTCTGGGATGCAGAGGACCCAGGTTCGAAACACAAGGTCACTGGCTTGAGTGCAGGCTTACCCTGCTTGAGCATGGGATCATAGCAATGACCCCATGTTGCTGGCTTGAAGCCCAAGGTTGCTGGCTTGAGTTTAAGGTTGCTGGCTTGAGCAAGGGGTCAATGACTTGGCTGGAGTCCTCTGGTCAAGGCACATATGAGAAAGCAATCAATGAACAACTAAAGTGCCACAACTACAAGTTGATGCTTCTCATCTCTCTCCTTTCTTACCTGTTTCTCTCTCATAAAACACAAGAAAAAGAAAAAAACAATTAAAGATCTCTAGGGCAGAGTTATAAAATTAAAGATGGCACTTCTGAAAAGTGAAAAGTCTTGGATTAAGAAAGATTTTCATTAAAAAGCAATAATATTCCTGACTTAAGTCCAGTGGTGATAATAAACAAATCAGGTGTTACAGAAAACAAACAGTTCTGATGAACAACTGTCATCTTAGGATCCCTTTACCCTGTAGTCCCTGGGTTTGTTCTTAAAGGTCTGGTAATTCTATATTTCCTAAGGCCCTTTGTCTTAGTTATTGCCTTTGTTTTGCTAAAACACATTTTGAGGTAACTTGTTCAGTATGAATGGGACATGGTTTTAAAAAATCTTTGTATATCTGAAAGCCTCCTTAATCTGCTCTTAAAGCTCCACTGTTGTTTAGCTAGATACAGAAATCCATGTCAGCACTCCCTAACCCTTCTTGTTTTACTTTTTCTTGCACTTATATCATGATCATCTCCTCTCTTACACACATAATTTGTTGTTCTTTCTTGTTTTAATAGAATGTAAGCTCCGTGGGGGCAGAATTTTGGGGGTCTATTTTGTTCAATAATAATGCCTGTGATGTTCTTTTTGTAGTTTTCTATTTTAATGGATGCATTGTTTTTCAAATTCTGAGAACTTAAAAAAACACATTCAGTGCTTTTCTATTCCCTAGGTTATCATTTTTTCCACGTATTTAGTTAATTCTGTTCATTTTAACCTTTTCTTTCCAAGTTACTGATTAATGTCATATGTCTGGAGATTGTTGGTTATCAGTTGACATATAAAAAAATGAATTCTAGATGCAAGTGTGACTTTGCTCTTGTGTATGTGCTATTCCTGAGACTCTTCTGTAACTGGAAGGATGAGTAGGAATTTTGTGAATGAAGATGCAGTAGGTCATCTAGCAGGTTCTGCTTTAGAATTACCACACTGGATGCCAGCTGTTTAATTTCCAGAATGAAAAGGATTTACTCTGGAATACTAATGCCCACACTAGTAAATTCTCTGCTGGCAGTTTCCTTTAATATCTAAAATACGAGTTTTCTGCCTGGAGGTTAATGCAGGTTTGCAGTAGCTTTGCTTACATGTCTGTGGTATACGTGGTAGGGGGTGTGCCTGTGTGCATGGGGCTGCATGCATTCACAATCAAGCATGTATGTGCATGTGCAGGCAGGGGCAAAGGCATCTGGAGTCCCCCAGACGTCTTCAAACATTTTATTAAAAACGGCCCACTTTTGCAGTGCTGGTCAACCTGGTCCGTACCTCCCACTAGTAGGCGTTCCAGCTTTCATGATGGGCAGTAGTGGAGCAACCAAACGCACCGTGACTGGCCCACCATGAAAGCTGGACTGCCTACTAGTGGGAGGTACGGACCAGTTTGACCAGCACTGCAAAAGTGGGCCGTTTTTAATAAAATGTTTGAAGACGTCTGCTAGGCTTCTGCTTATTCTCTAGTCCCTTCTAGTATACTTTTTTTTGTAATATTCAGCCATCTGTTTTTCATTTTCTAGAAATAATATCACGTTATTTAACCTCCTGGTGATAATACCCTCCCAACTATTCCTCCCTATTTACAGGAGCTTCTTCCCTTACTGTCATTTTAATCATGAGTAAGGTGGGTACAAATGCATGTGATTAGTCACCATCTTGATCCATATTTTGAGGGACAAAATATATTTATGACTGTCTCAGATTTGCAAATCCCAACTTGAAATTTTATTTCCTTTTACCCTAAATCTCATTAAACAATATCCTACATCTTTGAGTCAACTTTTTATTTAGAAATAGCTCAGAAATCTCAGAATTTTAATACTGACATCCCTCCAGTTTAAATGTGATTAAATGTTTTAGCTTCTTTCATGGCAAGGATTCAGAATAATCCTGTCTCTTCCCAGCATACTTTCCTTACCATGAGAATGAATAGAAATACTTGATCCAGTTGGTGGTATTATACATTACCATCATTTTTTATAATATACAAGACCAATACTACCTTTTACTAATTATGGCCTGATTACTCCCACTGAGCTTCTCACGATGAGAGAACCTACTTTATTACCTAATAAACACACTGAGCCTCAAGGCTTTCCCAAAGAACCCTTATCTCACAGGCATTAGCTGAAGAAGGTGTTAGGAATTTCATTACTTTAGAAAGAACTGAGTACATTTCAGACAAGCTAGCGGTCCTGCAGAGCAAAGAAATCAGGCATCTTTCAACATTCAACAAATATTTACTGAATGCCTTTTGCGTGTAAGGTCGGTAGTACTACATTCCTTCATCTATTGATAATTCTTAACAATGAGAAGTTAGAGATAACATTTTGATATAATGACCAGATTTCATGCTGTGTTTTGGTTAAGAAACAAGTTTGAGTACATACCTTTAAAAATTACATTTTTATATAAATAAAAATAGAATTTAAAAGTGTTATTAAATTTTCTACACAGGAGAGAAATAACACTAGACTTAACTCACTTTTAATATCCTTAAAATAAAAGTAATAAAGAAGTCCAACTCACTTATACTCAAAGCTAATAAAAGACAGAATAAAAGCAGAGAGTAGAAAAGAAGAGTGAGTAGTTTCTATCTTTGTGATGATCTAGTTCAGGAGATTCCCAAATACATAAAACACTAGAAAACTTTCCATATGTCAACTCCTTTTATCTTTCATCATATCAGGTACATTTTATTTTTTTATACAGGGACAGAGAGAGAGTCAGAGAGAGGGATAGATAGGGACAGACAGACAGGAACAGAGAGAGGTGAGAAGCATCAATCATTAGTTTTTCATTGCAGTTGTGACACCTTAGTTGTTCATTGATTGCTTTCTCACATGTGCCTTGACCGCGGGCCTTCAGCAGACTGAGCAACCCCTTGCTGGAGCCAGCGACCCTGGATCTAAGCTGAGGAGCTTTTGCTCAAGCCAGATGGGCCCATGCTCAAGCTGGCGAGCTTGGGGTCTCGAACCTGGGTCTTCTGCATCCCAGTCCCATGCTCTATCAACTGTGCCACCGCCCGGTCAGGCCAGGTACATTTTTGAGGTTCAGAACAATAAGGGTGATTTGCTTAAGGCCACAGAACAAATAAGTGGGTAACCAGAGATCATACACAAGACTCTTGCTCCCCAAGACCAGTGTTTTTTCCATTGTGCCACCACTGCTTAGGTCTGTGACTCTGAGGACTTGCGAAGATTATGAAATATTAGGCTAGAGCAGGGGTCCCCAAACTTTTTACACAGGGGGCCAGTTCACTGTGCCTCAGACCGTTGGAGGGCCGGACTATAAAAAAAACTGAACAAATCCCTATGCACACTGCACATATCTTATTTTAAAGTAAAAAAACGAAACGGGAACAAATACAATATTTAAAATAAAGAACAAGTATATTTAAATCAACAAACTGACCAGTATTTCAATAGGAACTATGGGTGCGGATGCATCCTGTGCTCCTCTCACTGAACACCAATGAAAGAGGTGCCCCTTCCAGAAGTGTGGTGGGGGCGGATAAGTGGCCTTGGGGCTGCATGTGGCCCGCAGGCCATAGTTTGGGGGCCCCTGGGCTAGAGAGAACAGACATGGATTCCAGGAGAAGGGTACTGCGAATGAGGAAATACGTTCTCCTTCATGGGTAATTTCTCCCAAAGCAATTCTTAAGAGAAGAAATATTAATATCTAGGTTGAAATTTATTAAAAAGTTACCTATAGAGCCTGACCTGTGGTGGCGCAGTGGATAAAGCGACGACCTGGGAACACTGAGGTCGCCAGTTCAAAACCCTGCACTGGTCTGGTCAAGGCACATATGGGAGTTGATGCTTCCAGCTCCTCCCCCTTTCTCTCTCTCTCTCTCTCTCTCTCTCTCTCTCACTCTCTGTCTCCTCTCTAAAATGAATAAAATAAAAAGAAATTTATAAAAAAAAAATTTATAAAAAGTTACCTATAGAAATCTTGAGCTATTAATAGATAAAGTCTTAATGGAGAGAATGAATCACATAGAACTTTTAACATTTGCCTCCACCTTCTCCCCAATCCTACTCTTGTTCTGGTTCAAGAATCCATCCCTTATATTTTCAAGTGCGAATGTCCGAAAGGAACACATAGAAGTGAGAAAAGGAATACAAAGAATGGCTACAGAAGATAAAAGATTCAGAATTGAGGTGTAAATCTAGAACAGTGGTTCTTAACCTTTCTTGAGGTCCTGAACCTGAACCCACCAGTTTCATATGCGCATTCACCGAACCCTTCTTTAGTGATAAATAAAATATGATTTTTTTCCCCAAATTCAAGACATAGGTATATGTTTTTTTACTGGTGTACAAAATGAGCTGTGCATGAACATCACCTTGCTCAAAGAACAAAACCAACAAAGTGCATGAACTCACAACAAATTACGGTATTACTTTATTCTGGCCTCCACGGCAGAGGCTTCTCCGAACCCCTGAGACTGACTCATCGAACCCCTAAAGTTCGATAGAACCCAGGTTAAGAACCACTGATCTAGAATGATAAAGTGAAAAAGATTAATTCAGCAGTCATTGACTACTCTCTGTAAGGGACACAGTTAGAAATACAAAGAATATAAAGAAATCACAAGCCTAAACAAACACGCACACTAAATTCTACTTAAAATCAAGTACTTGGTTCCAAATCCTAATGCTTCAAACTATTACAATTACAGTATCCATTTGTTAGGAATTCCTATGTTTCATGCAAATTGTGATTGTAAAGAAATCTTGTACCTTATCAGCTGTACTCGGTATAGAAATAAGCTGGTACTAGAAAAATTTTTACACATACCAACATATTCAGAGTTAATAGATTTAGAACCTGGGTATTAAAGCATGTCTTTGAGGAAAAGGAAGACAACAATAAAAGTAATACAGTGTGTCCGTAAAGTCATGGTGCACTTTTGACCGGTCACACAGTCAAAAGCGCACCATGACTTTACGAGCACACTGTAGTTGTCCATCATTATAGCTTTGAGCCATACAAAGAACCTTAGAAGGAAGAGTAAGTCTTATATGTAGTCAGTGTTATCAATTTTCAAAGGTAAAAATATTAAAAGCAAGAATTACAAAATTTCATAAAAACACTGAGTCAGTTTTTCATGAACATTTTGTTTTCTAATTGAAGGAGGTTTTTATTTGTGAGAGAGACAGAAAGAGGGACAGATAGGGACAGACAGACAGGAAGTAAGAGATGAGAAGCATCAATTGTGCGTTGCGGTTCTTTAGTTGTTCATTGATTGCTTTCTCTTAAGTGCCTTGATGGGGGGCAGGGGGCTATAGCTGAGCCAGTGACCCCTTGCTCAAGCCAGTGACCTTGGACTTCAAGCCAGCAGCTATGGGGTCATATCTATGATCCTGAGCTCAAGGTGGTGAGCCCATGCTCAAGTCAGCAACCTCAGTGTTTTGAACCTGGGTTCTCTGCGTCCCAATCCGATGCTCTATCCACTGCGCCACCACCTGGTCAGGCTTGACAGACATTTTTTCCTCTAATCCTTTGGCACACATCATGTGTTAATATCCAATGCAATGTCGATGGGTTGGCCATATAATTCAACTAAAGAATTATTTACAAAAGGATATACAGCATGTTTGTAAAATCTCAAAATCACTCTTTAACTTTCCAAAAAAGTATTTCCTACCTGAGGGGCATTCGTAGCCACTAGAAATGCATTTGTCCGCCCTGGGTGATCGTAATCATGCATGGCAGCTGCCACATATAAAGCCATCAATTCCAATGCAGGAATGTTTGAGGACAGGCAACCATAGCTTTCATCTGGGATTGAGCAGCTCCTCGAAGAAATGTAAGCAATTCGCCCAGGGTTAATTCTATCATCAGACTCTGAGGAACAAGCAAAAGAAAAGCAGCATTATACATATAACCTATTCACAATGAGGCTAAGGAGGTAATATGATTATTTTATTTATTTACTTACTAAAAAGTAGACATTTTATAAAAATGAACTTAAAATAATACAGAAGTGATACACAGTGATGGGCAGAGATTTCACTTGGGGGGCGGTGAACACACAATACAAAGTACAGAGACGTGTTTTTAGAATTGGGCACCTGAAACCTTTATAATTGTGTTAACCAGTGTCACCCCAATAAATTCAATTAAAAAATAATATATTAACTATCCTAATAAGTGTTAGGTGATATACTGTAGCTTTGATTTGCATATCCGTGTGATTAGTGGTATCCGGTATCTTGTGTACCTGATTGTCATTGAGATGTCTTCTTTAGAAAAATGGCTTAGTCACTCTGCCCACTTTTTAATCAGAATCTTTTGTTTGTCTGTTATTAAGTTGTCTGAGTTTTCTTAATGTATTTTGGGCACTAACCCCTTATCCAATATGTAATTTGCAAATAGTTTCCCCCATTCAGTATGTTGCCTTTATTTTTGTTTCCTTTAATGTGCAGAAGCTTTTTAGTTTGATATAGTCCACTTAATTGATTTTTGTTTTTATTGCTTTGGTGTCACAATCATTTCTCTTATCTGATGCAATCAGAATAAGGCAGTAGGTCCCCTAGTCTTAGTAGTCTTTGTTGTCACAATAATTTTTCACTTAACAGCTACCTGGTCTCCCAAAGCCTTGTCTTTTACAGACACTTGATTCCATAGCCCTATATATCAGCACTGCCAGTACGAACTCTGAAAGAAGTGAGGAGCATGACAGAAAACATATACTCAATGCATTAAGAAATACTTAAATCATTGTAAGCAGGCCGGTGGTAGAAAACTGCTGTTAGAAACAATGCCATGAAGGGCTCGGAACGAAATGAGGAACATTTTGGAAACCAGGGGGAAGGAGATCATTGCTGTACTGTAGCAGAAAGTTTATCTGAATTGTGTGCTGCAGTTAATATGGAGCACAAAATTTATAAACGATGAACTCGGGTATTTAGCTGAGGACATTTCCAAGCAAAGTGTTGAAAATACAGCCTAGTTTCTTACTGTTTGTAATAAAATATGAGAGGAAAGACAGGTTGAGGGAGAACTCTTCAGCCACAAAGAACCAGGACTTGATAACTTGCGAAATTTTCAACCTGTCCACACTGCAAAAGATACTAACAGTAGAAGATTAACTGCCAGGAAGGTGTACTCTGGACAGAAAGCTAAGGTTGTAGCTGGCCCACTTTTTGATAATCCCTTGGAAGGATGCAAAGTGTCAGAGAAAGTCTAGAAAAAGCGAAGCTGCTGTCTTTGAAGAGGGGCCAGGAACTGTGGGACGTAGGTAGCTCCTAGAAGATGCAGGCAGCATGAAAACAAATTCTCTGTTAGAGACCGACTCTAGGAGGAAAACAACCCTGCTGACACCTAGATTTTAGCCCTGTTGGACTTATGTTGGACTCCTGACCTTCAGAACTGTAAGGTAATATATAAATTTGTATTGCTTTAAGCCATTAAATAAGTCTGCAGTAATTTGTTTGGGCAGCAATAGGAAGTGAACACAGATTTTGGTACTAGAAGTGTGGGATATTGCTGTAACAAATCCCTAAAAATTGGAATTGAGCAATGAGCAGAGGCTGGACTTTTAAAAGAGCATGATAAACACTGACAAGAAATATTAATCAACATATTCAGTAAGTTAACTGAACACCAGGCAGGATGAATACAAAAAAAAAAAAACTACCTGAGTACACTATAGTCAAATTAATAAACACTAATAGCAAAGATAAAAGGAACACCTCAATTTTAATAGACTTTATTTTAAAAAAAACTTTTAAGACTTTATTTATTCATTTGAGAGAGAGAAAGAGAGAGAGAGAGAGAAGGGAGGAGCAGGAAGCATCAACTCCCGTATGTGCCTTGACCAGGGAAGCCCAGGGTTTTGAACAGGTGACTTCAGCATTCCTGGTCGACACTATCCACTGTGACACCACAGGTCAGGCCAGGAACACCTCAGTTTTTAAAAGAAATAAGACTTATAGTCGATTTGTCAACAGAAACTACAGAAGTCAGAAGATGACGGATGGTATCTACAAAGGTACTAAATTATGAAAATATTCTTCTAAGACAGTGGTTCTTAACCTTTTTTGAGGTACCGAACCCACCAGTTTCATATGCGCATTCACCGAACTCTTTTTTTAGTGATAAATAAAGTATGATTTTTTTCCAAATTCAAGACATAGGTATATGTTTTTTTACTGGTGCACAAAATGAGCCGTGCATGAACATCACCTTGCTCAAAGAACAAAACCAACAAAGTGCATGAACTCACAACAAATTATGGTATTACTTTATTCTGGCCTCCACGGCAGAGGCTTCTCCGAACCCCTGAGACCGACTCATTGAACCCCTAGGGTTCGATAGAACCCAGGTTAAGAACCACTGTTCTAAGACAAAATAAATAAATCAACAAACAAAAGAGCTAAAGAAAATGATCTGATGGAAGCACAGCACTACTAGGAGGAAGAAAGAGCACTAGGAAGAGTAAAAAATAGATGTCAGACAAAAATGAGCCTAGGCAATTCCATCAAATAAATACTGTGAGTACTTTAGACTCCAGTACCAAAGAATGCAAAGCAGTGCCTGAGTCTATGGCATTTACATTGATGAGTACGGTAATATTTCTTAGGCATTTGTAACTGAGAAATTGTGTCTGTGTGTGTGTGTCTATATTGAAGTATTTCTTCCCTATTTTATAAGCCAGAATAAGAGAACCATGAATGTTATAATTTATTAGATTTGCATAAATAATTATAGTTATGAGGAGAAACAACTTTATTCAGGAGCAAAATTTAAAGTTAAACTTTTTTAATTCATCATTTAAATACTTATGTGCCACTTTTAAAAATGTCTCCTTTCAGTGGTGGTATTATATAATTAAAATTTATATGATCCACCTAAAACAAAAAAACAAGAATTAAAAGAAAGAAAAGAAATGATTGTCATAATATTCAGAATAGTGGTCATTGCAACAGGGGTAGCGATACTGGATTTTAACTTAGCTCTTAAGATGGGTAGTAGGTTTCCTAATTTGCGTATTTGTATGCTATTATTATGCATAAAAATTTTACATACTCCTTTGTATGTGCCAAAGGTTACTTAATGAAAATTATAAAAGAATAGAGGTAATAAAATGAGATAGCTTGCTCTGGACAGGTAGCTCAGCTGGTTAGAGCATTGTCCTGATACACCAAGTTTTGATCCCTGGTCAGGGCACATAAAAATATCAACCAGTATATGCATAAATAAGTAGAACAATTAATCCATCCCTCTTACTTTCTCCTCCCCACCACCATCTCTCTCCCTTCTCCCCTTTCCTTCACCTCTCTCCCTTCAGCTTGCCTGCGTTCTCTCTCTCTCTAATTAAATAAGGCAACTTGATTTATTGTTCCTATTAATTAAAAGGAAGCTTTGTAGAAGGAAGTTACCTGTTTCATTTTCCATTTCATGATCACTGTGGATCTGCTGTAAGCCAGGAATTGGCCGTGTTGTCAGATACCAAACGGCATGTAGGACATCTGTGGCGTGTATACGATTGTGATCTAAAGTCACCAAAATGTTTTATAAAATTAATTGTTGTTATATTTACCATAAGACGTTTTTAAACATACAATAATTTTCAGTTAACCTCATATATAAAATATATGACTTAGAATAATTTCCCACAATTATATTTTTGTTTCCTCTTATTTTTAAAAGCCTCTTGATGTGTTTAAAAGTTATTTTAAAAATTAAAGGGGTTGCCCTGGCCAGATAACTCGGTTGGTTAGAGTGTCGTCCAGATACAAAGGCTGCCAGTTTGATCCCAGCCAGGAGCAGATCAGTGTGTGTGTGTGTGTGTGTGTGTGTGTGTGTGTGTGTGTGTGTGTGTGTGTGTGTGTGTGTGTGTGTGTCATTATCTCTCTCCTCCTCCTCCCTCTAAAATTAACAAAAAATTTAAAACAACTTAAAAGGGGTCAAAGAAAAGGCAGAGGGTAACCAGGGTTAATTGAGAGGCATTGGAAAATATATTTAAGTTGTAGCCTTAAAAAGTATTTTATAAATAGTTTGTATTATAGAGACCTATGTTCGCACACAAAATTTTTTGCACACAGGCACTTAGAACAGTTCAAATTCTGGATTCTTGAACATCCCTTAACCCCCACAAAAAAAGATAATACTTATCTCTCAGATCTATAAGGATTAAATGTTAAATGGTATATGAATACTTTCAGAACAGTATCTGACACATAGTACATGTACATGATCAATTAAACACTGGTTTACTGAAATACCACTGTGTGAAAGACCTATAATTAAAACCCAGATAGCTTTGCTATTTATAATTTTATGATCTTGGGAAAGATCCTTCTAAGTGTTTACTTCTCATCTCTGAATGCTAGATAATACACAACCTTTCCCACAAAGATTAAATGAGATAACCTTCATTAACCTAATGACTATAGTCATAGCTGACATTCAATAAAAATTCAACACTTCAATATTTAATGAGTACCTACCATGTAGAATTGACAGATGATACCATGCTAAATGTTAAGGGTACAGAATGAGTCAATCCACTAGGAGCTTAATCATCATACATATAATCACCTTATATCCATTTACAAACTTGGAAACTAAAGTTTAGAAAAGTCAGATCCAGAAACTCTTAACCAATATATATCCTAATTGAAGCTGACAATGAATATTCCTTACCACCTCTTTCTCTTCATTACCCTTCCCTTGAAGTCTATCTTAAAGTAATACTTTATTCTATTTATGGTATAAAATTTAGTAACTTTTTTTTTCTTGAGAGAAAGAACAGAGACAAGAAGGGAGAGAGATGAAAAGCATCGACTCATAACTGCATCACTTTAGTTGTTCATCGATTGCTTTTCATATGTGCTTTGACAGCAAGGGTAGGGAGAGGGTAGGGGACTCAAACTAAGCCAGAGACCTTAGGCTTCAAGCCAGAGGTCTTTGGGCTCAAACCAGGAATCTTGGGATCATGCTGATGAGCCCATGCTCAAGCTAGATAAGCCAGTGCTCAATCCATTGACCTCAGGGTTTTGAACCTGGGTCCTCAGCATCCCATGTGGACACTCTATCCATTGTGCCACCAGTGGTCAGGCAAAATTTAGTCACTTTTTAAAATGCATACTTTATACATGGAAATTATAGTACATATAACTCACATTAAATTATAAGTACCATCATTATTGAGTTATGCTTATTTAATAATTTATTTATTTGTATAGTTTATTTCCCCAAAATATGTCAGATGAAGAGAAACTAAAGAATGTTTTGACACGTTAAGAAAACTACCTTTTCCTAATATGAAATTCAAATGATATTTTACCGTAAAATCAAATAGCCATTAAAAATCATTCTCTAAATCAGAATACACAAAATCTATGAATAAATTTTAAACATTTTAAAGTCTAGAATTTTTTGAAACTCTTGACTTAGTATTACTAAACATTTAAAAGATTAGGCACTCAGATAAATATTAACATAGATGATATCATATAATAAGCAAAAGCAGATTATAAATATGTATAGATTTGATTTACTTCATAAAAATAAATACAGGTAAGAAGAAAGTCTTGAAGAATACATATAAAAACGTTAACAGTAATCAGTTAACATTAGGTAGGAGGATACGTATTTTCTTTTTAAGTTTCTATTTAAGTCTTTTTCAAACATGTAATTTAAAAGTGTTTAGAAACAAAAAATAATAATAATAAAGGGTTTCAAAACCAGTATTATTTGAACTTAAATAATAAGACATGTTAATACTTACAAGGAATGTCTCGATAGCCATTTTCTAATGCACGAAAATAGTTCATGAATTGTAGAGTGGGAATTTTAAATTTTTCCAATAAACCAGTGTCTTGAAATAATATATACATAACCTAAATGTCAATTAAAATAAAGTTCACTTTAAAAATCAGAATTTCTATTTGTAGTTGAGTATATCTTTTTTTGTAATTTACATTTAGGAGTATCAACCACGTTTATGTCGTTAAGTTAATAATTTATTAAAAACTTCTCGACATTAATTCTTTCCGAAACATGGAAAAAGAAGACATCACCCTAAAGCCCATGAAAAATCAAAGATAGATGATCATATCTATCTTTAAATCTATATTTTAATCTATAGATTAAAAAATTTTCCATTCTTCCGTTTAGCTTTTTATTCATAATTTATAGAAGGACATATGAATTATATTCTATTCTAGTCCCAGATGTTAAAAGAAGTCAGAACAATATATTTAACATGTTTTTGTCCCTGAAGACTTCAATGAGATGAACTTACATACCTTCCACATAATTATCCTTATGTTCTTATATTTCATAAACAAGATACTTTGGAGTTAATGAGAGTGATATTTTGGGAATGTTAATCTGATGCTATTGTGTGAACCCATCAGGGACAACCTTGTGTCTGGGTAGTAAAAGGGAAGTATTTCTCCATGGTTGTAGCAAGAAATGAATTATTTGGTTTTGAGTATAGGATAGGGAGGGCTGGTGAAAAAAACAAAGCATAATTTTCAGTGGTTATAGAACTAGATCATCTTCTTTCCTTTTCAAACTCAAGATTCAATAAAAAGTAAAACTTGATTACTTTAATTAAATCCCATTATCCCAGACAAATAAAATACTTTCTATTTAAAAACAATTCAATAAAAAATGTTGAATTTCTGCCTAAATCAATATTATACATTTTTAGGTTTTGCTTTTTATAAAGATTCAAAAATAATTATTTATGATAAAAAAGTAGTGGAGATTTAAAACAAACCTGGCTAAGGATCCTTCCTGACTTCTCTCCCATCTTTTCTACAAGTTCAAAAATTTGAAAATTCCAGTTGTTCATCTTTTCTATTAATGAGTCATAATCTTCTATTAAAATCAGATCCAGAGAGGCTTCCTGTTCAATCTGTACATACAGGGGGGGAAAAAATCCAAACTAACATGATGTTTTCTTTTGCATTTAACAGTATTTATAAACCTAAATAAAAACACTTAGATTGAACTTTAGAAAATGGTCAATACTATTTTCTACAACAGTTTTTCTCAAATGTAATGTGTACTTTCTATTTACTCTCTTTGTAGAAAGCTATCATTTTCTAAAACATCAGATTAAGGCATCAGAAGATTTCTTAATCTTTACATTACTTTTACAAATAAAATATTTCTAAAACACTTTATAAAGCTATAATCTATGTTCACTTCAGAAGTTACTGTAAGAAGAATAATAGAAATTCATATCCTTATACTGGCATTTATTCTTAACTTCCAAGAGAAATAGATCAGTTTTCCCCTAAAAAGCTTAGGTTTTGAACTTTAATAAAAATATTTGCTATTTTATGTAGATTATTTTCAGTTTTTAATAACTATTCACATGTTCCTCAAAGCTTAAGAGATATTATGAAGAAAATAATCAGCATGGAAAGTAATACATCTACTTTAAAACTAAATAAAATGTGTTCACTGTAAAATGAATGCACTTTATTGTTCTAGGATAATGAGTGTAGAAGTAATCATTATTATTATTTACCCAATGTTTTCTTCAATGTAAGTATAGTGATTTCTCAATAAAAATTATAAAATATCATATTAAAAACCTTGTTCTGGGCAAAAATAATGAAACTAAACTAAGTACTAGCTTAAACATTTCACCCTGACATAATAATATTTATACGTTTATCTTTTACATTTGGTTGCTGTTCATTCTGTGCCTCTTCTGTTAGGTGCTTATCACCTTCCAAAAATAATTTTCTGCAGTCTTTGTTCTCTGTTTCCACTTGTTGAGCTTCTTCTGTAACGTTGAGTGATTCTTTTGAGAAAATGTTGTTGTCTTCATTACCTTTCAAAAAATATTAATAAACAAATAAGAAAACTTGCCCTGTATGAACAGCCCTAATAAGAAAAATTATTTGCAAAAATATTCAGATAAAGTGAACCATACTGGCATTTTATCTAAATTAATGACACCAAAAATTAATTACACCATTAATTCTCTCTTGCTGGACTATTTGGCTCACTATTTTGTTCTTGGGCAATACAGACATTAATTAGACTTGATGTATCTACTCATGTGTGAAAGAGATGAATGGATATTCTTTTTTTTTGGTGACAGAGACAGAAAGAGAGATAGAGAGAGGAACAGCTAAAAACTAAAACATGTATTGAATGTAATTGAAATATTAGAAAATGTGCATCTGAAGCAAGTTGTAAAAGAATGTAACATCTTAGTAAAAATACATAAAAATTAAAACACAGTATCATGAATGTAAATAGTTTCTCTATCCATGTGATTAATAATATTCTTTTACCCAAGTCACATGGAAAAGGGGACATGGAAAAGAGCAGCATTGGGAACTAAACAGTATTCATTCACATGTCAAGAAATATCCCTATTTGTTCTATTTGTAATACCCTGAACAGGAAACATTCACAAAACTTATCACCAGTAGCATAAATAAACTAGTTACTCATACAATTGAACATTACAGAGCAAAGAGACAGAACTAAAATCACATGCAACAATATGTATGATTCTTAAAAATATGGTGAGCCAAACACATGGTGTATACTGTGTGTTACTCTTTATGAAAAGTTCAAAAACATATCAAAACTGACACAGATGAATAATGAAATATGGGATGAATGTTATCTTTGGGGAATAAACTTAGAAAGGGACTTAAAGGGAATTCTGAGGTGTTGGTAATATTTATTAATCTGCGTGTTGATTGACCAGGTCTGTTAAGTGTGTACTCATTGGAGTTTCAGAACTAGGTTCATATCCTGACTTTTGTATTTAACAATGGCAAGTTTTTTCCCCTGTAAAATATGGATAATAATATGTATCTTACTATATGTTATACTTAATAACAGTCAAATCAGCAATATCAATATATGTTAGTCAAATCTGAACCTAACACACTGAATGTACTAAAAAGTCATAAACTGATGATCAGAAAGTATTATATTTTGAAAAATATTTTTTCCAAATGAAAGACATTTATTTTAAGAAATGAAATATAGAATATTCAACTATTCTTAGTAAGTTAAGGCAGTAACTATAATCATATTCTAAAATAGCCATCAATTTAAAAATTGTTGACATTTGAAATACATTACACAATTACTTTTTAGTGATCCAAATTCCTAATAACTACCATATTTTTCGCTCCATAAGATGCACCGGACCATAAGACACACCTAGGGTTTTAAGGAGGAAAATAAGAAAGAACTATTCTGAACCAAATAGTGTGTTAAAATATTTAATAAAATACCCTATTTTTCAATCCATAAGACTCAAGGGCATTTTCTCCTCCACTTTTGAAGGAAAAAAGTACATCTTATAGAGTGAAAAATATGGTATATCTTACATATATATGTATATAATAAAAACAGTTGAAATAAAAGTAGCAATTTCTTTTCCTAGGATGTCAACACTATTTTGTCCCACATGCACTCTTTCAAAATGTATTCTTGCCACTCCTCCAAGAGAAAGCATTTATTTCCCAACTCCCTGAAATCTGGACAGGCTGCATGATGCTTGATTAACAGAAATATGGCAGAGGTGATATTTTGTTCTAGGTGGAGCCATTAACTGAATTGGCAGCCTCCACATCCTCCTCTCTTGGAATCAGCCAATATATTGGAAGAAGCCCATAGAAAGGTCATAGTTAGATGGATTGACTGGTCAATAGCCAACAGACGCATGAGTAATCCTTCGTCAAAATTCCACCCAATCAATCCTTCAGATGACTGTCACTCTTGCCAATATCTGACTGCAATCCCATGACAGCCCTTGAGTGAGAAGCTCCCAGCTGAGTACACTCAATTCAAAGAATTCTGAGAATTAAAAAATTATTTTTAAATGCTTTATTGAGTATAATTATATATCATAAAATCCACCCACTCTAAGTGTAATTCAACAATTTTAGTAAATTTAGAGCTGTGAGACCATTATGACAATACAGTTTTAATATATTCTGATCACTCCCAAAAAGTACCTTCATGCCTATTTACATTCAATTGCTATTTCACCCTAGGTAATAATTGTTGTGATTATTGTCTCTAAATGTACCTTTTCTAGAATTTTATATAAATGGACTCATATAATACATAATCTTTTGAAACTGGCTACTTTTACTTAGAATAATGTTTTGAAGTTTATTCATGTAGTTGCATGTATCCAAAACTTGTTCCTTTAATTGCTAAATAAAATTCTATTGTATGGATATTCCTCATGATATTTATCCATTCACAAGGTTATGGACATTTGTATAATTTCCAGTTTTCCACTATTATGAAATATGACATTATAAGCAATCATAATCTTGCCTTTTTTTTTTTTTTTTGACAGAGACAGAGAGTCAGAAAAAGGGACAGATAGCAACAGACAGGAAGGGAGAAAGATGAGACTTCTTCGCTGCAGCACCTTAGTTGTTCATTGATTGCTTTCTCATATGTGTCTTGACCAGGGGGCTACAGCAAAACAAATGACCCTTTGCTCAAGCTAGTGACCTTGGGCTTCCACTGGAGACCTTTGGGCACAAGTCAGCAACCATGAGATCATGTCTATGATCCCACACTCAAGCGTGTGACCCTGTGCTCAAGTTGGTGAACCTGCACTCAAGGCCGATGAGCCCGTACTCAAGGCAGTGACCTCAGGGTTTTGAACCTGGTCCTCCACGTTGCAGTCCAAAGCTCTATCCACTGTACCACCACCTGGTCAGGCCATAATTCTGCCTTTGAGGACTCATGTTTTCTCTTGGGTAAATTCTTAGCTGTGGTATTGCTAGGTGATATGGTAAATTTATGTGTAACATTTTAAGAAACTTAAATGAAAGTGGCTATACTATTTTACATTCCTATCAGCAATACACAGGGGTTCCAATTTCTCTGCATCTTTGCCAACACTTCATATAGTCTGTCTTTTTAATTACAGTTATTCTAGTTTGAGAGCAGCAGTATCTCATGGTAGTATTAATTTGCATTTACCTAATGACTAATGATCTTTTCATGTGTTTCATATTCATTTGCTTATATCCTTCACCAAATGACTTTTGCCAAATTATCTAAAATCTTAGGCCAATGTTTGTTTCACTTCCTAATATTGAGTTCTAAGAGTTCTTTATGTACCATGGATATAAGACATTTATCAGATGTATAATTTGCAAATATTTTCTCTCAGATTATGGTTTGTCATCTCATATTCCTACTGATGTCTTTTGAAGTGCAAAATATATTGCATTTACTAAAACCCAGTTTGTCATTTTTTTTTCCTTTCATGAACTGTGCTTTTGTATCTAGGAATGCTTTGCTCAACTCAAGGTTACAAAGACTCTGTCCTGTATTTCTTCTACAAGTCACATGGTTTTAACTCTAGCATTTAGGTCTATGATGTATTTTTAGTTATTTTTGTGTATATGGTGATGTGAAGGTTCAAATTCTTTTTTTTTTTTGGCAAGTGGTTATCCAATTGCCCTGACCCCATTTTTGGGGGGTGGGGGGAGATCCTTTCTCTTTTGAATTGTTACTTTCTATGTCAAAAAATCAATTTACCATAAATATAATAATTTACTTTGGACTCATACTTCTCTGTTCCATTCATCTACAGGCTCATATTTGTGCCAATATCACACTGTCTTACTTATGTGGTTTAGTTTTAAAATCAGGTAATGTCAGTCCTCAAATTTATTCTTTTTCCAAAGTGATTTGGCCATTGTAGGACATTTGTATTTTCATGTAAATTTTAAGACCAACTTAACAATTTCTACCCCCCCCCAAAGTTCTTGATAAGGACTGCATTAAATGAATAGATCAGTTTGGAAGAACAGCCCTGTTTACAATACCAAGTTGTTTAATCTAGTACTATGAAATAAGGTTCTTGATTTATTTAGATGTTCTTTAACTTTTCTCAACAGTGTTTAATAGTCTTCTGTTTCTAAGTCTCCCACTTTTGTTAAATTTATTCTAACTACTTTATTTTTTTTAATATTACTGTGAGTGTATTTTTTTTAAGCGAGAGAAAGAGACAGATAGGGAAGGAGATGAGAAGCATCAACTCATAGTTGCATCACTTTAGTTGTTTATTTTCAAATGTTAAACTACCCTTGCATTTCTTATATCTTCATCACAGTGTAACTGTTTCATATTTTTCCAGACTCAGAGTGTCAGTATTTTGTTAAGGCTTTTTGTGTCTATACACATAGTAGACATTGGTCTGTAGTTGTCTTGTGATGCTTTTGGTTATGGTATTAGGGTAATACTGGTCTTGTAGAATGAGCTGGGAATTTTTCTTCTATTTTTTAGAAGATTATTTTAAAGAATTTTTTTTTAATATTTATTGATTTTTAGAGAGGGAGGAAGGGGAAGAGAGGGAAGAGAGAGACTGGAACATTGATTTGTTTCTTAATGTGCCCTGACCAGGGATCGAACCAGCAACCTCTGTGCTTCGGGACAATGTTCCAACCAACCAAGCTATCCGGCCAGGGCCTTTTCTTTTTAAACAACCGTTTAGAATGTAAAAACTAAAAACTATTAAGTTGCACACTTTAAAAGGATGAATTTTGTGGTATGTAAAGGAATTTATAGAAGCCTATAATCCCTGAAAGGCCTATCTATTTATGGTTCTCTTTCATATTCCTAGGGTGCAGTGCTACAGAATTACCAAATTATCCATACATGGCAAGCCTTTAACTCTCCAATCTCTGTCTCCCTAGTCCCATGAAGCTACCAGAGGGACCACTCATTTGGTCAGTCACTTGCTCCTCTGGCAAACACACTTTGGAAAGCCCCAAACTCCAGACTCATTTTCATGGATGTCTGTCCTCCAGAGATTCTCATGGTATTTCTGAGGAGCCTGTTATTTCTTCAATGATTTCAAGCAGATTATTTTTGTTGTTGTTAATAATTTGTACAGCTTTCCTACTTACCTTCAGGGGAATGTTGGTGCAAGTTAACTGTCTATTACTGGAATCTTCGTCATCAACTGTTTAAAGTTCTAAAACTGCTATAATTTTTATCACCAACAATATTTCTTGTTTGATCATGTAAAATATTTCAGATTGATATAATTAAATTTTAAAACAACTCCTCTCTGTGCCATAAAACATTATGCAAACCTTTTGCCCTTAAGATTGTACAGTATAAATTTCAACATTAATATACCTTGTTTCAGTATTCATGTGCCAAAGCCATAACCTAAGACTATATTCATTTGTATACCACATTTTTACACTTTAAAATACTTTCACCATCTACAGTGTGTCTGTAAAGTCATGGTGCACTTTTGTCCTGTGACCGGTCAAAAGTGCATCATGACTTTACAGACACACTGTATTATTTAAACTTGTTCATAATAACTCCACCCTGAAGTAGGTAAAAAAGCAATATAATCTTCATTTTAAAGATGGATAAACTGAAATTAAACTTATTCATCATTCATCCTAAAAAATAATGAAAAAATTGCTCTTAAACACATACGACTCTTGCATCTCACCTGGTTTTCCACTGTGGCTGTCTGTACCAGACTCAGATTCAGGTGTTGAAACATATTTCAGTATTTGATGTCCACAGCTTATAGAATATAACATAAATATATACATAAGCATGTATATGTAATAAACAAGGCAAAATTTAAAAAATAAATACAATTAGAAAATTTGCTTAATTTTTAACTGATGTCCCAAATTCAACACATCCTAATATTCCAATCTCTATAAATTTTTTAGGCTTTATCCTAGGAAACATCTATGTGACCTTGAAGGAAGGAACATCTGGAAAGTCAACAGTGACATATGAGGTAAGCACTAGGTACCTAAGCAGAAATAAGAATGAACACCATATGAAGTGGATATTATAAATAGGTGCCAAAATAATGTATACTAAAGTAATTCTCATACATTTACTGATATGATGAATGGAATTCCACTATATCTCACTTCAGATGGAGGCCATTTAATTGAAAAAAGAACGATGGCACCGAAATGAGAAATCTTTTATTTAGAATAAATACTATTAGATAAATAATGAAGAGAAGTCAGTCTTAATTCCTCATCTAGTTATTATATAGAAGTAGAATATTAGCATTACTTTAACCTGTATATTAAAACAAAAATAAACATTTTAGAAACATACCTGTTACATAAATTGCTATCAGAATTTCTAGGTTGCTGATAAAAATCAGGTGAAGTGGGTACATTGCCCAGAGATCTGTGTAAGATAACACTTGGCTTAGTAAGAAAATCAGCAGTATCGGGAAATTCTATAGGTGACTGATTAGACAGAGAGCCAGCAGACACTTGTCCATGGCCAGGAGAATTCACAGGACTCAAGCTGGGTAAAACACCTTAAAAAGTTAAAAGAGAGAGATAAATAAATTATGTATGTATCATTTAGTTTTAAATGATAAAATAGATTTCTGGATGGAACTAACTAGTAATTTAAGCAGAATATAGACCTTAATGGTCATTATCAATGACTGTGATGAAATAAACACCATGCAGCAGGATAGCACATTATAGGTGAATACTAAGTACTAAAAGTATAACAAAAATGTACATACTGTGTGGCACAAATGTTCCTAATTCTTTATCTTTCACATTTTGTGACCCCACCAACCTGAGTATTTTACCAAATTTTATTGAATACTTTTCAATACAATTATATTCATTTTTATTTGAAGAATCCAATTTCTTAATAGCATTAAGCAAGTTGAGCAAGTTAAAAAATTATACTTTAACTCAACAGTATGCCCTTTTACAGTATGCAAATATTTCCAGTTTATTGATTTATTCAACAAATATTTGAAAGCCTATTACAGCTGGAAAATGTACTGAGTTTCACAATGGACAAAAAAGTTACCATCTCTGTAATTCAACAAACCTAGAGTCAAGTGGAGAATATAAGCAAGTGTTACATGCTAAATAAGGAAAAAACTGTGTTCAGAAATAATCTAATCCCATTGATTTAAAAAAACATTTGCTGAGTGCCTTGAGCTAAGGCGGTATGAGTATATCTGGAAAAGAGAGAGGCAGACTTAAATCTTTATTTGGTCATAAAGATCCAAGTAAAGTGAAAATCAAAGGAAAGCAAATAACAGTTATTAAGGACCTGTGGTATTTTCAGGCACAGTGGTAAACATATAAGAGACTGTGTGTGATGGTTAATTTGTTTATGTCAACTTGGCTAGGCTGTGGTGTCCAGCTGTTTTGGCCAAACAGCAGTCTAGATGTCGCTGTGATTTTTCAGATATGATTAAAATTTAAATCAGTAGACTGAGTAGAGCAGATTACCCTTCATAATGAGAGTTGGCCTCCTCGTCCAGTTAGTTAAAGGTCTTAAAAGAAAAGACTGAGGTCTTCCCAAGATGGAGAAATTTTGCGTTCATAATGTTTTTCGACTCAAGATTGCAACATCAACTCTTGCTAGAATTTCCAGTTTGGCAGTGTGCCCTACAAACTTCAGACTTTCCAGACCTCACAATTTCACAAGCCAATGCTTTAAAATAAATCCATCACTCCCCCTTCTCTCTACATTCATGCATACATGTACATATGTATGGTATGTATGTATGTATATACACACAAACATCCTATTAGTTCTGTTTCTCTAGAACACCTTGACTAATAAATTATTTTATTTAATGCTCATGATAACAATATGAGTTAATTAGCATTTTCACTTTACATATGGAGAAAAACATAAACTATCCTCCCCTCCCCTCCCCAAAATCACCTGGAAACCTGCTTTAGTTAACAGTTAATACTATGAGACCATACATTTTCCAGGGTTACCAGTGCTGTTCTATAGATTTGTTTAGAGGCTCCTATAAATTTTATATGTTAGGGCTGAATGGGATTTTATAAATAATCTGGCCAAACAGTTTATTGTTTCAGAAGAAGAAACTGAGGACTAGAGAGGGGAAGTACCTTGCTTGTCA
This sequence comes from Rhynchonycteris naso, assembly GCA_037038555.1. NCBI lineage: Eukaryota > Metazoa > Chordata > Mammalia > Chiroptera > Emballonuridae > Rhynchonycteris > Rhynchonycteris naso. The sequence continues at coordinate 331,712,546 of CM072995.1, read as the reverse complement.
AAGTCATCATGGTTAGTTACTAACTTGAAGAAAAAGGTTCAATTTTTAAGCATTCCTTTCTCTAATTATACCAGTGAGTATCCAAAAAATCTGGACAAATAGGCTGAGGAAACTAAACGGTAAATAATTTTAGGGTGGCAATTTGATACAATATAGAAAAGCTCCGAGGAGAGGACAAAATAGTAGGAAAAAAACTAGCAATCCTTAAGACTTTCTACAATATACATCCATCATTTTTTACTTTAAACCTTATTTATTATGAAATATGCAAAAAGAAAAGTTATAACAGGAATGCTTTTCAGTCAAGCTGAGACATAAAACATGGCTAACGATCAGAAACCCCTGTCATAATTGCTCTCCTTCTCATTAAAGAAAATCAGTATTTTGACTTTTACACTATTGTTTTTCTTGCTTTTCTTTATATTTATGCCTCATGTGTATCTCTTAACAATTTTAGTTTTGCCTTTTTTTAACTTTGTAGTTAAAGTTTGGGTTCCTTGAATCAGACAGTATATATAAATGCTTCTGTGCCTTGCTTACTTTACTCAACATTTAAAAAAGATATTTCCATGTAGTGGCGTGTGACTGTAGTTCACTCATTTTCAATGCTGTATAAAAGTGTATGTTTGAATACAGCACAATTTTATTTCTTTTTTTTTTTTTTTTTACAGGGACAGAGAGGGAGAAAGAGAGAGGGATAGATAGGGACAGACAGACAGGAACGGAGAGAGAGATGAGAAGCATCAATCAGTTTTTCGTTGCCGTCGCAACACTTAGTTTTTCACTGATTGCTTTCTCACATGTGTCTTGACCGCGGGCCTTCAGCAGACTGAGCAACCCCTTGCTGGAGCCAGCAACCTTGGGTCCAAGCTGATGAGCTTTTGCTCAAGCCAGATGGGCCCGCGCTCAAGCTGGCAAGCTCAGGGTCTCGAACCTGGGTCTTCCGCATCCCAGTCCGACGCTCTATCCACTGCGCCACCGCCTGGTCGCACAATTTTATTTCTTTATTCAAGTACTGAACTGCCAAATTGTCTTCCCATCAGCAATGTAGGAATGTTTCCACTTCTGAACATTAGTGAAGTCATAGTTCATTGTGGTTTTGATTTGCATTTCCCTAATGATTAATAAAGCCAAGCATCTTGTCATGTGGTTATGGGCCATTTGTATATTTTCTTTAGAGAAACATTTATTCAGATCTTATGTCTATTTTAATGAGGTCATCTTTTTATTATTGGATTATAAAACATCTTTTAATATTCTGGATACAGGTTCTGTCAAATATGTGATTTGCAAATATTTTCTCCCACTCTGTGATTGTCTTCACTTTCTTTAGGTTCTGCTGAAGTACACATTTTTAATTTTAATGAATTCCAATTATTAATTTTTTTCATTCATGGACTGTGGTTTAGGTGTCATATCTAAGCACACTTTACTCATTACCTAAAGTCATGAAGAATTTCTATGTTTTCTGTAAGTTTTATGGTTTAACCCTTACATTTGAGCATATGATGCATTTTGAGTGAATTTTTAAGTATGATGACGTATAGGGTTCCAAATTCATTCTTTCTCGTGTATTTATCAAGTTGTTCCAACACCATTTGTTAAAAACACTATTCCTTCCCCATTGAATTATCTTGGCACTCTTGTTGAAAATCAGTTGACTGTTTAAGGGTATATTTATGGATTACCAATTCTCTTCCAGGGGTAGAATATTCTTATGCCAGTACCACACTGTCTTCTTGATTACTATAGATTGATAGTAAGTTTTAAAATATGGAAGTGAGTCTTCCAGTTGTTCCTCCCTCCCTCCCTCCCTCTCTCCCTCCCTCCCCCCTTTCCTTCCTCCCTCCCTCCTTTACTTCCTTCCTTTTCCTATTAAGGATTGTTTTAGTTATTTTAGGTTCCTTGAATTTCCATATAAATTTTAGGATCAGTTAATCATTATCTGCAAAGAAGCCAGTTTACATTTTGATAACAATTGTATTGAACCTAGAACAACTTGGGGGATATTGCTATCATAAGAATATTATGTTTTCTGATCAATGAACATGGGATATCTTTCTATTTGTTTAGATCTTTAACTTCTTTCAACAATATTTTAGTTTTTAATGTACAGTTCTTGCACTGTTTTGTTAAATTAATAAAAAAGTTTTTTATTTCTTTTGATGCTAACTGTAAATGAAATTATTAATATTATTATTTTTGACAGAGACAGAGAGTCAGAGAGAGGGACAGATAGGGACAGACAGGAAGGGAGAGAGAGAGATGAGAAGCATCAACTCTTCATTGCAGGTCCTTATTTGTTCATTGATTGCATTTTCATATGTGCCTTGACCGGGGTGGGTTGGGGCTATAGCAGAGCGAGTGACCCCTTGCTCAAGCCAGCAACCTTGGGTTCAAGCCTTTGGGCTCAAGCTAGCAACCATGGCGTCATATCTATGATCCTGCACTCAAGCCAGTGACCTGTGTTCATGCTGGATAAGCCTGCTCTCAAGCTGATGAACCTCTGGGTTTCGAACCTGGGTCCTCTGCGTCCCAGTCTAATGCTCTATCCACTGCGCCACTGCCTGGTCAGGCTGACATTATTTTCTTAATTTCAGTTTTGCATTGTTTATTGCAAGTATATAGAAATGCAATTTATTTTATGTACAGATCTTATGTCCTGATGAACTTGTTTACTGGTTTTAATAGGTATTAATGAAATTCTTAGGATTTCATAAATACATGATTATGTCATCTGCAAATACAGGTTTACTTCTTCTTATTATTCTTTTTTTTACTAACTGCCCTGGCTAGAACCTTAGTCAAATCGCTGAATGCCTCCCCTTCCACCACCAAGGTTTATATTTAATGTAATACAGTGTGTTTAATCCATCATTTGCTATTTCTTTTTTCATTCTTTCTGTTTTTGTTTCTTATTTTCTTTTTTCTTGGATTCTTTGGCTCAGTCAAGCTTTTGTTTGTTTGTTTGTTTAATTATGACATTTAACCTCCTATATTAACATTTTACTTATACCTTTTTCTTTTATTCTTTGAATTATCACCCTGGATATTGCAATTGCATCTGTTAAGTACTAATTTCTTTTAAATTAGAACTTTTTATTACTTTTTAATCATTGCCAGTATATTACAAATTTAAATTTATTTAACCCTTTCTCACCCTTTATTCCATTGTTACCAGATATTTGACTTCCTTTATTATGCATGCTACAAGGAAGTTGTGATTGTTGTTTTTAATCATCAATATTCTTAGGCTTACCGCCTGACCTGTGGTGGTGCAGTGGATAAAGCGTCGACCTGGGAACACTGAGGTCGCCAGTTCAAAACCCTGCACTGGTCTGGTCAAGGCACATATGGGAGTTGATGCTTCCAGCTCCTCCCCCCTTTCTCTCTCTCTCTCTCTCTCTCTCTCTCTCTCTCTCTCTCTCTGTGTCTCCTCTCTAAAATGAATAAAATAAAATAAAAAAATTAAAAAAAAATATTCTTAGGCTTACCAGTGCTTTTCCTTCATTCCTGATGTTCCATGCTTTAATCTGGACCATTTCCCTCCTACCTAAGGAACTTTCTTTGCTGAATCATAATTATACAGGCATATTAGCAATAACTTCTGTCAGCTTTCATTTGTATAAAAAAATGTTATTTCACCTTAATTTTTTAAATATTTTCACTGAATAAAGAATTTCACATTGGCAACTTTTGTTCTTTTAATACTTTAAATATGAATCCCATTATATTTGTTTTCCATATCTGCTGCTGTAAAAAAAAAAAAATCAGTAGCTTTTACTGTTGATCCTTGAAAAATAACCTTTTTTTCTAGTTGCTTTTGAAATTTTTCTCATTATTTTATAATTCAGAGATTTGATTGAAATACCTAGCAATGATTTTCTGTCTTCTTCATTCACTGAGCTTCATAAATTTGTTAATTCCTTTCTTAGTCTGGACACTTGGTCTGCTCTATTGTCTCTTTCCTTTCCTTCTAGAACTTCATTTATACATACATTAGCATCTTTAACTGTGTCCCATAATTCTACACTTTTTCCATTATTTAGAGTCATAATGTTAAAGATTTTTGTCTTCTTGGCGAATTCATGCCTTTAGCATATAATGTTCTTCTTTATCCCTGGTTACTTTCTTTTTGAGGTCTGCTCTGTGTGAGATTAATATACATAAATATTGCAACTTTCTTTTGATTAGTGTTAGCATGATATATTTTTCTCTATCCATTTCCTTTTTATCTTTGTGTCTTTATATATAAAGTGGGTTTCTTGTAAACAACATATAATTAGGTCATGGTTTTTGGTTCACTTGAATAATCTGTCTTTTACTTGGTGCCGCTAGACCATTGATGTTCAAAATTATTGTAGATATAGCTGGATTAATACCCCCCATATTTGTTACTGTTTTTTATTTGTTACCCTTGTTCTTTGTTCCTATTTTTGTCTTTCACTCCTTTTCTGACTTTTGTAGTTTTAATTGAGCATTTTATAGTAGTATATAATTCTACTTTCCCTACTTAGAATATCAGTTATATTGATGTTTCTACTGTTTTCATGGTTATCCTGGAGTTTGCAATATACATTTACAACTAACTCAAATCCAGTTTCAAATAACACTATAGCACTTCATAGGCAGTGGGAGTACCTTATAACAACAAAATAATGCTAATTCCCCATCCTTGTATCATTGAGGTCATTCATTTTTTTATATATAAGGATACAGACATATACATAATATATATATATATATATATATATATATATATATATATATGCACAAATTCAAATACATTGTTACTCTCAACATTCTAAACGAAATATACAAGGGCAGGCTTTTGTTATGTTAGGTCAGATAAAAATAAGAAAAACAAAGTTTTTATTTTACCTTCACATTTTCTTCAATGTTCTTCCTTTCTCTGTAGATCTGAGTCTACCCTATATTATTACTTTCCTTCTCTTTAAAGAACTTTTTAACATTTCTTGCAAATCAGGTCTACTGGCAACAAGTTCCCTCAGTTTTTTGTTTGTCTGAAGAAGTCTTTTTCTCCTTCACCTTTATAGGATAATTTTGTAGAGGACAAAATTCTAGGTTGGTACCTGCTTCTCTCTCAATACTTTAAATATTTCACTCTACTCTGTTCTTTCTTGCATGGTTTCTGAGGAGAAGTGTGAGTAATTTCCACCTTTTTTCCTCTAGAGGTAAGATCCTCTCCCTCCATCCCCCAGCTTCTTTAAGGATTTTTTTCTGTATCTTTGATTTTCTGTAGCTTGAAAATGGCATTCCTAAGTATTGTTTTTTTGTGGGAGGCAATTTATCCAGTTTGATGTTATTTAAGCTTCCTGAATCTGTGATTTGATTTCTGATGTTACTTTGAGAAAATTCTCAGTCATTAATTTTAAAGTATTTCTTTTGTTCCTTTCTTCTACTGGTATTCCTTCTTTTCAAAGTTGCCTCACAGTCTTTGGATAATCCGTTCAGGTCTCTTTGTTTTTGTTTTTCAGTCTTAAGTTTTCTTTATTTTTCAGTTGTGAGGTTTCTATTGCCATCTCATCCAGCTCAGAGTCTTCCATCAGCTGTGTCTCACCTGCTCACAAGTCCATCTAAGGTATTCTTCATTTCTGTTACAGTTTCTCGATCTCCACCATTCATTTATTTTTAGGATTTCTATCTCTCATCTTACATTGCCAATCTGTTGTTGCATGTTGTCTACTTTATCCATTAAAGCCCTTGGAATATTAATCATAGTTATTTTAAATTTCCAGTATGATAATTACAAACCCCCTGCTATATCTGGTTTTGATTATTTGTTCCAGACCTCTAATTTTTGTTTTTTGCTTTTTGGTATGCCTTGTGAATTTTTTTCTCAATAGCTGAACATGATGTACTGGCTAAAAGGAATGCTACAGATAGGCCTTCAGCAGTATGGTAGTGAGGTATGGAGGGAGAAGAACTGTTCTATAGTCCTATCATTTGTTCTGGCTTTTAGTGAGCCTGTGCTGCTAGACTATGAACTTTACAAGTGTTTCTTAGCTTTATTTTATTTGTTGCCTCCCCCTTAGGTAGGAGAGGATGGCTAGAACTGACTGTAGTTTGGTGTTTACCTTCCCCCAGGTTAATTAGGCTCTGATAACAGCCCAGCAGGCTAGGCCCTGGTTAACAAGCTTCTACTAAGGACAAGCCTTGTTAAAAGCACAGTGCTTTAATATATTTCAAAATGGCTCCTTGCTCCCTCCCCTGACAGAAGCATTTTCTCTGATATTTACTCTAAGAAGCTGGTAAAGCTCCTGAAGGGGATCTCACAAGATTGTGGGGGCCTGCTTCCTGATGACTCTATCCCTCTGGAAATTTTAATTTTGAGTTGTCTTTACTCCCTCCAGCAATTTGTCAATTATAGCTCAGTTTATCCTACCCCAGGACTGGTCCTCATCATTCCCTGTATTTGCCTTGCGTCTTCCATCTTTTTCTTTTTTTAATTGATTTCAGTGAGACAGAGAGAGAGAGAGACAGGAATATCAGGCTGTTCTTATATGTGCCCTGATCGGGATCAAACCAGCAACACCTGCGCTTTGGGACGATGCTCTAACCACCCAGGCTATCCGGCCAGAACTTGTGTCTTCCATCTTGGGAGCAGCAGTCTGCACTGTGTCCTCACCATCACCTCTCCTACAGATCATAACCTAGTTGTTGATTTTTCACTCTGTTCATCTTTTTTACTCATTAGGACAACGTAGTGACTTCCAGACTCCTTACATGCAAAACCAGAAACCAAAAGTCTTTTTATATATATATTTTCCCTCTTTCAGTTTAAATATTTTCTATTTCTCTGTCTTCACATTTACTATGCTTGTTTTCTGTTGTATCCAATCTATTCTTAAACCATCCTATAGGCTTTTAGTTTAATTAGTTGCATTTCTAAATGTCATTTCTTTTCTGTGTGTTCTAGTTCTGTTAAAATTATCCATCCACATTGTCCATCTTTCCTTCTATTTCTTTTAAAACATTATTGTTATTTTAAAGACTCTGTTAAATACAACATCAGTATATGTAGCTCTCCTCCAAGTGCCTGTTTTTCTTGCTTATAAGTAACATTTTTCTGACTCTTCACATTTCAGTTTTTTATTGTATGTCAAACATTGTACATAAAAGAATTTTGTGATTGTTACTGCCCCAAACCACACATAGTGTAGTTTAAAAGCAGACTGTCAGTGTTGTTCTTTCACTACCTTGTTGTGTATAAAATATATTTCATCCAGAGAATTTTAAAGCAAAATGGATGAAAGGGGTAAAAAGGTACAAACTTCCAGTTACAGAGTCCTGGGGGTATAATGTGCAACATGATGACTACAGTTAATAAAATCATATTGCATATCTGAAAGTTGCTAAGAGAGAGTAGATCCTAAGAGTTTTCATCATAAGAAAAATATTTGTAAGTATATATGGTAATAGATGTTAGACTTATTGTGATCATTTTGCAATATATACAAAACACTGTGTTGTATACCTTAAACTAATATAATATTATGGGTCACTAATACCTCAAATAAGTAAACAGAAAACGCAAATTAGAATGACTTAGGCTACAGTTGGGATTTTTCTACTCTCAAATTAAGATATTTTTCCTCTTCATAATTTCCAGGCTACTGACTACCCTTTTCTGGGAATTTTCCCTTGGTCTGGTATTTCAGTCTGGATCTGCAAAAATTCAGGTTAAATAGTTCTATATTTTTTTACCCTGAATCTTCGGAGCCTAACAAAGTTCCTCGTATGTAGATGTTCAAAAAGTGTTTAATGAGTGAATGAGCATTGTGAACTCATAACCAACCCAATTGCTTAGTCATGTTAACTTACAACACACAAAGTATTATTTAAAATGAGCCATTAATGTGTAATGAGAAAACTTTGCACTGCCATATACTTTGAGATGCCTTCCCCATTTAAACCATAAAAAATGATTTCTTACCAGCTCTTCTTAGACCTATATGGTGGGTTAGCGACACAGAAGATGACCTTTGCTTCGGGGTTGTCAGTAGGCTTGAACTAAAAGGCCCATTTAGATAGCATCCTTGACTAAAAGGGAAAAATAACAGGTTAAGAATTTTAAAACTGTGGGAAATTTTCTCATTTTTCTTCATGGTCTTCCATTCAATTAGCAAACAATCTGCTTATACATTCAGAGTTTAGACATCTATCGAGTGCCTAAGGCATACAGCAGGAGCCAGCAAACTTTTTCTGTAAAGGACCAAGTAGTAAATACATCTGGCTTTGTAGGCTGTAACGTCACTGTTGCAACTACTTAATTTTGCCATGGTAGCATATAAGCAGCTATAAACAGTAATAAACAAATACGTATGACTGTGTTTCAATGTAATTTTATTTACAAAAACAGGTCGAGGTCCACAGGCTACACTGCTTGCATAAAGCAGGCCATCAGTGTTACCTGGAGGGCTTAGTACAACACAGACTGCTAGTCCCAACCCCAGGATTTCTGCTTCTGAGGGCCAGATAATCTGCATTTCTAACAAGTTCTTAGAGAACCTGCTGATGTTGCTGGGTCCAAAAACTTCACAGAGAAGCACTAGCCTAAAATATGTCATTTTTCAGTTTCTGTGTCCTCTCTTTACAGATATTGATTATCCATTAAATCAGTCATTTCTTATAAGTGAAACAGGTTTTAGGGCTCTTATGAAGATACTACATATAGGCAGGCATTCATACCAATGTAATACATGAAGTTAAGATTATATATTTGAATCTTCTGGACCAGGGCCACGTATATAACAAGTACAACATAAATGCTACCTCTTTTCTTAGATATTCACTAACCTGTTTTCTTCCATTAGTCACCTCCCAATGTGGGTACAGTATTTGCCATAGGCTCAAGGAAAAACCTAGATTTTCTATTTTTCACTCAATATTTTTTTAGTGTAGCCTAGGTTCTCAAGCTCTTCCCCAATCCCTTAATGTTTTCTGCACTTCCACACCTCATTACTCAAGAAAGATGACTTTTCTGTGACCAAAAAGGTTTCTGTTCATGTCTTCTTTTTTTTTTTAAGGTTTTCTTTATTGCTTTTACAGAGAGGAGGGGATGGGGATGAGAATTTATTGCTCCACTTTAGCTGTTTATTGGTTGCTTGTCATATGCGCCTTGACCATGTGTTTTGAACCAGCACTCTCAGCATTTCAGGTCAGTGATCTATCCAGTGCACCACCACAGGTCAGGCTTTTTTTTTTTTTAATTAACTACGTTTTTATTTATTTATTTATTCATTCATTCATTTTAGAGAGAAGAGAGAGAGAGAGAAAGGGGAGGAGCAGGAAGCATCAACTCCCATATGTGCCTTGACCAGGCAAGCCCAAGGTTTCAAACCCACAAACTCAGCATTCCAGTTCGACATGTTATCCACTGCGCCACCACGGACTGGGCTCATGTCTCCATTGCAACATTTACCCATAGCATATTATAATTTTACTGTTTGCAGACTCTTTTCCCTCACTAATTTTTGAGGTCCTTAGGGGCTATAACACATATCTCTGCATTCACAGTAGATATAACACAATGCCTGATAAAAGGTGTTCAACAGATGTTTGTGGAATAAATGAATGCTCTCTTTTTAGGTTCCTATTCTCACTTTTCTAGAGAATATATCTTTTCTGCTCCCCAATTTTGAGTGGACTCTTTCTTTTGCTAATTTCTGCTTCAAGACTCTCTTTGGGCCTTTTTCTAAAAATCTAATTTGTCCTATATCCTGATGGGAGAAAAAAAATCTGTATTACAAAGAGAAGGCATGTAAAACTAGTTGGAAATTAATTTACTGAAAAAAAAATGTTTTTTGAGAGAGACAGGAAGGAAGAGAGACGATGAGAAGCATCAACTCATAGTTGTGTTACTTTTTTTAGTTGTACATTGATTGCTTCTCATACATGCCTTAACTGGTGGGGAGGGATGCGCTCCAGCCAAGCCAGGGACCTTGGGCTTCAAGCCAGCCACATTTGGGTTTAAGCCAGTCACCATGGGATCATGTTGATGGTTCCACGCTCAAGGTGGCAACCCCATGCTCAGGCTGGTGAGCCTGCGCTTGAGCCAGCAACCTCAGGATCTCAGTGTTCCAGGTCAACACTCTATTCACTTTGCCACCACGGGTCAGGCAAAAATTCTTTCTTAATATTAACAAAAATTATAATAATAATGGTACTATTTTGAGTATTGATCATATATTATCCATTGTTTTATATACTTTACCTGTGTTACTCTCTTCTTTTATAGATAAAGAAACTGAGGCTTTTTACAGGGACAGAGAGAGAGTCAGAGAGAGAGAGAGAGATAGGGACAGATAGACAGGAACGAAGAGAGGTGAGAAGCATCAATCATTTGTTTTGCGTTGCTGTTGCGACACCAGAGTTGTTCATTGATTGCTTTCTCACATGTGCCTTGACTGCGGGCCTTCAGTAGACCAAGCAACCCCTTACTGGAGCCAGCGACCTTGGGTCCAAGCTGGCGAGGTTTTGCTCAAGCCAGATGGTCCCGCGCTCCAGCCGGTGACCTCAGGGTCTCAAACCTGGGTCTTCTGCATCCCAGTCCAATGCTCTATCCACTGTGCCACCGCCTGGTCAGGCAGAAACTGAGACTTTAAGAGGCTAAATAATGTCCTTAAATTCTTACAATGAAAATATAACTTCCAATTTCTTTGACTCTAAAACATATGCTCTTTCCACAAAACAATTATATTTCTGTATGTGTTTCTCCATATGTAAAATTAGAAATTTAGAATTCAGGACTTCTCAGGTAACATCTAGCCTCTAGAGTCTATAATATTTTTTTCTCAAGCCAATATTAATAATAATTTGTTGACAGTTTTACAAAAAGACACAACATGCAAATAATATCCCCCAATAAACTCCTTTCCCTGCAAATGCTCAGTGATTCTTTGTAGTTTTTAAGTATTCCTTGCCCAAGTGCAGAGTGGGAAAGACTTGGAAAGAAGAGTAATGATACCACCCAGAGCAATATTCAAATAGAAATATCTATACTCTACTCTCTGGTTGATATTCAAAACAAAGGTAGGGATTTCTCCTTTTCAGAGATGAGCTATGGGTCATTCTGCTCCATCGTGTTTTTTCTTGAGCCAGGGTCTTCTAGTATACTGCTCGCAAAAATTAGGGGATATCTCAAAATGAATATGAAGCAATAAAATATCCCTTATTTTTTGTGAGCAATATATATCATACATTTAGTTAGCTGATTAGAATTGAGAGGGTTAGGTCACATTGTAAGTTTTCAGCTCAGTTCCAGAATCATCTCATTAATTTCTGACCTAGAACCAGATAATTATACACCCACAATGGGATTACACAAAACAATACTGAAGAAAGTAGAGGACAAGAGAGGCTATGAGTCCCAATGGTTATTAACAGTGGGTAGAAGGGTGGTTAATATCAAACTTGGGAATCAGTCATCAAATCCAAGTGCACAAACATTACAAGAGATACCAAAAGTTATGGTCACAGAGTTAAGCCATATGATGAATTGATTTCTAGAAAATCAATGCAAATTGCCTTGGCAAGGTTTGTATCACCTTTCTTTTTCTTCTTTTTGGAAGCAGTTGTATAAACTTAGCTGTAGGATGACTAGATTTACAGAACTACTCTTATAAAAGAAACACTGGGTAATACCATGAGCCCTCTTGATCTCTATAGTTCAAATAGGGTCTAGGCATTGGTATAAATCTCTAATAAATTATGTGTCACAGAACTGAAAACCTGATTCCTAAGTACACTATTAAAGGGACATACTCATGCCAGGCAGCAAGGGATGTGATATAATTACAGAGATGATGATGAATCTGAATAGGTTAAAAGTAAGTCTCTTTAGCATAGAAGTTAACTACTTACGATAGCCCACATAATTTTAGGACACAATTGGCTTATTTTTTCTCCCAGAGGAAGTGTTCAAGATGAATGAGTTTTGAGCTCTGAATATGTGCTCTATTTGTCCATAGGGAGGGTCTGGGTCCTAATGGCCAGTTTAGATATAGTAGTTTAAACCATAAGTACTAACACTGGAACTCAGGGATGGGTAATTTAATTGTCAGCTAACCCAGAAAAGCATTATCCAATCTTTCCTGGAACTTCCTCACCAGAGAAACCTTATTTGAGGTCTGAACTTAAGCAGAAGGTAGTATCAATGGTCATAACCCAATATGGGCAGCATATCCCTGCAGGACACTTATTAAGCAGACGTTTATCTTCAAAGACCCATTTTAGTGCAATTCAAATTCTTCACTGTAACTAAGCATACCTCAGAAGAGTAGTAATACCTTCTCACACAAGGTAGAACATGAAAAGTGCCACAAAAGAAGCAAGGAAAGGTATTAAGGAGATTCATAAATGAAACACTGCTTTTCCTTGTTGGAGTCCAAAGGAAAAGGATGTCATTATTTTTCAGAAAGGACATCCGAGCCCAAATGTTAAAAATACACAGAAATGGGGGTAGAGGGAACAAAAGGGGCACAGAAGGGGCAAGTTAAGCTTGACTGGAGTTTCAGATAGAAAAATGATGTTGGAGGTATTATTGTTTTGTAAAGTAATAACTCCTTTAATTAACATCTCAAGTCCTTTAAGAGATGAACAGTGATAAATCCTAGATTACTCTTTACACAAATAAGGTAGGCTGGAAACTATAATGCAATTTAATTTTAACATAGTGTTAAACTAAAAATTATAGAGAACTTCAAGGAAAAGTCTAACAAAAGTTACATGTTGTTTTTTACCTAGAGAGCTTTCCAAATCATTTTTCTATTCTCATTCTTTTCAAGAATGCTTACTGCTTTCAGTCCAAGTAACTTTTAACTTAACTTTTCCAAGCAAAGGTTCAGCTTTGTCATGATGGAATAACAAGATTTGAACCCCAAGCTAGGAATTTGGGTACAGTTCTACAGAGATTAGTAAAGATTTTTTATTTTTTTAGCGAGGGTGACAGAGGGACAGACAGGGACAGGCAGACAGGAAGAAAGAGAGATGAGAAGTATCAATTCGTCACTGAGGCACTTTAGTTGTTCATTGATTGCTTTCTCATGTGTGTCTTGTGGGAGGCGGGGGCTCCAGCCGAGCCAGTGACCCCTTGCTCAAACCAGCGATCTTGGGCTCAAGCCAGTGCCATTGGGCTTCAAACCAGCAGCCATAGAGTCGGGTCACATCTATGATCCCACGCTCAAGCCGGTGAGCCTGTACTAAAGCCGGATGAACCTCTCTCCAAGCCGGAGACCTCAGAATTTAGAACAGTGGTTCTTAACCTTTTTTGAGGTACCGAACCCACCAGCTTCATATACGCATTCACTGAACCCTTCTTTAGTGATAAATAAAATATGATTTTTTTTCCAAATTCAAGACATAGGTATATGGTTTTTTACTGGTGCACAAAATGAGCCGTGCATGAACATCACCTTGCTCAAAGAACAAAACCAACAAAGTGCATGAACTCACAACAAATTACGGTATTACTTTATTCTGGCCTCCGCGTCAGAGGCTTCTCCGAACCCTTGAGACCGACTCATAAAACCCCTAGGGTTCGATAGAACCCAGGTTAAGAACTACTGATTTAGAACCTGGGTCCTCAGTATCCCAGGCCAATGCTCTATGCACTGCCTGGTCAGGTAAGGGTTCAAAAATTTAATGACTGGAAACCTATAATCATAGTTTCAAGGAAGATTTCTTGTGAAAGGTTAGAAGATGGACCAGGTAGTGAATTATATTAGAAATGGGAAGGCCAATTAGGAGACTAATTCAATAGCCCAGGCAAGAAATAGTGTAGGCAAAGTGGTAAAGGAGAAACATCAATAGAGAAAAGAAGAGATTCAGAGATAGACTTGACAACTGATATCTGTAGAATAAGGAAACGAGATGCCAAGGTAACACCAAATTTTCTAAGTAAGAAATCAATTTTGTAAGCAACCACTAGAGGACAGCATTGTGCCAGGTAATTAGGCCAGAACAATAGTAACAATAAAGCAGCTGGAGAGAGGAGAAATATAGTTTCAGAGCATGAGAGGTCTAATACTGAAGCAATGGTCAAAGTATAGTCAGGGTCATTAAAAATCACAGTCAAAAGCTATGCTCAAAATCCAAAGCTGCATTCAAATTGAGACTCAAAACTCTAGGATATGTCATCTCAATTCTAGACTACTCTACTAAAGTCAGCATGGCTGGCTCATGATTCCAGAGTCACAAGTCTATTAGTTTTGTGTTAAAAAAAAATCACTATATGTTAAACTTTTATAGCTATGCTATCTAATATGGTTGCTGTACATGTTCATATAGTCACATATGGCTCTATATTTTAATTAAAGTTCAAATTGAAATTCAGTTGCTTAGTCATATTAGACACATTCCAAGTGATCAATAGCTGAGCTATGAACTACAATATAGGACAGTACAGATAAAAAATATTCCCATCATCACAAAATTTGTTCTTGCACAGCACTGATCTGGAGACTTGGATTTCAAAAGAAGTAGTGGTTACTTCATGTACTCTTATCCTATGTTCAATGTACACTTAGAAATTTGTTACCGATAAGCTCTAACTTCTGAACACTAGAAAAATTCTAGCCTTACCTTCTTTAAGTAGATGTTACAAAATACCACCAATTACTTTATCCAAGTTAACTATATCAAATCTGCCTACATATATATTTATATGAACACTTCTCAGAGTTAAAAATTAGTTTTCTTTGGACTGTGTTTCTACTTTAATATCAATCATTCGTCAATGCAAATATATAGCTATTACATCAGTGTGATAGAAAGGATTAAAAAAACATCATTTCATAATTCTTCCTTAAATCCAATATTCTCAAGATTATATTTACTGTGGTTAAGAAATATCTGTCATATTTTCAGTTTCTAATACTAAAGCTTATTTTCTTGTACTCTTTTTCATACTTAAATGCATGCCTGTTCTATATATTATTTCACACAATATTTTTTAATAAACAAGGACTCAGTCTACTTGTATGTATTATAAATATTCAAGTTAATAAGTCACAAAAGAATCTGGAAAATTATCTGATCATATTTCACATATAAATACAGTAACATAAATTTTAACTAGCTCTGAACCAATCCTGCCACCTGCTGTTGTAAGTGTGTAACTACACAGCTCATGCTCAGTAATAACAATAGCTTAACAGGAAATTTACATTAATTCCAATTTTATTAATATAGTTTCAAGTAATATTCAATATAGTCAACAAGTAATATTGACTTGAAGCTTATAACTTACACAAGAGATCACTATCTTTCCAGGATTTTAAGACAAAGCGTTGACTCTTGTTATCATGGTAAATGGATGTATTTACATTTGGCTCCTGCATTTTCCCGACTTCATTTCGTTATAGTTATTGTTGCCTTTCAAATATATTTAACATCTGAGATGAACCCTAAGAATGTGTCCTCCTCTCACAAGTCAGTAACTGTTGCCCTACCTTGAGTATTTTGCATTGGACCCGGCAGCCGCTCCTGTAGTGGCTACCTCTACCCACTGGAATCACTTTCCCAGGATGTACCTTGTCCTAAATTGATTCTGGCTTCCCTTAAGGCCCCAGCATGCTTTGTACCCAGCTTACTAAATTTTGGAATAAGACATGTTAACTTCTTTTTTAAGAATCACTTTCTTTATTATGTCATATTACTATTCATGCTGCCTTGTACCTAAAATATTTCAATTGTTCTTTTCTATTTTTAGAACTGTTTCAGACTTCTTTCACAGAAACAAAGTAAATGTATCAGACACGGTTTTCTTTAACAGGCTCTGGGAATTTTACCTTGAAATGCCAAATTCTTGGTGAGGTCTTTTGCCATTAATGCGTTCCCACCGTGAAGAAGGTTCAATAGGTGGCAGACTTGAAGTTCCTGAGCTCCTCCTCAGCTGCGGAGTTGGTAAACTATTCCTACTGTTTAGTCCCTGTTAAATAAGTTAACAGCGGTTAAAACTGTCACCCTATAATATGCTGTATATGTATTATTAAAGGTGGTGCATAAAAATCAATATGAGGTATATAATTAACATGGATAGGAGAAACAGAACATTTTATTCTGGAAGTATGTCAATTTTACTCCAAATTTCACATTCTATACTGTTGTTGTACTAAGCTTCTCTTACTAAAAAATGACTTCTGAACTCCCTACAACTTAATTTTTTCTTTTGCACATTTTAAAAATAGATATGAAAGATTTACTCTAAAAAACAACTTCAGAGGACAAGATTACTATCAGGGACTATCAATCAACTCTATATTCTAAAACTTTTTTATTTTCAGAACAGTGCTAATTAATGTCCACAGACGATAATCTGGAGAAACTGTAGGATTCTAAGATACTTTTTGAATGAATGGTTAAAATCCAAAACAACTTTAGCATTAATAAAATTTCGCCCTTATTTTTGAAAATATTTTACTTTTTATCACTGTGAACAGGTGTCTTACTGAGATGCACAGAAAACAGTTTCTGCTTATGAATTTCCCGTACCAGCAGACACTGAAACCATCTCAGAGAGATAATTATCTCATGTTTAAGTTTTCCCAAGGATGTTGATGATTTAGTAAAGTTCGTGGTTAGTTAGAATTTTAGGTCCATATAATCTTTCTTGTTTCTTATCACAGTATATAAAGATTTACATTAAGCTATTCCCACTTCCGTTTCCTTACTAATTATTTTTTCATAAATGTTGTTGCTCCTTTCTGAAGTAATATTAGGTTTCTTACACTCTTTTCTAAAACCAGAGACAAATTAGATGTAAAATTCAAATTCAAATAAGAAGTTTAAAGAACACTAAGAAAAGAAATGAGGGTTACTTCCTGGTTCTTATATGACTTACTTTTACCAGTACTAGTACCCAAAATAAGCCTAATTAACTAGAGTGTTCAAGAAATGAGGTATATAGGCACACTGTTTAATATTATTATTGAAATGCTTCTAAAATGTACCAGTATACCTTTCTACACAGTAAACATAGTACCAATAATAATACTATCAATATGGTTTTTATGATTAAGATTTTTAAGCATTACTTACTATAATAAACATCTGATGTCAATGGAAAATAAAAAGAGCAATAGATGAAGCGAAAATTAACTCAAAAATTGAACATATTAGCTGTTTTATTGATGAATTTGTTGCTATCCCATGATTAAACTTCTAAGTACCAGTGTTAATTAGGTTTTGATTAAGGCAGGTGATACCATATATAATTTTTAAAAATAAAAGCATCACATAACTACCTATGATCCACATCTATGATCGATAATTATTAAATTTTTGCCCTACTCAGGCTTGCTTATTAGTTTTGCAACATTTCTATACCCTGATACTGAGAACAAAATGAAATTAACTTATGATCAAAATCCCTTCAAAAACTACAAAAAACTTTTTCTAAGCTCTACAGTATATACACTATTATGAGTAAACAAAATAAATTCATTTAAACTTTATCTTCTCTTGGTTATTTTCTTTACCTATAGAAGAAATATTTAAACTAGAATAATCTCAAAAACATTTCTATTTTTTACTTTTATGATTTTAGCAACTGGTAAAGATATTGATAGTCAAATAAAACAATCAAAAGCATAATGTATGCCTATTCAGAACAGTATTATTTTCTAAAGGAAATCCTATTTTGAAGCATTGATATTTAAATTTAATCCCATTTCTAATAATGGAAAAATCAATGCCTATTGGGCTGTAGCAATCTCTAGTGGGTAAACAGGCAGGAAGAATAAGTCTTAAAAATGTAAAAATCAATTTAAAATACATCATGCTATGTAATGCATAGAATGAACATTATAATTATCAGTTCTTCCTGTCTTAACAAGAACAATTTCTGGATTATAAAGAATAAAATAGATTACTGACATCATTTGACTACTAGTTTTTTGCACAAGCCTGTAATTAAATTTACTTGTTGCTCTACTACTTAAAAACAACAAAAATAGTTACTGATACAGTTGTAACTGCTACAGCAAAGTTATTTAGAATAAAAACTGAATACTTGTTCCAGATTATAACTACCTCTAAGGTTGCCCAAGAAACTCAATATACTGAAAAACAACAACAGTCACACACACACAAAATAACAAACCTGATCCCTGAAAAAGATATTCTAGTTTATCTAAGATTTTAAAGAACAATTTTAATTTGAAAATATAATCAAATGGGATAAATAGGGCTGGCTGATTACTGTATTTTGACCTTGTGAAGTTTTCGATCTCCTCTCTCGGCAGGGTCCTCTAATTCAGAGCAGGGGTAAAATCCAGGAAATGGTGTGAGAGGATTCATCTTTGGCCTGCAGGAACCTGAGAAAGCACCCATCAAGCTGCTGATACTCCGCAGGGAAGAAATGACTTGTGGGGGAAGGGATGGATCAGTCAGAAGATCTGACACCATGTTGCGAGCCTCATTTAGCACTGAAAGATCAACTCCACTTCCACCTCCAGAATTCTAGAAAAGAAAAAAAAGGAATATATATTTGTTACACAGAAAATTCAACATTTAAGATAAATTTACCCTATTTTAAATCAAGGCCTATCTAATAATAAGTAATTTAATTCTATTAAATATATATTTTTAAAGAATTTATTGGCCCTGGCCAGTTAGCTCAGTGGTAGAGTTCAGCCCAGCGTGTAGAAGTCCCAGGTTTGATTCCTGGTCAGGGCACATAGGAGAATCAACCATCTGCTTTCTCACCCCAACCCGTTCTCCCTGCATCCCCCCTCCCCCCACAAATCACAGCTCGAATGATTCAAGCAAGTTGGCCTTGGGTGCTGAGGATGGCTCCATGGCCTCACCTCAGTAGCTAAAAAAATAGCTCGGTTGCAGAACAACGGAGCAATGGCTCCAGATGGGCAGAGCATCAGCCATAGAGGGGGTTTGCTGGGTGGATCCTAGTCAGGGTTCATGCGCAAGTTTGTCTCTCTGACTCCCTGCCTCTCACTTAAAAAAAATTTTTTTATTTTAGAGAGGAGAGAGAGAGAGAAAGAAGGGGGGAGGAGCAGGAAGCATCAACTCCCAAATGTGCCTTGACCAGGCAAGCCCAGGGTTTGAAACTGGTGACCCCAGCATTCTAGGTAAACGCTTTATCTGCTGCATCACCACAGGTCAGGTTAATTCTATTAATTATTAGTATTCATTTGGATATGACATAAATGATATAACAAATAATATAATTCTCATGTTAAAATGTTTTATATTGAGGTATGTAGCAGATAATGTGAATTTTACATTTTATATATATAGATGTGTATGTGTGTGTATAGATACAGTACAGTATATATATCTATACAGATATATAGATCTTTTTTTAGCGAGAGGAGAGAGACAGGAAGACAGAGAGATGAGAAATATCAATTCCTAGTTGCATCACTTTTTAGTTGTTCATTCATTGCTTCTCATATATGTCTTGAACGGGCATGTGGGGGGGCCTCCAGGTGAGCCAGGGACCTCTTGTTCAAGCCAGTGACCATGGTATCATGTGAAGATCTAGAGGCAGAAGACTGCCTGCTTGTTTACGAAATAGCAAGAGAGTCAGTGCAGCTGGAGCAAAGTAATTAAAGAGCAAGTACTAGAAGATGAGGTCAGAGAAGTAAAAGAGAGTGAAGCAAGGGACCATGTTGTATACGGTCATAATATGATGTATAATAATATGAATCTCACAGATAATTTTGAAAGAAGCAAAACAGAAAATACATATGATTGATTCCATTTATATAAAATTGAAAGACAAAAAAAACCTTAAGTTGTGATAACAAACTAGGAATTCAATGACGATTGGGAGATGTTGATGACTAGGAGAAGCAGCATAAGGGGGCTTTCGGGGTGCTGAATTCTTCATCTGGAAGATGGTCACATATATATATATGTACTTGAAGAAAATTCATCAAGTTGTACACTTATGACCTGTGCACTTTTATATATGAATGTTACACTTGAGACTTATTAAAGATTATTAGGAAGAAAAGGCCATGGGGAATGAGAAAAGAAGAGAAAATGGGGCAGAGTTGCCAAATATTGCAAAACCAGTTTGTCTGTTTACAAGCCCATCCTTGGAACCATCATTCCTTATTTATCTTTAGATTTTACAAATAATTTAGATACTCTAAAAACTGAAGATGTTGACTATGACATATGACTGGTGAGAAAGCCCACTATATACCGTATTTCTCCATGTATAAATAAGACGCACATTTCCCCCAAAAATTTGGGGTCTAAAAACTGAGTGCATCTTATACAGTGGTTGTAGTGTGTTTTACTTGCATTTCCTGCTTATTCAAGCTTGTTTTTGCACTTATTGTTGAAGACAGTGATTCATCATCAGACACAGGTGAGAACAAGCTAATGGATGGGAGTTTTAACAGTGATGAAGAGTTGTATGAATTTTATGATGAATAAAACCTGAGTTTAATAACTTTGTGATACATTTTTTCCCCAAATTTCGGGCCCCAAAATTAAGATGTGTCTTATACTTGGGAGCGTCTTATACATGGGGGAATAAAGTAGTTCAATAAACCAGCCCCTTTTAGATTAGATTTGCTCTTCTTCATTTCATCTGACTGCCATAGCTATATTATTTCCTCACCAAAACCCAGAGAATATTTTATTCCTATGGGCTGTTGTGGCTATTCTACTCACACTTTAAAAATAAAAATCAACCATTCAATGAGATACTCATTTTTCAAAAATTGATTTTGGGACAACTAACTAGTAACTAAATAAACAGGGGTTAAACATTTCTATAAACACAAATGACAGATTTAACATTTATTAATGTTTATTAGTGTGTAAACCATCAGGGTTTGAAAAAAGCATACTAAACCTAATAGAATTTTTGTAGAACAGAGTATACAAACACACATTTAAATACAATGGGAAAAGATTTATAAATATATGCATCAAAAGTTAACATAGTTATTGTTTGATGTTTATGTGTAATTTATCTTTTTCCTCCTATACTTTATTTTCAGTTCTTCTGATATAAACATATATTATAAACATATAATATATAAACATATATTATTGAAGTGATCAAAAAATCTTTTACAAAGTACATATTAAATGAGTCCATTTATATATAAAGTTCACAAAGAAACAATTGCTTGAAGTCAGGATAGAGATTATCTTTGGAGATACAAGTAATAACTATATATAATGGTGCATAAGTGAATTTTCTATAATGTTTTTGTTATTTCTTGATATGGGTACTAGTCACATGGGATATTTAGTTCGGGAAAATTTATCAAACTGCACTTTTCTGTATATATAATTCAATATAAAAGTTACCAAAAAGCACAAAGATTTTGCTTCTCTGATAAAATATTTTGCCAATTGCCTCTTTCTCATATATGGCCTTTAATCTCGTTTTGTCCTGTGCGGATCAGTTACCCACAATCAGGAAAAAAAATCTCATCCTTAATATAGAATTGTTAGTTTATTCTGAGTCCAGATTATATTAGCAACATTTCAAAATAACTGTATACTGTTGGTTTCTTACCATTTCTTTTTTCCCTTACAATTAAAATGTTATAATCTACCTAAATGAAAATTCTGGTTATTTTAGTTCAGGTAAAGAAAATCTTGTATCATAGCAATCTTGTGAATGTAATTTTAAGTATCATAGCAATCTTGTAAACATAACTTTAAATGTGAAAAGTTTTATTACAGAAATTATTAGTGACAATCACATATTTACCTGATAATGAGGTTTATACCATTGCTTTAAGTCCCAATCCCAAAGAATCATCTGGAAAAAAAAAAAGTTCACTTAGTTACAAACTAGAAATAAGTAAACAAATATACGTAAGACAAAATGGAGCATCTAAATTACAAAATACAGTGTGTCCGTAAAGTCATGGTGCACTTTGACCAGTCACAGGAAAGCAACAAAAGACTATAGAAATGTGAAATCTGCACCAAATAAAAGGAAAACCCTTCCAGTTTCTGTAGGATGATGTGGCAGCATGTGCGCATGTGCAGATGATGACGTAACACCGTGTATACAGCAAAGCAGCCCACAGCCATGCCAGTCGAGATGTGGATGGTACAGAGGAAAGTTCAGTGTGTTCTGTGGCTGGTTAAATTTGAATCCCTGACCAAAGTGCAACGTGAATATCGGCACGTTTATAACGAAGCGTCACCACATAGGAATAACATTACTCGGTGGGATAAGCAATTGAAAGAAACCGGCAGTTTGGTGGAGAAACCGTTCTGATAGGCCATCAGTCAGTGACGAGTCTGTAGAGGCTATACGGGATAGCTACCTAAGGAGCCCTAAAAAATCTGTGCGTGCGTGTGCTTGACAATTACACCTAAGCAAGACTACAGTTCATAAGGTGTTAAAGAAACGTCTCTGTTTTACGGGGTACAAATTGCGGCTGTTGCATGCTATCAAACCAGCGGATAGACCCACACAATGTGCATTTGCTACAGATATGCTTCATGAGATCGACAATGATGCAAGATTTTTGCAGAAGACTGTGTTTAGCGATAAGGCGACCTTCCATATCTGTGGACATGTTCATCGCCATAACGTCTGAATATGGGCTGCTGAACATCCTCATGCCTACGCTGAGTACGAACGTAACACCCCTAAAGTGAACGTGTGCTGTGGCCTGATGCATGATAAGGTGATAGGCCCATTTTTTTTTTCGTGGAGCAGTCTGTGTTGGCAAACACCTATCTTGACATGTTGAAATTTTATACAGTGCCACAATTTCCAGAAGGTGTCATCTTTCAACAGGACGACGCTCCTCCACACTATGCCACCATTGTTCGTGAGTTTCTGGATAGAACATTCCCCCCCGTGGTGGATAGGCAGGGGTTCTGTCAAGCCATGGCCACCACGATCTCCGGATCTGACGCCCTTAGACCTTTACTTTTGGGGTTATGTGAAGCATCATGTGTACACTGAATGTATCAACGACATTAATCACTTAAAACAAAGAATCACAGACGTTATTCACTCTGTTATACTAGATGTCCTTACCCGTGTGTGGCAAGAACTTCACTATCGTTTGGATGTGTGTAGGGCAACAAATGGAGCCCACATCAAACTGCACTGAATAGGTATGAAACTGGGAGAGTTTTCCTTTTATTTGGTGCAGATTTCACATTTCTATCGTCTTTTGTTGCTTTCCTGTGACCGGTCAAAAGTGTACCATGACTTTACGGACACACTGTACTTCAAATAGCTTAACGTGTGAGAGAAGAACTGGGAAGGTGAGAATAAAAATTATCTCTAGTCAGAGTATTTTATTAATTATGCAATCTGTGATTGAGAAAAGTCAGTCACAAAAATAAGCAATATTAACTTTTGAAATATCTATTGCCATAAAAACATATATAAATAAAAATCACCTCGTCACTAAAAATACATAAAAAATTATAAATCATCAGAGAGTTTCTCCCCACAGCCTCTCCAAATGACCATCACTTATTATTTTAAACCAGTGTCAATGGGGGTGCTATTTCCTTACTAATAAAGCACTTATGTCAAAAGCAGTTTTAAAAAACTTATCCTGTGGTTAGATTAAGTATAAAGAAATGGAGCATAAAAAGCAATACACAACCCTTTTGACATGCACATAATTAGTGGTTTTCCTGTTTGTCTTCTTAGTCCCAGACATGTTCCTCCTGCCCATCTTTTTTTTCTTCTGGGTGGGGGGAAAGGAGACAGGAAGGGAGAGAGATGAGAAGCATCAAATTACAATTGTAGCACCTTAGTTGTTCATTGATTGCTTCTCATTTCTCATACTTGCCTTGACCCAAGGGTTGGGGAGGCTCCAACCAAGTCAAAGACCCCTTGCTCAAGCCAGTGACCTTTGGGCTCAAGACTGAGCTAGAGGCAGCAACCCTGTGCTTAAGCCAGTGACCTCAGGGTTTTGAACCTGGGACTTCAGCATCCCAGGTGAACACTCTATCCACTGCACCACCACCCATCAGGCTCCTGCCCAACTTTTGCCAGCAGGCTTTCTGGTTGCTTCCCCATCTGTCTCTATGCTCAAGGAGATAAAACACTTTAATTTATCAAGCTATAACTGTTACCCATCATTAACCTTAAATATCTGTTATTTTTATTTAGTTAACAAATAGCTCTTCTTTTTCATAAATAATTTATTATAATTGCAATTTTCTACATAGCTTTGAACCCTTAGTCTTGACTTTAAGACTAATGTGCGATATAATCACATAATTTCCATATACTGAATTATTTGTGTTGTTTCCTATCCTTTGTCTTAAGTCTCCTGGGTTACAAAAGATCTTAAAGTGTTATCTACTCTATCATTAGTCCAGTATTTTATAAGCACTTCGCAGACTTCTGTGAAGGACAGATAGTAAATGTTTAAGGCTTTGCAAACCACATAAAGTCTGTGGTATATTCTTTGTTTTTGGTTTACAACCCTTTAAAATTTAAAAAACATTCTTACCTTTATGGCCATACTAAAGCAGGCTGTTTGAAGGATTTGGTCAGTGAGCTGTAGCTTGCTGAGCTCTATTTTATATAATATAGCCAATCTTAACCTCTCAAAATATTTATCTGTTGTCACTGTTACCATCTCCTTGTCAACACTTCTGCAGAAAGTCATCTCTTGTAAGGGAAGATAAACCTATTCTTTCTCAAAGAAATACAGACATACTATAACCACTTACAAAATTCATGGCCCAGTACCCACAAAATGGCTTTGGGTTAAAAGACTCATTAAATCTATGCAGTATTTTACATGCCCATGTTATTCGGATAAAATTATTTCAGGTTGTGATTTAACCAGCATACATTCTAAAAACACTCATACTAAGGTTACCTAAAATCCCTAATTTCATTCCTACTTGCAGTCACTTTCTCAAGGATCAATAAAACATTTACCAAAAAGCAGCAGGTCTTTGTCTGAAGTCTTCTGCATGTTAGAAACTGAGAACATACCGTGAAAGTGACAAATTGCTGATAAATTGCCTTCTGTGTCAGAGAAAGGATAAGGTGTGGAAATACATTTTGGAAGGAATTGGAAGAAAGTAGTTCCTGAATGAGGAAGAAGAGACAAACTAAGAGGGATTTGGAAAGTTGTAGGTTTGTGAAAACCTGAGAAGAAATGATGTGTGATTAAGTTGAGTAAGATTGACTCAAAGAAATCTAACCAAGAAAGTGAATTTAAAACATTAAATGAGTGTAAAATTTGAAGTTGGTTTTCTCTTTAAAATGACTTCGTTTGTTACTGATATTGTGAAAAAGTTCTATATGCTATATTATCATGGGGAACTGTATGTCTAACTCCTTGCCCCAGTGAAGCCCCCTGGAATGCACCTTACAAAACAGGGCCATGTTTAGCTATCACAACCGATGAAGAAAAAAAAATGTTTTTCCTTTGTAACATAACATGGCCATAATATGCCCTATAGTCAGTAGAACACTGGCCAGAGGTTAGGTCCTTAAACTACAGTACCATCCTTCCAACTGAAGTTATTCTGTAAAAGAGAGGAAAAATGGGATGGAGTTCCCTATGTACTAGTATTTATGCTTTTGTAACAGAATAAGCCCATTCAAATAAAATGTAAAGTTATGATATATCAGGGTGGGAAACCGGACAAGGCTTAGGAGAATCCCAGGAGAATGAAGGTAACTTATTACTCCCGCTTAACATTTCAGCAATCACACCATTCCGCTGCCCTACAAACAGCAATAACAGCTACAGACCCTGCCCCACTATCTCTGGCTGGAGAAAGAGCTCCGCCAGGCTCAGGAATGGTCTCCCCCAACAGTGTACCCAATTTTGTCAGGAGCCCACTCCAAGCAGGACTATTTCCATTAAAGCAGGTGCCAAGTGGAGTAATCACTGCTAATAGACAAGCAGCAGAACTGGTCTGGATGCATACTCCCTTCACAACTTTTGACCTTTAACTGGAAAAACAATGTGCCTGCCAATAAGGGCAATCCTAGAAAGGTAGAAAAGTCTCTTTTCTTCCATTTTTGACATTCATAACCTGAGTTAGGCAGATAGTCAACATCTACTGAACACCCTGCTTCCTGCCAAAAAAACAACAGTGGATTATCTTAGAAAAAGCAAGGGAAGAAGCCAGTTACCTGCACAATGAGACCTCAAAACCCTGTGTGAGCTGAAGTCACAACTGCTGTCCCTGCTACTGAACCACACTGGAATATAAATGATGGGGATCAGTCCAACCTTGAGCATTACAAATTGCATTCTGGCTGGGTTAAGGAGGCGAGTGCCCAAACAAAGAAGTTTTATGAAGGTCCAGCAGACAAAGCAGCATCCAGATGACAACCTATCTGAATTCCTAGGTTGTATCTTTGAGGCTTGATGCTGAAATACTGATGTGGACCCAGAGACCCCCCAAAAGTTAAAGGCTGTGGACATGATTGTTTTGGGGCAGAGTGCCCCTGATATCCAAAGAAAGCTTCAAAAGATTGTAGGTTCTTTGGAATGCCTCTGCCACAGTTGGTGGAGATTGCTTTAAAGGTGTTCAACAGTAGAAACCAGGCCCGGGGAAAAAAGATGAAGCAACAGGCAGACTTGCTGGCTGCCTCTCTGACCACCAGAGGGCCTAAGAAGACAACAAACAAGGTAAAGGCCGCTGGGTACATGGGACCTGCCCCCAAAGTGGCCCTAAACGTTGTGCTTACTTCAAGCAAGAAGGTCATTAAAAAAAAGAAATAAAAAAATAAAGTCCAAGTTCAAACAAAAAACAAGGCATAAAGAAATAAGGAGCATTACAGATGACCCAATTAACCCTGAGTGATTGGGCCTAGGGGCTCTGATCAACACAACTAGCTCCCTCACCACCACCTACATGGAACCCCTTGTCACTCTAATCGCAGGAAAGAAATGGACTTTTGATGGACACTAAAGTCACATATTTTATAATAAATACTAGGTTGACTAAACTCTCCTCTGAAACAAGATTTGTAACTGGAGTATCAGGAACATCACTATGGAAGACATCAGACTGCCAAATGGGAAAAACAAACCTTAAGTATTGCTGAAATGCCTAATGCCACTTTCAGGATAGGACTTATTGACTAAACTAAATGCCAAAGTAACTTTGCTCCCAGGCAGATTAACATTAAGGTATCTCTGAAAGAAGTCTGTGCTTTACAGGCAGCATTGCTGTCCTCAGCCAAGAAACAAATTCTCCCCAAAGAAATCCTGCAAGAAATAAGTCAGGAAGTATGGGCAAAGGGCAGGCCTGTGAAGGCAAAAACGGCCACCCCAATCCAAATACAATTGTGGGTAGGAACAAACATCCCTTCATCTGAAATAGGATCCTAAAAGAACAAGCTAGGAGGAGAATACAGCCATTAGTAACTCCGTGGAAGCCATCTACCTGGTGGTGCCTAACCCGTATACCTTGCTGACCAGTTTGTCTGAGAAATTTTGGTGGTTTACTGTACTGTACATAAAAGATGTCTTCTTTTGTATACCCTTGAGCTCTGAATCTCAGGAGCTATTTACATTTGAAATACTTTGAAAACTGTACTTCCCCAGTTCAAAACCTTCCCCACTGTTTAGAGGCTTTAGTCAGAGATCTAAGAAAATTTCAACTGAAGAATGAAGCACTACTCCAATGTGTTGATGAGATCCTCATTGCAAGTATCAGCAACATGGATCCTAACAAAAATACTACTCAAACCCTAAACTTCCTGGATGAACATGGATGCAAAGTCTCCCAGAAGAAAGCTCAGAAATCAAAACTCTAAAATAATTAGAATGTGAATTATGTCAGGGGCAAAGGAACTCCACTCTGAAAGGAGAGAAGTTCTGGCTAGGGTGGCAGTGCCTACCACCCACAGACAATTAGAAGGATTTTTAGGAATGGCTGATTTTTGTATCTGGATTCCAAATTCTGGCTTAATAGTAAAACCATTGTATGAGGCATAAAAAGGGAAAGATCAAGACCCTCTAACTTGAATGGGGAATGTCAAAATGCCATCCAAACCATTCATGTCATTAACAGCCACAGCCATGGGCCTCCCAGATTTAAGAAAGTTTGTTTGTACATGAACAACAAGGAATAAGACTGAGAGTACTACCCCCAACTCTGGGAAATGTTAAGAGGCCAGCAGCCTACTTCTCAAAGATATTGGACACAGTGTCTCAGGGATGGTCAGTTTGTCTAATGACCAAAACTGCCACTGCAACTTTGTACAAAAAGCTGAGAAGTTCACTCTGGGACAGCCCACTTCAATGCATACTCCACATTGTGTGCTGCCCTAATGTAGATAAGAGGGAGGATACTCGCTGATCTCTGCTTGGCTGTGGAATACCAAGCCATCCTTTCAGACTATCTTAATGCCATTATCAATGTTATCTCCACCCTAAATCCAGCCACGTTGTTTCCCCTTGAACCAGAGGAACCAAACTATGACTGTAATCAAATAATTCCAGCTGACTAGACATAACTGACCTCCCAACTAACAAAAATCCTGATCTCAAGATGTTCACCAATGGAAGCAGCATTAGAGATGTGGAAAACCAAAAGGCAGGATGTGCTGGGGTAACTATTCAAGAACTCCTGGAAGCTGAGGCCTCACCCACAGGTGAACTACTGACCCTAACCGGTGTTTTTCTTGTACCTGGGAAAACGTAAAAGAGTCAACATCTACACTGACTTAAAATATGCATTTACCAGTGGTACATATCTATGAGGGTACTTGAAAAAAAAAAAAAAGAGGACTCTTAATCTTACCATCAGGAAGTAAAGAAATCAAACATGCTCAAGAGATACTAAATCTCCAAAGCAGTAATGGGACCTCATGAGACTGCTGTTATTCATTGCTCAGGCCATCAGGGGATAGACAGCCTTTGACAAAATCCAGCATCCATTTATGATAAAAACTCTCAGCTAAGTGGGAATAGAGGGAACATGCCTCAACATAACACAGCCAAAATATTCAACAGGGAAAAACTAAAAGAGTTTCCCTTAAGATCAGGAACAAAACAGGAGTGTCCACTTTCATTCATCAGTCATTTTCTTTTTCTGAAGTAAGAAGCAGGGGGCAGAGACAGACTCCTGCATGCGCTCAACTTGAGTCCACCTGGCATGCGCACTAGGGGGCAATGCTCTGCCCCTCTGGGGCGTTGCTGCATTGCAACCGGAGCCATTCTAGTGCCTGAAGCAGAGGCCATGGAGCCGTCCTCAGTGCCCAGGCCAACTTTGCTCCAGTGGAGCCTTGGCTGCAGAGCAGAAGAGAGAGATAAAGAGAAAGGAGAGGGGAAAGGGTAGAGAAGCAGCTAGGCACTTCTCCTGTGTACCCTGGCCAGAAATCAAACCCGAGGCTTCAACACGCCGGGCTGACACTACCACTAAGACAACCAGCCAGGGCCTCATTCATCACTCTTATTCAACTGAGTACTAAAAGTCCTAGCCACAGAAATCAGACAAGAAGAAATAAAAGGCATCCAAATTGGAAAAGCTAGAAGTCTGTCACTATTTGCAGGTGACATGATACTGTATATAAAAACCCTAAAGATTCCACCAGAAACTACTGGCAATGACAGATGAATTCAGCAATGTAGCAGCATACAAAATTAATATTCAGAAAGTGGTCACATTTTTATATGTCAATAATGTACTATCAGAAAGGGAAACTAACAAAAGATACCCATTTACAATTGCATCAAAATGTGTAATATATTTAACCAAGAAGGTAAGTCTTGTACTCAGAAAGTTATAAGACATTGAAGAAGACACAAAAAAGTGGAAGCATATACCATATTCACAAATAGGAAGAATTAACATCATTAAAATGGTGATACTACCCAAAGCAATCTATTGAGTAAATGCAATTTCTATCAAGATACCAATGGTGTATTTTACAGAACTAGAACAAATATTCCAAATATTTATATGGAATCACAAAGACCCCGAATATCCACAGCAATCTTGAGAAAGTAGAATAAAGTTGGAGGTATACTACTTGATATCAAATTGTACTACAAGGCTATGCATAAAAACTGACATATAAATGAACAGAATAGAATAGAGCCCAGAAATAAACCCATGCCTATATGGCCAATTAATCTATGATAATGAGGCAACAATATACAATGGACTAAAAACAATCTATTAAATAAATGATGTCCTGAAAATGCAACAGGTACATGCAAAAATAGTAATAAAACTAGAACACCTTTTTACACCACATACAAGGATAAACTCAATGAATTTAAGATTTAAACATAAGACTCCCAACTATAAAACTACTAAAAGAAAACAGACAGTAAACTCTGATATTTATGTAAGCAATATTTTTTCTTATATATCTCCTTGTGCAAGAGAAACAAAATTTAAAAATGAACAAATGGGACTAGATCAAACTATAAAGTTTTTGCACAGCAAAGGAAACCATCAATAAAACACTAAACAATCTCTAAATAAAAGAAGATATTTGCCAGTGATACATCCATTAAGGGGTTAATATCCAAAGATTGTTTAGAACTCAGACAAATCAAAACCAAAAAAATCTAAACTATCCAATTAAAAAATGGGCAGAGGACCTGAATAGACATTTCTCCAAAGAGGACATATAGATGGCCAATAAACAAATAAAAAAGATACTCAACTTCCCTAATTATCAGAGAAATTCAAATCAGAACCACATGAGATATCTTATACATGTTAGAAAGGTTATTACCAATAAATCAACAAACAAATGTTGGGGAGGATGTGAAGACAAGGAAACCAACCTTTCAAACACTGTTGGTGGGAATGCAGATCGGTGTAGCCACCACAGAAAACAGTATGGAGGCTTCTCAAAATATTAAAAATGAAACTGGCTTATGACCCACTTCTGGGTATGTATACCTGAAGAAACCGAAAATAGTAATTCAAAAGAATATATGCACCTCTATGTTCATTGCATCATTATTTACAATAGCTAAGTTACAGAAGCAGCCCAAGTGCCCATCAATAGATGAGTGGATAAAAAAGTGGTGGTACATATGAAAAGTGGAATATTACCATAAAAAAAATGAAATCTTACACTGTGACAATATGTATGGACTTACAGAGTACTATACTAAGTGAAATAAATCAGACAGAGAAAGACAAATACCATATAATTTTAGTTATGTAAAGAGCAAAATAAACAAAATGGAAACAGACTCAGACCAGACCAGAGAAAAATGGGTTGGGGAGCTGGGTAAAAATGTTGAAGGGATTAAGAAGTACAAGTTGGTAGTTACAAAATAGTCATGGTGATGTAAAGTAAAACACAGAGAATACAGTCAATGATGTTCTAATATCTATGTTTGGTGCAGGTGGGTATTTGAAATACTGGGGGACCATTTTGCCAGGCATATGACTGTCTAAGCACTCTGCTGTACACCTGAAATGAATACAAAAAAGTATTAAATGTAAAACTATAACTGAAATTGTTTTTTGTTGTTTTTTTTAATTTCTTTTTATTTTATTCATTTTAGAGAGGAGACACAGAGTGAGAGAGAAAGAGAGAAAGAGGGGAGGAGTGGAAGCATCAACTCCCATATGTGCCTTGACCAGACCAGTGCAGGGTTTTGAACTGGCGATCTCAGTGTTCCCAGCTCGATGCTTTACCCACTGCGCCACCACAGGTCAGGCTGAAATTGTTTTAAAAAATAACACTGGGGAAGAAAATTTTTGTTGCATCCACAAAAACACTTGTTCTTACCTAATTCAGTTTGCTGATCTCAAATCTGACAATAGTTTTTCTCTGTAAGCTAGTTATTTTGCAATTCAAGATTTTAGGTTTTCATCTTTTTGTAAAATTTTCAATATTTAGTTTAACATAATGAAGTAGAATGTCTTCTTGGGCATCATCTTTGTAAAAATATAATAATTTGTATAATGCAGTAAATACATTAATACACTAAAAGATAGGACTGCATCAGAATTTGTCTACAATTTCGAAACAGAACATATTAAAACATTATTTTAATCATAAAATTTGCACAAAACTTATTTAAATTCTATTCAGGCAAAAATCTGTGTTTGTAGCTCTTGCGATTGTGTACTTGTTGAGGACAATCTCATTTGATGCTCCAGCAGTAGTCTGCCATCATATTTCTGTCCCATCGCCCCTGATAACGCTCTTCCATTGTCTTCAGATCTTGATGAAAGCATTCCCCCTGCTCATCACTAAAAGCTCCAAGATTTTCAGAAAACTTATCAAGGTGACTGTTCAGGAAGTGAATTTTAATGATCATGTTACATCCAATGTCGCGGAAAGCCAACAGCATCCTTTCAACCAGAAGTTCATAGTTTTATGCTTTTTTGTTGTTAAGGAAGTTCTTTGTAACTGCCACAAAAGACTGCCACGCTGCTTTCTCCTCCTTCTTCATCTTCCTGGAAAATTCTTTGTCACGTATAAAGGTTCGAATTTGAAGTCCATCGAATACACCTGCTTTTATCTTCTCGAAAGACAAGGCAGGAAAAGCAGAAAGAATATGTTGAAAGAATTCACTTTCTGTATTCAAAGCCTGAACAAACTGCTTCATTAAGCCAAGTTTAATGTGAAGTGGAGGAAAAATGATCCTGTTTCGATTAACTACAGGTTCATTCACAATATTTTGCATCCTTACTTCCAGAGCTTCATGGTTCAGCCACTTCTTCTCTGTCCAGTGTTTCTCCTGAGCTCAGCTATCCCACAAACAGAGAAAGCAAGGATACTTCATGAAACCTCTCTGTTGTCCTAGCAGAAAATTTACCATTTTAAGATCCACATAAATGATCCAGTTATGCTCCTCATACTTCAGAAAGTCGAGGACAATTATTATGCCATTATAATCTTCTCGCTGATGAGTTAAATAACCAATTGGAACCGCAGTATAAACATTACCATTGTGTAGGAGAACACATTTCAGACTCCGCTTAGAGCTGTCAAGAAATAGCCGCCATTTTGTTGGACTGTAAATGGTAACACCTAGCTGGCTGAGAAGACTACTGATATGACAGTAAACAAAGTGTTTGTCTTCGGAAAAAAGTCCACAAAAATTTGCTCATGCTTCCCAAAATGGAATACTTTAGCTGACTGGTGAAGTACATTCTTTTCTTGAAGCCTGGAGGCTAATAATTCAGCTGCTTTCTTTGATAGGCCCAAATCTCTTACTAAGTCACTCAATTTGGGTTGGCTAAACTGCTGAGGGGCTAATGACTGCTTGGCATCAGAAGAAGATCCTTCAGATTTTATAACCATTTCCTCATGCATCTTATCAAAATACACTTGATCACCATGTTCACTTTCTTCATCCTTAGAAGAAATAAAACCATTGAAAACTGGAACCGGGAGTGTCTCAGAGTGTGATATAGGTCGTATTGCTGAAGGAATGTTAGGATATGCGATCATATGCCGTTTTTTCTCACTGATGCCCTTTGTATGGATCAGACAGAAATAACAGTCACTGCTGTGATCCTTAGGTTCACACCAAACCATGAGAATACCAAAAGGCATTCCTTTGCTTTTTCCTTTTGTCCAGTCACGAAGCATTTCCTCACAATTATGACACACAATATGAGGAGTCTAATTCCTATCTTGATCACCAAGGGGAATTTGAAAATAGGCAATATATGCACGTGTCTCAAATGATGAAATATTGCACCTTTGACACTGAAGTGTGTAACAGCCACATACATAACAGAAGGTGTCAGGACTATTCTAACATTTATGCCTACTTGAAGAAGCCATGAATCAATCTTAAAACAAAATAAGAGGGTGTTTTTTATTAGATAATAATTTTTTACACTTAAAAACAACTACAATTATGTAAAAGTGATGTTTGTAAAACATTAATTGCCTTGCGGTTATGTTCAATCCAAGAGTCGTTGCCCTTTAACTCCAATTTAAAAACCAATGCATGCCATTAACTGTTACAAAAAGAAAATTGCATAAAAACTAGAGCATGTACCAAAAAAGGGATTTCAGATTTGGAATCAGCGATGCAGAAATATATAGAAACAGTTCTAAAACCTCCTGTGACATAAAATAAAAAAAAAATTGTTCCCTAGTGTAATTAACATAAAACTAAAAAAAAGAAAGGTGGCTTAATTGCCCAAGGGAACAATATAGCCGACCAGGCTTCTAAGCTGGCCACCCAAACAAAAACCCTGGCAGCCCTTACTCCTGGTATTGACTTAAAACTGGCCCAGCTTGCATATTCTTTGAAGACCAAGAATGAGGTAGGCTTGGGGCTTCACCATTCATCAGAAAGATACATAAGCAATGAACAGGGAATCATTCTGATTCCTAAACAGCTTATGGAAGAAACAGTCAACTTTGTCTATGAGAGTACCCATTATGGACAGGATGCCACACTCCAATGGATACAAAAATATATTGCTGAACCAGACATGCAGAAAACTATTCAAAAGGGAATTAAAAAATGCAACATCTGTGCAAGAAATAATCCAAAAACGGGACATCAGCCACAAATCAGAGAGTTCCAAAGTTTAGGATTAGACCCAGGATAAGATTGGCAAATTGACTTCACTGTGATGCCCTAAACTATTAAAATTATAAATGTCTGCTAGTATTTGTACATACCTTTCGAGGATGGGTTAAAGCCCTGGTCGGTAAACTGCGGCTCGCGAGCCACATGCGGCTCTTTGGCCCCTTGAGTGTGGCTCTGCCACAAAATACCGCGTGTGGGCGCTACCTCGATAAGGAATGTACCTACCTATATAGTTTAAGTTTAAAAATTTGTCTCTCAAAAGAAATTTCAATCGTTGTATTGTTGATATTTGGCTCTGTTGACTAATGAGTTTGCCGACCACTAGGTTAAAGGATTACTATGTAAATCAGAAAGGGCATCAGAAGTAATAAAAGCCTTACTAAAATAAATTATTCTTAGATTTGGATTATCTTTTTCTATCCAAGTGACAATGGCAGTGCTTTTATTGCCAAAATAACCTAGGAAATCTCTAGACTCAGGAATACAATGAAAATTTAACACTTATTGGAGATCAGAGTCCACTGAAGAAATGGAACAGATGAGCCACACATTTTTTTTAAATTGAACTTATTGGGGTGACACTGGTTAACATAATTACACAGGTTTTGGTGCCCAGCTCTACCACACATCTCTGTACACTGTACTGTGTTCACCCCACCCCCAAGTCAATTCTTCCTCCATCACCGTTTATCCCCCCTACACCCTCCTCCACTTGTCCCTACTCTGCAATCACCACACTGTTGTCCATGTCCATGAGTTTGTTTTTTCCTTTTTGGCTCAATCCCTTCACCTCCCTCACCCAGCACCACACCACCACCCCCGCTGTCAGCCTGCTTTCTATGTATGATTCTATTTTGCTTGTTAGTTCATTTTGTTCATTAGATTCCACATATGAGTGAAATCCCTCAAGATTGCGTAATGCACAAAATAAAGGGGATGGAAACCAAGGATCCTATTTAATGTATGATTTCGACTTAATATGTGACCACAATACTCTATTCAGTTTCTTCACAGTATGCCCTGTAAACTTTAGCTCTTCCCCTCACTAATCTTCAACCCCCTGAGGCAGCAAGAAACAATGACCATACAATGACTAAGGATCACAATGTATGGTCTCTATTAAACTAAAGATAACATGGCCTAAATTGTGTTTTAGCTCCAGAGCCCTAAAGTGGAATGATCCCTGACCACATCCTCATGAAACTAGACTGAAGAACCCCTAGTTGACCTCAGGACCTGAAATAATTTATTTATTGCCCTTACCTCACTCCTGACCAATGAAAAAGACCCACACCCCAAACCCCTTACTTATGATGACTCTTGATTTTGCTCTATAAATCCTGTCCATAAGCCATTGGGGAGCTGAGTTTTTTGGAACATGACCTCATCTCTTCTCCAGATTGGTACCAATATTTTTAATTCAGTGAGAGGAGGAGGGCAGAGAGAAAGATTCCCACACACACCCGGACCAGGGATCCAACCCAGCAAGCCCACTAGCGGGTGATGATGCTCTGCCCATCTGGGGCATTGCTTCGTTGCTCAGCAACTGAGCTCTTCTTAGCGCCTGAGGCAGAGGCCATGGAGCCATCCTCAGCACTTGTGGCCAACTTGCTCCAATTGAGCTATGGCTGCAGGAGGGAAAGAGAGAGAAGCAAGAGCTGGAGGGATAGAGAAGTAGATGGGTGCCTCTCATGTGTGCCCTGACTTGGAATTGAACATGGGAAATCCACATGCTGGGCTGACAGTTTACTACTGAGCCGACTGCCCAGGGAAGTTGGTACCAATCTTAATAAAATAATTATTTTTGCCACCACAAACTCCTGCTCATACATTTCTATCAGTCTGTGTGTATGGGCAGATGAACTCTTGTTAAGCTTGGCAAAAATTCTGCCCATCAGTGTGACATCTATAAATTTGATATTTTCTTAAGTTTCATAAAAGAAAAGGGTCACATATGGTTAAAGTAACTAAACATTATCTATGAAATAAGCATCAATTCACGAATTTACATTCTGAATCTACAAACTTGCCTAACTATACTATTATCCAATCCATATTCTACAAGGGTACCATCAAACAGTGACAAATGCCTATACCTCATTTCCCCAATTCACTAGTATAAGTAGAAGCTGAATTTTTGCTAACTCAAGCATATTTCCATTAGGATAGTTTCTTAATATTGAGTCTTTGTTGCCCTTAAAATATAATAAATATATTTTCAAATATTTCCATTTTAATTCCCAAAGTCATATCTGTAATCATACCATGCATTCTTAACTTTTATCACTCCTGAGGTGAAAATTGGTTGTTTGGAGGGGGAAAGAAATCTTACAAAATATTAAAATGATGTGGCCCTCCAAAAGCCATAGTATATAAATAGATAATCTATGACATTAAAATTTTATAGAGGGGGGAAGGATGATTAGGGAAAAAATGTCTAAGAAAGGCTCATTAGCAGGTTGATAATGATAGAAAGCAGCCTAGTTTCTTACAAGAGCAACATTAGCCTACATTTTGAGAATGTTCCCTAATGCACTGAGACAGTTCAGAGGCTACCTGCTCAAAAGCTGCTGCTAACATGAGAGGTAATGTACACCCTGTTTTAATTGTGCTCTTAGAGGTTTCGAAAAACCTTACTTTGTACAATTCTTTTCTCTATGCTTATTTTTTAGACCTCTCTACTGTAGAATTGTGCATTGCAGACCATCTCCATTAATAAAGTCATTCCTCCTTGGTTCTTCATTCCATTATCATGGTTTTCTCTCACGTGTACTTGCTAAGCTGGCTATGAAAGAACTTTTAAGCAGCAGCTCATTCCTATTTGAAGTCACTTTCTCTAGGATAAAAAAATACATTTACAAAAAAGCAGCATGTCTTTGTCTGAAAGTCCCTGCATATCAAAACTGAAAACAGATATAGCAACAGCCCCAAATTGCTTGTAGATGCCTTTTGTGTAATTTGAACAAATAGGATATTAGTGATTTTGAAAAAACAAAATTTTCTGCATAAGTAGAAGATATATGATTCAGAAACTTTGCAACTAAATATATCTTAACATAGTGTTATTCAAACAGTTGTCCACAGTAAGATAAATACAGAAATTAACAGTAAATGTTTAGAAATTTTTATAGCAATTTGACATTGCTGAGCCAGTTTTAGTGTATTTTACAAAAGCATCAATCCACAACAGGTAGAGGGAAAATCCCAAAGCTTGATTCTTTGCTATACAGTTTGACAGCAGGAGACAAGAACATGAATGCACATAGCTGCACTGTTTGGGGGAGCAAGAAAACTAGATACAACCCAAATGTCCAAAAACAAAATGGAGAAATTTTGGTATATTCATGAAATAGCATACAAAATGAAAATGAATGCAAAGTACAGATATATACCATATAAATGAATCCCAGAAACATAAAACTATACATTTTATAGATAGTGTTTGCTATCTTTAGTCTCTATACTTTAATTATACATAGTATACTTTAAGTATTCAGCTTTAATAAAAAATTAAGAATTTGGCCCTGGACAGTTGGCTCAGTGGTAAAGCATCAGCCTGGTGTGTGGATGTCTTGGGTTCAATTCCCAATCAGGGCTCTCAAGAGAAGTGCCCATCTTCTTCTCTACCCTTCCCCCTCCCACTTTTTTCTCTCTCTTTCTTCCCCTCCTGCTGCCATGGCATGATTGGAGCGAGTTGGTCCCAGGCACTGAGGATGACTCCATGGCCTCTGCCTCAAGCACTAAGAAGAGCTCAGTTGCTGAGCAACGAAGCAATGCCCCAGATGGGCAGAGCATCACCCCCTAGTGGGCTTTCTGGGGTGGTCCGAGTGTGTGTGAGAATCTGTCTCTCTGCCTCCCCTCCTCTCACTGAATTAAGAAGAAAAAAAAAAAAGAAAGAAAAATATTAAGAATTTATGAAAATAGAAATAGTAACTAGAAAAAAACCTCTGAAAAATTTTGCTGCAAATGGCAAGAATAAATGGGTCAATAGTTGGAATAGGACATAGGATAATACGTTTTTATTAACACAATAGTTTCCAGAGCTTGCTAGTACTTAGTTGGAATGATCCTGGACTGTAAGCGAACCAACACAGGAAAGAGTGAGAGATACCTAAAGGAACAAAATCCTTAAAGAAAATACAGCCTAATGTCTCAATAATATAAGCACCTAGATAAAAATGTAAACTAGAAAACTAATAAAGTATTAGCCATTATTTATCACATTATGACTTATTCCTCAGTGTCTGAACAATTAGAGAGGGGAAAAGCAATGAATTTTGTTTACCTATACTTCAAAATTGTGAAAGGTGAAATTCTAATTTTCACATAAATATCATCATCTTAATAACCGTTATAGTCTTAAAAACTGGTGGCCTTATGCCAGGTCAACCCCAAGGTAGCCAGTTCAACCTCAGGTCAGGGAACATATGAGAAGTAATCAATGGTTACACAACTAAGTGGAACAACAAGTTGATAATTTTCTTTCTCTCTCCCCCCACCCCATACCTTTCTCCTCCTCAAAAACAAAACAAAACAAAACAAAAAACCAACAAACCTGGTGCCCTTAAGCCTGCATTCTTCTATAAGAGTACAAATCATAGCTAAGGTATTTTTGTGTCATTCAAATATTATTGTTTATGTCTGTTTACATTCTTTTCAATGTGTTGTATTATATTTCCAATCAAAGAATCAATGGCTCTAAGAAATGATGACATCGGATCATTTATAACAAAATGGATGTACCTTGATAACATTATACGGAGTGAAATAAGTAAATCAGAAAAAAAGAAAAACTGAGAACAGCATGATTTCATACATAGGTGGGACATAAAAGTGAGAATATGAGACATGGACAAGAGAGTGGTAGTTACGGGATGGGGGGAGGGAGGGAAGGGTGGGATAGGGAGGAGGGGAGGGACACAGGGAAAACCAGATAGAAGGTGACAGAGGACAATTTGACTTTTGGTGACGGGTATGCAACACAATTGAATGATAAGATAACCTGGAGATGTTTTCATTGTACATATGTACCCTGATTTATTGGTGTCACCCCATTAGAATTAATAATAATAAAATATATATATATATAAAAAGAATCAATGGCTCAAAAGTGACTTCCTAAAGCTTAAAGTATTTATTAATATAGTAACATAAGTAACTGAGAATAAATGTTAAGCCTTGACTGGATAGGTCGATTGGTTAGAACATTGTCCCAAAGCACCGAAATTGCTGATTCGGTCCCCAGTCAGGGCAAATACAGGAACAGATCAATGTTTCTCTGTTTCTCTCTCTTTCTCTCATTCTCTCCCTCTCTAAAGTGAAGAAAATAAACATTTAAAAATAAATAAATTCTAAGCCTAGCTCAAGAACAAGACTCTAGTGCAAACTGAATACAAATCTGTGGATGACATTATACCACACAAACCTATGAAAACAAAAATATGACAAGGAGATACAACAATGACTATCTAAAAGCTGGAATTTTTTTTTTAATTTCTTTTTATTTTATTCATTTTAGAGAGGAGACACGAGAGAGAGAGAGAGAGAGAGAGAGAGAGAGAGAGAGAGAAAGGGGGGAGGAGCTGGAAGCATCAACTCCCATATGTGCCTTGACCAGACCAGTGCTGGGTTTTGAACTGGCGACCTCAGTGTTCCCAGGTCGACGTTTTATCTACTGTACCACCACAGGTCAGGCTAAAAGCTGGAATTTTTATTAGACTTGCAATTCATTCACCCTATAGTCTCTTCTGAATGTTATCTACATTGATACTTTATCGAATACTGATGGGAAGCTCTGTAAATTTTCACAACATATTCAAACAAATCATAAAACCTTTTTGGTAGACCAACAGATTATCTCTAGAATAAGCACATAGTGTATTCTTGTGTGAAATTGAAGGATTTTGTTCCGAAAATGAGACATAAGTTATAGAGGTACATCTATACTTGTCACAGCAAAAACATATAAAAAGATAAACTATTGCTAAGAGAGAACAGATCAAATAAGTTCCAAAATGTATTCACCTTATGAAACCTTGGGATTCCACAGAATAAAGGTATGTGATGTAAAAGAGTGTTGTCACAATTGCGCACAGCAGATATTTTACTTTACTGCTGCATAAATATATATATATGTACATGCTGAATCTAAATCACTCTTGCTGTACATGCAATACACATAAAGAACAATGCTAGTAAACTTTTTATGTGTTCATCATCAAAAAATCCCTATTACAAGAGATGTTTCTCAGAAAAGGATTTGACTTTGGGCACACAACAAAATCAACAACAAAAAAATTCAAAAAAGATTGTGTTCTTTTTTCCTACTTAATGACTATTCTGTGAACTATGATAAAGACTGAAAAAAATGTGTTGGAATCAGTTCTGAGAGGATTAGTTACCTGAACAGCAAAGAAGAGCCTTGCTAAACAATAAGCATCTCTTAACCAAAAATCTATAAATCACTTTATCCACAAAAAACAAGCTGGTGGTTACAACACAAACACTGGGCATGATTCAGTATTAAAAAGCAGAAATGTAAATTTAAATGCACTCAATTTTTGGCACGTAGTATATACATCTTTTCTTTTTAGACGTTTATTTATTTATTTATTTATTTATTTATTTATTTATTTATTTATTTATTTATTTGTATTTCTCCAAAGTTAGAAGCGGGAAGGCAGTCAGACTCCCGCATGCGCCCCACTGGGATCCACCTGGCATGCCCACCAGGGGGTGATGCTCTGCCCATCTGGGGCATTTCTCCGTTACAGCCAGAGCCATTCTAGTGCCTGAGGCAGAGGTCACAGAGCTGTCCTCAGTGCCTGGGTCATTTCTGCTCCAATGGAGCCTTGGCTGTGGGAGGGGACGAGAGAGATAGAGAGAATAGAGAGAGGGAAGGGTGGAGAAGCAAATGGGCGCTTCTCCAGTGTGCCCTGACCGGGAATTGAACAGGGGACTTCCACACACCGGGCCGACGCTCTACCACTGAGCCAACCAGCCAGGGCCTGGAGTATACATCTTTTAGTGTGCTGAGAAAAAAATGGAGCAAATGTAAATATAAAAAAGCAAATATTGCCTGACCAGGCAGTGTCAGACTGGGACGCGAAGGACCCAGGTTCAAAACCCAAGGTCTCCAGCTTGAACACGGACTCTTCTGAGCTGAGCAAGGCTCACAGCCTGAGCTCAAGGTCAGTGGCTTGAACCCAAGGTTGCTGGCTCCAGCAAGGGGTCACTCGGTCTGCTGTAGCCCCCCAATCAAGGCACATATGAGAAAGCAATCAATGAAGAACTAAGGTGCTACAACAAAGAATTGTTTCTTCTCATCTCTCTCCCTTCCAGTCTGTCTCTATCTGTCCCTCTCTCTGTTTCTGTCTCTGTCACCAAAAAAGGCAAATATAAACATGAATAGCAAATATAATTGAAGTATTTTCTTCAATAAAATGCAAAGAACTTTTCTTTCTCAGGCTTTAAGTATGACAATCCCCATTAACTTATCTACTGGCACAGCCGTGAAAATAATCTTCAGTGAGAACTCTCTTTAAAATTCCAGGTCCATGTTGAATTCTGAGT
Organism: Rhynchonycteris naso; assembly: GCA_037038555.1. NCBI lineage: Eukaryota > Metazoa > Chordata > Mammalia > Chiroptera > Emballonuridae > Rhynchonycteris > Rhynchonycteris naso. The sequence continues at coordinate 331,670,502 of CM072995.1, read as the reverse complement.
ATTCAGAACCAACAGCCAAAAGCACTTGCTGCCTTCCCTCACAAATTATAATTTTAATTAAGAGAAATAGAGAAAAGAAAAGAATCTGGGTATGGAACAAACCTGCCACACACAACCTATTCGCTCAGTTTAAGAAACATTGGTAAAAGCATTCATTTCCCTACACACAGTGTCTGAGAGCTCTTTTAAAATACTGCTTCCAAGGTCAGCAAAATTTTAAGACTCTAAACTTTAATTGCTTTTTTACCGTATAATCTGTAAATAATTTAAATATAAGAATAGTTTAAATACAGCTGAATTCTGAATCACAGGAAAAATGAGTGATCCTGTTATGTTCTCAAAACATGGTTCTGTTACATTACAAGACATTTAACAAAAGTAGAACATTTTAACTTGCTGGTTTTAGGAGCTTCCTTATTTGTTTCCTTCTAAGCTCAAATATAACTTTTATATATCTACCCACACTGGTTAGCTGTTCAAAACTAATTTTTTTAAAAAAGCATTTCCTTTAACATGAGCTATACACTATTGAATTTTTTACATTGATTTGATAAAATGAACCCAAGACTAAGGCTCTATATAAATTCAGCTTTTCTTTGTGGTTAAAAAGTTGAATCCTGATAAAAAGTTTCTGTTTAAATGTTTGTAAGTCCAACATGCTTTACAGAGCTCTACAAAACCACCAATACCACAGTGAAACATCAGCAGTACAACCCAGTGATATTATCAGCTTCAATTACGTCAATGAGGTTTCATTTCATTGTTCCCGATGCAGCCAAAAAGAAAAACATATACGTGTCTTCAAATCAAACTTAAGTAGCTATTATATTTATGCAAAATTTAAAAGAATATGTATTATGGTACAGCTGTGAACTGTTTAAACATTCTCTCTCTCTCATATTTCTTAATGACATTTTATTTGAACTTTGTGTACAAAATCTATGCTAAGGAAACATTTAATTTCAGTATTTCCAACTTTTCTATTTCTTAGCCTTCCAACTCAGGCCCAATGAAAAAAACCATTTAACTTTTGGCTCATGTTTATTGAATATAAACCAAAAACAAAATAAATTGATAGCCACAAAGTTAAACTAAAACTGTACTTTATAATAGTCTAAAGTGCAAAAATAGTAATCTTGACCCCTGTATGGCAAAGAAGGGCTCCAGTCAAAAACTGAAAAGCAGCAGAAAGGTGCTGGGGTGGGGGAAGGAAGAGATCAGGAGACTAGTGTTACTTAGAAGCTACAGTAGTCCCCCTTTATCCATGGTTTTGCTATCCATGGTTTCAGTTACTTGCGGTCGATTATGGTCTGAAAATATTGAATAGAAAATTCCAGAAATAAACGACTCAAAATTTTAAATTGCACACCATTCCAAGCAGCATGATGAAATCTCAAGCTGGCCCAAGGGGTACATGAATCATCTCTTTGTCCTGCTTATCCACACTGCACACACTACCCGCCAATTAGTCACCGAGTAGCCATCTCGGCTATCACATCAGCTGTCCAGCATCACAGTGCTTGTGTTCAAGTGACCCTTATTTTACTTAATGTCACATTCACCTGACTTATTACATTGTATTTTTGTAATTGTTCTATTTTATTATTAGTTATTACCTTTACTATACCTAACTTATAAATTAAACTTTATCTGGCATATATGTATAGGGAAAACAGTATATATAGGGGTCGGTACTATTCACAGCATCCATTGGGGGTCTTGGAAGATATCCCCCATGGGTAAGAAGAAACAACTGTAACCATTTACTATTCTTATTCATCAAATAATATAATGATGGTTGTGATGAGTTAGACTGCATGCTACAGCCCAACACTATATTAGGCATTTATTACATGTTTTTTCCTTTAGTCCTTACTTAGGAACCTCGGTGGCAAGCTTTATTTCCCCATTTTACAGATGACAAAATAGCAACTAAGAAACGTGAAGTAACCTGCCCAATACCTAACTATAAAAGGCAGAGACAGAAATGAAATTCAGATCTGCCTACTGCCAAAACTTTAAAGACTTCTAGCCATTATGATACCCCACCTTAGTCTCTATTTGCTAGCAACGTGCCATATAAAAATCAGAGCAACTTTACAAGCAACGTCATTTTATATATGGGGAAGTTGAGGCTTAGTAATTAATTATTCTGCATTTACCTCCCAGATCTATACTTCGACCTTCACTCAACTCTAGGGAGGCAGATCCCATAATTTCTTCACCTGAGTGCTCATGTGGCTGGTTTCTCCTTAGGTTGGGAGCCAACAGCAGGAAACTGAACTATAGAAAGAGAGATCAAGTTCTCTGCTGCCTCCCTGCCTACACACCACTGTCTCTGGCAGTAGCTATGCCCCTCCATGACTATATCTCTTACCAGAGGGTCTTCCCTTCACAGCTCCTGCTATGAGTCTGAAAACAGCATTGTGTACTCAGAAAACACCATTTCCACCCTATTCCTTCAACTCCAGGTAAGGTAACAGCTTCCCATAGTTGCTAGTATCTAGTTGCCTACTCATCTCACATCTTATCCATCCTCCACCTGCTCATTCTCTCAAAGTAGACTCTTCATGAAAATCTTTTCATTTGAACAACCTGGAGGTGAATTCTGTTTTTTTTCTTGGGCCCCTAAATAATACAGGAATGTTGTAATAGTTCTGTCACATGTCAGCTAGTCAAATGCAGAGCTAGGACTTAAAAACTGACTTATCTCCCATTTTATTCCCTTCTACTATGGTAAAAGCATAATTATGTATGTATTTTATAAGACCTTTCCTTCCATAAATGAAAAGTGTGTTGTTTTTATTTCTCAAATCATCAAATTATACTTCAATACCTGATTCTATATTCCCTGAATTTCATTATGGTACTACAGATGAACTTTCTGAGCTCTAGTCAAAGGTCAAATTTCCAAAAATGCATTAGATCCAATCCCCTGCTGTGTTCTTAGTATGGCACTCGCAATTCTCTCCTACCTCATCATTTTCTCTCTCTGCTAAGCCATTTCCATGAGATTATAAACATGCTGTAATTTCCCCAAATTTCACAAACACACCTTCTCAAGATCATATGTTTACCCAGCCACAGTTTCATTCACTGCTCTCTCTTACAGCAAAATTCCTCAAAAGAACGGTGTTTACTTATGTTCCAACTCCTCTCCTATGCGTAATTGTTTCTTAGATAACACTAATATAGCTAGACTGGTTCATTTGTTGGTCCTTGAACATGCCAGGCAAGTCCAATTTCCCCTTACTTTCTCTTAATAAGTTCAAAAGGAAATAAATTACATCTAGTGTGATTTTTTAAAGTTATACTGATAATTCAAATTTTATAAAATAGCACTTAAAATATAAATAAGTTTGGGCTTTTTCTGTCACAAGTTCAAAACTAGAGACAAGGTATTTAAAGGGGTGGTATAAAAATGGGGAAAACAAAATATGAAAATACTAAAATCATATTGTTTAGAATAGGTAGAATATTAACCTGTACAAGTATCAATTGCTTAAATCTCAATACCCTATTGACCGACTGATAAGTATTTAAAATTTCTATCCATTAGCCCTTATGAGTATTATGTTCTGAAATTGAGCAAAAACACTTACCTTGTCGTTGTTTTTAACCTTAAGATTTCTAGAACCACTTTAAAGTTATAAACTAATTCCATATGCCATGGTCTAATTAGTGTGTTAAAGGAATTCAAGCACAAAGAGCCATTTTCTAAGTACATGAAATTGCCTCTATTTTACTATTATACTTCATTTCTGTTTTCTCAAGTTTTCAGGTTTTTACCTACCTACTTCTACTCTAGACCTCCTACGTCTTTCTGGATATACAGTGCTCACAAATATTGGGGGATAATTCAAAAATGAATATGAAGCTATAAAATATCCCCTAATTTTTGTGCGTAGTATAAATCTTGGCCCAGGACTCAGCTAATTTCTCTAGCTTACAGGTGAGCAAAATTTTATCTCCATTTGTGGCATAGACTCTACTTTCTTACCAAGAGATATATATTCTCAAGAGATAGCACCAAAAATAACTTAAGAAATTGGGATTGCAAACCTTTAAAAATGTAATTGCTATTTCCTCCTACCTCGAATAAATAAAATGTTTTCCTCTTAAGTTACAATATAATTTTCAGTATAATTTAAGCAAGTAAGAGGTTAAATTTATAATAACTAATATTTAAAAGACTTTACAGAAACACTTGAATAATTAGTATTGCATGAGGCATATCCAATAAATATTGCAGAACTTGAAGCATGGTTTATGAACAAGACCAAAAGCGAAAAAAAGGCTCCTCACTTCACTAACAGGAACATGCTGTAAACTTGACTCCAAGTCTAGAAAGAAAATCAGAAGATCACACCATAAGGTCTTTCTGAGGAGATACAAAATTAACCAAAAATGGTGGCCTATGACCAAAATTTTAAGTTGCTGGTTCGAAATCCTGGGCTTGCCCTGTCAAAGCACATACAACAAGCAACAAGCAATGAACTAAAGTGAAGTAACTATACTTCTTGCCACCCTTCTGTAAAAATCAATAAATAATTTTTTAAAAAATGAAAAATACACCATGGCCAGTTGGTTCATTGGCAGAGTGTCATGTCAGCACAGTGTGTGGATGTCCTGAGTTCAAATCCTGGTCAGGGCATGCAGGAGAAGTGATCATCTGCTTCCTTCACCTTCTATCTCTCTTTTCAACTCCCACAACCATGGCACCATTGGTTTTAGTGAGTTGGCCCCAGTGCTGGTGGCCTTTGCCTCAGGCACTAAAAATAGTTCAGTTGCCAAGCAATGGAGCAACAGCCCCAGATGGGCAGAGCATCACCCCATAGGGGGCTTGCCAGGTGGATCCCTGTTGAGGCATATGTGGAAGTCTGTCTCCCTCCTTCCCCTCCTCTCATTTAATAAAAAAGAAAAACAAAAATGAATATGACGAAAATTTTAAATTAATTTTATATATCATTACCATATTTATAAACTTTTTATTATTGTAATAAAAAAAGTTCAAAAACAGTATGGTAGCTGTGATCAGATATGGAGTAACTGCTCCCCCTCAGGTCCCCTAAAAATGATACATTTAAGTTTTCCATCCTCTTTTCAATTAAATTGCCTTACCTCTGTCACTTAATATAAAAGCATTTAAAAAAAAATTCTGTCTGGTAGAAAATGCAGAACATATGGCGATGAATGTTTAGCTTAACATTTACCTAAGGAAATCAAAGCTACTAGATTCTCAAGTCATAATTTTCAGCCTACGGAAATCAGACTTGGTGTCTGGTAATAATATGTCAACTTCATACACCAAGTAATTCAATTTATGAACCCTGAGATTATCAGAACACCAAATGTTATTACAGAAAAAATTTCCTAAAAATATATTTATTATTAAGAGCATTCAAATTTATTTTGACATTAAAATGCAAGTATTGCCTGACCGGGCAGTGGCACAGTGGATAGAGCATCAGACTGGGATGCAGAAGTCCCTGGCTTGAGCACGAGCTCATCCAGCTTGAGCACGAACTCACCAGCTTGAGCGCAGAGTCTCTGGCTTGAGCCTGAGATCATAGACATGACCCCAAGGTCGCTGACTTGAGCAAGGGGTCACTCACTCTGCTGTAGCCCTCAGTCAAGGCGGATATGAGAAAGCAATCAATAAACAACTAAGGAGCTGCAATGAAGAACTGATGCTTCTCATCTTTCTCCCTTCCTGTCTGTCTGTCTCTATCTTTCCATCTCTCTGTCTCTGTCAAAAAAAAATTAAAAATGCAAGTATTTGCCTATATTTTCATCTCAATTCCTTGACTCTGATGGCAAGGTTCCTGCCTAATTTATCCTGAGTGACTATCAAAGTACATGGTTCATGAAAGGCACTCAGATAAATGTATACTGAATAAATAAATGAAAAAATAAAAGTTAGCTATCAAAGTCTAAGAAAAGTATGACCTGCTAAAATGCTTACAGAATCATCATCATCTTCAAGTCTCTCCCAAGAAGACATATAAATGCTCAACTTTACTAGCTCTTAGGGAAAAGCGTATCAAAACTATAATGAGATACCACCTCACACCTGTTAAAATGGCTATTCTCAATAAGACAAGTAATAAGTGTTTGAGAGGTTGTGGAAGAAAAGGAACCCTTATCCACTACTGCTGGAATGTAAGCTGGTTCAGCCACTATGGAAAAACAGTATGGAGGGTCTTCAAAAATCAATAGTAGAGTTACCATATGACCCAGCAACCCCTCTTCTGGGTATCTACCCCCAAAATTTGAAAACATTTATTCACAAAGATATAGCCACCTTTATGTTCATTGCAGTAGTATTAAAGTGGCCAAGACATAGAAGCATCTATGTCTAACCTTTGACAGATGGTTAGATAAAAAAGATATGTACAACGCAATATGTACAACACAATAAAGCTCAGCCATAGGAAAAGATGAAATACTGCAACTTGCGACAACATGGATGGATCTTGGAAATATCATGCTAAGTGAAATAAGTTAGACAGAAAAAAGTCAAGAACCATATGATTTCCCTTATATGTGGGAAATAAAACTGAAAGCAACAAATAAACAAGAAAAACAAAATCTAAGACAAATAACATTGGCTGACAAAGAAAAAGGGGATAATATGGTAATAGAAGATTTGACTTTGGGTAGTAGGAACACAATGCAATATACAGATGATATATCATAGAAATGTACACTTGAAACCTATACATTTTATTAACCAATGTTACCCCAGTAGATTTAATGAAAAAAAATATCTCTGGACCTGAGTACAACACTCCAATAGACTTCCATACATCTTGAATAGGATTTGAATTTCAGTGAGAACTCTTACTAACTAGTGTCTACTGGATTAGTATCTAAACTAATCTTTAGGGCAAAGTACCCCGTTACTTCTGACTTTTTAAGGTTTAGTACTATGCCAAGTGTAGCAAAGGAACTCTATAAGTGTTTGCTGAATAAAACGTGCATCAATGACAGTGATTAGCAACATGAACTTTTGAGTCAGAACTGAGTTCAAGTCCCAGACCTGCCACTTACTAAATACATAACTACATGCAAGTTATTTAAATATTCTGAGTCTTTGTTTTTTAATCTATAAACTAGAGATAAAAACAGTGTATACTTTTTGATTGAATTTATTGGAGTGACATTGGTTAATAAAATTACCATATTTTTTCTCCATAAGATGCACCTGACCATAAGACCCACCTAAAGTTTTAAGGAGGGAAATAAGAAAAAAAATATTCTGAACCAAATGGTGTGTTAAAATATTTAATAAAATACCATGTTTTTTGCTCCATAAGATACACGGGCATTTCCCCCTCCACATGTGGGGGGGGGGGGAAAGTGTGTCCTATGGAGCAAAAAATACAGTATATAGGTTTCAGGTGTATAATTCTATAAAACATGTTTTATATTTTGTATTGTGTGTTCACCACTCCTAGTCAAGTCTCCTCCTGTTACCCCTTATCTTCTCTATACCCTCTTTTACCTCCTCTCACCCTGTTTTCCCTATGGTAATCACCACACTGATGTCTGTGTCTATAAAGTACATACTTTTTATATAAAAAAATATCAAGCATACTTCCTCTGTGTGCCGTACCTTGAAAAACATCCCCCAAAAGGCAGTTATCTTCAAAAATCATTGTAAAGGATAAATAAAGTAATGTCTGCAAAGCACTTAACACAATGCTTGATACATTTTAAGAGTTCAATAAATGATAACCACTTCAATTATTAGCCTCCTTGTACCTATTGTGTTCTTTCTTTCTGGCCTGAGATATGATTTTGTTCTTATCAACAAATTAACACCACTTACTACCAATCAGTACAGTTTCCCAGACACAGTTACCAGACTGTAAGCTGTCCAACCACAAGAAAATCTATTATTTTACTGTTTATTATTTAACTTTTGCCACCTTCTACAGTCTGTTATAAAATCCATTCAATTTAAGGATTATTTCCTGTAAAAGTGATTTAAAGGTTTGAACTCAGTGTTGAGGACGGCAGAAAATACACTATCACAAATTACTGCCAAACAACAAAATGTGAATAAGGTAAAAAAGAAAAACAATTGGATTGATACCAAAAAGGAGCCTACAGTTACACAGTTGTAGGTACCACTGAAATACAACATGATCTTCATAACAGTCAAACAAGCATCAACAAAAAATTACTGTTGTCATTATTACCTCTTCTTCAGTATTGTAATGCTTATTGAGTGTCTCTAGGTGTCTCAGGCAAAATATAACATGTAGGAAGTTTTAGGTAAGTAGTGAACATAGAGAAAAAGCACAGAGCTAAGAGTCAATAGAAATTCCCAAGTTTTACCACTTACTAGCACTATCTTCACCTTTCTAGGTTTTAGTCTTCCTCTCCATAAAACAAAGAAGTGGGCTATCAGAGCTTTCCAAGCTTCCTAAGAACCATTTAGAAAACTTTTTAAAAAGTACAAATCCCTGCCTGATCAGGTGATGGTGCCTTGAATAGAGCATCAACCTGGAACAATGAGGACCCAGGTTGAAAACCCTAAGGTCACCAACTTGAGCACAGGCTCATCTGACTTGAACCCAATGGGATCACAGACATGACCCTAGGGTCGCTGTCTTGAGCCCAAGGTCGCTGGCTTGAACAAGGGGTAACTGGCTCAGCTGTAACCCCCAGTCATGGCATGTATGAGAAGCAATCAATGAACAACTAAAGTGCTGCAACTATGAGTTGACGCTTCTCATCTCTCTCCCTTCCCCTCTCTGTTTCTCTTTCGCTAAAAAATAAAAAGTACAAATCCCTAGACTTCACACTAAGTCTACTGCATTAGAGTCTCTGGGAGTGAGTGCAAAGAAACAGTATATTTAAACGTGACTCATCTGATTCTGAGATGGAGCCAGGTATGGGGACCACTGCACTAAAAATTTAAGGTTCCCCTGTATTTTTAAATTCTATGGTTTGTATACTTGGGTTTTCTTGACTCTGCTTTTATGATATTGAAACCTATCGGACAATAAATTGTTAACAGGAATTTACTCAAAACAGCTAGTCTAGCAATATTACTAGATTAGAAGTAGCTAATCTACTATCTCATGACTTCTGTATGTATACAAATCATAGTATAGTGAACAAAGGTACTTCATCAGGAGTCCAAAAACTTAGCGCTGCTATGTATGAACCATGGGACCTTGGGCAATTCATACAACCTCTACATACATTACCTTACCCATCAATAAGGATGTTATTGGGCTAAGATGAGAATAATGCACTAGGAAATCCCATGTATTCACAGTATTTAGTAAATTAATTGTAAAAACCCTCTATTACCAAGAAAAATTAAATGTCATCAGTATGTTGTGGTCATTAAACTAAGGTATGTTTGTAGTAGACTTAAAAAACTTTTTCAACAAAAGTGTTAAGAAAATGTGCGATCTTAATTATTCTGTTCCTAAAATTCAATAAACTATAACCTATGAGTCATGGGACACAGACTGAAGTAATTATTTAATTTCAAAATTAATATCAACTTACTATTGGAAGTTTAAAAGACTATAAATGTAAAAATTCAGTTAGCTAGAAGTAATATAATATGGGATTTTCAAACCCAGTCAATGGAGCCCGATCAGGTGGTGGCACAGTGGATAGAGCATTGGCCTGGGATGCAGAGGACCCAGGTTCAAAATCCCGAGGTCACTGGCCTGAGTACGGATGGGCTCATCCAGTTTGAGCTTGGGCTCACTAGATTGAGGATGGGGTCGCCGGCTTGAGTGTGGGATCATAGACATGATTCCATGGTTGTTGGCTTGAGGCCAAAGGTCACTGGCTTGAGTCCAAGGTCTCCTGGCTTGAGCAAGGGATCACTTGCTCTGCTGGAGTCCCCCCTCCCACCCCGCCCCTGGTTAAGAAACATATGAGAAAGCAATCAATGAACAACTAAGGTGCACTGATGAAGAATTGATGCTTCTTCTCTCTCTCTCTCTCCCTTCTCCCTCCCTGTCTGACTGTCCCTCTCTCACTAAATAAATAAAGAAAGAAACAAATAAATAAAATCCAGTCTAAGGGCAGTGGTGCTAAACAAAAGAATAGAAATTCTAATCCCAGCAATAAGCACTAGGCATACCATTGAGTCTAACATTGATTCTAATTGTCTGAATTATAAATGTTAATAACATCCAAATTGCTTATAGGTGACTAAAACTATAACTTTAGGAAAAATTATAAGGGTCCTTTAAAGTCCAGTGTATGGCCCTGGCTGGATAGCTTGGTTGGTTAGAGCATCATCCCAAAGCACAGAGGTTGCCGGTTCTATCCCCAGTCAGGGTATATATAGGAACAGACTGATGTTCCTGTCTCTGTCTCTGTCTTCCTTACTTTCTCTAAATCAATAAAATAAACATTTTTTATTTATGATTTTAATTTATAGATTCAAGTGTCCCATTGAATATATCTCCCCCAACCCCTTATTGCCCTAGGCCGCCCCCATGTACCCTCTCCCCAATGCCTTCCCCCCTTCCCTCTAGGATTTGCTGTCCTGTTCTCTATAATGTTTTGCTATGTATATATAATTTCATAAATCTCTTTCCCTTCTCTGATCCCATCTTCTCTTCTACTTTCCCTCTGATCGCTTTCCCTCTGGTCCCTTTGATCCCACCTCTGCCTCTATTCCGTTGCTCAGTTCACATAAAATAAACATATTTTAAAAATCCAGTGCATGTATTTTACCCTAAAATTTTCTAACACATGAATGTAATTAAGGGGAAATATGTCAACGAATTAACAGGTGGGCCAAGTAATCAATAAAATCCTCTGAAAGAAAAGTACTTAGCCTCTTTGTAATTTAGTTGCCTAATCTGGAGAATAGAGTTGAACAGGCAACAGTAGCAGAGGCAGTGCAATAGAACAGTGTTTTTCAACCACCAGTCTCTGGACTGTGCTGGTCTACAAGAGAGTTAAACACCCTGATGTTGTATGAAAATTATGTAGCCAATGATCTTAGTCAAATTTGCTTAAATTAAGGGTGATTGCCATTTATCAGCCTTTAATCATCAATGAAAATACTTTTTAGGTTGTCTTAGATATATTTGGAATTTGTAGGCTCGTGCAAACTACCTTTTGCACAGTGCAAAGCATCTACAAATCATGCACAATAGACAAAAAGCGTTCAGACAAACTCATGTAGTATTCAATGCATCATACATGTGGAGTTTGGAAATCAAGCACCGGCTTGTACAGTGTTGCACTGTTATGCATAAGATAAAGCTTCATTTGTTTTGTGTTTCAATTTCAGGCGCTAGTTCTCCAGTACTAAAGTGGAAAAAAGGTTGAAAACCCCTATAATAGAGTATTTTTCTCACAGCTGAGTTCAAATCTATGCTCTGCTACCTAAAGTTTTAACTTCGCCTTGTATCTGTAAAGTGGAGCTAATAATGGTACCTGTTTCAAAGGACAATTGTGAGAATTAAGGAAGATAAATGTCAATCACTTATTACAGTGCTTGTGCTTGAATGCATAGTACTCAGTTAATATTAATGATCTACTCTGCCAGTGTGGTTTAAATAACCTCCTCTCCCAAAAGCTGAACAATCTAGACCTAATGACAGAAATAAATTAAGTAAAAAATTAAACATATTAAAAAATGTCAATTTGATTTAATAGTGCCTAAATGACCAGCAGATATTATAGAAAAATTAAATGAATTAAATTTACCACCTCTACTGTAAAATTCAGGCATTTAAAATGTCTGGCTTTTTGGCTATAGAAGTTATACAACAAATAACAAGACTGCCTTGCCCTGAAGTCCAGAGCAAATGTTAATTAAAACTTGCAGTTAACCCCTAAGTTAGAGTTGGAAAAAATTAAGAATTTATTCTAGTCTCCATACTCCACAGAAGTCACCTGTGAGCCTAAAAGGATTCCTGACTGAATCACAAATACATGGGTTTCATTTTGGATCACTAACATATCTTAGCTGTAGGTGCCTGAAAACTTGACTGTCAAATGGGTCTTAATTATAAGGTAACAGACTATGTCTAAGCAGATTTTTTAAATAATTAAAAGTAGATAAATTCTGTGAAAACTAAATCAAAGGAAATTCTAAAAGTTCTAGAGTGACATCTACTTCACTAGATAGTATATCACAACCTCTGAATTTATTTTCTGCATTTGAAGAATTCCCAAACAGATGAATGTTGATGACTGGCATAGCTCAATTTCACATAAACAACCTGAAATGCCATTTTCCACTCTTCAACCATTCTTGCAGTTACAGCATTAGCATGTGGTCTTAGATTAACTACTCAGAAACACCCACCCAGGGCTTTAAATTGGGGGATAGTGGTGCAACAGAGGGAAACATCGGAAAATTCCTTCTGGGTACAGGTGGAAACTAGTGGCAACAACATTAAGGTTCTGAGGTGACAGTGGCAGAGTTGACAGAGGTGGCATTCACGGGCTACAATAATCAAGTATTCATTGTTGTTGGCAGCTATATGCATATATTCAATAGACTTATGTGCTGTGATTTTGTCTGCTGCCTAACTTCTCTTATTCTTGTCCAGTGGTTCTTAACCTGGGTTCTATCGAACCCTAGGGGTTTGATGCGTCGGTCTCAGGGATTCTGAGAAGCCTCTGCCATGGAGGCCAGAATAAAGTAATACCGTAATTTGTTGTGAGTTCATGCACTTTGTTGGTTTTGTTCTTTGAGCAAGGTGATGTTCATGCACGGCTCATTTTGTGCACCAACTCATAAACCTATGTCTTGAATTTGGAAAAAAAAAATCATATTTTATTTATCACTAAAGAAGGGTTCGGTGAATGCGCATATGAAACTGATGGGTTCGGTACCTCATAAAAGGTTAAGAACCACTGTTCTTGTCCTTTTTTTGAGCCTAGCTTTCTAGCCTTCCCAGTGATTCTGTAAGTTTTTCAATATTCTTTCAATATTTTTTTTAGTTCTTATACAGCCAAAGTTGACTTCTATTATTTACAACTAAGAACTCTAATCTATATACCACTATTTAAAAACCTATTAAACATTTTAGTCATGCATTATACTTTTGTCAGAAAGCATGTGAATACTCCATTAAGTACAAAACAAAATTTAAGATTATGATTCTATACTCAAAATTTGTTTATGTACTTAGATATGGAGATGAATTATATTTTATACAATGGGTATATTTCTGAAATAGATCAACTTCTAAATATGAATCATTTATCTTATAATTGTGTGGTCTTACAAATGTTTCAGCAAAACTTTTTGCTTATACATTAAAATATAAAAAATTATAAAATCTTTTATTATGTAGTAGTTAATTTCTGCAACCAAGATGGGACAGAATAAAGCAAATGTAGCAGTGGAAAATATGACATTTTCACTGAAGCAAAATCAGTCAGTATAAAAACTTAAGAAACTACAACTAGCCAAGTTCCACCCAGGACAACTTTATTACTTCTTCTGGTCAGAGGTCACTGGGAAAATAAACACAATGTGATCTATTTGAAATGTTATAAAATGCAAAAACAAAAAAAATAGACATAAAATTCAGTATATTCAAATTAATTTCAAAAAGAACCATCAGATTAATACATTACTATTGCTTTATTTAAAATTCCTAAAACAACTGAGCTATGAATCTGATCAATAATGCATTTACTAATGGCCATTCTAAGGTAAAAGCTAGTGAAAACATCTCCAAGAAATATCTAACCTTGCCATTTTCTAAAGTTATAACAGGTAACAGAAAAGGTTCTCTAATTCAGAGACCCTCACAGAAGATAAATGAACTTGGGTGGGGGTAAAGACAGGGTTGTTCATGGGTATCTGCAATGTGGCAGTGAGCATGGTCTAGCACACTGCTGTAAAAGCTGTCTGAGCTTTGAAAAAACATCAGTGATCATGTACATTTGAGAGTTCTATTTTATTTTCAATTATTTATACTATTTTGATAGATGAAGCAGTTATGCAAGTCAGAATGTTTATATTTATATTTGAAAAGACCTGTAACCTTATATAGAAGAAGTGTAATATCTTGATGTTTATGATAGCTAAGTGAATAAAAATTTAAATATAGAAATTCTGCTATGACACAGAATAATTTTCTTAAAAAAAGCCCAAGAAAAACTCTGTGAAGCAAGTGTAGCCTGAGTATCAGATAGATATAGATTTGAATTTTGGTTCTGTGTGATCTTCTATCAAGACAACCTCTGCAACATCAGTTTCCACATCTGTAAAAGGGAAATGATAATTCCTACCTAGCAAGACTTCTGTGAAGCCCTGTCACTGAGTTGCCTAGAATACAATAGGCATTCAGAAAATTATTCCTCCTCCTTTTTTCTCATCCTCTCAGCTCTGCCCATTGCTTTTGGCATTCTTTATAACTTAGCATGAAAAATACTGACTAAATCTAGGTTCTTGCAATTTCTTTACAATTGTAGCAGCAAAAATATTTTCAAAGTTTTAAGTGTTAGTAACTTTCACAAAAGCATAAAAATATATTTAAATAAACTAAGATAGCTCCAAAACTTAAATTCCTAAAAACTTTTGCCACTTAAGCGTATTACTAATAACCAACCTTATTAAAACATACATTATAAACTTTATAGTAAACATGTTGATAAACCTTTCTATATCAGATAAATGAAAGAAACTTGTAGAAACAGTTCCAACATTTCTTTTCAATAAAGCCTATGACATACTTTTGATCACTCTCAAAATGGAATGCCATGAGTTCAACGAGTATATTTTAGTGTACACTTAATCACGGCTGCTCTGACATTCTGGAAATGGTAAGACTTGAAGGTTAGTAAAATCACTCACAGAACAGTGCTTATTTTTATAAGCACAAATAAATTTAAAACTAAAGTTCATAGCCGAGAGAGTCAGCCTAAAAACATATTAGGAGATAAATGCAGTTCAGGAAACATGTCTGCCTGATTCCTAAATTTCATTCCAGTCATTATTTAATTAAATGTCCCGTTTAGCTCTACAACATGATTATTATAAAAATAATGGAATTAACCAACAACCCAGTTCAAAACACACATTCATATAATAAAGTGGAGAATTCTTGACAACCAGAACAATTCAGCAAAGGCATGTTTATTTAACATAACTGGAAGATGAGACATTTGCTTTGTTCATGTAGAAACAGTAGCATAGTGACTAAAACAACCACACTGACAGCCGCTTACTAACAGTATAATCTTGAGGAAATTAGAATTCTCTGTACCACATATCTCTGAGTCCTCTGTTGAGAATAATAGTAGTAATTGTTTCCCAGGGCTATTCTGAACATGAACTACATAAATACATGTAAATCTCTTCAAATGGTCCCATGTACACAGTTAATGTCAATATATATTAGCCTCTTATTACAATTACGATCATTATTATTGACACTTGAAAGTTTCTATGATAGTTATACAACACAATAAAATCATCAAGAAAAGCAAACAGTTGAAAAGTGTAATTCACCAAAGAGTTATCATTTAAAGAAACAGGCAGCATTTACAAAGGACTCTAATGAAATGGAAGAAGAGAAAGCACCTTAGTAGATAGAAGGTTTAGGAAAGAAGCCAATTTTCCACTTGCAAAATGGCATGCCAACCAATCCTCTAGTTAACTGATGACAACTAGGACTCAATATAAGAGGAGATAAACAAGATGGATAGATCATAAATTCAGAAAATTTTGGAAAATGCTTACACACTCCCTTGACTCTATTTCATTCCTTCATTAATCATCCAATATTTGGTTCCCCTTTATAGCAAAACTTCTCAAAGGAATTTTCTACTTGATCTTTATATTTCTTCCCTCTCCCCTTTTGTGGCAGAGAGAGAGAGAGTCATGAGAGAGAGAGAGTCAGAGAGAGGGACAGACAGGAAGTGAGGGAGATGAGAAACATCAATTCTTTGTTGTGGTTCCTTAGTTGTTCATTGATTAATTTCTCACATGTGCCTTGGCCAGGGGGCGGGGGGCTACAGCAGACCAAGTGACCCCTTGCTCGAGCCAGTGACCTTGGGCTCAAGGTGGTGAACCTTGCTCAAACCAGATGAGCCCGCGCTCAAGCTGGCGACCTCGGGGTCTTGAACCTGGTTCTTCTACATCCCAGTCCAACGCTCTATCCACTGCACCACCGTCAGGTCAGGCACTCTTTCTATTTCTTGACCTATCATTCACTCTTCCTTAAAATCTGCTTTCTATCCCAATCACTACACTGAAATAACTCCTGGAGGTCATAAAATAACCTTCATCTTGCCAAATTCAAAGGATACTTCACAAACCACAATTTGGTCAACTTTTAAGCATCATTCAACACAGCTGCACCCTTAGAATATTTCCTCTCTGTTTCAGTGATATCTCTTCTGGTATTCCTCCTAATTTACTGGGTTCTCCTAGTCTAGTTTATAATTAGTAAAGCATAGCAAGGCTTATTAAATTTGGGTCTTTTTTCTAATATGGCCACACATCGTCCCTTGATAATTTCATCCAATTTTATGGTTTTAAAAAACATCTTATATGCTACTGGCTTCTAAACTCACATTTCAACACTAAACTTTCCCCTGAGCTCTAGACTTATATATTCATTCATTAATTTAATAAAAATTTATTGAACACACATATGCCTCAGGCATTATTCTAGGCTACTGGGATACAGAGATAAACAAGATTAAGTCTGCATTCTAGAGACAGAGAAAAATAAAGATATGATGATAAGGGGATGAAGAAAAATTAAGTGGGTTCAGGGGATGTAGAATGATAGGCAGGCATAAGAGAGGCTATTTATATAGGATGGTCAGGAAAAACCTCTCTTAAATAGTCACACATGAACAGAAATTGGTATGCAGTAAGGGAGCAAGCTATGTTAAAATGTGGAAGAAAAGCATTCTAAACAGAAGAAACAGCATATGCAAGTGCCCTCAACTCAGAAATAATCCTGATAGCCTAACAGCAGAGTCCTAGCCAATGTAGTTGAAGTAGAGTGAACAAGTATTTGAATATGAAAATGATTTCATCATTTATAAAACTGCTATGAAACAATTAAGTTATTGAACATCCCTTACAAAATGCAATAAATTTCTCCTAGTATTTCACCTTGGGGAAAGCTTCTCTCTTGACAAAATGGCATATGTCTTTTTATTGCACTACATAAGTGGTTTTTTTTACTGGATTTCTCTTTTCACTTTGGCAGTTGGTACAAATAGCTATTTGTCAAACTAATTTCCACCTAAACTTTCCTAGATTTTTCTCCCCCTCCTGCCCTTATTTTCACTTCTTTTATTGTATGGTTTTTTTCCCTTTATCACTATTTTACATTATTAATATATCATTTCCTAATATTCATATATAACATTTGCTATTAGGCAGAGTGTAAATAATCAATCAATTAATAACTGATTTTACTAGAGAATTGGCAATATCAAAATTCATTTTCTGTGTAACTACCAATAACATTTAAATAAGTTTAAAATAATATTCTATTCCTTTTTCTTTTTTCTTTTTTTTTTTAAGTGAGAGGCAGGGAGGCAGACAGACAGACTCCCACATGCGCTTTAACCGGTATCCCCCCAGCAAGCCCCCTACTGGGCGAGGTTCTGCCCATCTGGGGCCACTGCTCTGTTGCTCAACAACCAAGCTATATATTTTAGCACCTGAAGTGAGGCCATGGAGCCATCCACAGTGCCTGGGCCAACTTTATCCAACCAAGCCATGGCTGCATGAGGAGAAGAGAGAGACACAGAGAGGGGTAGAGGGGTGGAGAGGTAGATGGTCACTTCTGCTGTGTGCCTTTACTGAGAATTAAACCCAGGATTTCCACATGCCAGGCTGACACTCTACCACTGAGCCAACTAGCTAGGGCCTATACTGTGTTTTTAATTTTTATTTTACTTTTTTAAGTGAGAGGAGGGGAGATTGTGAGACAGACTCCCACATGTAGCCAATACTCAAATCAACCACGCTGGCCTGACCTGTGGTGGCACAGTGGATAAAGCATCTACCTGGAACGCTGAAGTCGCCGGTTCAAAACCCTGCACTTGCCTGGTCAAGGCACATGTGGGATTTGATGCTTTCTGCTCTTCCCCTCCACCCATCCCCATTCTCTCTTTCTCTCTCTCTCTCTCTCTCTCTCACACACACACACACACACACACTCTCTCTCTCTCTCTCTCTCTCTCTCTCTCCTCTCTAAAATGAATAAAAAGAAAAAAAAACAAAAACAAAAAAATGTTTCAAATCAACCACGCTATCCTTAGCACCTGAAGCCAACACTTGAACCAATCAAGCCACTGGCTGTGAGAGGGGAATAGAGAAAGAGAGAAGGGAAAGAGAAACAGATTATAGCTTCTCATGTGTTCCATGACCAGGGATCAAAACCGGGACATCTGTATGCTGGGCTAACACCCTATCCATTGAGCCAACTGGCCAGAACCAATAATATTGTTTTATTTTATTTCATTTTATTTTTTGACAAGAGACACAGAGAGAGTTAGAGAGAGGGACAGATAGAGACAGACAGACAGGAAGGGAGAGAGATGAGAAGCATCAATTCTTTGTTGCAGCACCTTAGTTGTTGAGTGATTGCCTTCTCATATGTACCAAGGGGCTATGGCAGAGCGAGTGACCCCTTGCTCAAGCCAGCAACCTTGGGCTTCAAGACAGGTGACCACTGGACTCAAGCTAGCAACCACGGTTTATGTCTATGATTCCATGCTCAAGCTGGCGACCCTGTGCTCAAGCCGGATGAGCCCACGCTCAAGCCAGTGACCTCGGGGTTTCAAACCTGGGTCATCCACATCCCAGTTCAACACTCTATCCACTGCACCACTGCCTGATCAGGCAATATAAAATTCTGTTTTAGCCTGACCAGGCAGTGGTGCAGTGGATAGAGCGTCAGACTGGGATGCGGAGGACCCGGGTTCGAGACCCCAAGGTTGCCAGCTTGAGCACGGGCCCTTCTGGCTTGAGAAAAAGCTCAACAGCTTGGACCCAAGATCACTGACTCGAGCAAGGGGTTACTCGGTCTGCTGAAGGCCTGCAGTCAAGGCACATGTGAGAAAGCCATCAATGAACAACTAAGGTGTTGCAATGAAAAAAAAAATTCTATTTTAAATACATGCATACTGTACCATATGTGAGTGAAAACACACATATGGTCAGACCTTCTCAAGACCACAGAGCTAGAAAGAAATAAAAATTTCTTCTGGTCCAAAACTGTACTGTCCCATAGGCTAGCCAATAATCATATGTAACAATTTAAATTAATTTAAATTCCATTTCTCATCCACACTAACCATATTTCAAGGGTTCAATTATAAATAAGAATTTGAAAGCCTTTGCCTCTATAATTTATATCCACAAATAGAAAACAAGCTTTTAAAAAGGCCAAAGGAAGAATGCCATCATGTTCCCTTTGCAGCCTGCCAAATTCAATATAAAGAACAATAGAGACACATGCACAGACACATTTATACAATCTCTTTCTGAATCTAACCATCCTCTCCCCTGAACAAAACCATGGCAAAGTAATGAAAAACAATGATAGGTTAGATTAACTAGGATGCTGAGAAAGCAGGCTTCCACTTTAACCAATAATCAACCAACCAACCTACTAATAGCCACTTAAAAAAAAAAAAAGGCCACATACATACCACCACTACCATCACCATCACTACCATCACCTATCAGTACTAGTCAGGTAGTGGCAAAACTGGTGTTCTATCACAACTCTACTGAAAGCAAAAGAGCAGTAGAAAACAACCTGAACTCCAGCCAAATCATCCTACTCGTGGTTGCTCTCATATATATATATGCTATTTCTTCTGCTCAGAGTTTTAATCTTTACCTAGTGAAATCCTGCTTATACAATAGGTCAGCTTCTGTTTAAATACCACCTTCTCCATGATACCTTTCCAAGTCATCCGGTATTAGTCCAGGCTCTCCAGAAACAGGATTAATAAAAAATATACAGATATAAAGAGACAAGGAATTGGCTCATACAATTATGGCAAGTCCCAAGATCTTCAGGGAGACTCAGCAAGCTGGAACCTAGAGAATCAACAGTTTAGTTCTAGCATGAACACCAGCAAGCTCAAGGCCTAGGAAGAGCAGACATTTTAGTTTGGGTCCATAGGAAAAAAGCTGATGTTCCAATGTGAAGGCACTCAGGCAGGAAAGAGTTCTCTCTTACTCAGGGGAGACTAATCATTTTGTTCCATCCAGTTATTCAGCTGACTGAATAAGGCTCACCCACATGAGGGAGTGTCATTTGCTTTGCTCAAAGTTACTCTTATCCAAAAACATTTTCATAGAAACACCAAGAATAATGTTTGACCAGCCATGGATAGCTCATTGGTTAGAATGTTGCCCCGATATGCCAAGGACGCAGGTTCGATCCCCAGTCAGGGACATATAAGAAACCAATGAATGCATAAATAAGAGGAACAATAAATTGATGTTTCCCCATCTCTCTCTCTCTCTCTCTCTCTCTCTCTCCCTCCCTCTCAAATCTATAAATTAAAGAAAAAAATTAATGTTTGACCAAATATCTAGATACCTCATGGCCTGATCAATTGGATACATAAAATTAACCATCACATACCCCAAATGGACTCTGATGACACAAATGGACTTCTTTAACATTCAAACCTTAAAACATTTAGTATACACTCAGCACAAGCCATTTAATATGCAATGCTTTGAATAACAGATATTTGTGTAAATATTTTAATTCTGAGACTATTTCTTACATCATTTGTATGTATCATAGTGTCTTACATATAACTATATAGTATTGACATTTTTAAAAAAAGAAATGCAAAATGAAATAAGTCTATGTGCCTAACAGTATAGGATCTCAATCTCATTCTTTTGTACAACTTTATAAGACATTAAAGAAATCACGAGACAATCTATAATACCATTTAAGTTTGTTATTTAACACATTATATTAAGGCATTAAGTCTGACATTAGTAAGAGGACTTTTATTTAATTCTCCTATGTAAGCACTGGCAAAAAAAAAAATTAGTTAAGCCAAGCCAAAGTATTATTATCTATTTTAAAAACACATCTCTTGTATACCCACATAAACTATTTTTCTAATACTTGGTAAAATTTAAATACGCATATTTTTTTAAAAGAGGAGAACAAGTACAAATGGTAGGAGTTCATGTTCCATTCTCTAGGTATAGGTAAATGAACATGGAAGAATGACTATACTTTTTCTTGGCTTCTCAGTTTACAAAAATCCTTTCTACCACACTAAGTATTCAGTGTGCAAAATGAGTTTAAAGGAAAATTTTTCCTTCCCTAATATGTTTTCAAATCCTAGTCAAATGCAAACTTTCAGTGGTAGAGCATCAGCCCGGCATGTGGAAATCCTGGGTTTGATTCCCAGCCAGAGCACATAGGAGAAGCACCCATCTGCTTCTCCACCTTTCCCCTTCTCCTTTCTCTCTAGCTCTCTCTTCCCCTCCCGCAGTCAAGGTTCCATTGGAGCAAAGCTGGCCCCAATGCTGAGGATGGCTCCATGGCTTCCACCTCAGGTGCTAGAACAGCTCTGGTTGCAACAGAGCAACCACCCAGATAGGGCAGAGCATTGCCCCCTAGTGGGCATGCTGGGTGGATCCCAGTCAGGCACATGTGGGAGTCTGTCTCTCTACCTCCCCGCTTCTCACTTCAAAAAAATACAAAAAAGAATTGCAAACTTTCATGGAAATGTGACCATGTTGTGATTCTTCACCCCTATCCAAACTAACTTTACCAACTGAGAACACAATAGATTTTTACCAGCTCTGAATGCTGACATTGACTTATTACCCTTCTAGTCCTGTAGCCTGCATTCTGGGTCACCCTTTAAACTCAGACCACTTAGGCCCTGCTCCCATTATCTGAAATTCTTAAGAAGCACAGAGACTAGAGATTCAATCCACAAATAACTTCAAATGTAATTTTATCCCCTTTCTTTAATTAGAGCTTCTAAATGTGGCTAACAATTTTTTAATTAAAATTATGCTGCAATTTGTCATTGCACATCTAATTGGAAGTTTACTGTTAATATTCTCTGTAGCATTACTAGAAAGAATCACAACATGAAAAATATCTTAAACCTGGGTATCTTCCCTTCCCCCCCAAAAAAAATCACAATTTTTATTTATTTGCCCTGACATTTATCATACATTTAATAGCCTATTTTATTACACACTAGTTTTCTGACTATTTAGGATTGAATCACTAAAAGCAGTTCTTTGGGCAAAAAATTCTTTGGGCAAATAATATCATGATGATATCTGTCAGAACTCTGCACTCCAAGTGGTAGAAAATCAATTCAGATCACATTAAGGTGGTTAGGAGGAAGGGAGGGAGGATGTGGGGAGGGCGAAAGGGAAGAGGGGAGGAATTTGCTCAGAAAGCTGGGCAGGAAATTGGCATAGTTCTAGAAGAAGAGCTTTAGAAAAGAGAGCCTCAAAAAATGGAAGTGGCTCTCCCTCAACTGAGTATGAGCTATCCCATCTCCATCTCTTATTCCAGATAAGTTCTCCTTAGCTTTATTATTTAAGCAGAACTTCTCCATATGTAATTGGAAGATGGCTGCCAAAAGCTGCAGAGTCAAAACCTCACTTTCATACCCACAGTGTAAAGAGAGGTTTTCTTCCTTCAAAGCCTATATATCAATCTCTTTGGCTAGAAAAATATTGATGCACTTAGGTCACATGCCCACTCAGACTTAAACCTACCATTATATCTAGGGCAGTGGTTCTTAACCTTTTTTGAGGTACCAAACCCACCAGTTTCATATGCGCATTCACCGAACCCTTCTTTAGTGATAAATAAAATATGATTTTTTTTTCCAAATTCAAGACATAGGTATATGTTTTTTTACTGGTGCACAAAATGAGCTGTGCATGAACATCACCTTGCTCAAAGAACAAAACCAACAAAGTGCATGAACTCGCAACAAATTATGGTATTACTTTATTCTGGCCTCTGCAGCAGAGGCTTCTCTGAACCCCTGAGACCGACTCATCGAACCCCTAGGGTTCGATAGAACCCAGGTTAAGAACCACTGATCTAGGTGATTAAAATAGACTGGTCACAATGAGTGATATGTACACCCCTTTGGTGGTTGAATGGGAAAAATATATTTCTACAAGAGCAGGGATTAGGTGGAAGGTGATATCCTGGGAAACCAAAACAATAGCTATCAGTCAACCAATTAATCATCTAATCATCACCACATCTGTATCAGATGCCACACTAGACTTTTACATGTACTCTCTCATTGAAGCCACAATAACATATCAGAGCTGTGTTATCATATCCATTCTTTAGCTGAGAAAACTAAGGTTAGAAAGGTTAAGAAATCTGCAAAGATTAAGCTGCAGATAATTCAAAACCAGGACTAACTTAAAATAGGTAAATACCTAATGTCACCCGAAATGTCCTCCAAACCAAAAACTGATTGTAATTTTACATTGCAGCCTCTCACCAAGACAAATGGCTTAAGGGGGCTTGAAGTACTATTGTAGAGTGTTATTTTTTATTTTTCTATTAATTAAATTTATTGGGGTGACACCAATTGGTAAAATTATATAGGTTTCAGGTATACAATTCTGTAATACATCATCTGTATATTGCACTCTCAAGTCAAGTCTCCTTCCATCACAATTAGTTTCCCTTTACCCTTTTTTGCCTCCCCCCCACACTCCTGTCCCTCTTGTAATCACCATACACTGTTGTGTCGATGGGGTTTTTATTCTTTGCTTAATTTCTTCACCTTTTTCACCCAGTCTCCAACCCCACTCCCCTCTTACAAGTGTCAGTCTGTTCCCTGTATCTATTAGTCTGTTTCTATTTTGTTTTTTAGTTTATTTTTATTTTACCTTCAGAAGGATATTTCTGGGCCAGGCAAGATTAAAGATAGCATGGTACCATGAGTAGGAATAATATAAGGGTGGGTAAAAGTAGGTTTATAGTTATGAGGAGGTGAAACAGTTTATACTTGTATGATTATTTATTATAATATTTTTAATACAATACAAATGTAAACTTATTTTTGCCCACCCCTGTGTAATTCAGAACACATACCCAAATAGCCAGGATGTGAAAGTCGGCCAAAAGGAAAAAGAAGGCATTTCATCATCATTATTTTTCTGTATAGCTAAGAACAACAAAAAAATACATCCCAATATGGAAAGTCTAGAGGATACCCCAAAATGAAGCTATGACAGAAAATGTATAAGAGGAAGAAAAAAAGAAACCTATGATATGGAAAGCAACAGCACAGAAACTTGTGTGGTCAACCGTTACATTGGTAGAAGGGAGGTATCTCCTCCCTCCACATCTGAATCACCAGCATCTGAACTAACACAGATTTGTGATCTGAATTTACATTAACTAATGTGGTTCAAATTCTAAACCTCAAATTGTAATTTAAAATGGTTTCAGGTTGCTAGGGTCTCCAGGTTCTGGCAGAAGTAAAGACAATCTTTTATGAAAGAATTGACTTCAATCCACATTGACAATGACTATTAGATGCCACTGAATATAAAGCACATCCAGATTTCAGAGGTTTTAAAATGTGAAAGAAAAATATAGTGCATGTTAAAATCAGTGAGATAAGTGGCCTTGGAAGAAAATGATTGGAAACCACTGCTTTACTGTAGAACCATTTACATGGGTGACTTCCAAATTTATTTTCTCCAATTCTGAATTGTCCTCTAGCTAGTTTGTTCCAATTTCTCTAGCCCACCTCACCACCATTACCATACTAATTTCTGTACTTTCTTCACAGTCTTAACATCTAGCCCACACGAATCTTTCCCAACTCAAAATTCTAAAAATATGTAGTTAATAACTTAATATGTGACACCTGCTAGTTATAATAGGCATTATTCTGCATGAGAAACTCCTCAACAGAGAATGAGTAGCATTTCTGACTTCATGAGATACAGGTAGATTTTGGAATTATTTCTCCCTACTTAATATGTAATAAAATACCACTGATCAAAAACCTTTGCTTTTATAAACAGCTCTTAAAAGTCATCTTCATAATCAAAAATATCTTTAATCCATTCTAAGCATTTTATTAGAACATAATTTCAAACTTCCGGAAGAGTGGTAAAACAAAATTAATGCATAGAACCCCTGCATGTCCTATTATTGTTAGTATTTTGTTCTGTTTGCTTTATCCTTTATACACACTTGAGTTCACATTTTCTGTGTGTGTGTATATATGAGTGTGTGTATATATGTATATATACACACATACATACATATATTTCCCCCTGACTTTTTTTAAAGTGGTTTATATCATGCCATTTATTTTTAAATTCCTAAGAATAGGAATATTCTCTTGCATAATCACATAAGAGAAAAATCAGTTGCTAAATACTTGTGCAAATCTACTGTCCTGTTCCAATTTTGTTAACTGATCCAATAATGTCCTATAGATTTTATAGGATCTAGTCTACAATTGAGCTATGTCTCCTTTATCTGAAACCTTTCTAAAGCCTCTCTTTGTCTTTTATAAACTGACATTTTTAATTTATTGATTGACTGATTTTAGAGAGAAGAGATGGGGGCCGGGTAGTGCAGGGAGCATCAACTTGTAGTAGTTGCTTCTGATATGTGCCTTGACCAGGGAAGCCCAGGGCTTCAAACCAGCAACCTCATCATTCCAGGTTGGCACTTTATCCACTGTGCCACCACAGGTCAGGCAACAATGACTTTTTAAAGAATACAGTCCCTTATTTTTAATAATACAATACATATGTTCCTCATTTGGGGTTTGTCTGATGTTCTCTTATAATTAGATTCAAGTTATTCATTCCATGTTGCAATACAAATACTGCTTGAAGAACCACATCTGGCGACACACAATGTCCATTTACCCTATGGCAGATATTAATTTTGATCATTTGATCAAAGTGTTATCTCATATTTCCTCTGTAGAATCATTTTTTTATTGTAATTTCAAAGAAACACTTTAGTATCATGCAAATATCTTATTCCTCATTAACAATTCTCTAGGATTTAGCATTTGTGGACGATTCTTGACTGATCCAATCTGAACTGTGATGGCTGCAAAAATTTAAATCCATTTTAATAATTCATTTTAAATTTATATTAATTATTTAATAACAGATAAAGTCTATATAAGACCAAAAATTATTATTTGAATTATATGAACTTTAGCTTGGATATAACTAAATATTAAAATAAATATTATGAATTTTAATTGCTTTAGCTCATTCATGCCCTGCATTAGTTTTCTAACAAACATGATGAGTACTGTGCTGCCATCTTTGGGATAAATTGTAAAATTCAACTTTTGCTATGTAACTTTATATAGATGTTACAAGATCCTAAAATAAAATAATAAAAATAATTGGCATTTTTACTATAATCAAAAATACTTTTATTCATCCCTAAAATTTTCCTATTGTCAACTGTTTTATTTTTTGTGTATTAGAATATGAAGGGGAAAGTATTGGAATACTGTTGTTGGGTATGGAAACCATTGCTACTATTTTGAAAAACAATTTGCAATTGTTTTAAAACTCTGGAAGACATATACCTATATATAAATGTATATAAAATGCAAGTAAACAATTACAAAATAACTAGAAACAAAATACATGTTTATCAATAAAAATCAGGTCAATAAATTACATTTTATTCGAATTATAGACTACTACAAAGCTGTTATAAAGAACAGGAGGGGATCTTTGAAATGTGTGTGTGTGTGTATATATATATATATATATATATATATATATATATATATATATTTTGGAAGCATCCTATCACCAGTATTTTTCTTAAAATATATTATATTACACTGAACTCATACATATATGTATGTATTAAGTGATAAGAATGTTGTAGAACAGTACTGTAGAGCCCATACATGTAAAATGAGAAAGGAGAAGATATTCTATATATGTAAATTCATACACATTCACAAATGTACCCTTACATATGCCTGCATAAACAGAAAATTTCTAGAAGAAAACACAAGAACCTATTAACAATTGTTTATCTCTGGGGAATAAAACTACAGTGGTCAGAAACTTTTGCTTTCTTTCGTCCAAATATTCTACTACTTGAATTGCTAACAACAAGCATGAATTGCTTATAATTTTAATAATTTGTGAGGATTTTTAAAATACCAGAGGTAAGCTAGTCATCACAACAAAGTGAAATTTTAAAAATTATCATCTGCTGGGAATAATATTAATGTAAAACTATATTTTTTCATATTCTAGTTCTATTATCCAATCTGGAAAGAGGAACTTGCAATTGTTGTGCACATGTACATAATAAGCACTTAGCTAATGTTTTTTCAAATATTATCTATTAATTATCAGTGGCACAAGATTTACAGATGGTTGACAAGGATAAAACATAATTGTGACCTGTGGCTTTGAAACAGAAAAAGATAAATTACCTATCAACATGACAAAGGTTAAACTGATGATGAAGAACCTAAACAAATAAGTCTATCTCATCATAAAATCTATGATATTTAAGTAAATTATTAAACTTCCCTGGCTGGGTACTTCAGTTGTTTAGAGCATCACCATAATACACCAAGGCTGTGGGTTAAATTCCCAGTCAGGGCACATACAGGAATCAATCAATGAATGCCTTGATAAATAAGACAACAAATCAGTGTTTCTTTTTCTCTCTCCCTTCCCCTTTCTAAAATCAATAAATAAAAATGTTTAAAAAACTGAGTGAAGCAAAAAGTATATATCCCAGTAACCAAAAAATTCATTTAACTCCTCAAAGCGCATTAATCTAAACTAAAAAATTACTAGCAACCAACAGTCTACATAAATATGACAGTTTTATATCTTACAATAGCATTCACAAAACATGAATCAGAAATTATTAATATTCATAAATGTTTATATATGTATGTGTATATATTTATGTGATTATATAATAAAAGGATATATAATAGGAGGGAAAGGACAATGTGATATTACTTCTTTGTTGCTTTCAAAACACATTTTTACAATTTGATATTTCACTCAAAAGATGATGAGAATCAAGTCAGGTGTGGTTCATCTCCAGAGCCTACAAAATTAATGATTATTTCTTTTATTTTATTTCCAAATTCCCAATAAAAACCTTCTTAGTTATTTTGTTTATTTTCTAAATGTCACATATTTTCCATACTTCTCTTTGCTAGTAGCATGAAAGTTCACAAGACATGATTCCCAAGGCTATGTGTGAAAGATAGTCCCTGCCTGTCTTTATACCCCCCCATCTCCTTAATTACTCTTAGTCATCTTTTTACTCTTACACTACTCATCTACTAAAGTATTCAAACATGCCAAGCTCATCAGGCCTAAGGTGCATTGGCACTCCTGTGCCCACCGACTAGAAAATCCATCCCAGATTTTCATGAGACTGTCTCATCAGTCAAGTCTCAGATCAAATGTCATCTTCTTACAAAAGCCATCTATAGTCATGCAATCTAAACTAGTCCTTCCAGGCACACTCTGTGTCATCCTCCAGTTTTATTTTCTTCCCAGGAATAAACACTGTCTGAAGTTTATCGTGTTCTCTTATGTGTTGTCTTGTCCAATCACTCCTCCCCAGTATCTCCCCCAGCAATGATAACTAAGTTCCATGGCAGCAGGGATCCTGACTGTCTTTTTCACTGTAATATCCCCAGCATCTGGTATATAGTAGGTACTCAATATTTGCTAGGTGATTCAATAGAAAAAAATCAATCTTGTCATTCCATTGTGTCAGATGTTTGAGATATATTCAAATACGGCATGCACCAAAATGCTAATGTATGTATACATATGAAAACTGCACTTATGTCTCCACAACTATTTTAAAACCTATGAAAGTAGCCAAAAAAAAAAAAAAAAAAAAAGAAATGAATGACTATTCTTCCATTCTAAGTGATTACTACACGAACCTAATATATTGGCAAAACATATAATTTTTAAAAATCTAGTCACATATATAATATAAAATTTTAAACATATATTTTTGGTTTTTTGGAAGCATCATATCACCAATATTTTTCTTAAAATACATTATATTGCATTAAACACATATTTTAAAATAGTCATAGTCTGATGTGGAAAAAACTTTACTTTGAATATTGCTATGATGATAATATACAAATATTTATTGAGTAGTTGCTATGTGCCAGCACTGCAAATAAGTTAGCTAATCTAACCCTTACACCACCAGTTGTGGTACTATTATCATTGCCATTTTACAAATGAGAAGTAAATTGCAAATATCAGTTTACATTTTGTGTGTGTGTGTGTGACAGAGACAGAGAGAGGGACAGATAGGAAGGGAGAGAGAGAAGCATCAATTCTTCGTTGGAGCCCCTTAGTTGTTCATTGATTGCTTTCTCATATATGCCTTGACCTGGAGGCTCCAGCAGAGTGAGTGACCCCTCGCTCAAGCCAGTGAGCATGGGCTCAAGCCAGTGACCTTGGGCTTCAAGCCAGTGACCTTAGGGTTCAAACCAGTGACCTTGAGCTTCAAGCCCCTGACCTTTGGGCTCAAACCAGTGACCATGGGGTCATGTCTATGATCCCACACTCAAGTCAGCAACCCTGCACTCAAGTTGGTCAATCCACGCTCAAGCCGGATGAGCCTGCGGTCCAGCCAGTGACCTTGGAGTTTAGAACCTGGGTCCTCTGAATCCCAGTCCAATGCTTTGTCCACTGCATACCGCCTGGTCAGGCTCAGTTTACTTTTTTAACTAAACTATACATGCTCATAAAATGTAATACATTAAAAAGTCAGTTTAGCCTGACCAGGCGGTGGCGAAGTGGACAGAGAGTCAGACTGGGAAGCGGAAGACACAGGTTCGAGACCCCGAGCTCGCCAGCTTGAGCGCGGGCCCATCTGGCTTGAGCAAAAGCTCGTCAGCTTGGACCCAAGGTTGCTGGCTCCAGCAAGGGGTTGCTCGGTCTGTTGAAGGCCCACGGTCAAGAACCATGTGAGAAAGCAATCAATGAACAACTAAGGTGTCGTAACGGCAATGAAAAACTAATGATTGATGCTTCTCACCTCTCTCCATTCCTGTCTGTCTGTCCCTATCTATCCCTCTCTCTGACTCTCTCTCTGTCCCTGTAAAAAATAATAAATAAAATAAGTTAGTTTATTTAAACTTTTCATTTCAGGCATTGTGTAACATAGTTTAATTAAAACTGTAGTTTTAATTTTCTTTCTTCATTGAACTCAATTAAAAAATTTTTATTTATGTGAGCCTAGCTCAGTATACAAATTCAACTTGCACTGCTATCATCAAAAAGAAGGCACCACTGACTAGTGGTGCTGCAGTGGATAGAGAGTTGACCTGGTATGCTGAAGACCCAGGTTTGAAACCCCCAGGTTGCTGGCTTGAGCACAGGCTCATCTAGCTTAAGCACTGGGTCCCCAGCTTGAGCATGGGATCATCGACATGATCCCATGGTCACTGGCTGAAGTCCAAGTTTGCTGGCTGGAGCAAGGGATCATTGGGTCAGCTGGAACCCCCTAGACAAGGCACATAAGAGAAGCAACCAATGAACAACTAAAGTGCTTCAACTATGAGTTGATGCTTCTCATCTCTCCCTTCCTGCCTGTCTCTCCCTCTCTATCTCTGTCTCTCTCTCGCTTTCTCAGGCCAGAATAAATGAGGAAGGCATGGAGGGGAGAAAAGGAGGAGGTTGATTATTACTAGCAAGTTTCAGCAAACTGTTTCCAGGGCAGCAGCCAAAGTTCTAGAGTGCCTGATTCAGCAGTTCCTCATCTATGTATAATTACTCCAACAGTCTAACAACGTGGTCACTTCATCCTATTTTGTTCAGCAGTTTATTTGACATCTACAAAACAGTGTCTAACCTTTTTTTTAAGAGAGAGGTCTTTAATAGGTTCACATTAAAATTTTGAAAATAGTTATCTACATTTTTAAAAATTGTATACAGTTTTCTTACCTTATTACTATATAAGAAATGAAAGACATTCCCTGTAATACACATGAAATGTAATTGTAACATACTTAATGATATATCAACATTCATGCTATATTAACATTCAATTCAAGGTTAAAATATTTTGTTTATAAATGAGCCAAGATATATATATATACACACTATTTCCATAGTAAATACTCCACATTCAACTATAAACACTGTAGTTTAGTTTGACCACTAACATGGATTTGAAGTCACAAAACAGAAACTGTCTTTGCCTACTTTATTTCTGCTCTATATAGAGGTACAATTCCTCAGTTTTTTGGGGGGAGTGTCCTATGGAAAAGACTATACATACATAAACACAGTTAATAAAGCAGTTCCAATTTTCCTTGAAATTTAATTATGATTCTAGAATTATATTTTATTATAATGAAAACTAAACTATCAGTGTATGTCCATAAGATTTTGCAGTGGTTCTTAACCTTTTTTGAGGTACCGAACCCACCAGTTTCATATGCACATTCACCAAACCCTTCTTTAGTGATAAATAAAATATATATTTTCCAAATTCAAGACATAGGTATATGTTTTTTTACTGGTGCACTAAATGAGCCATGCATGAACATCACCTTGCTCAAAGAACAAAACCAACAAAGTGCATGAACTCACAACAAATTACAGTATTACTTTATTCTGGCCTCCGCAGCAGAGGCTTCTCCAAACCCCTAAGACCTACTCATCGAACCCCTAGGGTTCGATAGAACCCAGGTTAAGAACCACTGGATTAAAATAATAATTAAAAACTTATTAAAAAGACACAGTTATAAAATATAGTAATTGGACAAGAACATGAGATTTTCCAATCCAATGTTTCTTTTTCTAAAATCAAATTTATTGAAACAAATTTACATATAGCCATTTAAAATATGTCATTTGATAATTTTTGACAAATACACAATTGGGTAACCACCACCACAATTAAGATATAAAACAATTCAATCACCAACAAAAGTTCCCTCTTGCTCTTCTGCAGTCAATTTGCCCTACCACTAGCCCCAGACAATCACTGACCTGCTTTATGACATTATAGTTTTCATTTTCTAGAATTTAATATAAATTAATTAATACAGTATTTACTCTTTTGTACATGGCTTTTTCCATTTAGCATAATAATGTTAATGTCTGAGGTTCACCCATGTGTATTTAACTTCATTCCCTTTTATTAGTGGCAAATATTCTGTATAGGGATGGCTATACCACAATTTGTTTACATATTCATATATGATTAACAGTTTATTTCTAATTTAGGGCAATTATAAATTAAAGTGCTATAAACAGGCATGAACAAATTTTTCTGGGGATGTGTGTTATCATTTCTATTGGTAAATACCTAAGAGAGAATTCCAAGATCATATGCTAAACTGTCAAAATATTTTCCAAGGGAATATGCAATCTTACATTCCTACCAGGAGATTAAATCTTTTGTTTAATTTTAATTGGCTCATTTGACGTCCTTTTTATTCAGTTGTAAAAGTTCTTTAAATATTCTGGATATAGGTTATTTGTCAGATATATGTATTATGAATATATTTCCTATACTGGGATTATCTTTTAATTTTTTCTTTCTTTTTTGTGACAAAGATAGAGTCAGAGAGAAAGACAAATAGGGACAGATAGGCAGAAATGGAAAGAGATGAGAAGCATCAATTCTTCATTGCAGCTCCTTTAGTTGTTCATTGATTGCTTTCTCATATATGCCCTGACCAGGGGGCTACAGCAGAGAAGGTGAACCCTTGCTCAAGCCAGTAACCTTGGGCTTCAAGCCAGTGACCTTTGGGCTCAAGCCCGCAAGCTCGCGCTCAAGCTGGTGAGCCCACACTCAAGCTGGCTACCCTCAGGGTTTCGAACCTGGGTCCTCCACATCCCAGTCCAACACTCTATCCTCTGCACTGCTACCTGGTCAGGTTATCTCTTCATTTTCTTAATGATAGCTTTCAAAGAACAAATGTTTTTAATTTTGATATAATCCAGTTTATTAATTTTTTCTTTTATGCTTTGTGTTTTTTATGTTCAGTGTTTTCTTCTAGATGTTTTATATGTTATTTTTAAATGTTGGTCTACAATCTATTTTTGGCACATGGTATGAGGTAAGAGTCAGCATTTATTTTTTTCATGTAGATTATCCAGTTGTTCCAGTACATTTATTGAAGACTATAACTTCTTCCTTTGAATTGCTTTGGCACCTTTGTCAAAAACTGACTGACCTTATATGTGCAGACCTATTTCTGGACATTCAATTCTATTCCACTGATCCATAATGTCTATGGTATTTCACTGTATTTAAATAAACCTTGAAATCAGCTAGTTTAATTCCAATTGTGTTCTTAATTTTATTGCTTTAACTATTTTTCTTTCCATGTAAGTCTTAGAATTAGATTATCAATTCCTTGAAAAAAAAAAAGTAGAAGACTTCTCTCCAACAAATCCAATTAAAAATTTTTAAAAACTAGGCCCTGGCTGGTTGGCTCAGCAGTAGAGTGTCATCAGCCCAGTATGTGGAAGTCCCAGGTTCGATTCCCAGTTAGGGCACACAGGAGAAGCACCCATCTACTTCTCCACTCTTTCCCCTTACCTCCTCTCTCTCTCTTCCCCTTCCACAGCCAAGGCTCCATTGGAGCAAAGTTGGCCCAGGCGCTGAGGACGACTCCATGGCCTCTGCCTCCGGCACTAGAATAGCTCTGGCCACAACGGAGCAATGACCCAGATGGTCAGAGCATCACCCCCTGGTGGGCATGCCAGGTGGATCCCAGTGAGGTGTATGTGGGAGTCTGTCTGACTGCCTCCCTGCTTCTAACTTCAAAAAAAATACAAAAAAAAAAAAACCTTAAAAACCGGTAGCATCTGAAAAAATTAGAATATTACTCAGATAATTTGTAATTCAGTATTTCTTAATCCCTGTGTAGACATTAGAATTATCTAGGGGCACATTAAAAGATAATCCTGACCAGGCAGTGGTTCAGTGGATAGAGCATTAGCCTGGGAGGCTGAGAACCCAGGTTCAAAACCCTGAGGTTGCCAGCTTGAGCATGGGCTCAATCCAGCTTGAGCAAGGGGTCACCAGCTTAAACGTGGAATCATAGACATGACCCCATGATCACTGGCTTGAGCCCAAAGGTCGCTGGCTTGCACCCAAGGTCACTGGCTTTAAGTAAGGGGTCACTGGCTTGGCTGGAGCCCCCGGGTCAAGGTACATAAAAGAAAGCAATAAATGAACAACTAAGGTGCCACAACTATGAGTTGATGCTTCTCGTCTCTCTCCCTTTCTGTCTGTCTGTCCCTATCTGTCCCCCTCTCTCTCAGAAAAAAAAAAGAAAGAAAAGGTAATCCAGGCTGGACCCTCATCCCAAATCAATTAAATCAATAGGTTTTAATACAAAATCATGATTCAGAAATGCTGGTTCAATCTTCTGAAAAAAATTCTTGCCATTAAAAATAAATATATGGGACTATCAAGTACTTTTTATTATAAATATTTCTGGTATCTAATTAAAAACTTGGATGTCCATTTATAAAGTTAGCATCTATCTGTTAGATCTATAGACCTAATATTTACATGAGAGTCAGGATAAATATTAAGCCACCCAGTCTTTATGCAAACTTTAAAAAGAAGAAATTTGAAAAATCTTCAAGAGATGTTTAAAGAAAAAAAAATCTCAAGACAAAAAACTGTCAGTCAAGAATTCTATAACCAGCTAAACTATTATTCAAGAATGAAAATTTAAAAATAAAATTTCTGACATATTAAAATAGCTTACCACTAACAGACCATATCTAAAAGAACCATTTTTTAAAGTGTACTTTAGAAAGAAAAATATTATAACAGAAAAAATATTATAACACACACATAAATACAACTAGTCCCAAAGTGGGTAATTCAGCCAAGCATTTATGGAACAACTAATCGTATTTTTTTTTTTTACAGGAACAGAGTGAGAGTCAGAGAGAGGGATAGATAGGAACAGACAGACAGGAATGAAGAGAGGTGAGAAGCATCAATCGTCAGTTTTTCATTGCGGTTGCGACACCATAGTTGTTCATTGATTGCTTTCTCACATGTGCCTTGACCTCGGGCCTTCAGCAGACCGAGCAACCCCTTGCTGGAGCCAGCAACCTTGGGTCCAAGCTGACAAACTTTTGCTCAAGCCAGATGGGCCTGCGCTCAAGCTGGCGAGCTCAGAGTCTCGAACCTGGGTCTTCCGCATCCCAGTCCAATGCTCTATCCACTGCGCCACCTCCTGGTCAGGCCTAATCATAATTTTTTACAAACTATTTCAAATAAAAAAAAAAGGAAATAACACTCACTGACTTTTTTTCATAAGTCTAGTATTATCTTAACATCAAAACCAGATGAGAATAGATGTTACAAGAAAAGAACATTATATGTCTAGATCTCTTTTGCAAGTAGACACAATTCTCAATAAAATATTACCAAACTAACAGCAAAATAGAAGATTAAAAAAAATACAGTCTCAACAGCCTTGATAACAATGAGGGTTGGCAAGTCTCCTGAAATTCAATCAAATAAGAGTCTTGAAATTAAAAAAAAAAAAAGACAATATATCAGGGTCTATATGGGTTTATCCCAACATTACAAAAATTACAAATATAGTCTTCTTTGTGTTTTCCACATATTTGAAATACTCTATGTTATAACTTTTCTTAAGCTCCAAAGTGGTGGTAACTTGCAGATCAGAGATGATTGAAATCTCCAGACAATGACTCCTACTATAGAAGATAGGATAAGAAGTCAATTTATTCCATAGAACCCTCCACAGACTTAGCACTTAAAGATACCAGAGAATATTGGGGAAAATTTTCCCATTAAAATCTAAGGAGTTTCATTGAAAATCTACATATTTACACTGGTAACACACTACCTCCATCACTCTCAGTTAAATACCTATTTCCCTCAGAAAAAAAACAGAAGTTTGGTGTCTGGAGAAAATGAACTAGAAAACCTCTGCATTTGGTGTCAGCAGGTACCCAATAGAAAAGAGGTGACATAGCAGACTGACCCAGCCCCTGTAAGAGGCAGGCCAGAAGTGATAAGAAGGTAACAACTTGCAGGAGTAACATTTAATCAATGAGGCAAAGATGGTGGTGGTGTAAAGAGTTTACCTTTCCCTCTTCTCAGTGGAACAGATGATTCTGAGGTATAATCTAAACCAGTATGGAAAAGTCCCATATTTGTACTGCCCAATGCAGTAGCCGCTATCCACAAGTGGGTATTGAACACTTGAAATGTGGCTAGTGTGACTAAAAAGGCAACTTTTAATTTAATTAATTTAAACTTAAATTTGAATAACTATATGTGACTAGTGGTTAGTACTGAACAGCACAGTTCTATAGTCTCTCAGAGGGTCTGCAATGTATTGAACTCCAACTGCCCACAGTGGTAAACTACTCAATCAATACACCCTTTATTAGCTTTCCTCTCTTCCTGTCTCACTTTCCTATTATCCCACTATGAGTCCTAGAATCATCTCCCAAATTAACCAAAGACAGACTATCTAGAGCCTGCTTTTGAGTAACTAAGAAAAATAAATTAGAAACCAGAAGAAAAAAAAACAGTGAAAAAATATCAATAAACCATTATTAATAACCTCAGAGAGATAAGAGTAGATATTACAGCCATGAAACAAAAATATAATATTAAAGTGGAAACAGAACAATAAAGCCCTCTGAGAAATTAAAACTATAGTACTAAAACTTTTATAATTCAGCAGAAGGACAGAATGATGATATGAATGAAAAGTATAAAAATAACACAAAAAGCCTAAGAGATAAACTTTAGGATAAAATTTTTTTTAAAAAATTAGGCAATCTATCTAGGAGATTCGGTTTCAACTTAGGAGCTACAATATACAAACAGGAAAATGTCTATAAAGAAAGAACTGAGAAAAAAAGGAAAAGAGGAAATTACCAAAACCCACAGGAAAATTTCCCAAAATTAAAAGCTGAATCTTCTAAATAAAATGACACATCAGGCCTGACCTGTGGTGGCGCAGTGGATAAAGGGACGACCTGGGAACACTGAGGTTGCCAGTTCAAAAACCTGCACTGGTCTGGTCAAGGCACATATGGGAGTTGATGCTTCCAGCTCCTCCCCCCTTTCTCTCTCTCTCTCTCTCTCTCTCTCTCTCTCTCTCTGTCTCCTCTCTAAAATGAATAAAATAAAAAGAAATTAAAAAAAAATTTTTTTTAAATGACACATCAAATATCAACACATGATTGAAAGAAAAATATATACCAAGGCATGACATCACAAAATTTGTGAACACCAGGGTAAAGAAAATTCTGAAAGCTTCTGAAGAAAAATAAGAATGGCTTTGGACTTTTTAATAATAACACTGGATGCTTTCAAACCAAAAGAGATGAGGAGGATTACTTAGTTCAACAGTAAACAATGTTTCCATAAGCCAAGAATGCACATACCAAAAATAGATTTTAAAATTGTCACATAGCTATAGAAAAGAATGGAAGAACAGTGTAAGGGAAGTATTCTAAGAGACCTAAATTCAATTACCATACAAAAATTGCTTAAACCAAAAAATTGGCTGAAGCATATTATTTTAAATTATGTAAATAAATACCAAAAGAAACAGTGAAAATAATTAGGGGTGATTCTATCTGGGAGCAGGACTAAAAAATGGGGAAGAATTAGAAAGGAGATTGTAATTTTTCATTTTAAATATCTTAATACTATTTGATTTTTATTTGTGTGCATGTATTACTTTGAAAGAAATAAAAACACAAAAATTAGATATGTTAAAATTTTTCAAGCTTTTGAAACTATTTTTGATTATCAGTTGTAAAGAAATAGTATAAGTAATTGGAATCCAAAGGTAATCACAATATAGACAATATCTACTACTTATTTTAGTCATCTTATTCAATAAAACTTGAGAAAAGGCTAATAGGAAATATATCTTGCTCACAAAAATTAGGGGATATTTCAAAATGAATATGAAACAATAAAATATCCCCTAATTTTTGTGAGCAGTGTAGTTAAACCTACTCATTCATACGAATGGAGAGAGCTAGAATATGAATAAATCCATTTGTTTTTGCCATTAAAATACACAAAATAACATTTATGAAGATTAAGCTATGTTTTATAAAATTAATATTAATATTGGATACTATCACTTGAGCACAATCAATGAACTGGATGCTAAGAGAAATATTATGCACATAATAGACACTCAGATCTCTAAACTGAATGACCAAAGTAGAGTAAGCAGGGCTTCCAATAAACAAAAAGTCCTAGGAATAACCAGTACAAATTTAAATTTTAATATGGATAATATGCAAGGAGTAACTGATAACTGCTAGTGTACATTTAACTACTTTTAGTTTCAGTTTCAAATCTTTTATCTTCCAGCAAACCTTTTGCCCTTTCACTGTGCCAGGTTCCCATAAAATAACCATGATAAAATACTAAAAACAAAATAATGACATTAGAACTTCTACAATAGAAGTATAAATCCACTCTTATTAGGTCTTATCAACAACAGTATTATGTAAACGTTAGAAGTGAGAACTTAGGAAAAAGGGAAAATTTCATTTGGAGGGAACATTTTATCTGGAATTTTGGTAATTGTTTTTATCCAGCAAATATTTTAAGAAATAATATTCTAAAAATGGGTAAAACTGGCAAGCCTTTTCTAAAACAGGTTTTAAACATTATACTCATAGGTAATTCAACATTACAATATTCCTTTTTAAATACTTTTTTTGACAATTTACCTTAATTTTATATTTATCCTCTTTCACAGCATTATAAAAAAAAAGGACAATTTCCTCTTTGTCTATCTCAGAATTTTAATACAACTTATATAACAAATGTCTCCAATTCCACTAATATAAAGAACCTTCAAAACTTAAACTTTGTTATTCAGCACAAATAATTAACTTTCAAGCCTTTTAATGTCTACCTTTATATAAAAACCATAATAAAATCCTTAATTTTCATACTAGTAATTAACCTTACTAAATATTAGAGTCCACATACTAACCAATAAGACCTATAGAATAGGAAAAGAATAAGCCAGCAGGCCAATACTTTAACGCCAATTTTTAAGGTGTTCAAAGTTAAAAATAATGTCTATTTCTTTAAACTAAATCTGTGTCTCCATTGTTGGAGTTATCAATAATTAAATGGGGATTTTATAAAACAATAAATGTGATAATTGTCAAGAAAACGATCCATTGAGTTAGCAATAGCATAAGTTCTTAAAAGATTAAATAATCTCTTGAAAAAGTTTCCACTTTAAAATCCTGATATTTTATTAACACAGAACATTTTTTTCCTAAAAAGAAGTTACTTTCCCTAATATTCTTTCATGTGTTTTACTAAATAATGGTTTGTGGGTTTTTAAAAAAAGGGAGCCAGACTTTCTAATTAAGTTAACTGGAAATGAGACAAGCTTATTTATATTTAATATGAAGGAAATAAAATAATATTATTGGCACAGTATGAATTTTAGTGACTAAACAAGATTATAACTTGATCAAAACTCATAAAGGAGTCAGATATTCCTAATACAATCCTAAAAATAAAATACAAGTAGCTATAGAATGAGAAGTCATTAGCAAATAATTGTTTGAAAACCTGGAATCTTTAGTAAACAAACAAGGTACATCTTTTCTTGTATTTTGTATCACTTAACGAGGAAAAGACACTTCCACATGAAATAAAAGTTTAACTTTCTTTTTATAAGAAGGGCTCTCTGATGAGAATAATTCAATTTGGGAAAGAATAAAGTACTATATAAGTCTTGAAATCACCTTTTCTTTCTCTAATATGAAGCTTTTTTTCTGTATCTTTGGACCTGTCAGTATAGGTTGAGCTGACTCTTAACCTATCATATGCTAGAAAAAGTCAAGATATGAAATATCTTAACTTCTACAAAGCCAAAGATTTTTGCCCGGACTTGGTGGATTTGGAAAAAAGAGGCATTCCAGTAAAGTCCACTTAACCATTTGTTCCCACAGAAAAATAAAGCTGATTTGTTCAACTTTGCAATGGTTGGATTTTTCATTTGACAGAGCCAACTACAAAGTTTAGCTACTTTAAGCCACAACCCTCACAACCAGCTAAGAGGCAGTCATCCAGAGTGTGATTCTTAGACTAGCAGAAGGAAAGTTTTTAAAAGAAATTTTCTAAGTTTTCCAAAAAACAACTTCAAGTATTTCTTAAGACCTATATAAGACCACATGGTCATTTTCTTCTGTGTCCATTATGCAGCAGGGGCTGTGAAGTAAGGCAGAAATGGTTTTCAGTACCAGATCAGTAACTATAAGCCGCCTAATTCTGCTTCACTTGTCTAAGCTTCAGTTTTCTCAACTGAAAAGAAGATAACCATAGCCTATTTTGATGAATACTTTATAAGCTTAATGACAGGGAAAAAGAGATGACCATACAGATTAAAAGTAGCAGAAACCAATCACACAATATTTTCAGCAAAGAGTAAAAACGGAAACACTAAGTCATCATCTGAAGCCAGCATAATCCTAAAACCAACAACTGACATAAAAATTATGAGAAAGGAAAACTACAGACCAACACCTAACATAAATATATATGAAAATTCTAAAAAATAATAATTTATCAAGGTAAATCGTGCAACATATAATAAGGATAGTAATATATAACCAAGTGGGCTTTATTCCAAGCATACATTGTTGGTATAACATTCAGAAATAAACCCAAGTAACTTACCACATTAACAAAATAAAAAAGAGAAATCCTAGCATCATCTCAATAGATGTAGAAAAAGTATTTGATAGATTTTAACACTCATGCATCATTTTAGAAACCTCTCAGCAGTCTGGGAATAAAAAGGAAATTCCTTAACATAATGGAAGGTATCTACTACAAAATACACATACATACACATCACCTTCAGCTAATATTAATAATTTTTATAAATTTATTTATTGATTTTAGAGAAAGGATAGAGAGAGAGAAAGGCTGGGAGAAGAAGGGGAAGCATCAACTCGTAGTAGTTGTTTCTCATTTGTGTCTTGACCAGGCAAGCCTGGGGTTTTGAACCAAGGACCTAAGCATTCCAGGTTGACACTTTACCCACTGTGCCACCACAGGTCATGCTAATATCAATCTTAGTGGAAAAATATTGACTACTTTCCCCTGAATTTGTGAAAAAAAACAAGATTGTCCACAATGATCACTTCTATTCAATTTTATTTTGAAGGCTGTAGCCAGTACAATGCACTAAAAGGGCAGGAGAATATAAACATTAGAAGGAAGTAAAACTGTCTTTATCCACAGGTAACAATTATATACACAGAAAATGCAAAAGAATCAACAAACAACTATAATAAATAAGTTATTTAGTATGGTTATTTGATACAAGTTCAAGACTTTTCTATTATATTTCTTTATAATAAATAGAAAATAAAATTTGAAACACTATCTAGTACATAATAAAAAAATCAAATAATAATGAATACTTCTTCTATAAGATGAGTAAGATATCTATACTGAAAACTACAAACCAATAATGAGAATATAATTTAAAGATGTAAGTAAATGGAGAAATACACCACAGTTCAGTTTGGAGGACTCAATATTGTTATAACACAAATTCTTCCCAAATTAAGCTGTATATCTAATGTAATCCCAATCAAAATCCTGGTAAGCTTTTTGTGTTAGGTGACAAAGTGATCCTAAAATTTATATAGAAATGCAAAGATTCTAGAATAGCCAAGTTCAATCTTTAAAACGAGGTTGAAGAATTCATACTCCTAGATATCTAGATTTACTGTAAAGTGATAGTGTGACAGTGGTCATAATGTCAGAGGATGGACAAGTAGACCACTGAGACAAAGTCCAAATATAAATTTACATATATACAGTCACTTGGTTTATGAAAATGACACCACTGCAAACCTGTAGGCAGGTGGGAGACAGTCTTTTCAATTAATAGTGCTAGCACACTGGAGATCAGTTAGGAAAGACAATGAACTTTGATGTTAATTTCACACCAAGAACAAAAATTAATTTGGGATAGATCACAAACCTAAAAGTGAAAGGTAAAAATATAAGCTTCAAAAATAAAATATAAGAGAATATATTTATGATCTCTGTGTAGGCAAAGATTTTTAAAATTAATATTCAAAAGGTTACACAACTAAAAACCAAAGCTACCAAGCTACTAAAAGTTACTAACCTACTAAAAGAAAAAAAATAAGTTAGACTAACTACATTAAAATTGAAATTTCTGTTCACCAAAAGATATCATCACTGAGAGCAAAAAGATAAGCCACAGAAAAACAGAAGATATTCCCAATACATAAGACCAGAACAGACTTTATATTTAGAGTTCATTTAAGAATATAAAGAACGAGGGAGGAGCAAGATGGCGACGGAGTAGGCAGACATACCAACTTCCAACTCCCAGAACCAAAGTGGATTATAACTCAATTTTAAGAACCATCATCTGGATAAACCAACTTTGAACTAAACTAAGTGGACTCTTCAACCAAGGAACACAGAAGAAGCCACACTGAGACTGGTAGGAATAGCGAAAACGCGAAGAGGGCTGCCCAGCTCCCCGGAGCGAACAGCAGCCCGG
Organism: Rhynchonycteris naso; assembly: GCA_037038555.1. Classification (NCBI taxonomy): domain Eukaryota; kingdom Metazoa; phylum Chordata; class Mammalia; order Chiroptera; family Emballonuridae; genus Rhynchonycteris; species Rhynchonycteris naso. Next base: position 331,627,887 of record CM072995.1, on the reverse strand, counting down.
AGAGACCCGCATGGCGGGAGGAGACTTCAGCAGAGAGGGAGGGACTTGGGTCCCAGGAACCAAGCCCCAGCCTACAGTCCCAGAGCCTAGAAGAGGCGTTTGGACAGTTTTGAGCTGTGAAACAAGTGAGGGAGCTCCCAGGCCTACAGTGTAGAGTATTAGGGCCCTTCCTACTCTGTTGAGGGTTGCTGAAGGGTATGGTGGCGGCAGGACGCTGAAATGCGGTTCTGTCGGCATGGGCGGAGGCCAAGCCGGAGTGAGCTCAGTCTAGCCCAGCAGGGGCAGAGGGGGCGCGCGAAAGCAGTCCGGCAGCTGCGGGCCGCCTGTAATACCACCTGCGGGAACAAAGCGGGAGGCCAGGAACGGGCGGAGATCTGCTCTGCGACCCTGCGCAGGCCGGCCCTGACTGCAGGGACGGGGCTAGGACCAAGGACGGGCGGGGGCTCGCAGCTGAGCTCACGCTACCAGCCCCGCCTGGCCGGAAAAACCGCAGTTTGCCATTCTACGTGCGCGAGCGGGCTCCGAGCACGGGGGCAGGGTAGACCCCGAGACGAGCGAAAGCTCGCAGCTGAGCCCACGCTACTATCCCTGCCCGGCCAGAGAAACCATGGTTTGCAATCTTACGTGCACAGGCGGGCTCCGAACGCGGGAGAGGGGTAGAGTCCGGGACAAGCGGAAGCTCTCAGCTGAGCGGAAGCCAGCAAACACGCCCGGCCAAATAAACCTTGGTTGGCGACCCTGCGCAGGAGGGCCCTGGCCTCGAGGGTGGGGCTAAAGCTCCGGACGGGCAAAGGCTCACAGCTGAGAGCACGTCAAAAGCCCCACCCAACCCACAAACTGTGGCGAGCAGGCTCTGACTGCGGGTTCTGGGCAGAAGTCCGGAAATAGGCTGGGTCCGCAGCTGAGCAAAGGTGCTCACCTCTACCCTTGGTGCTGAGGCTTGTGGCTTGAGTGACAGCCCCTCCCGCAAAGGAGAGGCAGAAATCACAGCAAAAGCCACAGTGGGCCGGTGCTGGCAACACCCATACCCAACAGCCCTAGGCAGAGGCAGAGGGGGTGGCGAGCCTGCAGACAGACCACACCTAGAGAACACAAAGGCAACACCTACTGGACTCCAGTGGCCACAACTTGCTTATACACAGACAAAATGGGCAGGCAGAGGAATGCAAACCAAATGAGTCAAGAGAAATCCCCAGAGAAGGACCTGAATGAACCAGATATAACCAAATTACCAGAAGCAGAATTTAGAATAATGATAGTTAGGATGTTCAAAGAAATTAGAGCAACAATGGATAGTCATTATGAACACCTAAATAAAGAGATAACAAGTATAAAAAACGAAATTGAAATAAAAAAGAATCAGACAGAAATGACAAATACAGTATCAGAACTGAAGACAACAATGGAAGGAATTAAAAGCAGGATGAATCACGCTGAGGGTTGAATCAGCGAGTTAGAGGACACAATAAACAAAGGCACAGAAGCAGAGAAGAAAAAGGAAAAGAGACTCAAAAAATGTGAGGAAACTATAAGGGAGCTCTGTGACAACCTGAAGAGAAACAACATTCGCATCATAGGGATGCCTGAAGAAGAGGAGAGAGGACAGGAAATGGAAACTTTGTTCAATCAAATCATAGCAGAAAATTCCATAAATTAAGGCTGGGAAACACCCCACACGTTCAAGAAGCACACAGAACTCCATTAAAGAGAAACCCAAAAAGATCTACACCAAGACACATCATAGTTAAAATACCAAAGCAAAGGGATAAAGAAAAAATTTTAAAAGCTGCTAGGGAAAAAAAAACTATCACCTACAAAGGAGCCCCCATAAGGATGACATCTGACTTCTCAACAGAAACACTTGAGGCCAGAAGGGAATGGCAAGATATAATCAAAGTAATGCAGAACAAGAACCTACAACCAAGACTACTCTATCCAGCAAGACTAACGTTTAAAATTGAGGGAGAAATAAAGAGCTTCCCAGAAACAGAAAGCCTGAAGGAATTCATTAAAACCAAACCAATTCTGCAAGAGATACTAAGGGGCCTGTTGTGAACAGTTTAAAGGGAGGAAAGAATATAGCAAAAGAAGAATACAGCTTTAAAGAATAAAATGGCAATAAACAACTACATATCAATAATAACCTTAAATGTAAATGGATTAAATGATCCAATCAAAACACATAGGGTAGCTGCGTGGATAAAGAAACAGGACCCATACATATGCTGTCTACAAGAGACACACCTTAAAACAAAAGATGCACATAGATGGAAGGTAAAAGGATGGAAAAAAATATTTCATGCAAATGGAAATGAAAAAAAAAGGCAGGGTAGCAATACTTGTATCTGACAAAATGGACTTTAAAACAAAGGCTGTAGTAAGAGATAAAGAAGGACACTACATTATGATAAAGGGAACAATTCAACAGGAAGATATAACCAATATAAATATCTATGCACCAAACATAGGAGCCCTGATATGCATAAAGCAGACTTTGATGGATATAAAGGGAGAGATTAACAGCAATACTATAATAGTAGGGAATTTCAATACCCCATTAACATCACTGGATAGATCCTCAAGAAAGAAAATTAACAAAGAAACAGCAGACTTAAAGGATACACTAGATCAACTCGATTTAATAGATATCCTCAGAACTTTTCACCCTAAAGCAGCAGAATATACATTCTTTTCAAGCACTCATGGTACATTCTCTAGGATAGATCACATATTAGGACACAAAAGTTGTCTCAACAAATTTAAGAAGATTGAAATCATATCAAGCATTTTCTCTGATCACAATGGCATGAAACTAGAAATTAACCACAAAAGAAAAACTGAAGAATACTCAAACACTTGGAAACTAAATAGCATGTTATTAAATAACGAATGGATTAACAATGAGATCAAAGAAAAAATAAAAAAGTTTCTAGAAACAAATGATAATGAGCATACATCAACTCAAAATTTATGGGAACAGCAAACGTAGTACTAAGAAGGAAGTTCATAGCACTACAGGCATACCATGAGAAGCTAGAAAAAGCTCCAATAAGTAACTTGACCCTGCATCTAAAAGAACTAGAAAAACAACAGCAAATAAAGCCCAGGACTAGTAGAAGAAGGAAATAATAAAGATCAGAGCAAAAATAAATGACATAGAGGCTAAGGAAACAATACATAGGATCAATGAAACCAGGAGCTGGTTCTTTGAAAAGGTAAACAAGATCAGTGAACCTTTAACTAGACCAGTGGTTCTTAACCTGGGTTCTATCAAACCCTAGGGGTTCAACGAGTCGGTCTCAGGAGTTCAGAGAAGCCTCTGCCGCGGAGGCCAGAATAAAGTAATACCGTAATTTGTTGTGAGTTCATGAACTTTGTTGGTTTTCTTCTTTGAGCAAGGTGATGTTCATGCACGGCTCATTTTGTGCATTAGTAAGAAAACATATACCTATGTCTTGAATTTGGAAAAAAAATCATATTTTATTTATCACAAAAAACGGGGTTCTGTGAATGCGCATATGAAACTGGTGGGTTCGGTACCTCAAAAAAGGTTAAGAACTACTGAACTAGAAACACCAAGAAAAAAAGAGAGAGGACTCAAATAAATAATATTAGAAATGAGAGTGGAAAAATAACTGACACAACAGAAATACAAAGTATTGTAAGAAAATACTATGAAGAACTCTATGCCAAAAAATTAGACAACCTAGGTGAAATGGACAAATTTCTTCAATTATATAATCTTCCAAAAATCAATCTGGAAGAATCAGAACACCTAGACAGACCAATTGCAACAAATGAGATCGAAACAGTTATCAAAAAACTCCCAACAAAAAGAAAATCCTGGGCCTGATTGCTTCACAAGTGCATTCTACCAAAAATTCAAAGAAGAACTAACTCCTATCCTCCTCAAGCTATTTCAAAAAATTCAAGAGGAAGGAAGACTTCCAAACTCCGTTTATGAGGCGAGCATAATTCTGATCCCGAAACCAGGCAAAGACAACACAAAAAAGAAAATTATAGGCCAATATCCCTGATGAATTTAGATGCTAAAAAACTCAACAAAATTTTAGCCAACCAGATCCAGCAATATATGAAAAAAATCATACACCATGATCAAGTGGGATTTATTCTGGAGAAGCAAGGCTGGTTCAATATTCGCAAATCAATCAATGTGATTCATCACATAAACAAAAGAAAGGACAAAAATCACATGATAATTTCAATAGATGCAGAAAAAGCATTTGATAAAATCCAGCACCCATTCATGATCAAAACTCTCAGTAAAGTGGAAATACAGGGAATATTCCTTAACATGATAAAGGCCATCTATGACAAACCCACAGCAAACATCATACCAAATGGGCAAAAATTAAAGGCAATCCCCTTAAGATCAGGAACCAGGCAGGGGTGGCCCCTTTCACCACTCTTATTCAACATAGTTCTGGAAGTCTTAGCCACAGCAATCAGACAAGAAGAAGAAATAAGAAGCATCCTAACTGGAAAAGAGGAAGTAAAACTGTCACTATTTGCAGATGATATGATATTGTATATAGAAAACCCTAAAGTCTCAGTCAAGAAACTACTGGACCTTATAAATGAATTCAGCAAGGTGGCAGGATATAAAATTAATACTCAGAAATCAGAGGCATTTTTATATACCAACAATGAACTGTCAGCAAAAGAAATTAAGGAAACAATCCCCTTCACTATTGCAACCAAAAAATAAAGTACCTAGGAGTAAATTTAACCAAGGAGGTTAAGGACTTGTACTCGGAAAATTACAAAACATTGATAAAAGAAATCAAGGAAGATACAAGCAAGTGGAAGCATATACCGTGCTCATGGTTAGGAAGAATAAACATCATTAAAATGTCTATATTACCCAAAGCAATTTATAAATTCAATGCAATACCGATTAAAATACCAATGACATACTTCAAAGATATAGAACACATATTCCAAAAATTTATATGGAACCAAAAAACAACATGTATAGCCTCAGCAATCTTAAAAAGAAAAAATAAAGCAGGAGGTACCACTCTTCCGGATATCAAGGTATACTATAAGGCCACTGTACTCAATACAGCCTGGTACTGGTATAAGAACGGGCACATAGATCAATGGAACAGAACAGAGAACCCAGAAATAAACCCACACCTTTATGGACAACTGATATTTGACAAAGGAGGAAAGAGCATACAATGGAGTAAAGACAGCCTCTTTAACAAATGGTGTTGGGAAAATTGGACATCTACCTGCAAAAAAATGAAACTAGACCATCAACTTACACTATTCACAAAAACAAACTCAAAATGGATAAAAGACTTAAATGTAAGCCGTGAAACCATAAGCATCTTAGAAGAAAACATAGGCAGTAAGCTCTCCAACATCTGTCACAGCAATATATTTGCCAATTTATCTCGACAGGCAAATGAAATAAAAGGCAAGATAAACAAATCGGACTATATCACACTAAAAAGTTTTTGCACAGCTAAAGACAATAAGAACAGAATAAAAAGACAAACCACACAATGGGAGAACATATTCGACAACATGTCTGATAAGGGGTTAATAACCAAAATCTATAAAGAACTTATAAAACTCAACACCAGGAAGACAAACAATCCAATCAAAAAAATGGGCAAAAGAAATGAATAGAAATTTCTCCAAAGAGGACATACAAATGGCCATAGGCATATGAAAAAATGTTCAACATCACTAATCATTAGAGAAATGCAAATTAAAACCACAATGAGATATCACCTCACACCAGTCAGAATGGCACTCATCAGCAAAACAACACAGAACAAGTGCTGGTGAGGATGTGGAGAAAAGGGAACCCTCCCGCACTGCTGGTGGGAATGCAGACTGGTGCAGCCACTGTGGAAAACAGTATGGAGATTCCTCAAAAAATTAAAAATCGAACTGCCTTTTGACCCAGTTATCCCACTTTTAGGAATATACCCTAAGAACCCCATAGCACTGTTCGAAAAGAAGAAATGCGCCCCCATGTTCGTGGCAGCATTGTTCACAATAGCGAAGATCTGGAAATAGCTCAAGTGTACATCAGAGGACGAGTGGATTAAAAAACTTTGGTACATATATACTATGGAATACTACTCAGCCATAAGAAATGATGACATCGGATCATTTACAACAAAATAGATGGACCTTGATAACATTATACGGAGGAAATAAGTAAAACAGAAAAAAACTGATAACAGCACGATTTCATACATAGGTGAGACTTAAAAGTGAGACTATGAGACATGGAAAAGAGTGTGGTGGTTATGGGGTGGTGGGTTGGGGAGGAAGGAGAGGGAGGGAGAGGGGGAGGGAAGGGGCACAAAGAAAACCAGATAGAAGGTGACAAGAGGACAATTTGACTTAGGGTGATGGGTATGCAACATAATTGAATAAGATAACCTGGAGATGTTTTCTTTGAACATATGTACCCTGGTTTATTAATGTCACCCCATTAAAATTAATAAAAAAAACATATTCAGATATATGCCCGTCTTTGAAGCACGCGTGCACGCGTGCGCGCGCGCACACACACACACACACACACACACACACACACGCCTTTCTTGGTCCTTGCTTTCCCTTCAAAATACTGCTCTTTGACTCCAGTGCTCCACTTTCTACAAAAAAGTATACTACCTCTACTTTCCACTCCCAAATTCATATTCATTCCTGAAGATAATTAATAATGATCTCCACCACCAAATCAAATTGATTCCTTAGCCTGACCAGGCGGTGGCACAGTGGATAGAGCATCAGACTGGGATGCGGAAGGACCCAGATTTGGTCGCCAGCTCAAGCACGTCGTCATCTGGTTTGAGCAAGGCTCACCAGCTTGAGCCCAAGGTTGCTGGCTTGAGCAAGGGGTCACTCTCTCTGCTGTAGCCCCCAACCCCGGTCAAGGCACATATGAGAGAGCAATCAATGAACAACTAGGGTGCTGCAACAAAGAATTGATGCTTCTCATCTCTCCCTCTTCCTATCTGTCTGTCCATATGTGTCCCTCTCTCTATCTCTGTCTCTGTCACACACAAAAAAGAATTGCTTCCTTAGCTGCATCAATGCATCATTAAACACAAAACATATCCTCCCATCTTTAAATTGTCTCCTCTTGATTTTCACAATTCCATGCCTCCCAGGTTTTGTTGAGTACAAACTTTAATGAATTTAGGAAGCCTTCTTTAAGGAGAATAAAATAAAATTACTAATACAAAATTAGGTACAAAGGTGAATACTTATCTTGAAAATGAAAGGGGAAAATCACAGCATTACAAGCTCCATAAAAATCCAGACAAAAAAATCATAATTCTCTCAATAAACTCCATGACACATCTCTAGAATACTTTTTCCATGTTTTTATTATATATCTGTTGTGATCACTTCTTTATATGATAATCTCACATAAGATTTTCTATAAAAAGATAAATTTTTAAAACTTTCTAAATACTCAATTATTATTTATATTTTAGTAAAATATTCTTTTAGGTTCACAAACTGTAACTGGTCATGTCATATAAAATTTTGGAACTTTAAAAGTTTATAAATCTTATATTCATTTCTTTCCTTTACAACAGACTAGGTTCTGGCTCTGTCTATTTTAAATTGTGTTTCTTTTACACCCTAACCACATACTTTTAGTGTCAGGCACTGGAGAACATGTTCATATAACTTAGGACATCTGGCCTGGCATCTTTGTATCATAATACTGAGTCAACACCATGGTTAACAAGAGTATTCTTAGGCATCATTCCTATGCCAGAACACCTGAGAAAAACTTAAATATACTCCAAAATAATTTTTTAAAAAAACCTTCACATACACATAAATACATGGCACCCAAACTAAATGTACCCCTAATTCAACTTTCCCTTAGCTGGATCCCCAAAATGTCTGCAGCCACTCCAATGCTACATGACATGAGGTTAGGCCAAAAATGGAAAAAGACCGCAATCTTAAAACCTGACTTTTGGAAATCTTAAAGAAACAACAGGGCCATGTGAACAGCTTCCTCTCAAAGTTTTGGATGAAATTTGCACCCTAGAGCTTAAGTTTAATTAGTTTTGATGGTAAGTCCCCCACATCCTACTACTCTGACTTTGCTTCCTTCATTGACTCCTCTTTATCACGCTAACCCCTAAGTAAAGGTACTTGCTATTCTCTTAAAAACATGAGCAATATGGGTACTTCCAAAAGTCACTTTGCCCTTAGTTTAATTCTGTCTATACTCCTTTTTTCCCCAATCTCATCTATTCCCAAACTTTGACTAAGACCTCCTAAGCAAATAATCCTCCCTCTAGAATTTAGTGACTAGACACTATCAAGTCCACGACCAGTCTTGCTTGTGGCCTGCATCAACTCCAGGGTCTAAATTTCCAGGGGTATAGAGCAGGCCTTCAGTGAAATATATTGAGTGACTTCTAAAGTTTATCTGTCTTCAATCTGTCTTTCCAAGCTCCAAACCTGCAATCCACAACAGCCTACTGACCTTTTCCACTCAGATAACTTCTGACTCTCTCCTTGACCCAGAAGAACACACAAAATCCCATAGTATTTGGAGTGCTCTGGACTTAATTTTAACATTCACTGATAAGTTTTAAACTCTCAGAAAATAATTATCAAAGTACCCTTTAAGGAATTTAGGGCACAATAAAATTATAGGCCTTGACCAAGAAAGAACCAAATTATTCCACCTCTAATAACTTAAACTTCTCTCTTAAAAAAAGCCAAGTGGCTCATCAACCATACAGATGAATTTTAATAACTTATCTGGAAACATACCTAGTGCCCTATATACCAAGACACCATAATTAGAAATGCAAAGCCTATTTATTGCTAGTTGTAAAACATGAACAAAGAAAATCTTGAGAAACAAAATACAGTAAGACTAAATATTAATAATAAAGAACTAAAAACAATATGCCTGTATACATGTCATAAAGTTTATATACAGAATGTACTCAGACAATACAGAGTACATATTCAGTTGTGTAGTCTTGCTCCACTGAGAGACCTCATTGTAAACACACTACTAAAACAAAAGAGTTCCCGAGCAAACTGAACAAACTGCTGACATAAGTGTGGCACTGACGTAGCTTTCTATTTGCATTTAGTTGCTAGGATTCAGTGTGTCCCTTTTCCCCTAAGCTTTAAAACATGCAACTCTCTAATACTACGAAAATTTTATAAACAAAAAAATTGACAAAATACTGGATATACATAAAAATATTTCGAATTCAAATCTCTATTTCTTAAAAATATTATTTTTACATATGGCAAAAAACAAATATAAGTGAAATTTTTAAAATACTGATTTGAGAGAGAGAAAGATTGAGAGAGAAACATTGCTCTGTTCCTGTATGTGCCCTGTCTGGGGATGAAACCTGTACTGCAGATCGCAACAACACTCTAATCAACAGAGCTATCCAGCCAGGGCATGATTTTTTTAAATTTAGCGAGAAAGACAGAGAGAGGGATATATAGGAACAGACAGAAAGGGAGACAAATGAGAAGCCTCAATTCTTCTTTGTGGCACCTTAGTTGTTCATTGATTGCTTTCTCATATGTGCCTTGACTGGGGGGCTTCAGCCGAGTCAGTGACCCTTTGCTCAAGCCAGCGACCTGCACTTCAAACCAGCAACCTTTGGGGTCAAGCCAGAAACTATGGGGTCATGTCTATGATCCCGCACTCAAGCTGGCAACCCTGTGCTCAAGCTGGCGACCTTTGGGTTTCAAATCTGGGTCCTCTGCATACCAGGCTAATGCTCTATCCACTGTGCCACTGCCTGGTCAGGAGAAATTTTTTATTGCTTTACCAAAAACAACAAAACTCAATTTCAATAAAATGAAATGGAAAGGCAGTTACTACCGGAGTAATAAAAATTTTGAGTGCAGCTTTAAAGGAAAGTATCTCCTATTGTTTCAGGACCTTTTTGAATCTGTATAATTAAAAAGTTTATATTTTGCATTATTCAAAAACAGGAAATTAGGTGATAATCTGAGTAAATTTCTAAAGCTGCTCCAATTACCATCCACTTTGCCTTTAGAATTATAATCTTAAATTTATGTTCATCAATAAGATGCTAAGAAATAAACTGAACTATGTTGTCAGCCATAGGATCTGTGAGAGAAAAGGTAAGAAATTTGTTAGGTAAATAAAACAGAAACACTGGCAATCTCAGAATTGTTTTTCAGAGAGCCATAAACCATCATTCTATCTCGAATTATAGGTCAATGAGAAAGTTTCCCCAGGAACTTCCATCTGCTCTTAGTTGAGCCCAGACAGGTATGATCCATCAAATGGGCTTCAAATACCTTTGGCTGGCAGCCAAACCAATCAAATTTTCCAAAAAACCTTCCTAAGTTCAATATTTAGTAGCAAGTGAACATAGAACTTAACAATGTCATTTTACATTCCCCACTGGCTTTCAACCACTTAAGTATTTTTCAACTTTTATATACTTTAGGATACAACTTTCATACTATATTTCCAGATTCAAATATTTCAAATTGATTCAACATAATTTATAAGTTTACTATAAATCTGTTATTTAAATAAACATTTAGGAAGTCACAAATTAGTCATTTTTCTATGTATACAAAAATTTATTATTTTCAGTAACGGACGATTAAAATTCTTCACAAATCAGAGTTTCACTTTAGTAAAAAGCACTATCTTAAATTTTGGTACAAATGTCTAGCTTTTAACTATCATATTTATAAGTAACGCAGAAATATTTGGGAGATATTTTGGTCAAGTTTAACAAAATCATTATCAAAAGAAATAATTATAAGTAACTTTACTTCAAACAATAAGTTTGTATTCTGGGAAATTTTATTTTTTTAATTATTTTTAAAAAAGAATGTTACTTTCAGTTTATAAAATTGGCTTATTTTTAAGCCAAGTAGATGTTAGGGTATTTTACAATTTAAAATAGTTGTGAAGGTAATTCAGTTTTTATCTTCTGCTTTAAGTTTTAATCATTGATGACAAATCTAAGTGGTTTCCTGTCACAAGTGAAAATAATATCTCAGTTTAAAATAAATTATTCCTACGACTTGACTTGAGGTGGTGAACACACAATACAGTGTATAGATTATGGATTGTAGAATTGTGCACCTAAAATCTGTATAACTTAGTTAACCAGTGTCATCCCTATAAATTCAGTAAAAAGAAAATAAAATTATTCCCAAGAATGAAACCTTCCTTTTGTATCCTAAAAACTGACCACTACTTCAATAATCTCAAATTAATTCCAGACCTAAACAACTTAGAGTATACTAATTACTGGCATAATTTTCTTTACAGTTTCAGCACTAAATTAAATACCCTGTAGTAGGAAAGTTATAAAATACTGAAGATGCCCACGATCTGCTCTTCTGTAAATACAAATGGAATTTAAATATTTGTCATTAGCACTTAAGTGTTAAGAAAACAGAATAAGACAAAGGTATGACAGGTCTGTAGAATTCAAATGGAAGACATATCCCTGTCAGATAGGAAGAATTTTAAAACATAAAACGAGAATTCTATGAGGCAATGTAAAGATTAGTGGAAGAAATTAGGTATAAGCTTAGCATGGGTACAGAATTTATTCCAACTATATCAAACTAAAGTATTTGCTCATTTAAATCATATAGGCTAGAAAATAATATAGGGTATGAACTTATTTCAGTAACTATAAAAGGGCTTACCACGTCCACCTTTCGCACAGATAAAATCACTCTGGCTACATGCAGCCCTAGATCCTGCTTCACAGTGAAAATTCCATGACCTTTGAGAAACTTCATGTCATTTAGAATGGCAACCAAAACCTACTTGAGCCTGACTGGGTGGTGGCACAGTGGACAGGGTGTCGGTCGACCTAGGACACTGAGGTCCCAAGTTCAAAACCACGAGGTCACCGGCCTGAGCATGGGCTAATACAGCTTGAGCATGGGGTTTCTGGCTTGAGCGTGGGATCATAGCCATAACCCCATGGTCACTGGCTTGAGTCCAAAGGTCGCTGGCTTGAAGCCCAAGGTTTCTGGTTTGAGCAAGGGGTCATTGACTCGGCTGGAACCCCCTATCAAGGCACATATGAGAAGCAATCAATGAACAACTAAAGTGTCGCAACTATGAGTTATTCTCATGTCTCTCCCTTCTTGTCTGTCTGTCTCTCTCTGAAAAAAACAAAACAAAACAAAAGCCTACTTGAGATTTCAACCTCAGTATGGTTAATATGATAACCCTAAATTTTAGGGGATTACATATACAACCTCAATTCATAAAAAAGAAAAAACATGTTCTTCTAGTGGTTAGCTATCTTTTAAGACTAGAAAGGTTTAAAGTTAAATAAGGAGATAACAAACCAAAAAGCCTGACCAGGTGGTTGTGCAGTGGATAGAGCATCAGACTAGGATGCAGAAGACCGAGGTTGGAAACCCCGAGGTTCAAGGCTTGAGTGCGGGATCATAGATGTGACTCCATGGTCACTGGCTTGAGCTGAAAGGTCACTGGTTTGGCTGCAGTACATGGTCAAGGTACATATGAGCCATCAATGAACGACTAAGGTGCTTCAACTATGAGTTGATGCTTCTCATCTCTCTCCCTTCCTGTGTGTCTGCCCCTGTCTGTACCCCCATCTTCCTCTCTCCCTCTCTAAAACAATAAAATAAAATAAAAATAAAAAGTAGCACAAAGCTTTAATTAAAGGAGCAGTAAAGTATGGTGCCTAATGCTGACTGGAGTGAGAAAGAACTGGAAGTCACTTTATTACATAGTTTCTCGGCCTTCTGTTCCCTTGTCTCTTGTCTGTCTTATCATCCCTGGGATGGAACTGCACAGCTGTCAACTTCCTTAGCAGGCAGTGAAGTATGAAGCAAGAATTATGGTCTCTTAACCTGTTTGAAGTTCAAGTATCCGTTTGAAGATCCAGCATACACTCCAAAAGTGACAAAATGGAACAAAACATTTAAGGGGCAGTACTGGTTGCAGTAGCTGACAAATTCTTGTCTGGTAGACCAAATATTTTTAACCTTCAACTCTAAAACTTCAATACATAAGAAATCCCAATAACCCCTTTCAATCACTTTTAAAACCATCACTTGTAGCTTTTCTTTGTTGTCCTAATACTGAGAATGGCTGGATTTGCCTTATATATAATCCCATATGCAAGGCTTTTTTACTTAATACATGCTGCGAAAGAAATACTGGCACAATAAAAAGGGATTGTTTAAAAGACCTAAATTTCATTTAATCTAACTATTGATTACAGAGTGATTTGGTATACAGTACCAAGTAATCTGAGGATGAAAATTTTAACTATTAATAATAACACCAACAATAACCTATTGAGAGCTTGAGAGCAGTGCCGGACTCTGTTCAACGAAATTTATATATTATTAACTCATTTAATCCTCACATCAGTGAGAGAGAAGTTCCTAATGCCCCTAGTTTACATCTGGAGAAACAGAGGTACAGAGAAGTTAAAGTTAAGTTGCTCCATATGTTGTAAGTGGCAGAAGTAACATTTAAACTCAAGCAGTCTGGTTTCATCATTGCGCAACACAGCTTACTGTTAATAAGAATACCAAAGACAGAAAAAGGAAGACTCATCCCCAACTACCATTCTTTTCTTCACACAAAGTTAACATGGAACTATATATTATGAGAAATGACCCAAGAGGAAATACAATAATAGATACACATTGTGAATTTCAAAATGTTCTATGAAAAGTACAAAATAGAAATGTTTGATACTTGTTCTCAGGGAACTTACCTTCCATTTAGAGATAGCAAGCACACACACATGAAAACAACATGCATTAATCAAGAAAACCAAGTTCTTCATCATTTCTCCAAAACTTGCTCCTTTCCGCATATTCCCTGTTGGCTAATGACAGCATTAACCTATCAGACACCCAGACTTGAAGTATCTTCATACTTCATGCCTCTTTCTTCACATGAAAATATACATACCTCTCTTGCTCTCCACTTTGTTTTCCTTCCAACATGGATGCTCCTGTTTTCTACTGTTTAAGTTCTAGCTTGTTCTCCCCTCATAGATCATGCACTGTTAGCAATGTTTTATAACACCATGGTTCCTTAATTTACAGATGTATTTATTAGCGTTTCTTCTTAATTTCAGCCCTTCCTTCTGCCTGAAGTATATATATACTTTTGGTAGTAAAAACTCAATTTTTCGTGGTCTGAAATAGTTTTCATTTGTTCTCTTTCTAAGATAGTTTTGCAGGGTATTGCTTTCTAGTTTGACACTTATTTTCCCTCAGCACACAAAGGATGATATTCTACTGTTTTCTAGGAAACACTGTTGCTATTAATAAGTCACCTTCCAATATAATGGTCATTCATTTTTTGTTAGATAATTTCTCTTCTCTCTCTTCTTTTAGTACTTTTGTGTGTGTGTGTGTTCTGAATTCTGCAATAATGTGTCTAGGAGTAAACTTTTTTATTTATTGTGCTTGGAAGTCATTGGGCTTTCTGGAGATCAATTTTTTAATCAATTCTATAAAATTCTATTTTACAGCCACTATCTCCTCATATATTACCTGTTCTCTATTTTATTATCTCCTTTGGAACCTCTATTAAAATCCTTATTTAATTCAAGTTCTATCTTCTTATTCTCTGATTTTTAAAATCCTTTTCTATATTCTATTGATATTGAGAGAGAAAGGGAGAGAGAGAGACAGAGGCAGAGAAGGAAAGAGAAAGAAAACAATGATTTGTTGTTCCACTTATTCATGCCATCATTGGTCGATTCTTGTATGTGCCCTACCCAGAGATCAAACGAGCCCTTCAGCATGTCAGGACAATGCTCTAATCAAGTGAACTAACTAGCTAGGGCCTATCTCTCTTTCTGAATTTCCATCTCTTTTTCCCTCTGCAAAACATTGTGAACAATTTCTTTGGACCTATCTTCTAGTTCACAAATTCTGTCTCTCAACTGCTATTTAATATGTGCATCAGTTTTTAATCTGTGGTTATATTTTTCATCTTTAAAAGTTCTATTTTTCAAATCTGCATAATTGTTCTTTTAATCTTCTCTTCTCCAATCATTTTTCCAAGCTTCTATTTGATCATTTAAATAAAATATATATATACATATTTATACACACACACACACACACACACACACGTGCGCGCGAAAGAGAGAGAGAGACAGAGAGAAGGACAGACAGGGAGAGACAGGCAGAAAGGGAAAGAGATGAGAAGCATCAATTCTTCATTGTGGCACCTTAATTGTTTATTGATTGCATTCTCATATATGCCTTGATGGGAGGGGGGTGCTATGGCAGAGTGAGTGACCCCTTGCTCAAGCCAGCAACCTTGGGATTCAAGCCAGTGACCTTTGGACTCAAGCCAGAGACCATGGGGTCATGTCTATGATCCCATGCTCAAGCCAGTGACCCTGTGCTCAAGCTGGTGAGCAGCCCTCAAGCTGGATGAGCCCATGCTCAAGCGGGCGACCTCAGGGTTTCAAACCTGGGTCCTCTGCATCCCAGACTGATGCTCTATCCACTGCGCCACCATCTGGTCAGGCTTAACATATTTTTTACATCTGGTATATAATTGTTCCAATCTCTAAAGCCTTTGTGGATGTGTTTGTCTTTTTTCTGTATACTTTTTATGCAGGATCTTACTTATAGTACCTTATTTGCTTGCATGTTTTGTGCAATTTTGACTATGCACTGCTCAATTTCCTTGGGATTTTACATGTGGAAATCATTTTAAGTCTTAGAAAATTTGAATTTACTTCTAACAAGTAACTTCTAAAGGTAAAGTGGGACCACTCTACATTTTGAAGGTTTCTCAATCACATGTGTAGCATTAATTTAGATTTAAACAAAACTAAATGATTACTCTATGACTTCAGTTATATGATATCTGGAAAAGCCAAAACTATGGCAACAGAAAAAAGATTAGTGGTTTCCTGGTATGGGTATGGGGGAAGGGATGAAAACACTGAACAGGAGAATTTTTAGGGAAGTAAAGATACCTTGTATGTATTTTCTATAACAATGGATACATATCACACCTTTGTCTAAACCCATACAATATATAATACCAATAAAAATATCCATACCTCTCTTGCTTTCAAGTGAGGCAATGTAAACTATGGATCTGAAGTGATTATGATGTGTCAGTGTAGTTTCATCAACTGTAACAAATGTAACACTCTGGTGGGGGATACTGATAATGGATGAGGCAATGACAGTGTGGGGTTAAAGTATATATATAGGAAATCTCTGTACCTTCCTGTCAATTTTGCTTTAAACTGCTCTTCAAAGGGCTCTTTAAAAAGTCTTAATAAAAAACTTTTTTAACTAAATGAGGGCCCTAAAAATTCCACACAAAAAATTGTTAGAATAAACAAATTCAGGAAAGCTTCAGGATACAAAATCAACACATAAATCTGTTACATTTCCATACACTAACAATGAAGAATTCAGAAATGAAATAAAAAATAATTCCATTTACAATAGCATCAAAAAGAATACTTAGGAATAAATAAAACAAGAGATAAAAGACTTGTATAGGTGTACAATGAAAAATACAAAATGTTGCTGAAAAAAATAAAAACACAAATAAATAAAAAGGCATCCCATGATAATGAATTGTAAGACTTACTATTGTTAAGATATCAATACTACTCAAAGCAATGGATTCAATGCAATCCCTGTCAAAATTCCAACAATTATTACGCTAAGTGAAATAAGTCAATGGTATAAAAAAATACTCTGCAATTCCACTTATATGAGATAGCTATCATCAAATTCATACAAAAAGAAAGTAGAATGACGGTTAACAGGGACTGGGGGAAGGGAGAGTAGAGAGTTATTGTCTAATGGGTATGGAGTTTCATTCTAGGAAGATAAAATTTTTTCTATAGATGGATGGCAGTGACAGTTGTACAACATAAATATACTTAACTTCACTAAACTGTATACCAAAAATTGATTGAAATGGTAAATTTTATGTTGTATATATTTTACCACAATAAAAAAGAAAACTATATGAGGGCCCTCTTGTGGTTATACATTCAGAGAAAACTTATTTTATCCCTCCCCCAGCTCCCTTGTGCCAAAGTCAAGCCAGGCATCCCATCTCCATGTTCATATTTATTTATTATTTACCCTTACACTGGGGGAGTAGCAGGTTAGGGTTTCAGCTTTATGCAGAAGTTTCCTATTAGATTTTGACTTTGGGCACACTTTAGATTTTTATCTCTTGAGTCTAGCTATTCCTAAAGGAAGCAAATGTTCAAGGTCTCTAAGCATTGTCAGAAACTCTTCAGTGAAAGCTGGTTTTATTTTACTTGCTTACCTCTTAGTAGTCCTACTGAAGGAGAGCAGAATATGCCTCCCCAAAATATGCCACTTTGGCATACTGATTATTTTGAATTAAAGGTATTTGAGAAGCAGCCAATGGAAGGAAACTCAGACCATCTTTTGTCCACTGCTGAAAGCAGGAGCTAAATCTCCTGCATAAAAGGTACCTTTCCATGCACCAGGAGGGCTAAAGGAATCCTTATCAGTAGAGATAGGGAATTTAGAGCCAAGAAGGCTATATAAACAAACCTTGTTACTTCTCCACCAATTTATCAACCCAAACCCAAACCCCTTTGTCTTGTCAATTACTCTTTATTGTTTCTTTGACTCACAGGTATAAAAGATTCCTGATTTGGTCACTTCTTTAAGTCTCACATTTTTATGTGGCTCCCATATATACAAATTAAATTTGTTTTTCTCCTTTTAATTTGTCTTATATCATTTAATTATTAGGCCAGCCAAGTAACCTAGAAGGGAAGACGGAAAAAATTTTCCTTTCCTATACCACTTTCATTTCTTTTGGGTTATCAGAGATTTTTCTTACTCAATAATTTTTTTCAAAAGATATTCTAAAATGTTTATACCTATAGTTTACCTATTTCAAGTAGGAGAGTCCTTAGGGTCTTTTATATATTGGAAATGGCACTTAGCATATTATGGGCATATACTGTGTACTAGCTAAATGATTTGGGGCTAGTTAATTCACCCTCTTCCTTAGTTCCCAGCAGTAAAATAGAGTCCTAATACTTACTTCACCGGATTGTTGAGACTAGTATATAGTGAGCACTTGGTAATTATTATAATAATCCCTCCTTTCTGCTCCTGTATTTATTGCCTATATTATTTTACCACTGATCTTGACATTTCTAAAAGAGCATTTAAGCATCATTTTGGTTATTAATAAACTTGTCAAAAAATTATGTTGACATAACTAGATATCCATATAAATAAAAATGAGATTATATTTCTCCATCACATCATACGTATAAATCAATTCTAAGTGGATAAAAAACATTTTAAAGGCACAATTTTTTAACTTTAAAAAGACAATATAAAGCATAAAAACAGACATATAGATCAATGGGACAGAATAGAGAGTCAAGAAATAAACAAAAGCCTTTACAGTCAATTAATATTTGACAAAAGAAGCAAAAACATACAACAAAATAAAGACAGTCTATTCAAAAAATGATGTTGGGTCTGACTGGTGGTGGTGTGGGAGCATCAACCGGGGATGCTGAGGTCCCAGGTTCAAGACCCTGAGGTCGCCACCTTGAGTGCAGGGTCACCAGTGTGAGCATGAGATCACAGACATGACCCCATGGTCACTGGCTCGAGCCCAAAGGTTACTGGATTGAAGCCCAAGGTCGCTGGCTTGATCTCAAAGACACTGGATTGAGCAAGGGGTCACTGGCTCGTCTGGAGTTCCTCAGTAAAGGCATGTATGAGAAAACAATCAATGAATAAAGAGCCGCAACTACAAGTTCATGCTTCTCGTCTTTCTCCCTTCCTGTCTCTGTCTCGCACTAAAAAATAAAAAATAAAAATAAAAAATGGTGTTGGGAACACTGGCCAGATACATGCAAAAAAATAAAACTAGACCACCTACATGTACCATACACAAGAATACACTCAAATTGGATTAAGGACTTAAATATCAGACTTGAAACCATAAAAAGCTTAGAAGAAAACATAGGGAGTAAAATCAAAGATATTTCTCATATCAATATTTTTCTGATATATTTCTCTGGGCAAGGGAAACAAAAGAAAAAATAAACATATGGGTCTACATCAAACTAAAAAGTTTTGTACAGCAAAGAAAACCATCAACAAAATGAAAAAAAAAAACTCAGTGAATGGGAAAATGTATTTGCTGATACATCTGATAAGGCATTAATATCCAAAATTTATAAAAAAAAAAACTCAGACAACTCAACACCAAAAAAGAAAAAAATCCAATTCAAAATGGGCAAAGGACCTCTCCTCATAGACACTGCTCCAAAGAGGACATACAGATGGCCAATAGACATATGAAAAGATGCCCAACATCACTAATCAGAGAAGTATAAATTAAAACCACAATGCGGTATCACCTCACACCTGTCAGAATGACTACCACCAATAAATCAACAAACAACAAGTGTTGGTGAGGATGCGGAGAAAACTGAACCCTTATACACTGTTGGTGGGAATGCAGATTGGTGCAGCCATGGTGGAAAGCAGTATGGAGTTACTTCAAAAAGTTAAAAATGGAATTGACTTATGACCCAGTGATTCCACTTCCGGAAATTTATCTGAAGAAATTCAAAACACTAATTCAAAAGAAGATATATGTATTCTTTCTTTCCCTCTGTTCATTGCAGCATTATTCACAATAGCCAAGATATGGAAGGAGCCCAAGTGTCCATCAGTAGATGAGCGGATAAAAAAGCTGTGGTACACTTATATAATAGAATACTACATGGCCACAAAAAAGAAGGAAATCTTACTCTTTGTGACAGCATGAATGGATCTGGAAAGCATTATGCTAAGTGAAATAAGCCAATCAGAGAAAGGAAAGTACCATATGATTTCACTCATATGTGGAATCTACTGAACAAAATGAACTAACAAGCAAAATAGTGGCAAACTCAGAGAGAAAATGTCATGGACACAGACAACAGTGTTGTGATTTCAGGGGTGGGGGAAGGGAGATGGAGTACAGCATAGGGGGGATAAGAGGTGATAGGCAGAGACTTGACTTGTGGCCATGAATGCACAATAGAATGTACAGGTAATATGTTGCAGGACTGTGCACCTAAAACCTGTATGTAACCAGTGTCACCCCAATAAATTCAATAAAAAGGAAAAATAGAAAGAAATAAAAAGAATATAAGAGTATATTTTATGACCTCCAATATGGAAGAGTTTTGTAAACAAGACACAAAGAATCTTAACACTAAAGGAAAAGACTGGTAAATTTGACATTAAAATTATGAATCTCAATTATCGCAAGACACCATAAAAACTGAAAGAAGTTATCTGCAACTCAAATAACCAATAAAAGATTCATGTCCAGAATATAGAAAAAACTCATGAATTATGAAGAAAAAATAAACAACCCAATTTTTTAAAGGTCAAAACGTGAACAGGTAATCCCTGAATAAAAAATGTAGTCCATAAATATAAAAAATACTCAGACTTATTAGTAATTAAGAAAATTAAGATTAAATCACAAATAAAAACCCACCCAACTAAGAAAAATTAAAGTCAGGCCTGACCAGGCGGTGGCGCAGTGGATAGAGAGCGTCGGACTGGGATGAAGAGGACCCCGGTTCGAGACCCCAAGCTCGCCAGCTTGAGCGCAGGCCCATCTGGTTTGAGCAAAGGCCCATCTGGCTTGAGCAAAGGCTCGCCAGCTTGGATCCAAGGTCGCTGGCTCCAGGAAGGGGTTGCTTTGGTCCGCTGAAGGTCCGCAGTCAAGGCACAGGTGAGAAAGCAATCAATGAACAACTAAGGTGTCGCAATGGCAACGAGAAAACTAATGATTGATGCTTCTCACCTCTCTCCATTCCTGTCTGTCTGTCCCTATCTGTCCCTCTCTCTCTCTGTCCCTGTTAATAAATAAATAAAGTCAGTAAATAGGGCATTCTTATTCACTGCTAATGAAAAAGAACTTAACTTTCCACAGTGTCTCAGGTTGTACTACTACAGGTATGGGTTGAACTGTGTCCCCCAAAAAAGATATATACCTGGAAATGTGACTTTATTTGGAAATAGGGTCTTTACAGAGGTAATTAAATTAAACTTAAGTCATTAGGTTGACCCTAATCCGATATGACCAGGGTCCATACAAAAGGGAAAATTAGGACACTTAGACCAGCACAGAGGGAAGTCTGTGAAGAGATATACTAAGAGTGCCATGTGAAGATGAAGGCAAAGATAGGGGTGACACCTCTACAAAGCAAAAAGTGCCAACAAACCAATAGAAGCTAGGAGACAGGTATGGAACAGATTCTCCCTCACAACCCTCAGAACAAACCAACCTCAGGGAGATCTTGATCTTAGATGTTTAGGCTCCAGAAATTTAAGACAATGGATTTCTGTTGTTCAAGCCACCCGCTTTGCAGTACTATACTTCGTTACAGCAGTCCATGCAAACTGTTAGAGGAGTTAATGCAAACTAACACTTTCCTGTAACAAATTACCACAAACTCAGAGGCATAAAACAACCCAAATTTATTATCTTAAAGTTCTGTGGGTCAGAAGTCTGATATAGGTCTCACTGGGTTAAAATCAGGGTGCTCACAGGGTTTTTTTTATTTTCTGGGGACTCTGGGGTGAATCAGTTTCCTTGCCTTTTCCAGCGTCTAGAGCAGGCATGGCCAACATACGGCCCACGGGTGAGATCTGGCCCACGTAATGAGTTTATAAGACCCACGATTAAATTTTTAATATTCTCCACTACTTTACAATCTCAGCTACTCAAAAGCGGAAGCATCTTTGATTATTGGAAATCGAGATACTCAAGAAGATAGTGATACGTGAAAATGAATTCCATGTGTGATTTATCTAGGGTTAACTTCCAATAATTGGTCGAATGGATTTGCGATACTACTTTATTTTTTTTTTAAATTTCATTAAAATGATTTACAACTTTTGTACTCGTGTGTACTCCTGTACTTGATATGAACTGTTTGACGTTTAGCAGCGATGTGAAATCCACATTCTTTTAGGCGGAGTTTGCCAGTGCGCACCCAAGGTCAAACAATTAGTTATTTTTGTGGTCAAGAGTGCTGAATCAAGTTGCATTATAGCATAGACAATAGCTGCAGTTGATAACTGAAAACTTGTCCAGGCTGTTTGTAAAACAAAATAATTTATTTGCGATGTAATCCTTTCAAGTTCATTCTATTAATTAAATATTATTTTGATTGACTGCGATATAGTTTGGATATTTATATGGTATGTAATTATATTTTTATTAAAATAATTTTTTTCACTCACATTTATTCATAAACAAATTACATAATAAAATTTTATTTACTTAAATGAATCGTTTTTGTATTTAACATTTTTTAATTTTAATATTTTGTCTGACCCGTGAAAAAAGTTTTCTTTCTAATCTGGCCTGGGGGCAAAACCTGTTGGCTACACCTGGTCTAGAGGCACCTGCTTTACTTGGTCCCGGCCTTCTGGCCTTCTACTTCCACTGTCAAAGCCAAAGGTGGCTTGAGTCTTTCTCACTTTGTATTACTTCAACTCTATTTCCATTGTCACATCTCCATCTCTGACCTCTTCTGCCTCTCTCTTCCTTTTTTTAAGGAACTCTATGATTACTTTGGGTCCACTCAGATAATCCTGGATAATTTCCCCAACTCAAGGTCCTTAAAAATCTCATAAGCAATGTCTCCTTTGCCAAGTTAGGTAACATTCACAAATTCCTTGGATTAGAACATGGACATCTTTGGAGTGCCATTACTCTGACTGACACACATGGTAAAGTTGAAATATGAACAGACCTTACAACTCAGTAATTCTACTTTTGAATGCACACACATGCAACAGGAGACATTTACATGAATTTTCATAACATTTTACATATAGCAAACCACCAAGGGTCCATGAACAATGGAATAGATAAATAAATTTTACTATGGTCATGTAATAAAGAACTATACGGCATTAAAAAATGAACTACAATTATCTACATTAGCATGCATAAATCTCAGAAAACATCAAGAAAAAGTTATAAAAGAATTCATACACCATGATTCTATGAAAGTTCAAAAGCAAGCAATACTAACATTATTTAGATTTTTCAGGACTACACTTGTGGGGGTTGTAACTATAAAAGTACAGGAACGAGTAACAACAAAAAAGAAGAGATGTGCTGCCTCTGGGGCAGAGAGAAAGGGATGTAAAAAAGGTTAGTTACACAGGGAGCTTCAAAGGAAATGAGTGGTGAGTACCTGACTCTTTTTTTCCTTTATTTTCTTCCTTAAACCATAAAAAGTATACATATGTACAATCTTCTTTCTATTATTTAAATTTTTTATTTATTGATTTTAGAGAGAGAAAGGAAGGGAAAGAGACAGGAACACAGATTTGTTCCTATATGTGGTCTGACCAGGGATCTAACCAGCAACCTCTGTGCTCCAGGACAATGCTCTAACCAACTGAGCTATCCGGTCAGGGTTACAATATGTACAATCTTTTATGTGTGAAATTTATCATTTAAAAATTACATGCTAACTATACAGCTTAAAAATGCTGAATGAATGCTGTATGAAATGTAAAGAAGAAGTAGCCAACAATGTTCTCTAGCGGATGAAGGAGGGAAAAATCTACAAAGATGAGAAACTTGTTAAGGTAGATCAATACAGAAAGAAAAGTACTAGGTTTTAAAAGAAAAAGACAGTGGAAAATACAGTCCTTTTGACCCAAGTTCTAAGAACAGGCTTCTAATAATCACTTAAATAAATATGCATCACCTTTTAAATAATGAGGTGAACACCAACCCAATATTATAAACTGTCAGGAACTATTCAAAGACAGAACCCAGGTCTCCTAAAGTTTTGCTTAGCTAACAGTTGTTCAGTTTGTTTTGTTTAAACTGAAAGTTCTTAGGCAAAGTAGGCAATAGTCAGTTGACTTCCATTCTTCTTACCCTCCCCTCAGCATATGACATAAATATATTATGTGACTAGCCTCCGAAGGCACTTGAGCTTGACGCCAGCTGCATCCTGACAAGTCACCCTGAAATAACTACATCAGGGACCAAGTTTATATTCAAGGTCATTATAAATTATGATTTCAAGAATCCCTCCTACCTCTCTCTTTCCCCTCTCTCCCATCTTTACTCAGGAACTCCTTTAATCAGGGATGTCATTTATCAGATAATTGGCAAAATTAATTACAGCTTTGGAAAACCATGTCCACAGCTACTTATGCTCTTTATGGAAAGTATAGGTGGACTAGGAGTCAGGACCTAACTTGGTTTTAGTTCCTGTATACCAAATATCTCATGGCATAACGTAGAGACAATATTTTCATCTCTCTAAAGTTGAATTTATTTCCTGTCCATAAAATGAGCAGATCTCAATTAGATCAACTCTGACTCTATCTCTTTATAGCTATAGAAATATATTTAGGTTGAAATAAACATATTCAGCAAGTATAAATTCTTCCTGTTTTGGTTGGGGTACAAGGAAGGCAGGAGAATGTGGAAAGAAAACAGGCTGACTTGGTAACTGCAAGGGAAAAGAAAAATAGAATCAGAGAAAGGCCTCCCACTAAGGAGGATAAAAAGTCCTAAGGACAATGAAAATAAATTTACAGTTTGATTTATGGTTGGCCCTACTTACTTTTCACTCAGTGTAGGAAAAATAAACTATACAGCTGTTACTATTTCATGGGATATAATGAAAATCTTCTATCACACATCACATGATCTGTCAACTTTTATTTTAAAATATGGCCAACTCTACTACATCAGGATTTGGTTGGTCTCAGTTTATACATTAATTTTAGTATCACTGTACCGTCTAATGACTTCTTAACCTAATTTGTTCCCTAAAGGAGATTTCAGACAGTACAAATAGGAAAAGAAAAAGAAAAAAAATCTACAAGTCAATAACAATAACCAGTCCTCAAGGATGGATGTAGAGAGGGAGTGTTCCTAAGTCCTAGATGGCTTTTTAAAAAACAAAACAAACAAAAAAGCTAAGAGCAGGTTATACAGGACTTTGCAAGCAAGGTTCAAGGTCACTGTCCTCTTTAGCCTGCAGAAAATGAAAAACCACAAGAGGTTTTTAAATCAGAGCAAGTTATCTGATCAAATCTGTGTTTCTGAACAGCAACTTCAATGGCAGAGTACATACAATATTTACGAAAAAGCATAAAACTAATATGCAGGCTGATATTTTTCCACAAAATATTAACATGCAATTAGAACGAAACACTACTCACTGAAACCACAAAGTCAATTTCACAAATACTACAGTATTGTTTAATTCATGGTGAGGTATGCCTTGCAAATTCCTTAAGGGGCTAAATAATCAATTCCTAAAGGGGCTTAAACTTTAAAATCATTTTTAAACACCTTCAAAATACATGTGTATACTTTTTTCAAATAAAATTAACACTTTACATAATATTTATGGGTTTTAAGGCCACAGAATTTTAAAATATTTACCTAACCATTTAGAAAGCACTTAGCATTTTAGGTATAGAAAAATATCTCACTCACTAACCTATGACTTTCAAAACCTTGTATTTACATAGTCTATCACAAACAAAATTATCTGGCTCAAAACTTCATTATAGAATATACAAATAAAATGGCTTAGAAATGCAATTTGTTAAATTCTAGTCAAAGTGTCTATGCAGACAACTGATTATTTTTTTAACTTCCTATTAGAGCTGACTCATGGCAAATATCCTAAGTGCTTCTTTCCATTAACTCACCAAGGCAGAACATAGCAGTAACTAGATTAACACTTTAAATTTCTAAATGCTTGGCAACAACAACAACATCAACAACAACAAAAAAACTAGTTAAGAATTTACATATGTACAGATAGCATTTACATCAACTACTATAAATTTAATCATGAAAATCAAATGTTTTCTGAACATACGCCATTATTTTTCAACATGGTACCTAACATAACGTCCCAAAAGTTAAAAATTATTTTAAATCTATTCACAATTAAAAACACTTAGATTGATATGAGTTTTAATTGGCATTCAGAGATGTTTATAAAATTTTTAAGAAATAAAAGTATAATTTCATTATCAATCCAAAAATGAATCCACATATAAGTTTTAAAATTCTCTATTCAAACAAATACAGAATATTTGCTCATCTTTTCCAATCATTACACCTTAAAAAAATATACTTAGCAATAGCAACATTCAACACTAAAGGTAAACTTCAAGAACTCTTACTTTGTAATATTTTATTTATACCTTACAAAAAGTATAAGTTAACTAAAAGAAATAAATTTAGAGTTGGAAGGTATCACAGAATTCATCAATTGGAATCCATGATTTGACAGGATACTGAGACTCTGAGATTCACTGATTTTTCCTAGATTATTCAGTAAAGCCCAGACCTTACACTCAATCCTCTGCCTATGAATCCAGGGCATTTCCTCCTATACTGGAGTCTACTCAGTATCTTTCTGTCTCCCTTCACTTTCTGAAACCATGAAGTGACTTTACATTGGCCAAATACAAAATTTAACACTTTGAAAATTAGAAAGTCTCTTGATCTTCTATTTCCACAAAAGCACTGGTTTCCTCCTTATTTTTTAAACATAATATACATGCAAACAAAACCAAATACCCACTGTTAAACTTCAGTAATAATCATAATAAAAATTCTTATTACAATCTCCGTTAAATTTAAAATATGTAGTATTTTTAGTAATGCCAAAATAGTATTATTTTATGACACCGAACATTAAGTAGAAATGTATGAACCCTTAAACTATTAACATATGTTAAGACCCCCAAAATATTCCTATTCATAGTGGGATGTGAATAAGAGTTTTCTGCAATAAGATAATATGCCCTTTTTAAAAACACTAATTATATTTGCTTCTAATACAAGTAATAAATGAAACTACCTAAAACAACACTACACTTGTTGAAAAGGTTGCTGTGATGGAAAAAGTACCAGACTTGAATTAAGAAAACCAAGAATTTTCAATTTATAAGAGAACACCTACAACTGACTACACCAATAGATTACAATTAAAATATGTTGAACTATAATGCTATTAGGTTCAGGAGAACTATCTACAGTGATAGTTTAGTGATGACACTATAATAAAACACTTTTCCAGTGTTAAAAAATGCAATTTATTCACATATAGTCAACCATTAAATGCTATGCTAAGGAAACAATCATTAAATGCTAAGGAAATAGCTGATACTTCTTTGCTCCACAGTTAATCTCATAATTTTTCTTCTGACACACACTTTTCTAAGTGCTGTCTATTATCACTGGCAGTAAAATGAGAAAACAAAAGGCATAACATTTTTGAACAATTTTTCAAGTTATTTGACCAAATAACTACAGACCACAAAAGCGGCCTCTGAAAACACTTTTCAAGAAGCAAACTGTGGTCTCATAGGAACACTACAGAGTTAGTGTTAAACATGTTGTCAACTCAATGTAGCAGTTTGCCCATTTTTTTGGAGACAAGAACATCAGATGAAGTACAAATAAGAAAGTTTTGTTTCAAATATACTGTGTCTCAGTATAGAACATATTGCTCATCAAAGTCTGAAAACCAATGGAATAAACTCCTACTCTCCCACATAAAACCTCTGCACTGACCCTTCTAGCTGCTTAGACCATGACAATGAAAACTGAAAAATCTAAGTTCAAATCCCCGCACTGTCGCTTACTAAGTGTGTAAATTATCCACTTACTAGTTGGGTAATCTCTAAAAAGCTCTTTTTACTCATCTCTAAATTGCGGTAATGTTCCCCACCATACAGGATTATTGTGAAGATTTAAGAAAATCTATGTAAACTATTTTGCAATTAGTAAATGCTCAATGAATAGTAGCTACACTTGTTGAGAAGCACGTTGCCTGACGATGGTTTCAATTCCTTTTAAAGAATAAAAACACGTAAACCTACAGGGAAAAAACCAACTGAAAATGCTTTTGGCATTTTCCAGACATAAGTTTAAAGGTTAAATTGTTACAACATTCTCCTCATTATGTAACAAATACACACCACCATGAGTTAGTCTCTGAAAGATTATATTAGCCTATACTGCTGAAATCTGGGGCGGGGGGGGGGGTCTCTCAAAAATTATTTCCGACAGTCTTTTCATCTAAACTAATAAGTCTCAGTTCCAAAGCTCATCAGTGTTCATAAGATCTCAAACTCTTTCTCTCGAATATCAAAATCATAAAACCACACTGTTATTCACTCATTTTAATGGCTGTATGCTACCTTTGGTCAGGTATCACCATTATAACAGCAACAGATAAACGGCACCAAAAAGATGTACATCAGAGTGTGGCAAAGTGGGAGTAGTCCATCTATTAAGCCGCAAATAATTCATTCTTCTGAGAACTCATCTATTGCATAAAGTCTTTAAAAAGTGCAATATAGTCTACTTCCCAAAAAGCACTTCTGTATTTCAAGAAGCTTCCTGTACTTTAGGAATTCTTTCCAGAATAAAACTTTTTTTTCTTTTTCACCCTGGAAGTTAACATGCTTTTTAAACACGCTAATTCAACTCAGGAACTGCAACGATAAAACAGCACTCACTTCCTTAGCAAACCTTGCTTTCGGCTAACTTACCTGCTCTCTGGAAATGCAAGGCAACGAAGGTCTCCTGTACATTCTGCAACTGCCATAGTAACTGGCCGAAGCTTCTCCGAACGACACGCAGCTGGACCTCCTGCGGGGTCTGATCACAGGCACTTTTTCTTCCGCGGTACTGGACAACCGAGGATGATGAGGAGCTACCCTGATTTGAAAGAAGTGATCCAACCCCAGGGCCAGCAGGCAGCCCGCGTCCCCGACCAGGCAGGACAGCAGGGGCCGGAGGGTTGAAGGCAGCGACCCGAGGCCGGTGAAGGAGACCCACCAGACGAAGCTGGAGAAGAGCAGCACCAGGATGCTGTGCTGGAGCCTCAGCCGGTGCGCGAGCGTCAGCAAGCCGGCACAGCTCAGCACCAAGAACAACCTGCCCGCCGCCGGGGGCGTGTGCGGAGCTGGGGCCCCGGCGTCTCCGTCCCCCCAAGGCCAAGACCACCACTGCCACACCAAGAAGTCCCCCAGGTAACAGCAGGCGGGCAGCGCCAGCAGCCACCAGGCGCCGCCGCCGCTCCGGCCCGGGCTGGGGCCCCGCTTGGCCCGGGTCAGGAAGCAGGTGAGGAAGAAGAAGGCACAGGCGATGCTGAAGAGGGGGCTGAGGCTGAGCGAGCAGACGCTCAGCAGGGTCCGCAAACGGGCGGCCGCGGCAGCCCAGCTCCCGGGCCCCGAGCGGAGCAGCAGGGCGAGGACAAAGGCGGCCAGGGCGCCCAGCGCGAGGCGCGCCCGGGAGAAAGGGGAGCCGCGCCGCGGCTGCTGGGGGGAGGCCGGCCGCGGCAGCAGCAGCTCCACGTTGCAGAAGCGGCAGAGGTGGAACAAGAAGCCGCGCGGAGGGTCCTGCCGCAAGGGGCTCACGCAGCTCTTCACGTAGCCGTTCCTCAGACTCTCGGGGGGCGAGCTGGCCCCGTCCGGGGGCTGCGGGTACCGCATGGCTTTGGCGTCTCGCTCGTCCCTCCTCATGGCCTGGACCGGGGTGGCCGCGGGGCTCAGCACGCCCGGATCGGACCTCAGCGGCCGCTGCGCTCTCACCCCCTGTCCCCGCGCTCCGGGCGCCCCGGGCTCCGTATCGCGTCAGGGCTGCGCCCGCCGCCGCGGCCCGGGATCCCCGCCGCGCAAGCAGAGGAGCCGCAGGGTCCGCGACATGCTGGCTGTGGCAAGGGGCGGAAGGGGCTTGTCCTTTTCCCTTAGGCACCCCTCGGGACCGGAGACTCGGAGTCGCCTCCCAACTCCCGCTGTCTGCAACAGTTACCTCACGGCCCCAGCCTGGTCCGTTGGGCGCGCGATCGGCGCGCTGGCGGGCGGGCGAGCCGGCGGGCGCTCCTCCCCCGTGGCTGCCCCGGCCGGGCGCGCGCGCACCCGCCCGCCGCGCGCGCCCGCGCTCTGTCCCGCTGCAGCTTGCGGGCCGGGCGGCCCGCCAAGGACGCTGACCAGGGACCCCGCCGACTTATTGTGCGGAAACAGGGGAGCGGCCAGGGATGGGAGAGAGGGGTGGAGTCCTTTTCGGAGGAAAGTGGGCAAGCCCACTATCCTGGGACCCCTTTGGGTGTCTTAGACACCCAGCCTACCTCACTCAGGTCAACACTGGGGTCTTGGGGAAAAGGGCTCGTTTGTGGTCCCAGAGGGGAGTGCCTAGTAGGGAAACTGAGTTGACAGGAGAGGCTGCGGTCCACCCCTAACCTCATCCCGGTTAAGGGTGGGCCCAAGGACTGCCGGAGCCGAGCTGTGACCCGGTATGGCGAGGAAACTAATCACTGTGGCTAGGTCTTCCCTTAACAGGAACGTGGGCCCAGGATCGTTGCAGAGGCTCTTAGGGAGGAGCGTGCAAGTGGAGTGATCTCTGGGAGCATCCAAGTAGATATTATCGAGTTTGTCTTCCTCAAGAACCACCTTCACACGCGAGGACCTCAGATCCCATCCTCCACTTGGTGCCCTTGCTATCCGTACCCACTAGTTCACATCTGTATCCCACTCAGTAAGCATAGAAAAGTTGTGCTGTCGCAAAGTTATTTCCACAGCGAAGGCTTTTGCACTGTAACAGCATGTCCTAGAGAGGGAGCATAGGAGGGTTGGGAGACCGCTCTAAGACCATTGCCCAGTTTGGATCGGTGCCAAGAAAGAAGCTAAATAAGATGTGATTTGTGAATTACTAGTGAAATTAGCAAGATGTAGAAAACTGTGACTTAAAAGCCAAAGAACTTTGCTGAACCAAAGTGACTGCTCTGGAATCTAACCAATCATAACTGCCTCGGAGAGTGAACTGTGTTTCCCTCCACTGAAACTCTCCCTTCAACCTCATGACAGAGCTGCAGTTCTCAAAGAGCTAATTCCACATTTTTCCAGAGAGATGAGAAACCTTACTGTGTGGTAAATCCCACGAACAGACCCATTTTTCACCTATTTAATCTCTGCCCACAGCCATGACCTAAAACAGACCCATTTTCGTATATGGTCATAGTTCACATACATAGCAGAAATCACTGAGAAATTAGCACAAAAATTTGACCAAACTGAAAAAAGGCCAGAATTCCCTTTTTGTTCTGTCTCTTATCCACTTTCCTGGATAATGAAAAATATTTAACAGAGCTTTCAAATTGATGACTCAAGAGCTTGTCCTAAAAGATAAAAATCCATGGGGTCTTTTTTCCACCATAAGAATTCAAATTTTTTAAATCTCGTTTTAACAGAATTCAGCAAATATATTTTTAAAACGATATGCATAGAACTCATCACTACCAGTCAAAGATTAAAGTAGGAAACTTAATGGATACATGATGAGCTTATACAAAAGGGCATGACAAAAGTAGCATCAGCATTTACTGAGTTTGCTCGTTATAAATTCTCATAGGAAACAAATTGATTTGAAAATTAGAGCAAATTCAGATTAAAGTTGTTTTAAAACCTTGGATTGTTGACTCGCCAATGGTGGCACAGTGGATAAAGCAAGGGGGCGCTGGCTCAGCTTGAGCCCAGGGTCCTATCCCAGGTCAAGGCACCTACAAGAAGCAATCAATGCACAACTAAAGTGAAAACAACTATGAATTGATGCTTCTCTCCCTCCTTTCCTGTCTCTGTCTCTGTCTCCCTGACTCTCTCTCTCTCTCTCTCTCTCTCTCTCTCTCAAAAGATAAACAAATAAAACCTTGGATTATCATCTTGTCATCTAAGGTAGGATAGGCATGCTGGTAGAAATAATAGTGGAGTGGAAATCCATTTCATAGGTTCTAGTCCTGGCACAGCCAGCCATTCATGCCTTGGCATTAAGCAAGTCATATAACTTACAGGCCTCACTCTTCTCAGTTGTAAAATGAAACAAATTTAGTTTCGATAACCTTTAAAGTCCCTTCCAGTCTTAAAAAGCTATGGTTTCTGAACATAGGGGTGTATATATCCTTTCAAATTGGGTTTCTTTAGAGATATATACCCAGAAGTGGAATTGCTGGATCATAAGGCTGTTCTGATTTTAATTTTTTTTAGCAAACACCAAACTTTTCCATATTGGCTGCACCAATCTGCATTCCCACTAACAATGCACAAGTGTTTCCTTTTCTCCTCATTCTTACTAATCTTGTTGTTTGTTGACTTATTGATGATAGTCATTCTTACAGGTGTGAGGTGATATCTCATTGTGGTTTCAATTTGCATTTCTCTGATAATGAGAGACACTGAGCATCTTTTTATCTATCTGTTGGTCATAAGTATGTCCTCTTTGGAGAAATGTCTATTCGGGTCATCTACCCATTTTTTTTTTTTACTTGGCTTGTTTGTTTGTTTTTGGAGTTGAGTTGTCTGAGTTCTTTATAAATTTTTAATATTAGTTCCTTATAGGATGTATCATTGACAAATATCTTTTACCATTCAGTAGGTTGACTTTTTGTTTTGTTGATGGTTTCCTTTGCTGTGCAAAACATTTTAGTTTGACATCATTTCTATGTTAATTGCAGCATCATTTACAATAGCCAAGATGTGGAAGCACTCCAAGTGCCCAGCAATAGGTCAGTAGATAAAACAGTTGTGGTAGATGTATATATACAATGAAATGTTACTTGGCCATAAAAAGGAATGGAACTTTACAATTTGTGGTAAAATGGACAAGCATGGAAAGTATTAAGCTAAGTAAAATAAGTCTATTAGAGAAAGACAAATACTTTACCATATATTTTTGCTTATATGTGAAATCTAAACAAAATAAATGAACAAACACAACAGAAACAGACTCAGAGATGCAGAGAACAAATTGGCAGTTGCCAGAGGGGAGGGCATTTTGGAGGCTGCGTGTACAATTTGAT
Organism: Rhynchonycteris naso; assembly: GCA_037038555.1. Classification (NCBI taxonomy): domain Eukaryota; kingdom Metazoa; phylum Chordata; class Mammalia; order Chiroptera; family Emballonuridae; genus Rhynchonycteris; species Rhynchonycteris naso. Next base: position 331,594,918 of record CM072995.1, on the reverse strand, counting down.
AGTTACAAAATAGTTATTGTGGCCCTGACCAGTTGACTCAGTGGATAAGAGTGTCCAGCCTGGCATGCAGACATCCCAGGTTCAATCCCTGGTCAGGACACACATAAGAAGTAACCATATGCTTCTTTTCCCTTCCCTCTTCCCCTTCTCTTTCTCTTTCCCTCTCATAGCCAGTGGCTCAATTGGTTCGAGCGTCGGCCCTGGAGCTGAGGATAGCTCGGTTGATTTGGGCATTGGCCCCAGATGGAGGTTGCTAGGTAGATCCCAGTCAAGCACATGCAGTAGTCTGTCTCTTTATCTCCCCTCCTTTCACTTTAAAAAAAAATCATAGGGATGTATAGCATAGGAATATAGTCAATAATATTGTAATAACTATGGTGCCAGGTAGGTACTTCAATTATTGAGGGGAATTACTTTATAAATTATATAATTGACCTGACCTGTGATGGTGCAGTGGATAGAGCATTGACCTGGAATGCTGAGGTTGCCAGTTCAAAACCCCAAGCTTGTCTGGTCAAGGCACATGCAAGAAGCAACTACTATAAGTTGATGCTTCCCATTTTTATCCCCCTTTCTCTTTCTCTTTTGATGGCTGCATCTGGCTTGCAGACAAATATTTAATAAAAAAGAATAATGTTAAAAATACAAAACATTCTCAGCCGGACCCGTTGTGGCGCAGTGGATAAAGCGTCGACCTGGGAACACTGAGGTTGCCAGTTCAAAAAACCCTGCACTGGTCTGGTCAAGGCACATATGGGAGTTGATGCTTCCAGCTCCTCCCCCCTTTCTCTCTCTCTCTCTCTCTCTCTCTCTCACACACACACACACACACACACACACACACACACACACTGTGTCTCCTCTCTAAAATGAGTAAAATAAAATAAATAAATACAATTTTAAAAATTTTAAAAAATTTTTTAAAAATACAAAACATTCTCATGTATTACACAATCCATTCATTTCCTACCGCTCATGTTCATGGTTGTGGGTGGCTGGAGCCAATCACAGCTGTCCTCCGGGACAACACCAAATTTTTATTGGATAATGCGTAAGGTACACAGGTAGTTGTGAGGTCAGGAAGTAAACTTCCCTCCTTTTAATCAAGCAGTCAGCTAGCTAACAGCAGAAACCCTTTTGATGAAGATGGCTAAAAGAAAAAAAGATGAGGAGTATTGCACTTTTCAGCAGAATTGGACAGAGGAATTCACCTTTGTGGAGAGAGCAGGTTCTGTAGTGTGTCTAATATGCAATGATAAAATTGCATCGATGAAATGGTCAAATATAAAGCGGCACTTTGACACACACCATACTACATTTGCATCAAAATATTCAGCAGGGGATAGCAGGAAGAAAGTGTGTCAAGAGCTACTGTGCAGAGTGCAAGCTAGTCAGCAGCAACTCCGCGTTTGGACCCAACAAGGTTACTGGAATTCGGCTAGCTTTACTGGTGCTTTAGCAATTGTGAGAAACAGAAAGCCATTCACAGATGGGGAGTATGCCAAAATATTCATGGTTGATGTTGCCAATAAACTTTTTGACAACTTTTCGGATAAAGATAAATAATCAAATGAACAAAAGACATGCCTCTGTTGGAAAGGACTCTTCATGATCCTACCATCATGATGGCAAATCAAATTGAGGCAACACAAGTGAAGGTCATAAATGCAGCTGCATTCTTTTCTCTCGCTTTGGATGAGTCAACAGACGTAAGCCATTTATCCCAGTTCAGCATGATTGCAAGGTATGCTGTCGGTGACACACTATGTGAGAAAAGTCTTGCTGTTTTGCCTATGAAAGAGACAAGAGGGGAGAATTTATTCAAGTCTTTCACTGAGATCGCTAAAGAACAAAATGTACTGATGGTGCTCTGTGCATGGTGGGGAAAAGCAGGATTCGTAGTACTTCTTCGTGAACATGAAAAGAGACCCATCCTAAGTTTCCACTGCATCCTACATCAGGAGGCGCTTTGTGCTCAGATGTGTGGTGAGCAGCTTGGTGAGGTGATGTAGCTGGTCATTTGGGTGGTCAACTTTATTGTTGCCCAAGCTTTAAATAATTGCCAGTTTAAAACACTGCTGGATGAAGTTGGGAATAATTATCCTGGTGTGCTTCTGCACAGCAATGTGCATTGGTTGTCAAGAGGGAAGGTGCTCAGTCATTTTGCAGCTTGTCTGAGCGAAATTTGGACTTTTCTTGAAATGAAAAATGATGAGCATACTGAGTTAGCTAACATTGTGTGGCTCCTGAAGTTCTATCTTGTGGACATGACTGAACATCTGAACCAGCTCAATGTGAAAATGCAAGGCATTGGAAATACAGTCTTATCCCTTCAACAAGCAGTGTTTGCGTTTGAAAACAAGTTGGAACTCTTCATCACTGACATTGAAACAGGTCATTTACTACACTTTGAAAAACTGGGGGAGTTTAAAGATGCATGCACAGCAGGTGACCCTGCTCAACATCTTGATCTCCAGCAGCTAGCGGGCTTCACATCTAACCTCCTGCAGTCATTCAAAGCACATTTTGGAGAATTTTGTGAGCGCACTCGTCTTTTTATGTTCATCACCCATACACACGAGTGTGCAGTGGACAGCGCAGACCTGAGTTACATCCCCGGTGTCTCCGTCAGAGATTTTGAGCTACAAGCTGCTGACCTAAAGGCCTCAGACACGTGGGTGAATAAGTTTAAGTCACTGAATGAAGATTTGGAAAGACTTGCACTACAGCAAGCAGAGTTGGCAAGCAAACACAAGTGGGGAGAAATAAAAAAACTTCAACCCACGGACCAGCTGATTGTCAAAACTTGGAACGCGCTTCCCATCACATACCACACACTGAAGCATGTGAGTATTGCTGTACTGACAATGTTTGGCTCTACGTATGCATGTGAGCAGTCTTTCTCACATCTAAAGAACATTAAGACCAAACTATGATCACTTTTAATGGATGGAAGTCTCAACGCCCACGTGAAGCTTAACCTCACCACGTATCAACCAGACTACAAAGCCATCAAAAAAACTATGCAGCACCAGAAGTCACATTAATGGTAAGAAGTACTTTATTCATCATTGATTAGCAACAGCATAACAACATTATTAAAAAGACTTCAGAGACTTATTGTACTTTAAAAGTGTTGGTCTTACATAAAATGCACACAATTACTTGTATTTAGTGTTAAACATATTGTATGGCTCTCACAGAATTACACTTTAAAATATGTGGCATTCATGGCTCTCTCAGCCAAAAAGTTTCCTGACCCCTGCTCTATCCTCCCTCTAAAATCAATGAATAGAATCTTTAAAAAAAGAAATTATATAATTATCTAACAACTATGCTGTACACCTGAAACTAATATAAAATAATAGTGAATATAAAAATCTATGGTTTCTCTACATATGTCCAAAATATAGGGGTGAGCTAAAGTAAGTTAATGATAATAATAAATACAATAATAAATAAATAATACAAGAATAAACTCAGTGTTTCACATACTTACAACTGTAAACCTAATTTTGCCAACCCTTGTATGTAGGCATTCTTCAGATCCATGCTTTAGATTACCAGGAGCAACCTTTGAATTATTTGCACTACCAAACTAAAGCAAATTTGAAGTGTTGACAAATAAAAAGATTTATATCAAAGGACTTATCTGAAAAATAAAATACAAAGCCATCTTTATATTTCCCAGTTCTCCCTGAGCCTTCTTTCTGATGTTTTCCCAGGTCTTTATAGGGCTTTAGAGCCCAACTCTCTTAATAACCCATAGTTGGAGAGCATCCCACTAGACACCAATTCCAGCACCTGAGAGGATTCTAAAATAAAATGTAAGGACGTGACCAAAGACCATTGGTTTACTTAACTAAAAATATGCACAAAAAGAATGGGCTAGCTATGTTTATAGCAACTCCCTTCTCTGTTTACAATCTTTGTCAAAGATTATTAGTAGGCTGCATTTCTTAGAGTTCAGATTATTTAATTATTCTTTTGCCAGATTTAAACAACCAATAGAATTACTTAGCTCTTCTCTTTAGGTTTGAAAATGTGTGTCCCTTTTCTATTGTGGAAAAAAGATCTAAAGTTACAGCTTGCCTTTGACTTTTCTCAGCACTCTCTACCCCAGCCTTTTACATGACTTTGCCTTCCCTCTCATTTTGGCTCATGATTTCTCCACTAGAATTATTGTCCCATTTAGATGATCCATGACTAGGAATCCTAGTGCTTCCCACCTAGCTCCTGAGGCATTCGGGTGCACTGCAATGCACTGTGTATTTCTATATTCTAATAATGGGGTCCTTGCCCTCAAACTCCAATGACCCAGTTTTCCCATGTTTCCCAGTTTGTAACCTGAAAATTTTGTTTTGTTCTCCATTTTAAGTACCCACACCAATACACTGGCAATACCCTCATTAATTATGGAAGAACTAAAACCCTGCCGAGGTCTTTCCACTCTTAGGGCCAGAAGCTCTTCCTCTAAACACTAGTCTAGTGGCTAAGAACCCCATTGACAAACATTCTAGATGCCACTGCCTGCCCATATGTCTAACCTTACAAGCACCAATTAAGAAGTCCCATTATTGGACTCAACCCAACTGTTGGAATACTCACTTCTTCTTTTGAGACCTCTGGTGCTCATCATTACTAAATTAGAAATTGCCCTCTCCATAATTTCCTTTGTTCTCTTCTTGAACCTTCACCCACAAAGAAGACAAAATAACAAATGGGCCTCATATTAGGTCTCAGATCCTCCTCCACCTAACCTGTCTTCTGATAAGTGTAACTCCCCATTCTTATACTTGTGCTTTCAATTGTCTTTTTAAGAAGATAGGATTATTTCCTAACTCTAAAATCCAGACATAAAGAAAATTCATTTCTAAAAATTCTGCAAATTTCCCAGAAATTCCTTCCCAAATTAAATATTTTTAAATGGATCAGAGCAACTGCACCATTAGTGACTCTATTATAGTTATTACCATGAAATACAAGTAGGAAAAGATGGTTCTGGAGGTTGAATGAAGGATAAGACTTTGCCCAGTCATTATCATTGTCCCATGATAAGGTGACTGACTCCTCAGGATGGTTATGGAGCAGCCTCTAAAGATTTGCTCAGAGGAGTTGAAAAGCAGGGAATAATGCTCACCAGTTCTTTCGGAGCTTTTTATGACTGTTCCCATTCTACATTGCAGCTCTCAACCATTGATTTCAAACGTTTTTCAAAAGACATGCAAATAAGAGCAGACTGCTCTCAATGAAGTGGAGGTGTCTAGACCCAGAGCTGGACAACTGGGCAAGTCTCTGATGCATCTTCCCCTGGCCTGAAGGCCCTCTTTGCTGCCCTTGGGCAAGAAAAAAGAGAGAGAGGGAGAAAAAAATATTTTTTCAACTTCTGATATAGGGTATAAAAAGTGGATTTGAATTGGATTTTGGAAAATGTTTAGAACTGAGTGCCCTTTCTAAAGTGTAATTTTTCAGAATTCATTAATAAAACAACCTTAATTTCTCAGCGATACTGAGTTAAAGCAATCCAGCAAATTTTAAATATCAAAGTGTTAGGAATAGTCAGTAAATTTCGTATTATTGAGATCCCAAATTCCTAAAACTAGAGCCTTTCCTTAAATGTAAATCTGAAAAGGTTTTGAAAGAATGAAAGAATTAACATTGTCAATCTCTCATTTGGAAATAAAAACACATGGGCTTTGCTCTGGAATCGAAAGGATCCTTCCATTTTCAGTGGCAACTCTGTCGCCTAACTGCATTAACAATACCGAGTTCCTTTCCAGCTGGCACTCATCTCAGACTCTGAACGTCACTTTGCCTCACTGTTTAATTCATCTTATCAGTGTTTTTTTGAGTGCTCACTATCTGCAGAGAACTGTGCTAGATGCTACTTAGAACTTTAAATAGCTATAAAACTCTTTAGAATTGGCTTACTCAAGCTGCAGCTTTAGGCAGGATATAGGGTGATGCACACAGTCTACTGAAAAGCACAAGAGAGTATTTGATTTCAACAAGAACAACAACAAAAATGGTGAGGAACAGTGTTTCAGAACTACAAAAGAAGTAGTTCTGCCCGTTGTGGGCTTGTCTCAGCTTGTTTTCACAATTTGTTTCTCCTTCTCGACCAATTCCAGTTCTTTCCCCATGTCTGTCTGGATGGCTATCTTGCTTTCTCTCTCCCTGCCTTCTCTCTTTCATCTCTGTGTTTAACTCCCACACTTCTTTTACTTCCTCAGTTGTCCTATGGAGTACTCCCTTCTGCCAACATTTAATCTCTCTCCCTTAATGAAAGCATTCATTCATTCAACGTTTATTAAGTGCCTGGCACTGCGCTGGGTACAGTGATAGTTGACAAGAATACAGTGATGAAAGGTGTGGTTCATCGTGAAAGCTAGAAAAGTAAAAAAGACTACTAGAGTCCAGTGTGATGGGAGCTGTGACGTAGAGGCAAGTAAACTCAGTGTACTCTGGGAGCTCAGAGGAGGGTCCCCTCCCAGGCCAGGGTGGGGATATCTGGTAGGGAGTAGTGCCCTTGAGAAAGATGTCTGGGTTTGGTATTAAAAGGTGAGTAGCAGTTACCTAAATAAAGTAGGGAGAAAAGATAATCTGGGCAAAGGAGGCAAGAAAGTGCAAAAATCTGGAGGAATGCAATTATGGTGCATTTGGATAATTTCAAGTGTCCTATGGCTGGAGCATCAAGTATGAAGGAACAAAGAACAAAAGTATAAGGTCTGAAGAGGCCAGCAACATGGTGTGATCCTAATATGAAACCAGAGTTTATTGTTAATACTGGTTAGATAAATGTGTATGTTGTTTCAGATTTCTTTATTTACCTGGCTACCTCTTCAATATACACTTCAAACACAAGAATTCTGCCTTATTCAGTCTGAACTCAATCTCCATGTCATGCTTAGCACAGTACTCAGTTAATGCTCAAAAATGTTTAAAATGTTTGTATTTTCAAAAAGAAATTAATAAATCAAAATTATAGTTGTATGCTCTGTTTTTGCTTTAATCAATGAATTTTAATTGAAACTCTTAATATATAATTTATATATTAAAAAATTCCATATTGTTATTAAAAAACATATTTCTTAACATCTATTTGCACAAAATCAGTAAAAGAACCCTTTCTCTTTAGATTTATAGAAAACATTATTCATAAAATAAATGTTAAAGAGATATGTGGGTGAATGTTTTTTAATTCAAGTGATGGTACCTGGATTTCTTTTGCTATGAAAGAGTATATTCTACTACTGTAAGAATTTTTATTTTATATTTCTAGTTGTTAGAGCAACAGCTGTATCAATGCCACAAATCCACTCTACTTTAAATAACAGGTAAAAGTATTAAATCCGTAACTACTAATCTGAAAAATCCTGGATTTTTTTGTATTAAACCTAAAACCTAAACCTTGAACAATAAACAGCAATGTAACGCTTTCCAAGTTTTCCTGTTCCCTCCTTAGACAAGCAGTAGTTTCTTCAGCTCTGGCTACCCCAGCAGATCTGAAGGATCTCAGCCACGACGGTGGCAGCCTACCGTTGACACTGAACTTGTGGTTAATTGTGGAGTCCTGCCACAAAACCACCTCACTACCACACGCTGGATTTTTGCCCAGGAGAACGACAAACTGCCAGGCCAAGCAATATACGGGAGGCAGCAAGAGCAAACTGCCTTTTACCCCAGACAGCTCTCATTTCTGGATGCCAAATGGAGCAGAAGCAGGGAACACACAAAAAAAAAAAAAAGAAAAAAAAAGAAAAAGAAATTAGAAGTACTGTATGCTTTCTCCACTAAACCTAGTTAGAATGTATTAACATTGTTCTGCATGAGCAACTCAAAAATATTCATCCAACTCATCATCTGGCATCATCAGTAAATGTGAGAGTATTTGCTAGTAAATTTTTAAAAATAAGCATTGGGATTGGAAATAAAAATATAAGTATATTACTGTGAACTGCTAAGTGAGCCATCTACACATGATCATTGCAAACTCAGAGCAAATAATGTGTCTTTGTGTGTGTGACTTAGCTGCACACAGCAGCATTGGCAGCTCTGGGAACTTTATTTGAAAGGCAGGACAGCGTGCTGTGAAGGAAGGAAACTTTAGCGTCAGCCAGATCTAGTTACCTTGTGTAGCTGCATGATCTTGGGGGTTACTGAATGTCTCATGTTACTAACCTCATCTACAAAATGGGGATAACAGTGTTCACCTCATAAGGTCATTGTTATGGATTAAATTAAATTAATATGTAAAATGACTAACACTGACTAGATACTTAGTGAATGTAAATTTAGTTTATTCTTCTTATACCCTCTCTTCTTCCTTATCCCTCCCCATCCTTTCAGGACTTCCCAGGATCCTATCAATTCTGAGATTTTTCTAAAGAGATCCCCAGGTTATATCATCTGTTCAACTTGGTTTCAAGGCTTGCTTTCAATGATATTTTGTTCAACTAAGTATTTGTCTTTTTATCTATGCAATAAAATAGCAAAATTAGCAGCTCTCTTTTATTACAAGGTAAATGCTACAGAGATTTTAATGCATACTATAAATGCAAAAAGTTTTAATGCATTCATTTTTAAAAGACTGGCTGCATTATAGTATAATTGTGTGGGCCTAAGTATCTTATATCTCATTCTGCTGAAAAGATGTTTATTTAGGACTTATATGTGGTAATATGGAGTAACTGGAAAAGAAATTCAGCCCTGGCCAGATAGCTTGGTTGGTTGGAGCACTGTCCCAAAATACAAAGGTTTACAGTTCAATCCCCAATTGGAGCACATACAGGAGCAGCTTGATGTTCTTGTCTCTGTATCTCTCCCTTCCTCTCTCACTAAAATCAATCAATAAGAAAATTTTTTTAATTAAGAAAAAAATGTTAGACCTTATGCTGGCCAGATATTGTGGTTGGTTAGAGCTAATATGTGGAGGTTGCTGGTTTGATCCCCCGTCAGGGCACATACAGAAATACAGAAACAAACCAATAATCTTATCTCTCTCTTTCTCCCTTCTTCTAAAATCATTTTTTATATAAAATTAGACCTTAACAACCAATATTGTTCATAATAGCATTAAACAGTGAAGACAAGAAAACATCTATGCTTGTAAAAATTTATTCATTCATTCAGCATGTGCCAACCATTGCCCTAGATACTAAGAGTACAAATATGAATAAGATATAGTCACTGCCCTCAGTTTGGTAGAGGAGGAAATATGTAAACAAGTGCAGCACAGTATGAAATGCTCAAATATAGCTCTGACCAAGTAGAGTGTTAAGACAAGGAGAAGTTCACAGATGAAGGATGCTAGCCTGGGTATTAAAAAATAAATAGGGGTGTCCCAAGGAGACAAGAAGGTAGAGCTTGTCCAGACAGAGAACAGTATTTGTAAAAACACAAAGACATGAAACAGCATGGGCAATTCTGGAACTGCAACCAGGTTGGTATGACTTGGGATGGAAGGAAGAAGGGTGTGAAGAAATTAGGCTGGCTGGATGGGTGGAAGTCAAAGCACAGGGAGCTCTATAGGATGTCCTGAGGAGCCTGGAATTTATTCTGTGAGTGATAAGTAACCATTAAGGTTTTTAATCAGGGAACAGGCACAATCAAATTTTTTTGGCATACCTAATTTTAATTGTGCATTTAAAATCTAAATGCTAGTACTGCATGAAGAATAGCTTGGAAGAATGTGAAAACAAAGCCAGGAAAAATCATTTAAGAAACCATAATAACAAGACAGATGAAACAAAATTCTGCAAAGCAAAAACATTAAATCTGAAAAGGAAGGATCTAATTAATAGATAACAACTACAGAACTATATGATCAATTCCATAGAGGGGAAAAAGGGAATGCAAAGAGAGTTCCCTAGGTCTAGTTTAAATGACAAGAATATCTTGTAGCCATTAACCAGGATAAGAAGTACTAGAGAAGTCATTGCAAGACAAGAGTAAGGGTTTCATTTTAAACAGGTTGAATCCAAGTTGAGATGTTCCTTGGCAGTTGGCTATATGAGTGTGATATTCAAGAGAGCAGTCTGGACTAGAGATAAAGTTTGGAAGCCTGAGGGGAAATCCTGGGAGGAAAATGAGACATCTCCCTAGAAAGTATATAGTGTGAGAAGAGAAGAGGATTAATATCTGAACTCTGAAGAAACAAGGAGCAAAGAATTATTCAAAAGGATGACTGAAAATAAAGTGGCCAAGGTAGGAGAATCAGGCAAGAGTAGTGTCGCATACCAAAATAAGGAAAGTTTCAAGATGAGGGACAGAAAACAAACAAACATAAAATGCTGCATTCTAAAAAGATAAGGACAGGAAAGTACCCACAGAATAGTCAACCTTGCGTGGAACAGTTTGCCATGGTGGAAGCAGACACCAAATTGCAGTGGATTGAGAAATGAATTAATATTTAGGTTGACATTTAAGAAAAGATTCATTCTAGAAAATCTAGCCAGGAAAATAAAGCTCTACCTTTAGTCTCATCATTATCTTTGTTAGTTTTAACCAAAAATCATAATTTAATTTACTGATACAATATAAAGACCACGCACACATTCTTCTTCTGTATAAAAAAGATAAAAATAATAAGTTTTTCCTATATTTTTATAAATAGGAATTATAAACTAGCACTTATTTTGTATTTATAGTGATGTCCTACAAATAAAGGAGTGGAAAATAAGACAGGTTACAGATTCTGTATAATAAACAAATATTTGATGTAGCTCTGATTTTTTTCTTTTTAACTAAACAGTTATTATCCAGCTTCAATAAGTAGCACAATCTTAGTCTGATTTTTTTTTCTTGTATCCCTTTGAAGTCAGTGAGAAATCATTTTGGAGAAAACTCAGATGATAAGATCATTTAATGGTCTTGTTCAACAGTCATTGTTTAATATCACAATATTTTCACCAGCTCTGGAAACAGTAAACAAGGCAGCCACTAGCTCTAATGAAAAGCAAGGTATAGATTTGTATATTTAGAGAATTTTTAAAAATAACTGGTCAGATTTCAGACAAAATCAAGTGTATTTAATGTCCTTTTCCTGCTAAATAGCCTGGATTCATCACAGTGCAGCAGTGAACCTACCATCAGTCTTCACTAGAATTATGCTTGGACGGCTCCCAGTGACAACTCTCTAGCCTGGTTTGGTACTTTGGTAACTATATTAAATGTAAGTGCAAACTGTGAAAAATAACAAGAACCCTTATATAAATTCAAAGTTTTAATACTGTCTTTTGGGGCTGTGTAATCATTTTTAAAAGGATGACTAACATCCACTCTAATATGGACAAAACTTTAAATAAATCAAAACTATGTGTTTTTTTTTTTAAACAGTAAACCTGGCAGGTAAGGCTGATTTTATTCCTTCCTTGGCGACCCCTCCTTTTTACAGGTGAAAAGGTTTACATCAGATTTCCTCTCATTATAACCTCTCAAATGTTGTTGGGACCAGCAACCCACTCTCTCTAAACAAATACCAGCCAACCAGGAAACCATGAAGTTTTATTGTGCTATAAAATAGACCAGACATTTCCAAACCTTCATAGGAATGAACCTGACTAAATCTTTACTAAAAATAATTTCAAAATAAACTGTAGGCTCCAACTTTCTCCAACAATCAAAATTCCTTCATCCTTTATCAACCTCCTTCTCAAGCTCTTTACTTTTCCAGAGCTACATCACAAGCAGTTTCTCTGGATGCATATTTATATTAAGAACTAAAGGGTCCAATTCTATTCGATTACTGGGATATAAGATTCAAGAAAAATGTTAGCCTCATTCTCTGCAGACATTTACATTTGTCAAAATTCTGTTCCCAATTGTTCTGTATACTACCAGCCCCTAAATCATGAGCTACTTCTTGCAGTGTATCATGATCATTGAAAGAGTAAATTTTGCAAAGAACTAATCCAGATCTTCAATTTGAAAAGACAGATCCCCTTGGATTCAATTTGGCAAATACTTATTTAAGCTCTGTTCTAGGTACCTACGAGGAATTTGTGTTGCATGCTGGGTATTTATTGCACATGTGCATGTTGCATATGTATATGTGTTTGGGGATGGGTCCGTCCGTTGTCAACGGCCAGTGAGTGGGAAACAACACATACACAAATAAATATAATGTGAATGGAATATAATAAGAGATAGCCAGATTGCTATGGGGATTGAGAAAGGTGACTTGAAGTAGGGGGTTTAAAGTTCATATTAAAGGACTAGTAAAATGTAAAGATGATAGCGGAGGACATTGCAAGGAAAAAGAAAGACAAAAGTGAAGAAAGTATTCATGGAACCACTTGTTTATCAGAACATAAAGAATGCTAACAATTTGTAAATTATGAAGAACGTGCAGTGTGTAAGGTCCTTTAATCCTCTACGTATAATCCTCACAATAACATGAAAGTAATGAACTTTACATATAGGAAAATTGGGGCACAAGGAGACTAAGTAATTTGACAAAGATTACACATCCAGTAATTTGTGGAGACAGGATTCAAACCTAGGTAGAGTGACTCCAAAGCTTCTACATGCTTTTCATTGTATCAGCAATTATTAAACTTCAGTGTACAAAAATCACCTAGATAACTTTTACCCAATAGTAAAAATGCAGATTGCTGCACACCCACCCCTAAGATTCTGATTTAGTGAACCCCCAATGGGACCATGGGATCTGCATTTCTATTTCTACCCAGCACCTCAGTGATCCTGATGAAGGAGGTCCAGGAGCCACATTATCCAGAGGTTGACCAGGTCAATATTGAATAGGATCTAGAATGACCTTGAACATACTTAATGACTAGTGTTAGAAACTGAATTGTATCCCCCCCACTCCACACACAAAAAATCATATGACGAAGTACTAACTCCCAATGTGACTATATTTGGAGATAGGGTCTTTAAAGAGGTAATCACAGTTAAAGGAGGTCATAAGGGTGGGGCCCTAATCTGATACGTCTTATAAGAGGAAGAGACAGCTGGGATGTACCTGCACAGAGAAAAGGCCCTGAGAGGTAAGAAAGTAAGAAGATGGCTCTCTGCAAGCCACAGGGGGAGGCCTCAGGAGAAACCAACCCTACCAGCACCTTGAACTTAGACTTCCAGCTCCCAGAACTGTGTTGTTTAATCTATGTAGTCTGTGGTATTTTGTTGTGGTATTCCTAGTAGACTATACAATGAATTAAATTAGCTTCCTGATTCTCTTAAACTAAGTACACCTGTCATATTTCAGAAGCTGTGCTGAAGAAGTTCCCAAATTATCATCACTATCATAAAAGCTCACATTTATAGGACATCTTATAGTTTACAAAGCCTTTTCACATGCTCTGTTGCACATGGACTTGCAATAGCCTCTGAGGTAAGCAAGACTCAATAAGGTATTAGAACCTGCCCACCTGACAGGTTGGAGGGTAGAATCCAGCTCTTCTGACCCAAAATATTAGGCTTATTTTTCCTACACCATATTCACTATGAAGTATAGTTATGATATAAAAGACCCATCTGGGCAAATGTGTTCTTTTAGCTCTAGAAAGTAAATACTTTAACCTCTATTTTTTAGTTAAGTAAGACATGGTTCAGGGATTCAAAAGATGTACCCAAACATTAATAGCACTGATAAGATCAGAATATTATACAAGGTTCCTAATGTCCAGTTCTCTTATCAAACAATAGACTGGGCAGTAATAACATTCTCCCATTTACATAGACTAGGATGATGCTTTGGGTTAAGGCACACACTTTTGAGTAGTTTTCTTGTAACAGGTCAAGTTTTGCTAAGATGTCAAGTGATATAAATTTGCAGAATGCCAGACTGTACAGTGGACTACAGCTTAAGTAATAATAAACACTGTAAAAAGGAAAAAAAAAAGTGAAAGAGCAGTTAAAGATGGAGGAAGTAATTCCTTTACTTTCATTTTCTTTTGCTAGCACTTCCCCCTTTTTAAGGTAGCAAAAATAATAAAGAAACTATGGATTGGTATCGGTAGACAACAATGGAAACATTGTCTTAGCAAGCGAAAGGAATCTGGAACAGGAAGGTAGATTCTAAACCTGTCTTCTTCATACCTTACTATTTTCTCTGTAGTTAAGATCTCACTTCCCCAGCGTCCTTATGTTAGTTTGTGTCCCTTGAGAAGCATATGCCAAGACGGAATCAGACATGCATTAGATTTACTGGGAAAATGCCTGTGAAAGATAAAGGGAAGAAAGCCAGAGAAAGCAGGGAGAGCCTTCAGACTGTGACACAAGTCTGGCATCAGTGGAAGAGAAGGGAAAGGAAAGAAAATTAGGTAGAAAGTGCCTTACATTACGGCACAGTTCTAAGGGAGTTTCAACCAGGCCAATGGGGAGTCCTTGAGATAAAGTCACATGTTACAGCCATCTCTGTCTCACAGAAATGGGCTGGCATTTGTACCCCTGTTATGATAGGAGAAGCCCAAGGGAAGTGTTTGCTTCGTGTAAAAACTGGTGGATCCAGAGGGTAGAGGTTGGATCCAAAAGTCAATTATGCAGATTTGAGTGGCAGGCACATTTGTATGGTTGCCACAGTCCATGCCACCTGAGGCTGTGGACAAATCTGTTTCTTTATGCAAATTTAGGGAATAGATCTGCCATGGTTCCTGGAGTCGAAAGGAAACTTAGAAGAAGGAGGTTAGTGAAACGATCATGGGTACTCATTCTCTCCCTCCTCTATTGTTCCTTCTAAATCCCATCACCTTCAGCTGTCTCCTTGGCAAGCCTTGGTAGCTTCCTTCATGTTGTGATTCAAACTTCATTCCTGATGGGTCTTAGTCCTTGGCAATCCAACCCTTTTTAAGTCAGGGTTGCTGCCCATGTTCATTCACAGTAACAGTGGGCCAAGGGAGTACCAGGAGGCCTCCAAGTAAATCACCTGAGTTACATATTCCTCTGCCTTTGTGTAAAAGTAGCACTAGCTGTTCCTAATGTTCAGGGTTAATTATCTGCCGACATAGTGACTCCTCTTCTCTCTTGTTGGTCTTGAACACAAGGAGCCCAAAGTGCCCTGGCAGTATCCATAGCTTATAGTTCAATGGGGCACTTGCTCTGTCCGCTGACAAAAGTTCACTCCTTCTGCAGACCAAAGCCATCATCAGCTCTACAGAGCCCAGAATTGCAGGTACAGGAAATACAAAAATCTCCCAGTGGGTTATTAGAAATGATTCTACCCCTTGGTGTCCATTGTGTTCTTCCTGCTGAAGACATGGCAACATATAGAAGTCTCTGATTCAGCCTGGATCCCCAAGTCATCCACAACAGTTGCAACAATTCCCTCCTCTAGCTCATACCTATGGCTATAATGAGTTGGGGTTGGCAGTTCCTATATAACAGCGGGAGGAGGAGGAGAAACCCTGAGATTTTTTCCGGAAAGGACGGCACTCTACCCTTTCAGCATGTTGCTTCTGAGCAGCACCTTTAGAAGGCTATTCCAGTGTTCTATGAAGTTGGATATTTCTAACTGGTGCAGTATGCGGTTATGGTCAGTGCATCTCCATGGTGATGAGTCTAGTCTGGCACCTGCTTCACAGTGAATAAGGTCACCTATTCAGATGTTTCTTGTGTGGGATTCCAGACCCACACAATCAGG
The DNA here is from genome assembly GCA_037038555.1 of Rhynchonycteris naso. Taxonomy (NCBI): domain Eukaryota; kingdom Metazoa; phylum Chordata; class Mammalia; order Chiroptera; family Emballonuridae; genus Rhynchonycteris; species Rhynchonycteris naso. Next base: position 331,579,317 of record CM072995.1, on the reverse strand, counting down.
CATCTTTAAGCTCCCACATTTTGGTGTTGGCTGTGGCATTGCAATCTTGAAAGACAAGACTGCACTCAGAATATGTATCTATCCCTGCGAGGACAAACCACTTGCTCTTGTAGTTGACTTACTACCAAGTAACCAGTTTGTCTCAGCAAGAAATGATGATATATCAGCATTGGTTTTCATTGCTGCTAGATTGAATATCAGCTTTGGTAATAAAAAGTTCATGCTATTGAACTCATGCCAGAGCGTGTCTCTGCCAGCATGGCAACTTTGTTCATGTGCCCACCATTAACACTTTCAGGGTGGCCAACGACCAAGGTGGCCAGCTATATCCACTGGTCTAATTATTATATCTACATGGTAAAACTGTACTTCTACCATGGTGGATGCCTTATGTTGGATTGTAATATAAGATACAATACTCTTCGTGTTCATCTATGTGCCTCTACCTTTTTCTCTCCACTTCTCCAATGTTTTTCTTTCCAGGCCACCTCTCATTCCAGAAAAAATAAATGACTAGGTACACTGTTCACCACTTTACCCTTGAGGAAAATTTTCCCTCTCTACTGTCTGTCAAGGCTACCCTCAAATGTGGCTATAATGTAGCCATGATCCATTTGTTCAGCGTGCACTACATACAAAACAGACCCATCCATAAATCAGGCTTGGGATTTTTTTTTCCTTCTTCAGTTGGTCATACAAGACTCCATTATGGCCATAGGAGAAAGTTAAGGACCAATACTATGGTGAATGAAATGCAACTATGGGCTATCTGCTCATGCAGTTTACTGTGTCCTCTGTAATGCTTGGGCTCAATCCCAGATGTGTCATTTACATATTACCATGGACTGTTGCTGAGCCTATCCAATCTATGATTTCATACAACACACAGAACCCAGCTCATAAAGGGCAGCTCTGGAACCATAGTCACTTCACTCCATGAAGTATTTTACCCCTACCAGGCCCAATAAATCACCAAAAGCTATTTCTCCAAAGGCATAGGATTCTAGGCTCTAAATGGCATGGTCTTGCTCCAGAATCCCAGGGGCCTGCATTGTTATTCTCCCAGTGGGTTTGCTGTAAGACATTGCATCTTTCTCCACCACTGACACCTCCAATACCATAAGATCTGCTGGATTGTATGGCCCTAGTGGTGGGGCTTGCCACTCAAAGCTGGCAGCTTTCTATGTCAGTATATGCAGTAGTGTTTTCAGGTTTGAAATGTGTTGCATCCAAAACCCAAAGAAGCTTGCCAGGCACCATGTTTCCTCCTTTGCAGCAGCAGATGCAAGATGCAGTAATTTACTTTGAAGAGGATATTTTGTTATGCTTCTGACCACTGGGCCCCTAAAAAGTTCACTGAAGTGTCGGATCCCTGAACCTTTATAGGATTTATCTCCAACCCTCTTGAACATGGTGTCTTATCAAGGCCTTTGGGATACTAGCCCCTTCTTGCTCATCCTCAGTAATCATTATGATGCCTCAATATCCAAATGCCATTTAATGAGATGTCCAGACAGTCTGGATTCCTGCAGCACATATTATGACAGAGAGGGAGGGTTAATATGGCCCAGAGGTAAAAGCTTAAGTGAACATTCATTGTCTGTCCCACAGGAGTGTAAACTATTTCTGACATTCTCTTCTAATTAGAATAAAAAGAAATGCATTTGCCAGATAGATTGCCACATTATAAGTGCCGGATGCCTTATAAGTATGCTCTATCAATGATACAATGCCCAGCAAATCAGCTGGATTTAGGGCTACTAATTGCTTGACCCTGAACTACTAAAAGATGGGTATCACTCCTTATACATTTTTGTATCTGGAGTACCTAGAACAAATTCAGCATTTAAAAAATATTCTATATATATTTTAAAAATGAATTAGTAAGTTGGATATATTCAAGAAGATTGCCTGCTAAGTTGATTCAGATGAACTGACCCTAACTCATTGGGTTATTGTGAGGACTGAGTGGGTTACAGATGTGAAGTGTTTACAACTGTGCCGGGGCCCTAAAAAATTCTCATTATCTCTTATTAACTTTATTTTTTTAGGTCATAGAGAACAATCAGATATGACAGAGAGGTGACATTAGGATAACTCCTTGACCAGAGTTTTAAATGAAATGGAAGAGATGTGAGTTGCCCTTTAAAGTGGAAGTGCTTGGAATATTTTTCCCGAGGTATGAGGTTTCCAAGGAAAACACAAAAGAAAAATGATTGTAAAGCTGGGAAGAAATAATTGCTTATAGAAATAAATATTTTACCTAATAGGAAAAAAATGGTGGTTACTAAATGCCAATTCATTACCAATGTTGTTATATTTAAGATAATTTCATGAAGTCTTGAAGTCAAAATCTTGACAGATGCTTCTCATTAATAATAAAATGAAACATGCTCTTAAAATGAAATGAATAAATGCATTTGTGCTCACTAGACATCTTGCAAAAATGACCTTTTCCATTACCTAAATGTCTGTTTCTACATTAAAAAAAAATAACACATACATTCACATTTTTCATCAATGTCTGAAATAGGTCAAAGTTAGTGCTAGCACAGGAAAATGAAAAAATATACCAGCTTCCCCACTGCCACACACTCACACACTTTCAGTCTTCATTAGGACAAATATCATGTACTTGCATAATACTTTGATTGAGAGGACTCAAAGCTCTTACCGTCTGGCATTAGCTTTTAAATGACCCTGATGACTCTCAGGGAACTCAAGTCTCATTAAACTTCCCCAACAATTGTCACAGTGAGAACTGTGAAATAATTGCAGAGTTTCTCAGAAGGGATCCACACTTACTACTTTTAAGAGAAGCTAGGAAAAGGGTGCGGACAAAGTGTTGACAGGGCTTCTTTCATCTACAAAAAAAAAAAAAAAAAAAAAAGCATAGCCACTGTAACAAGTTTCTAATACCCAGTCTTAGTTATCCTCAAAACTTAAGAAACTGCTTTGTTTTATTGCCAGTGTCTCTATCATTCCAGAGCCTTCCAGCACAGAATCAGCAGACTGAATTTATTCTGCCAGTGAGTCAGTTACTTATTAGCACTTTTGACATCTAGATGGTTTGAGACAAAGGCTAAACCAGGGGTAACTCCCAACGGTAACCAGTGGAAACTGTCCTTTGCTGAGGGACTCTTGTCTACTGGGCCCTGGGCCAGCACAAGGGCTTCTTTCACAACCTCCCAGCACTGCTGTGGCCATTTCTATAACCCTCCTAAGTTGTATCACCTGAGAGGTCAAGAGTTAAACTGGCTGTATGATCTGAACTGTGAAGGTTGGAAGAAAATCCGAATGGACCAATAGCTTGGATCTGTTTCATAAATAAACAGAGTAGCTCAGGCTTAGGACCCTATAAAGTTAAGTCAATACTAGTTAGAAGGGAAATCCTGTTTGTTCTTTCTTCTGTTACAGTTGCTTTTAAAAAAGAACTCAAGTAGAGCTTTTTGGTATGTTAAAATGCTAAAAACAGATACACACATGCACACACACAAGCACAATTGGAACCAAATAAAAAGAAAATCATGTTGTCTTTTCTAGTAGGTACATGAGAATTAAAGATGTTTCCCAATATTTTTCAGGTATAAAACTTAAAATGAGCCTTGGCCAATTGACTCAGTGGTAGAGCACCACCCCGGCATGTGGATATTCCAGGTTTGATTCCCGGTCAGGACACACAGGAGAAGAGCCCATCTGCCTTTCCACCGCTCCCCCTCTCGCCTTTCTCTCTTTCTCTCTGTTTTTCTCCTGCAGCCATGGCTTGATTGGAGCAAGTTGGCCCTGGGCACTGAGGATGGTTCCATGGCCTCCATCTCAGGTGCTAAGAAGAGCTTGGTTGCTGAGCAATGGAGCAATGCCTGAGATGGGCAGAGCATCACCCCCTAGTGGGCTTGCCAGGTGGAGCCCCATCAGGGTGCATGTGGGTGTTTGTCTCTCTGCCTCCCTTCCTCTCACTGAATAAAAACAAAACAAAAATCCTTAAAATGTTTTTATTTATGAAATGGGAAATACTCATCTATGTTCTGATGCCATATAGTCACCTTATCATAATTATTAGTATAAAGATAAGTAAGTGATTGCTCTTAAAACCCTTTAGTTCTGCTTATTTGACACAAATTTGTCCCAATACTTATTGCCTAGAAATTATATGTATCAAGAACTGATTAATCCACTGTTTAAACTTCTAGGGTACTAAGACAATGATTTCTTTTTTTATTTTCCTAAAATTTTTATTTATTGATTCTATGGAGAGAGGAGGGGGGAGAGAGAAACAATGATTTATTGTTCCACTTATTTATGCATTTATTGGTTGATTATTGTATATGCCTTGACCAAGGATCAAACCCACAACCTCAGTGTATGAGGGCAATGCTCTAACCAACTGAACTATCTGGCCAGAGTTTGAGGACATGCTTACTAACCTCTTTGAATTTGTAACCTTCTATCTTATATGTCAGATTTCATAGTCATTCCTCTTATAATACTGTACTTTATACCCCAAGCAAAAAGTATTTTACGGAATTTTTTTAAAACTATTTAAATTTAAATTAATCCTACTTTGCTCCAGAGTTTTGTTTTGATATTTTTTTTTAATTTCCTCTTCTCTGAAGCCTGAGCCACCTTAAAGCTTGGGCTAGAATTAACCTCTCTGCTATGTTCTTTTAGCTCTTTATATAAATCTATTATTATAGTATGTTAGCACTGTATTTTTGCTGATTAATTTTAAATCTTTCTCCTTGGCTTAAATTCAAAGATCATATTCTATTCAACTTTTTTCCAGAACATTTAGTACAAGTGCTCAATACAGAGGGAGATTCAATAAATGTTAGTTGAATGAAGGAATGAACAAATGAATGAGCAGTGGCCTTGGAGGCAGTAACTCACCGAGGATGTCAAAAATAAAAAACAGAGAATTATTAGTCTAGGAGTTTAAACATGGATCCATGTAAAGTCCTCCCTTCTAAAACTCAAATTCTGTGAGAGAATGAATGCAGAACACTTCATACACTGTGAAATCCTACATAAATGTGAGCAAGTGTCACTGTTACTTATTATTTAGCAGCCCTCGGGGAATAGTTTCTGAATTTGTGAATCAACAATCTGTGAAAACAATAATGAATCTGGCTTACTGGAATAGGAGGATCATGGAAAGATGAGTAAACGGAAACAAGTTGACAAGAAGTTGTCCTTTAATACAGTGGGGAGTCCAGTTTTGGAAAACAGGGTCTTGCTCAAGTCTTTCTTAATTATTAATTTCTGTGTCTTGGTTTATAAATGACTATTTCTCTAGATGCTTAGGATTTGCATAATTCCATATAACACTTCCAGAAATATGTGTTACCAGGTACAAAATACACAGGCGTGACTGGGCAAGGAACGTGTGTTACATTTGGATAACTCCATTGAGAGGCTAAAATAACTGACGCACTTTGAAGTGACCATTGGTAGTAAGCTTCACCGGTTCTGGAAGATGCAATAAAAATAGCAGGGTAATTTGACAAGCTACTGTGGTTCAAATAGATGTTACTGGTAGCCAAAGTTCACAATTATGTCAATGAAGCTGGATTCCATCAAGTTAATCAGTAACTAAGGAAATAATTAATTGAGATACAATCACAAACCAGAAAAACAGGATAAATTAAAGAAGTAAGAGTAATAATCATATTTCTCGATAGTCACATGCTATCAGAAAGCAGGATCTGATGTCTGGAAGATAAAGCAGACAGATTTTCAAAATGGAAAAGGAAACCATGGGGTAGGGCATGAGTAATTCTATAAAAGCAGCCAAATGAGAATCTTTCTGAAAAGCAGATGACATCCACATAAAAGGGACTTGCCTCAAAATAATAGACAGTGGTCGGCAAACTCATTAGTCAACAGAGCCAAATACAAGAGTATAACGATTGAAATTTCTTTTGAGAGCCAAATTCTTTAAACTTAAACTATATAGGTGGGTACATTGTTATTAACTTAATTAGGGTACTCCTAAACTGGCCTTTGCTAAAAACGTCCTCAATCTGATTGAGCATGTGGCTCGCCAGCAGCGGTTTGCCCACCACTGTGCTAGAACATAGCTACTATGTTACAAGCATCATCTGCCCAAGGTCACACTGCTAGTAAAGTGCAAAGTGGTTTTCAAAACCAGGTTGAATGATACCAATGCCCATGACCTCTTTCTGCTAGACAAGGCATAAGCAAGATACGTGCCAAGCTACCAGCTGTGTTGTTCCTTGCCACTTTTCCTGATTCCAGTTTCAGAAAAGCCCTGAATAGCAGCAGCAACAAGTAGGAAGCTTTCAGCTTGTCCAGCTCACCTGCTAAACCCTTACATTAAAATGAAAGCTGGGAATTAGCGGTTGAGGATGAACTCAAACCAAGTTCTGAAACAGCTAATCTATTTCTGAGTTAACAACTAATCCTAATGTGTGTTAACCTTTTCTGTATTTTCTGGAAATGAGAGAAAAATATCTATGGGTTCATTCTTTCATATAACAAGCAGTTATTCGGTGTGTACCATCGGCCAATCACTGCAGATCCAGAGATTAATAGAAAAAGATTTCTGCTGTTAAGATGTGTATGGTGAGAAAGGAAGAGGGAGATAGAAACAGACAAGCAAATAATTATGGTACAATGTAGCATTGACACCTAAAAATAATAATAAAATGCAGTAAATATAAGGACATGACATTGGGAAGAAATCTCTCATGCCAATTTCTTTTTCTTTTTTTTTTTTTTACAGGGACAGAGAGAGAGAGAGAGTCAGAGAGAGAGATAGATAGGGACAGACAGACAGGAACAGAGAGAAATGAGAAGCATCAATCATTAGTTTTTTGTTGCCATTGCTACACCATAGTTGTTCATTGATTGCTTTCTCACATGTGCCTTGACTGTGGGCCTTCAGCAGACCGAACAACCCCTTGCTGGAGCCAGGGAGCTTGGGTCCAAGCTGGCGAGCTTTTGCTCAAGCCAGATGAGCCCGCGCTCAAGCTGGCGACCTCGGGGTCTCGAACTGGGTCTTCCGCATCCCAGTCCAACATTCTATCCACTGCGCCACCACCTAGTCAGGCTCATGCCAATTTCTGATGTTTCTTTCCATCCAGAGGAAGGGAGCCCCACTGTTGTAACACCCCTAAACTTCCTCCAGCTCTCAATTCTTTCCCTCCTAGGAGGGGAGAATTGACTTAATCTGACTGGTGAGTATGAAAAAGATAAAGTGGACATGCATAGGCAAGCCACTGTTTATTCTCTCTCCCTCTCTCTCTCTGCTCCTCCATGCCCTAAATTTTCCAGAGGTAGGTCAGATAAGGAAGTCTGCATAAGTTCAGCACTGTCTGTGACGAGGGGGTCACTTTTAGGAATCCTTCTTGTTTATACATACAAATCGCTTTCTCCAACATCAATTTATCTATAATAAATGAATGTAGTGGTTAGGTGCATAGACTCGAGACAAACTGGTTAATTCTCCAGGTTTGCAATACAATAATAGCCATGTGACTTTGGGCAAATTCCTTTACCTTTCTGTGCTTCAATTCCTCCACCTACAAAACGGGACTAAGACTCAGAGTTGTTGTGAAGATTGAGTTAACATCTATAAAGCACTCAGAACACTGTTAAAAAGTTTAGTGCTCTAGAAATTTGAGCTATCGTTGCTATTGTCATTATTATTTTTTATTCCATATGTCTTAATCTCTTATTTCTCAATTGTTAGAAAAGAACTTGAATAGGAATGAGAAGTAGCATTTATTGGCACCCTCCAACTCTCAGCTTGAACAGTTACAGAAGTTTAAGAAATCTTACACAGTTCTTAGAGTCACTACCATTTCATTCATAGTTTTCATAGTTCTTGGTCCCCTTACTGGATGAAATTTGGAAGACTCTGTGGATTTCAAACACCAGGCCAAGAATCTCAGATTTTAGTTCAAGTTGGGTTGAGATGAACACAGCTAATTAGATGGTTGAGCCAGATTTTTCAGTCCTGCTTTCTGGTTTTCCATTGAAGAGAAGACTCTCTTTTCAATTAGATTGACTCCACTGATCAAGGTAGGCAAGCAGTTCCTTACCCGGTTCTCAAAGATTACTCCCATGTCCCTCAGGTTGTCTGCACAATCCAGAGATCCCTCCTTGCTCTGGCCTCTGCATGTTCTGCCCTGGTCTTTGCAAAGCCTAACGTAGGAAGACTCTTTTCTACTTAGCCACAAGAATTCTTTCCCAGGATTCAGACCTGCCCTAAGGAGTTTAATGTGAGAAATGGACAGGTAGGCAGAAAACAAACAAACAAACAAAACTCATTGGAATACAATGTGTTAAGTACAGTTAAAGAGATATCTAAATGGTATTATAGGAGTGTACCAGTCAGGACAGGAAACAGATGGTATCCTCAAAAGGAGTGATTTATTCACAAAGGTATAGGCAGAATTAGGAATAATTAAGCATCAACATTGAAAAATTACTTCTACCCCTAGGCCTGAAGAGGCAAAGGAAAGGAACTATTACCAAAATTCAGAAAGAAAAGTCTAGCTATAAAGGAGATCAATCCAATGGGAACTCTTTAAGTATATGTAGCCCCTGCCAATCCAAGACCTGGGAGGAAGGGAGCTAGGGAAATATTACTAGAATCTTACTGTCTTCTCCCCTCTGAACTTCTTCCAGGGCCTCCCCTTGTGTAAATCCACCAGAAAGTCAGAGGGTAGGAAAATCTGGTTAAGGTTACTAAAAGAGGCCAGCCTCCAAGGGCCCAGGGCAGGTAGAGGATAGTAGTGAGGGGATCTAAAAAGCAAAAAAGAACAGCCCAACATGGTATATAGAGGTACAGTTTCTTCCAGAGGCCTTTAAAGGTGACCTTTTAGAGAAGGTAATATTTGAGCTAAGCCCTGGAAGATAGTAAAGGTTCACCAAGTAGAGAGGTGAATTCTAGACAAAGAAATAGCATATTCAGTGATCATAGATATAAAAAGAGTATGCATGGGATATTTAAGCAAGCAATCCCATTTGGCAGAAGCACATAATACTTGTGGAGAGGTAGATCTGGAAAAAACATTTAGGATCAGATTACAAAGGTTCTTATGCCATGCTAAGCTGATTGGACACTCAACCCTGTAATTAATAAGGAGGATGCATTCAAAGACTTTCACAGAGAGAGTGACATAAGCATATTTAAATTAGAGAGGATGGATTGAAGTATTGAGAGAACAGAAACAGGAAGATCATTTTGAAGGTCTTTGTAATGGTCCAGGAGAAATAAAGGCGAGCGGCTCTCCGGCAGTGACGATGAAAAAGCGAAGATGCTAGGACTATTCTGAAGATAAAAATTGGCTGTACATGATGACTTATTAACTATGAGGGGTGCCAGCGAAAACAGGCTCTAGATGAATATCCAATTTCTAGATTGAGAAAGTAGGTAAATGGTGATACTATTAACTACAAGAAAGACTTTCAGAAACCCAGGTTTATGGGAGATAACAGAGGTGAGCTTTATATGTACTGAGCGTGTTGTGACTGTGGAGCACCAACGGGAAAATGTCTAGTTGGCAGTGGATGGCCAGGACTCTGAAAAGACACTTAGGAGCCAGATATACAGTTTGGAAAATGACATTTTTTGCAGCCTACATAAAATATAGCCACAGTGAGAGTCAAGTCACCCCTACTGATGCTCCTTGTCTTTGAGAAGTGTTTTGCTTTTGTTTGTCAGTAATATAAACTCATCCCTCAGAATTGCATGGTAGTTTAGGAGTGTTCTTTAAAAAACAAACAAACAACCTTCAGTTTTGAAAATGGAATGCTATTTGTGACTTAAATTTAAACTCATTTATTTTGTAAATAAGTCCCAAGTTTCCCATAGCAGCTTTATTTTATCACATAAACTCATAAATCATTGACATGCAACTGTTCGTCAGTGGAGGTTTCTGGTAATATTGTGTCCAGCAAAGCACTTTCCCTCATGGTAGGTACATAATAAATATTCACTGAATAAATGGATGGTAGACAGATGGATAAATGAAAGCAATAAATTTTATTAAAGCAATATCTACTGTGTTAGGAGTTTGATGTACATATATTAGTGTGTAAAAAACATCCCCAAGGGAGGCTTGGAAACTGTCTGGTTTGGCTTCATCAGTGGAAGAGAGCCAACATTGGACAACAGCCAGTTTCTCCTTTGCGTCACACTGCCTCAACCATCTTACTTAAGAACTGAAATACGTTTCTTCCATTTTCTTGCTATGTTAAATGATCATCAGCTGATAAGAACAGGGTCCACAACCATGCTTCTTTTGTATAGTTCACAGCATATTTTTTTAAAAAGCTTAGCAGTCTAGTTATCTGCAACCAATGGAGGTCTATTATTAATAGCACATAATGAGACACAAGTAAAACCAGTTGATTTTTTACTCCTAACTATATACATGATCAATATGTGATTTGATATACCTATTTAAAAATTGTAAGATGGTTGACTAAGCTGTATTTTATTAAAATTCTCTTTTCAAAACTGTATTCAAATAGCTTTAGAAAAAAATGTTCTGCTTTGGTGGTCATCCTTCTTGGGAAATGGAATGAGTCATTAATACGCTACATATCATGTTTCTTCCCTACCTCTATTTTAATGTAGTTTCTTTGTCTTCCATGGACACCACCAACATGCACCTTTTGTCACTCCTAGACCATGCCTTCCCAGCCCATGTAACGAGTGGAAAGATTTATTTCCATTTTCTGCCTTTCTAAAGAAGGAACTGTAGCTACATGCAGTCTAAAGAAAACTGGACCTCAAGTTAAATCATAACACTGCCCAGGCACCCACAGATCATATGATCTTTGGGTAAACAGGGATGACCTCTAATGTCTGAGTCAAAGGTAACAGGAAGATCCAGGCGTACTGAAGATGCTGGACAAACATAACCTTTCATGGCATATTTCAAATACCTGTATTTTATCTGTATTTTATCTGTATCTCTCTCCGAAAGGGTACAGTCCATGTCCTCGTCACCTACGTATTTTTCTCGGTACTTAGCACGTTATCAGTTGTTCGTAGAATGAAATGAGGAGTTGTCCCATACATAATTTTTCCTTCTTTCTAATTTTTTGTATTATCTATTTTTTAATGAATATAAATTGCTTATATACAAAAAATATTTAACAGTCCCAATATTTGTTTGTGGTTTCAAGGTATATATTTTATATAGATCTACGATATTGTACATATATCATATATACATAGGATCATACTTATAATTGCAGGAATACTAGGAAAGAGTTAAGAAAAACTGATTTGTGAATCTGTACATAGTACATTTTCAACATCTTATGGTAACTTGTTAGCTACAACACAGAATATTTAAATACTCAATATGCATTTGTGTTATTCTAAAAATCGGTTAGCAAAATCTGAAATGAATGTTTTGGTTGTTTTCTTATGACACAACTGGGTGAAAAGCAGAACTACACAGACGTTTCATAATAAAACTCCAAACCACATTAGACTTGTCCATTGTCAGGTTCTATTACATTCCCCCTAACTCAACCCAGACTCCCTGAGGTTGGCAAACAGGGCAAAGTTTGAGTCAAAACCACGCCCTTGCTTTGAGCTTTTGGGATGTACTTGGAATTCTGGGAGAAACCAAAAGAAACAGCAGTTTTTTTTTTCCAGATGTGGCAAGTCTGTCACTTTTAGTGGTTATTCAAATTTCAAACTCAGCCCAACAAATAAGAACAGTTGCTTGGGAGGGGAAGGAAGGGACAGGCAGGAGAATCCTGAGGTTCTTTTCCACTCAAAACAAGATGTTGATGTTGTTAGATTCGCTAGGAGAGGGAGCAAGTTGGGAAGAAGGCAAGGCAAAGAGAGCCAAGAGAGAGAGGGAGGGAGGTCGTGAGAGTTAGGAACCAATGAGAAGAGTGTGTCATAAGCAAAGATTAGTTAATCCGATTCTGTTGTCCTGTGTAAAAAATTTTTACACTTGACGTAATAGTTTTCATTAATCTGGAGGCTGGTTCCATGTCTGGAGCAGATTGTATTCATGGATGAATATTAAAAAGACAACTTAATATTTAGAATTTTATTCTTAAAAAAGGAAAACTCTAAGAAAAAAAAATCCAATATTGTAGATTTTGCTTGGTTGTCTTACTTCTATCATACATACTTTATCTTTAGCTATTGCTGTAAAGAATGAACTGGAGGCTCTGGCCAGTAGGCTCAGTAGTAGAGCATCAACCTGGCAGGTGATGTCCCAGGTTCAATTCTTGGTCAGGGCACACAACAGAAGTGCTCATCTGCTTCTCCACCCCTCCCTCACTCACTTCTCTCTATCTTTATCCCTACTGCCATGGCTCAATTGGAGCAATTTGGCCCTGGGAGCTGAGGATGGCTCCATGGCCTCCACCTTAGGCTATAAGAATACTTTGGTTGCTGAGCAACGGAGCAATGCCCCAGATGGGCAAAGTATTGTCCCATAGTGGGCTTGCCAGGTGGATCCTGGTCAGGCACATGTGGGAGTCTGTCTCTCCGCCTCCCCTTCTCTCACTGAATAAAGAAAAGAGAGAATGAACTGGAAAACAATTCTTATCTTAATTTTACAATTCTTTTTTTATTTATAATAATCAACATTTATTGAGTACTAACTTCTATTCAGACACTGTGCTAAGCATTTTATATGCTTTAATGGAAAAACACTTACTCCCCACTCCAGTATTTCCTTCCAAATAGGAGAACATCCATTAGAGTAATCTTTGATGAGAAGCATCTTTGATGAGTTTGGAATGAGGACCAGAGCACTTGATAAAGGTCAAATATAAATGATGTTACTTTTCTTTTCTCCATTCTTTTTTAGAGATTCTAGCCTACAAAAAACATGTGCTTGTCTGCTCTCAGTGAGGCAGTAGTAACGTGGTAAATGTCCTGCCCCTACAAGGCTGTGAGAAGACAATAAATCAAGTCCAAGACTGGGTTGGATATGATTGACTAGGAAACTGTCTCCAGGGAATATCATGTAGCTCAGAAGAATGAAGGTGAGAATTTCTTTGCTTTTGGCAAAGACAGAATGCATAGATTTCATATGTCTTACTATGGAAGACCCCACAAAGCAAAACTAGGAGGATGTGTAAGAAAAATGTATGTCTGGGCTGGAAAACAAAAAGACAAAGAAAAAGTGTGTGAGAAAGCAAAAGAGAGCTGATGCTCAAATCCAGTAAACAGCACTAGCCTTACCATAGGTAGAGAAAGGAAGGGAACAATTTAAAAAACAGGTTGAATTATTATATACTCAGATGAGTCTTTCTGAAAAATGGCAGTGGAATAGAGGAGGGAACTATAACAGGAGAGGCCTATCTATTGCTGCAGAAAAAAGATGTAGCTGAAAGAAGTATTCCTCAAGTATACGGCATTCAAAGTTAAAGACAAGGTCTTGAGTAGTACATAATATAGGTAACAGAAATGCACCAGGTCCATAGGGGCACAGGTTTCAAAAGCTGCTTTAATTTGGGTCTTTGCTGATGCTAATATCCTGCTGAAACAACTGTAGGCAGAAGAAGAAGTCATCCATAAGAGACAGGTGTCTTAGTCATGGCAAGAGGTAAAGGCAACAAGTCCAGTGGCTCAGGATTGAAGAGCTATTCAAAAGCTATTCTGGAGGTTAGATAACTAGACAGAGCACCACTCTTTTCAGCAAAGAATGCTAGAAACATGAAACTGAGTGGAAAAGGGAAAATAACTAGTTTTGAAGGTGGCAGACAGGAAGAAAAGGTCCTTCAAGTAATGCTTATTGACTGGAGCTGCCATCATGTGGAGATTTTTATACGTTTCTTTTAGAAGCCAGGAGTGTCACAGATGCCACCCCCTGATATAGGAGATAGTATGCAGAGGTGGCTCTTCCTCCCAGATTGGAAGTGGGAGGTTTATTTCTTGGTGGGTAATTTCTCATGACTGAGTTTTAGGTCACAATTTCTCAACTCCAAAAAGTTGGAGGTGACTACCATCAAACTATATATAGAAACCCAACCATTTGTCACCTTTCTCACTGCTGTCACCTTGATCCAAACCATAATCATCTCTCCCCCAGATTATTGCAGCAACTTCCTACATGATCTTCCTGCTTCTGTACTCAGCCCCTTGTAGTCTCTTCTCAACACAGCATACAGAGTGATCTTATTAATTCAAGTTGAGAATCTGCTCTAAACCTTCCATTGGCTTCCCAGATCATCAGAGTGAATGCTAAAAAGGCTCTACATGGTATGTCCCTCTAATCTCATCTCACAATTTTTCACCTTGCTCGCTCTACTCGAGCCACACCAGCCTCCGTTGTGTTTGTTAAACACTCCAGAAACACTCCTGCCTGTAGCCTTTGCATTTGTGATTTCCTCTACTCCGAAATTATGGCTCCCTCCCAAGATAACCTCCTCACTTACTCTTTAACATCCTCTAGATTTTGATTTAAAGTTTCCTCCACTGATTATCTGGGCTAAATTCTAATCCCCTCCCAACATGTCCAAACCTTCTCTTTTACTTACGTTTTTCTCTTTATCATCTCACAAACTTCTTATATATTTAATTATCTGTCCCATTTAAAGAAAACCTTCCCCAATAGCCTGCAGTTTTGCTCCATGAAGGTAAGGATTTCTTTTATCTGTTTAACTCATGGCTAGAATACCTCCTGGAACATAGTAGGTGTTCAATAATTATTTGTGATATGAATTAATGATTCTTGGTGAGATAAAAAAGAAACTCTGATTATTTCCATCTATTCACCTTAAGTTGGATACTTTTGATAAAGTCTTTGACCTTACTAAGTGCTATGATCTGATAATTGCTTTATGATCTAGGGATTACCTTGCTTTCTAAATTGTGTAGTTACTGAGCTAGAACTATTATAATCTGGTATGTTATAGGAATTCTTTGGGCTTTTTATAAAATGGGGATCATGAAGGCAAATTCTAATTCTCAGTTCATTTTTATTTTATTCTTAACTTAAAATTTTTTTATTAATTAGTTTTATTGGGGGTACAGGTTCAGGTGTGCAAATCAACAAAACATCATCTGCACATGGCATCATGTGCCCATCACCTCCTGTAGTCTCCCTCATCCTCATCTTCTTCCTTCCCTTCGCCCACCTACTCCTATGCCCACCTTCCCTCTGGCTATCACCATATTGTTGTCTGTGTCTATGTGTGATGAGTGTGTGCGTTCGTTTAATCCCTAATTCTCAGTTCTTCAATGAACCACATTCATTTCAGGCGCTAGACTGCCAAGAGAACCTAACCCTACATCTACTCTCTCTTCTGAGAGGGTAAGAAATTGCGGAAGGTGAATTTTGGAGTTTTTCAAAAATTTAACTCATATAGTCAAGAGAATTTGATTAAGGGCTTTATTCTTTTTGGATTTTAACTTATTTGGATTTAACTTACAAGGTGATCTAATTTTTATTTTTATTGTATGTTGGGCAGATAAAATATATTATGCTCACTTTGTTAAAGATGGCACTGCCCACATGAAAGCCCATCACCCAGGTGATATTAGTTGCCCTTCTTGCTTGGGATGGGCGTGATTATATTAATGTGTGTTGGGGGTGGGCTGTGGGCAGGCAGGAGCCTGGGGGTTGGTTTTAGGACTAAGCCTTTTCCACCCTTTTTGATGTGGGGTGGTGCACTCTCATGAGGAATCCCATTATGCCTCAGATAAGTGACTTTGTATCAGAGACTTTCTTGTTCATATATTGGATTAAAGGTTTTGATTTCTACACTATAAAGTGGGGCAGGCCGGGAGCTTGCTCTCTCTCGGTTACTGAGATTAGCATTAGAGAGGAGAGCAGAAGAGGAGAGCAGAGGAGGAGAGCAGAAAAAGGCCACATGGAGGAGGTCAGGAGAAGAAGCCAAGATGGTAGAGTGCTGAGAAAGAAGCCAGTTTGAGCAGAGTTTGTGCAGAAAGAAGGAGATGAGAAACAGAGGAAAATAAGGCTGGTGAGCTAGAAACCTTTTGATTCTAGGAAACTCAGGTAAGTCAGTAGCTTTGTGAGCACTGAATGAGTGGGTTTTGGAGCCCAGTGTGTGTTTTTACTTGCCTGCCGGGTGCAAGCTAGGATTAAAGGTAATGGCCCACCAGTTCTTGGCTCCATTGTTTCATTACCATCTGTCCAAATCTAATGCGAACCTGCACGGGCCAGGTGACTGTGATGGTGGCCGTGGCTACTGGCTTTACATTGTAATTTCTCCCTGTAATTTGACCATGGAGTGTGAAGCATCTCATTGTTAGAATACTTTTATATGTTTTGGAGTATCTATCATTTGATAACATTGTGGAACGTCTGATGGACTGTATACATGTTGTGGCTATAAAGTGCACTGTTCAGACATCCTCATGCAGGGATCATAATAGACTGACAGTGTAGTACTCCAGCCTGCTGGGAACTACCAGTGTCACATGGAAAAAACCTACTTAAAACATGAACTGATGTCAAGAGGAAGAGAAGAGGCCTGCCAAGAGAGGTAAAGAAGACCTCCTGAATTTCCTTCTCCCTTAGCTTTTATTGATCAGAAGCAGAACAGAGGTTAACAGGATTACAAGGGATGACAGGTGATAAAGGGAAAGAATGACTAATGACCCTTTCACTAACATGGAGAAAAGGCTAATTTGGGTTCATGCATTCTTTTTCTTTTGCTAATTAGCAAGCACAAAAGAAGGGACAATCTAGAACCTCTAGGCTAATTTTCTAAAGCCTGTTCACATGCATTCCTTTGTGTCTTCACAAAGGTCACTAACTCACACAGCTTCTTGGTGTTTGCATCCAAGAGACATTCACTCAGGGCTTTTGACTAAAGTTCCCAATCCAAGTCATAAAGGGTTCAAGGTTAGATGGGTGATTTCTTACATGACAGCATCTGGATCCACCAGCACATTCACACTGATGCCACCCTTCCCACCCTCTGCTCCTAGCCAATGACTGATGATGACTAGGGTACTGTAAAGCCAGTGGCCAAAGCCACCATCACAACCGCCTGACCTGTGCAGGTTCCCATTAGATTCCGACAGTTGGTAATGAAACAATGGAGCCAAGAACTGGTGAGCCAACAGCTTTCATTCTAGCTTGCATCCGGCGGGCAAGCAAAAACACACACTGGGCTCCAAAACCCACTCATTCAGTGCTCACAAAGCTACTGACTTATCCGAGTTTCCTAGAATCAAAAGGTTTCTAGCTCACCAGACTTATTCACCTCTGTTTCTCATCTCCTTCTCTCTACATAAACTCTGCACAAACTGGCTTCTACCTCAGCATTCTGCCATCTTGGCTGCCTCCTCTCCTCCATTTGGCCCTAATCTCTCTCCTCTTTAATGCTAACCTCAGGAACCCAGAGCAAGCTCCCAGTCTGTCCCACTTTTCAAAACCTTTAATCCAATCTACAAGCAAGGAAGTCTCTGATAGAAAGTCACTTATCTGATGCGCTCACTTTGGCAGCACATATACAAAGTCATTTATCTGAGGCATAATGGGAGGATTCCTCATGAGAGTGCACCACCCCACATCATCCAATCAGTCAAGGGTGTGGGGAAAAGCTTACTCTTAAAAATTGCACATGGGCAACGCCATCTTTAACAAAGTGAGCATAATATATTTTATCTGCCCAACAGGTACCAAAGCAGGTCCATTCCACTGAGACATAAAACTCTTCCAACAAGTTGCTTTGTCTGAAAGAATCCCCATCAGTCAGGTTTAACTTTTCTAGAAACTGCACTACAGTCTGAGCTTCTTTCTATCGATCCTCCTCCCTCCCCATTCTCCTTACACAGATGTCAGACCTGCACTATGGTTTGAAAGTTCTCCTTGCCTTCTTCTGTTCCCTCTTCCAATAAATTTCTTATGTCTGCTCCTTCTTTGGTATCTGCTTCCAGTGGACTTGAACTAACATAATTGTGATTTTATTTTTAATTGGCTAGACAGAATTTGGGCTGGGAAACTGTTGGCCGAATAAGTTTGTAAATATGATATATATGTTTGCTCGCTTGTAGTTTGCACTGGGTGGTGGAGGGCAGGTTGTAAACCAGGCAGGGTTGTTATAGCCTAAGGCTTAGTTTTAAGACTAAGCTTTTCCCCATACCTTTGACTGTTGCATGTTAGAGGGTGGTGTATTCTCATGAGGAATCCCATTATGCCTCAGATAAGTGACTTTGTATCAGAGACTTCCTTGTTTGTATATTGCATTAAAGGTTTGATTTCTACACTATAAAATGGAGCAGAGGAGCCCATGCTGGAAGAGAGCAGAGAAAGGTCACGTGGAGGAAATGAGAAGCAGCTAAGATGGTGGAGTGCTGAAGGAGAAGCCAGTTTGTGCAGAGAAAAGGAGATGGCGAACAGAGGTGAATAAGGCTGGTGAGGTAGAAACTGATTCTAGGAAACTCGGATAAGCCAGTGGCTTTGGGAGCCCTGAATGGAAAGGGAAGTGTTTTCCCACTGTGTGTATTTCTTGCCCATTGGGTGCAAGCTAGGATTAAAGCTAATGGCCCACCAGTTCTTGGCTCCATTGTTTCATTACCATCTGTCTGAATCAAATGCGAACCTGCATGGGCCAGGCGGCTGTGATGGTGGCGGCTACTGGCTTTATAGAAACAAAAAATGAAATCGATTTTGAGACTAGAATACAATGTTACCTCCAAGTTAATTTATTTAATGTATTCACCTGGCCTATCTCAGAGCATTCTGAGGGCAAAAGCAATACTACTGACCTGGGTTATACCAGGAGGACCCACAGAAGAGAAGCACGGTTAGCATTGGGGGAATAGCCTCATGAAAGAGAGAATAGGACTGTCCTGATACTCTGCTGATCACTTCCCTACAAGGGTAGAGCCATAGCTTGGTTGGATACAGGCTAACTGCTTAAGCCCAATGGATTAAGGGAGCAAAAGTCTAAGAAATGTTAAAGAGGAAGCTTTATTCCCACTCCAGTGTTTTCTGTAGAAGAAGCTCCACTAATGTAATACTCCTGTCTACTTTCTGCCAATCCCTCTTACTCCTCCACAGAGAACAAGTAGTGACTTTTTTTCTTGATATGCTAGAAAGAAAAAAAAAAAGGTTATATGCCTTTCTCAGCCCTTTTCTACCTCATTTTAACTTGGGACCCACAAAGAGCAGGCATTGTATTCTGCTTCCCCACTCCACATATTGTACAGGGGCATGCTACTGTGTGGGGAGACCAGCAGGTTCAACACTACCTGATGTATGACTGGTGTTCCTTGGTAGGAAGCCTATTGTTGCCATACATCTAAGCCACATCTTCAATTCTAGACTTTAGAATTTTAACCAGTAATAGTTGACCACCATCTGTTTACCTCCTTATTATTTATTTGTTTGTTTGTTTGTTTGTTTGTAGCAAGAGGGACAGATAGGGACACACAGGCAGGAAGGGAGAGAGATGAGAAGCATCAATTCTTCGTTGTGGCTCCTTAGTCTCCTTAGTTGTTCATTGATTGTTTTCTCATATGTGCCTTGACTGGGGGGCTACAGCAGAGTGAGTGACCCCTTGTTCAAGTCAGCAACCTTGGGCTCAAGCCAGTGACCTTGGGATTTAAGCCAGCAACCTTGGGCTTCAAGATAGGTAACCTTTGGGCTTGTAAAGCCAGTAGCTGCGGCCACCATCACAGCCGCCTGGCCCATGCAGGTTCACATTTGACTCAGACAGACGGTAATGAAACAAAAGAGCCAAGAACTAGTGGGCCATTAGCTTTAATCCTAGCTTGCACCCGGTGGGTAAGAAATACACACAGTGGGAAAACACTTCCCTTTCCATTCAGGGCTCCCAAAGCCACTGACCAGGGCTCCTAAAGCCACTGACTTATCCGACTTTCCTAAAATCAAAGGTTTCTACCTCACCAGCCTTATTCACCTCTGTTCTCCTTCTCCTTATCTCTGCACAAACTCTTCACAAACTGGCTTCTCTTTCAGCACTCCGCCATCTTGGCTGCTTCTCCTCTCTTCTATGCGGCCTTTCTCTGCTCTCCTCCTGCATAGGCTCCTCTGCCCCATTTTATAGTGTAGAAATCAAAACCTTTAATTCAATATACAAACAAGGAAGTCTCTTATACAACGTCACTTATCTGAGGCATAACGGGATTCCTCATGAGAGTGCACCACCCTACATCATGCAATAGTCAAGGGCGTGGGGAAAAGATTAGTCTTGAGAAGATCTTAGTATTAAAAGGGTGGGAAAGGCTTAGTGTTTTGTTTTTGTTTTACAGAGACAGAGAGTCAGAGAAAAAGATAAATAGGGACACACAGACAGAAACAGTGAGAGATGAGAAGCATCAATCATCAGTTATACATCGTAGCACTTTAGTTGTTCATTGATTGCTTTCTCATATGTGCCTTGACTGGGTGCTACAGCAGACCGAGTAACCCCTTGCTCAAGCCAGCGACCTTGGGTCCAAGCTGGTGAGCTTTTTCTTCTTTTTCTCAAACCAGATGAGCCGCGCTCAAACTGGGACCTTGGGGTCTTGAACCTGCATCCTCCACATCCCAGTTTGATGCTCTATCCACTGCACCACTGCCTGGTCAGGCTTAATCTTAAAACTAAGCCTTAGTTTATAACTACCCTGCCTGCTTACAGCCTGTCCCCCACACCAAATGCAAACTATAAGCAATCAAACATAGATATCATATTTACAAACTTATTTGACCAACAGGGCTCAAGCCAACAATCATGGGGTCATGTCTATGATCCCACGCTCAAGTCAGTGACCCCTCACTCAAGCTGGTGAGCCTGCTCTCAAGCCTGTGACCTTGGGGTTTCAAGCCTGGGTCTTCTATGTACCAGTCTGACACTCTAGCCACTGCACCACTGTCTAGTCAGGCGTCCTTCTTATTTTTTTATTTTTTATTTTTTTAAAATCTCATAACTATTTCTGAACTCCAGTGGGAAGAAGGAACTCTCTATCCCTTTTTACCTGGGAGCAAACTGAGATGTAGTGAGACAAGTACATTTTCCAAGATCACACAGTAACAAGTGGCACAATTATAAGTCAAATAGAAGTTAAATTCTTAACTTTTATGCTTGTCTTTATTTATTTTGTCATTTTTTGTTATTACTCTATTTTCTTAATGAAAGCTTTTGATACACACAAATTAAAAACATACAACTAATTAATACATTAGGAGTGTTGAAAAGTTTATGTCCTATAGTCTTCAATTTATATTTCTAGCTTGTTTTAAAACTTTTAAGTTGTTACATTTGAAACCCCTCACTGATTGTCCTGAGAATTACTTTAAAAAAAGGTTATTTGAAGGAAAACATAACTTCAAGTTATCTTATTCTCTCATATGACCTCTATCACATGACAAAGTTTGGACCAAAACTGTGTTTGCCCCAAATATTTTCATCTGTGTTTTGGGGAACTAGAAAAGTTTGAATCTACATATTTCAAATAGTTTGAACATAATAGCCCAGGAAGTAGAATTCAAATGAAAAAGTACTCATCTTAAAAATCAAGTAGAATTTCTCAAACTTACAAATATGCTCCACACTTCCCAGAATGTCATTGTCTGTCATTGTTTCTGTTTTGTCTGGATTGTTTTATTATCTGAATTGTTGGTTTATGTAGTGATGTAAATATTTTGTTTGAACCTACTTTATAAAAATGAATGGAAAGCAGAAAAATAAAGTGCTAATACCCATGATTATTTAAGTAAGACAAAGATGGAAAATGTTAAGCATGCTAAAATAAGCAAATATTTGGCCTCAGTTAAATTTTCATTGGACTTTTTTTTAAATTGAAAGGTGGGGAGGCAGAAAGACAGACTCCCTCATGAGCTCCAACTGGGATCCACCCAGAAAGCACCTGTTGTTCAGCAACTGGGCTATTTTAGTGCCTGAAGTGAGGTCATGGAACCATTCTCAATGCCCAGAGCCAACTTGCTCAAAACAATCAAGCTATGGCTGCAGGAGAGAGAGGTGGAGAAGCAGATGCTCACTTCTTCTGTGTGCCCTGACTAAGAATTGAACCCAGGACTTCTGGGTTGACGCTCTACCATTGAGCCAGCTGGACAGGGCTAATTCTCATTGAACTTCAGCTGGTCAACTGTTTAATTATAAATGTAAAAAAACCCACAAATTTTAAATAAATGTAAAAGAACCCCACAAATTTTAAGGATTTGTTCAAAATGCAAAGATGTAGTGACAGAGAAAATAGACATATAAAATGAATTGGAAATCAGTATCAAGAAGTTTCCCAGGAATCCCAATGCAAAGAGAAGCATTAGTTCCACAGCTCTGTTAACAGGGATATAGTTTGTGGCTTGATTCTTCTACAAGAAGATAAAGAAGACTGACATTTTAATTTATTTCTTGAGAAAGACATCATACAATCTCATGTGTGATTCCCTACAAATCCCCTGAAACACCACCCTTAGCAAGCCTTTGACAACATTTAGATCTATTTCTTCTGATTATTAAATATTTTCCAGGAAGACATTACTTTGGGAAATTCTTTTTTTTTCTGTATATTGCTGTTTAATGTATCCATGAATTATTTGGCATGGTATTATAACCCTTTCAGTTGCAAATAACAGAAAAGTACAATTCAAAAGGCTATGGCAGGTACTTTGAGTCAGTAAACACATAGAGTGCATTCAAAGACAATTTTTCCTTTCATCCTCATTACTCATACTGAGGGACTGGTTCTTCCCTTAGGAAAAATCTAGACCAGGACACTTCTAGATAATAAAAGTCATCTGATGACATCTAGTTGTATGAATTGCTTTGTTTTATTAATCAAAATGTTCAGTAATTTAAATGTAAAAGTGAAAATTCCAAATTTTATTTAAAGTTTCTCCCTTTAAAAAAGTATTTGCAATGACAGGGGAGCTAGTTAGCTTCATCTCTGTTTTCCTACTTGGTGCTTCTACTCCACCCTCCCCAATCACCAAGAGGCTGCCTCTTGATCCTGCAGAGTAAAGAGAGAGAGATGAATAAGAAGTAAGGGGCAGGAAATGTCTTACCTGACTGGCACCAAGGTATTCTGGCATAGGTTTCCTCCAGCTGTGGCAAATGTTTAAAGCTGTCTCTTTCCGGCTGATGTTCAAAGCTAACTATTATTCTCGTGGGTGGTTTCATGGGTACTTTGGAGGCGCCCTCATTGAACTGCCTGTCCTGTGGGTAAAACATTTACCTCTAGCTGGTCACTTATGTTTCCTCCCACAGCAGTGGTAATCAGGTGAACCAATCTTCTGTTAGGGTCACTTCACTTTTCTGAGCAGAGCTCTTGAGCAAAATTTGAAATGGCTCCAGGTTGGCTCTCCTCTCCTGAGCCCACACCTTACTGATGAAAAACACTCACAATCCTTGTCCCCGCTTTCAGCATAAATGCAACTAGCACTCAGTGCAAGCTGGGTTCTTTTTCTCTCTACACTTTAGACCAATAGCTAAAGCTTCTTGTCTTGCCTCTCTGTGACTTACTTAAAATTCATCACTACCTCATCCATTGCAGCAACAACAGTCATTTTTAGTAGTTGTCCAAATATTATGGCTACTCCAAGATTAAGAGCATGATTTCCTACTTCCCTCTCCATAGAAAGGTCATATTGCAAGCATTTTGTAGATGACAAAGTTATCAGATAATAATTCTATATAACAATAAAATATAAAAGAATTTTGTTATAGAATTACATTTGTAACATGTAACTATAATTACAAAATATAAAATTATTATAAAATACAAAACAATTTTATATATAATAAATTATAAAATTACATATCATGTCACTATATATTTATATATATATAATATATTTAAAAGTTTCTATAGCTATCATTCTTTCCTATCTTCGAAGGTATAAGAGCTAGAAAGCATGGCACAGAGCTTCTTGTCCAATGAATGTACAAAGTCAAAGAAGAGCATATGAAATAAGCTCTACTTTTTTCTCTTAAACAAATGCCTCAGAATGGTGGGGTAAACTGCCCAAACATTTCATTCCCCAAAGCATTCTGCTCAAGTGCTCATTTCTGGGAAGCCATCTCCATCATAGTAGCTGAGATTCCCTCTCCAATAAAAGTTTAGTGGTTCATAGATTCCTCCGTCCTGCTGGATCCTCTTCAGTAGGAGGAATATAAGTGATAGAAGTGCCCACATAGGTGGTCTCCTTGAGCTTGAGATAGGACTGACTTCCTTAATTGTGCTACACCGGGTATGAAGCATGAAGCCATGTATCAAGTGAGGACCTAGTTCTCCATACTGAGAATGAGAGGCTTTACTAAATTTAGGGTAAAAGTGAAAGGTGGGGAATGTTGACAAGTTGAGTAAAGATCAGTCTCATTACCTTTTTCTGGTTGTAAGCCCTTCACAGGATTTTTTTCATGCATAAAATTACTTGGCACAAATTATTTGGACAGGTCTCATTTAGAGTAATGATTATGTGCATAGATGTTGGGAGTTAGACAGTTAAGGTTCTAATCCTCACTCTTCTACTTGCTGACTGTGTGGCCTTAGACAAGTTACCTGAGCACATTCATGAAGTGAGGGCTGGGAGTGCTCACTTCTGCTCCTCAAAGCATCTAAAAATCTGTTGAAATAAGAATCTGAAAAAAAAAAAAAGAATCTGAAGCTCATGGCTGTCTGATTGACTTAAAGGGAGCATGTAGACAGGATTATCTGGTCAAGGAGAACCTCCTGGTCTATTTTTATTGCGTTTTCATTCCCCCAGAGAAGCCAACAACTCAAGAGGTAAGTTGACAGGGCCTACATCTTTTCCAGGAAATATCTAAAGGCTCTAAGTCAAGGCTATAGGCAACTAGCCATATGTTTTGAGGTGGAAGAAACCAGCTAACATTGCAGCTTTTGAGAGAGAGTTTTACAAGATCCAGGGACAGCCATGTAGCTGGGCATCCAAGAGATAAGAACCCAATTTAGAAATGGGAAGAATCTCTAAAACCCTCAGCTACCGTGGTCAGATTACATAGAGCCTTTACTCCAGCATGACATCATTGATCTGACAGCTACACCCCTCATGTCTTTCCCTCAAGTCCCACCTTCCCCTATTTAGGCGGCATCCTTGTGCTGGCACTGATTCATCTCTGTTGCAATATTTCATTCAAAATGCATGTGTAACAAAGACCCAGTTCCTCATTCCTGAAACAGTCAATGGACAGTTACCTGAAATAGGGAGTCAGAGCTGAAATTCTGAAACAGAACAATGCTGTTCCCTGGAAATGAGTGATTTATTTCCTCATCTAAAATTTAATTCCTATGCCTGACTTATGGTGGTGCAGTGGATGAAGTGTCAACCTGGAATGCTGAGGGCACTGGTTTGAAATTCCAGACTTGCCCAGTCAAGGCACATATGAGAAGCAACTATGAGTTGATGCTTCCCATTCATCCCCCCTTCTCTCTCTCTCTTCACTCTCTAAAATTAAGAAATAAAATCTTAAAATAAATAAATAAAATAAAACTTAATCTCTTTAATATGACTCCCAAGATATCTGATTAAAAAAAAAAAAACAACAACAAAAGCACAGAAGAGAACTGAAGAGAGAATATTTCATTTTTTTGCTCTACCTTTTTTATTATTAATGTTAGCCTTGTCTGGTCCCACAACAACACCTCTCCTTTTCATGAACATGTGTCTCTTATTCATGAATAGGCAAATCTTTCCCAGAAGTCCCTAGGCAGACTCGCCTTTATGTCTCACTGATCACAATTGTATAAGGTGACCTATTCATTTCTGCAACATTCACTGGCAAGGAGAGTGATTGGCTTAAGGAAGCACAGGGCCAAGTGAAAGAGGATAAATTACAAGGGAAAACAGGGGGTTCTGTTAGAAAGAGGAAGAAAGAGAACAGATGTTGAGTAAACAATACCAAGTTCACTCACCCATTGAGGATCCGTGTGCTCCTCTGTGTCACAGACCAAACTTAACTTTCTGCTTCCTAATTACTCAGGCCTACATCTTGAGCAGTAACGGATTTTGCTGAAAGAAAGGTGATCTGTGCAACTTACTCTTACTAGGACTGCCTTTTTTGTCTTTCACATAGATACTTTTTCTCTACTGCTGCTTTTGCTGTTTTTGCTTTCCCATTGAGACAACTTCTATTCCTTCATCACGCCATGCCTCTTAGGAATATTAGACCACATGGGATTGCAATGGAATTGTGTTGCTGACCTGTAAATAAAGCTCTACTAACATCCTAATCAAATGGGCTAAAACTATATGGTAGGATTTTCAAAATATATCTATACAACTCTAGGAATATTTCATGCACATACACACACAGAAAGAATTCTGTGGTCAAGTAAGTTTGGGCAATGTATATGCTGTCTTTTTGTTTAGACTGCAGATGCAGAGGCTCTGAGAAGTCCTGCAGTTAAATAGCCTCACTTAGAATGAGTTTTGGAATCAAACTGCTTGTGTTCAAATCTGAGTTCTACCACTTTCAGGCTGTGTAAGCTCTTTAGCCTGACCTGTGGTGGCACAGTGGCTAGAGCATCAGCTTGGAATGCTAAAGTCACTGGATCAAAGCCCTGGGCTTCCCTGGTCAGGGCACATATGACAAGTGACAAATGAACAACTAAAGTAAAGCAACTGTGAGTTGATGCTTCTTGCTCCCCCATCCTCTTTCTGTAAAATTAATAAATAAAATCTTTTTAAAAATGTTTAGCTTTTTAAACCTCTATTTTATCATTTCAGAAAAAAGTCTAATGGTGCTATTTAATGGGGGGGTATGCTGTGAGTAGTAGGTGAGAAAATCCACATGAAGCCTTTAACACAGCTTTCTCATTCATTTAACAAATATTTATTGAATACCTACCATGTGTCAAGATCCCAGGTCTCATGAAACCTATATTCTAATGGGGAAGGGAAAGGACAGACAATTAGGTCCTGTGGCATTAGCATGCTTGATGTATTTACGGAAAAGCAAGGGAGCTAGAATGCTAAATGAGAATAAGTAAAAAAGAAGGTAGTTTAAAAGACAACAACAACAACAAAATGCCAAATTATGTAAGGATAATCAAAGGTCTGAAGTAAAATTCTTAGGCAGATAGAACAGTAGCTGTGAAGGTCCTAAATCAGGACCAAGGTTAACCTATTCAATCAACAAAAAGTGGCTGATAGAGCTAAAGTATACTGATCAAGGGGAAGAGTTTAGATGAGGTCCAAAAAGTTGTCTAGGTCAGATTACATAGAGCCTTATATTACAATTATAGACCAGTGTAAGGAATATACATATACTTTTTAAGTACATTGAAAATAATTAGCTATAACTGTTGTTATTCATGAGATACTATTGTGTTGACTATATTGAGAAATGCTGCTTTAAAACCAATTCTAATTTAATGCTTTTTCTCATCCCCCATATCAATCAATTCCTAAGTGTTGTGAATTATACCACAGGAAGACTATAGCAGGAACTTGCTAAAAGCTTTCCAAATTCTTTTTTACTTTTTAAGTTATAGTTCGATCAAATCACTCCTCTCCTCAAAATTTTCTAATGACTCTTCACTTGTACCATTGACCCTTTAAGAACATGGGAGTTAGGGGTGTTGACCTCGGCACAGTTTAAAATCCACATAAACTTTTGACTCCTCAAAACTTAAGTTGTCCCTTGGAATCCATGAGAGACTGGTTCCAGGACTCCCCACACATACCAAAATTTTCAGATGCTCAAGTGCCCTGTATAAAAGGGTGTAGATCAGATCAATGTATAGTCAGCTCTCTGGATCAGCAGATTCATAATGTTGGATCAAATAACAGCTCTGAAAAGGGGCTAATATTTAAAATATATAGAGAACTCACAAAGCTCAGCAGCAAACAAGCAAATAATCCAATTAAAAATGGGAAGAGGACCTGAATAGACACTTCTCCAAAGAAGACATACAAATGGCCAACAGATATATGAAACAATACTCATTTTCACTAGCTATTAGAGAATTTCAAATCAAAACTACAATGAGATACCACTTTACACCTGTTAGATTGGCTATTATCAGCAAGACAGGCAGTAACAAGTGTTGGAGAGGGTGTGGAGAAAAAAGAACCCTCATTCACTGCTGGTGGGAATGTGAACTACTACAACCATTATGGAAAAAAGTATTGTGGTTCCTCAAAAAATTAAGACTAGAACTACCATATGACCCAGAAATCCCTCTACTGGGATAATCTACCCCCAAAATTCTAAAACATTGGTACATAAAGACACATGTACCCCCATGTTCATTGTAGCATTTTTCACAGCGGCCAAGACATGCAAACAACAAGTGTCCCTCGAGAGAGGATTGGATAAAGAAATTGTGGTACATACATATAATGGAATACTACTCACCCATAAGAAATTATGACATAGTGACATTTATGACAACATGGATGGACCTTAAGAACATTATATTGAGTGAAATAAGTAAATCAGAAAAAGCTAAGAACTATATAACTTCACACAAAGGTGGGATACAAAACTGAGACTCATGGACATAGATAAAAAGTGAAGTGGTTGTAGGAGGAAGGGGTGTAGTGGAGGGAGTGGGGAAAGGGTGTAAAGAGGGACAAATATATGGTGACAGAAAATGATTTGACTTTAGGTGATGGGTATAAAACATAATTAACAGTTAAAATGCTATAGAAATTTTTACCTGAAGCCTATGTACTCTTATTGATCAATGTTACCCTGTTAAATTTTATTTTCTAAATAAAAAATAAATATTTTTTATTTATTGGAAAAAAATCTATGTATAAGTGGACCCAAAATCATACCCGGTTCAAACCCATGTTGTTCAAGGGTCAACTGTAGAATTAAGTTCATGCCAAGTAGCTGGCAAAAATTTAAGTGTTCACCTCTAGGCGTCCCTCAACATATTCCTGTTAAAGGTTCTGAATGTACAAACTCTACTCTGAAGGTACATGCATGGTCAGAGTTCTACCACTTAGCTATGCCATTCCCTAAGCTTGGACTCTCCTCTGCATTCTTTGCTTGTTGGAAGTCTTCCTTCAGAGCCAGCAGAGTTTCCACTTCTCTGAAGCTGTGCCTGATATTCCTAGACAGTCAGTCCCTCAGTCCTTCAGCCATGTACCTGTCAGTGTCCCTTGTGCCTCGGTTTGGTGTGCTTGTCAGATTGCCTTTCTGTGGACTTGGTTGTGTCATGCCTCTCACTCCCATAAACTGTCAGCACATTGAAAGCAAGGGCTTTATGTTGTATTTTCTAGAACTAGTGCCCAACACACTTGCTAATACATAGCAAAGGCTCAATAAGTTGGTGATGAAGTGAAATTTAAGAGGCAGGAATGTGACAAGCACCTTTACAAAAAGCATGAGGACACAAAGAGAATAATAACAATAAGTCAATAATAGCAGCTACCATTGATTGACTTCTCACTGTAGTATAGACACTATCCATAGGGTTTGCCATTTAACGCTCATACCAACCCAGTGAGGTAGGTGTTGTAACCTCCAGTTACAATGAGGTTAAATCACTGGTCCAAGTAAGCAACAGGGTTCAAACTCAGGTCCTTCTAGCTTCCAAGCCTGTGCTCTTTTTGCTATACATTGTATCAGTTGGGATCTAGCCAGGAAAATAAACAAGTCTTTCAGAGGAAGGAAATTTTTTTTAACAGAGGATTAGTTACACAGATGAATGGAAGGGTGAAAAAGCCAAATAAGGAATGAGGAGCCAATCCAGAGATTTAGCAAAATTGGGAGGTCATTCCGCTTGTTGCATGGTGACACTGGGGAAAGATGGTGCTACCAGAGCCCAGAAACCTGAACTGACCGGCAGAGGAAGCTAGAACCACGGGGGAACTGCCCAAGGGAGACCTGAGGCCAGGAAGGGAGAGGCTGTCCAGTGGGCCCCTGCCAGATTCCACAGGAAGCAGGGAAAGAAAGAGTGAGAAATGCCCTGGCTTCTCCCTTCCTCCGCTTTCAGTCTTTGATGGTGCTTCCCATGGCTTTAATGTATCAAGAGCCAAAGAACAAGAGAGTCTGTGAGAGCAGAGCCCCGGGAGGGTGTGATGGGTCTGAGATCGGCGGAAGCAGCCTATCTCACCATCCCAAATGAAAAAGGCTATGAAATAAAACAGTCTTCAATTTGGGGCCACGACGAATGGCAAAGATATTAAGCAAATTCAAAGAAGGGGAGATGAACGGTGGCTGCAGTAGCGAGAGAGACTCCTCAGGAGGGGAGAAATTATACTGATTCCTTAAGAACAGTAATTTCAGTAGGTGAAGAAGAAAATGTAGGTGTTACTGACAGAAGGAACTACTTAAGTATTTTCCTGCAGGTAAAGAATACTATTCATTCCTTTAAAAAATAAATCACTCTAGCAATATCTATAATATACAGGTAGAGTATAAAGTAATGAAAAGCAAACACTATCCAAATTAAGGAATTAATGTCATTATTTGCGATTTACTTTTTAAAAAATGCTTATATATACTAGATGCATACATATATGTCTGTATGGTAAAACATACCTTTATAATCATTTTAAGTGTACAATTTAGTAAATCAATAACATTTACAATATTGTGCAACTGTCACCATTATCTATTTCTGAGCCTTTTCCATCATCTCACACAGAAACTCTATGGCAATCAGCAATAACTCTACATTCTTCTCTCTCCATAAGCCCTAGTAATTAATTTACTTTCAAATGTACCCCCAAAATAAAATGGGTTAATGGATGGTTACAGAAATGCTAATAAAATGTTAAGAGATGGATAGACGTGTAGAAAAACGTGCTAATGGGAATACCTAGTTGGTGGATATATATGTTCTGTAATTTTTTTCAAGTTGTATGTTTGCAGTTTTTCTCAATAAAATGTGAAAGGAAAAATTTCATGCTTGGGCCCTCAATCAGTATTCTGATTTAATCGGTTGTGTTTGGGCCTGGACATCAGAATTTTTAAACTATTCTTTAGATGATTCTGATGTGGGGCCAGGTGTGAGGACCACTGCATTAGAGTATGCCATGGGATCACGGAGGAAGAGTGAGCAGAGTTGTACAGGAAGGGCGGAAAGAGAGAGGGAGGTAGCTACGTGCATATCGAAGGTAGGGCCTTCAGGCTAGGCTTATGTGCTGTGTGGATGGACAGGCAGATGGACCAGTTCCACGTAAAAGAGGCAAGAAGCAGTTTCTCGGTGGGTTATTGAGGACATGGTATCCATCAGGGTTCTCTGAAGTTCTTAAAATGAGACTGAGAGGTGTATACTAAATTTAAGCATATAATTTTGCTTGATTTTTCCTTTGCACTGCTTCCTATGGCCTTACCTAAGAACATCCATTCTTTCAGAATACTTTAAGCCTGTTGGCTGCCTTTAACCCTTACAAAGGATAAGATCCATTTTAACGTGTATATACATACACTTTCATGCTTGACTAACTTATCTTTAAGTCATTTTCATGGAAATGAAGAGATGGACTGCTGAAGAAGGAAGAAAATGTTATAACCTAGTTGGGCTTGGGCTCATGGATCAGCAGGGAGAAAACAAGAGTAAGCTAGGCCTGGGCAATATAGAGACCAGCAATTGAGCCTAGCTGTCAGGCTTGGAAACAATGATTCCAATAAAGCATCTGTTACCCAATTAACCAGTAAAAAAATGGTCATTGCCACTCCCCAGAGAACTGATATCTGTACTGCCAAAAAGCAATGTGCCCGCTGCAGTAGTACTTATATATGCTGTAACCCTTCTTCACGCCCGGATATTTTAAGTCTTACTTTAAGGGTCATGGTGATGTATAAGGTTGTTTGTCCCTGAAGTAAATGATCCCAGTCCATTTCACCATGTAAAAGGCAACAGGAACACTAACATCTGATCCCTTGTCATGGGACCCTAGCCTGGCTGGGTACAGTTGCCAGCTGGAGGCAGAACAGGGCCCAAGGGCAAAGGCAGAATGGCACATGAGGAAGAAGACCAAAGGTCAGTTATAGAGCAGCTGTATCACAGGTGAGATCTAAGGGGAAACTGCTGGACTAAAAGCAGGAAGCAAACAGAAGTTCAAGAGCCAGAGGAATGCAAGAACACATCAGGAAGGGAGATGTAAGACAGGAAGAGAATCAGAGTTTTGGCTATGAATGAAGCTCATTCTTGTTGGGAGCTGGCCCTGTGGTGCTTGGGTGAGCAGGAAGGAGCTAGGAAGTGCAGGGTGGGACAAACTTAAAAAAAAAAAAGCCCTAAACGATGTTATCACAGCCTACTAACAGTTCATTTTGATGACTCTGAGCCATGGAAGAAGTTAAATGTGGCATCTTTCATAAGGCAAGAGAAGTGTATGAAACATTTTAGAAAAGCCTGTGAATAATATGGTTAAAAGGGGGGGTGTGTCCTTTCATCCTTAAAAGAATAACGTCAGTTGCCAGGAAAATTCACATATGTGTTAACCCACATTGCCTCCATAAATCTAGGTAGCAGTGGCAGTGATTCAGGGAAGAGGAGGCAAAGCTTTTTAACTTCAAATGTCTCCTTTTCTCCCAGCTAGAGTGACAGCTGTTTTCCTTTCTCCCTGCTTTTGGAGTTGTAAGGTATATCAACATTTATATGGAGCTTTGATCCAACTTAGAAATATGAAACTTTCAAGGAAACACTATAATGGCTGGCATAAATCACTAAAAAGGCTTATTTGCTATGTACAGTGGGGCTGTGACACTTAATTGGCCCTGGTGGGTACTAACATTAAGATGTAGGAGAGAGGAAGGGTAGGGAGTAGAAGGACAGAGCCCCAAGGCCTCATGGAGAAGGACAGGAGTGCCCCAAAGGAAAGTGACTGTTGTCTCCAGATGGAGTACTGTGGGAAAGAACACTTGATAGATATCTACTACAGCCTTTCAAGTTCACACAGGTAATGAGTGACATAGCAGGGACTTGAACCCAGGTTTGGCTATCTCTAAATGTTTTTATTTCTCCTACTGATATGTCTCTTTTGCTGGGGAAAACATAATTGCTGCCAAACTGGTGTTCCCCTGTGCCTGCCCTCTCTCCTAACCTGCTTTCACCCCCAGCCTGGAGTCCGCTTGGATGGAAATGCAGCATATAATGGGCTCAGAGTTAATCATCTGCAGGTTTTCCCTGATAAGTCACAGTATGTTTGCTGCACTCCTTCCAAGAGTCAACAGCAGCTATGGGGATGTGGCGAGAGTGGCCTATGGCATTCAGAGCGCTGGCCCAGATGGGAGGCAGTGCACTGGGGAGCCTATCTGAACACCACCATCTGGAATGCCTCTGTTGCCCTGAAGGCACTTGTCTGCGTCTCCAATGGACACATTGGAGCTTAAATGCCAAAAACTGAGCCAAGTACACTGGATGTACAAATGGCCTGACGTCAGTGGAATTTGCTCATAATTTAGGCCTCATGTGTGATGTACTGTCTGAACTAAAAGATCTGTCAAAACAATCAGGGAGGAGGAAGAGAAGGAAGAAGAAAAAGTGGAGGAGGAGAAAGAGGAAGGAGAGAAGGAAGAGGTGGAAGGAAAAGTAGATGAGGAGAAGAAGGAAGAGGAAATTAGGACACGGCCAGGGACTGTGGCAGAACAGGTTCAGCTTTGACTCCTTGGGCCAACGGTCCCTGTAAATTTGTTGAAAGTGTCAGTGCCAAATAAAACATGGCCTTTTAAAGCACTGAATTACGTGAGTGCAGAGCTGTTAAAATCAGTGTAGCAAAAATCCAGCTGGGTTTGGCCAGGGCCACAAAGTACAAAATGATGATCACTTGTTCTGCCAAGACTCAAGGTTCCCCAGACGCGGTGGCCTGAGCAGTTATTTGGGTATATGTCCAGATCACCATTCTTTAAAACAAAAAATGTGCTATTAAGAAATAGACATCTGTTGTTTGTGCATGCCTTTTGTCCAGAGGTGAGTGAAACGAACACAGTTTTAGCAGGGGTCCCTGTAAGTGCTGGGAGATTCTAGGAGACGTGGAGTGTTCTAGACGGGGAGAGAAAGCCATGCTACAATCAAGAAGCGTTTAAATATAAGCATTTCTGGTGAATTGCCTAAACAGACTTTGAAAGAAAAGCACCAAATCACCAAGATTACAATAATTTGTCATGATTTATTATTATTGTTGTTGTTATTATTATTATTGAGAAAGAGGAACATTTGTGCCTGTATGTGCACTGACGAAGGAAACAAACCGGCAACCTCTGTGCTCTGGGACGATGCTCCAACCAACTGAGCTATCTAGCCAGGGATTAATATTTTTATTTTTTAAGATACAAATAGAGGAAGGGAGAGAGAGGGGCGGGGGAAGGGAAACACTCATTTGTTTTTCCACTCAGTTGTGCATTCTTTGGTTGCTTCACACGTCTGCCCTTACAGAGGATTGAACCCACTACCTTGTTGTTTGGGGAGAATGCTCTTAACCAACTGAGCTAACCAGCCAGGGTCTACTTTTTCATTCTTAATAAAATTTACTTTAAAACTTATTTTTAAATTTGTAATTTTGTATTGTTTTTTACTGAGGACAGGCCCAAAGTAATAAAGCTTCATGAATCTGTCTCTCTCTGCCTCCAATTGCTTTTCTTCTGGTCACCACACCTTAACCCAGTGGTTCTCAAATGTTTTGAAGTCGGGGCACATTTAAAATCTTACAGATAATTGTAGGCGCACGATATACAAATTTCTGAGAAATATGTTATAATAATTAAGTCAAATATTAAAGAAAAAATATATAAAGACCAAGCATGCTTTTATGGTAATTAACCAAAATAAATACGTCAAAATTAAATTTATTCTGACATTAAAAAACATTTTTATGTTACAATTTTTGAGTTATGCTTTTTAGAATTCTAAATAAGATGGGCTAAAAAATTTTAAAATGACAAAAAAAGTTATCTTTTTATATATAGAGATACATTCTTAGTAAGATTTAGTAAATCCGGCAGGTCCCAGCACAAATTGTTTTGACAGTTAAGTTTCTTCATTCTTGTGTTTATGAGAAACATGAACCTGATGTGTCTTAGCGATTTCTTCTATGTTTGGGCATCTATTTGAAAGGCAAACTCTCATTTTCTCATCAATACATTGAAGAATTCCTCTGTTTTTACTCTTAATTGTGTTGAGTGCAGAAAACCCCCACCATACATATCACCTTAACTTTACACCAAACAAAGGATAGAAGAAACTTGCCTCCAGTCTTTCTGAGAACATGGGGGGTAGTGTAAACAATCCAACACCACAGCTTAACAGCCTTTTACAACCTAATCAGGCAAGTGAGGTGGGGGGTTGGGCAGACTGTTAGCTTACAGCCAATTCCCCATACCTCTGTCCCCCAAAAATCCAAACTCCAAAACCCTGTTGGTTTTTTGGTCCCCAACAGGCACATATTTCTCTGGAATACCATAGAGCGCACCTGGAAATCTTCTAGGGCGCACCAGTGCACCCTGGCTCACACTTTGAGAACCACTGCCTTAACCTATCTTTGTGGAAAGGCCATAAGACTCACTTGGCAGTAGGCCTACAATTCAGGCTCTGCCAAACAGAAGAACAGTGATTGGGGCTGAAATAAGCATTTGATTTACTTTGGACCAATGAGAATCAGAGTCAGAATTTTTGCTGGATCTTTCTACCATAGTTAAGTTGTGGGAATGCAAGTCTGACATTGTCAATAGGCATATTGCTTCTATAAGAGGAACTTGCCTGAGAATTAAATTAACATAGAAGAAAGCAGAGCTGAGAGATAAAAGGAAGACAAGTCCTGTGGTGTCACTTTTTGCCCCTGAAACCAACTGCTTTGAAGTTGGTATATATAACCCTGGGCTTTTCAAATAAACAAGTCAAGAAAGTCTTCATTTTGTTTAAGGTAGTTAGAGCTGGGTTTCTGGTATTTGCAGCAACTTAAAGAGTTTTGATTAATACAGGTCCTGTCATGGCTAAAAAATAAAAATGATAACTATTGAGTATTTGCCTCTTTTCCCCTCAGCTTTCTTGAGAATTAATTGACATGTAACATTGTTTAAGTTTAAGGTGCATACCTTGATGATTTGATACACAGATATCTTGCAAAATGGTTCCTCTAATAAGGTTAGTTATATCTACTACCTCGCATACTTACAATTTTTTGCCTCTTAATAGTTATAATAGTAGATAATGCTTATTAACCACTCTTATTAAGGGTTAAGTAATCCATTGCATTTTTTGTGCAATCTTATGAGGTACATACTATTAGTATTATGCCATTTTACTAAAGAAGAAATTGTGGTATCTATAAGGTAAATAACTTACCCAATTTGTATGCATTCTGGTTTTAGACCTTGGACTACACTGTGCTGCTTGAGCCAACTGATTCAGATGTTACTAACATTATTTTAAAAAGAGTCTCATGCTTGATTGGTGGTGGTGCCATGAATAGAGCATCAACCCAGGAGGTTGAGGACCCATATTCAAAGCCCCAAGGTCTCTAGCTTGAGTGTGAACTCATCTGGTTGCACACAGGCTCATCAGCTTGAGGGTGGGTCACTAGTTTGGGTGTGGGATCATCAACATGACCCCATGGTCACTAGCTTGAGC
Organism: Rhynchonycteris naso; assembly: GCA_037038555.1. Lineage (NCBI taxonomy): Eukaryota > Metazoa > Chordata > Mammalia > Chiroptera > Emballonuridae > Rhynchonycteris > Rhynchonycteris naso. The sequence continues at coordinate 331,542,869 of CM072995.1, read as the reverse complement.
CCTGAGGTCGCTGGCTTAATGCCCAAGGTCGCTGGCATCAGCCCAAGGTTGCTGGCTTCAGCCCAAGATCGCTGGCTTGAGCAAGGGGTCACTAGCTTGGCTGGAATCCCCCAGTTAAGGCACATATGAGAAGCAATCCGCAAACAACTTAAATAGTGCCACAACTATGAGTTAATGCTCTCATCTCTCTCCCTTCCTCTCTCTCCTCTTTCTCTCAAAAATAAATAAATAAATAAATAAGAGCTTTCATACCAAAACCTTATTAACTGTAACTATAGCCAGCCTATGGATGCCCTGAACAAATGCCAGAGGTGGGCAATATGATCCACTTTCCTCAGAATCAGATATCAGATAAGAAAAGCAGGTACTAAGAACATAATAGAGTCTTAATTAATATTATGTATACCAGCCAATGGGGTCCAACATCAAACCCCTTTTACCTTGTTCAGTAAGTTCCTACGGGTCTCTCACAAATGTTTCCTTTCGTCTTCTGTTCCCTAGTTCATTCCATGACTTCATAGCTCCCTGTTATCAGTACTAACACTTCAGAGTTGCAATTCATCTGTCATCTGTACCCTTTCTGATATGTTGTTGTCACTGGCACTGATTGGAAACTCTAACATAATTTCACTTCAGTAGTCTTCATGCTGAAGGTGGGGAAATGGACTGAGGGCTCCCAATCTCTCTTAAACTATTTCCATTATGCCCCCAAACTGAATAACTCTGTTTTCTACAATTTCTTCTTCTTCTTGTGACTTTTCTAGACTTACATCTAGGACTGCCTCTATGCTCTTCTCTTCCTGTGGCTCTAGCCTGACAGGTTTACAAAGATTGAAAGCCTGGGTGCCACTGTTACCAAACCAAGTATTTCAAACTTGAAGCCATTGATAACGCAATCCCTTCATTTTTCAGCAAACATTTATTGAGCACCTACTAGACACTGGGGACTCAGGGAGGAATATGACAGTTCTTTCTTTCTAAAAACTCTCAAAGTATTGAAGAAAGGTTGGCTGTACCAGAGTTCAACAATTCTTATTAATAGACTGACTTGAAATTGTAGCAGAGGAAGTTGCTAATTCAGGGAAAGGAGTAGGAAGGCTCATTAATGAAGGATTGCAGGAAAACTGCTCTTGAGGTGTTAATAGGAATTACCAAGCAGGGAAGAGAGAAGAGCATTCCAAGCAGATGACAAAGAATGTTCGAGGCTAGAAACAATAAAGCACATGACCTGTTTGGGAAATAGCAAGAATTTTGGTGTGGCAGGAGGAGACAGTCTTTGAGAGAGAGAGTACTGGAAGATGAGTCTAAAAAAGTAGGTAAAGGTCAGTTTAACAGAGTCCTTGTGTGCCATGTTAAGAAATCTAAAATTTATTTAGTATTCATAGGGAGACAATGAAAGACCTCGAGCAGAGAATGACATGACTACATTTGTATTTCAGATATATTAACAAGGATAAGAGTATTACTCCCTTGTTGTATTCACACCCTTCCTTCCAACGCTGCTCTTAGGATTTGATGTTCTTCAGATCAATCTAACTTTGAACCTCCACCATTACTACTGTTTTGCTCTATTTTTCTTTCTTTTTTCAACATACAATCAACATACCTTGAGGATCCCACTTATCCATCAGCAGTCCCTCAGAGAAGTCATTCTCAATCATGTGTAGTCATGTGCATTGTAGGAAGGGTATATCATCTTCCCTTGGAATGCATTTTTGAAATATATGTACCTTTGTAATACACTCCTCTCTTGTTCTGAAATTCTGATAAGCCTAAGGCAGTGGTTCTTAACCTGGGTTCTATCAAACCCTAGGGGTTCGATGAGTAGGTCTCAGGGGTTTGGAGAAGCCTCTACCGCAGAGGCCAGAATAAAGTAATATTGTAATTTGTTGTGAGTTCATGCACTTTGTTGGTTTTGTTCTTTGAGCAAGGGGATGTTCATGCACGGCTCATTTTGTGCACCAGTAAAAAAACATATACCTATGTCTTGAATTTGGAAAAAAATCATATTTTATTTATCACTAAAAAAGAGTTCAGTGAATGCGCATATGAAACTGGTGGGTTCGGTACCTCAAAAAAGGTTAAGAACCACTGGCCTAAGGTTTGGGTGGAGGGGTGGCAATAGTTGGGAAGAGCAGCATTTTGGAAAAGTTTATTTTTTTAAAGAATGGGGATCTGGTCATGGGAACGTTAATCATGACAATGTCCCTCTCCCTCTCCAATCCATGGCTACTACAATACTACAAAATCTGCATTCATATTTTTATAATAATGATATCTGCTGGTGTTGGTTGAATGGTGACTTCCAAAAAGATACGTCCACTTCCTCATACCTTACCCCTGTGAGTGTTCACCTGTTTGGAAAAAATGAGTCATTGAAGCTATAATTAAGTTAAGAATTTTAGGATGAAATCATCTTGTATTATCCAGGTGGGCTATAAACCCAATGATAAGTGTCATTATAAAAGACAGAAGAGAAGACAGGAACAAAGAGGAAAGGGCATGTGAAGACAGAGGAGTAGAATGGAATTATGCAGCCACAAGGCAAAGAATGCCTGGAGTGACCAGAATTGGAGGAGGCACTGAAGCTTTCTCCCCGAAGGCCTTCAGGAGCATGGCCCTGCCAACACCTTGATTTCAGACTTCCTGTCTCCAGAATGGTGAGAAAATAGCTTTGTTGTTTTAAACCAACAGGTTTGTAATAATTTGTTATGGTATCCTCAGAAAACATATACACCTTCTTTCTTTTAGGTTATGTTTAATAGTTATGCTTAATAGTCACTTTTCAGAGAGGAGACAATTTTCAAAAGCGCTGTATAATGGTCTAGAAATCAGGCAAGGTAACAGTCTCGCTGAGCCTTGAGTCTCGCTTACCTAAAAACAAGAAAATAGTCATCCTATCCTCACAAAGTGTTTAGACTATTATTTTTTTTAATGAATTTATTAGGGTGACACTAGTTAGCATAATTATACAGGTTTTAGTTGCCCAACTCTACAACCCATCTCTTTACACCATATAGACTATTAAATGCGATAAAATAACATTACTCAGGAGACAAGTGGCAAACAAGGGCAGGTGCTCAAAGATTTATCCATGTAGTCACAGGACCCAGCACATGCTGCACAGACACCTTGGCAAAACAAGGTCTCCCAGGAGAGAGCCGGGATGGTGCACATGCAAAGTCTGGGCCTGTGTCAGAATCTCTTTTGCATGTAACCACTTACATGGATCTGGCGTCAGCTCTTGTTCTCACTAACTAACCACTGCCCTCTCCCCCAACCTTCTCAACTTCCTGTTTACGTAGAGTGCTGCTTCCTGGCCAAGGGAACTGAAAAGTTTCAGCCAGACTGCTTTTCCCCTGGACAGATGCCAACAATACCTTCTTTGCTCTCCTTTTCTCCTGCTTTCTTCTTGTTTTAGAAGCCTTCAGATTAATGAGGCACAAACGGCTGCCTCATATAATCCCCAGCTAAGCAGTTGGTCTTTGCCCTGGCTCTTGGATCAAATCAGATGGACAAAGGAAAAAAAAATTGCATCAAGTATTATGTAGGCATTAAAAAATCTGTCCCTGCTCGCCGCAGCCCCTCTAAGCCATTTATACTGAGGCTTTTTTTTTTCTTTTTGTTCAACTCTGCTTGTCATGATGCCTCTGCTCTCAGGCCAAGCGCTGATCTGTTTGTGTGAAGCAGTCCTGACCAAGGCTGGCAGGACAACAATAGATTGAACTCAACCAGAACGGCAGGTTGGGAGGTTGTTGAAATGATCTAATCCGCAGTTCTCAATATGAGACCAATGTCCAAATCATCTGAGAAGCTTTTCAAAATAAATAAACAAACAAGCAAACATTTAGAACTAGAGGGTAGGCATTTTTTTTGAAGAAAAAAAAATCCCCTAGTGATAATGATTTTCCCCACAACTCCAGGCTTATCATTCTTAACACAGTAGATAAGGATGTGAACTCTGGAGCCTGACTGGATTCAAATTCTAGCTGTGTCATCTGTGAGCTGTGTGACATTGCACTTGTTACTTAACCTCTCTGTGCCTCAATTTTCTCATCTGTGAAATATTAATAATACCTATCTTTCTCACAGAATTGTTGTGAGGAGTAAATGACTTAATATGTAGAAACTATATGCGTGTTTGCTATTATTATTATTACTTTATTGTTGCTTTTATTATTGACCCGCTGGAAGGCGAGGAAGTTGGTCAGAGGATGGAATGACTGAGTTAGCAATATGAAGATGATGCAGGTAGAGGAGATGGCAGAGTTCATGGTAAAACAGTGAAAGTGGGTATCAGGGGCTGAATACAGGGAAGATCAACATAGGAAGGAGAAAATATGTAGTAGTATTGAACCATATGCTCTCTGGGACTAGATTGCCTGCGTTTAGATCCTGACTTCACTACTCAGTGGTGACAACACTATGAGAAGATTATTTGACTGTTCCCTCATTTGTAAAATGAAAATGATAGAAACTGTGGCCTATTTTTATAGAGCTCTCATGAAATCAAATGTGTTCATACATAACATGCTTATTTCTTAGAGTAATGACTGGCACATGGCAAGTCTTAGCTCTTATTCTTATTTTTATTGGAGATGAGAAGGTCAGGGAACTGAGGGGCCAATTGTTAGCAAGACATTGGCATTATCCAAGATGACAGCCATATTTGAGATAAACAGGAAGACTGTGAGCCAGGTGCAAAGTCTCCAATGAATAAGATGATCAGGAGGCTGGAAGTAAAGCAGTAAGAGGGAGGAGATTAGCCAAATAGCACTAGCCTCCAACTGTCTGAGTCTTTCATAAGCGCATGGAAGCACTAACCAGAAGCAAAGAGGAACCCAACACCATACCCTGGTCCTTAACTAAGGAAATAAATTAAGGCCCAGAGACAGATGGAACAGTCAAAGAAAGTGCTGAGGCTATAGGAGAATTTTCTGGTTAGGGAGTGACAGTTCAGATGGCCTGGTAAGAGACAGGGAGGTTCAGAAAGGCTAGAAATACTGCCATGTTTGCTAAATATCACAATAAGTGCTATGGAAACAAACAGTCTAGATCAGTGCCATCCACTAGAACTTTAGGCAGTGATGGGAATGTTCCATATCTACACTGTCCAATGTGGTAGGCACTACCCACATGTGGCTATTGAGCCCCTGAAAAGAGGTCAGTGACATCAGTACTCCTAAACAATCACATAGTGGTTCTGTCAATGTGCAGAACCCCAGGCCCCGCCCCCATCTACTGAATTAGAATCTCTGCAGTTTGGTCCAGGACTATCTTCCAGAGATTCCCAGGTGATGAATATACCGGGAGATTTAGGAAGTGCTGCATGGGGGAAGGAGGCTGAAGAAAGTGAGGACCCAGGGGGGCTGAACATCAGAAGGGCTGTATATAAGGTCTCATTTGCGGAGTCCAATTTTTTTTCTTTTATTCTGAGGGACAATGAATAGTTTTTATTTTGAAAATGGTCTGATTGATATAAAAAAAATTAAGACCAAAAGAATGTCAGAGTAGAGAAAATTGTATTACTTTAAACATCAGTACTAGTGTTCCTAGCAGGGGAGAATTAACTGTCTGAGAAGAAAGAGTTTGATAACTGCTAAAATCCAAAAGTGTGAGAGTGGAAATCCTTTCTGCATAAAAAAGAAGATGGATTTGAAGTATCCAACCATATGGAATGGATGAAGTTAGGGTAGAGAAAGGAGAAGGAAGAGGAATTACGCAAGATGATAGTGGACTGAGCACCATACAATGAAATAGTAACCCCCTTAAAAAAAGTCTAATAAAGCCCACCAAATTACAAATGCTTATTGAGCAAGTTATTTATCTTCTCCTCAATTTCCTCATCTGTAAAGACAGCAGTAATACTACCTACCACTTTGTAATACCTACAGATTTTTTGGTGGGAGTAACTTGTGGAAGGGCTGAGTTTTCCAGCTCTTAGGAAAACTTAGGTTGGTTAGGGGTAAATTAGGACATAAACCTCTGAAAATTCCCCAAATGCTGGGGAAAGCTTTGTGTAGAATCAGATAGTTGAGGCAATCTCACTGAGCTCTCACTAGTATGGAGGTCTCAGCTTTCATCTGGGTTACAGCAGAAAAGGAAACAAAACAGAAAATGACCCATGGGTCCTGCTACCAGAACTCCCTGATCCTTATGCTGGCTGCATGAACTTCTACCCACTCATGGGCCTCTCCGTTAGTCTATCTGGTTTCCGGGGCAAGTCTGCCTGATGTCCTGTCCTCTCATCCCCAGAGTGGCCTGGTAAGCTCTGGCCTCTGCTCTTATCACTCCCCAACTGGTGTCACAAGAAAATATGTAGATGATAAGAGAGAGCAGTCTGCATCTGCGTCATTAAGAATCTGATGTGTCCTTGAGGGAGGTCACATTATACCAGTCAGGACCATAGGCAAAAGTAGGGCCCAGGAAGTAGGAACAGCTTTGAGGAACAGGGGTGCAGAGTTCCCCAGAGCAGTGGGGATATAATTAAGACAGAGGGAAAGACCGAATGTGTTCCAGGAATGTATGTCAGCACCTGAGACTTCAAAGCCAACTCTGTTTTAAGTCCAAGGAACAAGGAATATTCAAAAATGAAAGAAGCAGCACAGTGTCAGAAGCAGGTAAATGCAGGAACAGGGTAGAAGACAAGGTCAAGGCAGGATTTCAACTCACTGTGTTAGGTTACTTGGGGCTCCCTCTCCTCAATAGGAGTTAGAGGGTGGGGAAAATAACATACTCTGTAGATGGAAACATACTGTTTTTGTGTGTGTGTATGCAGTAAAATGCACATAACATAAAATTTGCTATTTTAAATTGTACAGCTCAGTGGCATAAAGTACATCCACACTGTCGTGCAACATCACCACCATCCATCTCCAGATCATTTTATCATCCCAGCTGAAGCTCTGGGCCCTTTAAACAACTCCTTATTTCTCCCTCCCACTAACCCCTGGTAACCACTGTTCTACTTTCTATTTCTATGAATTTGACAATTCTAGGTCCCTCATATAAGTGGAAGCATACAATACTTGTCCTTTTATGTCTGGGTCATGAACCATATCCCCTCAAGTTTCCTAAGGAACATGTCAAAGTTTTCCCACCTCATGTCTCTACTAAGTTTTTTTTTTTTAGTTTTCATCTTTAATGAAATGACTTTGGAAACAATGTATATTTCCATGACACCAATATTACAATACATGGACTCACAGTAAAGTACAGAGAATTACATCATAATTAATGTGAATGTCAACATTTTAAGCAGTAATTTCTGTCACATGGCAAACAAAATCAAGAAAGAAACCATCAAACAAAAGAGACCCATAGCTTCAGATAAGGCAGATCTCAGAATAGCATGTGAGAATAGCTACTGCTTCAGCAAAGGGTTTCTGGCTGAGACCAGCAATTCTGGGCCCCATTAAATACTGCAGAGCCCTCACCAGTTCTAGCCTCAGGTCAAGATAACACCGATACATATTGGTCTGCACACAGATCTGGACCCAGCTCAGATCAGAGAGGGGTGCGGGTGAACATCTTACACTCTTGGAGCAGTGCGGCTGGAGGACTTGGGTGGCAGGTGACAAGGGCTCCTCTCCCACTTTCTCTCTTCTGGGGAGGTGGCCGCGGTGGCTGCGGCAACAATAGGGACAGAGGTGGAAGGAGTGGGGCCTCTACTACGTCTTTAAATAAACCAGCCACCTGCCCTTTACCCTCCACTGGTTCTGATTCTCCCCTTGAGGGAGATGTGTGCAGTTGACAGGAAGAGGGGTCACTTTCTCCCTTTCCATTATTCCTGCTGGTGTGGCCAGTTTGCCTCCTCCGCTCCCCAGTCTTGATCACCACTACCAACGTAGCTCTATTTATTCATACCACAGCCCTCTCTAAACCCAAAACAGAATGAAATTACCCCTGGAAACAGTGAAAGCTTTTTCAAAAATGTTAGATAATCTGGCATCTAAACAAATACATTTGGATTCAAATGGATGGCCGTGAAGCCCTTTTAATTAACAGGCTGGGGCTGGTCTCACCCTGACAGACACCCTACAGTAGATTGAGATGCCCTTCCACTGTCCACCACCACCCCACTCCCTCTGCTCTTCCAGCACGAAGCCTCTGTCCTCCTCCTAGGATTAGGGTCTAGTTTATCATCCCCTCTCTGTTCAAGGGTATAAACCACTTTTCTGGGGTTCCAATCATTAGTTCCTATGGATCTTTTTACCATTTCTCTTAGAAGGCCTAAGAGTCTTTATGCACGTCAGACCTGGCGTCTACTGTGGCATCCCAGAACTCTGAAGGTGATATGCAATTGAGTCTCACCATGACTTTTGTCACCCATGAGTTTTATTTTTGAAAGAGATAAGGGAGGGGCAAGTTGGAGACTGTACTCACATGATCAGACATGATCGGGGGGCTTTGCTGAAAGGCTCTTGCCAACACAGAAGGTCAGAAACTATCACTTTCCTGGTCTGAAGGTGAACAGTGAGGAAGAGGAAAGCACATGGGGTTTGGCAAAACTCAGAGTTTAGATCCTGACTCTTTCATCTACTAAGTGGGTAACCCGGGCAAATGATCTACTCTGGCTAAGACACAGTTTTCTCATTTGCAAAATTGGAACAATATAGTGATATGTAGGGTATATCAATTTGCATTAGTATTGACGATGAGAAACAGAAACACGATGTACGTGGTTTAAACAACATAGTTTATTTTTCTCCATATCAAAGCCCTGAGGTAGAAAATCCAGAGCTGCTCCACAATGTCCTTAGGGACTCAGGCTCAAGTCACTTTCTTCATTCCTCCCGTGTAGCCCTCGCCTTTATGGTCCAAGAATGGGGCAAGAGTGGCAAACATTACATCTGTGTTCCAGGAAGCAGGATGGAGGAAGAAATTAAGAGGCACAGGGCATGAACCATGTGTCTTTTGATGAAAATTGCCACAAGCTGCCATACAACACTTCTGCTTGTATCACCTTGTCAAGAACTTGGTCACATAGGCATACCTAGCTGCAAGAGAGCATGGGGATTCCAGACAGCCTTGTACACAGCTAAAAATTGGGAATCTTATTACCATGGAAGAAGAGGAAGGTGAATTTGAGGGGAAATTTTGAAACCCTGCTACATAAATTACTTATTGTTATAATATGGTCCATCAATAAATATTGGCTATTTTTAATATTTTTCTTTTAGGGATTCCTAAGAAGTAACCCAGGAAAGCAGGGATGAGAGTGTCTCCCAATGAAGAGATCTGTCTTTTATTTTATCTCTTTCACTGCTAAGATAGTGACTCAACCAGAGTTTGTAACTTATGGGAAATTGGCTTAAAATTTTCAGTTGTTATCTCCTTTACAAATTTATTTCTTTTTATTTTTTATTGATTGATTGATTTTAGAGAGACAGAGAAACATTCATTTGTTGTTCATTTATCTATGTATTCATTGGTTGTTTCCTTTAAGTGCCCTGACTGTTGATCAAATCCAAAACTTTGGCACATCAGGACGATGCTCCAACCAACTAAGCTACAGCCTGGGTCTTTCCTTTATCAATTTAAATAAGTGATACTTTAATGCGACTCTGCTTGATTTGTGAGTTTCATATTTACTCACTATGAACCAATCAGTGTCATGTCAACATAGACTCTCAGAAGAAAGTCTTCAAGGTAGTTTTCTCACAAGCTTTGTGTATGTTGTCACACACCCCATTCACTATCACTGTGAAGCTTTCCTTTTCTGAAGCAACTTCTGCTGTCTAGCACCATGCCCAGCATGAATCTGACCTCCCCTCTGCCATCAACTTACATTCTGTTGCAATTCAGACTAGTGTTTGAAGAACCTTGCTTCTTTATCTTAATAATGCTTGCATTGTCTGACCAGGTGGTGGCGCAGTGGATGGAGCGTCGGACTGGGACGTGGAGAACCCAGGTTTGAAACCCCAAGGTCGCCAGTTTGAGCGTGGGCTCATCTGGTTTGAGCAAAGCTCACCAGCTTGAACTCAAGGTCGCTGGCTTGAACAAATGGTCAATTGCTCTGCTATAGCCCCTGGTCAAGGCACATATGAGAAAGTAACCAATGAACAACTGAGGAGCTGCAAGGAAGACTTGATGCTTTCATCTCTCTTCCTTCCTGTCTGTCTATCCCTATCTGTTCCTCTCTCTGTCTCTCTCTCTCTCAAAAAAAAAATGCCTTCATTACTCACAAGACAAGAAGATCTTTTTCATTCTAGAGAGCTCCATTCCTCCCAAAGCTTCTGGTGCACATTCAGTGAAAACTGATGTTTTCACTGAAAACATTGGAAAAACTGATCAATTAGTTGGGGACAACTATACAGACTTCCCAGAACCATAGGGCCGTGGCCATCAGATTCTAGTCTAACGGCCTTCAAAAGACTTGTTTAACAGAACAGCACCCCATCTTTTTTTCTACTGAAATATTACATTGCATCCAAATGTGTTAAAACTTATAAAAGCAGAGCTGATGTGACGAGATGGCTTGCCTCTTACTAAGCACCTTCACTGTGGGGTGAGAAGCCCCTGGGTACCTGCATGGAAGTCTTGGGCTTACGCTGTGGTAAGGTACCAAAGAACTGTAAAACTTAGCATTGGCAATGCCATTTTAAAGAGGAAAAGAATGCAGAAGCTTTCTGGCTTGCAAGGATGACTGGGTCATTTAGTTTTAGCTATAGAATAAAGGTTATCTGAAGAACTTCCTTTCCCTTTTAATAAGAGACAAAATTTACATACCCTACCCTGATTTTAACTCTTCCTCCCTTCTAGGGATCCTGAGAGTAACATATACCTCTAGAGTCTAGACAAAGGAATGGAAGGTAGACACTAGAAAATTTGTGAATGTCTTTATTATGTAAAATAACATCACTATTGTGTTACCTTATAGGATTTAATATGTAGGAATGTTTTTATAAATCCTATAGACAAATGTTATAAGCTTGTTAATGATTGATTATTATTCCCCTTTCCTTTTCCCCTCCCCACCTGTATGTGATCAAGTATATATAATGAGCTGCAAGGCTATTTCATAGCACACATGATTTGGGTCAGTTAAACCCCATGTCAGTCGTATGCAGCCAGCTCAATAAACCTCCTCCTAAAAATTCTTCTGTATCCTGCTTTGGTGTCTCTACGTAAACCCCGCGGAATGCTACTTTACAGCAACGCCACTAGTCTCAATTTGAACATCCTTATTAGGTTCTATTTTCTTGTTTTAAGAGCTGGCCAGGTGAAGAGGAAAGAAAACAAGTTTCGAAATCAGACAGACGTCAAATGTTGAGATCTTACTAGTTACTTGACCCTTGGGCCTCAATTTCCTCATTTATAAAATGGAGATGATAAAAGCTGCTTTTCTGCATTGTAACAAGAATTAAAATGAATTTACGAATAGAAAGTTCAAAGCACAGGGCAGCTTCTCAATAAGTGTTAGCTTTCTTCCTTTTTTCCTTCCCTTAAAGTAAATGATGACATCTAACACACCTTTAACAGATGTTTAACATCTTTTCGCCACACCACTGTGTGTGTAGATGATTGTGCCTTTATGCATGTGTCTAAGTAGGTATGAATGTGCCTTTATGCATGCATCTAAAAAAATACAGGTCACCTCTGGGTAGTTTTAGAAACTGGCAGCTAATGGTTTTGTGTAAACTGTCCTTAGGCATTCATTAAGTTAATACAAGTGCTACCGGATAAGGCTGTGATATAGAATGGATAGGCTTCTTATGTTTAAAAATACTCTTTAGCCTGACCTGTGGTGGCGCAGTGGATAAAGCGTTGACCTGGGAACACTGAGGTCGCCATTTCAAAACCCCTGCACTGGTCTGGTCAAGGCATATATGGGAGTTGATGCTTCCAGCTCCTCCCCCTTTTCTCTCTTTCTCTCTCTCACTCTATGTCTCCTCTCTAAAATGAATAAAATAAAAAGAAATTAAAAAAAAACTTTAAAAATATTCTTTAAAGGAAAGTTGCGCCTGCCCAGGTGGTGGCACAGTGGATAGAGCGTCGGACTGGGACGCGGAGGACCCAGGTTAGAAACCCTGAGGTCACCAGCTTGAGCACAGGCTCATCTGGGTTGAGCAAGGCTCAACAGCTTGGACTGAAGGTCACTGGCTTGAGCAAGGGGTCACTGGCTCTGCTGTAGCCCCCGGTCAAGGCACATATGAGAAAGCAATCAATGAACAACTAAGGTGCTGCAACAAAAATTTGAAGCTTCTCATCTCTCTCCCCTCCTGTCTGTCTGTTCCTATCTGTTCCTCTCTCTGTCACACACACACATACACACACACGAGTTGCATCTATTGACCTGACTACCACAATAAAAAATCTAAATATTGTTGGAGAAATAAAGAATAGTTTCTCCTCCCCACCAGTTTGGGCAGAGCAGCCAGAGCATGCTCATGGTCATTGTAAGACACTGTGAGTCACTTCATATAAAGGTCAAGTGAGGGGAGGGAACCGTTCAGGCCAGGCACCAGCTCCTCAAACATGGGATTCATGAACATCACAAACAGGATGGCTCAGGATCGGTATCTGAACGGATTTACTAGTTTCGGTCCTAATTGTAGAATCAGAGAGAAGGGCACAATTGATAATGACTGTTGAAGGCAGAACATCAGCTGATCTTAAAGGAGATTACCCTGGATTATTCACAGGTGCGTCCAACGTAATCACAAGGATCCTTAAATATGGGAAAGTCAGAAGGAAATGTGATGATGGAAACAGAGAGGTTGAAGCGATCCAATGTGAGAACTCTACCTGCCATTGCTGGCTTAGAGGTGGAAAGGGGCTATGAGCTGAGACATGCAGGTGGCCTGTGGAGTCTAGAAAAGGGAAAGAAATAGACTGTCCCCTCCAGAGCCCCTAGAAAGGAATAGAGCTCTGCTGACACCTTGATTTTAGCCCAGTGAGACCCATTTTGGTTTCCTGACCTCCAGGACTGTAAGATAATAAATGTGTGCTGTTTAAGCCACTAAAGTTGTGATAATTCATTATGGCAGCATTAGAAAACAAAGACAATGGGAGATAGGCAAACATTGGGTCATTATATGGACAACAGTGGTGGAGGGGACTGTGCATCAGTGAGCCCAGCTGTGGGAAACTAAATATCACAGAGGCTGGAGAGGTAAAGCCAAAAGTGTCAAGGCTTTCAGTAGTACAAGAGTCATCTTTCTGGCTTATTGGTTCATTTCTTTGTGAAGTTGGAAATGGCTACTCCTGCAAGCCTGCAGAGTTAGGGCTGCAGGAAATATGGCCAAACTTTCCCAATGTAAGTCTCCCATGCTTTTCCTGGTCAGTCACCCTACGATCTTGAGAACAAATGGTCTCCAAAGCCCCCACAGTAGCCTCTGCTGGGGAATCCTGAAGGCTTCCTGACACTTGTGCTACAGTAAACATACTTCACAAGAACTTTACAGGTCTTATTTCTTTTAACCATCATGACCTATCAGGTACATAGTACTATTATCTGCATCTTACTGATAAAAGAACTAAACTCTAGAGTGATTAAGAAGCCTGCCCCAAATCATAGAGCTACAAGGGGTAAACCCAGCTCAATAGTACTTCAAAACCCATACCCTTAGGTACTTGATCACTGGTCCCAGTGCCTTAGGTACTACGTTCCTTCCCCAGAACTAGCTGCATATTGAGACGCTCAGCTTCCTGTAGTTCTCCCGACATCAGAGCAGAGATTATGAGTGAAAATCATTTGCAGCAATATAATAACCAACATGGTTCAGAAATCTAACAACATTCTTTCAATCCTAATGCCCATGCTATATTAACCCACTAAGTGACATTCCCTCCTTTGGCTCCTATCCAAATATATCCATCTCTTCCTGGCCTAACTTCCCACCCCTTCTTTCCTATTCTCTCTCAAACTCCATTTGCCATGACTGATCAAGGAGAAAAGAAGGGGGGAGGAGATAGAGCGGAGGAAGAGGAATTGGGCTGGGCCAAAGGAGGAGTAAGAGTCCCAAGCCCTACAGGAGAATGGGCAGCAATGGTTCCCAGCAGGTCTGTAAGATAAAGGCTGGGGTTCAGAGCCCAGACTAGCTCCCAGCTCAAGCAGCATTATCTTCTGCCGACCTTTCCCTGTATACTTTCATCCCACTCCTGCATGGGATTCCTGTACATGTTACCAGAGGTAAAGAGGTAAGCCGTGGTGGGAGAGAACATAAATGGAAACGAAGGAAAGAGGCAGAAAGATTCAATAGAACACTGCTCCAATTCAGTGTCATTTTCTCCCTAAGGAAGGTAGGTGTCAACAAACATCACTGAGCACCAACTCTTTGCCAAACAGTGTTCTAGGGACAGGCATTTCAGAGATAAACAAGAAAGCTGTTCCCATCAAAATGAACCTTTCAGGAGCAAAAGTCTTATTTAAAGGAATCTAGGAAGGCTTTGCTAAGCAGAGTCAGCCAGACACTCAGAGCTACCTAAGGGTCTAGGTTTTGAAACAGACTGATAGATTTGCTTAAACCATGAAGTTCTTTAAACCTAGGAACTCAGATCCTTCAAGCCTATGCTTAATCTTATAGGGACACAGGTCATCACGCAAGGAAGATAAAAGTCTCATTTAGACGCCAACTCCGATGGACTGATAGTGATTGCGTGCGGTCCTGTGTTGAGAAGGATTGTGAAACCTCATCTGGTCACAAGCAGGAAAAGGGGCTGTGATAGATTAGCAATGTCTGTCACATATACTTAAGGGATGAGTGATGGCAAATGTGCTACACATTCCTATCCCAGCTCTAATGTAGATTATCTTACATCTTTCCCAGTTGTTTCACACCTGTTCGTTTTCCAGCAAGGCAACCAGTTCTAGGGAAGGCAGCATTCTGCAGTAGAAAGAGCCCTGGCAGCTGAACAGAGAAACTTGTTTTCTCTTCTGAAACATGGTATGGTGAGATGGAATGAGCACACTTTGCCCAGAATCGGTTAGTTTGTGTTTTTCCAAAAATTGGTTCACTTCATTTAAATTGTCAGATTTCTATGTGTAGAGTACTCCTTTCAAATTCATTGATTTCTGCTCCTATCTTTGTTATTTCCTTCCTTTTGTTTTGGGTTGATTTTGCTTTTTTTCTAGCTTCTTGACTGGGAGCTTAGATGATTAATTTGAGACTTTTCCTCTTTTCTATATATGCACTTAATGCTATAAATTTCTCCAAAATAGATGTTTTTATATTGCATAGGAAAGCCTTCGTGTATCCGCCATATTTATAGCTTCTTACCAAGGAATGCAATTCATTCAGCAAATAATTATGGAGTGTTTGGGTCAGGCATTGTTCTAAATCCTCTGTATACATCAAGGAACAGAAGAGACAAAGATCTTTATTTCTGTGGAACTTACATTCTAGCAAGGAAGACAGGAAATCACTAACAGCATTATGTATATAGTATGTTAGAAAGCGATTAATGCAGGAACAAAAAGTAGTACAGGGTAAGAGGGAATGGACATCTGGGGAACTACAGTATTTACTATACTGCATTTAATACTACAGTTGCAGCATTGAATAGTTTGGTCAGGCAGGTCTGAGAGAAGGTGAGATTTGAGTAAAAATCTGAAGGAGTTAGTCAAGCCAGAATCTACTAAAAGTGGGCTTCAGGTAGATAGGGGCAGCTAGAGCAAAGGCCCTGTGGTGAGCATGCCTAGAATATATCAGGAAAAGCAAGGAGCTTGTGTGGTTGGAGTGGAGTGAGCGAGGATTAAAATGGTAACGATAGGACAGAGAATAATGGAGGCAAGGTCTTTGGCTCTTGCTTTGAGCAAAATGGGAGCCATTGCAGCATGTGAAACAAAGGAATAATATAACCTAATAATCACTCTGGCTGCTATGCTACGAATAGACTAAGCCTAGCAGCAGATGACCTCTTAGCATCCTGCTGCAGTAATGCAACTCAGAGGCAGCGTGGTTTGGAGCACAGTGGTAGCAGTAGGAATAGTGAGAAGTGATTACATTCCACATGTATTTTGAGAGGAGAGCGAATAGGATTTCTTCATAGATTGGACTTGGGATATTAGTAAAAGACAGGCGTCTAGATAACCAGCGTGAGCTAAATCATTAAGCATAGGTGAGCGCATTTAATAGCATACGCACACCTTTTATTTCCTACAACCCTGCCACAGCTTGTTGGACAGTGTCAGGCACTGACCTAGGAGCAGCTGATTAATAGGCTGGACATTAGCCTGTAGGGTATCCTGGCATGAAAGTTTTGCTCCAATTAAATGGCAATGAACTGTGCCAATGACTTTTTTTCTTTTGGGAATCAGAACTAAAGAGACAAGGAAAAGAAATCAGTGGGAGTAGCAGCAAGACATGGAGAGAAAGCAGCATTCAGACTTCACAAGTAAGCAGAAACCATGGATAAACAAGAGCTCTAGAGCAAACAAAAACCATGAGGCAGCCAAAAGATATACAGAGTAATGACAGTAGCGATAGAAGATGAGTAAGAAAGCATTACATTCTCAGGAAAGAGAGAGTCAATGGCCAGGCCTGGGTCACAGGTCAACCCTGGAGCCAGACGTGTAGGCAGCTCCTCTGTCACCACAAGTAAGAGAAAGGTGCTAGACAGGCATAGACCACAGGTGTGCAGCAGCCATGAGGAGTCAGACTGCAACTTGCACCGTGGAAGCCAGAATCATGTATAAGCCAAAATGACGAGGGTGCGAGCAAGCCAGAGAAAGCAGAGGAAATCTCTCTGCCGAGAGAAGCAGGAAAGTGTAGCAGTCGCTCAGAGAGACGCAGGGATGGCAGATGATGCAGCCATGCATGAGAGGGAACTGCTTCTCATCTTCCTGTTTCCATCCCATTCCAGTGTGACCTGGCTGTGCTGATCCCTGGGCTGTAGTGCCCCAGGAGATTGCCTTTTGAATTGGTTCAAAATATCTCCTTTTTCTCCTTGAGTTAGTATGAGCAGTTTTTTCATTTATGCTCTAGGGATCAAGCTAGTACATTTGGCTGGAAATTTGGAAATGTTTTGGTATTTGCTTTTCTATCAGGATTGAGCATGGCAGATAAAGTACCAACGAATCAGGTGAAGCATTATACATTCTTTTTCTCATTTAATTGGTAGGGTCCAGGAGGTACCATAACTGAGGTTCACGGATAGACGGTAAGTACAGTTCATCCTCATTATTCATGGATTCTGTATTTGCAAATTTGCCTACTCACTAAAATTTAGTTATTACCCTTAATCAATACTGGCACTTTCCTGGTCATTCATAGACACATGCAGAATGGTGGGAAAATTGAGTTGTCCAAGCTGTATGTTCCTAGCTGAGGTAAACTAGGCAACCCTTTGTCTTCTTATTTCACCTCTTATACTGTGAAAAAGTTTCTCCTTTGAAGTCTATCTATTATCATGTTTTTACGCATTTTGTTGGTGACTTCACTGTTTAAGGCCTGCAATCATAATGTCAAAGTGCTATTACTCCTACTCACAAGAAGGTTGATGTACCTTATAGAGAAAATATGCATATTAGATGAGCATCATTCAGGCATAAGCTATACTGCTGTTGGCTGTGAGGTCAATGTTAATGAATCAACAACATACATATTTGTGTTATTTTAAAGTAAGAGGAGAGCAGATAGAGAGACAGACTCTCACATGTAAGGTGTCTTTAAACAGAAACACACATAAAATGAAGTTATGTACTAATTGGCTGACAAAAATAATATAACCAGAGGTTTGCAGGAACCTAATCATATATTTCCCCTGAAACAATAGGTATTTGCTTATTCACAGAAATTTTATCAAGCATAACTATCATGAAATGCAAGAATCAACGGTAACACGTGTAGGATCAGACAATCTGTGGAAGAGTGGATTGCCCAGCCAAACTAACACAATTCACCCAATATGAAATAAATAATTTGACTAGCCCTATAACTATTAAAAAAATTCACGCCTGACCAGGTGGTGGGGCAGTGGATAGAGCGTCGAACTGGGATACAGAGGACCCAGGTTTGAGACCCCGAGGTTGCCAGTTTGAGCGTGGCCCATCTGGCTTGAGCAGAAGCTTGCCAGCTTGGACCCAAGGTCGCTGGCTCCAGCAAGGGGTTACTCAGTCTGCTGAAGGCCTGCGGTCAGGCACATGTGAGAAAGCAATCAGTGAGCAACTAAGGTGTCGCAAGGGCAACAAAAAACTAATGATTGATGCTTCTCATCTCTCTCCGTTCCTGTCTGTCTGTCCCTATCTAACCCTCTCTCTGACTCTCTCTCTGTCCCTGTAAAAAAAAAAATTCTAAACATGTAACTGTCATACAGCCCAGAAATTGCACTCATGGGCATTTATCTCAGAGAAATGAAGACTTATGTTCACATAAAAATCTGTAAATGAATGATTGTAGCAGTTTTATTTGTAACAGCCAAAAGCTGAAAACAACACACATGTATTCAGTAGGTAAATGGTTAAACAAATTGAATATATCCATTCCAAGGCCCACTCAACAACTAAAAAGAAAAAGAATAATATTATCGGTACATGCACAATCTGGAGCAATCTCCTAAGACTATAAGTGAAAAAAGCCAAAAAAGTATATATTGTATGATCCAATTTATAGAACATTCTTGAAATGACAAAATTGTGGAAATAGAGAACAAATTGATGGTTGTCAGGGGTAACAGATGGGATGGGAGATGAGAATGGGAGAAAGGTGGATATGGTTATAAAAGGGCAGCACGGGAAGCCCTGGCTGATTGGCTCAGTGGTAGAGCATCAGCCTGGCGTGTGGAAGTCCTGGGCTGAATTCCCACCCCGGGCACACAGGAGAAGTTTCTATCTGCTTCTTGATCCTTCTCCTTCTCCTTTCTTTCTATCTCTCTCTTCTTCTCCACAGCCAAGGCTCCATTGGAGCAAAGTTGGCCCAGGCACTGAGGGTGGCTCCATGGCCTCCGCTTCAGGCACTAGAATAGCTCCGGTTGCAATGGAGCATCACCCCAGATGGGGAGATCATCACTCCCTAGTGGGCATGCTGGGTGGATCCCAGTGGGGTGCATGCGGGAATCTGTTTCTCTGACTCCCTGCTTCTCACTTCAGAAAAATACAAAAGAAAAGAAAAAGAATAAAACAGGCAGCATGGGAATCCTCATGGTGATGGAAATGTTCTATAACAATACTGATATCCTGGTTGGGATACTGTACTATAGTTTTGTAAGATTTTGCCAATAGGGGGGAACTGGGTTTATTAGTCAAGGTTCTCCAGAGGAAGAGAATCAATAGTATATATAAATAGATGTAAATGTAGATGTAGACACTGATATAGACATTTATACAGATATACATGAAGTAATTTACTATAGGAATTGGTTCACACAGTTATGAAGACTGAAAGTCCCATCATCTGACATCTGCAAGCCAGAGAACCAGGAAACCACTCAGTGGTGTGATTCAGTCCAAGCCCTAAGGCCAAAGAACCAGGGAAGTCCATACTGTTAAGTACAACTTCAAAGGCCTGAGAATCAGGGTTCAGTGATATAAGTCTCAGTCTCTGAGTCCAAAGGCCTGAGAAGGAGGAATAAGGATGTCTGAGGGCAAAAGATGGATGTCCCAGCTCAAGCAATAATAACAAATTCACCCTTCCTCTATGTTTTTGTTCTATTCAGACCCTCCAATGATTGGATGATGCTCAACTCACTTTCATTGGTGAGGATGACCTTCTTTACCAGCCCACTTATTCAAATGCTAATCTCTTCCAGAAACACCTTCACAGACACACCCAGAAATGTTTTACTAGCTATGTAGGCATCCTTCAACCCAGTCAAAATGACACATAAAATGCACTATCACATTGGGCAAGGGGTTCAAAGGATCTCTCTATGTTATTTTTTACAACTGCATACAGATTTACAAGTATGTGAAAATTAAAATTTTAATGGAAAAACCTCTCTCAAGCCCTGGATGGTTAGCTCAGTTGGTTAGAGCATCATCTGGAAACACCAAGGTTGTAGGTTTGATCCCTCGTCAGGTGTATGGCCAGTAGTCATGGCCACAGTCACAGCCACCCCCATGCAGGTTCACATTTGATTTGAACAGAGAGTAATGAAACAATGGAGCCAAGAACTGGTGGGTCATTAGCTTTAATCCTAGCTGGCACTAGGCGGGCAAGAAATACACACAGTGGAAAAACACTTCCTTTTCCATTCAGGGCTCCCAAAGCCACTGACTTATCCAAGTTTCCTAGAATCAAAGTTTCTACCTCACCTGCCTTAATCACCTCTGTTCCCCATCTCCTTCTCTCTGCACAAACTCTGAACAAACTGGCTTCTCCTTCAGCACTCCACTATCTTTGCTGCTTCTCGTCTCCTCCATGTGGCCTTTCTCGGCTCTCCTTCTGTATGGGCTCCTCTGCCCATTTTATAGTGTAGAAATCAGAACCTTTAATCCAATATACAAACAAGGAAGTCTCTGATACAAAGTCACTTATCTGAGGCATAACGGGATTCCTCATGAGAGTGCACCACCCTCTAACATGCAACAGTCAAGGGATTGGGAAAAGCTTAGTCTTAAAACTAAGCCTTAGCTACAACGACCCTATCTGCTTACAGCCTGTCCCCCACACAGTGCAAACTATAAACAAGCGAACATATACATCATATTTGCTAACTTATTTGACCCATATCAAGTCACATACAAGAATTAACCAACGAATGCATAAATAACTGGAACAACAAATTGATGATTCTCTCTCTCTCTCTCTCTCAAATCAATAAAAATAAACAACTAAAATTACTTTAAAATCTCTCAATTTTAAGATACCCTGAAAAAATATATATATATATATTTGTTTTGTTTTGTTTTTTCTAAGATTTTTATGGAAAAAGGAGGGGTGTGAAGAGAGAAGTATTAACACATAGCTGCTTCAGTTTAGTTGTTCATTGCTTGTCATATGTGCTTTGACCAGGCAAGCCCAGGGCTTCGAACCAGTAACCTCAGTATCGCAGGTTGATGCTATATCCATTGCCCCAACACAGGCCAGGCTTATGGAATATAATTAGATATAGCTATTTGTGGGGAAGAAGAGAGAAGTACTTTATTAAATTTAATTATTGATTATAAAACTGCATCTCAATTTCAGAAATGTTAGAATGTGGAGAGGTACATCTTAGAAATTATCAAGTCTATTTATGTGCTTGTTTATTTGTATAATTATACAGATTAGACATAGGAACCATTTGAAAGAAAAGGCACTAAAATAACAGTAGTCATCTCTAAATGGTTGGATTTTTTTTTAATTTTAGCTTATATGCATTCTCTCTTTTTTCTATAGTGAACATATATTATGTATGTAATTTTCAAAGCACACCATGTTTTTAGACATTATTTAGCCCTTAATCTAGTGCTTGAAAACCTGCAACCAGTCTGCAAATAATTAGTCACTTCAGTATTACATATCATAGAAACAATATCTTGTAAAGCAGCCCATGAAACTCTAATTATTAGAAGTAAGAGTCGCTGAAAGCAAAGGTCTGTACTCCCCATGCCTTCATGGGTTTAGGCACATGGATTTGGCCCCAGCACAACTCAATTAACTTGGCTTATTCGTAAAGGAAAATGGTAAAGGTTCACCACCCTCATGGCTCACACGGGTCAGGATTACTCAAACACTGCCCACAAGAGACACAAATATGTGAAAGCAAACAAGCAACACAAATCCATCTCTGCTAAGCACCTCTTCCCACTCTGGACAATGCCTTGTTTCCTCAAGTGGTCAGCAGGAAACAAACGATTTTAAAAATTGTTGCAATGGGCCCTGGCCAGCTAGCTCAGTGGTAGCGCGTTGGCCCTGCATGTGGAAATCCTGCGTTCGATTCCCAGCCAGGGCACACAGGAACAGCGTCCATCTGCTTCTCCACCCTTCCCCCTCTCCTTTCTCTCTACTCTCTCTCCCTCTCCTGCAGCCAAGGCTCCACTGGAGCAAAGTCAGCCCGGGTGCTGAGGATGGCTCCATGGCCTCTGCTTCAAGTGCTAGAATGGCTCTGGTTAGAGCAGAGCAACGCCCCAGATGGGCCGAGCATTGCCCCCTGGTGTGTGTGCTGGGTGGATCTGGGTCAGGCGCATGCAGGAGTCTGACTCTGCCTCCTCACTTCAAACTTCAGAAAAATATTTTTTTAAAAAAAGAAAAAGGTGCCTGACCTGTGGTGGCGCAGTGGATAAAGCGTTGACCTGGGAACACTGAGGTCACCAGGTCAAAACCCTGCACTGGTCTGGTCAAGGCACATATGGGAGTTGATGCTTCCAGCTCCTCTCTCCTTTCTCTCTCTCTCTCTCTCTCTCTCTCTCTCTCTCTCTCTCTCTCTCTCTGTGTGTGTGTGTGTGTGTGTGTGTTTCCTCTCTAAAATAAATAAATAAAAAGAAATTTAAAAAAGAAAAAGGTTGTTGCAATGAACAGTCAGAAGCAAAATGCAAAAAGCAATCCAATCACAACCAAGAACCCAAACCCCCATTAAATATTTTAAAATCAACCTAACAAGAACTATAAAGAAATATCCAAAACCTTAATAATACAGTAAAAGGGAATTATACCACATGGAGAGTCATTCCTGCTCATAACTGGAAAGACTAAACAAATGATATGGTAAGCTTCCTGTTCACAGACTCAATGCAATGCTAATTAACATTCTACAACACAAAATAATTGTACAATGCACTGAAAAGAAGCATACAAAAATGATGGTATTTGCCCTGGCTGGGTAGCTCAGTTAGTTAGAGCATAGTCCCGATACTCCAGGGTTGCAGGTACCATCCTGACTTAGTCAGGGCAGATATAGAAATCAACCAATGAATGCACAGATAAGTGAAACAACAAACTGATGTTTCTCTCTCTCTTTCTCCTTTTCTCTCTCTCTCTCTTAGATCAGTAAATGGTGTTACTGAGGAAAAAAGATGGCGTTATAGGATGGTGTTATAGGAGGAAAAATGATAATGTTGCAAAATTTACCTTTCCTGGATTTGAAAACACTGTGATATCACATAGAGCAGCAATGATCAAAACTCTTGGGCAGTTCACCTCCTGACTCAGAAAGGGTTGTTCTGAGTCAGCATAGTGAAGGAAAACGCAGGGGAAGAGGTCTGGGCTAAAGACCAACCAGAGGCAATGAATGTTTTGGGAGGGCTTTTTTATTTGCAAGAGAGAGACCTCCTTCACAGTAACTCAAGAAAGAGGGGGATTATTTTGAGACTATAACAAGCAATTTCACCTCATCTAAGGGTAGAAATAAGGAATAACTGGACCTCACTGCATTAAAACTGTGAACCAGCGCAACTCTCTCCTTAACTTGAACACTTCCTAGTACCTCCCCTCCACCCTAGTCTGAGTACTAGTTGGGTGACACGTCATCCCACTTCCCATTCAGTCCCAGAAGCGGTGGCGGCTCTGCAGGATGTTGGTACCACCTCTTCACTTTTGTTCTCCCAATCTTAGAGGTAGTAACTGGTTTTCCTAGCTTCCCCTTCTTTGCTTTTCCAGCTTTCCAATGGTAACAAATTCCCTGAATTAAATCCTGTCTGTATAACATGGTGGTTTCTCTTTTCCTGATTGGACACCAATCGCTACCTTACCGGCTCCAATGCTGACCTGTCATTGTTTATTTGTTTTGTTTTGTCTGTGCCAGAGTGCAGTAATCACTGGTTGTTTCTCTTATGGGCAGATATCTGCCTCTGGTTCCAAAAACCATCCCCAGGGCATGGCTATTTTGAGCAGATGGTCTGTCTCCCAATCTTTCTGGCACAGCTGAGAATAGGACAGAAGCTGATGGACTTGGGGTGGGTAGATGGTGTGGGGGTGAGGAGGGTTGACAATTGAGGAAGGACTACAAAGAGATTTGAGCAGAGTTACCCAAACACACAAAGAGCAAAGTCTGCTAACAGAAATTCAGAAAGAAATCAATGACTGGTAGTCAGTGTGGTAACCAACTGGGTCCAAAGCCAAAGGCAAGTACATCTACAGTCACAGGAAGTAGATTTCAGGACTGAGACAAACTGGAACAGGGAAAGTGGACAGTTCAGAAATGTCAGAAGAAACTATGTAGAGATATGTTTACACAGAGTGCTGGGTAGTGTTAAGTATAGTCACATAGCCTGCACAGGCGGTGGCGCAGTGGATAGAATGTCAGACTGAGATGCAGAAGACCCAGGTTCAAGACCCCGAGATTGCCAGCTTGAGCACGGGCTCATCTGGTTTCAGCAAAGCTCACCAGCTTGGACCCAAGGTCAGTGGCTTGAGCAAGGGGTTATTCAGTCTGCTGAAGGCCCGTGGTCAAGGCACATGTGAGAAAGCAATCAATGAACAAACAAGGTGTCGCAACGAAAAACTGATGATTGATGCTTCTCATCTCTCTCCGTTCCTGTCTGTCTGTCCCTATTTATCCCTCTCTCTGACTCTCTCTCTGTATCTGTAAAAAAAAAAAAAAAAAAAAAAAAAAAGTATAGTCACATAAAAAGGAACTTGGAATCA
The DNA here is from genome assembly GCA_037038555.1 of Rhynchonycteris naso. NCBI lineage: Eukaryota > Metazoa > Chordata > Mammalia > Chiroptera > Emballonuridae > Rhynchonycteris > Rhynchonycteris naso. The sequence continues at coordinate 331,518,420 of CM072995.1, read as the reverse complement.
ATGTAGTGTATCCAAATTTACCCTAATGTGGCATATTCCCCAAACTGCCTCTTCTATTTCTTTTCTTAATAATTGTCTTCTACTACATGATTAATATTTTTGTTTTCTTCACTTTATTTGAAGTTTCTCCCTTTGTAAAAGGTGAAGTGGTATGTGTTAATTGTAGTAACATATATTATAATTTATTGTTAAATGACAAGAAAAATATGAAGTGCATCTATACTCTAGCCATCCAAGGTTAACCTTCCAGACCTTTTTTATATCACCATATTCATATGAATATATTGATGATCATATGTATATAGTATTTTATTTTTAAAGATTTTACTTATTGATTTTAGAGAGAGGACAGAGAGAAGGTGGGGGAAGGAGCAGGTAGCATCAACTTTGTAGTAGTTGCTTCTCATAGTAGTTGCTTCTTGTATGTGCCTTGACCAGGCAAGCCTGGGTTTTGAACCGGTGCCCACAGCATTCAAGTTTGACACTTTATCCACTGTGCCACCATAGGTCAGACTGATATATTATTTTAAAACAAAAATTACTTTACCTCTAAAGGGGGATATAAGAGGGAAGAGTCTTTAAATACTACATTTAAAAAAAAAAAGTAGACTAATTAGCCCTGGCTGGTTGGCTCAGTGTGTGTCAGCCTGGCATGTGGATGTCCCAGGTTCAATCCCTGGTCAGGGAACACATGAAAAACGACCATCTGCTTCTTTTCTTCTCCCTCTTCCCCTTTCCTCTCGCTTCTCCTCTTGTAGCCAGTGACTCAACTAGTTTGAGCATTGGTCTGGGAGCTAAGGAAGCTTGGTTGGTCCAAGCGTCAGCTTCTAACAGGGGTTGCCAGGTAGATCCCAGTCCAGGTACATGTGGTTGTCTCACTATCTCTCCTCCTCTCACTTAAAAAAAATTAGACTAATTAAACAAATCAGAAATAAATTCTAATCAACACAATAAGTTAATACATAAAAATATATTAAAATGAGGAAAAATAAATTCCTGTTGAACACTACAGAAGAAACTGGGTATTATTTTTTTATTTAGTTAGTTATTTAGTTATTTTTACAGAGACAGAGAGAGAGTCAGAGAGAGGGATAGATAGGGACAGACAGACAGGAACGGAGAGAGATGAGAAGCATCAATCATCAATTTTTTGTTGTGACATCTTAGTTGTTTACTGATTGCTTTCTCATATGTGTCTTGACCATGGGCCTTCAGCAGACCGAGTAATCTCTTGCTCAAACCAGCGACCTTGGGTCCAAGCTGGTGAGAAACCAGATGAGCCCATGCTCAAGCTGGAGACCTCAGGGTCTCAAACCTGGGTCTTCTGCATCCCAGTCCGACACTCTATCCACTGTGTCACTGCCTGGTCAGGCGAAACTGGGTATCATTTAAAAGAACGTAAATATATTACCATACTTTATACCATATGCCAGAATAGATCCAAAGGATAATAAAGGCCAGACACCCTTGCCTCAAGGAAAGGCATCTCTGAAGGGTCTTCTCAGCCCAGTGCTCCCTATAGGAGACTTTGTTGCAACTGCATCACTTTACTTCTCTCTCTGTTCAACCTGCCCCTAGAAAGACTGACACCGAGTCCCTAGTACTGCACCATTCTTCCAGGAGACCAACCAGCCATTTGATGGCAAGTTATACACTGGAAGGGGCAGAGATTTTTTTGACTAAAATAAATATGTATTTTAGGTATGGAGTTTGCCTTTCCTGCCCTCTGGGCCTCCACCAGCACCACTATCTGAGGGCATGTAGAGTATTTGAGCCACCACATGGAGTCTCATATAATATTTTTATTGAACCCAGGAATCCATTTCATAACAGAGTAGGTGCAACAGTGGCACATGACCATGGAATCCACTCTTCCTATTTCACACCACACTGCACAGAAGCCACTAGCTTGACAGGTGGTGAAATGGCCTTTTTTTTTTGTACTTTTTTGAAGTTAAAAGTGGGGAGGCAGTCAGACAGACTTCCGCATGCACCTGACTGGGATCCATCTGGTATGCCCATCAGGGGGCAATGCTTTGCCCATCTGGGGCATTGCTCCACTGCAACCAGAGCCATTCTAGTGCCTGAGGCCAAGGCCATGGAGCCATCCTCAGCACCTGGACCAACTTTGCCCCAATGAAGCCTTGGCTGCAGGAGAAGAAGAGAGAGACAAAGAGGAAGGAGAAGGGGAAGGGTGGAGAAGAAGATGGGCACTTCTCCTGTGTGCTCTGACCGGGAATCGAACCTGAGACTTCCACACACCGGGCTGATGCTCTACCACTGAGCCAACCGACAAGTGCTATGAAATGGCCTTTTGAAGGTACAACTGAGCTTGTCCCACTTCAGAGGTGATACTGTGCAATAACATCTTTCAAGATGCAGCATACACTGTAAATTAACAATTATTATATGAAACCATCTTCTCAAAAAGTATAATACGTGGTTCTGGAATCCAAAGGAAGCAAGAAAGTAGGAATGACCCTGGGCCTTGCTTACCATCACTCACAGTGACCCACTTGTGGTATTTATGCTTCTTGTCCCAACTCTGGACTCTGTGGGTTTAGAGGTGCTAGTGATTGACTGGGTAGTTCCTTGCCCAGTTTTGTTAGTAAATGGAGCAGCTACAGCCTGAGAAGAGCATGGTGACCAGAGGCCCACCAGGTGAGGCACCTTGACAGCAGAGCCATGGGTGAAGAAACAAATATGGGTTGTAGAGCAGGGAGACAATGAGTATCAATTACAACCTTCAGACAAGGAGCAGTACAGGGGTCTATAGTTTGCCCCACTGTTTCCCTAGAAAAAAGAGACCAACCAGGATCTGAGAGGAGCTATTCTTAGAACTTCTTATAGTAAGTACTGGATCCAGTGATAAGGGTAGATTATAATAGATGCCATGATGTGTCTCTCAGATCCTCCATTTAGGATTGAGGCAATCATTCCCTCAGCTGCTAGGTATACTGGCAGCTCATGGCACTCAGATGAGTCTCTCTTCTGATATCGTCCTCAGCTGAAGAGAGTCACCTTGCCCAAGCTGATAGGCAGCCTACATCTAATGACTAGTCCTTGCCCAGGTATAAAGGCCCAGCCTTCATTGCTCTCAGCCCTCTTTTTCCACAGGATTGGCCAAGAGACCTTTGTTGTGGCCACATTGCATTCAATTCCTCCTTCTATCTGGTCCTACTTTCTTCGCTCCTCTTCTGTTATCAAATCCCTGGGCACCTCCAGTAAACTTCTTGTATGCAAATATTCATCTCAGCATCAGTTTCTGGGGGACTCTGGATGGAACAGTTATGTTAGGGTGTTTTTTGTTGGTTGGTTGGTTAGTTTTACATAAGGCTTTGTGTGACTATCATGTAGATACCAAGAATCCCTGGATCATCTATGTCTGGGAAGCTCATTTACCTCACCAGCAACATTGATACTATTTCTTCTCCTTTTGTAGACGGTTTTTCTGGGATGCCCTTGCATGCTGCTGAACCAGAAGCAGCCAGGAAGCCTTTCAGTTCTGTATCTGTATAATGGCCATTTCCTTTCTTCTTCAGCTCTCTAGCTGTCATGCCCTAGATATCTATCCCATCTTTCCAGAAAGCCACTGGTCCCACTAGCTGTCACTTGCCTTCCTCCACCCACAGTCAAATAAGTTCCAGATGCCGAGAGAGTTGTGGGCATCTCTCCAGTGTCCCCAGGAGGGGAACGTAAATTTCCCTGGCTAGCAGTCACCATTTTTTTTCCTCTATTTCTTTCCTTTGTCCCATTGCTTATCTTTCATGATCAGTGTTAAATCACTTCCCGACTCCACTGTGTCTTGTTTTAAAAATTGATTTTAGAGAAAGAGAGACAGAGAAAGAAATACATCAATTTGTTGTTCCATCCATCCATGCTTCCATTTGATTGATTCCTGTATGTGCCCTGACTGGGAATCAAACCCCACAATCTTGGCATACCAGGGCAATCCTCTAACCCAGTGTTTCATAACCACTGGTCTAACCAACACTGCTCTAACCAATTGGGCTACCTGGCCAGAGCTTCTACTGTATATTTAAGTTCCTCTGCCCACTAGGATTTCAACACCTTTTTATAGTAAATCTCTGTGTTACATTTTCAATTTTATTGTTGTTGTACTATAATACTTTAAATTGCTGGATGACAAAGCTATAAATGGGAACTACGCTCCATTCCTTCCTATCTTGCATAAATGTCTCATGTACCAATTCTGAGTCTTCTCTCAAGTGAAGCTAAGATACACCTACCATTATTTAAGGTTATTAAATGTGATATTAGACACATAACCATTCCTTTTTGAAACCTCCCTAGGGGCCAAAGTTGGCGGCAGATTGTTGCTCTGGCTGAGCCTCGCAGCACATCCCACAGCAGCAACAACCCAGAGCTCATGCCCTTGGATGGAGAGTATATTAACAGCATTCCCTTTGTGTAGGAAGGCCTTCAAGTTTTGTTAAGGCCCACGATATTTAGTGTAGTAAAGTGAAACGCCCCAAGCCAGTAGATTTCTATTGACCAGTTGGTTGTTAAAAGCCAACTGGGGACTGAGCAGCACACCGGGGCAGTGAGGAGGCGGGAGAGAGAACCAGCGAGGTTTGAGCTGACAGATACACTGCGGAGCCGGGCGGGCGGCCAGTAAGCAGGCAGACAAGAGCAGGGTGCAGCCATGATCACATCAGCCAGGAAAAGCTGAGTGAACAATCCATCAGAAGAAAGAAAAACTGTTTATGCACATTTCAGTGGTTCCAGGGCTGAAATGGCTGGGCTTTCTCCTTCTGTGGCTGCCATGGAAATGTAGTGATTACGTTGAATTTGTCAAGATAGAAGTGGAATTACAATATTACAAACTGGAACACCAGGCACTGTTGAACCATACTTCTCATTGAAATGTGAAGTAGTATGGGAGCCAGGCTTTAGTTCTCCTGAAAGGGGAGAATTTGTTCTTCGCATTGACAAGGGAGACAGTCTGCCACTAAAATGTGTCGCACGGGTTTGCGGTAAAAGTCTTTTGCCAATAATATTATTCCATCAGAAGGAGTAATTCCATTTGGGGGACTAACTGTTCTCTATCTGCTGTACACCTACCACAGCAGAAAAATTTGATACAGTGGCAAAGGTTACTGTGTATCATGCAGAGACTATAGACCTTAGGATTGGTGGGACCGGTGAACTTCCTGATGTCACAATTACACCGGACATGTTTAACTTCGGTGGCACCTGTATTAATGGTACTCAGACTGTTTCATTTTTAGTAAAAAACAAAGGTATAACATGTGTCAGTGGAATTTAGTCTAGAAAAGCGTCAATACTTTCCAATGGAGTTTAAAGACAAATCAGAACAGACATTCATGGAATGCAAATCCAAAGAAGTGTCTATTCAGTAATCGTTCGCCTGGAGCCAAGTGGAGAAGTGAAAAGCACAGCAGAGCTGTACTTGACAGCTAAAGAAATCAAATTTAAGATGAAGCCTCCTGATATTCCTGACTTCAGAGTTCCAATCTCTACTATGCCTATCAGAGCTGTGCCACCAGAAGAAATCCCTCCTACAGTTGTTTCTCCTATCCCTCTCTTGTTACCATCACCTGAAGAAAAGAAACCTCCAGCAAAACGTGTTGAAGTGACCAAAAAAGCTGTAAAAAAAAGATGCCAATCTCGACCAGGCGGTGGCGCAGTGGATAGAGCGTTGGACTGGGATGCGGAAGACCCAGAACCTGAGAAGCCTATCCCAGTAAAGCCTGTCCAAGAAGAGCCAGTTTCCACAAAACCAAAGGCCCCACCCACTAAAGTACCAGAAGTGCCCAAGAAGCCTGTGCTCGAGAAGAAGGTGCCAGTTCCTGCTCCTGAAAAAGTAGAGGCTCCACCTGTGAAAAGTGGAACACTACATCATTTAAATGCCAAAGAAAAGGGAGCCAGTTCCAGTTCAGGAAGAGGAAGTTCCATTTGAAGAAGAAATTTCTCCTGAAGAGGGACTTGTACCAGAAGAAGAAAATCCTTCCTGAAGAAGTAGAAGTTTCTCCTGAGGAAGGGGAAGTTCTTCCTGTGGAAGAGGAAGTTCTTTCTGATGAGGAAGAATTTGTACCTGAGGAAGAAGTTGTATCTGAAGAGGAAGTTCTTCCAGAAATTAAACCAAAGGTGCCAGTACCTGCATGAGGTATAGCAGCTCTTCTTGGAGTCATCAAGGCCTCTTTTGTGTTGAATCCTACCTTCCCATCTTTTTGTTCATCTCCTGTCTTATCTATAATGCTTTAGTCTTTATGTTGTCTACCATCTAAACCAGAGGTCCCCAAACTACGGCCACCTGAGGCCATTTATCCGGCTCCTGCTGCACTTCCAGAAGGGGCACCTCTTTCATTGGTGGTCAGTGTATGGAGTACTGTATGTGGCGGCCCTCCAACAGTCTGAGGGACAGTGAACTGGCCCCCTGTGTAAAAAGTTTGGAGATTCTAAACCTTAGAAAACAGCCTGACCAGGTGGTGGCGCAGTGGATAGAGCGTCGGACTGGGATGCGGAAGGTCCAGGTTCGAGACCCCGAGCTCGCCAGCTTAAGCGCGGGCCCATCTGGCTTGAGCAAAAGTTCGTCAGCTTGGACCCAAGGTCACTGGCTCCAGTAAGGGGTGGCTCAGTCTGGTGAAGACCCGCGGTCAAGGCACATGTGAGAAAGCAATCAATAAACAACTAAGGTGTCGCAACAGCAACGAAAAAATGCTTCTCACCTCTCTCCGCTCCTGTCTGTCTGTCCCTATCTATCCATCTCTCTGACTCTCTCTCTCTGTCTCTGTAAAAAATAATAATAATAAAATAATAAATAAACCTTAGGAAAAAAAAAAAGCCAACTGGCCCATTCCCACGTGGTTCCTGGCTAAGATGGTATCCCTGGCAACAGGCGCGGAGTCACGCCCTCCTGTGACAGCTGGCGCTCTGGCCCCAGTTCCTAGCGGCCATGTGGCAGGCACTTCATCTAACCCCCAGACGATGGCTGAACCTGTAGGAATACCAGAGCAAGAAACTGATGGCTGATAACGGAGTGAAAGTCCAGAGATTCTTTGTAGGGGACACTGCCAAGAAAGCTTTGGAGGCTACTAAGAAACTAAATGCAAAACAAATTGTTTTAAAAGCTCAGATTTTAGCTGGAGGAAGAGGAAAAAGTGTCTTCAGTAGCGGTTTGAAAGGAGGTGTTCATTTAACAAAAGACCCTAAAGTTGTGGGACAGTTGGCTAAACAGATGATTGGGTATAATCTAGCAACAAAACAAACTCTAAAAGAAGGTGTGAAAGTTAACAAGGTGATGGTTGATGAAGCTTTGGACATTTCTAGGGAAACCTACTTTGTGATTCTGATGGACCGGTCCTGCAATGGTCTAGTACTGGTGGGTAGCCCCCAGGGGGGCGTTGACATCGAAGTGGTGGCGGCTTCAAATCCAGAACTTATTTTTAAGGAGCAAATTGACATTATTGAAGGGATAAAGGACAGCCATGCTCAGCAGATGGCAGAAAACCTGGGCTTCCTTGGGCCTTTGAAAAACCAGGCAAGGGAAATAAAAGAAAAAAAATAAGCAAACAGGACTGCATCAAACTAAAAAATTTTTGCACAGCAAAGGAAATCATCAACAAAATAAAAAGACAGCCCACTGAATGAGAGACCATATCCTCTAATAATACATCTGAAAAGGGGTTAATATCCAAAATTTATAAAGAACTTATATAACTCAACACTCTAAACAAACAAACAAACAGTTAAAAGTGGACTAAGGGCCTGAATAGATACTTCCCCAAAGAGGATATCCAGATGGCCAATAGACATATGAAAAGATGCAGCATCTCTAATCATTAGAGAAATGCAAATTAAGACCACAGTGTTATATCACTTCACACCTGTCAGAATGGCTAACATCAATAAATCAACAAACAACAAGTTTCATCAAAGGTGTGGAGAAAAGGAACCCTCCTGCACTGTTGGTGGGAATGCAGACTGGTGCAACCACTGTGGAAAGCAGTATGGAGATTCCTCAAAAAATTAAAAATGGAACTGCCTTTTGACCCAGCAATTCCACTTCTGGGGATGTATCTGAAGTAATGTAAAATACTGATTGAAAAGAATATATGCACCCCTAAAAAAAATGCCAACTGGACAGTGTGGCTGAAAACCACAACCCAGCCCCTTTCCCAGGGGCTCCTTTAAGAGAGCGGGTCCTCTTGTGCACTTCTAAATCAAGACCCTCATAAAATTGGACCTTCTCCATCCTCATATTGTTGTTCACCTTAGTCCTGAAACCTGGAAACACTTCTCAAAATCTTTCTAAAAGCTCCAGGCTTCTGACCTTGTAATTCTTTCTTCCATATATAGCCTTCCTTCTCCTTCAGGGCATAACTTGGGGTCAGCAGAGGGAACTACTGCTCCTCTTCAACACACTTCTCAAAGATAAATATGTAGAGAAAGAGAACAAAGATTGAGACTTTAATATGATTACTCTTCCGGTTGTGGAAGCCTTTCTTGTTTTTTACTCATCTTTTAGATAAGACTATAGGCACCATTTCTCTGACTTTGACATCAAACTTTTGTTCTGATCCTGAGTCAGAACAAAATCAAAGAAAACTGAAAGCAGGAATATAAATTACACCCCAGAACCCTGGAAAACTCTGAAATTAGTGGCACCAGATGCCTTTGAAAATGGGAGGATGGGTAGAAAGAAAAGTTTGTTTGAAAGTCCTTTTAATGACTAGTTAAGTTCTAAGATCTTCTTCCCAAAATAGTACAGTCAAGTGACTACCCTTCCATCACCCTAGAAGGGGCCAGGAAGTTTATTCTCTTGAGAAACTGGGTCAAAGGATCTGGACATGGTGCACCAGGCACAGCTGAAGACGGGGGTATTATATGGAAGGAATGATGATTTTCCCTCATTTCCAGCCTCTAGCCCCTTCTCTCTGAAAAGCTCCCAGAAGGCTAGAAGCCAGGTTTATAAACTCCCATGCAAAAGAATTTATCTGATTGACCAGCTTAAAAGAAAAGATCTTCAAATAATGATATTTGGCGATCCCTCCCCCCAAAAGACATGTGGCACTGCTGTGAGGCACCAACAGTCAATCTCTGCCCATTCACAGGGGGCAGTTAAGTGCCTCGCTCTTAAATACAGACAGATAGATATTTATGAAAAGTCATTACTGTGAACTACAGACACAAAGATTTTGGAGGGAGATGAATATGTAGAAAATAGAAGAAAACTTCTAAAACTAAAATGAATGTCCTAAAAGAGATAAGAGATTGTGTCCACACAACAAGAAATGGGTACCATTGAAAAACAAAGCAAAACAAAAAATAAAGACAGAAGGAAGGGACAAGCAGCGAACCAGAAAAAAACTTTAGAATATAAAAATATAATAGCAGAAATTTAAAAACACAATAGAAGAGTTAGTTAGAAGACAAAGTTTAAAAAATCCCTCAGAAAAAACAAAAAAATAAGAAAAAAGTTAGATCAGTTCAAGTGATCCAGCAACTAAATCAAGAGTTCTAGAAAGAGTGAGCAGAATAAATCAAGGGGAGGGAATTACTAAAATAAGATTATTATAATGCATATAATTTCTCAAAACTGAAGGAAATGGGTTTTCAGATTGAAGGGGTCATTGTGTTGAGGCTTGTTCTGCACATTGGATCAAAAAAAGACCCTATTCTAAGGTGTATTATCATGACATTTCAGAATGTTAGGAAGAAAAGAGGATCTCAAAACCTTCCAGGGAGGAGAGAACACACTAACAAACCTGGAGTCCCATGGGAGGGACTAGTGTCAAACTTCTTAGGGGCAACATGGGAAGCAATACCATTAAAATTCTGAGGGAAAATTGTTTCTAACTTACACTTCTAGAGCCTATCATTCAAGTACTATTAAAATAAAGACATGTTTACACATGCTGGGTCTCAAAAAAAATTTACCTTTCAAGAACTTTTTCTCAAGAAGCTATTGCAGGATGACCTCCATCAAAACCAAATAAGTAAACCAAGAGGAAAATATAAGGTTTAGGAAACAGAAGCTCCAACAAAAGAAAGATGCAAAAAGAAGTCTCAAAATAATGAAAAAGGGAAGTGTCAGGATGATTGCTGGACCACTGGCCTAGCAAGCAACAAGTCCAGACTGGCACTGGACACTAAAAGGTTCCCGGATGACATCCAGAAGAGACGTTTGTGAGAAAACAAACAAAACTGATAGAGAGATTTATAATTCTGTCAGAGGACTTGGCTGAAATTAGTAATTGCTGTATGGAAACTGAATTTTAAAAAAGACAATTATTAACCTAAGGGAAAACAAAATGGTTATGTAAGATACAAAGTGAACAGTAAGCAGCTCACCTGGGAATAATATTTCCATAGGTACAACAATGTAAATACTGAAAACAGGTTTAACCAAAATTGTAATATCATTAAAATGGGAGGATGATTATTGGTGAAGGGTGTGTAGAGGGTGCTATAAAAAAAAATTGAAATCTTATTCCCAGGAAAGGAAATCTAGAAGTAATACCTAAACAGAAAAGTCAAGGGGAAAAGCCCTGACCGGACAACTCGGTTGGTTCAAGTGTCATCCCAACATGCAAAGGTAGCGGGTTTCATCCCAGTTAGGCACATATAGAAACAGATCAATGTTTCCATCTGTTTCTATCCTTTCCTGTCTCTCTACAATAAAAAAAATAAAAAATAAAACAAATAATTCTATTTAAAAAAAAGTCAAGGGAGAAAATAAAGAACAGTATATACCCCAGAACAAACAGCTAAAATATATGAACCTAGTTGGCTCTGGAGAGCAGAAATCAGCTGGGAAGATGGGGCAAAGGGACTACCATTTCATCTCATTGTTGATGTTAGAAGCTTGTATTTGACTTTTTATACTATGTGCTTGTATATTTTTTTTAAAAAGAAGACTAAAGTAAAAAGAAGTGAGTTAAAGAGAAAATGGGGGAGAAGAGAAAATTAGGCTAGAAAAAAGGCAGAAGTAATATTAGATGCGGTGCACATCATTGCTAAAGATAGGTTGAAATTTTGGTTCTGAGTTTTTTAGCAGCCAGCACAAAGTAGGAAATGTAATCATTTATACAGTTTCACAGTATCCAAGAGATAAAAACAAACCAATTATTCAGGAGAAATATAGCTATTCCTGGTACTGAGATTTGAGAGACATTTTTCCCATCTGTCCTCCTAAAGAGGACACAGGTGACATAGTCAACCACATCCTCATCAACTTGCCTACAGTAGATACAATAATGTCTCATAGAGCTCTTCCTTATCATGTCTCTCAGTGTTGATTGATGGTGAAATGCCAATACAGAGTCCAGTAAAAGCAATTCTGTTAGAAGAGAAAAATCTGTTCACTTTGGAGAGGCAATAATGCCTAGTGGCTATTGTATGGGGCTGAACTACAAAGCTCTCTCAAGAAAGTTACGTAATGACTCTGCGCTCAGTTTTCTCATCTATAAATTGGGCCTAAATAATATCATCTCATAGGACTTTGTGAGGATTAAGTGAGTTTAAGCATATGAAGCACTAAATACAAGGCCTGGCAAGTATAAGCAGTCAAAAATAAAGATTGCTACTATTTGGAGAAATGCTTTTTAAAAAAATGTTCAGAGTACAATAAACAAAACAGTGTGGTATTGGTGAAGGGACAGATACATAAATTAATGTAATAGTGAAGGGAAATAGACCCACATAAATATGGCAAGCTGATTTTTGAAAAAGATGCAAAAATAGTTCAATGGAAGAAGGATGGTTTTTTCAACAAATGATGCTAGAACAATTGCATAACCATAAGCAAAGAAATGAGCTACAATCTAAACTTCACACCTTATATTAACTCAAAATGAATCATAGACTTAAATGTAAAATTTCAAACTATAAAACTTTTAGATAAAACAAAGGAGAAAATCTTTGGAACCTAGGGCTAGCTGATGAGTTCTTAGATGTCACACCCAAAGCATAATCCATTAGAGAAAGATTGATAAATTGGACTTAATCAAATTTAAAAACTTTTGCTCTGCAAAAGATCCTTCAAGAGGATGAAAAGACAAGAAACACATTGGGAGAAAGTGTTTGCAAACTGAAAAGTACAAAGTATCGCAAACCAAACACTGTAAAGGACCATTTAAAAAGAAATTGCTCAAAATCAATAGTAAGAAACAATCCAATTACAAAATGGGCTAAAGACATAAAGAAACATTTCTATAAGGATAATATACAGATGACAATTAGAAATATATTCAACATTAGGGAAATGCAAATTAAAAATGTAATGAGATAGCCCTAAAAACCATTGAGAAAAGCTAAAATAAAACATTGTGGGCCTGACCAGGCAGAGGGGCAGTGGATAGAGCATTGGATTGGGATGAAGAGGACTCAGGTTCGAAACCCTGATGTCAGTAGCTTGAGCACGAGCTTATCTTGCTTGAGCGCAGGCTCAAGAGCTTGAGTGTGGGGTCACTGGCTTGAGCATGGGATCATAGACATGACCCCATGGTCACTGGCTTGAGCCCAATGGTCGCTGACTGGAGCAAGGGGTCACTTTCTTGGCAGAAACCCCCCACCCCTGCCAGTCAAGGCACATAAGAGAAAGCAATCAATAAACAACTAAGGTGCTTCTCATCTCTCTTCCTTCCTCTCTCTCTCTCTCCCTCTCTTGCAAAAAAGAAAAAAAAAGGAATATTATGTCTTCATAATACAATGTTCCCTTTATCATTATGAATTGTCCATCTTTGTCTTTGGTTGCCTTTGTTGTCTTAAAGTCAGCATTGTCAGATATGAGTATGGCTACACCTGCTTTTCTCAGGATATTATTTGCTTGAATTGTTTTCCAACCTTTCACTTTGAATCTACTTTTGTCCTTTCAGCTTATACATGTCTCTTGAAGGCAGCATATAGTTGGGTTTTGCTTTTTGATCCAATCTGCTACTCTGTGCCTCTTTATTGGTGAGTTCAGTCCATTTACGTTTAGGGTAATTATTGACACTTGAGAATTTCCTACAGCCATTTTGTTTTGTTTTCTGATAGCTCTGTGCCTTGTTTGGTTCTTCTCTTTTTCGTTTCTGTCAGTTGTTTTTGTTTAATGATGTTCCATACTTCTTTCCACAGTTGTTTTTTTTTTAAGCTCTGTATTTCAGTAATGGTTTTTTTTGTGGGTGGTTACCATTAGGTTAAGAAAAAATGTTCATAGGTACAAGAGTCCTTTGTCTTATGAGTGCTCCTGCAGTCCATCCTCTTTTGCTACTGCAGATCTTTATCCTCTCCATGCATTTTATTATTGTCAGATTATCACTGGGGAACAATTTTCTTTTTCATTTTCTGTTGCATGAGGTTTTAGAACTGTTCTTATATATATCTGCATCGCTGATTCCAAATATAAAATCCGTTTTTATGTGCATGCTCTAGTTTTTATGCAATTTTAATTTCTTTTTGTTACTGTTAATGGCATGCACTGGTTTTTAAATCGGAGTTAAAGGGCAACAACTCTTGGATTGAACATAAGTTCAAGGCAATTAATGTTTTACAAACATCACTTTTACATAATTGTAGTTGATTTTAAATGTAAAAATTATTATCTGATAAAAACACCCTCTTATTTTGTTTTAAGATTGAATCATGGCTTCTTCGAGTAGGCGTAAATGTAAGAATAGTCCTGACACCTTCTATTATGTATGTGGCTGTTACACACTTCAGCATCAAAGGCGCAATATTTCATCATTTGTGACATGTGCATATATTGCCTATTTTCAAGTTCCCCTTGGTGATCAAAACAAGAATTGGGCTCCTCATATTGTGTGTCATAATTGTGAGGAAATGCTTCATGACCGGACAAAAGGAAAATGCAAAAGAATGCCTTTTGGTATTCTCATGGTTTGGCATGAACCTAAGGACCACAGCAGTGACTGTTATTTCTGTCTGATCCATACAAAGGGCATCGGCAAGAAAAAACGGCATATGATCACATATCCTAATATTCCTTCAGCAATACGACCTATCCCACACTCAGAGACACTCCCGGTTCCAGTTTTCAATGGTTTTATTTCTTCTAAGGATGAAGAAAATGAACATGGTGATCAAGTGTATTTTGATAAGATGCATGAGAAAATGGTTGTAGAATCTGAAGGGTCTTCTTCTGATGCCAAGCAGTCATTAACCCCTTAGCAGTTTAGCCAACTTGAATTGAATGCTTAGTAAGAGATTTGGGCCTATCAAAGAAAGCAGCTGAGTTCTTAGCCTCCAGGCTTCAAGAAAAGAATGTACTTCACCAGTTAGCTAAAGTATCTCATTTCAGGAAGCGTGAACAGATTTTTGTGGACTTTTTTTCCGAAGAAAAACACTTTGTTTACTGTCATATCAGTAGTCTTCTCAGCCAGCTAGGTGTTACCACTTACTGTCCAACAGAATGACGGCTATTTCTTGACAGCTCTAAACGGAGTCTGAAATGTGTTCTCCTACACAATGGTAATGTTTATGCAGTGGTTCCAACTGGTTATTCAACTCATCTGCAAGAAGATTATAATGTCATAAAAATTGTCCTCGACTTTCTGAAGTATGAGGAGTATAACAGGATCATTTGTGTGGATCTTAAAATGGTAAATTTCCTGCTAGGCCAACAGAGAGGTTTCACAAAGTATCCTTGCTCTCTGTGTTTGTGAGACAGCCGAGCTCGGGAGAAACACTGGACACAGAAGGAGTGGCCGAAATGTGAAGCTCTGGAAGTAGGGATGCAAAATATTGTGAATGAACCTGTAGTTAATCGAGACAGAATCATTTTTCCCCCACTTCACATCAAACTTGGCTTAATGAAGCAGTTTGTTCAGGCTTTGAATAGAGAAAGTGAATGCTTTCAACATATTATTTCTGCTTTTCAAAACTGCCTTAAAAAAAAAAACTGCCTTGTTTTTTGAGAGGATAAAAGCAGGTGTATTCAATGGACCTCAAATTCAAACCCTCATATGTGATGAAGAATTTGCCAGGAAGATGAAGAAGGAGGAGAAAGCAACATGGCAGTCTTTTATGGCAGTTACAGAGAACTTCTTTGGCAACAAAAAAGCAGAAAACTATGAACTTCTGGTTCAAAGGATGCTGTTGGCTTTTTGCGATATTGAATGTAACATGAGCATTAAGATTCACTTCCTGAACAGTCACCTTGATAAGTTCCCTGAAAATCTCGGAGCTGTTAGTGATGAGCAGACTACTGCTGGAGCATCAAACGAGAATGTCCTCAACAAGTACACAAATGCAAGAGCTACAAAAGCAAATTTTTGCCAGAATAGAATTTAAATAAGTTTTGTGCAAATTTTATGATTAAAATAAGTTTGTTTATATGTTCTATTTTGAAATTGTAGACAAATTCTGATGAAATCATATCTGTTAGTGTATTAGTGTATTTACTGCATTATATAAATTATTATATTTTCACAAAGATGATGCCCAAGAAGATATTCTACTTCATTATGTTAAACTAAATATTGAAAATTTTACAATAAGATGAAAACCTAAAATCTTGAACTGCAAAAAAACCTGTAGGTTACAGAGAAAAACTAATGCCAAATCTGAGATCAGCACACTCGAATTAGGTAAGAACAATTGTTTTTGTGGCTGTAACAAAATTTTGTTCCCCAGTGTTTTCCTTGTTTGTATTGTGAGCTTGTTGGAGCTTTTACTTGTAGTTTTGATTTGTTTTGTTCTTTGTGTCTGGTCGAATAACCCCCTTGAGGATTTCCTGCAGTGGGGGTTTTCTGGTGATAAATTCCCTCAGCTTCTGTATGTCTGACAAAGTTTTTATTTCTCCTTCATATTTGAAGTATAACTTTGATGGATATAGTATTCTTGGCTGGTAATTTCTCTCTTTCAGTAGTTTGAGTGTTTGGGTCCACTCTCTTCTGGTTTGTAGTTTCTGCTGAGAAGCCTGATGATAGATAACCTAATGGGCTTTCTTTTATATGTTATATTTTTCTTTTCCTTAACTGCCTTGAGGATTCTTCCTTTGTCATTGATTTTTGACATTTTATTACAATATGCCTTGGAGTAGGTCTGCTTGAGTTGCAGTATCTTGGCATTCTGTTTGCTGCTTGGATTCAGGTTTTAATTCATTCCATAGGTTTGGGAAATTCTTATCAATTATTTTTTTGAGTAGGCTCTCCATTCCTTCCTCCCTCTCTTCTTCTGATATACCCATTATTCTTATATTGCTCTTTCTGGTGGAGTCAGACAATTCTTGTAGAGTTCTCTCTCTTTCTCTTTTTAAATTGAGTCTCTTTCCTCTTCTCTCTGTAAAATCACTAGTTGCCTGTCTTTGATGTCACTGATTATTTCCTCTATCTGATTTGTTCCATCAGCTAAACTTGTTATCTCAGTCTTCAATTTATATATTGAGTTCTTCATCTCTGTTTTTAAAGTTTCAATCTCTTTGGTGATGTATTTGTTTTGTTTACTAATTTGTTTTCTGAGCTCATTAAGTTGCCTATTGGTGTTTTCTCACATCTTGTTGAGTATTTTTGAAACTTCAATTTTGAATTCTCTATCATTTAATTCCAAGGTTTCCATATGATTGAGATATTTTTCTGAAGATTTTTCATTTTCTCTCTGAACTATGTCTCTGTCTTGTGTAGCTTTGGTATTTGATTTCATCGTCCTTGATGGCATTTGAGAGTGGTATTTTAAGGACCCTAACAAAAAAATAAACAACTAAAAAAATTGAAATATTTAAAAAATACAATAAAAAATATAAAAATTTAAAAAATTATGACAAGAAGAAAAATCACTGGAAAAAAAGATTGAAAGCAAACAAAAAGAATCAAAAACAAAACACCACAAAAAAATAAGAAAAAAATATAAAAATTAAAGAAAATGAAATTCAAAAATAAAAAAGAGAAAAAAAGAATAAGAAAAGAAAAAGGGAAAAGGGGGGGAAAAGGAAAAATAAATTTCAGTTTTGAGAGGTTGCTTTCAGTAGGTGTTGCTGTATTACAACGTTTAGCTCTGTGAGGTTCCTGGACTGTCCACTGAGATATTGCTGTTGCCATGATGTAGGTGGGGCTGCATCACATTGGTGGGTGGGGTGTGTTGTGTGGGCTTTCTGGCTTTGGCCTTACAGCTTTGGCTCTAGCAATGGCGGTCTCAGGCTTCCAGGCACTCATCCCCACGTCTCAACAGAACTGGGGACTGCACATGGAGCACCTCTGTTCTTTGGGGGAGAGAGTGGCTCTGGAGAGCTAGCTGTGGGGTTTGTCTCTGCCACTCTCAGTACCACGAGGTGAGGGAGGCAGGATCTGGGAGACTGAGGAGTCACACTTTAGCAAGTGTGGGCTGCAGGCAGACCACGGGAACACTGGCACTGACCCTGTGCTCTGGCTGCTTTGGTTTATCTCCCCCTCTGCTGCTCTATTTCACCACTCCTCCCAGCAGAAGGAGACCCAGTCACTCTGAGTTTCCCTCTCCATAGCCCACAGACAAAATCCAGAGAGCCCGAGCTTCCCTCCTCCTCATAGTTCAGCAGAGAAAAAATCCCAATCACTCCAGGTTTGTCTCTTGTCCTTTCCAAAGCCCAACATGAATGCATTTTACCTTGCTCCCCCTTTTTCACCCTATCCCACCTTTACTCCATTCAGTGAATAGATCTTTCAGGCATGCCTGCAAGCCCACCTGGGGTTCCGTTGCTGCACTATAGTTGTTCAGTTTGTTGAAATTTCAAAGGAAGATATCAGGAGAATCTCTCGTGATGCCATTACAGTGACATCATCTACTCTCAACTCTTTCTTTATAGATTGTATACAATGATAATTTAAACATTTGCAGTGTTGATAAAGATTGTAGAAATTTATCTTTCAAAACAGGGTGAAGGCACAGAGAAGTTTATGTGTGTGGAGGGGGTGCTTATGGCAGGCACCCACTGTGTCAAGAAGGAAGTAGCATATTTATAAGAGTCATTATAGAATGGCACTTTTTACCATAGACCAATCTCTGGCTCTCAGCTCTTCAGGTTCAAAAACCTGATTTTCTTGCAGAGTGAGCCTGAATTCTCATCAACTGAGCTCACAAGAGTGATGTGTTATGCACAACAATCTCAGTCACACTCAGGTGTGCAAGAAAAGCCAAGTTTCTTACTGTTCTTTGACTTACTTTGAACTCCAAACCCCCATCCTTTCAGCTGGAGGAAAATCAACCTAGTTAATTATTTGCAAAGGCACTGTTTGTCTGGTTACTGCCCAGACACCCACTGGTGTAGTCTGAAGGATATGGTTACCAAGTAGGTCACCAAGAATGGTGACTGTAGCTTTTGTGATGCATGGGATTCAGTAGTCTTCAGTGCTATGATCCAGCTTCCCTAAGCATGCCAAGTAGCCATTTCCCTCTGAAGTCTTGCATTTTCTCAGGGTCTGGTATCTCCCTGGCCCTGGCCTCAGAGAAACTCCTAAAGAAGCCTCTTACTTCTCTAAGACCCTTTCTCTCCCAGCTCTCTAGGACACCAAGCATCAGCTTAGCTTTTCCAGATGAAGGAAAACCACTAACTTGAAGCCATTTTTTGTCCTCTACTTTTTGGGATGCTTTGGGAATTATGAGAACCCCTCCCTTTTAGAATATAGAGAAGAGAAAAATATAGGGAGAATAAAATAAAACCGATGTTTTAACAAATCATTCTTCTGGAACTGCATCGAGCCAGAAAAGCCACTTTATTAACTTGCAATAAGTGATGACTATCACAACAGGTCACAGCCCATTGTACCCTCCTGTAAAGTAGACATTCAGGATCCTAATTAGACTCTTGCTTAGTAAATCTGAAATCAAACCAGGGGCATTGGAATAATTCAATATTTAAAGACATCAGGCTGTAATAGTCTGTTGTATGAATTCCACAATAGGGACAGACACTCATATCATTCTAAAGGAGCTGGAAACACCAGATGTCAATTGGCTGTAATCCTCTGAATGTTCTCTTTGAGAATGACGTAGGGTTGCAATATTCACAGGCATTTGGCTGGGATTCTCTCTCCCAAAACACTTGGATGAACACTACCAATGTTTGTCCTAGACATTGTCCTTTTTCTTTTCTCTCTTTTAGTTTTTCTTTTTTTTTTTTTTTTGACAGAGACAGAGAGAGAGTCAGAGAGAGGGACAGACAGGAAGAGAGATGAGAAGCATCAATTATTCACTGCAGCTCCTTAGTTTTGTTCATTTATTGCTTTCTCATATGTGCCTTGATGGGGGGGGGGCCTACAGCAGAGCAAGTGACCCCTTGCTCAAGCCAGAGACCTTGGGTTCAAGCCAACAACCTTGGGCTCCAAGCCAGCGACCTTTGGGCTTAAGCCAGCGGCCACGTGGTCATGTGTATGACCCATGCTCAAACCAGCAACCTCGTGCTCAAGATAGTGAGCTCAAGCCATTGACCCTGCGCTCAAGCTGGTGAGCTCAAGCCAGATGAGTCCATGCTCAAGCCAGCAACCTCAGGGTTTCGAACCTGGGTCCTCCGCGGCCCAGTTTGACACTCTATTCACTGTGCCACCACCTGGTCAGGCAACACTGTCCTTTTTCTTTGCTTCTACAACTGACCACCTCTTCCATCAAATAACAGGCTAATCCTGCTGGCTTAGGATTCATGTTACTTCTGGATGATCTTGTATAGATCTGTTCCAATCAATTATGTAAGAACTTTAAATTTGGCCTCTCAAAAAGCCATCTATTTTTTTTGTTCTTGAGTTAGCTTTCCTGTACCTTCCACATCCTGATAATGTTATATATAACACAAACTCCATTAGAAGATCATCAGTGTGGGACTCTAAACACCAAGAGCATCCTAACAAAGACATTATCTTAAACAATTTAAAATAAATTATACATTTTTTAAAAATTATCTTCTTTCTTCATTTAAAAAGAAAGTTTTTAAGACTTTATTCATTTTAGAGAGGAGACAGAGATAGGTAGCTAGAGAGAGAGAAAGAAAGAAAGAGGAAGGAGCAGAGAATCAACTCCCATATGTGCCTTGACCAGTCAAGACCTGGGTTTTGAACCAGCAACCTCAGTGTTCCAGGTTGAGGCTGTATCCACTGCGTCACCACAGATCAGGCCAAAAGGAATTATACATTTTAGATATTATATCATTGAAACCATTAAAGAACAGTTAATTGTTAAACAAAGCATGCTTGATAATGGATAAAATCTGCTGAATGCAAATGATCCAATAATAATGTCCATAAAGTCTGATTTTTAAGTGTCGAGAGCACATTGTTCAGTACTGAGTGGTCTCACTGCAAAAATTCTTGGATCTTTATGTTTTAGTGCATAACAGTATCTCTTTTGGATTATTGTATGTATGTTTGGTTATCTAAACCACAGGCAAATCAATAATCTAGTCGAAGACAAGCAAGTTATGACACTTTCCTATCTCTCTTTGTAGAGAAATAGTGAATGTTCTAATGAGAGTATATATTATACTCTGAATTTGCAAAGTGCTTAAAATCCATATTTATGGTAATTAATCATCTGTACAACTATGTATATATCGAGAATTATTATTCCATTTTCTGTTATATAAAGAGAATAAGAATATAATTAATAATAGCAATAGTAATAATAATAATAATAATAATAATGGATTTCAGGATTCATTTTTCCCATAAAAAGTTTAACAAGTTACATGGCAGCAAGAATAAAACTCAGATTGAGCCTGCTCTCTGAAACTCTATTTAGTAATTTTGTATTCTCTAATTTCTTCTGTTTACCTTTTTCTCTTTTCAGTCTTCTTTATTCTTCTCCAGTTTTCTTTAAATAGCATAAGCAGGGTACTCATTATTACTATTGAGATCTTCCCAATCTTAATCAATTTGTTACACGCAATAAAGCCAGAAAAAATAAAAAAAGAACCAGCCAACTGGTCCCATGAATGATTCTGTAATAGCTTTAACTATCAAGATAAATGGATATGCAGGAGCTTTTTGGGCAGTGGTTCTTAACCTGGGTTCTATCGAACCCTAGGGGTTCGATGAGTAGGTCTCAGGGGTTCGGAGAAGCCTCTGCTGCGGAGGCCAGAATAAAGTAATATCGTAATTTGTTGTGAGTTCATGCACTTTGTTGGTTTTGTTCTTTGAGCAAGGTGATGTCCATGCACGGCTCATTTTGTGCACCAGTAAAAAAACATATACCTATGTCTTGAATTTGGAAAAAAAAATCATATTTTATTTATCACGAAAGAAGTGTTCGGTGAATGCGCATATGAAACTGGTGGGTTCGGTACCTCAAAAAAGGTTAAGAACCACTGTTTTAGGGTTTCTGAAGTAATTCCAGTATAATTTAGGAATCCAAAGACAGTATATAAAATAATAAGTTTTGGCCTGACCTGTGAGAGCACAGTGGATACAGCATCGACCTGGAATGCTGAGGTCGCTGGTTCGAAACCCAGGGCTTGCCTGGTCAAGGTACATATGGAAGCTGATGCTTCCTGCTCCTCCCCCCTTTTCTCTCTCACCTCTCTCTCTTCTCTAAAGTGAATAAAGTCTTTAAAAATGTACTAAAATGCAAAATACTTCCTTAAAAAAGAGAAAATAAGTTTTTTATTTTTAAGTTCACTTCAACTGGTTTGGGTAAAATTTAACATAATTTTTCTATCAAGTTGTGCTCTTTTATTTTGATATGATTACTTAACTATATATGAAACATGAATGTTTATAAAATACATGAATATATTTACTTTGAGCTTTGCTTTCCTCAAACTCATGCATAACAACCCCTATTTATTTATGTAAACTCAAAATAATAATAAGCTAGTTGTGTTCAGCTCTGTCCTTTGAGATGAAGAAATGCAATCCTAACCCAGAGGACAGTCAGATGGACTCCATTGCCTCTCAGCATGATTACAGTAATGACTGGGCTCAGATTCTGTTCAGGTGTCCATTTCACCCCATTTTTGTTAGATATAGAACACTGGGCATCAGAAGATTAGGCTGAGTAGAGTTAACACGTTTTGTTATGCTAAGACAAAAATTATCTAGTCCCACATATTATTATTACCTACTGCTGATCCATTCTATTGCAATTGAA
This sequence comes from Rhynchonycteris naso, assembly GCA_037038555.1. Classification (NCBI taxonomy): domain Eukaryota; kingdom Metazoa; phylum Chordata; class Mammalia; order Chiroptera; family Emballonuridae; genus Rhynchonycteris; species Rhynchonycteris naso. The sequence goes on along the minus strand of CM072995.1, from coordinate 331,496,388 downwards.
ACATCAGGACAGAATCTGTTCACGTCCTCATTGCTCTGGCCAGAGCTCTGGCTTTGCGCACACTCTGTGGTACTCATTTGGCCAGGAGGATCCAGGCTGCAGGGAGAGCTGCCTACTTAGTTTTCCATGTTGTATGAGGTGGCAAGAACATCTCTTTAGGTTTGGTTTCCATTGCAGGATATTATAAAATCAGATTACTGTCCATAATGGGGCTCACTCTAAGAGGCCAAGAGGGAGATTTAGAAGCCTTTCAGCCCACTTATCAAAATGCTTACAGTTCCCATTTCATTGCTGATGAAACAATAATAAATACCAAGCAAAGGAAGTTAATCCACATCCGGAGGATTTTATTAAACAATAAAAGTCGTGTACATCCAGGCAATGAGTTTCATATTAAAATTCATAGCAACCCATAGACACATTTCACCAAAAGCCATAGTATATATTGTAATATATTGTTTTCACTACTGACTGTATCATGAGTCTAACTGGAAAACAAACAGCAATTGCATAATTGCAAACATCAGGGTTTGGTTGTTTTGTTGGGTTTTTTTTTAATCAGTATTTTTCTTTTGGCAACATAACAGAGCTATGACCGATAAGAATCTATCATTATAATATTGTCAACAGAGCAATATCAAGGCATTTTACACTGAAACTTAACACTTTATAGCAAGTATATTCTAAAGAAATTTTTTTATTTGATCTTTTGACCAAGATAGACAGGGTATGAGGGAAAATATGTTAAAATACACTTACTACACACTTGAGAAAAGACAATATATTTCTTGTACTTAGTATTTTTAAACTTTGTTTCATATTTGGAGATTTAAATAATTTATTTGTAGCTTATAATGTGAATTTATTTGTTTTTGTTACATATATTATATAGGCCTATCCATATGATATATTCATCTATATGATATATATACCCTGTGGTATGCTGATAAACCAGCACTTCAAAATATAAAGTTCTGACTTGCCAATTTCCGTGCCATAGATATTCCCAAACTACCAGTATGATGCCACTGAAGGTGGAATTGGGAAGAGGCATGCACATTTGGCTCTTGTGAGCCAGTACAAATGAGCTCCAAAACCACTGTGTATGTACACGTGAGCTGTATGTATATGTATGTGTATGTGTGTGTGCATGCACACGCATATAAAAATGTGTGCACACACAACACTAGGAGGGCTATGGAGTAGTGAGGAAGACCGAAGCCAGTGCCTTCCTTAAAATTTCACTTCTCCCATTCACTAGTTATTTGACCCTGAACAAATCATTTAACTTTTATGTGCCTCAGTTTTCTCTTTTGCTAATGAACATAATAATAGTACAAAGTTTGTTGTAAAGATTAAATAAATTAACATATGTAAAGGGTTAATGACAGTAACAGATAGTGCTGTATAAACATCAGTTATTTTTGTTGTTGCTTCTAATATATTCTCTTTGTATATATAGTAATCACTCAGGATCTTGCCCACCAGTAGCAGCTAGTGCTCCACCTCCATCTCTTTCTCAGCTCCCCAACCTGTCCCATCATTCCCCTCCTCTCATTTGTAGGTTCAAGTTAGCATTGTTGGGATTAAGTGCAGTTACAATCAGAATCAGCAGGTCTTGAGATCTGAGGCTGGAGCTGTCCTGTTACTTAGCCTCAAGTCAGTTGTTTTACCTGCTTGCCCCTGTCTGTCAGTGCCTAGTGTGTTATATGGGTGATGGTGGGGGTGGGGTGGGGTAGGGGTGACGTAGGAAGGTGGTTGAGGTCAAAATCCCCTTTTCTTTAAAAACCCCCAGACAAGCAATTCTCAGGTTCCTCTCTTTTTAGCACTGACTCAATCTAGCGGTTTACATAAAACTCATTCTTTTCTATCTAATCCCCTTTATCAAGAGAGAAAGAAAGAGTAGGATCAGAGAACTGGACTGTGTCAGGAGGGTAGATTTGAAACTAATTTCCTCACTAATGCTCTGACGGACTGCACCCCCCCCCCCATCGTGAATTTGGAAGGGAAAAATTTACATCATTATTTTCACTGACCCCTAATTGATATTTAGTATTTCCTTCAGGCTTTCCCCAACCTCAGCCCTATCTGTCACCTCCTATTTGTAGGTTTAAATTGGTCATGTAGTCCTTCAATTATTAATGCAGAGAAGAAACCAGAGTATTAGCAGTACTTATGAGCTTTCATCAATAAAAACCAGACATTTTCCTGTTGCTTTTACATTTGTTGCTTTAATCTCAAAATACCATATTTGCACATCACTGCCTCATAATTCTGGTAGCTAGTTAATAGACTTGCTGCAACATCTTATAATTTAACAAGTTAATAAAAAACCACATATATTACTGTATCCCATATTTGTTTTTAATATTCTGATAACTATATTTCAATCAAATTGGTTTCCTTTGGACGCTTATTTATTTTTTAAACATCTTTGTTGAGATATAATTCATATAAACATAAAACTCACCAATTTAAGGTATACAATTTAATATAGCCATATAATTATGCAACCATCACTACAATCTAAGTTTAAAACATTTTCATCACCACAAAAAAATAAAAAACATACTCATAAGCAGTCACTTCTTACCATCTTCCCCTCCCCACCCAGCCCTAGACACCTACTAATCTACTTTCTGTCTTCATAGATTTGCCTATTCTGGACCTTTCATATAAATATAAATGGAATCATACTATATGTAGTCTTTTCTGACTGGCTTCTTCTTCCTAGTTGTCTTTCTTTCTTTTTTTTTAGAGAGAGTGGGGAGGAGAAAGAGACATGGAGCTGCTCCTGTATATGCCTTGACAGGGGATTTGAACTGGCAACCTACGGGCTCTGGGATGACACTCCAAACAATTGAGCTATCCAGCCAGGGCTTAATTTTCAATGATTTTTAGAAAGACAGAGAGAGGACAGGAGAGAGAGGGGAGGGAGAAAGGAAGCATTCATTTGTTGTTCCACTCAGTTGTGCATTCTTTTGTGGCTTCCCAGATGTGCCTATCTGGGTATTAAACCTACAATCTAGTCGTTTCAGGACAATGCTCTTAACGAACTGAGTTAACTAGCCAGCGCCTAATTTTAGCATGAAGTTTTTGAGGTTCATCCATGTCGTACCAGATATCAGGACTTCATTTCTTTTTATTGACAAATAATATTTCATTGTATAAATATACTATATTTTGTTTATTCATGTTGATTTACATTTGTTTCCACTTTTCAGCTATGAACATTTACGCACAAGTTTGCATGTGAATGTATGTTTTTATTTCTAATGGGTTTATACCTAGGAGTGGAATTTCTGGGTCATATGGTAACTCTATACTTAACCTCTTGTAGAAATGCCAGACTGGCCTGACCTGTGGTGGCACAGTAGGTAAAGCATTCGACCTGGAATGCTGAGGTCACTAGTCCAAAACCCTGGGCATGCCCAGTCAAGGCATATATGGTAAGCAACTGCTATGAGTTGATGCTTCCTGCTCCTCCCATCCCTGTTTTCTCTCTCTTCTCTCTTTAAAAATAAATAAATAGGCCTGACCTGTGGTGGCGCAGTGGATAAAGCGTCGACCTGGGAACACTGAGGTCGCCAGTTCAAAACCCTGCACTGGTCTGGTCAAGGCACACATGGGAGTTGATGCTTCCAGCTCCTCCCCCCTTTCTCTCTCTCTCTTTCTCTCTCTCTCACACTCTGTGTCTCTTCTCTAAAATGAATAAAATAAAAAATAAATAAATTTAAAAAATAAATAAATAAAATATTTTTTTAGAGAGACAGACAGACAGGGACCAACAGATAGGAAGGGAGAGAGATGAGAAGCATCAACTCATAGTTGTAGCACCTTAGTTGTTTGTTGGTTGCTTTCTCATCTGTGCCTTGACTGAGGGGTTCCAGCCAAGCCAGTGACCCATTGCTCAAGCCAGAGACCTAGGGCTTCAAGTAAGCTACCTTTGGGCTCATGTCAGTGACCATGGGATCATGTCTATGATCCCACGTTCAAGCCAGCCACCCTGTGCTCAAGCTGGTGAGCCTGAGCTCAAGCCAGTTAACTCAGGATTTTGAACCTGATTCCTCAGTGTCCCATGCTGACGCTCTATCTTCTGTGCCACCACCTGGTCAAGCAATAAATAAAATCTTAAAAAAAGAAAGAAAAGAAATGCAGACTGTTTTCCAAAGTTCTTACATCATTTTATATTACCACCGGCAGTATCTGAGGATTGCAATTCTTCAACATCCTCTCCAACTCTTATTGTTGTGTGTCTTTTTTATTAAAGCCATACTAGTGAGTATGAAGTGGCATCTTACTGTGGTTTTGATTTTTGTTTCCCTAATGGCTAATGATGTTGAGCATTTTTTTTCACGTTGTTATGGGCCATTTGCATATCTTTTTTGGAGAAATATCTATTCAGCTCCTTTGCCCATTCCTTAATTGGGTTGCTCATCTTTTTAACCATTAAGCTATAAGAGTTTTTTTATATAATACCATATTCTGGATACAAGTCCTTTATCAGATGTATAATTTGCAAGTATTTTATCCCATTCTGTGGGTTACCTTTTCATCAACTTGGTGGTATTAGTTGCAGCACAGAAGTTTTTAATCTTGATGTAGAACAATTTTTTTTCTTTGTGACTCGTGCTTTTGATGACATATCTAAGAAATTGTCACCTAAGTGAAGGCTGTACAACCCTGGGAATATACCAAAAACTATTGAATTTTACACTTTAAATGAGTGGATTATATGTGAATTAATTTCAATAAAACTGTTTTTTTAAAAAGTCCAAACAGCAGAAGAGAGAAAAACCCAGACCTTGGTATCATTGTTTGATTACCTCAATACATGAACCAAAAATCCTTTTAATTGTTTAGAAATACAAAAAAAAAAATTATATTCTAAAATTAGATTGTGGTGATGGTTATGCAACTCTGTAAATATACTAAAAACCATTGAATTATATATATTTTAAATGGATGAAGTTTATGGTATATGAATTATAGTTCAATAAAGCTGTTTTTATAATGACAAGAGAAATCACTACCTAAACTATAGTCATAAATATTCACTCTTAGTTTTCTTCTAATTATTGTATTGTTTTAGCTCTTACATTTAGATTTTAGTGCATTTTGAGTTAATTTCCATATATGGTTTAAAGAAGGAGGTCCAAATTCATGTAATTTATTTTATGCTCTTAAAAATAGTATTCTCAGAGGGAATCGATAGGCTTTACTAGACTACTAAGGTGGCCCATGGTACAGAAAAAGAGAAATCTTTGCTGTAGAAATTGGACTATATACCCTTACTTTTCTGGACTTCAGTTTTCTCCCCAATAAAAAATGTGGGTAGGATTAAATTGGGAAGTTCCTTCCACTTCCGTGGTGCCCTTGACTGTTGCAGACATTATGAATGGACAGCAATGACTCTTTTCTGAAGAAAATGCTTCATGTCTATTACCCAAGCTGCCTCTGAGGTCTTTGTTTTGTTTTTTAAGGAAGCCATTGTCTGGTAATCACGGGAGGGCTCAGCCAGAGCTCTGTAAAGTGTTTAGGGGGTAGAGGTGACACAATAGGGGAAGGAAATGTTTTCTATTGAAAAGCAGTCAATTGCCTTCAACAAGATGCTAACAAACTGGAAAAAGATTATGTTTTTCCGGTTTCACGGAATGACAGTTTTTGGAAGGTAAATAGAGTGAGCTAGACGAAAGGGTGACAGACACACCCCAAATCAGAGAAGGGGTTGTTTGTACCGAGTTCGGAGGAGAACAGATGCCAAGCTTGTGAATGAGCCATCACTCAAGTCATCAAAGCGAAACAAAAATCAGGAAAATCTTTACTTTTATCATTTAAAAGGTACTTTTACAATTTTACAATTGTTATTTCATATTATTTATTTTTTTTTAAGTTTTAAATGTGGTATGAAGCGTCTTAAATATATACTACTTGGGTCTCTTCCAAAATTAAATGATTATGAGATAAAGTAATTGAATTTTGAAAGGCTTTAGCATCAAATTCTATAAGCTATTTGATCATTGTATGCATTGTAATTTCCCCTGGAATCTATTTCTATACAGAAAAACTACTGAATAATAATTATGAAAAGAAAGCAAAGTAAAATATTTCATTAAATATGAAAATTTTAAAAGGCCATGGAATAGTCTCCTGAGGTTTGTAAGGTATCTAACCTGATGCATAGAACAAGCTAAGTTCTCCATGTTTTGTAAATTTTGCATACCATGTGTTGACATCCTTTTAAATTAACAGTGGCACACTCCTTTATCAATATGGGGGGGGGCGGTCCTTATGGGCTCCAAATCTAGAACTTCCACTTTTCTTCTCCCCAGCACCTTTTCCTTGGGCTTTTCTTCTTCCAAGAAGCACCCACATTTGCGGGAAGAAGAAGAGTATGGGCAGAGAAGCAGGGTCAGAGCTCGAGAGCCCTGCCAGTGTTAGTCAAAGGTCAGAAGGGAAGGGACTGTCTGTGAGGATAAGGAAGCTGAATTTCTCTTGAGCCAGCTGAACTGGATGGCAGCCAATCTCTGTCTCCTTCCTGGGCCAGAGTGGAGCTCGGCTATGGTTCTGTGGGGCCCTGCACAAAGTCAAAAGTGCTCTGTAGAAATAGGGCCTAGATTCACCTTTTTACATGAGCAGATCAAACCAGGTTTTAGCAGGGGGTCAAGGGACAGAGGACAGAGAGGACCAAACTGGTATATGTCATGTCAGAAATTTACAGGCTTATTTGGAAAGACTGAAACTAAATAAAGACCTCTTATTAACATAGCACAACAGTTGTGAAATCTGGTCAAAGGGTTTTATGCAAGGATGCCTTCGTATGTATGTATGTGTGTGTATATATATATATATATATATATATATATATATATATATATATATATACACACACACACACACACACATACACACACTCTCTCTCTCTCCTGGTGATAGAAAAAAGCAGAGAAATACACCACATTTTAATTAAGGGAGAAAACTATTGTTTTTTAAAAATTCATAACATTTCTCACACCAGCAAAATTCTTTTTACACTAAAACATGAGGTTGGACTCCCAAGTCCTTTTCCCCTCCTCAAAATGAAAGGGAAAATAAAATTCTTTTCACAGAAATAAAAATGCACATTTTAAAAAGTGCATTAAGCCAACATTAGATAACTTATTCTAAAATAATCATCCTTTTTAATTGAGCTTTTCTTCAGGTTTTTTAATAATAAGTTGACATCTAACTATATGTGTTAGTTCCTTTTCTGCTTTCATAAATTTTTTCTCATATTTACTTTCTGGCAGACGTAGTATTTTATTGTTCTGTGAAAATCCAATTGCAATCCATTAGATATCAGTTATTAGTAAGGTAATATTCATAATAAGGTAATATTAGTAAGGTAATAAGTTATAAGTAAGATAATGTGTAAAACTGATAGACATGTATGTACAGAAATGATAAACATTTCACTCTTTCTGCATTTATGATCTCAGCTTATTTTCTGAAATAAGATGTGTGTGTCTTTAAAATTTTATTTATTCATTGATTTTAGAGAGAGAGGAAGGGAGAGAGAGACAGAAACATAGATCTGTTCCTGTATGTGCCCTGACTGGGGATCAAACTGGCAACCTCTGTGCTTCCAGGTGATGCTCAAACCAACCAAGCTATCTGGCCAGGGCAAGCTGCGTATTTTTCACAAAAGAAAAAATCCTAAGGACTGGGCATGAGACAACGCAGCTGGATTGGGAGTCCCAATTTTCATCATACTAGTTGCAAGGAGAAAAGGTCATGGCACAGAAGAAGACAACCTTGAGCATTTGTGGGCCAGGAAAATGCAGAGAAGCAAGTGGTGAAGTTAAAACCAGGGGAGTAAAGATCTGAACAGAGCTAGGCAAGTGGAGGTCAAGAGAAGGGTTTCAGTTCTGAAGCCACAAACGTGGAGCTGGTGCAGGGAGCCCCTTTTATGTTGGCTGCTGAGAAAGTTTCTGCTGCTTGGAGTAGCCACCTGGCACTCCAGGCTACACACTTCAAATCAATAGATATATCAGATTCACTTTTATTCTCTCTGCTATATACTTTCTTCTTATCTCAGTGCTATATGATTTTTTATCCGTTCATTCTTCCTTCTATGGGTACCTCTTTTTCAGTTCCATTCTTTACAGCTCTAAGTTCGTTTGCATATTTTGTTTTCTTTTCTTTAGGGGCTCTGTAAAACCTAGCACTTTTGCAGGGTTTTTTTCCTTGTTCATGTAGTCTGATCTGGAAACCAGGACTTCACGTTAGCTTGGGTTTCTCAGGTCTCTAATCAACTCCGAGGAAAGTGGAATAGCATGACAACAGGCATAATAATAATAATTAAAAATAACAGTAAGCACAGAACTAAGAAATGAGATTCAAAAATAAGAAGGAAAGTGACAGAGAGTCATAGGCTTTCATCTGAAAATATCTATTCTAGCCAACTGAGAAGCATCATTGCAAATTAAATAATAACATCTCTCTATATGGAAGAAAAGCAAAGGCGTAGGGAAGTTTCACCTTCAAGTGTAGAGTTTGTTTTGTGTATTGCCTTTTGGTGAAATTCCCACATACAAATCAACCTTTAAAACCCCCAGATGAAAACAATGCCTGCCACTAGTAAGATTTCCAATGGCACTTTTAAAACATAGAGTACATTTGTTTTTCTGGCATAACTCCTTCAGAGAGGTTCTCACTTAGTTCCACACAGGATCATTTTATATCTTCCATATGCATTCTCTTTTGCTGAACCTACATCTTGTCAATGAGTTACTTTAAAAAATACTTTTTGAAATAACCCACACCCTAAACAGCAGCTCTGCAGTGTGTATACAAATGCTCTGGAAAGGCACAAGTCAGGTATTGGGTGTAGGCACAGGACAAACCGCATGGTCTGCCTTGGCAGCCCTGTCCTCACCTGCAAGCTGCCCACACACACTCCCTTCCAAACGGTGCTCCTCTGATGCCAATTGGCTGCCTGAGCTACTTCGGGAGGGAGCCTACGGGAGGGGAGAGGAGAGGTGATGTGGATAAATATTTTATAAACTAAACTTCTAGTTTAAGTCTTGATTTACCCTTTCAACCAAATTCACATTATAAGTCCCATCTTTTCCTAAAAATCTTGAACACTGAAGAGTTAAAGGGGTATGGAAGCCGGTGTAGCTTGGGGCTGTCATCCAAGGCCAGCCGGAGAAGGCAGCAGGAAGGGTTTGGTTCTGGCTGGGCTACAGACAGGCCATCTGGATACAGGGAAGGCCTAGAATGCCAGAAACAGCTTTTCTTTTTGGTGTTAGGCTTCATTAAGTTCAGCCTGGGGAAAGTCTTTTTGGTTTAAGATCCAAACTGAGAGCCTTCTTTGAACAGGATTCTGATATTTTGAACTTTATATAAAACAAATAACTCACTACATACATTCTTTTGGTAAAAAAAAGTCACAAATTATGTGTAGTCTTTTAATAATTTTGCTAGGGATATATCTGGATATGTTCTTTGTCTGAAAAAAATTGTTTTTCTATTGTGCCACCCTGTGATTCTTGTGAAGAATTATTTTTATTGTTTTTCCTATAGTTCACTTGAAAGAGCAATTTCACCACAATGAAGTTGGTTTTTAAGTCTTTAAAAGTACTTTCTTTATTTTTATATTATATTATATTACATTATATTGTATTAATTATATTATATTCGGAATAATGTTAGTATGGGCCAGTTGTAATTCCTTTCTCAGGAAATTCTTCTTTACTAAAATTGAAAAATAAACTGCAGGGAAATTATAGCAACTTCCTACTCTATATCACTCATGAACATACACTCTGTTTGGAAACCACCCTCTTTAAAAGATATGATCTATTCTTTTCTAGCTATAGCAGCTTGTGTTATATTTGTATGTGTTATTCTTAACAATTAAAGGAAAAGGTGAATGTAAATTCACTCAAGCAAAACAAAGTAGGAAAGAGAATATTATCCTTAAGAGAATTCTTACCTTAAGGAAGAGAAAATGCACGTATCTTTCTGGGTGGGGAAGAAGGGGGGGAGGGATTTGTTTTTTTGGGTTTTTATTACTCTCCAAGTCATTAATTGCCACCTAGCAGCAGAAAAGAGAATTGCACACTTAACTACGGGCTTCAATTCTAGAAACATTGGTTTTAAAGGGCACATTACTTTTATTATGATCAATATCTAAGGAATTATTAAACTACTGGTAAATTAGGGGTTGAGTTTTTTAATCCTCTCTTGTCATGGGAAAATAAAAAAACACAACAAATGAACATTTTTCTTATTTATAAGCATACTCTTTCCATCAAAAAATGTTTTGTTCTTTTGTTTTGTTTCTCTGTGGTTGCCCTTACCACCTCAGCAACAGGCCAAAGGAAAAGAAATGCTGAAGCCACTCTGACACTAAGAAAATGCTGGCTTTGGCCTTGGAAAGGAAGGATTGTCTGTTTTTAACACAAAAATCAGCTTCCCAAATCTCAGGGTGGATTTCTATAAAAATTAGATCAGAATATATTTTATTTTACTAGGACAAAAAAGGTCCTTATTTTGAAAATTAAAAGACATCTTTTTATAAAGGATTAAATTATTTACAGACCAACTGATTATTCAAATGTGTTAAAGAAGGGCATCCTTATTTCTAACTTTACCATCATGTTTTTACTTTTGTAACAAGTATCCAGACCAAATGCCAATAGTTAAAAGAAAAGTAGGTCTCTATTATTCTGTTTCACAGATCTTGGCAGCTAAATAAAAGTAAAAATTTTCAAGAGGTTGAAGCAAAATTAAATATTTAGAAGGACTTCAAAAGTTAACAAGTTGAATAAGAAGGTTCTAGGCTAAAAAGTGTAATTTATTTAAGATACCAAATGGGCAGGGGAGTAGGCTCACTGTATATTTCTAGATTGAAACTTTTTATCTAGATAAATATTAGGTATCACTACTGTATTGATTATACGAGTCTGTTATCACTAAGGCAGCCAGCAACATTTTGCAAGACAAAACTGGTTTTAAAAATTATAATGGCCCTGGCTGTTGGCTCAGTGAATAGAGTGCTGGCCCCGCATAGAGATGTTCCAGGTTTGATTCCTGGTCAGAACATACAGGAGAAGCAACCATCTGCTTCTCCCCTCCCCCTTCTTTTCCTCTTCCCCTCCCACAGTGAGTGGCTCAATTGGTTTAAGTGTGGTTCCAGGCACTGAGGATAGCTCCCTTGGAGCAAGTGCATCAGCCACAGGCACTAAAAATAGCTCCGTACTGGAGCATTGGCCTCAAATGGGGTTACCGGGTGGATCCCGGTCAGGGCGCATGCAGTAGTCTGCCTCACTATCTCCCCATCTCTCACTTAAATAATAATAATAATAGCTAATAAGTATTGAGTATAGGGGGTCCTCAGGTTTCTACATTTGACATCTCGACATATGACAATTTTGACAAATGACGTTTTGAGTTTACAATGCTCACTTCCATAAAAACTTTAAAAAATTGAGATGTGAATGTTTCATCTTACGCCGTTAGTGTCGTACTTACAGACTACATGGGTGAAGTAGTTCCAGACTAACCTGAAACAATTCTATAAAGAAGGAAGAGAGACCTGCATCAGATCCTGTACCCTCTACATCAGCAGCTTCTCGAGATGAAACACCTGTAGTACAGGTAGAATCATCTCCAGCATCTCCTGCATGTTCCTTAGGCAATCCTGATTCACCTGACCCAGTATCTCCAGAACCTTCTGCAGGTTCTCCTGCCTCTCCAGCTTCCTCCTCCCAATAGGTCACTCTCTCCCATCTTGCAATGCCCCTTCCAGTGTGCAAGCCAGCCACAGGAATAAAGGTAAGGGATTTTTTGTCATTCTTCCTGTTTCTACAGTACAGTGTACAGTACAGTATGTTTATGTCCTTTTCCTTTTTCTGTGGCTTAGTTGTGTTTTTATGTTCTAGGTTATGATTTCACAACAGTGTTAGGATTGGAAAGTGACTTAGGCTAGGGTGTGTTTTGACTTACACCAAAATTCAGGTTACACCCCTGTCGTGGAACGGAACTGTGTCATAACCCAAAGACCCCCTCCATTTACCATGTGTCAGGCAGTGTGCTAAGCACTTTAAATGAAAATTTCACTTAGTTGCCTGACCAAGTGGTGGTACAGTGGATAGAGCATCAGACTGGGACATGAAAGACCCAGGTTCGAAACCCCGAGGTCGCTGGCTTGAGTGCGGGCTCATGTGGCTTGAGCATGGACTCACCAGTTTGAGCGTGGGGTTTCTGGTTTGAGCATTGGATTATAGACATGACCCCATGGTTGCTGGCCTGAGCCCAAAGGTCACTGGCTTGAAGCTCAAGGTCACTGCCTTGAGCCCAAGGTCTCTGGCTTGAGCAAGGGGTCACTTGTTCTGCTGTAGCTCCCTGGTCAAGGCACATATGGGAAAGCAATAATTGAACAACTAAGGTGCTACAACGAAGAATTGATGCTTCTCATCTCTCCCCCTTCCTGTCTGTCTGTCCTTAGTTTTCCCTCTCTCTGACTCTCCCTTGGTCTCTGTCAAAAATAAAAAAGAAAGAAAGAAAGAAAAAGAAAAACTCACTTAGTCATCACAACAATTGTAAAAGATTCTAGCCAATATTATCTCTATTTTATAAGTATATGCAGCAACAAAACAAAGGTTCAGAGAGGGGAAATCAGTTATCAGGTCTCAGAGCTCATAAGTAGCTAAACTTAAATACAAGCCCAGTTCTGTCTTAATACTGAAGTCCCTAGTGGTCAATTCTTGGGACTCTTCTTCTTCTTTTTAATTTAGTGAGAGTAGGGGAGGCAGAAGCAGGTTCCTGGATGTGCCCCAATTGAAAAGCCCACTAGGGGGCAATGCTCTACCCATCAAGGGCATTGCTCCATTGCAACTGGGGCCATTTTTGTAGCACCTGAGGTGGAGACCATGGAGCCATCCTCAGTACTTAGGGCCAACTCGCTCTAATTGGGCCATGGCTGTAGGAGGGAAGGAGAAGAGAGAAAGAGAGAAGGAGAAACAAGAGGGGGCACGGTGGAGAGGCAGGTGGGTGGTTCTCCTGTGTGCCCTGACCAGAAATCAAATCTGGGACATCCACATGAAGGGCCAATGCTCTACCACTGAGCCAAAGAGCCAGGGCCAATTCTTGGAACTCTTTTCTCTCTAGTCTAGTCTCATGACTCTAAATAACTTCTCTACAATGATGACCTCCAGTCTGAACCTCTCTACTGAACTCCAGCTCATATGCAAACTGCTCCATATCTCCATTAGGATGTCTAATAGACATTACAAACTTGAAATATATAGAAACCATATTTATCTTTCCCCCAAAACGTGCTCTTTTTATCTCTCCTTATCACAGTTCATTACAACTCCATTCTTCCATTTGCTCAGGCCAAATAAACGTTAGTCATTTTGACACCTTTCTCTTACATGTCACATACAACCCATTACGGAAGTACTATTGGTTCTGCCTTCAAAATATATTCACAATCCAACTACTTCCTACCATCTCACCATTATAACTCTGGCCCAAGTCATTGTCATCTCTCACTTAGATTACCATAATTGCCTTGATCTTGTTAGCATGCTTGGCTCTAAACAATCTGTTCTCAACACAAGGGTCAAGATAATCCTTTAAAAATATCAGTCATGACACTTCTCCTTTCAAAACCCTCTAGTGGCTTTCTAACTCATTCAGAGTCACAGTCCTTACAGTGACCTAAATGCCCTATACCCTTGGTCAGCAAACTGTGGCTCTTTGGCCCCTTGAATGTGGCTCTTCCACAAAATACCGCATGCAGGTGCTACCTTGATAAGGAATGTACCTACTATATAGTTTAAGTTTAAAAAATTTGACTCTCAAAAGAAATGTCAATCGTTGTATTGTTGATATTTGGCTCTGTTTACTAATGAGTTTGCCGACCACTGCATACTACCTGCAACCTCCATCACATTTCCTCTCTGATTTCATCCCATAATAATCTTCATTGGAAATTTTTATCTGTTTTGTTTACTGAGGTATTCTCAGCATCTTAGTACTAATGCTTGGCATATAATAAGGTGATTAACAAATATTTGTTGAATAAATTAGAATGATCTGATTCCAAAGCCTATCCTTTTCATGATACCCCTCTATACATATATTGGTAGTTCTGAGTTGAACGTGGTTGGCTGGACTCTTCAGAGTAGCCTTATATCAAAGCTCTACTTGTGGACCAACAGATGAGACATTTGGACTCCTGGGGTTTTAATGTCTTTCACTCCTTTAAGTATGAGTTGGCCGAGGGCACACCTGGTTCTTATTCTGTAGTAGCAACGTTGATCAATAATGGTATTTTGTAGAAAGCAAAGGCCAGAAAAGCAGCACTCATTTAAATGTCATCATTAGTTATCTCTGGATTTTAAAATAAATAAATAAAAATAAATTCTAATAGGAGCCAAGTTAAACTTTTCACATGGACATGTAATATTCATTTACTCAACATTCTGTAACAATTGCTTAATTTCTGGAAAAATATTTCTAAACAATGGAACTATGCCAATAGCTTTTGTACAGGACTCTCTTTTGGTCACACACACTGAAAGAGGGAAATTATACAGTTTAGATACAACTCTAAATTATTATTCTTCCAAATTATGTCTGTTAATTCTAATCTGCTCTATTCCAAGCTTTAGGCATTACCATTAGAGAGCATTAGCTTTTGAATAATTAGTTAAAAAAAAACAATAATAAGGTGGGAGTGGATATAGGCAAGGCTAGCTTTAGAGTAAGCTATCTAAAGGCTATCAAATGTTAGTTAAGTAAATTATGATACTCTCATATAATGGAATACCTTACTGTTATGCAGACATTTTAAAGCATGTGACATGAAGAAATGCTTGTAGTATAATGTTTAAATAAAAAATTAAGTAAAAAATAAGCATATATAATTTGATACAAATTTTTGTGGCAGTTTATTTTGTTGAGATATTAATTCTATGTGTTTTCCTATCCTCCTGCTCCTTAATCCTGATCAAGCGGGTATCTAGACCTCAGATTATTATAAGGCAAAAATCAAATGCTGCACAAAGACAAAATAAGCTCTCGCTGTCTTTTGAAATGAGAAGGGGGGAGGGAAGGAGAAAGGAATGCTTTTGAGGGTGAGTCAGAAGAGAGATTCCTCAAGATTTAGGAGTCTGTAGACTGCCGGTTGAGTGAACAGCTAAGACTCCAGTCTTGCTCTGTGACAGAACCGAGGACGGTGGCACAACCTCAAAGAGGAAGGCTGCACCTGGCTGCAGGGGCTGCCAGAATCACTAATGTGATTACAGATTCTGGAGTTACAAGGATGGTAAAGGAATATTGTAGTCATTAGACCTAAAGGGAAGAAGATATAAAAAGGAATTTCAAAAATAAATCAATGTGTATAGATGACCAAATAATTTGAGGTAATTCCAGGTACTCCCACAATACTTATGGCCCAGAAACTTTGTACAATCCCAGATGGAGAGGATACGTTCAATAATCATTGCAGTGGAATGTCTACCAGCATGGCAGGATGGTAACTCAGGATTAGATTCAAGTTGATCTAAAGAAATGCAGTATTTCTTTGTGTGGAATATGAGTCTCACTCACAATATGCATATGTACACACAATGTACTACATATTATAAATATTAAAACATATATTTTAAAGATAATTTCCTTCCATTTTTTTGAGAGATATTGTTGTAGGGGGAAAAAATCACTGAAATTTTAACTGTGATGTTTTTTCTACTTAGTGGACGACGGGATTATTCTTCCTGTGCATTTGAAATAATTTTAAATAAATATGTGTTCCTTTTATAACTGGAAACAATTAAAAGACCAACTGCAAATTAATTTTTTTCTTCTATAACTGAGCAGTTAGAAAACAGAAGAGGGCATACTTCATAATCTTAGGTTCTACTTTCCAGTTGTTTTAGATCTATTATATTGTTCCTAGAAGTATAATATACACTAAAGTAGTTAACAGGTTTTTCTCATATTGAAAGAAATGGTATTGTATACCTCCTGCACCCTGTAAAAATTTTAAATATTATTGTAATAGTCAGGGTACCAGCAAGAAACAGATGGCACATTCAAAAGGAGCAACTGAAAGGAGTATAATCAAAATGTGGGCAGGGAAACAGCAAGAGATGACACAGTACCGCTGCTAACTTGGCACCAACCCAAAGGGAGAAGGGGTAACAAACAATCTATTTCCTACAGCCTTTTGATCTCCTGCTAATACATTCCATAAGCTGAGTTCAGTCAGAAGCCAGAGAGGAAGGGACCTAGCTGCTATAATCCATAAAGGGTGAAGTAGATACATAGGGAAACAGAGAATATCCAGCATGATGACATCAAAGTGCAAGCAATTCTATGATGTTACTATAAGTATTTCCAAAGTTAAATATTTCTATTGGAATAGTACTGGAAACACAAAGTTTTGGACATCAATCTTTGCTACTATGCAATATATAGATAAGAACATTTATTATAGTACTAGCTGTACCCGGCCAAATGTTGCTGTGGCTTAGTCTGGTTAAATGGAAAAGAAAGAAAAGAGAAAGCACGCGTTTGTAATATGTATGTTTAACTTCACAATGCTTGTGGGTATACAATATTTTTTGTTGTTCCACTGTCTGTGCAGATATAGAGATTGTCTGGTTTGCCGACTCTAGAACGCGCAACATATATTTTCCATGTGAGAGCGTGTGTTGCTTTTACGTCCAACAGATGGCGCTGTTTTTCAAAGAAAGCAAATTTTTATTTGTCACAAGTGTCAGGTGTAACATCTATATAATAGTAGGCATATAAAAACACACACGTATTCAAATGCAACGTTGTGTCAAAATTTCAAAGCAATCGGTGAAGAACTTTCCGAGATTTAACAGTTTGAACAAACGAACATTTACATTTTTACTTATATAGATTTTTACAATAGCAGAGACTTGGAAATAATCTAATTATTTATCCATAATTAAGTAAATTAATGTGTTTCCACACTATGGAATACTAGTCAACTGCAGAAAATAATATAGATCATTAGTTATGGATATGAAAAGATGGCCATAACTTTTTAAGTGTAGTATTCATTCAATAATATTTATTAACACTTAGTACCATATTTCCCCTTGTATAGGATGCACCCTTTCCCCCCGAAAAATTTGGGATCCAAAAACGAGTGTGTCTTATACCAGTGATGGGCAATCTTTTGAGCTTGGTGTGTCAAAATTCACCAAAAAACCCAGCATAACTTGGGTGGTGTGTCACTTGGAAAAAAATGGCCTACCGGGAAGTCCCAGAACTAGACTCTCTGTGCCGGAGTTCTGTTTTGGCCTACAGACCTCCGACACAGAATGCCTACACTGCAGCAAATGTTTTATCCTCGGCTCCTGCACCTGGCCATGCAGGAGCCGATTATGAAATGTCCTTCTTAGCATGCGGCCTCATACGGACGCCGTATGAGGCCGCGTGTCATTGAAAATGGCTACACGTATCACTGCTGACACGCATGTCATAGGCTCGCCATCACGGTGCTAAGCATTGTGCTAGGTGCTGGAGAAACAAAACAGAACACTCCTTTAATTTAATCCACTAAATTAACAGTGATTTTACAAAATAACTAGTATTGTTGAATTTAAGGTGGAGGGCACTCATATACTACTGTTCAGAAAATAAAACATTTCTGGAAAGCAAGTTAGCACTGTTTATCAAAAGTCTTAGAAATATCCATTTCATTTGACCCTGCAATTTACTTCTTATAAATTTATTCTAAGGAAGGGAACGCAGATGTACACAAAAAAGTGTATCAATCAGGTCATAAAAGAGTTGCTTCAGAGAAGGGGTATCTAGTTATTAAAAAATAGGGACTTGGGGATATAAAATACATGTTCACAAGGCGGAATACTAGGGAGCTGTGTTTAATCTGAAAAATGTTTAACTTGGAAAAATGTCTAAAATATAAAAGTGAAAGGGTTTAAAAAGAGTGATACTAAATTGTCCTGAACTTGAGTAAATCACTTAAGTGATCCGAATCTGTTACTTCATATGCAAACTCAGATCCTTAAGGATCCATTCAACTCTTACCTCAGTCTAGGTACTCATCCTTTCTTCACTACAAAGAAATAAATCATCTTTGGCAGTTGTTAGGTTGGCAGCTGTTTGCAGAGTTGTCCTAAACTATTTCATCTGGGGATTAAAAGATGCTCTCAAAAGAGAAAATATGTATTTCGGAAGAAAATGTCCATTTTTTTCCTTAGTGGCCTAATCTATCAGGCATCATGGTTAGCTTTGAGGACACAGAAAGACATGATTTCAAATTCTGGTGGGAGAAAACCAATAATAATGACGTGGAGTGATCAATGACAACAGAGCCTTGACGGATGTGTTCTCCTTTTGGATCTCAATGTAGAATGAAAAGCATATAAACAAAAAACATACTCGAGTAAGAGTATGGTTGACACACAGCAGAGGGACCATTCTTTTGTGGCTTTTCGTGTGGCAGTCTTGCTCTTCTCAGTCACGCAAAACCACAAATCTCTGTGGACGTTTAATAAGAGGTTGAGCTGCACACTCGATCACTCCTAGTCGCAGCTGCCTTCTCCAGGGATTTCAGGTGTACCCGGTCGGACCAGTGAGAAACTGGAGGGTATCTGCAACACACAGGTAAATCAGAAGATGTGGGAAGTATAACTTGGTAAGCAGCCCCTCCGGAGCTCTCTCAGGGACCGCGGGAATTCCTGGCCCAGGGTTTCCCGCCAATCTCTGTCCCACCTTTTCCTGAGGCCCCGCCCACTTCTGAGCGGCGGAGGACTCGAAGGACTGGGAAGCGTCGGAAGCCTATCGATATCTCTGGAATAGACTTCTCTGCCCTGCGCCGTTGCCGGCGCAATCCCCCAGACTTCCGTGTAGATCGCCGAGCGGTAGTTTCGGCCGCACTTCTTGATCCGTAGTTCTACAGGAGGCGACAGCCGGGCTTGCGTTGGAACCATGGTGCGTTGAATTCCAAACCCAAGCAGGGTTGGGGTAGAGGTCTGCCAACTGGCGGATGACGAGCAGCGTCCCCTGTCCTCCTTAGGGCGGCCCAGGGCCACGGGGCGTGGAGACCGTAGGTTCGGGCAGTGATTCAGCATCTCCGGCCTGGCCGGGAGAGGGATGGTCGGGAGTCAATACGGCCTTTCTTCGGGATGTTTCACTTTCTGCCAGGCCTCAGACACTAACTCACTCTTCCATGAACTAACCGCGTTAGCCACTCCAGTTCTTTCAGTGTATCAGATTCCGAGCACTACTGAATGTCCCTCGTGCTCTGCGTGGGAGGAGAGGGAGAAGAACACAGGGGCTTGACTTGGTGGCCTCCCTGTGCTGCCGTTGCGGACTTCACCCCACAGTTTGGGTTTCTGTACCGCGTGCATTTTCCTGCTGCGTCCATCTCATTTTCCCTTTCCCCAGAATTTGACCAGAAAAGTCCCTTTTCGGTCGCATTGTCCAGTCACGTAGTCTTACAGGTGAATAAACCACGGCTGAGAGGAGAAGCGATGTTAGCAGGATTACAACAC
Organism: Rhynchonycteris naso; assembly: GCA_037038555.1. Classification (NCBI taxonomy): domain Eukaryota; kingdom Metazoa; phylum Chordata; class Mammalia; order Chiroptera; family Emballonuridae; genus Rhynchonycteris; species Rhynchonycteris naso. The sequence continues at coordinate 331,476,832 of CM072995.1, read as the reverse complement.
AGGTCTCAGGGCTTCCACTACTCAGCCTTCTCACCTCCACGATGAGTCTCCCAAGTACTGTTCTGGTAGATTTGCTTTAATATCGTAATGAAAGCAGTAATTGTTCTGTCGCTATAGCTATTTGTGTCCACCTTTAACTACCTGAAGACATTTTTGTGTTTATTCATTCAATATGAATGTCAGTGTGTACAAGGCGCTGTTTTACGTGTAGTGACGGTTCAAAGATAAATCAGACATGCCCCTAATCATAATATAAGGAAGAAAGGGATATGCATGTGAAGAACTGGTGGGAGTGTTTGTTGTAAGAATTTTGGAAGAAAAGGTGGAGAAACTTCAAGAGACAAACATCTGAGCTAGTTTTTTAAAAAGGGATGCTTTTGCCCTGGTGGAATAGATCAGTTGGTAGGACATCATCTTGATAGCCAATGTTGCCGGTTTGATCCTGGTCTGGGCACATACAAGAATCAACCAATAAATGCATAAATAAGTGAAATAACAAATCAGTGTTTCTCTAAAAAAAAAAAATCAAAAAGGAATGCATTTGACTATTAGGGCATGGTATAAAGGAAGTACACAAGCAAAGATAGGAAATCAAGTTGACATGTGAACTTAAGTAATTGAACCCAAAAAGGAGTGCAATGACCATTGGTAGAATTGGAAGTTGGGAAGATAGGTCCCATCTACATTGCTCACAAAAATTAGGTGATATTCTATCACTTAATATTCATTTTGAAATATCCCCTAATTTTTGTGAGCAGTTTATATAGATCTGCTTCCTCCCTCCCCCCACTAGCTCATGGTATATGTAGAATTGGCTTACAAGGGAGTACATATAGTAGTAATCTTACAGTGTGGTTGTATTAACAGCATTGTGTTATTGTTGAATGGAAACAAATGGGAAAACATTGTTTTAATGATACAGCTAATTAAGAGTTGGGATCTGTAATATTATTATATGAATAGGTCTTTTTTCTTTTACTTTCAGTTTCGCAACCAGTATGACAATGATGTCACTGTTTGGAGCCCTCAGGTAAAATAAGGTTTTATTCTATTTCTGTAAACTGGCTTTTGGTGCTTGCAGTATGTTTACATACTTAGGAGTGTATAGGTTGTGAGAGAATATGGATTAGAATCACTTTAGACATTCCTGGGACCTAAATTTATCATTAAAGTAACTTTCCTGGTTTAAAAAAAAATTTGAGATTTGAATATGCTCACCTGAGGTTTGGGAACTCTAGTTTTAAATTTATAAGATTTTCTTTTTCTTTAGGGCAGGATTCATCAAATTGAATATGCAATGGAAGCTGTCAAACAAGGGTCAGCCACAGTTGGTCTGAAATCAAAAACCCATGCAGTGTTGGTTGCATTGAAGGTAAGTAAAGTAGTAAGTGTATCTCCCTTTTGTAATAAACAGAACTATCAAACATAAGTTTCATTGTATAGGTAATAAAATTGTAAACTTGTTTTTATGTCTTGTAATGTCTCTTTTTAGAGAGCACAGTCAGAGCTTGCAGCTCATCAGAAAAAAATTCTCCATGTTGACAACCATATTGGTATCTCCATTGCGGGACTTACTGCTGATGCTAGACTGTTGTGGTGAGTATAAACATGAAAAATTAAAAAGAAATTCCTTTGGGTTTATATTTGATTTAATTTCTAGAAAAGATCCAGATAAAATATGTTCTCTACCAGAGTGTTTATAAGTTAAGGTAGTGAATACCTTAGTGCCCTGGTCAGCAAACTGTGGCTCACAAGCCACATGCGGCTCTTTGGCCCCTTGAGTGTGGCTCTTCCACAAAATACCACATGCGGGCACTACCTCGATAAGGAATGTACCTACCTATATAGTTTAAGTTTAAAAAATTTGGCTCTCAAAACAAATTTCAATCGTTATACTGTTGATATTTGGCTCTGTTGACTAATGAATTTGCCGACCACTGCCTTAGTGGGTTTGGGCTCATATTAAGTGTTCCATTTCTTGATCCCTATAATAGTAATATATCTAATTAAGCATACTAATACTTTTGAGAAGTCACTGAATAATGTGATACTTGTTAACTCAGTGTATGTTGTTGGGGACAATCTTAGGTCTAAGAGGAGCTTGACAACTTTTGTCTGGTTTCTAAGAAATGGCAAAGCTACGGTTGATTTCTTTAATACACCAGAATTTATTAGGCATTTATTTTTTGCAAAGCTTAATTCTGGATACTTCAGGATATACAAAGGTGATTCAGACATAGTTCTTGTCTTCTAGAATCTAAAAATCTAGTAGTGTATTTATAATACAAGGTAGAAAGTGGAGAGTAATAAGCCCTGGCCGGTTGGCTCAGTGGTAAAGCGTTGGTCTGGCATGTGGAAGTCCCAGGTTCAATTGCTGATCAGACCATACAGGAGAAGTGACCATCTGCTTCTCCACCACTTTCCTTCACCCTTCTCTCTCTCTTTCTGTCTCTCCTGCTCCCCCCTCCCTTCTTCTCACAGCCATGGCTCTGTTGGTTCAATTACATTGGTCCTGGGCACAGAGGATGGTTCTCTGGGGCCTCCACTTCGGGCGCTAAAAATAGAGGTTGCAAGCATGGCCCTAGATGGGCGGAGCATTGGTGTCAGACAGGGGTTGGTGGGTAGATCCCAGTCAGGTCACATGCAGGAAGGAGTCTGTCTCTATCTCCTCTCCTCTCACTTGGAAAAAGAAGAAGAAAAAAAGAAAATAAAGTAGAAAGTAATAGATAGATTTCTGTGGGCCTCCAGATGAGAGATTATTTCTCGGTGAGAGGTGTTGTGTAAATGAAGAGCCAGAACTTTGCAGTCACGCAGATTGAGTTTATTCCCACCTTTATTACTTAGTATCTGGGACTGGACTAGTTATTAGAACTCTGGATTTTTTTAGTATTATTTTTTTCAAGGTTATTGTTAAACAGCTAATATTTAGAGCCTTTAACAGTGCCTTCAGGTAATATGTGAGTGTGTGTATTGGGTTAGGGGGATTAATAAGCCAAAACGAATCTCTTTATGCCTGTGACTTACTTAGAGAAGAAAGAATATAACCACTGAGGGGAATAGTAATGCTAATGTTTAAAAATTTCAAGATATCCAGTGAACCTCTGCTCTCTTAGGTCAGCAGTATAGTGACAGCATTATTGATATGTTATTCTTGAAATGCAAAATATATTGCACTGTCAAACATTTTATTAACCCAGTCTATCTAAAAAATTGTCATGTCAACATATAATCAATATAAAAACTATTGAGATATTTTAAACTTTTTTATACTAAGTCTTTGAGATTTCATGTGTATTTTTCACTTGATACATCTCAATTTAGACTAGACACTTTTTTTTTAGGTGCTTAGTCACATGTGATTAGTACCTACAATATCAGAGCAGTGCAATTTTAGACAGCCTTGGAAAGTGGACTTAAATAAAAGTGGTAAACAGTTTGGTTCCTACAATCAACATTTAATCATCAGATGTGACATACACATAAATTGGACAAAGCTATGCAGAAGAAATGCAGGTATCTGTTTATCCTCTTGGGTTTAATCGTTAGGTATAAATTCCCTTTTCCCCAGTGTCAGACTTGTTTGAATCTTGTCAGGTTTAACAGCGAGGTTCAACAGTCTTGAGTTCAGTATCTTCACTAGAGTACTACTTATTGATAGAAGTAGTATTTGCAAGAACATGTAGCAATGGTTGTAGTATGGATTCTACTTGCAGTTGCTCTCCTGGGGAAATTTTAGTCAGCTTTCAAGAAAAAAACCAGAGTAGTTACACTTTTTTGCAGGCTCAAGACCTAGAATTCAAGACAATCTTGTTGATAGAAGGATAAAAGAAAAAAGAATGCTCTTTATCTCTTGCTCAGCCTTTATTCTATAAAGTGCTGTGAGACAAAGGTTTTCTAAAGGAATATTAGTTTTAAAAAAATCATGTGACCTCCCCTTACTCCCTCCCCCACCCCCAGAGTTTGGTACAAAAATGCATCCTTCTACATCTTTCTGGTTCCTTATAAGAGTGTAATCCATGTAAGAAAGAAAGCAAAAAGAAATCAAACTACCTTATTTAGATTTGAAAATCTGTGATTTGAAATTACTAATTACAACTTTGTTTCTATTTTAGTAATTTTATGCGCCAGGAGTGCTTGGATTCCAGATTTGTATTTGACAGACCTCTTCCTGTGTCTCGTCTTGTAGCTCTAATTGGAAGCAGTATCCTTTTTATGTTAACATTTTGGACATGAACTTTAAAGGATTTTGATACTTAATTCTTATGTTAATAGGAATGTGGTAATATAAACATCGGTAAGATTTGGGAAAAAGCTTAGTTACTTTTCAATAAAAGAATGTTTAAAATTTAGGTGGAGAGTTGTAACTTCTATTATGAAAGAATGGGTTCTAAGATAAGGAATGGGTTTGCTCTTTCATCAGCCCTCATAAGCAATTGATATTTTGCAGACATAGATAAGTTCAATTTTGGGAAAACGAACCACACATCATTTTTAGAAGAGATTTAAAGTATTTTATTGGTGGTTCTATATGTCCCAAAAAATTTTTGACTGCTTATATCCAAAACATGAGGTTCTCTGCATGGGAGGAAAACATTTTGTTAGCACTGATTCTTGGGTTTGGTGGATACTTAAATATTTTTTAATATTAGATCAAAGAACTGCTCTGTTTTATTTTTTCTTCCTATGGTGGGTTATGCAACAATTAAGAAATCAAAGTTCTTTACTGATAGTATTTAATTTGAAAATAAAGATAGTACTTTATTCCTGGTTAGAACAGGCTCTTTAACTAATTCAAGAGACCCAGATACCAACCCAAAGATACGGCCGAAGACCATATGGTGTTGGGCTGCTTATTGCTGGTTATGATGTAAGTTCATAGAATGTTTTTTATAATAATGATTTTTAAAAACTGACTACAAATTTTCCAATTTTTAGTTCAACCAAAATCAATAATTAAGTGTTTGTTTTTCCTATTTGTAGGATATGGGTCCTCATATTTTCCAAACTTGTCCATCTGCTAACTATTTTGACTGCAGAGCTATGTCTATTGGAGCCCGTTCTCAATCAGCTCGTACTTACTTAGAGAGACATATGTCTGAATTTATGGAGTGTAAGTGATTTTTTTTTTGCCCCCTCTAGTTTTTATATAGTGAATTAGCACAGTATCCTAAATGAAGTTAAAACTACAAGTTACAGGAAGAGTTATTTAAAAAATTAAACCCATGAAGTGTTTATTATCTCTGTTACACATGCTAGTTTTCACCCTTTCTAACTACCACAGTAGTTTTAATTCACAGTAGACTTTTTCAAATACAAATATGTGTCCCCCACCATGAAGACTCTTGATACCATTGATTCAGAGTGTGCCCCAGACAGAGCTGAGAAACACGATAGTAACTAGTATTTGAACCTTCAACTTTCTGTGATTCTGTTACTTTTAGCCACACAGACATTTCTGCATTAAGTAGTCGGTAAACAAGTGAAACTGAGTATAGCTTGGGAAAGAAGGTATAAGATGTAAGATGTGATGATAAGGCAGGTTTTCAAGTGCTCTGCTTTTGCAAGGGCTTTAGTTTTTAACACATACTTTTAAAATCATTTATTGAGGTGATGATGTGGATTTTCTTCCCCTTTCATTCTACTGTGGTGTATTACACTGACTGACTTGGAATGTTAAACCCTTTGCATTCCTGGGAGAAATCCCTCTTAGTGATCTTGTATAACATAAATGATATGTTTAAGTGTTTATGTAAGCATATAAATGTTGCTGGATTCAGTTTGCTGGTATCTTGTTGAGGTTCTTTTGTGTCTATATTCATAAGTCAGATTGACCTATAGTTTTATTTTCTTGGAGTGCCTCTGTCTAGTTTTTGGAGGAAAGTAATACTGACCACATAAAAAGGACTGGAGACTCCTTTTATAAAGAGCAAAAACAGTAACTAGCATTCCATAGAATACATTCCACAAAACTTTGAACTTTATCATTTGTGAGTCAGGATTTTGATTTAACTTAGCATAAGGAAAAGTCGAATTGAGTAACAAAAATCATGTATCTTCTTAATAAAACAATAAGCAACGTTATTATTAGATTATAGGACTAAACATTTAAACTTTTGTTTGTTTTTATTGTGACATGTTTAGTATGTGACTAAAACTATGATTTCAGTGTACATATCCAACAAATAAAAGATGCCTAGCATGTAGATGGAAATAATTGTTCATTGATTTTATATATAGGCAATTTGAATGAATTGGTTAAGCATGGCCTGCGTGCTTTAAGAGAGACACTTCCTGCAGAACAGGACCTAACTACAAAGGTAAATATGTTTTCCAGTTGTAAATATTAACATTACAGTTTAATCATTTATTGCATAACTGTAAGTAATACTGAGTGTATGCTTATAGTCTTTAATTTAAGAGATGGTTACCTTGGCTCATTCTTTCTCTTTAAGCTATTCATTAAGTTACCTGATTTTGAAATGATTTTTGAACCTCTTTTTTTTTGGTGTAAAACCACTAGGTTTAATGTAAAATGTTCTTTATTTCTTCGTCAGAGAGGAGTGTTTTCATATTATTATTTCAGTTAACAGATATATATTAAGCACCTACCACATGCAGGCACTAAGCATCAAGAATATAGTGAACACAGTAAACATCTTGTCCTTGGATACATCTTGGATACATATATCCAAGTGGGGGCAGATAAAGAATGTACGCATAAGTAAATTATGTAGTATACTAGATATCAATAAATGCTATAGAAACAAAACAGGTTAAGAGACGAGTGACCAGTTGAATGTAGGAAGGAGATATGGTGGGTATAATTTAAAATAGGAGTCAAGGATGGCCTCACTCAGAAAGGGGAATCTGGGTCCTGGCTGGTTGGCTTGGTAATAGAGTGTCCTCCTGGCATGTGGAAGTTCCAGGTTTGATTCCCAGCCAGGCAACAGGAGAAGCAACCATCTGCTTCTCCACCCCACCCCCCCTTCTCTCCTCTCACCCCCACGCCATGGCTTGAATGGTTCCAGCAAAGTTGGCCCCGGGCGCTGAGGATGGCTTCTTGGCCTCACCTCAGGTTCTAAAATAAAAATAGCTCAGTTGCCAAGCAATGGAGCAGTAGCCCCAGATGGGCACAGTGTGGCCTGGGTAGGGGCTTGCCGGGTGTATCCAGATTAGGCACATGCAGGAGTTTGTCTCTCTGCCTCCCCGCCTCTCACATAATAAAAAAAGAAAGTGGATTTTGAGGAGAAGCTCTAAAGGGAGTGAGTGAATAAGCCATACAGTTGTCTAGAGCAAGATTATTCCAGGGAATGCAAGTGCAAGGGCTTTGGGTCCAGAATGTTTCTATAATTGGAGGAATGGAGGTGAGTAGTGTTGAAGTAAGTAATCAAGAAGAAAAGAGCCTGATGAGGCAGTGCCCCAGTGGATAGAGCGTAGGACTGGGATGCAGAGGACCCAGGTTCAAAACCCCGAGGTTGCCGGCTTGAGCACAGGGTCAATGGCTTGAGCCCAAGGTTGCTAACTTGAGCAAGGGGTCACTGCTGTAGCCCCCCGATCAAGGCACATATGAGAAAGCAATGAATGAACAACTGAGGTCCTGCAGTGACGAATTGATGCTTCTCATCTCCCTTCCTGTGTCTGTTCCTATCTGTCCCTCTCTCTGTCTCTATTACAAAAAAGAAAAAAAAGGGATGGAATCCAGATGGTATATGCCATATAAACCATTGTAGGTACTTTGGATTTTACTCTGAGTGGGCTGTTAGTGTTTGAGCAGATACCATGATTTGATTTAGTTTTTAAGAGTCACTCTGGTTGCCATTTTGAGAGCAGATTATAGTGGGAGCATGGGTTGAAATAGTTTTAAAACGGTTAACAGTAATTCAGGTGAGAGATTGTGGTGGATTAGAGCAGAGTTGGAGATGATGAGAAGTGGTTGAGTTCTGGGTATGTTTTGAAATTAAAGCCAAAAAAGTTTGCTAGTAATTTGGTTGTGAGAATGTGAAGGGGGTGGATGTCTTCCAAGTTTTTGGCCTGATAAACGAAAGAGATTTATCATTTGCTGAGATAAATAAGATAGTGGGAGGAATAGGTTTTGATAGAAGTTGTGAAAGAAAGTCGGGGGGTAATTTTAGGACATGGAACATTTGAAATGCCTATTGTTTGTCCACTTAGTGATATAGAGTAAGCACTTACCACATGAACACCCCATGGAGTTCGGTGGAGAATGGGCTAGCCTAGAGTCACAGATTTAGGCATCATCCTATAGAAAATGGCTTTCAGAGACTGGACCGGACGAGACTGTTAAAGGAATTGAATGGTTAGACAGGAGGTTTGAAGACTGGGCGAGAACATTCTACCCTTTAGAGATTGGGAAGTGAGTCGGTATTACCAACAAGGACAGAGAAAGAGGTAGGAGGAAAACTTGGAAAATAAGGCATCCTTAACAAGCAAATGAAGAAACTATTTCAAGGAGGAGAAAATAAAAACTTGCTAACAGATCAAGGAAGATGTAGATTAGGAATTAACCATTAGATTGCAGTGGTGTCTCTGTGGACTTGAGTAGACAATCTTAATGGAATGGTGGGGCAAGAGCCTGATAGGAATGGGATTGGGAGAGAATGGGAGAAGAGGGATTGGTGGAGAGCTCTTTGAAGGATATTTTCTATTGTGGATCTAGACAAATGGGGTGGTGGCTGGAAGAGAAAAAAAGAGGGTTGTTACTTTGGTTTTTTTAAGATGAGAATTATTACAGCATGTCTGCTGCATGACAATAAACCAGTATAAGAAAAAACATATATGTAGGAGAAATATGAGGAAACCTGCCAATTTCTTTGAATAGGACACAGTTGGAAAGGTAGGTCTTATAGAATAAATTGGATGATTCATTCACAGTAACAGGCAAGGAGAAAGTGCATGGAATACAGATACAGGAAAGAGTGGAGACTGGGAGCTTGTAAATGTTCTCTTAATTTGCTTTTATTTTCTCAGTGAAATAGCAGGGTTTTCAACTGCAAAGAGAATGGGGAATGGTCTAGTTGTCCAGAAGGGAGATTGAATGATATAGGAACCTGGGGTACAATGCAGGAACCATTAAGGGCTTTCTTGAAGTTAATAATCATTAATTAAAGTGAGATCCATCAGCATTTTGTAATAGTGGTTGGATAGTTATTTTATATGTATGTGAAAACTTTATAGTCTGCATAATCTTTTCTAAACAAATTTTCCTATTATATAAATAATATTCTTTTTTAAAAATTAGGATAATACATTAAAACTTTTTAAATTTGTTTAGAATACTTAAAATGCCATCCCTCCAAGACAACTTTCTTTTAAAAGTTGGCTATTTAGTTGACTGTTGACATTTATAATTTGGAAAACTTTGCTCAGGTACTCGGTTCCTGATTCCATATTTTTACTGAATCATAGAAAATTAACTATATTTTATGCCTAAAATTTTCACTAAAATTTTAATTTTACAGGAGCTATTTTGTGCTGGTTAGCATTCAGTGGACATTTTCAGTGCTGCCCTTTAATTTTTCCATGTAGAGCACAGTTAGTCACAAGTGGTTTGCTCCCTCCCACTTGTCTGCAGCACTTTTCTATTATCAGCCATTTGCAAATTTTCTAGATGACATAGACCTTAGGGCTTACCCATGATTATCAAAAGTGAGTATTTAAATCTGCAAATTACAAGGGCTAACTAGTTAAGTCTTATTCAAGTGCGATATAAATTTTTATTCTGCTTTTTTTCCCCTCAGTATTTTATCATGTGATTTTCAACCTATATTCTCTGTACCTTTTTTCTCCCTCAGAATGTTTCCATTGGAATTGTTGGTAAAGACTTGGAGTTTACAATTTATGATGATGATGATGTGTCTCCATTCCTGGAAGGTCTTGAAGAAAGGCCACAGAGAAAGGCACAGGTATATAACTAATCATAGCACAAGAGGCTTTAATTTTATGGTAAACTGCTGTTCCTACCACAACTGTGTAAATCTATCATTTTTGTCTTCTAACTATTGACATAAGCTCACAATTCAAATAGCAGTAGGAAAACTAGGCTGAGTAAGTAAAATACTGATTGGGCAGTGATCTCTGTAAACACAAAAAGTGTTGATTATATTTGATACTTCTCACAATTCTGTGGGTTGACCGAGGCTCAGCTAAGATGGTTCTTTTGCTGGTCTCATCTCGGTACAGCTAGAACATCCAACATGGCTTGACTCACATGTCCTCTTTAGTCACTTTCTAGGTATCTTAGAGGGGTAATTAGAAGACTAGGACCTCTGTAAGGATGGCTAGGTCTCTGTCCTTGTAGTCTTGAGGCCTCTCTTTCTCAAGCGTTTCTTTAACGGGGTAGCAGCTCAGAGCTTGCAAAAATTCAAAAGCTCAAAAATGAAAGCTGTCAGGCATTCTTAAGGCTGAGGCCCAGGACTAGTACAGCATCGCTTTGGCACATCTCATTGGCTAAAACAAGTCATAGGGACAGCCAGGAGTCCACAGAAGTGGAGAGTGAGAGAAAACTCACTGGGGACCAGTTTTGAAAACTAAGGTGGCTCTTCACAAATATTGAGAAAGGATCAAAAAGTGTTGGTGAATCTCAAGTTAAATAATGGTCTTTTATATTGAGTATTTAGAATATACATTTACTATTTATAAATGCTTATTTGATATCTGTGTGATTGGATATAAGGTATCCTGTACAGAAATTTGTTCTGTAGCATGAATTTCTTTTCTATTTGAAAGGGTTATTGTTGGTTTTTGGAGGAGCAAGATTTACATTTTTTAAACTGCTGTTGGCAGGCCTTTTATTCTTGAGCAAGACAAAATATGATAAACTAGTGTAATATTGCACATTTTCTTTTTTCTTCCTTTCTTAAGCCTGCACAACCTGCTGATGAACCTGCAGAAAAGGCTGATGAACCTATGGAGCATTAAGGGATCATCCCCCAGTCTATGTGTGTGTTATCAACTGTGTAAGAATGCAGGAACATGTGCTGATGACACTGATCTACACTTTGAACTAGCAGTGGTGGAATGGTATGTTTTAGGAATCAGTCCAGATGTGAGTTTTTTCCAAGCAACTTCACTAAAACCATATAATGGGATGCATTTTTCTTTGAGAGGGTCTATATAATCATTTTCTAGAAAGTATAGTTATCTGTACTAATGTTTTTATATGAAGAACATAGTGTCTTTGTGGTTTTAAAGACAACTGTGAAATAAAATTGTTTCATCTGCTGGTGTATTGGGTTTTTGTTTTCTAAGTATCTTCAGCTAGGATGTGAGGGCGATCTGGCTGCAACATCTGTCACCCCATTGATCGCCAGGGTTGATTTGGCTGATCTGGCTGACCAGGCAGGTGTCCCCTTCCTCACCACTCCTTTTGCATCCCTCCCAAAGCTGCATGCTCCAAGAGAATGACCTTCCCCAATAGAGGAGAGGACAGTTGTTTGGTCAAGGCTATATGAGTAGCTGTGCTTCTCTACTAGAACCTCCAAATAAGTTCTCAAGTATCTTCAACTATATAAATAGTAGTATGAGATTACAACTGGTCATTTGCAACATTTGTCACATAAAATTCCTTATTTTTAGTGGTGGGGAAAAAAATAATACCTCTTACCTATCACAGCCTTATACCAATTTCCCAATGTATGGACTAGGCTGCATGAGAATTCATGGAGATTTGATTCAGAATATTAACTTATGAATGGTTTTTCTTTACAACCAGCAGATGGCAATAGTGATAGCTCTGGTCTCACCCTTGGGAACTTTTGCAAAAATAACAAAAGGGAAAATTTTAATCTGAAAGTATCATTCCCACTTATTTTGCCCAGCCACACTCTGGCATAATGTTTAGGCTGCCTTCTATTATTCCTGTGAGTTGTGTACCAAGATAGGGCAGAACAGTTTTTATCATAGATCATGCAAAGTGAAATTAGGGGAAATATAATTTAAAAAATAAAACCAATCTAAAATTTTGCTGCTAAGAAGCCTAGAGGGGTTATTTTCTAAGATTCATCTTTCTGGGGAGGAGCAGTTCCCTTATAGATAAAAGAGCTTGGTTTTTGGACCTAACTTTGCTAATTAGGTACTATTGGTTTGGGGCAAGTTATTTAGCCCTATTTTAAGGAATTACTTTGGAGAATTATATTGCTCACAAAAATTAGGGGATATTTTATCACTTCACATTCATTTTGAAATATCCCCTAATTTTTGTGAGCAGTATATTTTGGAGGTTAAATCAGAATTTATGTAAAAATACCATGTATACTCAAAATTCATTGTGTTTAATTTTTTTCCAGGTACCCCAAAACTTTAAAAGCATTAGTAGGTTTAAATCTCTGACTTCTAGCCTGACCTGTGGTGGCGCAGTGGATAAAGCGTCGACCTGGGAACACTGAGGTCGCCAGTTCAAAACCCTGCACTGGTCTGGTCAAGGCATATATGGGAGTTGATGCTTCCAGCTCCTCCCCCCCTTTCTCTCTCTTTCTCTCTCTCTCTCACTCTGCGTCTTCTCTCTAAAATGAATAAATCTCTGACTTCTTGAATAGAGAGTGATTAAGAGAAACTGACAACTTTGTTGAGAGAAAAACCTCTGACTAAATACAGGAACACATGAGATGTCAGTCTCCACTCTGAGTCTTCCTCAAGAGTCTGCCATTTGAGCTTGGGATGAGGCCACAAGTAGGATGTAGTCATTTAACCAACAATGGAGTTGCATAAAGATTGTGTGACTTTCACAAACAATATAACACTGAATAAGAGGGAGTCCTCCTACTTGCCTTCAGATTTATTGGGTGTATACTCTAGTAGAGGGAGAATAAGTGGGAAATTTCATAATCTGCTCTTTTCTCAGGCAGGTCTCTTCCCATGTGCCTTTCCTGGCCTGAGCCTTTTTTTTTATTAAGTGACTATTGTTTAAAAATTATGTATGTGTGCATCACTTTTGTTCCCTAAATATAAATCAGTTACTTGGCTGACACTCAGCTGGTGGGGGGGAGACTGATCTGTACTGTGCTTTGGGGGTGATTTTAGTAATATTTTTCAGTGTGTGGTTTTAGTCTTAAACCCTGACTTTAAAATTTTCCCAAGGTCGCTGGCTTGAGCAAGGGGTCACTGGCTCAGCTGGAGCCCCCTGGTCAAGGCACGTATGAGAAAGCAATCAATGAACAACTAACTAAAATGCTGCAACTACAAGTTGATGTTTCTCATCTCTCTCCATTACTGTCTCTGTCTCTGTATCTCTTGCTTAAAACAAAAGTAGATGACAGGATTCAGGTTCTAGTTCCAGCTTTTTCAGTGTTTAACTATTTTGCATTGTAGGTTAAGTCCCTTTTTTTTAGGCTTTGATTTCCTAGACTTTAAATTTTTATAATTCTTGGTATGTGACAAGGTCCTTGCTCTCTATCATTTAAAAATCATTCAAGCCTGACCAGGTGGTTGTGCAGTGGGTAGAGCATCGGACTGGGATGCGGAGGACCCAGGTTCAAGACCCCAAGGTTGCCAGCTTGAGCGCAGGTTCATCTGGTTTGAGCAAAGCTCACCATCTTGGACCCAAGGTCGCTGACTTGAACAAGGGATTACTCGGTCTGCTGTAGCCCCATGGTCAAGGCACATATGAGAAAGCAATCAATGAACAACTAAAGTGCCACAACAAAAAATTGATGATTCTTATCTCTCTTTCTTCCTGTCTCTCTGTCCCTATCTATCCTTTACTCTGACTCACTCTCTGTCCCTGTAAAAAAACCAAATAAATAAAAATTAAAAAATAAAAATCATTCAAAATGATCTGATTACATGCTAGAGTAAAATAAGTTTCAAAACAAAAGTGCATGTTAAACATCAGGAAGAATCAGTATATAAGGTTCTGATATCTGCTCAACAAGCTCTGTATTTAAAAATATAGAACAAAATGTATATACTGCCTATGACAATTTTAACTGCAGGCCTTAAACAAAATTTTATAGAATATTACAGATTTTTTTTGCCTTTTATCAAATTTAATAGTTTACTTAATAACTTGGTCACAGTATGCCTCATTTTTTTTTTTTTTTTTTTTTTTTGTATTTTTCTGAAGTTAGAAGTGGGGAGGCAGTCAGACAGACTCCTGCATGAGCTTGACTGGGATCCACCCAGCATGCCCACTAGAGGGTGATGCTTGGCCCTTCTGGGGCGTTGCTTCATTGCAGTCAGAGCCATTCTAGCTCCTGAGGCAGAGGCCATGGAGCCATCCTCAGCGCCTGGACCAACTTTGCTCCAATGGAGCCTTGGCTGCAGGAGGGGAAGAGAGAGAGAGAAAGGAGAGGGGGAAGGGTAGCAAAGGGTGGAAAAGCAGATGGGCGCTTCTCCTGTGTGCCCTGACTGGTAATCAAACCCGGTACTTCCACACACCAGGCCAATGCTCTACTGCTGAGCCAACCAACCAGGGCCAATAAGGCTCATTTTATTCTGTAATACTGTGGATCCTCCAAGACCACCAAAGTGGGTGAACTAGGAAAGGGCTTCCAGTTCCCTAACCTGCTGAGCTTTCTTAATGCTGTCTGGTTTTTATGCTTTTTGGGGCTTTATTTCATGCCAACAGATAGTTATCTCTTGATAGGTATTTGTAAAAATTAACGCGTTAAAAATGAATACACAGGCCTGACTGGTGGTGCAGTGGATAAAACATTTATCTGGGATGCTGAGGTCACCAGTTCGAAACCCTGGGCTTGCCTGGTCAAGGGAGTTGATGCTTCCTGGACCTCCTTTTCTCTCACTCTCCCCCCCCCCAAAAAAAAATGAATAAATAAAATCTTTTTTAAAAAATGAATACACAGAAATGGAACAACGTGCTTGCTGTACACACATCTTGGGTTGATCTGGGAATTATGCTGAGTGAAAGAAAAGCTGATCTCAAAAGGTTACAGTGTCTAATTTATTTAGAATAAATCCTCGAAATGACAATTATAGAAAGGTAAACAGGTTAGTAGTTGCTAGGGGTTACAGAGGGAAGTGGCTGTAACTATAGAACAAAAGGAATGGTCTGTGAAGTGGAATTGCACCTTATCACGGTCATCAGACAAATCTAAACATGGTAACTAAATGTACACAAAAGAATGTAAAACTGGTGAAATGTGACAAGTTAACCTATCAATATCAGTTTTCTGGGTTTGATATTTTACTATAATTATACAAGTTATTAGCATGGAAAAACACTAGATACAAAATACTGTATATGGGATTTCTATTTATGTCACTACAATTAAAACAGTTTTTAAAAAATGAATGCACAGATTTTAGCACTGAACATTCTATAAACACATGGCCTTCGTGATATACACTGCTCACAAAAATTGGGATATTTCAATATGAAGCTATAAAATATCCCCTAGTTTTTGTGAGCAGTATATTTTGGGTGCTCAAGAACTTTAGCCGGATTCTAGATAGATGAGGCACTGTGTTCCCTCTCCCCAACGAAGGTAACCTGTCAATAAGGACAGGTTCTGTCAGACCTTTGTGTTCACAATATTTTATGGCTTCAGTTTTTTAAACAATAATTGGCCAGAAAATCCTTTTTTTGACGGGGGCGGGAATACAGAACCTCAAATGATTAAAACCAAAGATTCTATGGCTGACTGTAGCTGTAAAAAATAGGTCTTTGGAGATAAGTAAAATCATTTGAAACAGTGACTGTTTTAATGCATGAAATCTCCCTTTATGCGTAAAAAGTTTATAATTTGCTGGGAGTTAAGAAGGATCATGAACGGGACCGTTACAATAACAAAAAAGACCAGAAATCACAGGAGAGCGACTTCGATGTCAAGCTGCAAAGGTAGAGATTCGGATTACTGCAGATGTTGAGAACTGATATGGATCTCCGTATGATCTAGTGTCCCTTATTAGAAGGACTGAAGTTACTTACTCAAAGAGTATTTACTTATTTTCCCAGTTTATTAGTGGCTAAACTAAGAAAGGGTTTTCATCTCCCAATCTTGTGCTCATTTCCACGAGACCACACAGCCCCGTACAATGTGTACCCCTCCCTGCAAACTTCCTCCCCTTGGCGTTTTAATTCTTGGAAAAAGAAGCAATTTCTAAATAGTGTTTAAATGATCACAGAGCTTAATCAAGGCACGCAGGGAATACACGAGTATTTACAGTCCTTCCCGTGGCCTAAGCCAACCACGGACCAAGGAAAAGAAAGGCATACTTGCAGCGCGCAGCCGCAGGACGGAGAAGGCATGTCCTCTCTGAGTTGCCGTAGTTACTAGATGGCTGTAGCTTCGGTCGTTCCCTCCACCCCTTCCACGTCAGCCCTGGACGGCGGAGCCGTAGCTGCTGCTGGGGATTGGAACCGGCGTAGACGGTCCCGCAGTTACCCCAGTTACTGACCCTCGGTGCCAGGTAGCGAGCAACGAGCCCCCAATCCCAAAGGCGTGGCGGTTTGGGCAGAGTCGGAGAAACTGGCTGTCTAGCGGGGAGAGGAGGAAGGGGAGCGACTAGGCCGCTGGCGTCCAGGCCTGGCGAACTGGAGCAAGGGGTCGGGGAAACTCTGGGCCGGCATTCCGTCCCGGCCGGCGCCCTGGCCAAAGGGTCTCCTCGCTCCCGGACGCCCCGGGTTTGTTATTGCAAGCCGGAACTTGCTCTGCAGGAAGAAAGGGGCTGCGAAGGGGCGTGGGGTGCGGTGCACGGAGAGAGGGACCCATGTACGTAGAGTCGGGTCCCACCGTTAAACGCCGTAATACACTGTAAGGTTTTAGCAGAGTGATCGTGTACAGGGTCTCTTAACTCCAGCGGTTCAGATTGTTTGCTATGTTAAATCCCTTCTGTAGCCGAATGGGGTGGGTCCCGGTGACTGTCACAGTGTGGTGGGCCTTCATTCTGCAGTACAGCATTCTAAGCCCTGGACAGGGTTGTAGAGTGGGAGATAATATATACTAGGTCGAAACTGACGAGTGTGTGTGTTTTCATTAGATTCTATTTCTGTGGGATATAATATAGATTGACCTAACCCTTGTAATATTTCAAAACGCAGAAGCTAAACTGAACTTTAGACAGTAAAGATAGCAGTATTTAGTGCTTGTGTTTTCGTTTTATTGTTTTTTTTTTTTTTAACTTGTACTGATGTCTTTGTATTTATTTTTCTAGGTTTTTTTGGCATCTAGTATCCGTAAATCTTTATCAAGGGTTGGTTATCACCGGAACCATGACGGCTGCTGAGAACGTGTGCTATACGTTAATTAACGTGCCAATGGATTCAGAACCACCATCTGAAATTAGTTTAAAAAATGATTTAGGTAAACTTTGGTAATATTTTGAAAATGAATGAAAATAAAAAGCTCATTGTATTTCAATTTCCTTTATAATTAGGAATGCTTAATTTTTGTCTCATTTTTTCTCCCAACAATCTGTTCCTTAGAACTTTTGTCTTGTTTAAAATGAAAACTTGTCACCCTTAGATTTGCTATATCGGTTTTTGGAAATACAACATCTCAATTTAGCTTAGCAAAGCTAAAGTAAAAGTAATGATTTAGTTGTTAGATATTCCTAAAAGTAACATAATGGTTTGTGTAATTTAATGTATTATGCTTAAATATAGCTGACAATTCTCTGTAGATAGCAGGTTGAGAGAATGTGTATTTGAATGTCTTAGTTCCTTTGTGCATTTAACTTCATATTAATTAGCTTGTAAAATGAAAAGAACTTTATCCTTTGGGTTCACCACCTGTTGAATGAACAATTGAAGTCAATACTGGAATACACATGTATTTTCTGGAAAAATGTAAGCTTTTTATTTTTAAAGCATTTATGCAAATGAGAAAGCAAGAAATATCTTTCTGAATTTTAAAAGTGTATATTGCGTATTTTTGTGAGTGATTCTGTTAAAAAAAATTTTAAGCTATGGCCAGCTAGCTCAGTTGGTTAAAGCATCATCCTGAAGTGTAGAGGTTGCTGGATCGATCCCCAGTCAGGGCATGTACAGGAATAGATCAATGTAGCTGTCTTGCTCTCTCCCTTCCTTTCTCTCTAAAATCAATAAAATAAATATTAAAGAAAAAATATTTTAAAGTAATGTACATTCCAAAATAATTGTTTAAATTGAACTACTAAAAATAAGTTTAACCTAAACTGGTAACTACTGTTTAAAATAGAGTAGACTAAACACTATGCCTTAGATCTGTAAAGTATCTTTTAGAAGATAGTTTGCAGTTTGAAAGGAGACAGTATTTCCTTATGTATTCCCACCTCATAATAAGTAATAATGGAATAACGCCTCATTTTAGTTTACTTACTAGATTTCTGTTGAGATCTTTTTTTTCATTGATTGATTTTAGAGAGGAAGGGAGAGAAAGAGAAAGAGGGAAGTGTTCATTTGTTGTTTCACTTAGTTGTGCATTCATTGGTTGCTTCCCATATTTGCCCTGAGCAGGGATGAAACCTGCAACCTGGTTTTCTGGACAATGCTCGAAGCGGCTGAGCTAAACTGTCCAGGCGAGGTCTATTTTTAGAGAAGGAAAAAGAAACCCACTTTTATGGCATTTAAACTGATACCCTTGTATTAAAAAGCCAAAAAATACATATTTACATAGTAGAATGGAATTCAAAATAATGAATAACTACAGTTTAAAATAGAATAGACCTCCAAAATATTATTTTTAGACTCCTAAAATACTTAAGGTAGTAGCTGGGAAGATAAAGAACAAAACTTGTCCTTAATTGTAAGCAATACCCTTTTTTTTCTTAAGTGAGAGAGAGAGGAACAGAAAGGAAGGGAGAGAGATGAGAAGTATTAGTTCTACATTGCAGCACCTTAGTTGTTCATTGATTTCTTTCTTATATGTGCCTTGACGGAGGTGGTGGTGGGGGCTTCAGCAAAAGCAGTGACTCCTTGCTCAAGCCAGCGACCTTGGACTTCAGGCCAGCTACCGTGGGTCATGTCTGTGATAACATGCTCAAGCTGGTGAACCTGTACTCAGGCCAGTGACTTGGGGTTTCAGGCCTGGGTCTTCAACGTCCCAGGTCGATGCCCTATCCATTGTGCCACTGACTGATCAGGCACAATACCCTTTCTTAATTACAGCTGCCTAAACTACCCTTTTCTAGCCAATAAAAGTCTAAAATATTATTTATATATTTTTTACTTTATCTCAAAATAGTTGAAATAAAATGTTTAGAAGTAGTTTCCAGTGTGAGTAACAAATACTTTTTTTGTTTGTTTATTGAAATACTGAATTTCTTTATCTACACTTTTCTGTACCTTTAATCACTGGATATGATAACAATACCTTCCCTGGAGAATGAACCACTTAGTATATTTGGGTGAATTTGAAATGATATTTCAAGTTTTCCATATTTTTGGTAATGTGCATAAAGGGACAGAAGTTTTGAAATTTTTGAAGTGGATAAAGGCATCCCTCACCTGATTTTGAATTGTTAGAATAAATCGTGTTGGGAGCCTTCAAATATAAATAGTCTAGATTTTTTATAAGTTTACCATTGAACTTTTAAAACTTAACCTACAATCAATCTCTCTCTCTCTCTCTCTCTTCCTCCCACCAAAAAAAAATTCAAAAAATAAATAAAACTTAACCTGTAGTTACAAGTGGTGTTTTATCCTGGTAAACTTTTAGGATATGCTAATTTGTGAAAAGTAGACAAAACTGGAACAAAAGAAACCATCAGCATTATAGTGATACAATTTTATGCCGTTTCAGATCTCTCCTTTATACTATCAAACAGATTAGGGAAAAAATTTTTTTTTAATTCAGAAACGAAGCTTTGGGAAAGAGGGAGGAAAACCTGTATATGCTTAGTGAATACAATTTTAGCCACTTAGAACTTTACCTAGTCTGTCTTATTTTCGTGGTTATAGCTATTAGCTACTGCTGTCTCTCCTGATAACTTCTTTTTATTATCCTCACAATCTTAACTGAAAATTTGCCCAGATTGGAACTCCATCGTTTTGCATTTATTTCTTGATTTGATATGGTACAGAGCAATTTTTATTCATATGGGGCAGGAGATAAAATACTCTGAAGCAGAGAGATTGCGTAAGAAGTTATATAATTTTAAACAAAAATACCCTTATGGGATAAATTCAACAATAACCCCTCGCTGTGTATTCAGTTCAAATACCTGAGAATATTCTCTGTCCTGCAACGTGTTAAAATACCATATTAAGGAAGGAATAGATAATTAACCTTTGGGGGCTAGAATGAACTTTTGATTTACCTAGAACAACTATTCTGAGGTTTAAGTCCTTTTTATAACTACAGACTGGTCATTCATAGTCTCTTGTCTTCTTGACAACAGCAAAAAACTCTTATTTAATAGCCACTTTACTCTAGTTATTTTTTTTAAGGATTTTATTCATTCTAGAGGTGGAGGGAGAGAGAGGGAGAGTAAGAGAAAGAAGGGGGGAGGGGCAGGAAGCATCAACTCTCATTGTGCCTTGACCAGGCAAACCTGGGCTTTTGAATCGGTGACCTCGGCATTCCAGGTTGATGCTTTATCCACTGTGCCACCACATGTCAGACACTCTTTGCTCTAATAATTGGAAATTTATTTCTAGTTTTGTTTTTTTCCTCATGATAACTCTTAAGATTATTAAAAACTTTTGTCATTCTTCTTTGTCCTTTCTTCTAGATACTTGTTTATTTTTATGATGAAAACAACTGTAGTGGTATTGTGCTTGTCTCTTATATTTCTGCATTTGAATTTTGGATTTGAAAGATTTTTGAATACCACAAGTTCATCAATATTCAGGGTGCTTGTCTCTTATATTTCTGCTTTTGATTTTGGATCCAAAAGATTTACTATAAATTCTTTAGTAGTTAGTGATATTGATCTGAAGTTATGGCTTGTTTTTGCATAAAATACTTTGTAGTGCATTTTTTAAAAATTATATTAGTGAGAGAAGAAGGGAGAGAGAGACTGAGACAGGAACATTGATCTGTTTCTGTCTGTGCCCTGATGGGGAATTAAATCAGCAAGTTCCGCACTTTAGGCTGATGCTCCAACTAACTGAGTTATCTGGCCAGGGCTATAGTGCATACTTTTTAAGCTAAGTAAGAGTAAACATGTTAAATATGTTATCCTTAATTCTAAACAGTGGCTGTTAATCTAGTACATTTTAATTTTTTTTTCAATTTTTTAGATAATTTCTTAAAGATTTTAAAGTTTTATAACCTATAGGAATATTATGGGATCTTGGAATTAATCTAGTCTTTGGTCCCAATCTTTTTGAGTTTGAGGATCTTTCTAATGTTGGAAACGTGTCATTTACCCTCACCCCCACCACCTAGCTGCCCTTAATAGCGGTTATAACTTCAGTTGAGAAAATACATCCTGAGCGAAAGCTATTTTGAACTCTGAAGCACTTAATAGCATTTATTTACATTTTGAAAAATAGCTGGATGTGTGTTTGAGACATACATTCTTTAGTATACCTGTAAATTTATAGTCCCTGCATTAATTCTATTGGTTAGGGACCAGAGGTCTGATCCAGTGCCTTCATATTATATGTAAAGAATCATGAGGTTCACAGATAAATTACTCATGTAAAGTCATAGTTTGTTTGTGGCATGACCAGGTTGAGCACCCTTGTTAGTTGGGTTAGTGCCTTTATTACCATTGCTGCTGATGAAGTGAGAAAATGTTTTATTTTTTTAATTGTTTTAAAAATCTGAGAAATTTTCTTTGGAAATAATTATGCCTTATTTAAAAATTTTCAAATCAGAAAAAGGAGATGTGAAGTCAAAGACTGAAGCTTTGAAGAAAGTCATCATTATGATTCTGAATGGTGAAAAGCTTCCTGGACTTCTCATGACCATCATTCGTTTTGTGCTACCTCTTCAGGATCACACCATCAAAAAATTACTTCTGGTATTTTGGGAAATTGTTCCTAAAACCACTCCAGATGGAAGACTTTTACATGAAATGATCCTTGTATGTGATGCATATAGAAAGGTAAAGCAAACTGTAATTATCTATGAATATTGCTTTGATTTTAGATATTTGTAAAATTGGTGGCAGAGGCTTTTTTCTTAAGTGAGAGAGAGACAAACAGGAAGAAGATATGAGAAGCATCAGTTCTTATTTGCAGCACCTTAGTTTTTCATTGATTGTCTTCTCATATGTGCCTTGACCTGGGGCTACAGCAGAGCAAGTGACCCTTTCTTGAGCCAGGGACTTTGGGCTCAAGCCAGTGACCATGTGGTCATGTGTATGATCCTGCACTCAAGCCAGATGAGCTCGCGCTCAAGTCTGTGACCTCAGGGTTTTGAACCTGGGTCCTCAGCGTCCCAGGATGACACTGCACCGCTGCCTATTCAGGCAGGGGCTTTTCTTTAATTTTTAAAATTAAGTCTTGGATTAAGAGATTAACTTCTAACTATTCTGAACTGAAGTTGTAAAGAGAGATTGTAAAAAGTTTTATTTTTACTTTTTCCAGACATTTTTTATGAATTTTTATGTTAATAAAAAACAATGACATAGAATATAAGACATTGATATAATAAATAAAAATTGCTTTACAGGAATCTGGAAAAAATTATAATCTAGGTCCTTCTCCTTAAACCTACTTTCTGATTTTTTTGTTGTAAAATTTTGCATTTAAAATATTTTCTTTTGGTAAAATGCTATACTTTAACATTTCCTATTTAAAATTTTATATTAGGATCTTCAGCATCCTAATGAATTTATTCGAGGATCTACTCTTCGTTTTCTTTGCAAATTGAAAGAAGCAGAATTGCTAGAACCTTTAATGCCAGCTATTCGTGCTTGTTTGGAGCATCGTCACAGCTATGTTAGAAGAAATGCTGTTTTGGCCATCTATACCATCTATAGGTAAATAAAGACACTCTTTTGGCCTAGTTCTGTGAGGACCATTCTGTTTTTCAGACTAGACGTTTCAAGTGGTTCCTTATAAGTTATATGTAACTTACAGGTGTGTTTTGTTTGGCCGACACAAGGGTTTTTCCTTATTAAGTTGTCAGTTTGAAAAGTCAGAAAATCTAGGAAAACTGGAGCCAGTTTTCTGCATGACAACAATCGGCTGAAATTTATTGGCAGTAGCTCCCTTTAACCAGGTTGTTCACTTTCCAGTTTATGACGGTGCCTGTTGTTTTCAGTTGTATTACTTCAGCACTCTGAATTAATTTATTAACTTAGCCTGTACAGGCTTTAAGGCTTTGAGTTCTGACAGTTTAGAATTCTCTTTTTGTGGAATGTGGATCTTTTTATACTTAGAGGCCTTAAGGAGGGAACATTTTTAATAGGAAGGGTTGTAATTCTCAACTAATTCTTGTTCTTAGAAAGCTGAAGAGTTTAACAATTCAAAGAACCAGTTAGATGAAGTTAAAATGCTTGGTTTTTACAATCACTGGTGTCAATCCATTTAGAAGTAGGATATAATTACTATCAATAAATACCTTTGTACTTTAATAATTGATTGTTATAATTTCATAGTTCTCTGTTATATTATGTTTGTTACCTAATACTGTTATATTAGATTTTGTTAACTGTTAGGGAATTAGTATTGTGGTTAGTAACATAAGTGGTATTGTAGTTAATATTGTAGATTTCCTTGAAAGCTACCATACAGACTACACAGATTTTAGTATCTAAACAACAGAACATGCACAAAAATTATGCCATTTATAAGACAATTGGAAATTTAAACACTGTCTATATAATATTTAGGAGCTGTTACATTTTTAAGATATGATAAGGGTCTTATGATTAGTTTAAAAAAGTATCTTTGTTTTAGAGAACATACAAATATATTTACAAAAGAAATAGTAAGTGGTTTCGGATTTGCTTCAAAATAATGTGAGGAAAAGAACTGTAGAGGGGTATCGATGAAACCGGAATGACTATGAATTAATAATTCTTGAAAGTAGGTGATGGTTTTTAATAAGCGGGTGTTCATTATAATATAGACTAGAAATTCTTTAAAATTTCCCAAATAAGAAGTTGGTAATTAAATAAGTAAATAAATACAGTGCATGCCTAGTAAAATTCAAGGGACAATTGTTTTTCTCTGATAATTCTCAAAGATCTTTTCAGTACCATGATGTCATGAGCATCGATATTACATTCCTAAAGTGTATGAAAGACAATTATTCAAGATAGTCTGTTGATAGATAGCATGGTGAATGAATTAACATTTTCTGTATTGAACTAGAAAAGTATAATTTGATAACTTAATAGATTCCTACCCACAATTTTCTACTTGATTTAAAGCAAAACAATTGATGCTATTATAAAGTTTGATAAAGATTGATTTTGGTAGTGTCCAGAGAGTTACTAAAATAAAATAAAGTAGGATTTTATTAAACATGGATGTTACCTCTTTTATTTCAAGAAATTTTGAACATCTTATACCTGATGCTCCTGAACTGATACATGATTTTCTGGTGAATGAGAAGGACGCAAGTTGCAAAAGGAATGCATTTATGATGCTAATTCATGCAGATCAGGTGATGTACTTTTTGAAAAAGAAATACTTTTATGACTATTTAAATTACAATTAAAAGCGCCTGACCAGGCGGGCGCAGTCCATAGAGCGCCGAACTGGGATGCGGAACACCCAGGTTCGAGACCCTGAGCTCGCCAGCTTGAGCACGGGCCCATCTGGCTTGAGCAAAACCTCGCCAGCTTGGACCCAAGGTCACTGGCTCCAGCAACGGGTGGCTCGGTCTGCTGAAGGCCCGCGGTCAGGGCACGTGTGAGAAAGCAATCAATGAACAACTATGGTTTCGCAACGGCAACGAAAAACTAATGATTGATGCTTCTCATCTCTCTCCGTTCTTGTCTGTCTGTCCCTATCTATCCCTCTCTCTGACTCTCTCTCTCTCTGTCCCTGTAAAAATAAACACTAAAAAAAAAAAAAAAAAATTACAATTAAAAGCATTTTATAGGCCTGATCAAGTTTTTAGTCAGTAATTTTGTTTATAGTACATGATTTAGATTTTTGAACTTGATTTGCATAAAAATAGTGATTTTTCTTCTTCTTTTTCTTTTTGTATTTTTCTGAAATGAAAAGCGAGGAGACAGACTCCTGCATGCACCAACCGGGATCCACCTGGTGTGCCCACCAGGAGCCAATGCTCTGCCTATCTGGGACATTGCTCCATTGCAACCGGAGCCATTCTAGTGCCTGAGGCAGAGGCCATGGAGCCATCCTCAGCGCTCCGGCCCAACTTTGCTCCAATGGAGCCTTGGCTGCAGGACAGGGAGAGAGAGAGAGAGAGAGAGAGAGAGAGAGAGAGAGAGAGAGAGAGAAAGAAGAGGGGGAAGGGTAGAGAAGCGGATGGGTGCTTCTCCTATGTGCCCTGACCGGGAATCAAATCTGGGACTTCCACAGTGTTTTTTCTTAACCCTTTTCTGGAATATTGCTTATATTTACATATATTCTTTTTCAAAGTAAACATTGGTGAGGTATTTAATAACCACTTCATAGGTTTTCTGGATTGAAATTATGGCTATATTCTGTGGCCCTCTACTTGGGGTCTTTAATGCTTGTTTTTCCTTCTCTTGGTATAGATCTAAAATTGTTTAGTAAAGAAAAAGAGTAGCTTTGTATAAGGTTTACCCTGAGCCATGTCTCCGAAGAAGGGTGGCCTTCAATGTAGATACGGGTTTTACTAGGCTCTTTAAATTTCATAAGTGAATATCAGCTCTACATTCAGCTCTGCTGGAGGTTTGCTGTGACTGCACACCATGGTGGCATCTAATCTTGGAATTTTTGCTATCTAGTATTTATTAAAATGTAGGAAATAATGTACATGAAAATTGTATAAAATGGAGTCTTGTTTATTCCTCTGAAATCTAGATGCTGCCATTTTATCTTTGTAAACATGATTATAAGAAAGCTACTTATTTAACTTTCACAGTGTTTTGTCTTCTTGTAGAGTTGGTTTTAGTGATCTCAGTTTTGTTATTACCTACATAAGGAGACATAATCAGAAATAGTTAAATAAAATTTGTTGATACTTTTGTTGTAGAGATGTTGTTGAGGCCATCATTCTTTATATCACAGTGCTCGGTATATGAGAATCAATGAGAGTTTTCTTAGTCTCAAAAGTAGGAAGAATTGTTTCCTGATTGTATAGATACCTTGAATCC
The DNA here is from genome assembly GCA_037038555.1 of Rhynchonycteris naso. NCBI lineage: Eukaryota > Metazoa > Chordata > Mammalia > Chiroptera > Emballonuridae > Rhynchonycteris > Rhynchonycteris naso. Next base: position 331,450,720 of record CM072995.1, on the reverse strand, counting down.
TGTTCCCTGATTACATAGTGTTTTTCTCCTTGGATTAGCTGCTAGAAAACTCAGGCCTCAGATTTGTGACCCATTTCTAGAACATATATTTGACTTTATGGCTTATATATGTGTGCTAACCTTTATTTTTTTCCCTTTGGATAATTTTTATTTGTCTTCATTTCCTCATTTGTATTCTATTTCATTGTGTACATTTTTCTAAGTTGCATCAAGTCCTTTTATTGAATGAGGTGGAGTTTGATAAATATATTCTTATTTTAGGATCGAGCTTTGGATTACCTAAGTACTTGTATTGACCAAGTTCAGACATTTGGAGACATTCTTCAATTGGTTATTGTTGAGCTAATTTATAAGGTAAGGCTACACTATGATGTCTTGAATCATTTAAGATAAGGTTAGTCATTCTGGGAAGCTGTTTAGTTGCTAGGATAAAGCATTTTAATAGGAATATTTTATAGCATGGCCTGTTTTAAATAATTTTTTAAACTTTTTCCTTTGGTTTATTGTATTTTTCAAGTACTTGCATTCATTCTTTCTAAACCTCTGTAAATAATTCCATAAAAACTGCCTGGCCTGTGGTGGTGCAGCGGATAAAGTGTAGACCTGGAATGCTGAGTTCACTGGTTCGAAACCCTAGGCTTGCCTGGTCAAGGCACATATGGGAGTTGATGCTTTCCTGCTCTTCCCCCACTTCTCTCTTTTCCTTCTCTCTCTTTTCTCTCTAAAATAATTAAATAAAATCTTGAATGCAGCTGCATTTCAGAAATTGTTATATGCCACTCAATCATTGAATAGATTATGAATTAAGGTTTGGGATAAAATTTAAGATCTTTTCTTAAGTACACACCAAACTACTTTAGAAATCTAAAAACAAAAAAAGCCATAAATACTTTTAGTTCTTCATTTGTAAAAGAGGAGAGAGACTAAATATGTTACCGTGACATTGTAGGCCCCTGACTAATGGAAAATCTAAAACTAGTAAGAGATTTGGTTTTAAAATGCAGTACTTTATTGACAACACTTTAATTTTATATGTATTTTGAAAGAATTGATTGCATCTTAATGCTCTGATTAAATAAAACATGCAATAATATCTATTTTTGCTATTGATACCATTGGAGGCCAACACAGTACATGTTAGGAATGACTTTTAGCCACATCATCCCATTATTAAATAGGATGATGTAGATAAAAAATACTCATATTAGACACCATTAGCCATCTTTGCTTCTATAGGAAAGAGGCCCCTTTTAACACAGAATACCAGTCATATGAAATTGGCTAATTTAAGATAAAACTAGAACTGTAAATTTATAGTTTCTTTTCATTGATAATGTATGGTTTAAGAATGCTTCTGAGGTTCTCAAAAAGGGGGTCTCTGCTGTCCATTGTCTTCTTTGTCCTACTAGTAGGATCAAGGTTAGAGTAGGAGGGAATAGTTTTTGAGTCATGATGGAGTAATAGAGATTTGACTGGGTACATTTTTGGATAATCTAACATAAATACTAACTTCAAAAGAAAAAAATAAGCGATATTTTTTTCACAGATAAAGGCATGCATTAGGGTGCATTTAGAACAGGATAGAAAGTTTTAGTTGTCTCCCCAATATCAAATATTAGCAATACTTAAAAAAGAGGTTATCTTTCTTGCTTTAAGAACTGCTACTTTCCTTTTATCAGCTATTGAAATTTATATAATCCATCGTGTTTCCCTTTTTGACATGATACCCAGAATAAAAATTTAGGACCAAATGGAATATCCCATTATAGTATCCATATTAGTGTACTTGATTAATATATTGTTCTTTACATTTCCTTTTTCTACTTCACTTGTATATATTGGTATTGGTATCCACTTGTACATACAGTGTGTCCGTAAAGTCATGGTGCACTTTTGACCGGTCACAGGAAAGCAACAAAAGACGATAGAAATGTGCACCAAATAAAAGGAAAACTCTCCCAGTTTCTTACCTATTCAATGCAGTTCGATTTGTTGCCCTACACACATCCAAATGATAATGAAGTTCTTGCCACACACGGGTAAGGACGTCCGGTATAACAGTGAATAACGTCTGTGAGTCTCTGTTTTAAGTGATTAATGTCGTTGATACATTCAGTGTACACATGGAGCTTCACATAACCCCAAAAGTAAAAGTGTAAGGGCATCAGATCTGGGGATCATGGTGGCAATGGCTTGACAGAACCCCTGACTATCCACCGCCAGTGGAATGTTCTATCCAGAAACTCACGAACAATGGTGGCGTAGTGTGGAGGAACGTCGTCCTGTTGAAAGATGACACCATCTGGAAATTGTGGCACAGCATACAATTCCAACATGTCAAGATCTGATAACCACTTGTGAAGGAATAAAAATATAAGTTATTATTGAATGGATAAATGAATGAGTAGTTGCAATGATTTTTGAAGTAAAACCTGTTTCTGAAATTACCAGTGTTGGGTTACAATGTCTCATCCCCTATTGGTTGGCATCTTTAGATGTCCTTATAAGCAAGACTATTCTTTGCTTTCAAGTTAAGAAAACTAGCATCTCATAAACTGACATCTATTTTAAAAAATGTATTTGACGGGTACTAAACTTTTCAGGGCAGTCACTTTGTAAATTATATAAATGTTTAACCCTTGTGCTGTATACCTGAAAGTAATATAATATTGACTGTCAACTAAATTGAAAAATAAAATAAATGAAATAATAAATCATAAAGGTATAAAAATAAATAAGTAAAAATAAAATATTTATTTAAAACAAGTGTCCATAAAGTGAGTTGAAATCTAAATGTTTTCTTCTCCAGGTTTGTCATGCTAATCCATCAGAAAGGGCTCGATTTATTCGCTGCATCTATAACTTATTACAGTCATCTAGCCCTGCTGTAAAATATGAAGCCGCTGGAACCTTAGTGACACTCTCTAGTGCACCTACTGCAATCAAGGTACTTCTTATTTCTTGTGGTACTTGATAGATGATAGATACTCTTTCTTATCATGTATGATTTAGTGACATTGCAATTTACTACATGGTTACATAGCATAACACGGCATAGAGATAACAGCTATAAATTTCATAAAAACGGGGGGGGGGAAGGGTGTAAACAGGGACAAATATGGAAAATGATTTTGACTGAGTGATGGGTAAACACATAATCAACAGTTCAAATATTATAGAAATGTTTACTTGAAACCTGTATACTCTTATTCATCAATGTCACCCTGTTAAGTTTAATTATCTAAATAAAAATTTTTTTAATTCATGAATTTATTTGATTTCTTACAGTCTGACTTTCCTTCTTTTCTTCCTCCTTTCATACAGATATACATTGAGTGAAAGAGAGACAGAGAATACCAATATTTCTAGTTTTAGGAGAATGATTCTGGTTTTTGTTTTTGGGTTTTTTTTATTCTGGTTTTTTAAGAGCTCTCCCCAACCCTGGCTCGGTGTCTTGGTTGGTTGCAGTGTTGTCCTGACACACCAAGGTTGTGGGTTTAATCCCTGGTAGTTTGGGACACATAGAATCAACCAGTGAATACATAAGTGGTGGAACAACAAATCGATGTTCTCTTTCTCACTCTTCCCCCATCAAATGAATGAATTAAAAAAATTTTTTTAAATCACATTTCTTAAAACAAAACAAAAATCTCTCCCCATACTTTCTGTAAAAACCTTTATCTGAGAGAATGAATTCTGGATTCTAAATGATGTTTCCAGAAATGGTTCCAGTAAGTATTTTCAATAATGGAATATTACTTTTCTTTAGTTTATTAAGACTGCCTGACCAGGTAGTGGCACAGTAGATAGAGTGTTGGACTGTGGACTGGGACACAGAAGACCCAGGTCTGAAACTGCAAGGTTGCCTGCTTGAGCACAGTCTACTGGGGCTTGAGCGTGGGCTGACCAGCTTGAGCATGGGGTCACCGGCTTGAGCGTGAAGTCACCAGCTTGAGCGTGGGATCATAGACATGACCCCGTGGTCGCTGGCTAAAGCCTATAGCTCACTGGTTTAACAAAGGGTCATTCATTCTGCTGTAGCCCCCTGGTCAAGGCACATATGAGAAAGCAGTCAATGAACAACTAAGGTGCCACAACAAAGAATTGATGCTTCTCATCTCTCTCCCTTCCTGTCTGTCCATCCCTCTCTATCCCTCTCTCTGTCTCTCTCTCTGTCTATGAGAAACCCCTACTATATTCAGGGAATGAATTGTTCTAGAAAGCCAGATTGTATAAATAGGAGAATTTAATGCTATATACACCAATACTTTAAATTTTTAAAAACTTTTTATATTGACTAACCTGTGGTGGCGCAGTGGATAAAGTGTCGACCTGGGAACACTGAGGTCGCCAGTTCAAAACCCTGCACTGGTCTGGTCAAGGCACATGTGGGAGTTGATGCTTCCAGCTCCTCCCCTCTTTCTCTCTCTCACTCTTTGTCTCCTCTCTAAAATGAATAAAATAAAAATAAATAAAAAACTTTTTATATTGAAATAATTTTAAACTTACAGAAAAGGTGCAAAAATAGGACAAAGATCCCATTACCCTTCACCTAGCTTCCCATAATGTTCATAATAGTATAGTTGTCCAAAACAAGAAATTGCAATTGGAACAATATTGTTAACTAGACTATTCAAATTTCACCAGTGTCCCCACTAATGCCCTTTTTCTTTCCCAGGATCCAGTCTGGGTTGTCATTGTTAGTCTCCTCCAATTGGTGATAGTTCCTCAATCTTTCCTTGTTTTTCATGACCTTAACACTTTTGAAGAATATTGAGTCAGTTTGTAAAATATTTCTCTATTAGATCTGTCTGATGTTTTCTCATAATTATGTTGAGGTTATGTATTTGGGGAGAAGAATACCACAGAAGTGATGCCCCCTTCTCAGTGTATCATAAAGGAGTACATGATGTTGATATTACTGGTGATCTTAACCTTGATGAATTGGTTAAAGTGGTGTCTGCCAGGTTTCTCCACTGTGTAATTATGATTTTTTTCCTTTTGTAATCAGTAAATATCATGGGAAAATACTTTGAAGCTGTGCAAATATTCTTTTTCTTCTTAAACTTGCACCAGCTAATCTTTTCTACAGTAGTTATTACTGAGTATTTTAATGGTGATATTCTATTTCCCTCATTTTTACATTACTCACTGGGGCTCTTCTGCAAGGAACAGCTGTCCCTCCCTCCCTCTTTCCTTTTTTCTTGTTCTTTAATGTCGGTAAGGACAACCCTGCGCTAAAACTGGTGAACCTGGGCTTGAGCCAGATGAGCCCACACTCAAGATGGCAACCTCAGGGTTTTGAACCTGGGACCTCCGCGTCCCTGGTCAATTCTCTATCTACTGCACCAGTACCAGTCAGGCATTATCTTAATATTCTTTATTTTTCTGCACTATAATGCAAGTGTGTTAGACTTTGCACCTAAAAGTAAAAGATGCTCAGTTGTTCTACATTTTGGAATTGTTATCTGCTTTTTTCTGCCTTATTCCTTAATATCAATCCTTAATTTTTTACTGTTAATAAGTATTTCTACCAGTTGCAGTCCCTTTACATCCTTTTAATTTCTGGTGCTTCTAATCTTTTGTAAACTTGAAAAATAATGAGATTTGTTAGGATTTAGGGACTAAAGGGAAATGTTCCTCTGGAAAAAATGCATAAACTTTTAGTGCAGGAGTAGTGAATATATTTCGGCTCCTAGGTATTTTTCTTAACTTTGTCTGTGTTTGAGATAGGTTGTGTTCTTAAATGTATTTCTTGTTTTACATAGGCTGCTGCTCAGTGTTACATTGATTTAATTATTAAAGAGAGTGACAACAATGTAAAGCTCATCGTTCTGGATCGGTTGATAGAATTGAAAGAGCACCCTGCTCATGAACGAGTCCTACAGGTAAATGTTATTTGGAAGAGAAATCCTAAATAAAATCTTTTTCAAATTGAGAGAATTCCCAAGCCTTGCCATTTTTGTTAGCTTAAATGCTTGGAAATTGGGCAGTTTAAATTTTGCTCAACTAAGGTATAGCTCTTGAATCACCATCACCATTTAGGGTGTTCTCTTTATCATAAAAAATATTTCTAACATTACTTACTATGTTATCTTTTATCTTCTCTGTTTGTACTGTACTTGGTATTCTTAGCGATAGAGGTATATTTGTTTTGATTTTATTGCAATTGACATTTCTTCGAAAATAATTGTACCAAGTGATTGAGAATAAAAGATAATTAGAGTCTAGAAAATTATTAGCATACTTAAGTGATCTGTGAAACTAATGATTATTATAAATATAAAGCCCCAGGACAGCTAAATTTAATGCTAATCCTGGAGCAGAATAAAAAAAAATTTCTATGAAGGACATTATTAGAAAAATTGGAGAAATGTGAGTATAGACTATATATTAGGTAATGTTATTAGTATCGATAATTTCTCTGAATTTGATAATTGTGGTTATATAAGAAATTCTTATTTGGGGGAGGTATATACTAATATCTTTAGGAGTAGAGAGAATACGATAAAGCATATGTTGGCAAAAAAAAAAAAAATGAAAAAAACTGGTGAAGGCTATACAGTAGTTTATTCCTAGATTTTTTAAAGAGTTTTTTATCAGTGAATATTTTTTAAATACAAGTTTAAAGAAATAAAATCATTTGTAAGTTAATTTTGCTATATTTTTAAATATTTATCTGCCTGACCAGGCGGTGGCATAGTGGATAGAGCATCGGACTGGGATGCGGAAGACCCAGGTTCGAGACCCCCGTGGTCACCAGCTTGAGCGTGGGCCCATCTGGCTTGAGCCAAAGCTCGCCAGCTTGGACCCAAGGTCGCTGGCTCCAGCAAGGGGTTGCTCGGTCTGCTGAAGGTCCGTGGTCAAAGCACATGTGAGAAAGCAATCAATGAACAACTAAGGTGTCACAACGGCATCAAAAAACTAATGATTGATGCTTGTCACCTCTCTCCATTCCTGTCTGTCTGTCCCTATCTCTCCCTCTCTCTGACTATCTCTCTGTCCCTGTAAAAAATTATATAAATAAATAAATAAATATTTATCTGCCATAAATTTTTTCCATATACATCTTTAAAATACTGCATTTTCCTACAGAGCCAAAATAACATCACATTTAACAAAATCAGTAACAAATTCTTTATATTATCTACTACCAACTGCAAACTCAGATTTTCCCAGATTTCTCCCATGTACCTTTTTTGCTTTTTGTCCAGTTTATGTCCACACATCATATATGGTTATGCCCCTTAAGTCTCTTACTTGACCAGTTTCTTTTTTCCATGATCTGACTTGGAAGAGACCAGACCAATTTTACTGTAAGGTGTCCCTCCTCTGGGTGTGTCTAGTTACTTTCTGGTAGTGTCATTTAACTTCTTCCTTACAATTCTGTGTTTCCTTTAAATTGTGTGTTTGATCTGAAGCCTGATAAAGTCAGAGTAAATATTTTCAGTTTGAATGCATTATGTGTGATACTGTATACTTCATATTGTATTACATCAGGAGGCCAGAAATACCTGGTTTTTCCACCACTAGTGGTTTTATTATTGATCAAAGAATTAAGATGATGATGGACAGAACTTGCATTTGTCAGTTAAGATTTTCTTCTTGTGACCCGAAATGCTGGTGTTAATTCTCGATTTTTTGTTCTTCTTCAGGATCTGGTTATGGACATCCTAAGAGTATTGAGCACACCAGACTTAGAAGTACGCAAGAAAACTCTGCAGTTGGCACTGGATCTTGTCTCTTCTAGAAATGTTGAAGAGGTGAAACAAAACTCTTAACAGCAGTTTGTAAGCTATCAAGTCAAATGTATTATAATTCTCACTTACTTTTATTTTGTTCTATAGCTGGTTATTGTCCTGAAGAAGGAAGTGATTAAAACAAATAATGTGTCTGAGCATGAAGATACTGACAAATATAGACAACTCCTCGTGCGAACATTGCATTCCTGTTCTGTCCGATTTCCAGATATGGCAGCAAATGTTATTCCTGTGGTATGTAATTCTGATTACCTTATTTTTGAAATTCTCTAAAAGAATTTTTAAAATTCTAGTTATTTAGTAGTTAAGCTGGAAATCTCAATTATCTGGAATTATTAAATCTCATGGTCAGAAGGAATCTCTATGTTCACTCTTTTTTTAAATGTATTGATTTTAAAGAGAGGAAAGGAAGGAGGGGAAGAGAGAGAGAAAGAAACATCTATTTGTTGCTCCACTTATTGGTGCATTCATTGCTTAATTCTTATATGGGCCCTTGCCGGGGATCAAACCTGCAACCTTGACTTATCAGGACAACACTGTAACCAGCTTAACTACCTGGCCAGGGGTTTATGTTCTCTCTCAGACTCAGAGGAATAAGTATTTTGACTTGTTTCTCTTCATCTTCATCTAAAAAAAATGAAAAAGAAAAAAGAAAAAAACACCTAGTGACAAAAATACCTCCACATATTATAATTGATGTTTGTTATAGTTACCTAAAGTAAAATAATTCTGTGTATATGTATATATATCATTCAGTAGGGAAAATAAGTATTTCTTTTAGGAGATAGGAGGGGGGATGTAAGGCAGATTCCCACATGCTCCCTGAGAAGGATCCACTTGGTAACCCCATCTGGGGCCAATGCTTAAATACTGAGCTATCTTTAGTGCTTGAAGCCATTGTGTTCCAATGGAGCTATCCTCAGTGCTGGAGGCCATGCTCAAACCAATTGAGCCACTGGCTGTGGGAGGGGAAGAGGGAAAGAAGGAGGAGGGAGAAGCAAATGGTTGCTTCTCCTGTGTGCGTGGACCGGGAATTGAACCCGGGATGTCTGTATGCCAGGCCGATGCTCTATCCACTGAACTGCTGTCCAGGGCCTAGTATTTCTTACAAATTGTTTTACCTCTTAAAGTTAAAGAATTTAGTTACAGGAAAAATTCACATACCTAGACTATTTGTTTCTTGTCACTGTCAGATAAATGAGGTATGTTATTATAATTTGAAATTTTGCCATTGAACTCTGAATTATTTTTCTAAAATTATTTTAGTTACAACTTTAGAGGACCCAATTAATTTATTTTGAGTGTGGATTTCCAGCTTCTGTTGTATAGTGATTTTTGTAATAAACTTTACTGCACATAAAACTGAAAAGTCATTGTAACTTTGTTTTGTTATGCATATGAAAATTATTAATTATATGCTTTGTAAATCTAATTTACTTAAACCTTACTAAAATTGCTTAAGGTTGTTAAACCTTAAGTTTAAATTGTTATCTTTTTTTTTTTCTTTTAGTTAATGGAATTTCTCAGTGACAGTAATGAAGCAGCAGCTGCTGATGTCCTGGAGTTTGTTCGTGAAGCCATTCAGCGCTTCTATAACCTGAGAATGCTTATTGTTGAGAAGATGCTTGAAGTCTTTCATGCTATTAAATCTGTCAAGTAGGTTTAAGATATGTTTAAATGTAACATCAAGTAAGCATTTTACCAGTATATGTCTTCAAGGGCCAGCTGATAAAAAATATAAGAGAGGAAGGATGACTTAAGACAATCAAGACAAAATAAGAATGACTATACACATTACTTTATACCAACCCTTGGTTGATCCATAATCGTGGGCAGATTTTTTTATAGTTATGGTATTTAGCTAGATTTCTTTATCCTGATTTTCTCTAAAACATTGTGAATCCTAAAGTACTAAGAACATATTTTTTAAAGCTATCATTTTTTGGGACCTGGCCAGTGGATAAAGTGTCAGGCTGGCGTACGGACATCCCGGGTTTGATTCCTGGTGGGGGCACACAGGAGAAGCGACCATCTGTTTCTCTCCTCCTCCCTCTCCCCCTTCTCTCCCTCTCCTTATTCCCTTTCTCTCACTCTCCCCCTTCTAACCCTCTACCCCTCCAGCAGCCAATGGCTCACTTGATTCCAGAGTGGCCCCAGGCACTGAGGATAATTCCATTGGAGTACATTAGCTTCAGGTGCTAAAAATAGCTTGGTATTTGAGCACTGGCCCCAGATGGGGTTGCCAGGTGAATCCTGGTTGGGGTGCATGTGAGATTCTGCCTCACTATCTTCCCTCCTCTAACCTAAAAAAAGAAATACATTAATTAATTAATTAAATGAAGGTATCACTTTTTGGATATCATTTATATTCCCATTTATCATTTATTGAATTGAAGAATTGCAAATGCAACGTAATTCTGACATTATATATTTTCCTTCAAATAGCCTTTACTAATAAGAAAGGACTTTAGTATTCAAATTTTATTTCATTTAAAAAAGCATCTGATGGATAGACTATAATAGGCTTACATTATATCTGCCTATATAGAAGTTGTATTTTTTGAGTAAAAAATATATTTACATTTATGAAACTGAGATTTACTTTCTTTGTGAGAAAAAGACCATATCAAAGCTTTACTTTTGGTAGCCATGATCTCTTAGAGCTTCAGTTTCTAGAATTTTCTGAAAAGTAAACTTAATGAAAATCTTAGGGAAAAGAGACGAATGACTTCACTTAGTTTAACATTTTTAACTAAAAAATTGTTGCTTTCTCTTTACTTTTTTTGTTGTTAATGTTATTGATCCTTTTGCCCTTCTTCCTTGTTCATTGTTCTGGTTAGGATCCTGCCTATTCTCTTCAGTGACTACAAATAAAAAGCAATTTTTAGCCTGACCTGTGGTGGCAAAGTCAAAAGAGTGTCCACCTGGGATGCTGAGGTCCAAGGTTTAAAACCGCAAGATTGCTGGGTTGAGTGTGGGCTCATCTGGCTTGAGCACAATGCCATCTTGAGCATGGGATAATCAACATGGTTCCATGGTCACTGGCTTGAGCCCAGAGGTCACTACCTTTAAGCCCAAGGCCGCTGGCTTGGCTGGAGCCCTCCTGGTTAAGGCACATATGAGAAGCAATCAATTAACAACTAAAGTGCTGCAACTATGAATTGATGCTTCTCATCTCTCTCATTTCCTGTCTCTCTTTCTCCCTCTCTCTTGCTTAAAGGAAAAAAAGACCCTGGCCAGTTGGCTCAGGTAGAGTGTCAGCCAGGCATGTGGCTGTCCCAGGTTTGATTCCCAGTCGGGGCACACAGGAGAAACTTCTCCACTCCTTCCTCTCTCCCTTCTCTCTCTCTCTCTTTCTTTCTTACTCTTCCCCCTCCTGCATCCTTGGCTTGATTTGTTTGAGTGCATCAGCCCTGGGCACTGAGGATGGCTCCATGGAGCCTCATTCTCAGGTGCTAAAAATAGCTCAGTTGTGAGCATGGCCCTAGATGGGCAGAGCATCACCCCCAGATGGGAGTAGCTGGGTGGATCCTGGTCAGAGTACATGTGGGAATCTGTCTCTCTACCTTCCCTTCCCTCACTTGGAAAAAGAAGAAAGGGGAAGGCATTTTTTACATTGAAATAATAAATATTTGTACTAGTAAGTGATAAGATAAACCTTTATCTTAACTCCGTCCTAGATGGAAGATCACAACCTCACTGGGAAACAGTTTGGTATTTTATTTTTAGTATTGGGTTTACCAGTTTTAAAATTTCCTAATAATGATGGACAAGAGCACTTATTTTCCTTTTAATGCTTGTGATTTCTGGAAGAATTAAAGAAACTTAACGTCTTTGTTAATTTCTTAAAATGTTATGCATAATTCCTTAAAACTGCAGAATATTGTTTCACTTGAGCTTAAATTTACAAAAAAAATTGCTACAAGATTTTTGACAAATTAGTGTTTCAGTACTTGTATGTCTATTCTTTACTTAGGATTTATCGAGGAGCATTATGGATCCTGGGAGAATACTGTAGTACAAAAGAAGATATTCAGAGTGTGATGACTGAGGTCCGAAGGTCCCTGGGGGAGGTATGTTTACTTTAGTAAATGCTACTTTATATGGTGATTTTTACTTTAGTACATCTGACTTTTGTTTTTGCCTTTTTTTTTTTTTTTTTTACATCTGACTCTATGTGGTGATTTGCTTTCATGGTTTTATCTGAGCTAAAGAACACTGCAAAATGTATTTTAATTACCCAGATAATTAAGCCTTAAGAGCTGGGAAATTTGGGGGTTTCCCTCCCCTGCACCTATTATTTTGTACTTATTATTTATCCTTCTAGGCAAGATTTATTTGAACAGGATGTTCTGTGTTTTAAAAAAGAAAAAGACTTGCAAAACTTTGCTTTATTCTATGTGTTCCAAAAGAAGAATGCAAGTATTATAAAAACAAGACGGACTTTGCAGTATTTATATATGACAACTGGCAATATTTCTCTATTCAAACTACCATATGGGAGAATAGAAAGAACAGTGCTTTTTAGGACACCTGAGTTCCAGTCTTGCTTCTGCCAATAATTAGCTCTGGGACCTTGAATATAAGTTCCTTAACCTGACTGGGCATCAGGTCTTTTATTTATAAAATAAAGGAATTGTTAGATAATGAATTGACACTTTTAGAGTTCAAATTAGAGAGTAGAGTGGTATTGAGGAATACATGCGTAGTAGCCTTCATATTTTTTAAGTAGTTGATGAAGTTATTTTGTACAAGTCGGATTTATTTCATTTTAGGAAGACGAGGGCTTTCTAGTTTAGGGAAGGGATGGAGAAAAAATATGAGTATCTTTTTTATCTTAGTCATTGTCCTAAGCATTTTCTTACTAAGTAACTTGTGTGGAAAGAATTTTTTTTTAATTATTTTTTAATTTTTTAGTCAGAGGAGGGGTGGCAGAGAGACAGGCTCTGGCATGCGCCCAGACTGGGATCCACCCAGCTAGTGCACCGGGGGGGGGCAATGCTCTGCCCTTTTGGCACTATCACTGTGTTGCTCAGCAACCAAGCCATTATTTTAGCACCTGAGGTAGAGACTATGGAGCCATCCTCAGCACCCAAGGCCGCTCACTTGAACCAATTGAGCTATGGCTGCAGGAGGGAAAAAGAGAAAGAGAGGGGAAGGGGAAGGTGGAAAAGCAGATGATCACTTCCCCTGTGTGGACTGACCAGGAATCTAACCTGGGACATCCACCCATGGGGCTGACGCTGAGCCAACCAGCCAAGGCACGTGTGGAAAGAATTGAGATTTGTATTTAACAGATTAAGAAACTGAAGATCAACATAGTTTAATTAATTTTCCCAAAACCATACAAGTAAGTCGTCAAAGCCTGTGCTCTTCTCACTATGTTATCATGGGTAGGAAAGAAAATTTAAAGTTCCAAGTTCTAGGCCCTGGCTGGTTGGCTGAGTGGTAGAGCATTGGCCTGGTGTGTAGATGTCCCACGTTTGATTCCCGGTCAGTGCACACAGGGGAAGTGATCATCTGCTTTTCCACCTTCCCCTTTCTCTCTCTCTCTCTCTCTCTCTCTCTCTTTTTCCCTCCTGCAGCCATAGCTCGATTGGCTGGAGAGAGTTAGCCTCGGGCACTGAGGATGGCTCCGTAGTCTCCACCTCAGATGCTAACAAATGGCTCTGGGTACAACAGAGCAACAGCCCCAAATGGTCAGAACATCACTCCCTAGTGGGCTTGCCAAGTGGATCCGGGTCAGAACCCGTGCGGGAGTCTGTCTCTCTGCCTCCCCTCCTCTCACTAAAATAAAAATAAATAAAAATTCCGAGTTCCAAATCTCCTTGGGGAAATGCCTTCTCTGTAGAATTGATTGAATATTTAAATATGATTTTGGTACTATTGATATCATTACTAAATTGATGTTTCCAATTGATTTTTAGATCCCAATTGTAGAGTCAGAAATAAAGAAGGAAGCTGGTGAATTAAAACCTGAAGAAGAAATAACTGTGGGGCCAGTTCAGAAATTGGTAACTGAGATGGGCACCTATGCAACTCAGAGTGCCCTTAGCAGTTCTAGACCCACCAAGAAAGAGGAAGAAAGGTAATTTGCAACTGTGCTTGTGCTCAGCCAGCTATACTTTTTTTTTTTATTCTTGTATATAAAAGAGTCAAGTGATTCATTTCTCTTGCCAAAATGAAAATATTTGCTATTGTGGTGCCCAGCCCCGGATGAAAGCCACAATGGGATGAAGGGCTTCCCTGCCCATATTTGCCTGGTAGCTGCAGTCAGGATGGTGTATCTGTGCCCTGTGGGCCAGTGGCAAGGTGCTTGCAGGGGCAAGGCGTGCCAGAGGGTTGATGCTGGGCATTGAGATCCTGTTGGGTGTGAGCCTAGCAGTGCTCAGCACACTGAAGGCAAGGAACCACTGCCCTGTGCATCTGGCTACAGCGCAGTGGGGCACAAAAAATCAAATTGTTTTATCTGGAAACTAAGGACAATAGTAATGAAGCAGATGTTAAGGAATATTGTAAAGGAATCTGTGAACCTGAACTAGAAAAAAGAATGTTACCCCAAGGCTACGCACTGCATTTTTGTAGGGATGCAGACCCTGTTTTTGAAGAGCTTGATTCTGTGCCAACCTCTGCATTCTGGACATTGGTCTTCATGGCACCTGAGGAAGTGCAGAAGCTATCTATGGTCATGGCTAGGAGTCACATTCAGTAGTTTGTAAAGTTCTTTGGCAGTAGTGAGAACCTACCCAACAGTTAAAAGAATCTGAAGTGAGCCTGACCTGTGGTGGCGCAGTGGATAAAGCGTCGACCTGGGAACACTGAGGTCGCCAGTTCAAAACCCTGCACTGGTCTGGTCAAGGCACATATGGGAGTTGATGCTTCCAGCTCCTCCCCCCGTTCTCTCTCTCTCTCTCTCTCTCTCTCTCTCTCTCTCTCTCTCTCTCTCTGTGTCTCCTCTCTAAAAAAAAAAGAATCTGAAGTGAAGAGGGAATTTAAGTAATTTGTTGAAGCTCATGTAGACAATTATACAATGGACTTGTTGATCTTGCCCACTTCCTTGAAAAAAGAACTATTGACACTCAAAGTGAGAAGAATCTGTTTGAAACAGGAGATGGTGATAATGTTATTGAAATCAGATTCTAAACCAGTGGTTCTTAACCTTTTTTGAGGTACCGAACCCACCAGTTTCATATGCGCATTCACCGAACCCTTCTTTAGTGATAAATCAAATAGAATTTTTTTTTCCAAATTCAAGACATAGGTATATGTTTTTTTACTGGTGCACAAAATGAGCTGTGCATGAACATCACCTTGCTCAAAGAACAAAACCAACAAAGTGCATGAACTCACAACAAATTACGGTATTACTTTATTCTGGCCTCCGTGGCAGAGGCTTCTCCGAACCCCTGAGACCGACTCATTGAACCCCTAGGTTTCGATTGAACCCAGGTTAAGAACCACTGTTCTAAACAGAGTTTACAGAGTGCTGCCACAGGACTGAATAGTTTTGGAGACAAAGTAGTTCTGCAGAAGATGCAAGAAATAAAGCTGGAGCTCCTGTTTCTGAGCTTACAAAACAAAAAGACACAATCTTTTCTACTTCACAAGATGTACTTTTTGTTCCAATAAATGGTCTAATCCTAGATGAAGAGGCACTTTGCAAAGGCAGGATTTGTCACAAAAGGAGATTTTCTGATTCTGAAGAAAGATCTACCAAGAAACAGTGTTCTTTGGAAAATGTTCAAGAGAGAGCTTTTTTACATGGTAAGATATTCGCTAGAAATACAACGTTTGACCTATCTGATTTGTCTACTGATCCTGAAATTTAAGTCCAGATGTCAAAGACACTACTTAGGAAATAGAACACAACATCCTTGTGTAAACATTGTTAAAACCCTGGCTACTCCCAAGAAATTGTTGAAAAGGTCATTAGGGAGTATGGGTGATCTTCTCAATCATTATTGCTCTTAGAGCAGTGGTTCTTAACCTGGGTTCTATCGAACCTTAGGGTTTTGATGAGTCGGTCTCTGGTTCGGAGAAGCCTCTGCCGCGGAGGCCAGAATAAAGTAATACCGTAATTTGTTGTGAGTTCATGCACTTTGTTGGTTTTGTTCTTTGAGCAAGGTGATGTTCATGCACAGCTCATTTTGTGCACCAGTAAAAAACATATACCTATGACTTGAATTTGGGGGAAAAAATCCTATTTGCTTTATCACTAAAGAAGGGTTCGGTGAATGCGCATATGAAACTGGTGGGTTCAGTACCTCAAAAAAGGTTAAGAACCACTGTCTTAGAGGAAATTGAAAAAGAAACTAAAAGACTCCAAGAAGACAATTTTCACCTGGTACTAATATATATCGGGAGACCAACAGAACCGAACATAAAGGTGTTTGTAGCAGCGTGAACAAGTTTACAATGTTCTACTCCAAAGAAAACTCATGCGTGGCAAATGAGGCAACAAAAAGTCCTGTTATCAAAGTAGAATGAAAACCGTGTATCTCAAATTGCAATATTAATGTTTCCAGAACAGTGTTAATAGAACAGAAACAAGAAACCTGGAGTTCAGATCAGAACTACGCTATTCTCATGGGCTTTGAAACTGATAGCCTTTCACCTTCTATTGCCCCTTCCAAGTCCCAAAGAAGACAGTTTTGTTTCAAGAGAAGCTTAATGTCACCAGCTCAGAATTCCAGTTTTTCCTGAGGATGGTTTGCAGCAGCAAAGGGAGCCCTGGCTTCCAAATAATTGCTGTCTGCCTCTGGAAACCATTCAAGATGCAGTAGCTCTCCTCATCTAAGCCCAATCATGACCCCTCCCCACTTCTCCACCAGTGCTGCTGCCCCAGCTCTAACCTTCAGTTGTTGACGTGTAGTTGGCAGGACCTTCTGATCACATTGATTCCTCAATTACAGAGGTTCAAAGATTTCAAGATACTCTGAATGTACCCTGCAAACGAATTAAAATTCGAAACAGGGAGAGCAGATTTAAAGCACATCATTAAAGACGGGAGCAATGATGCAGTTACCCATGGTCTGAAAAAGTTCTTTTCTTGTCATGGAGTCACAGCTGCGGTTGAATATTTCTGGAAGCTTAGTAACAGGAGCATGACTGTATTTGTCCCACGGGAGAGCAAGACACGATCCTAACATCATAGAGCAGTGCTTCCCTTTTTTTTATCTTTTGTTTTTTATTGAATTTATTGGGGTAACATTGGTTAATAAAATTATAGAGGTTTTAGGTATGAATAGTTCTACAATACATCATCTGTATATTGCATTGTGTGTTCACCACACCAAGTCCAGTCTTCCTCCGTCACCATCTATTCCCTTTTACCTTCCACCACCTCCCCCCACCTCTTACCCTTCTGCAAGCCCCACACTTGTCTGTTTTTATTCTTTGCTTAATCCCCTTGCCCTTTTCACCCAGCTTCCCCACCCCCATCCTCTCTGACAGGTGTTCGTCTAGAACAGCACTTCTTAACCCAAATCTGGGAGCTCATAGTAAGTAGTATCTTTACTGCTTGGATGGTCTTTGGAGAAAATTGTTTCTCATGACAAGTTTCTGTTCTACTTAGCAGACAAAACTGGTGGGATGATTGCAACAAATGATAACTTAGGAGAATTTGTAACTGAGTCTCTTTCAGAGAAAAATGATTACAAAAAGGTGGCTCCAGTATACCTTTGTGGGGGATGTATTTATAGTTCCCAGTGATCCTCTGAGGAGAAGTGAACCTGGATTAGAAGTTCTCTGGGGAGAAGTCTTCCTTAGAGCATGCAGCCCCTGCTCACTGCACTGCTAAATGTGGGCATGTTTGACCCTGGTGTCAGAGGGCCTGGCACCCATACAGCCAGCCCCAGCCACCAGCCTCTGGCTTCAGTTCAGCTCCCTCCTGCAGCCACTGGCTTCCTCAACAACGCTACTTCCCGCTTTGCGGAACCTCCCCAGCACAGCACAGAGTGTGCCCCGGCCTGCACAGAGATCCTCTGCAGAGACCAGTGAGCTGAAGGAGGCCCTGCTCAAGATTTTCTTGGACTCAGGGCAAAAATGGAAAATCGACCAGATCCTGGTGGCCGGTCTGAACATAAAAGACCTGAACACACTCTCTGCCATAGTGTTGGATGGAGGGTGCCAGCACTGGAGCTCAGAGCTGAGGACCACACACGGGCAAGTGTCCGTGTAGCAGCAGGGTAACATAATGTGCAGAAACCGATCTCCTGGTGGGGAAGCGCTTATGTACATTAGCAAAACATGTTCTATGCATAGAAAATCTGGTTTTTCAAAGCCAGCTTTTTCTATTTACAAATTATGCTGCTATTACAGATTTAACATTTTCTGTAAAAGGAAAGTCTGCATTTTCTGCCTGCTTAGAACTGTGTAATAGCAGTTACCCTTGAGTGTGTTGACACTTTTCTGGTTTTTTAAACTATTTTTCCTAAAACTGAAAATATTGACAAATGGGTGTTATTAGCTTTTCACAATTAAAAAAAAAAACAAATAACTACTTTCTTAGTAAAAGCAAGAACTCTTAAAGCATTAAAAAAAAGGATACTTAAGTTCCTTCTCTCAGGAATTGTGTTGAATGGTTTTAATCCTCTGTACCTTGTGTTTTCATTGAAGTAACTGTGTTCTGTTTAAGCTAAAATTATTTTACTCATATAGAAAATGCTAAGTTGAGGGAACTTTGATGATATTGGAGTTTTGTTGTCTTTTAAGAAAAATTTTAGAAGATTTTTGCACTTGTAACTGATGTAATAAAATTTTGATGATTTCCTCGTTTTACTTTCCAATTTTATAGTAAAGATAATGAAAACAATGCCTAAAATTTTAATGATTGCTTATTACATGCTGGGCATTGTGCTATGTAGTTCACTTCATTTAATCTTCACAGCAACCCATTTAGGGATATTATTGTCCCACTCTGTAGAAGAGGAATTTGAGGCTTGAAGAAGTCTATAACTTAACCCAAAGGGACACAATAAATAAATACTGTAGATAAACTGAGATTTCAGTGTAGCTCATTGGCTCTGGTACATACACCCTTCACCATTTTCTCTTTATATTCAGTTGGTTCTTGTATCTTTTGAGGATAGGTTTTACATCCATCTATTTTCTTTTCCTTTTTTATTCTGAGAGCTAATGAAGGACCTAGTTAAGGTCCTTTTCACTGAAGGGTGGCATAGATTGTTAAAAAGCCTTATTTGAATCATTTACACAAAGGCTGCATGCTGCTTAAGAAGTTGGTGGGGTTTAGCCCTGGCCTGGCAGCTCAGTTGGTTAGTGTTGTCTAAATACGCCAAGGTTGTAGGTTCAATCCTCAGTCAGAGTACAGGAAAGAATCAGCCAATGAATACATGAATTAATGGAACAAATTGACGTGTCTCTCTCTCTCTCTTTCACCCTTCCTCTCTATCTAAAATCAATCAAAAAATTTTTAAGAATATGAAAAAGAAAAAGAAGTTGGTGGGTTTCATTTTCTTCAATTGCTTTGCAGACCTCCCCTGAGAGGATTCCTTCTGGACGGAGATTTCTTTGTTGCTGCCTCTCTTGCCACAACTCTGACCAAGATTGCCTTGCGCTATGTAGCATTGGTTCCAGAGAAGAAAAAGCAAAATGTAAGTTCATTTATTCTGCATTTGCCCAATAAGTGAATGTAGAAAGCCAACTATATGCATTGAACTATGGGGGCCCAAAAGTAAATGCTAAAGTTTCTGTCATGAAAGAGCTGATGGTTTAATGAGGGAAATAGACACAGTATTATAATGATCAATATAATGGACAAAGTAATTCTATAATAGTACCTTTTGATTAGTCCAGTAGAAGAGATATAAGGTTTTATGAAGTCATTTCTGTTTGTAGGATTCGTCAAGGCTCAGTGAGAGAGCCTCTCTCCAGCATCTTTATCCAGTCATTGCCTATTTTATCCCAGAAATGTTTCTTAAATGTATTCTCTTTTCTACAATTCATAACCTTCATTATAGCTTCCGACCATTCTATGTGCTCATTTAAAATAATATACTCCCATTCCCTCCAACCCCTACTCTATCCTTTGTGCTTTTTTTTTACATTTTATTTCTACATGTCCTATTATCAACCCTATGATGCATTGTTGTTGTTATTATTATTATTATCACTTTTCTTTTCCAAGTGAGAGGGAGATAGGGACACAGATTCCTGCATGCGCTCCAACTGGGATCCACTCGACAACCCTCATCTGGGGCTGATGCTCTGCCCACATGGGGCCATGCTGGCAACTGAGCTATTTTTAGTGCCTGAGGCAGAGGTTCCACAAGCTATCCTCAGCGCCTAGGGCCAACACATTCGAATCAATTGAGCCATAGCTGCCAGAGGAGAAGAGAGGTGGGAAGGGGCAGGAGTGGATCAGTAAATGGTCACTTCTCCTGTGTGCCCTGACCGGGAATTGAACCTGGGACATCCACATGCCAGGCCAACGCTCTATCACTGAACTAACCAGCCAGGGCACATTGTTATAATGTTACCATATAATTACGTTATCAGATATAATAACAAAAATCTTTCCTTTCTTCAAAGAGTTATTAAACTCTTTTATCTGTGAAATTCTTTTTTTTCCACTAGTGATCATTTTGTGTTTTATAATACTGCAGTTTCACTTAACATTATATTTTCCCATGTTATTCTAAACCCTTCCTAATCATAATTATAATATTTAACAGCTACATAACAGTCTATTAGATTCCTTCATTTACTTAAACCAACATTAAATTAGACATTTTCATTTTAGATTTAGAATTTTCAAAGGATTTTTTTTAACTTTTATTATGAAAAGAGCCGTGAGATTTAGAACACCAGGCAAATTATCAGGTGTCTTATCATTTTAATCTCAATTTATTTTGGCTTAAAGACATTTATTTATTTACTTATTTATTTTATAACACTCTGTGGACCATTATAGGTTTTGTCACAGTATAATTATCTGTTTTTTAAATTATGCTTTTTATTTATTTATTTAATTTTGAGAGACAGAGGAACAGACAGTGACAGACAGGAACGGGGAGAGATGAAAAACATCAATTCTTCATTATAGCATCCTAATTGTTCATTGATTACTTTCTCATATGTGCCTTGACCAGGGTGGGGTGAGGAGCTCCAGCCAAGCCAGTAACCCGTTGCTCAAGTCAGCGTCCTTGGGCTTCAAGCCAGCAACCTTTGGGCTCAAGCCAGTGATCGTGGGGTCATATCTATGATCCCACACTGAAGCCAGCGACCTTGCGCTCAAGCTGGATGAGTCTGCACTCAAACTAACCTTGGGGTTTCAAACCTGGGTCCTCTGCTTCCCAGATCAATGCTCTGTCTACTGCACCACTGCCTGGGCAGGCTTAATTATGCTTTTTAAAAGTCTCTTAAGATGCTGTGTCTTGGGCCTGACCAGGCAGTGGCGCAGTGGATAGAGCGTCGGACTGGGATGCGGAAGACCCAGGTTCGAGTCCCCGAGCTCGCCAGCTTGAGCGTGGGCCCATCTGGCTTGAGCAAAAGCTCGCCAGCTTGGACCCAAGGTCGCTGGCTCCAGCAAGGGGTTGCTCGGTCTGCTGAAGGCCCACGGTCAAGGCACATGTGAGAAAGCAATCAATGAACAACTAAGGTGTCGCAACGGCAACGAGAAACTAATGATTGATGCTTCTCATCTCTCTCCGTTCCTGTCTGTCTGTCCCTATCTATCCCTTTCTCTGAATCTCTCTCTCTGTCCTTGGAAAAATTAAAATTAAAAAATAAAAAAGATAGCAGCAGCAAGTGATCACAGTGTTACCAGTAATGGGACAACCTGACATTATGTACCTCCTGACACAATCCAAAAGAAATATAAAACATTATCTATCTGGTATCTAACCAAAAGTGGGGGCATTCTGTAAAACAACTGGGCTGGGCTCTTTTAAAAAAAGTCATTGTGGCCTTGTTTGTTTGGCTCAGTGGTAGACTCTCAGCCTGGGGTGTGGAAGTCCCAGGTTTGATTTCCGGTAGGCACACAGGAAAAGCAATCATCTGCTTTTCCCCCCTTCCTCCCTTTCCTCTGTTTCTTTCTCTGTCTCCCCATCCCACAGCCATGGCTCGATCTATTTGAGCCTGTTGGTCCTTGGCTCTAAGGATGGCTCCTTTGAGCCTCCACCTCAGTGCTAAAAATAGTTGG
Organism: Rhynchonycteris naso; assembly: GCA_037038555.1. Classification (NCBI taxonomy): domain Eukaryota; kingdom Metazoa; phylum Chordata; class Mammalia; order Chiroptera; family Emballonuridae; genus Rhynchonycteris; species Rhynchonycteris naso. Next base: position 331,428,799 of record CM072995.1, on the reverse strand, counting down.
GGGGGGGGGGCAGAATGGGTGGATCCCAGCCGAGCTGCATGTGGGGGTCTATCTCTGTATCTCCTCTACTCTTACTTTTTTTAAAAAAAAAGTCAAAAAGTCATTGTGATGGAAAATTATACAAAAAGTCAGAAAAGCTGGTCTAGATTAAAAAGGAGTAAGGAGATTAACAGCCAAATAAAATGCATGAAGCTGATCCTGGATTTAAAAACACAATGAAAACATCTTGTGAGAATTAGGAAGATTTATATAGATTTAGAGTGTGTAGTAGATACATTTTGGGATTGTTACATTTCTCAGGTAAGAAAATGGTATTGCAGTTATATAGAAAGTTGTTCTGATTCTTAAGAGAAATATGCTAAAGTACTTAGGAGGTGAAAAAATATATGAATATAAGTAACATAAGGAAGTAAGTATGGCAAAATGTTATTTGTGAAATTATCATCCTTTTAACTCTTTAGTTGGAATTTTTAAAATAATAGCGTTGACATGTGAAGGGGTTAGAGTAAGGCAAAACAGTTAAAAGGCCATTGCCGTTTTTCAGTTGAGGCTTTTTTTTTTTTTTTTTTTTTGAGACAGAGACAGAGAGAGGAACAGAAAGGGACAGACAGACAGGAAGGGAGAGAGATGAGAAGCATCAATTCTTTGGTGTGGCACCTTAGTTGTTCATTGATTGCTTTCTCATATGTGCCTTGACGGGAAGTGTGGAGGCTACAGCTGAGCCAGTGATCCCTTGCTCAAGCCAGCAATCCTACGCTCAAGCCGGCGACCATGGGGTTTCAAACCTGGGTTCTCCCTCTGCGACCCAAGACGACACTCTGTATACACTGTGCCACTGCTGGTCAGGCCAGTTGAGGCTTAATGAAAGCTTTAGACAATGGCAGCTAGCATAGAAAGGAAGGGGTAGGATGCAAAAAAGATGGAGATAAAATCTAAAAGATTTGAAATCTTACTCTAGTGAAATGAAAATTACTTTTATTTCTTGGATTGTGAGTTATAATAAAGTGACATTATTGCAGGTGCAGAATTATGTCAGTAAATAATCTATTTCTCTACTTTTGTAGTCTTTTGTCGCTGAGGCTATGTTGCTCATGGCCACTATCCTTCATTTGGGAAAATCATCTCTTCCTAAGAAGCCAATTACAGATGATGATGTAGATCGAATTTCCCTATGCCTCAAGGTCTTGTCTGAATGTTCTCCTTTAATGAATGACATTTTCAATAAGGAATGCAGACAGTCCCTTTCTCAAATGTTATCTGCTAAACTCGAAGAGGAGAAATTATCCCAAAAGGTAAGGTGTATATGATAAAGCCATAAAAGTGCTTTGTGGATTTTTTTTTCTTTCTTAAATATTTTATTTATTGATTTTAGAGAGAGGAGAGAGAGAGAAGGAGGGAGAAAGAGCGGGAAGCATCAGTTCATAGTAGTTGCATCTCATATTGTTGTATCGGAACAGCAAGAAACAGACGTTTTGCCACACAGTTAAGTAGACAAATTAAGGAGTCTTGATTCAAAGCCAGCGACGGCATGGAGACCTAAGTCATTCAAATCATGTGGCCCCAAACACAGTTTGGGGCTAGCTTATAAAGACAGAATTACACACTGATTGGGGAATGGGGAGGAGGGAAAGCATAGCAGTGAAACAAGCTCTCTTAGAATGTTTATCTATAAGATTAATTCAGGGAGAAACATTCTGGTAACATCTGCAACCTTGCTGAACTATTCCAAGGCCATAGCCTGGGAAACCAGTCTCAAGGCCATGGGTAGAGAGTCTTTTAGAAAAAAATGTAAGTTCTGCTGAAAGTCTCTTTGTTTTAGAGAAAATAAATTCTGCTAAAAGTTACTTATGCTCAGAGACTTTCTTTTCTACATTTCAATATGTGCCTTCACTGGGCAAGCCCAGGGTTTCAAACCAGCAACCTCAGTGTTCCAGGTCAAAGCGTTATGCACTGTGCCAACACAGATCAGGCCGTGTTTTGTGGCTTTTAAAAATATATATGTTCAGTTTTCATATGTGAGTGCTGTCCCTATTAAAGGCCTACAAAAAGCTGTCTTTCTTTCCATATTAAAGAGACATGTGTTTTTTTCTTAACACAGAAAGAATCTGAAAAGAGAAATGTGACAGTACAGCCTGATGACCCCATTTCCTTCATGCAACTAACTGCTAAGAATGAAATGAACTGCAAGGAGGATCAGTTTCAGCTGAGTTTGCTGGCAGCAATGGGTAACACACAGAGGAAAGAGGCAGCAGATCCCCTAGCATCTAAACTTAACAAGGTAACAAAATGTCAAATACACTGGTAAGTTATTTAAATGGGGGATCCTCAGAGTTTAACTGAAGCCTTTAAAAGCCAGGGCTCTGGCCTCCTCCCCCAGCACCCTACCCTCAGCTTTTCCTGCGCCCTGCTGCTTAAAACAGGGCAACTATACTTTTATATTCTTAATATATTGAGTTCCACATAAGATTTTAATAGTAAAACTATCCTATACCCCAAATATATAAATTTACAAATCATTTATTTATTTAACCTTTATCTGTTAGACAAGTAAACAGTCTCAAACTGATTTTGTTGTCCAAGTTAAGGTTAGTTGCAGAATTGAACTACTGGAACACTTTATCTCCATTCATATTGGTAATTGATCTCAACAATATTTCAGTTACAAATTTTTATTTTTAAAAATTTTGTAAGATTTACATAACATCAAATTTACCCTCTTACATATTCTTAACTGTACAGTTCAGTACATTCATATTATTGTGCCACCATCACCACCATTCATCCCCAGAACTTTTTCATCTTGCAAAACTGAAGCTTTATACCCACTAAATAATTACTTCCCGTTCCCTCTCCCCTCAGTTGTTGAGTTCAGATGCTAAGGGATTTAACTGAAATAATCCAAATCTGTTTCCCAAGTTGGATGTTTAATGTATTTCATAGACATATTTAATGTTTTTCTACTACTGAGATATAAACTCTAGGACCTGATATTTCTAATATCCCCATTTTGACAGCATGTCTACATTAAAAACAATTTTATTATACCTGTTTCAAAATGACCTATCTAAGCACATCTGTTAATTACCTACCAGACAGTCATCTGACTAAGCTATATTTGGCTAAATTGTCTCAGTCATTTGATTATCGCTTTACTTTTGTTTCACAGGTCACCCAGTTGACAGGTTTCTCAGATCCTGTGTATGCAGAAGCTTATGTTCATGTCAACCAGTATGATATTGTTCTGGATGTACTTGTTGTGAATCAAACCAGTGATACTTTACAGAACTGCACATTAGAGTTAGCAACTCTAGGTAAGAAAATTTACCCTAAAGAAAGATATATATAGTAAATCTTCTTGACAGATTATTAAAGGATGTGAACTAGTTTTAGTATAAGAATTCCCTTGAGCCTGACCTGTGGTGGCGCAGTGGATAAAGCGTCAACCTGGGAACACTGAGGTCGCCAGTTCAAAACCCTGCACTGGTCTGGTCAAGGCACATATGGGAGTTGAGCTTCCAGCTCCTCCCCCCTTTCTCTCTTTCTCTCTCTCTCTCTCTCACTCTGTATCTCCTCTCTAAAATGAATAAATTAAAATTTAAAAAAAAAAAAGCTTTAAAAAAAAAAAAGAATTCCCTTGAGCTCTTTGTAACATTTTGAATCAAGGCTTAGTATTACATTACATTTCATCTTAATCTTCTTTAACTCTGGTTTTCTGAACCTCTGCTACTTTCTCATCCTATGCTCTTGATGCATTTAAATAGGTAAATTCACTGAGTTCAATCACATATATAAGTTTTTCTAGTTATAAATAGAAGCTGTTTAAGTTACAGATTTACCAAGTAGCTTTACTTAGTTAAATTTCTAATTATCTTAGTACAGAACTAGGTATTTTCTGAGTTTATAAGCAATACATATCACAAGTGACCAGAGTAATATATCATTATCAAATTTAGCAATGTGAGATATGTTTTGTTTTTCTTATTAAAGACACATCAATCAGACTTTGTCTACTTCTATATATGACTTTGAAGTTGGTAAATACAAACTGTATACAGGAACAGTGCAGTACCCCTAGGGAATTCCATATGGCTTAAACAAGAGTTCAAGGACTTTAAGATAACAAGGGAAAATATACTGCCCTCAGTATAGCTTGATGTCTGTATAAAGAATCTGCTTGTAAGAATTTACATCTTTCTATAGTTTTATCTTTTTTTGTAAGAGTATAGGCTTTATGACTTAATCTTTTTGAGAAGTTTGTACTCATTTATTGAAATAAATTGATATGCCCAAAGTACCCTCTCTCACATGTGAATTAAAGATAGAATTATTCTGATAATATTAATACCTTTTAAAAGAAAATGTACATATTGATATGAATAATAAGCTGTTACGGTTTTTATTAGTTTGTCCTCATAATTTTATTTTTAATATCTTAAATAACAGTTTTATTGTTTCTTTGTCAGGTATTAATATTTTTTCATTGATATTTTAAAACTTTCTTACAACATCTTGTTTTGTGTACCTCTTTTATTGTTCTTATTTAAGTATTAAATGCATGAAATAATAAACTACCTTTCAGTATATCATTTTTTTATACTTAAGACTGTCATTGGGCCAGAGAACCAGTTGTTTTTAATTGATTTTTATTTGTTGTGTTTACATAGTTACAAGTGTACCCCTGAATATATCTCCTTCACTCCCCCATCCCGTGTTTTTCTTGATATCCCCTTTTCCTCATCCCCCCACGGGCATCCCCCCTTCCCTCCATGATTTACTATCCTGCCCTCTACCTCTCTGTGTTATGTGTATAGTGTGTCCGTAAAGTCATGGTGCACTTTTGACCGTGTAACGGGTCAAAAGTGCACCATGACTTTACGGACACACTGTACTTTCACTAATGTCTTTCCTTTCTTTGATCCCCTCCTCTCATCCCCTTTCCCTCTGACCGCTTTCTCTCTGGACTCCTTAACCCCTTCTTTGCCTCTCTTCTGTTCCTCAGTTTACATTGTTGATTGGATTGCTCATATGAGTGAGGTCATATGATATTTTTATTTCTCTGCCTGGCTTATTTTGCTTAATAGACTCCAGGTCCATCCATATTGTTGCAAAGGATAAGATTTCCTTATTTTTCATGGCTGCATATTATTCCATTGTGTATATGTACTACAACTTTTTAATCCACCCATCTACTAATGGACAACTAGGGCTGTTTCCAGATATTGGCTATTGTAAACAATGCTGCAGTAAACATGGGGGTGCATTTCTTTTTTTGAATCAGTGATTTGTTATTTTTAGGATATTTTCCTAGAAGTGGGATAGCTGAGTCAAAAGGCAGTTTGATTTTTAATTTTTTGAGCAATCTCCATATTGTTTTCCACAGTGGCTGCACCAGTCTGCATTCCCACCAGCAGTGCAGGAGGGTTCCCTTTTTTCCACACCCTTGCCAGCACTTATTCTGTGTTGTTTTGTTAATGAGTGCCATTCTGACTGGTGTGAGGTGATATCTCATTGTGGTTTTAATTTGCATTTCTCTAATGATTAGTGATGTTGAACATTTTTTCATATGCCCATTGGCCATCTGTATGTCCTCTTTGGAGAAGTATCTATTTAGTTCTTTTGCCCAATTTTTGATTATATTGTTTGCTTTCCTGGTGTTGAGTTTTACAAGTTCTTTATAGATTTTGGTTATTAACCCCTTATCAGAAGTGTTGGCAAATATGTTCTCCCATTGTGTGCGTTGTCTTTTTATTTTGTTCATGTTGCCGTTAGCTCTGCAAAAGCTTTTTAGTTTGATAGAGTCCCATTTGTTCATCCTGTCCTTATTTCACTTGCCCATGGAGATAAATCAGTAAATACTGTATATTGCTGTGAGAGATGTCAGATAGCTTACTGCCTATGTTTTCTTCCAAGATGATCATGGTTTCACGACTTACATTCAGGTCTTTTGAGTTTATTTTTGTGAATTGTGTAAGTTGGTGGTTTAGTTCATTTTTTTGAATGTATTTGTCCAATTTTCCCAGCACCATTTATTAAAAGAGACTGTCTTTACTCCATTGTATGCTTACCTCCTTTGTCAAATATCAATTGGCCATAAAGGTGTGGGTTTATTTCTGGATTCTCTGTTCTGTTCCATTGATCTGTATGCCTGTTCTTATGCCATTACCAAGCTGTTTTGAGTACAATGGCCTTGTAGTATAACTTGATATCAGGAAGTGTGATACACCCCGCTTTATTTTTCTTTTTCACGATTACTGAGGCTATTCGTGTTCTTTCTTGGTTCCATATAAATTTTTGGAATATTTGTTTTATATCTTTGAAGTATGACACTGGTATTTTAATAAGAATTGCATTGAATTTATATATTGCTTTGGGTAGTATAGACATTTTAATGATATTTATTCTTCCTATCCATGAGGATGGTATATGCTTCCACTTGTTTGTATCTTCCTTGATTTCTTTTATCATTGTTTTATAACTTTCCAAGCCCAGGTCTTTAACATCCTTGGTTAAATTTACTCCTAGGTATTTTATTTTTTTGGTTACAATAGTGAAGGGGAGATTGTTTCCTTAATTTCTCTTTCAGACAGTTCATTGTTGGTGTATATAAATGCCACTGATCTCTGAATATTGATTTTATATCCTGCCACCTTGCTAAATTCATTTATCAGTTCCAGTAGTTTTTTGACTGAGACTTTAGGCTTTTCTATGTACAGTATCAAGTCATCAGCAAATAATGAAAGTTTTACTTCTTTTCCCATTTGGATGCCTTTTATTTCTTCTTCTTGTCTGATTGCTATAGCTAGAACTTCCAGAACTGTGTTGAATAAGAGTGGTGAAAGGGGGCACCCTGCCTTGTTCCTGTTCTTAAGGGATTGCTTTTAATTTTTGCCCATTGAGTATGATGTTGGCTGTGGGTTTGTCATTGATGGCCTCTATCATGTTGAGGTATGTTCACTGTATTCCCACTTTGCTGAGAGTTTTGATCATAAAAGGGTGGTGGATCATATAAAATGCTTTTTCTGCATCTATTGATATTGTCATGTGATTTTCTTCTTCCTTTTGTTTATATGATGAGTCACATTGATTGATTTGCAAATATTATACCAGCCTTCCCCCTCAACCCCAGAATAAGTCCCACTTGATCATGATGTATGATTTTTTCATGTATTGCTGGATCCGATTTGATAATATTTTGTTGAGAATTTTAGCATCTAAGTTCATCAGGGATATTGGCCTATAGGTTTCTTTCTTTGTAATGTCTTCGCCTGGTTTTGGAATGAGGATTATGTTTGCCTCATAGAAGGAGTTTGGAAGTTTTCCCTCCTCTTTAATTTTTTGAAATAGCTTGAGAAGGACAGGAGTTCTTCTTTGAATATTAGGTAAAATTCGCCTGTGAAGCCATCAGGCCCAGAACTTTTCTTTGTTGGGAGTTTTTTGATAACTGTTTCAATCTCTTTTGTTGTAATCGGTCTGTTTAGGTTTTCTGAATCTTCCAGATTGATTTTTGAATGATTATATGTTTCAAGGAATTTATCCATTTCATCGAGGTTGTCCCATTTTGGGGCATAGAGTTCTTCATAATATTTTCCTACGATCCTTTGAATTTCTGCGTCAGTTGTTACTTCTCCACTCTCATGTCTAATTTTATTTATTTGAGCCCTCTTTCTTTTTTTATTGGTGAGTCTGGTTAAAGGTTCATTAATTTTGTTTACCTTTTCAAAGAACCAGGTCTTGGTTTCATTGATCCTCTGTATTGTTTTTTGTTTTGTTTTGTTTTGCCTCTCTCTCATTAATTTCCACTCTGATCTTTATTATTTCCTTCCTTCTACTTCCTCTGGGCTTTACTTGCTGTTCTTTTTCTAGTTGTTTTAGGTGCAGGGTTAAATTGTTAATATGAGCTTTTTCTTGCTTCTTAAGGTATGCCTGTAATGCTATGAACTTCTCTCTCAGGACTACTTTTGCTGTGTCCCATAAAATTTGAGTTGTTATATGTTCATTTTCATTTGTTTCGAGGAAGTTTTTGATTTCTTCCTTGATCTCATTGTTAACCCATTCATTATTTAATAACATGTTATTTAGTCTCCCAAGTGTTTGAATATTTTTTAGTTTCTCTATTTTAGTTGATGCCGTTGTGATCAGAGAAGGTGCTTGATACGATTTCAGTCTTCTTAAGTTTATTAAGACTTGTTTTGTGTCCTAACATGTGGTCTGTCCTAGAGAATGTACAGTGAGTACTTGAAAAGATTGAATATTCTGCTGCTTTGGGGTGAAAGGTTCTGAAGATATCTACTAAATCCAGTTGATCTAGTGTATCATTTAAGGCCGCTGTTTCTTTTTAAATTTTCTGTCTGGAGGTTCTTCTATCCATTGATGTTAGTGGGGTATTAAAATTCCCTACTATTATACAGTGTGTCCGTAAAGTCATGGTGCACTTTTGACCAGTCAGAGGTCAAAAGTGCACCATGACTTTACGGACACACTGTAGTATTGCTGTTGATCTCACCTTTTTTGTCCATCAAAATCTGTTTTATATATTTAGGTGCTCCTAAATTAGGAGCATATATATTTATAATATTTATACCTTCCTCTTGTAATGCTCCTTTTATCATTATGTAGTGACCTTCTTTATCTCTTACTATAGCCTTTGTTTTAAAGTTTATTTTGTCAGATATTGGTATTGCTACCCAGCTTTTTTTCCTTTCTGTTTGCATGAAATATTTTTTTCCATCCCTTTACTCTCAGTCTATGTGTATCTTATGCTCTGGGGTGTCTTTGTAGACAGCATATGTACGGGTCCTGTTTTCTTATCCTATGTGTTTTGATTGGAGCATTTAATCCATTTACATTTAAGGTTATTATTGATATACAGTTGTTTATTGCCATTTTATTCTTTAAATCTATAATCCTCTTTTTCTCTATTTCTTTTATCCTTTGCTCTTTTTACAGCAAGCCCCTTAACATTTCCTGCAGTATTGGTTTGGTTGTAATGAATTTCTTGAGGGTTTTTTTTGTTTTTTTTTTTTTGGTCTGGGAAGTTTTTTATTTCTCCTTCAATTTTAACAGATAATCTTGCTGGATAAAGAAATCTTGGTTGTAGGTTCTTGTTTTACATTACTTTGAATATTTCTTGCCATTTCCTTCTGGCCTCAAGTGTTTCTGTTGAAAAGTCGATTGTCATCCTTTTAGGGGCTCCTCTATAGGTAATTGACTTCTTTTCTCTTATAGCTTTTAGTATTTTTTCTTTATCTCTTAACTTTGGTATTTTAATTATTATGTGTCTTGATGTAGGCCTCATTGGGTTTCTTTTTATCGGAATTCTCTGTGCTTCTTGAACTTGTGTGACTTTTTCCTTTATCAATTTAGGAAAGTTTTCAGCTATGATTTCTTCAAACAGGTTCTCTATCTCTTGTTCTTTCTCTTCTCCTTCAAGAACCCCTGTGATGTGGATGTTATTTCTCTTCATATTTCACAGAGTTCTCTTACAGGTTCCTCAGACTTTTGAGCCTTTTTTCTTGCTGCTGTTTCTGTTTTTATTTATCTTGTCCTCTAATTCGCTTATTCCATCTCTGCTTCATCCAGCCTACTGTTGATTTCTTCTAGTGTAGTCTTCATTTCTGATATTGTAATTTTCATTTTTGATTGATGCTTTTATATGATTTCAGTGTCCTTTTTGATGCTTGCAATATCTTTATTTAGGTACTCATTAAGTTTATCAATTGTAGCTCTGAGATTCTTAAGCATCCTAACAACCATCATTTTAAACTCTGCATCTGGTAATATGATTACTTTCATCTCATTGAGTTCTTTTTCTGGGGATTTCTCTTGTTAATTCACATGGATTACATTTCTCTGTCTTCCCTTTTTCTGTGTGTGTGGTTTGCAAGCTTGTTAGGGTTGTGGATCTGAGGTTGGTGTATGGAATGCAGCCTCTCCTCCAGGGCTTTATCCCTCAGCCTCTGATGGTTACTCTAATTTTAATTCTCCTTAACAAGTAGATCCACTTAAAAGTCTTAATTTTCCTGCTGTTTGTTTGCTGAGTCCAGCATGGAATTTCTGTGTTTAGGACGGGGCAGGGGAGGAGGGGTAGAGGGCTTATCTTGCTCTTTGGCCCCAGTTAAAACTCTGTCCAGGAATGTGGTGGGTGTCACCTTTGCGAATCAGAAGGTGTGGGCTACCCAGTTATTCTCCGGGGGGACTGGGCCTGTTCTCTGTATCATAAGGGGGAGGTTTAGCTCAGGTCTTCCCAGAAACCTGAGTCACTGCCCCTCCCCTACTTCCTCCTCTCTGAATAGCCTTTTGAGCTGGAGAGCTTATTGGAGGTGGGTCAACTGGCTCCATCCTAGGCTTGTGCTGGACGGAGGGAGCAACCCTCCCCCCAGCTATGGCCACCTCAGCACTGGAGAATGACTCAGCTCAGGTATTCTTCTCCCCGTCATTTTTGTGTCCCCGTGCTTCAATCTCTCCACTCCTCACAGAAAACCAGTCCTGTCAGTCGTCTTCTCCCGCAGAGGCCCAGGCAAGTGCCTGTGAGTGATATTTTTTGCACTGGCCCTTTAAGGCTGCAGCTTCTTCGCCAGCCGTTTTCCACAGACAGAAATCCCGCTCCTCTCCCCACTCAGTGTTGTCAGGCTGTCTCTTCCAGTCTCTGGGTTTCTAGGCTGGGGTTCCAGTCCTGGGACTGAGGACCTCTGCCTCTCAAGGTCTCTCTCCCTGCAATGGGAAACCCTCTGGACCCTCAGCCACCTTTTACTCCTGGCAATAGGGGAGCCCCCAACGCGTCCCTGCACTTTTTACCAGGCTCAGTGTGGTTTCTTCTGTGCTACTTACGTATATGTCTTTTTAACTATGTCTGAATTGTTTTTCAGGGGATCTGAAACTTGTGGAAAAGCCATCTCCTTTGACTCTTGCTCCTCATGATTTCGCAAATATTAAAGCTAATGTCAAAGTGGCGTCAACAGAAAATGGAATAATATTTGGTAACATAGGTAAGGAATTATTTTACAACATGATATTTGATATTTGATATTTTTTATTAAATAATTTCTGTAATGAGTAGCTGTGTGACATTTCTGAGGACAGAACCTAAATCCATTCATGCATTCATTTTTGAAGCACCTGCTGATGTACTAAGCTCTGTGCTATGTTTTGCATATAAGGAAATGAACAAGCAAAGTTGCTGTCCTCAGGAAACTGTCAAACAAAGGAGGACATAATAAATATATAATTACAATCCTATGAGATAAGGGCTAGTTTATATACTATGTGCTTTGGGGTTTTGGGGGAAAATGCTAGCAGTATGGAAGACTTTGAAAGGTCGAGGGTATATTATCAAAGGATAACATTTGAATTCAGTCTAAAACTTTGCATAGGCATTTTTTGTCAGGCCACCAGGGGACTAGCTTCTACAAAGGCATTCAGTCAATAAATTTTTTTAAGCTATTTCTGTGGTAGGCTTGGCCTTGTCCTGGTAAGGAACAAAAGATCTATATCCTCGCCATATAGTTGAGTAAAGGAAAACAGGTATGTAAAATAGAAATGTGCAATACATAATGACAACTGTTATGAAAGAAGCCTGGGGGAGTCTATAGTAGTTAGGTCACTTTTCTCAAAACTGGAGGGCAAATGTTAGAATAGACCAGTGGTAGTCAACCTGGTCCATACTGCCCACGAGTGGGCGTTCCAGCTTTCGTGGTGGGTGGTAGCGGAGCAACCAAAGTATAAATAAAAAGATAGATTTAACTATAGTAAGTTGTTTTTTGTTGTGTTTTTTTTTTCACAAGAACAGAGAGAGAGTCAGAGAGAGGGATAGATAGGGACAGACAGACAGGAATGGAGAGAGGTGAGAAGCATCAATCATTAGTTTTTCGTTGCCGTTGCGACACCTTAGTTGTTCATTGATTGCTTTCTCACATGTGCCTTGACCGCGGGCCTTCAGCAGACCGAGCAACCCCTTGATAGAGCCAGCGACCTTGGGTCCAAGCTGACGAGCTTTTGCTCAAGCCAGATGGGCCCGCGCTTAAGCTGGCAAGCTCAGGGTCTTGAATCTGGGTCTTTTGCATCCCAGTTTGGCGTTCTATCCACTGCGCCACCACCTGGTCAGGCTAGTAAGTTGTTTTATAAAGATTTATTCTGCCAAACTTAGCGAAAATCCGACATAAAGTACTTGGTAAGTAATTATTATTATATGCTTTAACTTGCTGTAACTCTGCTTTATAAATTTTATAAAGTAAAGTTACTTCTCTACTTTATAAATGACTATTACTGTGGAACTGGTTAGAAAATTTTACTACTAACAGAGATACAAAAGTGGGCAGTAGTTATAAAAAGGTTGACTAACTACCCCTGGAATAGACTTTGTGGAAGAGCTAATTTTCAAGTAGAATTTTAAAAGATCAATAAGTGTTCTACAGATGCACAGGGATTCAGCTGGAACAAGGCAGGTATATACCTGAAGTTTAGGCTGGAGGGTGGTGGTAGAAAATTGAGTTTAGGAAAGTGAGTGGGAGCTATGTTTTTCTTGTCATGCTAAGGGTTTCATACTTTATCCTGCATATAAATGGGAAGCCATTAAGGAATAAGTAGTGAGTTACATGCTTAAATATTTCTGTGAAAGCACTACAGAGGACTTAGTAGAAGAGGCAGGACTAGTAGGCTATTGCAGTAGCATAGGTAAGACATGACAGAACTTGAGCCAGCTCATTAGTGGTTGGGATGGAGAGAAGGGCTAAATGTAACAGATACTAGGGAAACAGAATGCCCAGAACTTGGTTACTAATTGAAGATGAGGTGGTTAAAGTAACCCTCCCTTTATTTTATTTATTTATTTTTATTTCTTGAGTTTTCAAAGAGATTTTTATTGTACACATGGAGGGTAACATTCTGCTTAAAAATCCAAGAGACATTTTTCAAAGATTAAACCAAAAGGAAGGGAAGAGATACTAATGAAGAAAGACTACCAAGAGGCTCAGGGATAACTTATACTCCAGTTTCTTCATTGGGTTTATTGGATTGATGTTTATGTCAGTGACTAAAACAGGGACTCTAGGAGGAAAGAACAAATCTGAGAGAGGGAGGGTAAGTTAAATCTTGAGCAAGTTGAGTAATAAAGTGTCTGAAGGTATCCAGGACCAGTTTGAGATGAGTCTGGAACTTGAACCAGAGGTAAATATTTGTTTAAAGGCCATAGAAATAGAAGAAATCACCCAGGGAGCCTTAAAAATGAGAAGAGAGGAGATTTGAAAACCAAAACCAAGAGAACAGCTATATTAAAAGCCTGGTTAAAGGAGGAGAAGCCCACAAAGGAATCTAAAGTGTGGTAAGAGAAGTAAGGAAAAATTTCAAGAAGTGTCTGAAGCTGCAAAAGATCAAGAAATGCAGTCTAAAAGAAGAGACTTTGGGGGTTGGTGATTAAAGATATTAAAACATTTCTTGTCCATGTTTTTGGACAATAGTTATGAGTTGAATATTGAATAGGAAATGGAGAAATATAGTGGTTATAAACTATTCGGAATGTATTACCTTGGTTTTGATAAGAAAGAAACGGCAATAGCCATAATAGAAATCAAGGGTGAGGGGAGATTTATTTATTTATTTTAAGATGAGAGATCCTTGATTATGTTTATATGTTGATTATAAGGGAACAAAGTCAGTAAAGAATAGACAGTAAAAACATAGAGTGAAAGAGGTAATGATTGATGTGGAGAGGTTTTGAACCAAATTAGAGATCACAGATGGCAGGAAGTATTAACCTTGAAGAGAATAGGCAGCACTTCTTTGATATAAAAGGTAAGGAGGTGAGAGTGGATTCAGAGAAAGATATATTAATTTTTGAAATGGGGATTAAAATTAAAGGAACTTCTTGGTAATCTCAGTTTTCTCTGAAAGTAGATGAGGATGAGGCTAGAAAGAGAAAAAGGAAGCTCCAATTAGATTTTAACTTTCTACTATGAAAGAGTGAGAGGAGCATATAATCTTTTATTATTAACTACTATGACTCAGCAATATTCATTCAAAAATATAACTTAATTCCCTGCTCTGGAAACACTACTACTTGTGTATTCTCTGGTATGCCTAATACAAAGCAACTGAGTTTGAATCCTGGCTCCCACCACTTACTAATTTTGTGACCTTGAGCAACTTAGATAGCTTCTCTTTGTTTGTGTTTCCTCATCTGGAAAATAATACTATAACATAGGATTGATGTGAATATTAAACAGGTAATATTTATAAAGCATTTAGAATAGAGCAATGTATAATAAGTATTATATAAATATTTGCTATTACCACAATTATTATTTGGAAATAGTAAAACATTTTAAATTAAAATTTGCCTCTCATAATTGGGGATCATTTTATGTATGTATATTGCAGTTTATGATGTTTCTGGAGCAGCAAGTGACAGAAATTGTGTGGTCCTCAGTGATATTCACATTGATATCATGGACTATATTCAGCCTGCAACCTGCACTGATGCTGAATTCCGTCAGATGTGGGCCGAATTTGAATGGGAAAACAAGGTTAGTTAGTACTTGGGAAATTTGCTTGAATGCCTTATGTTTGTTTCTATTTAGCCAGTGTTTGAAGGATTCTCCTATAAAATTAATCTCATTAGAAAGTGTCAGATGTGAAAAGCAAAGCCTTTTAATATCTACTCTTGCCAATTAGCCTTACCTGAAAGTCATCCAAGTTAGTTTGTTAAGTTACTGTTGTAAATCAGTGAGAGTAGCAGGTCCATAATTAATCTGATTGATTGATTGACACTATAAATAATATTTCACTTTTTGTATGTATAAATAATTATCATTGAATATAGTGTCCAAAAAGGCTGTGCAAAGTCAGTGGCTTACCACGTAACTTTCTTTGAACCTTGATTTTTATTGGAAATATTTTGTATGCTGTATGTTGATCTTCTTTGAAGTAAACTATTTCTGAAAGTTCTGATACCATCCTACAGTTTGTTGGATATTATAGATGTCATTTCTTTTTTCCTGTCTATCTTCCCCACTAAATACTTGGGAAAAAGGCCTCATAATACATAAGAGTGATGTTACTCAACCCCAAGATACGAAATTCACAACTTTCTCATTGTAAGAATTATAATCTCTTTGACTTTTTTTTTTTACTCTGTACAGGTGACGGTTAACACAAACATAATTGATTTAAATGACTATTTACAACACATATTAAAGTCAACCAACATGAAATGCCTCACTCCAGAGAAGGTATGATTTGACTGAGACCTTCTGAAATTCGATAGAGAGTAGTATAGTAGATTCCTGACTTTCTTACAGTACCATTCTGGACAAACTATAAGAATTATCCCATAGAATATATGAATCTGCTTACTTCTCTCTACTGGAACATATCAGCCATTTGTTCCTACTGCAGTGACCCAATTGAGTAGTCAAATTAGTTTTTCTTTTCAGTCTTCTCCCTTTCAGCTAGGGGCTTAATTCCAAATTGTTTCTGATACTCAATTAGGAAAAGTTCATGATGTCTTTCTTTGGCTCTGCTTGAGGGTTAGAATGTATCTGTTTAAATACAGAATTGTTGATATACTTGCTTGTCTGCTACGTTTGTGTATGTATGAAAAAAGACTAGAAGGAAAAAAAATGCTGAGGCTCAAAAAATTTTTGCTAATGTTATAATAACTTTAGCAGTAAAACATTTCTGCTGCCAGACAAGTATGTTTTAATTCATGTTACTGAGTCCAACAGATTGTCAAACAGATATTATATGCCCAGAATTCTGTGAGCTATTGGATATACAGTAAGTCTCTTCCTTAATGGAGCTTAAGGTCTGATGCAGGAGGCAAACTGTAAGTAAACAGAGAATACTATAAATACAAATTGGGATAAGTGCTGTTTCTTTAAAGGCAGGTTTATGTAGATCTAGTAAAATTTACTGTTTATGTGTATAGTTCCATGAGTTTTAACAAATTCATACAGTCATGTAATCACCACCACATGATAAGTACTGTTTTAAATGATAATTTTTCTATGCTCTTTGGTCTTGCTTATGTGTAAGTTCTCTAGTATATAAAGTACTGAATTTATCACAAATTTTTTCCAGGCACTTTCTGGTTACTGTGGCTTTATGGCGGCCAACCTCTATGCTCGTTCCATATTTGGAGAAGACGCACTTGCAAATGTTAGCATTGAGAAGCCTATTCAACAGGGACCAGAGGCCCCTGTAACTGGCCACATAAGAATTCGGGCAAAGAGCCAGGTAACAATTGCTTTTTTTGAGATCATCTCTGAGTTGAACAAAGGGAGGAAGAATTTAAGTCTTTCTTATTTCTGTATGTAGTATCTTATCTCATACTAGTGTTTTGTGTATTAGGTGCATATATATGTATAATAAATGTATTCTCTGAATAAAAATACAGCTTATTAAAATGGCTCACCTTTTGGGCCATTCATTCTGTATATTTGCTTAATGATAGATTTCTTCCCATGGGGTATTTGTAAAATGGGTTCTTTAGAGCTTTTTGAAATCCAAGCTATAAATCTAGTAATTGTAAATCTAGCACTAAAAGTACTTAATAACCAAGCGAGGTTTTGGTGAGTCTATTCATCCTTAGTTTCATTGTTAAATATAGTGTTATTGAAAAGGAGTCTTGGTTAAGATATAGCCTACTTGTTTTACATAGTTTTAATAATTATAAACATTTTCATTCTTGTTTACAGGGAATGGCCTTAAGTCTTGGAGATAAAATCAACTTGTCTCAGAAGAAAAATAGTATATAAGAATAAACAAAATGTTCTTGCAGCTTTACAGTTAAAATTTAGGTATGGGCTTACTGGACTCCAGCATCTTTTGTACTCTTTCATGCTTTATGTTATATAGAATCTTACCGAGTTCATGCTGAGTGCATTCCAGCCAATAATTTATAGCCTTTCCCTTAAATCAAGATTGAGTTTAAAATTACAGTTTGCCTTTTGTCTTAACAGTTCTGAATGCTGTCTTCAAAGTATATAATGTTTCTCACATGTACCAAGACCATTTTCATAGTACAATAAACAAATCTATTCCTAAATCTTTTTGTTATTTTATAAATAAATGCATAATTACATAATTTTAGTTACGTAGCAGTGGATTTCTTTTAGTTGGGTTATAGAGATCTATTATAAATTTAAATTACTTTGAGTTGTGTATATATGAACTTCATTAAGAGAATTTACAGCCTGATCAGGTGGTGGCGCAGTGGATAGAACATCGTACTGGGACGCAGAGGACCCAGGTTCGAAACCCCAACGTCACTAGCTTGAGCACCAGCTCATCTGGCTTGAGCACAGGCTCATCAGCTTGAGTGCAGGGTCGCTGGCTTGAGCCCCAAGGTCACTAACTTGAAGCCCAGGGTTGCTGGCTTGAGCCCAAGGTTGCTGGCTTGAGCAAGGAGTCACTTGCTTTGCTGTAACCCCCCAGTCAAGGCACATATGATAAAGCAATCAATGAACAACTAAGGAGATGAAGGTGCCACATTAAAGAATTGATGCTTCTCATCTCTCTCCCTTCCTAGCTGTCTGTCCCCATTTGTTCCTCTCTCTGTCTCTGTCATCAAAAAAAAAAAAAAAAGAATTTACAAACCCAGTGAGTGATGTAAAGTGAGACAGGTCTTGATTTACTTGATTGATTTTTACTTATTTAATAATCCAAGATTTAATATCTCTAAAAATACCTTATTTTATTATAAAGGACTCAGGAATTTAGCTCCAGGAAGAAAGTATCAAATAACTTGAGAAAATAGGCCCATATTCAGTTTTGAAGAGTATTGTGAATCCTGACTGAAATAGACATACTATTCTAATTATCCTGAATTGTAATGAAAAATAGCTAACCCACAATAGATTTTATTTCTTCACAGTTAGTTTTGGGTGCTCATTTACATTTGTTAAGAATGAAATTGGTTCCATCCATGTACTGAAGCTGCACTCCGGGAGTTCAACTCCTCCTCTTCTTCTCATTTTACACCAGGCTGGGCACCATCACCCCCAGTGTGATTCCAAAAGCTTTCTGAGCCGAATTCCCTGAAGGCTGCTTGTGCTGACCTTTTAGCTGTTGCCTTCCTTGGGGATGACTGAGGTAGTCTGCTGTTTTAGCTGGGGCTGAACATTGAACTGTTGTACTTTGTCTTCCAGTTAGGCTTCAGGCTACATTCAAGATGAGTCCATAGATAAGGTCTGTGAAAGAGTGAAAGCAGCATCTCCTATTTCAGCACTTGAGTGAGAATGGAATGATTTGTTTGGATTGTGAAGGAGATTGATATCTTGTATGATGTCATAAACTTTGAAGCCACTTGCTTGTTTAATCAGAAAGAACCAGAGGATTACCAAGCATTTGAGATTCGAGAGGATTGAAATCTCAAAGCAAGGTCAGTGGCTACCCAGTGAAAGATATTTGGGATGCAGAAATAGAGTGTCATTTTGATTCATTGAGTCAAGATCTGGAGATCTGTGATGAAAGCAGAGGAACTGATTCAACTTTTATTTGGACTAGATTATTTCCCAAAGTACGTTCCATTGAGCATTAACTTTGTTGATGTCATTAGATCTCCTGTGAGAAAGAGGATTCCATAGTCAAGTAAGTTTGGGAAGAGCTTTATACTGTCCTGTACTGGGGATTCATCATGCACATTAGCATACTGAAAATTCTGAGAGGTCTTTCAGTAAAGAAAGATTAGCTTGGTTTAACCCATCATATCTTAATCTTACTCGACCAGGAAATTCATTTTCCATGGAGCACCTATTGACAATATGTAGGATAGGAAAAGTGAGTTATCATGTTTGGTTTTGTGGTCATAATCAATTAGTATTGCAATTAAGATCTCAAGAAATTATGCTTCTGTATGTCCTAGAACAGAGGTCCCCAAACTACGGCCCGCGGGCCTCATGCGGCCCCCTGAGGCCATTTATCCGGCCCCCACTGCACTTCCGGAAGGGGCACCTCTTTCATTGGTGGTCAGTGTATGGAGTACTGTATGTGGCGGCCCTCCAACGGTCTGAGGGACAGTGAACTGGCCTCTGTGTAAAAAGTTTGGGGACCCCTGTCCTAGAATATATATCTGTTTGATAACACTCAGAAAATTGCCTAACACTTCAGGCCATTTTTGTTGGTATCAAATTGGCTCACATTGCCATCTTCTTAAATTTATAAATAAGGAGAACAGAGAGAAAGAAGTTAACACAGTTGTCAGATATCTATACTACATTAAGCTGTTTACTTCATCAGCATTTATTACATTTAATGTAAACTGAATTGGATAGTAGCACTGTTTAGAGAAGCTGTTTACACTGTGCCGTCTTAGGATATAATATACATTTGAAGGTTTTAGCTGCTCACATGAGAAGATACTGATTAGGACCATGATGTCTGGATAAGAGAATAAACAGTATATGATACCAAGTGAGGGCATAATGTATATATAAATGTATTGAGTGAATTTACCTGTAAATGTTATGAGAATTAAATGGCCCTTATATTTTGCTGTCATGACACTAGAGGGAGCTCTGTGCAGCACTTTTATTTTGGGATTAGAAGTGGTTGGAGGTTTTTTAGTTGTTTTTTTTTTTTAGGGAGAGAAGCGGTAGGGGGAGGAGTGGAAAGCATCAGCTCATAGTAGTTGCTTCTCATATGTGCCTTGACTGGGCTTTTGAACTGGCGACCTCAGCATTCCAGATCGACACTTTATCCACTGTTCCACCACAGGTCCAACAGAAGTGGTTGGAGTTTAAAGTAGTTTTTCTAAAACTTTTCTCTGTGATTTATAAATAACACTGGAGACAAGAACTCATTTCAGGATTTCTAAAAAAGGCAAGAGAATTAAAATATTTTTATAAACTCAATATCAGATGTGAATTATCTGTGCTATGTGTTAGATAAAGTAAGTAGTTTTACTGATGATGACCTTTTCTTTCTATACTGGTAAATGATCTTAGTGTTAGCTAATAATTTATAGCCTTCCTCTTAAGATTCAGTTTAAAATTTATAGTTTTTTTTAAAATAACTAATTATAAACTTTTCTTTTGTCATAACAGTTTTGAATGCTTTCCTCAAAGTAGAGTCAGGTGTATCAGCTCCCTGCCTCCTGCCCTCTCCCAGACTCTCAGTACATCATCAGTATCACCTGTCCTCTTCTCTGAGCTCTACTCTTCACTCGCAGGTTTTTAGGAGCTTAAAGAGTTAAGTAGATAGAGTACAGAAGTTCAGTTTAGAATTTAAAAAAAGCATGGAGTCCCTATCTGCCACTTAACTTGCTGTGTGGTCTCAAACAATGGTAAATAGCTGATTTAGTGAATGCTTACATATGGCAGGCATAACACTGACTGCTTTCTCCATAACATGTATAATCCAATAACTATGAGGCAAATATTAAATTAATATCATCACTTACAGAAGATTACTACAGTCTTAATATCCTCACTTACAGGTGATGATTACACTCCAAAATGAGTATTGATAAGCAGATAGCATTAAGTATAGACAGTGTATAAGTGTATATAGATGGTAAGCTATTTATTGTTAAGGCGTAATAGTAAAAGTTGAACCCAGATATAAGGCCAGGATGCCTGACACTTAAAGCCCTTGCAACTAGTCATACATTCCCACCCTTCCTAGTCCCTTTGTGCCTCAGTTTCCACATTTGTAAGATGCTTATAATGTTTGCTTCATAAAGTTGATGTGAAGGATGAAATGACAATGTATTTCCTATGACTCTTTGGTACCCAGTAAATTTCATTCCATCTGTTCCCCCATTTACCTTCCTTCCTTACACTGCTGTGAATATGAAAACTGTTCTCATTATCTTCCCGTTCCCTCAGATTGTCCTGATTTTATGCTGTGCTTGAATGCTTTGATTTTATTTTAAAACTGGTAAATTACTTAAAAGAAACTTGATTTCTCTAGAATTCTTTATTTGAGGTATTATTGGTCCTCAGCTTTGTAATAGTATTTATCATGTCATTTTTCTAAGTAGGTCTTGACACGTTTGCTTATCAATAATTGTTATCACAACTACATGGAACTGTCACAGCCTACTGGCCTATGTGATAGCTGGCCTGCAATGCACATATTGATTTTGTTTCCTTTCAGAATTACAGCAAATGACTGATTCTTTAACAACAACACAAAAATAAGTACAGCCAGGTTATAGTAACAATGTGATATTTAGAATTGCTCACTCTGATCAAAAGTTGCTTTCAGTAATCAGACACTCTCTTTATTTTCTCTCACATGGCAGGATCTCTGAGAAGTCAGTTAGGCAGTGGCAAAAGAGTATAAATGGGATTTATGCCTTTTATCGGAATTCCCTATGTAACTGGGATTCTGAGGAAACCACTAAGTATTTTTGAAAAACTGTAAAATCAGCAAGGTATAAAAATGGGATGCAGTATGGTGGGCTGAAACAACCCTGAAAGAACCTTCTTTAATCTCAGTTCTCTTAAGTAGCTTTGTGAAAGTAGTTGTGTCTATCTGGGCCTATCTTTTTATCTGCAGAATGCAATAATTCAGTTTTCTGACCTCCAGGGTTTCTAGCTTAAGAAATTCATACTAAAAGGCCTTGTGTTTTTACAGCTACTTCTTCAACAAATTTTATAATCAACTGCAATATCTCTACCTGGATATTATCCACAGATACCTCAAAATCAACATGAAATGGAACTTATCTTGCTCCTCAAACTTGTTCCTTTGCTTCTTCTGTGTCTGATCACTTAGGCTAGAAACCCCATACTACCCTCACCCCTACATCTCATCAGACACTGTTTCATTTTCTCCTTCTACAGAATTTTTCTAATTGTTTGTTTGTTTGCTTGCTTGCTTGTTTGTTACTCCTGCTGAGATTGCCCTGGTTTTGACTCTTCTCATCTTTAATCTGGTCTATATAATTCTAAAATTCAAGCAATGCTTTAATCTTGACCACATATAATAGCTATACAAATCCTTGACCTATTCAGGCTCTTCCCTGGTAATATCATTTTGGGAGACATACCTAAAAGAGAAAAAAGTCCAAAGATTTTAATAATACTTTTAATAATGAAAATTGAAAATTATTGTGACACCACAAAATGAGTATTGATTCAAATGATATTCAGTATATACAGTGTGTATCAGAGTACCTAGTAAATAGTAGATGCTCAATAAATACTTATTGAGTGACCAAATGAGTAAGGCATGCAGCTATAGAGATAACAGGGTGTGAGCCCTGGCTGGTTAGCTCACTGGATAGAGCATTGGCCCGGCATATAGAGATCCTGGGTTTGATTTCCGGTCAGGGTACACAGGAGAAGTGACCATTTGTTTCTCTGTCCATCCCTCTCCCCCTTCTCTCCCTCTTCTTTTCCTGTAGCCAGTGGCTTGATTGGTGTGAGCACTGGTACCTAGTGCTGAGGATAGCTTGTTGGTCTGAGTGTCAGCCTCAGGCACTGAGAAAATCTCAGTTGATTCAAACATTGGTCCCAGACAGGGTTGCCAGGTGGATCTCTGTCGGGGTGCATTCAGGAGTCTCTATCTCCCCTCCTCTCACTTAAAAAATAAAAAAAAGATAACAGGGTATGGATTAAATTTTACTAGAGACATGTGCCCGTGAAATAATGTTAGATAGGATAAAAGAGACCACTCGGTAAGAATGTTTCCTACATTAAGATAAATCAGGATGTTATCGATATACTGCCCATCCAAGTGAATTAAAAATCAAAATATACCAGTTATATCACTTGAACATCTTGAAAATAAATGCTGTCTACCCCCTCAGGTCACTAGGTGTGGCAAAGATAGTTCTTTGGCCAGAGTCCCTTATTCCAGCTTTAGTGATTTTTAAATCTGTGATATTGATCTCTTGGGCTCCTAAGCGGCTATAATTTCAGCTTCTGGGCCCACCCAGAGAGCTGGCTGGCATCCTCCTGCAAGTAAGCACTGCATTCTCTTATAACAGGGTGGGGACTGAATCTTAACTGCACAGGACTTTAGCCAGGACAGGGGGGAAATGCCTATCTGGCTCAAAAGTGTCTGGGAAAATTACTGAACTCTGCTAAACTACTCAAACCATTTCATAAAGCCCAACAACATTAAAAAGTGAATCTAATGAATCATAATCAAAATTTTCTCTTTCTATGAAGTTGTTTCAGGTCACACTTTTTTTTAAATGACCCTGTGCTTTAAGTAAAGCTATGACTGTTACTCATGCTTTGAGTAAAGGTATGACTATTAAGAATGGTTTTCAAACTGTCTGTTAGTACATTGGATTCCCCAAACTAGACTAGTGTGTTCCCACAGCTGATATCAAATAATGGTAGTCCAAGAAAAGTTGGTAGATAGAATTTTGTCAGTTGTATGTTTCTTCTCTATAAATGTTAATTCTTGCTACCAAGTTTGAAAGATTATAAGGAAGCATGGGAATATTTGGCCAGCTGAATGTTCTTGGTCTAATAGCTTGTCTCTGTGGCCGCATGTACTCCTGCTGGTTTTATATTGCATACATACATTTTCTACTAATCTAGTAAATTGTTACTTGTTCATCAAATTCAATTAAATGTGTTATTATCATAGTGGCAGCAAAGGACAACTTGAT
The DNA here is from genome assembly GCA_037038555.1 of Rhynchonycteris naso. Taxonomy (NCBI): domain Eukaryota; kingdom Metazoa; phylum Chordata; class Mammalia; order Chiroptera; family Emballonuridae; genus Rhynchonycteris; species Rhynchonycteris naso. The sequence continues at coordinate 331,405,233 of CM072995.1, read as the reverse complement.
CTCTAGGTGCTCCACAACTGAACTAGTTGTCTGTGCAAAATATAAAATCCATATATCCTTATATAATTTGTACAGATCACCTACTCATAGGCACTACATACTTAAATGAAAATAACTCTTACTAATGAAAGTATAAATCTAAATTCAGGTAATCCCTGGTTTATGCCTTCAATACAGTGACTCTGGGAAAAGCCCTGGGAGAGTGTGCCCTATTTCTTTGGCACTCAGCCGTATAATTAAGACTTTTCCCTTACTTCTAACCTAAGATACAAGATGGAGACTTTCTAGGCCCCTGACTTATAACTGATAATACCTGCTTTATGTCTATTGTTGTACTATGTCCCAAAGTTACTAAGGATAAACTACAGTTCAATAAGTATTTTAAGGACATATAAATGCCTAATTAGAGTACTGTTTAATAAGTCTTATAATAGAAAAATGTACCAGCTTCTGTGACAGCACACTGACTATTGGAAGAAAGTCAAGCATGTTTTCACAAAGAGGTGACCAACCTTTGAAAAGCATACAATTGCCTGCTGAATGTCAGATAAGGGATGGGTAGAAGGAATGGGAAAGCCACTGCAAGTAGAGAACAAGTTGGGTAAAGTTACAGGTACATGGCACAAGAGAAGTGGGTTCTACTAAACATAGGATGTATTGGGAGGCAGTGGCAGAGGGTGAGGTTGGAGACTGTAGACCAGGGTCAGGATGACCAATGGCTGGGGCACTGGAACTTTATCTTGTGGGAATGAAGAACTAAGGATTTTATGCAGATAAGTGAAAGGATGAGATTTACATTTAGAAAAACCTCTGGTCACAGTTTGAAAAATAAATTGGTGGTGTGGGAAATTAGGAGCCTTTTGTAGAAGTCAAATTCCAGAATTGTTTTGACATGATGTAGAAAGTAGGACATGGTGGGGGCAGGAAGTACAGGGGGTCCTCAGGTTACGACACCGTTCTGTTTCTACAACAGTGACGTGACCCAAATTTTGGTATAAGTCGAAGCACACCCTAGCCTAAGTCACTTACCTATCCTAATACAGTTGTAAAATCATAACCTAGAACATAAAAACACAACTAAGCCACAGAAAAAGGAAAAGGACATAAATATACTGTATATTCTGCTGCATGCACCCACACTAGCTCACCCATGTAGCCTGTAAGTACTGTGCTAATGATGTTAGCTAAAACACGTCTCAATATTTTCAAGTTTCTATGGGAGTGGGAGTGAGCGTTGTAAACTCGTAATGTCATATATTGAGACTGTTGTAACCCGAGGACCCCCTGTAGAGGACAGGGAGAAGCCTCAAAAAATTGTTACTGTTTCCCCTCAGGGCAAATGCTGCTCCCATAAGCAGGTAGGGTTTACCAAATCAGTTTTTCCTCGTGTATAAAAATGGGAACAAGTATTCTTCCTCTTCCTGTCTTAAGGGGTTACAAAAATGGCAATGAAATGTAATCTGTAAAGGTACGTACAAATGGGCAACAGAGTAGTTATTAATAGTACTGTCATAGTAATCTTCATTCACAGCACAAATGCCATGAGGTTGAACAATATGAAATTGCTTCTTTTATGGCTAAAAAAATCAAATGTCAGCAATTTCATGTGGTTCAACCTCATAGTTTGTGGGTTAGAGTTTCCTGTTAGTTCCTGCCTTCTTTTCAGCCATTTCATTGCCTTTTTTTTTTTTTCTTAAGATGAGCAATACATTTCATCAAGGGGATTTCCAGGAATACTGGGAAAGCGAGTGTGGTAGGGAGTGAACATACAGGCTTTAAGGTCAGACAAACCTGAAATCAGCTTGTCCTCTGTAATTTATTAACTGTGGTCTTAAGTCAATCTGTTTCTGCCTGGAAAATGGAAGTAATGTCTTGCAGGGTTATTAAATGAGAAGATTCTTGCTCTGTTACTGCGTGGCATGTAAAACTATTGAATAAAAATTAGCTTCAACTCCTCCTTACTCCACCCCATTATTATCGTTTGTTTTTTACTTGTTCACAGTTTTGTCATAGAACTCTAGCTATCTGCTTTCTTGTGTCCCAGAAAAGTGGAGTTAATAGCTACATACCAGGGGTTTTGGTGTGTATCAGAAATATTCAGCTGTCATAATTTCAAGCCAAAATTTTTAAAACTGAGTGACCATTTATACTATCAAGTATCATGCCATGGAACTACTTTAGTGCACAATTTGTGTCGAGTCTTTCCGGAATGCCACAAGCCTCATCACTTTTCACATAATTCAGGAAGTTACTAATTTAGCCCAGACTTCCAATAAATTCATGCATACAGACTGTGTCATATTCCCCTGGAAGTGTCATAACATTGTGTTTATGTGTGTGTGTGTGTGTGTGTGTGTGTGTGAGAGAGAGAGAGAGAGAGAGAGAGAGAGAAGTGCTCTTTGCAAAGGAGAGAAACATTTGACATAGTATTTATTTCCTTATATAACCCCAGAAGGTGAACTCAATTGCTGACGCTCTATGCTGCTGGATCCCAGCAGAAACAGCTGGGTTTCTGTCTGTTTCTGTGCTTCCCATTTTCTCTAATGATGAATTAGTTCTGTTTGTGTTTATATATTTGTGGGTTGTTTTTAGTTTTGAGCTTCTACTATGTACGAGCCCTGTTTTTGTCACAGCGTGTATATGGCAAATGAGACAAACAAAATCTTTACTCTCTTGAGCTTACGTTTTTGTGACAACAATCAAATAAGATTTTCAGAATGGATTAGTGCTACCAAGGAACTAAGTGGTCTAATGGGATACACATAGTGGCTTGTAGATGGAGGGCAACTCTGAAAGGGTTGTCAGGGATGTAAGGCAGTGACTAGGCCCTGAGGTGAAAGTGAGTTTGACATACTTGAAGAATGTGGCTGTGAATTTATTTTCTTCTCTCTTTTTAACAGAGGGATAAAGTGGTAGAAGATGCAGTAAAGAGGTAGGCAGGAGACAGATAAAAATTATTCCCTGAGCTCTGGCCTCCAGCTTCCCTGGAGGGTTGGATCTGTATCTTAGCCACTGCCTAGGTCCTTCCTTTAAACCAGGAGTATGCCACCCTGAAGTAGGCTGTGACTAACATTCTGACTCCATCTTCATTGCGTAGAATCTGGCTGTTTTGCCCTCCCCCCTTGAATTTGCCCTGACCAAAATCAACTCAGAGTCCTTGATATTCCACCACAAAATGTACTTTTTTTGATTTAAAAATTGATTACTAAGTACTGTCTGCTCATAAAGATAGAAAATAAAGGAAGGCAAAACTAAAAAAATTATCCACTATCTCACCACCCAGAGATAAATATTGGTAATGATTTGGGGAAATATTTCAGACATGTATTCATTTATATATTTTTTAACCTAAATAGCATAATGGGAATTTATTCAATGATATAAATTTCTATATCAACAAGTCAGTGTATACCTCTACATTATTTTAAATTGTCACACTGATGATATACCACAATTGCTTCAACCTATTCACTATTTCCAGGACAAATGAAATAATTATGATAGTCATAGAAGTTAATAGATGTTAAGAACAAAGCCTGACCAGGTGGTGGCACAATGGATAGAGCATCGGACTGGGATGCGGAAGACCCAGGTTCGAGACCCTGAGCTCGCCAGCTTGAGTGCGGGCCCATCTCCCATCTGGCTTGAGCAAAAGCTCGCCATCTTGGACCCAAGGTCGCTGGCTCCAGCAAGGGGTTGCTCAGTCTGCTGAAGGCCTGCGGTCAAGGCACACATGAGAAAGCAATCAATGAGTTAAGGTGTTAGTTAAGGTGTTGCGACGGCAACGAAAAACTAATGATTGATGCTTCTCACCTCTCTCCGTTCCTGTCTGTCTGTCCCTAGCTATCCCTCTCTCTGACTCTCTCTCTGTCCCTGTAAAAAAAAAAAAAAAAAAGAACACGTAATTTTACACACGTCATTTCTGAGGCAAAGAATGTTAAGTGAGTTGCCTAATATCACCCAGATAATAAGTAACAGACAATGGTAAAACAGAAATGACATTTGCTAAGTGTGTACTGTAAGCTAGGCATGGTGCTTGTCTCAATAGCGAAAGAATTTCTGCTCTTTAAACCGCACAGGTTAGGACTCTGTAGCCCTTTAGTGACCTGTAGTGCGAGACAGGCATCTGGATGTCCACCCCCACCAAGACTGCATATAATGGTGCAGAAATATGACGGCTATTAGGACAGGGAAACATATGCTGGACATCCTAAACCAGACAGTCTTTTTTTTTGCCTAAGGCTACAGTCCAGTCTCAGTTTTTGGTGCCTCTCCAAGATGGCTCACCCACCCTGAGCCCGTCACCTCTTACCTTCAGTTTCTTCATCTGTAAAATGGATATACCATGGTTTTCATTATTGTTGGCTATTAAATAAAATAGAGCCCCATCCTGGATGACCAAGTGTCCAGAAATAAGGCAGGGCCCCACCAATGCCTTTTGAGAAAGTGAGCGGGGAACCATCAGAATTTGAGAGCCTAAAGGAAAAAAGAAAAAGAATTCGATATAATGAATTTTCCCTCAAGGTTACTGAAGGAAAATAGTGAGAGGAGAAGGGGATAGGGTGGGGAATTCTCCAGCCACTTCATTCAAGTGTGGCACAATCATAGAGTGTATGGCAAGTCATTATTCCTTTAAAGCCTTGCTGGTTTCCTTGAAGAACTCACAAGTTGACCCCCTGACCTCTCATTGGTTCCCATGTAAGGTAGGGCAGTCAGCCAATAACAGGCATCATCAGACAATTGGGAAGAGTTATTAAGAGGCAGAAACTGAAGCAGGATGCCTCATATCTTGGGTGCTCATATTCTAAGCTCAAAGAGATGAAGTAATTGGCAAAGGCTGCTCAGCAAGTATATGCTGGAGCCAGAAAGGCAACAGGCTTCTGACGGACAGCCTGTCGTCTCTCTGGTACATGCTGTGACTTTTACTGCTGGAAAAACCTTTGATCTATTATAAAATAAGCAAATAGACAAAAACCTCTCCTATAAACCTTATGGTCATGGCAGAATACTGTCTTCACCTCCTGCTTAATGGAAACTTGGTTCTGTCCCAAGGCCATACCTCCTCATATTCTCTTCCAGTCTCTTGATTAGCAGCTGCCTATTCTCAAATATTCCATTGAGCCTCCATTGGCAGCCTTGACAGTCCCCTTTGACTTCAGCCTATTACTACATTTCTATTACTTGTAAAATTTACTTCTCCTTCGAGGTTTATGCCATCCAGCTCAGCTCATCAGACCCTCTGTCCTGGGACCATAACTCTTGGATGAGTGATGCAGGAATAGAAGGGGTGGTAGGGGTGGGGGGTTGTCTGTGGCTCATGCTGTCTTCTTTGTTATCTTTGTAGTGCTTGTTTCCTGACCACTTCAGTGCCTCAAGTCTTTTCCATTTCCAGTCCTGCCATCACCCAGGTGACTTCATTATGTGAAGCCATTTAATATCCTAACCTCTTTGTCCCTCAATGTTGGCAACAATAACCACTACCTCACAGCCGTGGTTATACCCTGGACCATCTCAAGATCTGGTATATTAAATCTACTTGAGAGATCTTAAGTTCTAAGTTCTGGTATATTAAATCTCTTCCTGCTATTTCCTAGCTCACTAACTCTCACTCTTTGACTCCTACCATACCTTCTCCTTGACATCCTGGCCTTTGGCCTCACTCTCTTTAATATTTTGCTTTCTTCCCTATTCTACCTTGCCCTTGTACTGCAGCATGAACATCAGCATTATCTTCTTCCTGCCACACCCATTCTGAAAAGTCTAGACTTTGTGTAAGTCCCACCACCTGCCTTCTTCATTCCTATGCTTGGGTTCCTGAGTATAACCGCGCAGATTAGCTCTAAAGTAGCCTTGGTCATCTCTTCGCAATAGGTATGAAGTAATTAACTAACGAAACTAATTAGTCCATCCATTCATTTGGCAAACATTTACTTGTCATCTCTTATTTTTCAGGAATATTAAAAACAGTAGACAAAAATAGACATCAGACACAGTGCCTGTTTTATAGATTGTCTAGCGGAGGAGAGAGACTTTGTCCATCATAACAAACATACCATTACAGTCATGAAGAGTGCATGAAAAACCTCAAGAATTATAAAACTATACCATAGGTAGAAGACTGACCCTAGTCTGAAGGATCAGTGAAGGCCTCCCTGAGAAAGTGACATTTAATTTTTGGCCTAAAGGAATGGTTCATATTGATTAAGTGAAAGTAAGAATAGAATGAAAGGGCTTTCGATGTGGAGGGAAGCGTATCTGTGAAGTCCCTGAGATAGGAAGGAGGAAGGAAATAAAAGGAGGCCTTGTGAGAGTGTATGGAGGGGTTTGAAGGCAAGGTTGGAGAAATCAATGTGAGCCAGATCTTTGAGTCATCTTAAGGATTTTGAACCGTTAGAGTTTTATGCAAGAATGACATTGTCCGATCTGCCTTGTCTTTTTAAAAAGGTCAGCTCATTTGCAGTATGTTGAAAGGATTGAATGTAGGTAAGTAAACCAGATAGGAATTGTCCACTCAGTGGCTGGTGGCTTAGTGGAGATAGATTTGAGAACTTTCTCCAAACTCCAAAAGGTCCATAACCTATTTTTGATTCCTCCCACTACCACCACCACCGCTACCACCAACTTTAGCAATTGACTTGCTCCCTACTTCTTAGGAAATGGAAAATATCAGGTGTGAACTTCCTCAGTTTCCTGCCCCTACACCCACAAGTTTAGCTAACCACATGTCCTTCACTTCCTTCCTGCCAGTCTCTGAGAAAGGGTCAGATCTTCTATCTGAGGCCAGTCATCCCCGCTCCTACCTTCTCGAGGACCAATACTGTGCTGGGTTGCTTCTCCACTCCCTGTTCTGTAAGCAAACTCAATTCTCTTCCAATCAGTAAAGCAAAACCCAGTAACCTCCTGTCACCTTAGCTATGACCTTATCTCCTTCCTTCCCTTTATAACATTTTTTATATAGTCTGTTCTCCCTGTGTCAGAGATGGTGGTACTCACCAAATATTCTTTGTGCTCCCCAGATTTCTCACCTCCTTTGAAGTTTGTCAGGCCTAGGTAACTAGTATCTCCCTTTGGACCAAAGCATAGAGTAACTGGCACGTGACCTTCCAATGAGTTCTTCAATTGCTAAAGCAATTGTGGAGGGAGTTTTGTCTCCTAGAAGTTACAGCTTCAAGATGACAGAGCCTCCATCACTCTGAGCTCCTAATGACCGTGTAGAGTAGTCCCTTCACCACCTAGAGTGTAAGAAAGAAACAAAGTTTTGCTGTAAGTCACTGAAATTTGTGGGTGGTTTTTTACTACAGCCTAGCCTAGCCTAACTAATATGTTTACTATCTCTACTTCATCACCTCCTCTGCACTTTTTAAAACAGAATTACATCATTTTCAACATACTTTTTAGCCCTTGGACTCCTCCTTGCAATTGACAGTTTACTCAAGCAGATACCACCACAATTCTTTTACTGCTAAGTCACCTAATTTGATTTCTCTATATCATGTGAGATAGTTGGCTACTGTCTTCTTGAAGCTTCTTCACCTCTGGCTGCCATGACACTAGCAACTCTTGGTTTTCTTCCTGCTTCTCTAGAACATAGATTTTTGGAGGTAAATAGAACTTTTTTCTCATTCTATCAAAGTGGAATCAAATGGCTTTTACAAGTCAAACTCCCATTTAAAAGGCTTCTATGGCTTTCCAAATCTAAGCTAATATTAAACTGACATGTGAGACACTCAACAATTTAACCACAACCTATTTTTGCAGCTTTAGCTTCTATTCCCCTTTGCACAGCCTACCCTTTACCCAACAGGAGCTTGATGATCTCCTCCACCTCTGACCTTCATCATGCTGTTTCCTGCATCTGTCACGTGCTTCCGCTTTGCTTTCTCCTTTCAAATAATTTAGATGTGTGTACAAAGATGCTTGTATAAGGATTGCTTATAGTAGTAAAATTTGGGAAATGACCTAAATGTCCATCTTTAGGATAGATTAAAGAAATGTTATAAACATACTATGTCTGAAATGCATTTTTTCACCAAAATAAGAGAATAAACCAAGAAAACAGAAGTCCCAACAAGGAAAGAGATGAAGAGCACCTGAAAGGTGGCAGTGAAGATAGATCCTAGGACCACAACTTTGCACCAGGTGTAAAGGACAACCAATCCTGGGAAGAACAAAATGATTCAGAAGATTTATGTTGTGGGCTATGACCAGGCTAAAACTGATGAAGCCGCTGGTACATACGATCTCTCACATAAGGGTGCAACCTAAGAAAGAGTGAGATACAAATTGTAGTAAACAAGGATTCCAATTTAACACAAGGCAAAAGAAATTTTTTTCCTAGGATAACAGGGAAGGAAAGTTCTAGAAGACAGCTGAGCTGGAAGACAATTTGGGCTAGAGCACAGACAGTTCCAACAGAAAAATGAAGGTCTCCAGGAGGGGTGCATTTAAGAAAGAAAAGTGGAAACAACAGATTATCTAATGCCATTGACCACAAGGAAAATTGTAGTGAAAGATTATTGGAAGGTGTTAGAAGAGTTATCTACAGGTAGTTATTGCATAGAATATTAAGCAAATGAAAACCAAGGCAATGGTTAACTTTAGGAAAAGCAAAAGTAGAAAAAGAACTATAATTTTGGTATGCTTCAATGGTCAGTTGTAAGTAATACTTGCAGAGAGGGATCAAAATGTAAACACTGAATAGTAATTTAGCCCAAAATTGTAATAAAATTTTATCAAGAAGATGAGGGGCAAGAAACAAAGGATAAGGATATAAAAGAGCTAAATCTTAATCCAGTATGTCTAAAATGGACTAATCAAAGGAGCAATAAGAGCATATTATTTAGGAAGAACAGAGGTACATAAATGCCAAAAGAAACGACTAAGATGGTAACCTCTGGGGAAGGGACATTCAGGAATGGGGAGGGGAGAGGCAGGGCAAGAAATTACTGCTTTACTTTAGGAGTCGCTCACAAAAATTAGGGGATAGTTTAGCAATGAATTTGAAGCGATAAAACAACCCATAATTTTTGTGAGCAGTATATATGTCAATGTGCTGTACCTATTTTCTGGGAATTTCATCTCCAGGCTGTTGAGACCATCTCCAGTCTCAAGCCCTGTGTGTGGGTTTGTCTCCTTTATCTGAATGACAGTAGGGCAATGGCTCTGGTTTTTCTTCTCAATCAAGAGCTCATCTCAGTTATTGGCAAACTCGTATCTTCATGCCATCTCCAAAGGGCAGGAAGCTGTGGCTCCCTTAGCCAAGTCAGCCATTGTCTTGAATGCCAAAGGACCCTTGCCACATCATGGCCTGCCGTGCAGTATATTTCTCTATTTTGAAGTTCTCTCCTCCAACCCTTACCTTATTCCCACTTAATAGTTGTTTTCATCTTCATACCCCAATGTCCAGCTCCTGGGACAGTTGTTTCCTGGAACATAATATCATAGCTACAACTAATTAAGTTTGTGTTTGAACCTCACAAAAGAAAATACCCTGAAATCAACTTTGGCATTCATAGTCTATGATTAAAAGCTGGAACCTCTAAGCAAACCTACCCAACAAAGACATTATTTTTATTAGATGGATCAGAATACAAATCTGCCCTCTGCCATTGAGAAAGACACTTACTCTGTCTTCTAAGGCTCTTTGCTATATGAATGTCCTTAAAAACATTGTCTGAAACAAAGTTGATACAAGATGTGCAGAAGTGCACTGGAAAATTGTCTCCCAAGACTGACTCATAGAGCCTGACCAGGCGGTGACGCAGTGGATAGAGCGTTGAACTGGGATGTGGAGCACCCAGGTTCAAGACCCTGAGGTTGCCAGCTTGAGCGTGGGCTCATCTGGTTTGAGCAAAAAAGCTCACCAGCTTGAGTCCAAGGTTGCTGCCTCAAGCAAGGGGTTACTCGGTCTGCTGAAGGCCCAAGGTTAAGGCACATATGAGAAAGCAATCAGTGAACAAATAAGGTGTCAAAACGAAAAACTGATGATTGATGCTTCTCATCTCTTTTCGTTCCTGTCTGTCTGTCCCTATCTATCCTTTTCTCTGACTCTCTCTCTGTCCCTTAAAAAAAAAAGACTGACCCATAGAAGCTATGAGATAATAAATATTTGCTGTTTCAAACTATTAAGATTTAGAGTAATTTGTTACACAGCAATAGATAACTAATACACATATAGTTTTATTTCTGATGTGTAGATATAGATTTTTATCTTGTGTGACTTTCTTTTTGCCTGGAGTACTTCTTTTAACCCTTCTTCCAATGTCAGTTTGCTGGTAATGACTTTTTTTCAGCTTTTTTTTTCCTCTTAATCTCTAAAGGTCTTTATTTTTTTATTTTCTTTTAAACAGCTTTATTGAGGTATAATGTACATACCACAAAATTCACCTATTGCAAATGTATAAATTCAGTAATTTGGTAAATAAATAAAGTTGTACATCTATCACCATGATCCAGTTTTAGAATGTTATCATCTTTCCAAAAAGTTCCTTGATGCCCATTCAATAGTTAACCTCCACTCTCACCCCAGACCTCAGCAACCACTTAATTCCTTTAAATTTGATTTTTCTAGATATTTTATATAAATAGAATCACATCTGTAGTTTTTTTCTCTGGCTTTATTCACTTAGTTGTTCAGGTTCATCCATGGTATAACATGTATCACATACTAAATAATGTTCTATTATATGGTTAGACCAAATTTTCTTTACTTTTCACCAATTAAAGAACATTTAAGATCATTTCCATTATTACTATTATGAATAATACTGCTTGCTATGAACATTTTCATACATATTTTTGTATAGACATTCATTTACCTTGAATGAATTCACAGAAATGCAATTTCATAATAACTTTTTAAGAGATGGCCTGACATGTGGTGGCACAGTGGATAAAGCGTTGACCTGGAATGCTGAGGTCACCGGTTCAAAACACTAGGCTTGTCTGGCCAAGGCACATATGGGAGTTGATGCTTCCTGCTCCTCCCCTCTTCTCTCTTTCTCTCTCCTATCTGTCTAAAAATGAATAAATAAAATCCAAAAAAAAAAAAGGAAAGAAAAGAAAAAAGAAATGAACAAACTTTCCAAAGGGGTTGTACCATTGTACATTCCCTCCAGTAGTGCATGAGGTTTCTAATTTCTGCACATCCTCATGAACACTTGGTGTTATATACTATATCTTTCTTATTATGCCCCTCTAGTGAAGGTATAGTGGCATTTCATATCTTAGTTTTATTAAAGTATAGTTGAAATACAATATTATATTACAATATTATATTACAATATTATATTACAGTTTTAGGTGTACAACATGGTGATTTAATATTTGCATACCTTACAAAATGATCATCACAACAAGTCTAGTAATTATCTGCTTCCAAACAAATTTGTTACAGTATTACTGACTATTTTCCACATGCTGTATACATTATATCCCTGTGACTTGTATCTTTAATAACTGGAAGTTTGTCCCTCTTAGTCTCCCATTTGTTTATCTTCTTTTTGCCCATCTGTAAATTGGATTACTTTCTAAAACTGAATTGTAAGAGTTATTTGTTTATTCCATATGCAAGTCTTTTATCAGAAGTGATTTGCAAATAGTATATTTTGACTGATGCCTTGTCTTCTCATTTTCTTAATAGTGTCTTTGAAACACAAGATTTAAAAAAAATTTTGAAGTCCCAATTTTTCAACTTTTTCTCTATTGCTTATGCTTTTAGTGCTGTGTCTAAAAACTCATTTCCCAATCCAAGGCAATGAAGATTTTTTTTCCTATATTTTCTTTTAGAAGTCTTATAATATTAGTTCTTACTTCTCTGTCTATGATCAATTTAAATCAATTTTGGTATGTGTAAGGTAAGGGTCCGAGTTAATTTTTTTGTATGTTGCTATTCAATTGCCCCAGCACCATTTGTTGAAAAGATTGCCATTTCCCTCACTGAATTGTCCTTGCTCTTTTGTCAAAAGCAAATCAGTGTAAATATAACATTTTATTCCTGGACTATTCTGTTTCATTGATCTAAATGAATCTATTTGCGTCAATAACATAGTTTCTTGATAACTGTGGCTTCATAGTAAGTTTCGATTTCCTTTATTTTTGAAAGATAATTTTGCTAGGTGTGAAATTCTAGGTTGACAGGTTTTTCCCCCCTTTCAGCACATTAAAAATGTGCTACTGTCATCTGGATTGCATAATTTCATATGAGAAATTTGCTGTCATTAACTTAACACCTCTGTACACAATTTGCTTTTCTTTCGCCTTTTGAAGATTTTTTTACTCTATCATTGGTTTTAAGTACTTTCATTATAGTGTACCTTCATGTGTTTTTTAAGTTAAAATTTTTATTGAATTTATTGGAGTGACATTGGTTAATAAAATAAGTTTCAGGTGTACAGTTCTATAATATATTATCTATATATTGTATCATGTGTTCACCACTAAAGTCAAATCACCTTTCATCACCATTATTCCCCCATACATTCTTCAACCTCTCCTTAGCCCCCTTTGCCTCTGGTAATCACCATACTGTTGTCTGTGTCTATGAGTTTTTGTTGTTGTTCTTTGCTTTATCTCTTCACCTTTTTCACACAGCCCCCAACATACCACCCCTCTGAGAGCTGTCAGTCTATTCTCTATTTTGTTTGTTAGTTTACTTTGTACGTTAGATTCCACATATAAGTGAGATCATATGGTACTTGTCTTTCTCTGACTGGCTTATTTCACTTAGCATAATGCTCTTCAGCTCCATCCATGTTGTTTATTGCAAAGGGTAAGTAAGTATTACTTCTTTTTTATAGTTGCATATGTTGCATTGTGCAAATGTACCACAGCTTTTTTTATCCACTTATCTACTCATGGACACTTGGGCTGCTTTTATATTTTGGCTATTGTAAATAACACTGCAATGAACATGGGATGCATACATTTTTTTTTAATTAGTGTTTCAGATGGTTTTGGATATAGTCCCAGAAGTGGAATTAACTGGGTCATAAGGCAGTTTCCTTTTTAAATTTTTTAAAATATTTTATTCATTTTAGAAATGAGAGAGAGAGAAAGAGAGAGAGAACAAAGGGAGAAAGGAAGGAGGAGCAAGAAGCATCAACTCCCATATGTGCCTTGACCAGGCAAGCCCAGGGTTTCAAACCTGTGACCTCAGCATTCCAGGTTGATGCTTTATGCACTGTACCACCATAGGCCAGGCCCCTTTTTAAATTTTTGAGGAATCTCCATACCCTTTTCCACAGTAGCTGTACCAGTCTGCATTCCCACCAACAGTGCAGGATATTTATCTTTTCTCCACACCCTGGCCAATACTTGTTTGTTGAATAATTGAAAGTAACCATCCTGAAGGTGTGAGGTGATATCTCATTGTGGTTTTAATGTGTATTTTCTCTGACGATTAGTGACATTGAGCGTCTTTTCATATGTCTATTGGCCATCTATATGTCCTCTTTAGAAAAGTGTCTATTCAGGTCCTTTGCCCATTTTTTAATTGAATTGTTTGTGGGGGGGGGGTTTGTTTTTTGTTTTTGAGTTTTATAAGTTCTTTATAAACTTTGTATATTAACCCTTTATCAGATTTATCATTGGTGAATATGTTCTCCCATTCAGTGAGTTGTCTTTTCATTTTGTTGATGGTTTCCTTTGCTGTGCGAAAACCTTTTAGTTTCATGTAGTACCTCTTGTTTATTTTTCTTTTGTTTCCTATACCCAAGGAGATATATCATAAACAACACTGCTACAAATTTTTTTTGATATTTTACTGCCTGTGTTTTCTTCTAGGATTTTTATAGTTTGGGTCTAACATTTAAGTCTTTAACCTATTTTGAGTTTATTCCTGTGTATGGTGTAAGAAGAAGATTTAGTTTCATTATTTTGATTGTACCTATCCAATTTTCCTAATACCATTTTTGAACAGACTGTTTTTACCCCATTGTATGTTCTTGTCTCCTTTGTCAAATATTAATTGACCATAAAGGTGTGAGTCATAGCTGTACTCTATATTATGTTCCATTGAGCTACATATTTATTTTTATGCCAGTGCCATGTTGTTTTAATTACTATGGCATTGTAGTATAGTTTGATATCAGGTAGTATGATTCCTCCAACTTTGTTCTTCTTTCTCAAGATTGCTGTTGCTGTTTGGGGTTTTTTGTGGTTCCATATAAATTTTTGGAATATTTGTTCTAGTTCTGTGAAATATGCCATTGGTATCTTGATAGAAATTGCATTGAGTCTATAGATTGCTTTGAGTAGTATAGACATTTTAATGATGTTAATTCTCCCTATCCATGAACATGGTATATGCTTCCACTTATTTGTATCTTCTTCATTTTTTTTCTTCAGTGTCTTATAATTATCTAAGTACAAGTCTTTTACATCTTGGTTAAATTTATTCCTAGGTATTTTCTTCTTTTTGAAGCAATCATGAATGGGAGTATTTTCTTAGGCCCCCTTTCTGATAATTCATTATTGGTGTATAAAAATGTAGCTGATTTCTGCATATTTATTCAGTACCCTACCAGACTTTAAAAATCCTCCCTCACACAGTGTCCTTCATAAATTTACCTTCTTCATATACCCTTAAATACTGAATTCTTTCTCGCTTCTCTTCTCACTCAATATTTACATTCTCCCTGAGTGATTTCATCTATTATCCATGACTTCAGTTATCATTCATCTGCTCAGGATTCACAAATTTATATTTCAGAATCTCTCTAATACTCTAGGCCTATATAGCCAATAACCTAATGTACATCTCTACTTGGATGTCTCACAGTATGTCCCAAATGAAACTCATAATTTTCTCCAACAACCAATTCTGCATCTTGGTTTCATCTCAATAAATGGCATTAATATCGACCATTCTTCCAAAAGTAAAAACAGAGAGGTTATGCTCAACTGTTTCTTCTTTCTTCTTCTTAACTACATACATTTAACAGAAGCACACAATTCTTAACTAGTTTATCTCCTAAAACACTTCTTCAAACCTGCGCCCAGGTTTTCTTATAATCCTCTCATTCATACCTCCATTATATCTCACCTGAACTGTTGCAACAGCCTCTTATCTGGTCTCTGGATGAGTGTTGGATACATTGTGTTCTTCACTTGATCTTAGCTGAAAGGCCAAGAAGCGATACACACTGTGGCCTGTATAAAACACCAATTAGATCATGTCACTTTCCTGATTCAGGAGCTCCAAGGGTTCCTCATCAAATAGGATAAAATCTAAACTTTAGCTTAGTATGCACAAGGCTCTTCACAACCTCCAGACTCCCTTTCAGCCTTTCCTCCTGATCATCACACATATATTACCCCCAAATGCAGCATCACCTCTGCTTCACACATGCTCTTTTTTCTGCCTAGAAAGTCCTCCCCCATCTTCTCTGTTTTACAAATGTCTTCTCCTATTTCAAGATAAAGCTGAAATGTTCATTCTTCAGTGACTTTTTCCCTGGAGCCCTCCAAGAAGTGCATCCCATCATTCCTCTCATGCCCTGGCAGTTCCTTCATTCAATCATTATTGCACTTGTCTCAGTGGCCTGAGGTTATACATGTACACTTATTTCTCCTACTAGACTGTGTACTCTTCAAAGACCATGATCATCTTATTCCTCAATGTACTTATCTAGCAAGGGCTCAGTAGAATAATACTCATAAGTGTTCAATAAGTGCTCAATAAGTGTTTGTATAATACTTGATTTCCTAACTGAAGTCCATAATAGGCTTTGGAGGGCCCCTGAGCTCTGTGTAGTATACATAAAATTTTAATTTTTGAGGGTGTTTTCTTTGAAACAAGATCCCATTCTAGTGACCAGATTTTCAGAGGAGCCTGGATTTACAAGTTTAAGTACTTCTACCTTAGGGAGAAACTATAGCCAGAATGTTGTTTTTAGAAACTTGAAGCTTGATCAGAGCCTAAACCCCGCTCTGCAAGTGGGATGACTTTCTGCTATAACTCATGTCCCTCAGACCTATGATGAGGGGAGAGCTCGTGGGCCGGTGAGCAGCAGCTCTCCACCGTAGGTGGGAACATTCAAAAGGCTGAATTCAGAAAGCCTAGGACTTTCCTTACCCCTTGCCTTTCATGCTCATGAGCAACACATACCAGGATGAATGCAAACTTGAAATTCAAATACACACACATCCCTGCATGCACACAAATACACAGCCAGGCATGCCCATACACACCCATCTGCATGCACAGATAAACACGCACACACAAACTGGCCACATACAAGTATGTATTCTGGGTCATACACAGCCTAACACATGCATGTTCCCTGTCACCTAACTCATGTACACACGGTCATGCATGTAAGAATCACACGCCCTGGCTCTGGCCCTCCCTCCTGCAGAGTGCGAGTGCTGCCCTTGGCATCAGGCCGGGAGAGACAGCCGAGTGGAGCCATCTGTCAGGCTAAGGTTCCTGCGCCGCCCATCCTGCCTGAGCTCAGACGGTCGGCATGCCGGGCATGCAGCCTCACTATTCTCTCCTCGGCTGAATCATGCTGAGTGAGCTGGCTGGCCGGGCCAGAGTTTATCAAATCGGAACAGAATTTTAGCAAAACAGATGACTTGTGAGCTTGGCATTTCTGGGCCTGGGAGGTGGAGACCTGCATAGGGAGGGAGGAAAAGTTTAGATGAAGAAAGGGGAAAATTGCTTCTCAGTATACTGAGAGACAAAGGAGGTGACATGTGAACCAAAGTCTTCAAGAACAAATAGAAGTTCTAGGGCAGACAAGTGGGAGTGGAACGAAGGTGTTCTGGGGAAAAGGTATTCTAGGAAGAGAGTATAAGATTATATATAATTATAAAATTTATAAGAGCATCAACATCTCTTCTCTGGCTTCTTCATATACTGTTCTCTTTCTATTTCTCTGCCTCACATATTGGTAAAAACATTATGGTGTTTAAGAACACAGGCTCTGAACCTGACCAGGCAGTGGTGCAGTGGATAGAGCGTCGGACTGGGATGTGGAGGACCCAGGTTCAAGACCCCGAGCTCACCAGTTTGAGCGCGGGCCCATCTGGCTTGCGCAAAAGCTCATCAGCTTGGACCCAAGGTCACTGGCTCCAGCAAGGGGTGGCTCGGTTTGCTGAAGGCCCGTGGTCAAGGCACATGTGAGAAAGCAATCAATGAACAACTAAGGTGTTGCAATGGCAACGAAAAACTAATGATTGATGCTTCTCACCTCTCTCCATTCCTGTCTGTCTGTCCCTGTCTATCCCTCTCTCTGACTCTCTCTCTGTCCCTGTATAAACAAAACAAAACAAATAAACAAACAAAAAAAGAACACAGGCTCTGAGCTCTGAAAGGTTCTGCCACTTACTATCCATATGACCTTGTGCAAAGTCACTTCGATCTGACAAATAAAGACAATAATTCTATTTGTTTCATATGATTGTTGAAAACATTAAAGGAAATTATAAACTTAAGGAGTTGACTTAGCCCAAGGTAATGCTCAAGAAATGTTGGCTGCTATTATTTTTATTGTCATCCTTAAGAACCTTAAAGCACCAAGGAACAGAGAGCCAACTCAAACTGGCATAAACAGTAAGGAGATTCTTTATCTTGTATAATGGGGAGGGTTGAAGTAGTGTGGGCTCCAGGCATGGAATACTCGGGGCTCTGACTTTATTTCTCTGCAGTTCTCCCATCTCTGTTCTCTTCTTTGTATCGCCTTTGTCTGCAGGGTGGCTTCCCTCATTGTCTAGAGATGGCTGTGTCACCATGTCCTGAGCAGCTCTGACAACATGCTTCCTTGTTCACATCCACCATGACAGAGAAAATAATCTTCTTGCCCAAACAGAAATATAAATCCCTTCTTTCAATCTGTTTAGGCTACCTTAGGCTGAATGCCTGTTCTGAAGCCAATGCAGTGACCAGGGTAATTCCCTGTGTTAACTGAAGCCTGGCTTCCTGAACCAGTAGGTGAGGTTGGGTTGCCAGGATTGGCTTAGATTAATTGGGATAAACCCCTGGAGTTGGAGATGGAGTTCAGCTTTCTCCTGGTCACATGGCTGCATCATGGCAAGGCAGGAGGAGCTCTGTTAGAGAGGAGGGAGAAATATCTGGGCCCTTGCCAGTTGGCTCAGTGGTAGAGTGTCGGCCCGGCGTGTGGATATCCTGGGTTTGATTCCCAGCCAGGGCACACAGGAGAGGCTCCTAGCTGCTTCTGCGCCCTTCCACTCTCCTTTCTCTCTATCCCTATCTTCCCCTCCCACAGCCAAGGCCCTATTGGAGCAAAGTTGGCCTGGGCACTGTGGATGGCTCCATGGCCTCCGCCTCAGGCACTAGAATGGCTCAGGCCGCAATGGAGCAATGCCCCAGATGAGCAGAGCATCGCCCCCTTGTGGGCTTGCTGGGTGGATCCTGGTTAGGTGTGTGCGGGAGTTTGTATCTCTGCCTCCCTGCTTTTCACTTTAGGAAAAAATAATAATAAAATAAATAAATAAATAAAATAAAAAAGAAAGAAAGAAAAGAAATATCTGGATATTGGCTGGACAACCAACAGCATCCTCTGCTCTAAAAACTATTCCATTTTTGGGCATGGGAGTTCACATGGGTCTTTGTAAACCTTGGCTCATATAACTCTCTACCAGTGAGGTCTCCATTGACCATGGGACCAGTTACATAAAATCACACACACACAAACACACATACACACTTTTTTTCTCTTTCCTGCTACTCCCCTCCACTTCTGCTCTGACTTTCTGTATCCCTCACCCTGTGTTTGTTTTATCACCACTTGATATGTCTTATACTTATGGCTTTATTTGTTTATTGTGTCCATGAAAACAGATTCCATGAGAGTTGAGGTTTTGGTTTGTTCAAACCTGTATTTCTAGTACCTAGAAGAGTCCTAGCCCATGGTAGGTACACAATAACCATTTGTTGAATGAATAAATGATTCTGGCAGGAGCCAGGAGCCTCTGATCTTAACCTGTTATGGGGCCTGGGAATGGTCGCAACTTTCACAGCTGCTTCTTTTCTTCTCTCCGTTTTCTCTCTCTCTCTCTCCATCCATCTATTTCTCCCTCAGGTATCTCCATGTTCCTCTAAAATCCATCTGTGAAGTAAACTGGTATTTGCAATTTTGCTTTCTTTCTATGTAGTATTGATTATAAATCTTTTTTTCTCCCTTTTCAAGCTAATGATTACTTCTTATTCTCTACATGCAAAATATTCTCTATTTTGTGGTCAAATAAAATAAGAAAACCAGAGTAGCTCTTCCTTCTTCCAAAGATTTAAGGCATGATATCTCATTTTGTTTTAGAATTGCATTTATATTTTTATGCATGTGTTTAAGAAATCCATAATCCATAATGGAATGTTTCCTGGTAGGTACTTCTGTGTCTACCCTTCCAGTTTCCTAAATCTGTGTCCCCTTTAAAGTCTAGTTCGGTATAAATATTTTTTAAATTTTAAGAAAATAAAATCTCTGCTTTTCCCCACACCATCTTCCTCTGACAACCTGTCTGCCTTTAATGAGGGACAGAAAATATCACTCTTCACTTGGGTGATATTTTCTGACTCTAGGACTATACAAAAGAACAATGATAAAAATAAAAACAGGCAATACATATTTTCCCAGAAATTTACAATGAACCATGCCCACTGTTATTTTCCTAGTTATAAAATTAATATGTGCTCATAAAATATTACTTGTTTAAAATAAAAAGTGAAAGTCTCTCTGTCATCTCTAATCTTACTCCCTAGAGGTGACTACTGTTAATAGATGGGTGGTGTGCAGGCTCCAGACTCTTTGTGTGTGCATGCATGGCCTGTCCTCTAGAATTTTGCTTCCTCCTCTGTAGTACAAGTTGTTGCCAGAAGCAGCTACCTGGGCAAAGATTCTATTTTCTAGCCATCCTTGCATCCAGGTGTGTCCATGTGTACAGTCGTAGCCTTTGGAATGTGAGCAGAAAGACATGTTATCATTTCTGGGCTGAAGCTTTCAGGAAGTGAGTGTGACTCTTCCACACCCTTGTTCTCCTTCCTTCCGCCTGTTGAAACCCCGGGGGGAAGGCAGAACTACAAGATGAAAGGACCCCATGTCTTTGAATCACTGAGGGGAAAAGGGCCACCTGCCAAACAACCTTGAACTTATGTGAGTGAAAAATGAATTTCTATTATGTCTGGGTCTTTATATATTTGGAGACTTATTTGTTGCAGCAGCTAGCAGTAGCATAATTAATATAGTATATACAAACTCAAGCTATTTTATGTTATATTATAGTCACCTACACAAACTTTTTTAAAAAAATAGATCACACATTACACCAGTTATTTGTCCTTCACAACTGAGAGAGGCCACCTAAGAGATACGTCCAGAAGGTGCAGAAGCCAGAACTGGAACCTGGGCCTTGGAGCCGCAAAGCCTATGTTTTATTCAGTGCCCTTATGCCTGCCATAACCTGGCTCTAGCCTGCCTCTTTAATGATACTCCCATGTAAGAAAGTGTTATTTGTTAGACTTCTTTGATGACTCAGAACAGCTGCGTTGCCCTCGGAGGTGGGGGGTGGGTAACCCAGGTAGGTTTTGCCCACCCAGGAGCCTGTGGCTTCCTGTCTTCATCAGTTCAAGAGTTTCTCAGAGGAGGAGCCTTCAAAATGATCATATTTCCCAGAAGACATAGTTTTATTTGACAAATACTGTCCCAGGAGAGGGGGTATGGGGTTGTGGTAAACACCAGTAGCATTTAGAAGAGCTGGGTCTGAAAGCCTCCTTCTCCAGTTCAACATGAACACCCCCAGGCCCTCAAAGTGTAAAGCTAGAGAGCTTATGTCCCCAGAGGAGCTTCTCTCCTTCTGGTCCCAGATACCCCCAGAAAGTGAGCTGTGGAAAGCCAGGTGGCCTCAACTCTCACAGACTTCCAGGAAATCTTGACAGTTTTAAGAAGCCCCCACTTCCTGCTTAACATCCAGAGCCTAGGTGGGAAATGTCAGGGAGGCCTCCACCCACTGCTCTCCACCCCCACACTTGACCCTGGGGAATATCTCTGTGTGCACAGATGAGATGCTTATGGAAGCAGAATGGGTAGCAGGATGGGTTGGGGTCAGAGGGCCCTTGTGTTATCTAAACTCTAGGGTACCCCACATCCCTGGGGCACTCACCACACCCATTCCTCTGGCTCAACATCCTTCTATCACCTCTTGAGTTAAGGAAAGGCCCAGAGGTGAGCCAAAGCAACTGATAACTCAAAAAGTATTTCATTATGGTTATGAAATTGAATAAATCAATGTTCCCTAGTGTGAGAACCATATAGCAATTGGGGACACAAAATGATTGAAGGTTTCTATGTAAACACCTGCAGTAAGTAATATTTAATTATTCCCCTTCCATTTGTTTTCAACACTTTTGATTACATCAAAAAAATGTCACCATTGGATGCTAAAAGGTCTTTAATAACTCTTGAATACTAGTAGGACTCATCAGAAAAAAAAAAAGGCACAAATAAATAATATTAGAAATAAAAATGTGGCCATAACTGATATAGAAGATATTTTTAAAAATATACTAGTACCTGACCAGGCAGTGACACAGTGGATAGAGCGTCAGACTGGGATGCAGAGGACCCAGGTTCGAAACCTGAGGTCACCGGCTTGAGCACAGGCTCATCCAGCTTGAGCATGGGCTCACCGGCTTGAGCGTGGGCTCATCCAGTTTGAGCATGGGATCACAGACGGTCACTGGCTTGAGCCTAAAAGGTCTCTGGCTTGAAGCCCAAGGTCAGTGGCTTGAACCCAAGGTCACTGGCTTGAGTAAGGGGTCACTCGCTCTGCTGTAGACTCCCAGTCAAGGCACATATGAGAAAGCAATCAATAAGCAAGCAATCAATGAACAACTAAGATGCCACGAGAATTGATGCTTCTCATCTCTCTCCCTTCCTATCTGTCTGTCTCTATCTGCCCCTCTCTCTGATTCTGTCAAAAGAATAAAAGATTAAAATATACTAGCAATAAACATTTTCTAATGTAAGATAATTTAAAAAATATTCTTTACAAAAGTGACTGAATTTTATGCATCTAAAAGCAAATCTGACAAAAGGTGTGTGCTTGCTCTTTATAAAAAATATTGTAAAACTAATGAAAAGCATAAAATAAAACCTAAACAAACGAAGAGACAAAGCATGGAGAGGAAGACTCAGTATTATAAAGGTGTCAGTTCTAACTTTTTTTAGAAATATATGAAATTTCAATCAATATATTGACTGTATGTGAATAAATGAATGAAATTTTCTAGCTGATTCTAGCATGTATTTGAAAGAGCAAAGAGTGCTGCTATTTCATATTAGGTGTTCAGAAAAGAATCTGAGTACTGAATCATTCCAGGCGGGTCGAGCCAAGGTTCTGAGGCAGTAGCTGGCCGGGAATGTCTGAGGAATACAAGGGGTCAGTGTGGCAGGAGACGACTGAACGGGCGGTAGAAATGAGGTTAGAGGATGATCCAGGGGCCAGATTATATGGGCTGGTAGGCTGTGATCAGAGCTCTGGACTTGACTCTGAGATGAAAAGCCAGGGGAGTGTTTTGAGCAAAGAGTGATCCAATCTGATGTAAACATTTTAAAGATTGTGCAAGAGTTGGAAACATTAAATAAACATGTTTCCAGGTGGTATGGAAATGCAATAAAAACTGTGAAGGGAATACATGAATGACTGAAATTTTGGAAATTCTGCCTTCAGTAACTCCGTAGTCAGAGATTTGGTCTTAATTTTGCTCTGCCCAAACAGAAAGGGAAAGGAATCTAAACCCTAGGAGCCAACACTGACAAACATGCAGGAGGGCCAGGCTCCGCCCAAGTCTTCCTGCTCCTTTGGCTCAGGCTGATGTCCCAGGGAATCTCTTCCATGACTGGGCCTCCAATTATAGCCTCCCAGGGAGTGGATCCAAAAAGCAGCAACTCTGTCCGGCTCCTGAAAAACATCACTGCCTTCCAGAATAATGAGGCTTAAAGAAGGCTAAAGGTGAAAGAGACTCCAGAGAGAGTCATAAAAATAGTGAATTATAATACAGCTAGCATGTCCCCAAGGGAACTCATCATCGCCCCCCAAATTGCTCCTTGTCTGGCATTCCCTAGTTAAGTAAGTATCAATGCCATTATTTATTAAGTCAATAAATACTAATTAATTAAGTCTGACCAGGCGGTGGTCCAGTGGATAGAGCATCAGACTGGGACACAGAGGACCCAGGTATGAGCCCAGAGGTTGCCTCTGGGCTTGAGCATGGGCTCATCTGGCTTGAGTGTGGGCTCACAAGCTTGAGTGTGGGGTTGCTGGCTTGAGCGTGGGATCATAGACATGACCCCATGGTCGCTGGCTTGAGCCCAAAAGTTGCTGGCTTGAAGCCCAAGATCACTGGGGTCTTGAGCCCAAGGTCGCTGGCTTGAGCAAGGGTTCACTCACTCTGCTGGAGTCCCCCGGCAAAGGCACATATGAGAAGAAATAATGAACAACTAAGGAGCTGCAATAAAGAATTGATGCTTCTCATCTCTCTCCCTTCCTGCCTGTCTGTCCCTATCTGTTCCTCTCTCTCACTAAAATAATAATAATAATTAAATAAATACTAATTAAGCATGTGCCGTCGGCATTGGATTCACTGTGGTGAGCAAGATAGACATAGTCTCTGCCCTCATGGAACTGATAGTCTAATGTAAAGAGAAAAACAATAAATAAATAAATAAGTTGTTACACAAGTGCTGTGAAGGAAACAAATAGGGTGATGTGCTAGAGCAAAGATACTATAGGTAGCTGGTGGGCCACATGTGGCCTACTGCCTTTTTGTTGTAAATAAAGTTTTATTGGAACACAGCCATGGTCATTTGTTTATGTATTGTCTATGCTTGCTTTCATGTTTTCAAAGGCTAGAACATTTACTATCTCATCCTTTATAGGAAAAGTTTGCCTACGCTTGTGATAGAAAATAACAGATAAGCCTGTCTCCCACCAATTGTCTGCTAGAACCTTCTGCAATGAAGGCAGTGTTCTGTCTGTGCTGTCCAATATGGTAGCCACTAACAGTATGTGGCCACTGAACTCTAGAAATATAGCTAGTAACTAAGAAATGTATATTTTACCTTATTTAATTTTAATGATTTTAAATTTAAATAGCCACATGTGGCTGGTGACTACCGTGTTGGACAGCATAGTTCTGTACCTTGATTCAGGTCTTTCCTGAATACTCATTTCTTCCTCATGCATCTCCTGAATATCAATTAAAATCCAAATAAGCCAATAAAAACCAAAATCAAAATATATGTTTACCATAATTTCAGTTGTGTACAAACTATACAAGGATACACAGAAGTATATAACTAACACTTGAAAGCTATTACTATTATTATTAGGCACTTTAGGGTGATTTTATCTTGTTCTTTCAAGATTGCCATTGGTACTAAGGAATTATTATATTTATTAAAAATCTGACATTAGGCTGTGCTTGTCAGGAACAAATAATCATTCAATTTACCTCATGAGTGGACCCCTATGGTAGTGTGGCTGGGTCATAGAACCTTTTGCATTAGCTCCGGCTAATATATCTAATGAGGCTCAAGGAACTTTAACAATATGGTTTCCATGGACCTTTACTGCCCTACCCTAGTCGTGTGACTCAGTTACTCTGCATATCTATATATGTCTGCGCTATTTTCTCAATACTGCCTCAACTAAGAGTTTCTAATTCCTTTTTTAAAATTAATCTTTATTTTTTTATTGATTTTTAGAGAGAGAGAAAGGAGGGAGAGAGATGTCAATTTGTTGTTCCATCCATTTATGCATTCATTGGCTGATTCTAGTATGTGCCCTGATCGGGAATTGAACCCACAATCTTGGTGTTTTGGAAGTATGCTCTAACCACCTGAGCTAACCGGTCAGGGCCAGTTACTGATTCCTCATAATTTGTTTCCTTCATAGTTTTTGCCTGCTCATCATGATGGCCCCTGGTTCTCTCTAAGTCATAACTCTTTAATGTCTGCTCCTGCTGCTAAATGCCTCATTCTGTGTTTCTCTGTTTAAATTCCCAAATAAAAAATCCCAGTTATCCCAGTTCCTCTTTCTGTGCCATTCTGTATTGGAGGTCACTGGCCACACTGTGGGTTTCTTACACTTGGGTTCAGCTTCCTGCTTCCACCTGACAAGTTCGTTGTAGCCAAAGGGAGATGGGGTCACATGATAAAAGCAGTGCTATCTTTGGCTATAGGGACGATAAGTGGAAGAACTGTGGATATAAAGTTGAGTTAATTGACATGATGAATACCATCTTATAATGTCTGTGCTAGCTGTGACCATCTCTAGGTACCCAAATCTGTGACACTGATTCTTTCATGACGCTTTGGCCCCTGGAAAGCTGGGTCTTTGACACAAATTGACTCTCTCTACAGCCAGAAATTCCCAAATGGTTGGTTGATTAGGGCACACCTATCCCTCTCCCTTCTTCCCCCTCAGAATTCCCCCCTCCCTTCCCCAGTTTACAATTGCTTCAGCAAGGAAGGGAAGGCCAGCCCTTCCCACACTGGTTTCAGAGACACAGAGAAACACTGCTGCCCTTTGGGAGGAAGAGGCTGCTGGAAGATTTCTGATTTTCTGCTCTGGGCCTTAGTAATTCAGGAATGATGTGATCAGAGCCAGAGGGGATACGTTTGCAATCTCACCCCTAATAGCATTGGCTTGGTCTCTGAAGCTTGGGCCACCTCTGACTCAGAGCTGAGTTAAGGGATTAAATCTGCTGCCTTCCCAATTTGGCAAGGATAGCAGTGGGCGGTAGCTGCACAGCCCCTGGCAGACAGAGTGGGCTTCACTTGGCCATATGGGGGTGAGGGATGGAGGAAGCTGGAAATTTTCCATTCCCAGCATACCTTCCCCAGCTGCTCTGACTGCCCCAAGCAAGCCAGCAGACACTTCCCTTTACCTGGCAGCTTTGGTCCAATTAAGATGCAACTCCCCTTTACTGCCCAAGGCCATCCTCAAAGTTGACCCTATCTCCATGGACTTTATGGAAGACTGACTTTCACACCCTTTCCTTTTCTCTGGTTTGGAGAGGAAGATAGCGGAGCAGTGAGAGGGAGCGAGGGAGAGAGAGAGAGAGGTTGGTGGAGGAGGTGGAATTGCAAGAAGAAACATGTTCAGAATGGGGGCTTGCGCCCACTGAATGCAGATTGTAACAGAGCTGTACCTCTCACAGAGACCTAGTTTAATCCTGGCTGTGCCACCAATCTTGTGTGTCTTCGAGCAAGTTGCTTCATCTCTCTGGGCCTCAGTTTTCTCATCTGAAAAATGAAGAGATTGGGTAAGGAAGTCTCTCACAGCCTTTTCAGTTTTAAATCACTGGACCTGAAACAAATGCTTTCTGGAGAAGAGCCAGTGAGAGGAGGAAGTTTCCACTGGAATCGCTTCCTCTAGGCTTTGAACTCGCAAGAGCAGTGGCAGTAGCTCACACCCAGAAAGTTGGAGAGAGGGGAAGGTCTTGTAGCTAAGCTCAGCTGGCTCTAGCTCCCAACTCCACACTCCAGCCACTGCCAGTTTTACTTCCATTCCAATGAGAAAAACGTGTCTCTTTTCAAAAGACAACATTTTACCTCTGCCTTCCTGAAACTTGCCTTACTAGTCTACAAATCTACAATGTCTATAATGTAAAGGACATTCGTGGAGGTGTGCAAAGCACACCCTGCTCAGGCTGGAGCAGCAGCCTCCCCACCACAGCAGGGCCAGGCTGGAGGCTCAGGAGGACTGGCCACCACAGAGACCACACTGTGGAGCAGTGATTTCAAACCACAGAGCCCCACCTCAGAGTCTCTGGCTCAGTGGGAATGGGATGGGTCCTGAGAATCTGCATTTGTATCAAGTTTGCAGGTGATGCTGATAATACTTACCTGGGGATCACATATTGAAACCCCCACAATAAAGCATTAAAATAGAAAAGGGTCTTAGAGAAGAGTCCCCCCACTCCATATCCTTTCTTAGAGATTAGGAAACTGAGGGAAAGGAAGTTGTCAACGTGATGGAACTCTGACCAGATTTCTCATCCGTCTTTCTACTCCATCACCTTGTTGTCTCCTGGGTAGTGACATTGATGGGAAATCCAGCATCCTTCTCAGCTTCCCTGGAGATCTTTGAGGAGAAATGAGGTTGGATAAGGGCTCCCTGGAGGCAGGGGGAAGGAGTCACAGCCTTGGGAGGCTCTGGGAAGTTCTGTTTGAAACACAATCTGCACAAGAGCAGGTGAAGCCTGCACTCACAAAGGGACCCTGGTGGGCATGTAATGCAGCTGCCTCCTTACCCCAGAGAGGGGGAGGCCTTAGCAGGAGCAGCCAGTTCAGAAGCAACTGTGTGATGCTGCAGTTTCCTGCTCCAGCTTTGTCACCCTTTACTGACTTTGACTGGATTGTTTGGCATCAGGGTAGCAAACCGTGTTTCCCTGAGTTCTGATTCTAGTTTCTCTGTGAGGCACTAATCCTGCTTCTTCCGAAACCTTCAATGAGCAGAAACTCATGCCTCCCCAGGCATCATTCTATTTCAGTTAAGTACCCAATCCTAGTTGGAGAATTTCTCCTTTCCAAGGAATATGTACACTGACACCTGAAGTCTTCCTAGTGCCCACTTTGTCTTCTGAAGACCAGAAGGGTGGCCTCATGCCCATCAGCTAGTAGGTGATCAGTAAGTACTTGTTAAACAAGTGAAATGGAATGGGGATGGGTGGAAAGAGTCAAACTGATGAGAAGACTGGCTTTATCAGCAGATAAAAGGTTTTGCATGCTCTGGCCACTGCCTGACTCCAATCTCATCTAACATGACCTTTCCTCATACTTTATTTTTCTAACTATATATTTATTTGTGGGATGATTTGAATAATGTCTGTCTGTGCCACCATATTGGAAGGCCTGCAAGGGCAGAGAAAGTATCTTTTGCTCACTGATGTATCCTTATCACTTAGCAATTCACCTATTGCATAGTATAAGCTCAATAAATATTATAAAAGGAGGGAAGGGATTACCTATTTTGTGGCAGGCCCTTGCATAGCCTTCTTCATTCTTTGTTTAAATAGGTAGAATATGTATAAATAAACCATTTGGCTTAGATATTGAAGTCAGTACTCCAAGGGCCTATTTTCAAAAAATACTGGATGGATGTTAGAAATAAGGCCAAGTTACTACAACAAAAGGGCCCAAAATACAATGACTTAAAGAAAATAGAAGTTTATTTTTCTCTCACAAAAGGTTAAGAAAGCATGGTGGCTGAACCTTCTGATCCACACAATCATTAAGAGTTCCAAGTTTCTTCCATTTTATTAGTCTGCCATCCTCAGTGCCATTATCTTCATCTGCACGGCCAAAGATGAGTCACATGTGACCCATACATGTTTCAGTTTGTGAGAAGTGGGTAGAGTAGAAGTCCAGGGCAAGTGATTTTTTTTTTTTTAACAAATGAGGCAAAGTTGCACTGTTCACTTCCACTTACAATCCTTTGGTGATAACTTAGCCACAAGGCTACATTGAGCTGCAAACTAGCAAGAAAATAGGTAGACATTTGACTAGATTGCCTTCTATTACTACAAAGGATGGGAGAATGAATTTGGGGGATACCTGGCAGTCTCTATCATAGGGGGTCTTATAATGATAACCATTACTCAGGAGATGTGATATTAACCCAAATTATAAGTTCAAGCCACTAAGTGCCGCCAGTAAGTTAGCAGAAAATCATTTTCTCTATGGATTCTCCCAGTTATTTTTGAGAGTTCTTCAGGTGTTTCCTTGTGTTCAAGAATAGGGGCCTCCTCAGTTTGGCAATACACATCGAAATTATAAATATGCCCTTTGATCTAATAAGTCCACTTCTAAGAACTCCAATAGATATATTTCCTCACAAGAGAAATGAAATATGCATTATTGTTGGTGAAAGGAAAAGATTAAATGAAATATAATGTCCCCATACAGTGAAATATCATCCAGCTATCTTTTTTTTTAATAAGGAAGCTCTTCTTGTACTGCTATGCAAAGATTTTTAAAGATGTTATTTATTGACTTTACTAAGGGGTGGGGGAGTGAGATCAACTCTTACTTGTTTCACTTTAGTTGTTCTTTGCTTGTTGCTTGTCCTATGTGACTTGACCAGGCAAGTCCAGAGTTTTGAACCAGTGACCTCAGTGTTTCAGGTGGATGTTCTACCCACTGCTCCACCACAGGCCACGCAGGTATATTGTTAAATGAATTAAAAAGGTGCAAAATAATAAGTAGAGTATTCTAACTTTTACAGTTGAGAGTTAAAAGGAATATATGCATTACATATATTTATATTTGCTTTTATATTCATAGGACATCCATGGAAGAATAAAAAACCTAGTAACAAGGGTGGGGAGAGAACTGGTTGACTAGATGTTTGGGGCATACACTTATTATACTTTTGACTTAGGACATGTGAATATATTGCATTTTTTTAAATGAAAGGGAGGGAAGAGAGAAGGAGGGAAGAAATGAAAGAAAGGTAAAAAGAAAAGGAAGGAGGAAGAAAAAGGAGAGGAGGAAGAAGGGAGGGAGTGTCTTTCTTGTTCTTTCTCTCAGGCCTTCTCTCCAAGAATTCATGCTGCTGCCTCTGTTACTGTGACCCCTGAGCATGCTGCTCTATAAGCCTCACTGTCGTCTGCCGACACTATTTTAGGCTTCACATAAGGCACTACTCTCCTCTTGGCTTCTTTGGCCCAAGTATGAGACAAGATCTTCCCTTCAGGTTCCCATGGTCCAGCAGATACCAATCTATAATGTTTAAAGAAAAGGGACAGATGGTTCCAGAATAAAGAAAAGGGAGAATAACAAAAGATAACTTCCTGTGACTACACAAACTCAAATCCTTCCTCAGGTATCCTATGTGCTCATCTTCTTGCTGTGTTCCAGGCCTGGCCTTACTGTGCAAGGGTCAATGTTCATCACCACTAGGAGTTCTCTGGGAATGTCCCCACTTCAGAGACCAAGCCAAACTAGCCCAAGGCTCCAGAAAGGGAGTGAGTTTCCCCCTTACTCTAGTTCATGAGATGGTTTCCCAGACCTTATCTTCAGCCAAAGGACTGAACTCTTGCCAGGATGACTAACAATGACAATATCAATTCCCTTTCAGGAGTATCCCCTGCATGCCCACAGGGGTATATTTTGGCCTTATGGTTCTCCAAAGACAATCACAAATATCTGACTTGAAAACATTACCAGTGTTTTCTCAGGGGGCTTTAGGTATCAAATTAAAATCAAATTAAGATCTGTAGTCTAAAATGTCAATTGCTGACCCAGGGGGAAATACAACAAACTTAGTCTGTTTTCTGTTGCTCTCTCCTCAAGTGCTCAAAATTCTGGGGCTCAATCTTTCCCAGAATTAACTTATTACACAAAAAAACAACAACAACTACCCAATCTTAGACACAATATTAAAGAGAGGAGAAACAGAATGGTACCAGGAGCCTGGGATGAGATCATTGTGGCTGTTGAGCACTACACATAGCTCTAAGTTTCACTGCTGTAAGAAAGAATGACCATGGATTGTATCATTGTCCTTGTTTCGTGAGAGGGTATTTGTCCACATACACAAAGTTGTAATTCAAAGAGAAATTCATCACAGATTCTTACATAAAGATAGTGAACAAGAACATAAAGTCTCTTCCATAGGAGTGCAGCAAACACCTCAAGGGAAACAACACAAGCTGTGCCTGAGGGGTTGATACCAGAGCTCCTGTGGAGGTAGTGAACAAGAGAGATAAGTAATGTTTTGGGGGAGGAGTCCATGTCAGAAGGAAGGGTGGTGAAGACAACCAGAAATTCTTACAGAAACTATTGTCTAGAGACTTGAATTGCAGTGTGCTATGTGGAGGGTTACATGGTGTGTGAACCCTCAAAGGACACTCCAGCTTCCATTTTAATAGAACCATGATCTTCTTCTGCTATCCACTTCTCCCTCACACAGCCATGTGTAGCAGGGGAGTGGACCTTCCTCCCAGCTCCAAGGGATAGGTTTAATTGATGTAAAAGCAGTCTTATCCCCATGTTCATAATTAGTCTAGGAACATGCATATGACCCAAGTCCAGCCAATGAGAGCTGAGAAGTCTGCAGAAGGATTCTGGGGAAAGTTTCTTTGTTTCAAAGAAAGAGCCACATGGAGATGTTCTCTTTTCTAGATTTTATGCGATGGCTGGAGCTCTTATAGTCATCTTGCAGTTTGAGGATGAAATCAGAGATGATATATAGTGAGCTGGAAAGGAGCAGGATTTTTAATGGCATCACTGAGTTGCCTACCTAGGAACCTACCGTACTTCTATCTTCTTGAGTATGATAACATGTTTTCTTCTTCTTCTTCTTCTTCTTCTTCTTCTTCTTCTTCTTCTTCTTCTTCTTCTTCTTCTTCTTCTTCTTCTTCTTCTTCTTCTTCTTTTTAACAGGGACAGAGAGAGAGTTAGAAAGAGGGATAGATAGGGACAGACAGACAGGAATGGAGAGAGGTGAGAAGCATCAATCATTATTTTTTCGTTGCCGTTGTGACACCATAGCTGTTCATTGATTGCTTTCTCACATGTGCCTTGACCGCGGGCCTTCAGCAGACCGAGCACCCCCTTGCTGGAGCCAGCGACTTTGGGTCCAAGCTGGCGAGTTTTTGCTCAAGCCAAATGGGCCCGCGCTCAAGCTGGCAAGCTTGGGGTCTTGAACCTGGGTCTTCCGCATCCCAGTCCAATGCTCTATCCACTGGGCCACCGCCTGGTCAGACTGTTTTCTTCTTTTTAAAGTAAATTTTAGTTGTGGGTTTAGTCACTTGCAACTGAAAGCATATATTCCATCCACAAATGTTTATTGGAATCCAACTATTTATTAGGTGCTGAGAAAGCAGTTTTTTAAGACAAATGATATCTTTATTTTATTGATTTTAGAGAAAGAGAAAGGAAGAGGGAGAGAGAGGGAGGGAGGGGAAGAGAAATGAGAGAAGCATCAACTTGTACTTGCTTCACTTTAGTTGTTCATTGATTGCTTCTTGTACATGGCTTGACCAGGGGCTCAAGCCAAACCAGTGATCTCTTGCTCAAGTTAGCGACCTTGGGCTTCAAGCCAGTGACCTCTGGGCTCAAACCAGCGACATTGGGATCATGTTGATTATTACATGCTCCAGCCAAGGACCCCATGCTCAATCAGGAGAGCTTGGGGTTTCCAACTGGAGACCTCAGTGTTCCAGGTTGACACTCTATCACCACCACAGGTCAAGGGGAAGCAATTTTAAATGGTGACACGTTGCAACTCCAATAAAGCTTATCCTTTTTTGAGGGGATGGAAAGAGAGAGAGAGAGAAGCATCAACTTATTGTTCCACTTAGTTGTGCACCCATTGATTGCTTCTCATACGTGCCCTGACCAGCACTCAAACTGGCAATATCAGGATCAAGCTGACACCCTCAGGATCGAGCCAAGGACCCTGAGGTTGAACCGACAACCTCAGTGTTCCTGGAAGAAGCTTTTACACATTATGCCACAGGCCAGGGCCAATAGAGCTTATCCTTTTTTAAAAAATTAATGTATTGATTTTATAGAAAGAAGAAGAAGAAGAGAGAGAGAGAAACACAAACAGGAACATCAATCTGTTCCTGTATGTTCCCTAACTGGGACAGAACACACAATCTTGGTGCATAGGGATAATGTTCCAACCAACTGAACTATCTGGCCAAGATAGAGCCTATCTTGAAGTGGAGGAGGGCTAAACATCATACAACTGATTTTACAATTGATAATTTAATCATAATAATGTAAAGTGCTATCGAGGAAAATGTGCATAAGAAAGGAGTTGATCTTGTCTAAGGGAGGCACATGTCTTTCTGGAGAAGTCCCTCTCTTAACTAACTGGGTTTTTTTATTGCAACTCTGTTTCTCATAAGAAGATAGTCAGCATTCAGTTCTAAGTTTTGCCTTGGCAAGGGCTTATAGAGTTAAATGGATATCCATGGACTTTAAATATAAGACCAACAAGAACAAAGCTGATGTGCTTCTGTGAAAATTGTGGAGCCTGAATTATATTGCTTCTTGGATGGAAGGAGTCCAGCCTGTGATTTGCCAAGGAGGAGCAAATCCCACTTCGCTAACCAGCAATGCCAAAGAAATCCTGGGAAGTGAGATAATTAGGACGGTTGGGGACAGCACTTGAGAATCACTTACAGTAGTGCAAGGATTGGATAAATTACAAACAAGTATTAT
The DNA here is from genome assembly GCA_037038555.1 of Rhynchonycteris naso. NCBI lineage: Eukaryota > Metazoa > Chordata > Mammalia > Chiroptera > Emballonuridae > Rhynchonycteris > Rhynchonycteris naso. The sequence goes on along the minus strand of CM072995.1, from coordinate 331,372,030 downwards.
ATTAGTCACCAATTAGCAAACTTTTGATTTCAAATTAGAAAATTCAGGTCTTTTTTAATCTCCTTTACTCAGAATCAGTCCACACAAACAATGAGACCATTTAAAAACAGAAACTTCTGCCGGACCAGGTGGTGGCACAGTGGATAGAGTGTCGGACTGGGATGCTGAAGACCCAGGTTCGAGACCCCAAGGTTGCCAGCTTGAGAACGGGCCCATCTGGCTTGAGCAAAAGCTTGGACCCAAGGTCGCTGGCTCCAGCAAGGAGTGGCTCAGTCTGCTGAAGGCCCGCGGTCAAGGCACATGTGAGAAAGCAATCAATGAACAACTAAGGTGTTGCAACGGCAATGAAAAACTAATGATTGATGCTTCTCATCTCTCTCCATTTCTGTCTGTCTATCCCTATCTATCCCTTTCTCTGATTCTCTATCTGTCCCTGTAAGGAAAAAAAAAGAAAAAGAAAAAGAAACGGGATATTAATCACTCACTGCAGAAGCTCCCCTTGGGGTCCCTTCAATCACTACCTTCACCCAGGGTGACCAATAGCCTTAATTTATTAATTTTAAAAAACAGAAACTTCATCTTTGGTGACACAATCTGAACTAGAGAAAGCAAGTAAGAAAAATGTTTTAAGAAATAACATCGTGATAATTATGTATGGGGCCAGGTGGGAACTTGAAGCAGTCAGGCGACAACTCTATAAAGTACCTGATTTTCTAACCACTTTGCTGTATACCTGAAACTAATACAGGATAATATTGAATGTAAACTGTAATTAAAAAGTAAAAAAACTTTTCTTTCAAGAGAACGAAGTGGCAGAAGGTAACGGGGCTACAGCAGTCCCTGTGGTCCTCACTCACAGGCCCCCAGCCCCTCTGGTTTCAGTCCCAGCTCAGCCTGCCCGCCCATAGCACTGTGCCTCGAGCATGTGACTTGCATCTTTTCTCTTTCTGCCTCGGAGCTTCTGTGTTATTGTGAAAACTACTTAGCTCCTGTTCAAGTGAAAGTGTGTTTTGGGGAGAGGACACTTCTGCTCCTGGGGGGCAGTCCTCAAACAAGGAGGGCTTGGGAGAGAGTAAGTGCTCCAGCAGCCAGAGCTTCTGGCAGACAGTGCTGAGAGGCCCGCTGTTCCCTTCTCCAGCCCCCAGAGCCCACAGTGACGTCCTCAGTAACATACCCTTTTCCTTCTTCCCTTGACTCTCTTTTCTCAGCTTCCTTATTCCAGCTTCCTGGGCTTGTCTCCTAAATAAACTACCTGCTGAAAGCTCTACTTTTGGGAGAATGCAAGCTAAGGCAGACAGTGCTTGCAGAGGGAGACACTGACAAAAAAACAATCAATATTATTCTTCCATTCCCTAGAAAGGCTCCGGAACTGAAGGGATAGCAGATGCTCTGGAAAGTGGCGCTATCCTCTAACGGAAAATGTATCTCGCTACCTGTGAGAAAGTTACAAGGAGGCTCTCTAGTCAACAATTTCTGCATAGACAGATTCCAATAGCATTTTAATGTCCCATGATCTTCTTCTTTAGAAGAAAAAATTTTTTCATAAAAACAATCTTTCAGGCCTGACCTGTGGTGGCGCAGTGGATAAAGCGTCAATCTGGGAACACTGAGGTCGCCAGTTCAAAACCCTGCACTGGTCTGGTCAAGGCACATATGGGAGTTGATGCTTCCAGCTCCTCCCCCCTTTCTTTCTCTCTCTCTCTCTCTCTGTGTCTCCTCTCTAAAATGAATAAAATAAAAATTTAAAAAAAAACAGTAAGAAAAATAAAATAAAATAAATCAATGTTTAAAAAAAAAACAATCTTTCAAATCTATAGAAAGTTTATCAGTATAATACCTATAGAGATACTGGTGGAAACTGATGAATTTCAGTATGTGTGGAATAACTTTTTTTTTTTTTTCTGAAGTGAGAAGCAGGGAGGCAGAGAGACAGACTCTCACATATGCCCAACCTGGAACCACCTGGCATGCCCACTAGGGGGGCGATGCTCTGCCCATCTGGGCTGTTGCTCTGTTGCCGCCAGAGCCATCCTAGCACTTGAGGTGGAGGCCATGGAGCCATTCTCAGTGCCTGGGCCAACTTTGCTCCAATGGAGCCTTGGCTGCAGGAGGGAAAGAGAAAGATAGAGAGGAAGGAGAGGGGGAAGGGTGGAGAAGCAGATGGGTGCTTCTTCTGTGTGCCCTGGGTGGGAATCCAACCCAGAACTTCCACAAACCAGGCTGCCGCTCTACCACTTAGCCAACCTGCCAGGGCTGAAATAACTTTTATCCCCTCAAACAACTTGAGAGTAAGGAACAGACATGATGATTCATCTCTGAGTACTTTCGTGTATATTCCCTAAAAAACAAGGACATCCTCCTATCTAACCGCAATGCAGCCATCAGAATCAGGAACTCAACTTTGACATATCACCGCCATCTAATCTCCAGACTCTATCAAGTTTCACTGATTATCCCAATAAGTTCTTTTACAGAAAAGTGAGCCAGTTCAGAATCACGTGTTTTATTTAGTTGTCATATCTCATTAGTTTCCTTTAATCTGATACCGTTCTTCAGTCTTTCCTTGGCACTCACGACCTTGACACATTCAAAGCTTGAGTACAATTATTGTGTAGAATGTTCCTCGGTTTAGGTTTGCCTATGCTTCCTCATGATTAGATTCCAGTTCTGTATCGTTGGCAAAGATATCACAGGAACAATGTGATGCTGTCATCGTATCCTACCAGGTGGTACATGGTTTCAATTTGTCCCATTACTAGTAATGTTCACTTTAATCATTTGATTAAGGTGGTGTCTTCCAGGCTTCTCCACTGAAAAATTACTCCCTTATATAATGAATAGGTATTATTATTTTTTTTTATTTCTTTTTATTGTATTCATTTTAGAGAGGACATAGAGTGAGAGAGAGAAAGAGAGAAAGGGGGGGAGGAGCTGGAAGCATCAACTCCCATATGTGCCTTGACCAGACCAGTGCAGGGTTTTGAACTGGCGACCTCAGTTTTCCCAGGTCGACGCTTTATCCACTGCGCCACCACAGGTCAGGCATGAATAAGTATTATTTTTATCATGGTAAAAAACATATAACATCAAATTTATCAACTTAGCCATTTTTAAGTTTATAGTAAAGTTACTGTGCATGAAGTGTTAACTATATACACATTGACGTGCAACAGATCACGTTAACTTTTTCATTTTGCAAAACTGAAACTATATCCATTGGGCAACAACTCTCCATTTGTAACTAATGAGTATTTTGTGGAGATGTGTTTTGAAACCACGAAAATACGCTGTTCTTCAAGCTTTCAATTTATTCATGTATTTACATCAGTATGCACTCATGGCTTCCTAATTTATGTAGTGAATTATAACCCATTATTATCATTATTTCTTTTGATGTGTAAATTATTCTAGATCTGGCCAGTGGGGGTCCCCTCAAGCTTGCTTCTGTGTCTTTTTTGACCCAATTGATTTTTGAGCACTTCCTTACTTTCTGGCACAAAGAGATGTTCCAGGTTCATCTGGTACTTTTCCTGACTGAGCCCTGGTATCAATCATTTGTCCAAGGAGCTCTGGTTCTTCTTAGTGGAAAATGGTTTTTAGAAACCAAGAACTGAGTGCTAGGTATGCTCATTGTGTTTGTTCCCAGAGCCTAGGAATGACAGCTAGGGAATACAGCTATATGTATCCATCTTGCGGGTGTGTGTGTGTGTGTGTGTGTGTGCACGTGCATGCGCTCGAACAAACATATTTATAGTTATTTCTACATCTATTCATACATATTAAAATTTATCAGTTTCCACCAATACTCCTGCTTCTAATTCAACACTCTATTTCAGTTTTCTCCCTTTCAGTATCTTTGTTGAATTTTTTTTTTTTTTTTTTGGAGAGAACAAAGAGAAATAAAGAGAAAGAGTATGAAAGAAGAGGGAGAAACGGGAAGCATCTACTTGTAGTAGTTGCTTCCTGTATGTGCCTTGACGGGGCAAACCCAGGGATTCAAACTGGCGACCTCAGCATTCCAGGTCAATGCTTTATACACTGTGCCACCACAGACCCTTTCAATATTTTTAACTTAATACTTTGACAGTGAGAAACTTGATGGATGTCTAGCATATTCTGCTGAATAAAAAAAGGAAGTCACAAAACAGTATGTACACTGTGAGATCCACCTTTTTAAAGTTAATGGAGTTACTATTCACTGCAAAAAAACACACAACCCTGTAAGTATATATATCAAACTGCAAACACTGTTTTTATTTTTCAGAGCAGTGAGATAATGAGAACTTTGTACTTTCTATATTACTTCTTTATTTATGGTATATAAAGATATTTTTGCCAGGAGCAGGGACTATTTATTTTTTAAGTGAGAGGAAGGGAGATAGTGAGACTGACTCCTGCATGTGCCCAGACCTGAATCCACCTGGCAACCCCATCTGGGGCCAATGTTTAAATCAACTAAACTATTTTTAGCACCTCAGGCTGACGTGCTCAGATCAGCCGTCCTCAGCTCCCAGGGCCAGTGCTTGAACCAATCAAGCCACTGGCTGTGGGAGGAGAAGAGGAAGAAAAGGGAGAGGGGGAGAGGGAGAGAAGCACACGGTTGCTTTTCTTGTGTGCACTGATTGGGAATCAAACCCAGATTGTCCATACACTGGGGCCGATGGTCTATTCACTGAGCCAACTGGCCAGGGCCAGGAACTATTTTTTAATAACATGTTGGTGGCTCTTTTTCTCTTGCCCTGCAGTCACACCAAAGCCTATGAAAAACAAACAAATAAGCAAACAAACAAACAAAATCCTCAAAACCCAAGCATCTAAATAACTCACTTTTAAAGTGAACAGTCTACATTTGGAGGTATACTCCCCCACCCTTCAATCCTCTCCTGGGCTTACAAATGGTGCAAAATCTGTCCTGCTGCCATCATCCACCTCCTCTCCACCAATATACCCCTTCTCCAAAATATACTAAAAGACATGTTTGGGAAGACAGGGGAGATTTCTTGAGGGCAGTTGGCCTTGTGGAGACTGCAGCATTTGTTCATGGTGAGTGGGTTCTTTCTTCTCTACCTGAAGCCTGGTGCTGGGGTGTGGAGAGGGAGCTCCAAGAGAATCATTTGCAGAAATTAGAGTTGCCTACAAGACAAAGAGACCAAATTCTATTCCTCAGCTGGCAGTAGATTACTGAACAACCTCTAGTGTCTAACTAAGCAGGAAAAAAAAATTGGAGGGAGATGGCAGGCCAGAGAGAGGAAGTAGGGGGCAGGAAGATAGTCCGCACACCCATTACTTGGAACTAGATGCTTTTGTGAGTTCCCTGAAGGTCAAGTGAGCATCTCAGACAATAGGGACGTTTGAGCTTTCTTATTTAATTGTCATTCTAGTTAGGAGGGCTACCTGCCAGGCAGGAGCCTTCAACACTAGTAAGCTAGTATGCGTGCTCTGGGTTGATATTCACATAAATATTTAACAGCTGGACAGCATGGCTGCTGTTTAATTAGAATGTACACGATTCACAAACAACTTTGGCAACAGGACTGCTGATTATCACTCTGATAGTCATTGCTGACGGCTGTGGAAGAGTAGAACCAGAGCCCTATCTCTTACATCAGATGTGCAAGGTTTTATCCACTTGCCCCTCTAACTCCCTTCTCCACCCTTCCCTGTGCTGCTCTGGGATGTTTACTCCTAGGGCCTGTCAGCAGGCTCCCTTGCCTTCTGGCTTCCAGCTGGGTCTGGGCCACAGGAGACACCAGCAAAGATCAGAGGATAGGAGGTAAGAAAGACGTTTATTAACCTCCAGCCCACCATCCCAATCCCTCCCCAATGGGCTCTGGTTTTACAATAGCCTCATTCCTCTTCCCATGACCACAGCCTTCAAGCGGCTCCTCTCCTATGGTTAACCATTTCTTCCTCATACTCCTTCCAGCCCAGTAGTGGTAAAGTTTCCACTGACTATCCCTGGGTGCTTCCACAGTCCTGCTTGGTTCCCTTAATCTTATCCACTCCTCTGTCAGCAGTACTATATCAGAGTCTCTTCAATTACTTTTTTTGAATGTGGAGTCTGTTTCCTCTCTGGACTCTGATCTTCAGACAATTCTGTAGTGAGGAAGTACGTGCCATCCTTCCCCCCCCCCCAAAGAACTCCCACTTGCTCTTCACAAGAGAGCCTACTTTTGGAAATCTGCCTTACAGAGGTCATCAGTGGCCAGTCACTGACAGCCACCTCAAGGAGGACTATAAACAAGGCCAATCAAATTAAGGCCCTTGTCCCATTCCTTTTTGCCCACTCCAATACGCTAGACGCTAAAAGAAGGATAAAGCGTATTAGAGTCTCTGATGTGATCCAATGAGCATATATCTCTCACTGCCTGGATTCTAAACAAATTAAGAAATTATACAAAGAACTAGATAGATAGATGGTGGCCAAAATATTACCTTTCTTGTGTTAAAGACTAAGCTGAGGCATATAGCTCAGCAAAGGCCAATAATTAACTGAACTCCAGAATTAGGCAGACTCACCACCCAGTGAGAGTAGTTCCAGTCCCCAGCGGCCTGCAGACATGGGTCCTGCCCTGGTAAGACTTAAAACAAGAAGCAGAGGGGAACTGCTGCTTCCTGTGGGCAGGTTCTCTCCCAAGAAAAATGAGAAGAGGAAAAGGAGTCAGTCAAATATATACAGCCTATTCCCAAATTTACAAAGCAAATAAGTCACTCCACTTTTTGTGGACAGAGTAAATAAACAGAGACAGTCACAGCAATTGAGCTCTCTCATTTTGAAATAAAATGTGGATGGTGGAAAAACCTCCCCCCTAGTAAGGAGAAGTATTTTTGTGCTAGATTTCACCCCCTACTTCTACTCTAAGCAATTGAGTTTTCAACCTAAGTCTGGAGTAGGGGAAAGGGGAAGATAAAATTTATACTGAATTTAAGGTTGAACCTTTTAAACTCCAAATGGATCATAGACCTAAATATAAGAGTGAAAACTATAAAACTTTTAGAGGTAAACATAGGAATAAATCTTCATGGCCTCAAGTTAGGTATAGCCTTTTTAGATACAACACTAATAGCATAACCAGCCAAAATAATATATATATATATATATATATATATATATATATATATATATATATATATATATATATATCAGATAAATTGGACTTCTGCAAAATGTAAAACTTTTGAGCTTCAAAGGGCACTAATAAGAGAGTGGAAAGAAAACCCATAGAATGGGAGAAAATATTTGAAAATCATATTCCTGATAAGAGTGTATTCAGAACATATAAAGAATACTTATAGTTCAATAAAGAGACAAATAACCCAACTTAAAAAATGGCAACAGATTTGAATAGACATTTCTCCAAATAAGATATATAAGTGGCCCATAAGCTCATAAAAAGATTCCCAATGCCACTAATTATTAGGGAAACGGCAATCAAAACCACAATAAGATGCCACCTGCCACCTCATATTTACTAGGATGACTATAATAAAAAGACAACAACACACAACAAGAATCCTCATATCCTCTGGTAGAAAGGTAACATGGTACGGCTGCTTTGGAAAACTGTCTAGCTGTTCGTCAAAGGGTTAAACGTTTATCCACTCAAAAACCTGTACATAAAATTTTGAAGCAACACTACTTCTAATAGCCAAAAAGTGGAAACAAACTAAATATTCATTAACTGAGGAATGGATAAAATATATTATTTGGCAATAAACAGAAATGAAATACTGATGCTTCCTACACATGAATGAATCCCAAATGCATTAAGATATCTATCTACCTACCTATCAATCTATTTATTGAAGGAGAGGCCAATACAGCAGGTGAGCAAGAAAATGTTGAGTGCAAAGTTCTACTTCAGAGATAAGCTCTGAATGCTATAGAACACAACAGAGGTAGAGAATCATGGGGTGGATGATATTTTGGGTGAACTTGGAAGAGTGAGTAGGCACTAACTAAATGATGAGGATAAAGAAAGAGCTTTCCTGGTAAAGCAAACAGCATGTGGTGAATGCAAAGATAAAAAATGAATTCAAAAATATATTTACCAAGTGCCTATTTGGACTAGATACATTGGAAGTACTGGGATTCCACAGTATAAAAGATTATGATAACCTGACCAGGCAGTGGCGCAGTGGATAGAGCATCAGCCTGGGATGCTGAGGACCCAGGTTTGAAACCCCAAGGTTGCTGGCTTGAGTGTAGGCTCACCAGCTTGAGCACGGGGTTGCCAGTTTGAGTGTGGGATCATAGACATGACCCCATGGTCATTGGCTTGAACCCAAGGTCGCTGGCCTGAACAAGAGGTCACTGGCTCAGCTGGAGCCCTCCAGTCAAGGCACATGTGAGAAAGAAATCAATGAACAACTAAGATATACCAACTATGAGTTGATGCTTCTTATCTCTCTCCATTCCTGTCTCTCTCCCTCTCTCATCAGAAAGAAAAAGATTATGATAAAAGCTCTTGGGCCTCATATCCACATTGGCCCAATCAGCCAATGATAAGGATAAGAAATAGGGTAATGAAATAACGTGGCTTCTGAGCATATACTCCTGGGGAAAGGCAGGTGGATTTTCTAGAGGAGCCGGATCCTCACTATGTGTCCCATTGGGGCTGAGAGGGTAAGTGTTTTGTGTCCCAGGTTCTGTTGGGATCTGCACAGACTTGACAGTTTTTCCTGGGTCTCTTTCAGGTTACACACCCCTAACTGTACTGAGCTGCATCTCCTTTTCTTTGCTCCTAGTCCAGGCTGAGCCCCCAAAAGATGGACAGTGAGAGACTGGCCAGGGCAAAGGTTGCTCTGAGTCTGAAGGAAGCAGAGAGGAGGGTGCAGCTTCCAAAGAGTTTGGCCTAGGGACAATTGGGCTGGCCCCAGAGGAGGCAGAGAAGATATGGAAGACAGATGCCTAGTATTAAAGGCACCCTGTTAGGCAGCTCAACTCTGCCTCAGAGTCATTTCCATGAAATTACCACTCTGAGGCACTAATAAAGTGATCTGGGAAACAACGGGTATTTTGCATAATTCTTTGTAAGCCTGAAGCAAGTGGAGACCAGGACTGATTCCCTTGTACCTCTCTAGAATAAAGGTTTGTGGCTAAATGTCATTGAAGGAGCAGAGACTGAGAGACACCTGGAGGCCCCCCTGTGGAGGAGTCACCCCTAGGGAACCTCTGGAGTTGCCCTGAAGGAGAAGAGACATTAGGTTTTGGAGTTTTGCTCCAAAATTAGCCTATATCTGAGAGACAGGTTAACAAGAGCATCTCCCCGGCTCTGGGTTCCTTCCTTCCACCTAGGCTAGGACATGCTCAAGCCTTATTCACATTTATGAAGTTCTCCCTCACCTCTCACCTACCTCAGAGGTCACATTATGTCTCTTTTCATTTGTTTATTTTTACTGATTGATTTTAGAGAGAGAGATGAATGGGGGGAGGGGAGAGAAATACCAATTTGTTCCACTTGTTTATGTATTCACTGGTTGATTCTTGTATGCGCCCTGACCAGGGATCAAACCTGCAACCTTAGCATGGTTGGACACTGCTCTAACCATCTGAGCTACCAGGCCAGAGTTTCACGTTATCTCTTTATTCCCCTTCACAGTAAGGCATCTAGAAAGACTTTGCATTGGCTAGGTTCCCTGTTTGCATAAAAGTCATCAAACCTGAAACCAATTCCTTATTTTCCTGGATCCTCTGTAGGATTTAACACTCTCTTTTGAAAACCTCTTTTCTTGGTTTCTGTAACACTATCCACTCCTGGTTCTCTTTCTACCTCTCTGGTTTCTCTGAATCCATCTTTTTCACTGAATTCTCATCCATGCTTCAGTGCTTCTCGTCTTGGGTTCTGTCCTTGGCTCACTTTCCTTTTGCTCTGGGTGATCTCATCCATTCCTTTGGTTTTCACCAATCCAGCCCATGCTAATGACTCCCAGCTCTATCTGTTTCTGAGCTTCCAGCCTCTGTCTTGTCCTGCTGCCTGGATATACCTTGGTTCCTCAACTCAATATTTACATAATTGAGCTAATGATCAATTTCTTCAAATTTTCTCCTGTAATATTCTTCCGCTCAGTTGGTAGTAAGAATATTTTACTCATGTACAAAAATAAGAAATCGAAGCAGCATTCTTGCCAATCAATCTCTGTGTTTAATGTCAATGTCAACTTAACATCTCTAATTCCCTCTGTCTACCTCCTTAACTCCCACCCCGATTCTTGTCATCACTAATTTAGTTCAGGCCTCATTATCTCTTCTATGGATTTTGCCATAGTTTGCTAACAGGTCTCTTTGCATCTCATTGTTCCCTTCCTCTGTTTATTAAAATGAAGGCTTCTATGACTATTTTAGAAAGAATTAGATCTGTATTTTTATTTTGTTCATATAGCAGTGCTGTTGAGGCATTTTTGTTTTGGATTTAGATTTCTTTTAACTTATGACAGCCAAAGCAGTTACTGCTGTAATGGTTAGCCAAATGCATTCTTAAATTCAGTCTATTACTTATGCAAACACAAACTGCCCACCCTTAAGAGTCATGTCTAGTCTGCTTTAGCCCTTAGGTCAGTGCAAGGAATGTAATAATAGCTAGTCAGCTACATTCTGTGGAGAGCTGGGTGTCACAGCTCATCCCTGATGAAACATCTAGTTATGCTGGACTGGTAGTCATGGAAACACAGCTGATGATGTGAACATATGGCCTAGAGCCTCTGTCTCTTACATTCTCAGTGAGGGAGGGGAGCTGGTTCTTGAGAACAATGTGACAATGTCCTATATTATCTGTCATGCTTACGGGATGAAGGGGAGAAGAGGTTGCTGTGGAAAGGGCTGAGTTGGGGGTGCTGTGAGGAATTAGAACTTAGAGAGCTCTGGTCCCCTGTGAACAGACACTGAGTGAGGCCTGAGCACCTAAAATGTGTGCAGATGGACCTGGGAGGGTGGAGGATTGGTGAGGAAGATGTAGGGCAACAAATTAACGAATGCTCACTGCGTGCCAGACACTGTATGGTAGATAATAACAATAGCCTTTATTTAAGTGTTTTTATTTATTTATTCATTTAGAGAGGAGAGAGATAAAGAAAGGGGGTTGGGGAATAGGGAGCATCAATTGCCATATGTGCCTTGATCAGGCAAACCCAGGGTTTTGAACTGGGGACCTCAATATTCCAGGTCAACGTTTTATCCACTACACCACCACAGGTCAGGCCACAGCAATATTTTTTGAGTACATGATAAGTGCAAGGTACTTTACATTGTTACTTCATTTAATTCATAGAAAATCATATGAGGATGATCACATTATTTTCCCAATTTTTCAGAAAGGGAAACTCTAAACAATTGTCCAAACTCATGCAGCAAGTAAGTGGTAAGCCCAGGCTTGAACCCAGGGTTGTCTATCTCTAAAATATCTGCATAAACCTAGTCTCTACTATCTGTCTACTATAACAACTGCTTTGGATATGTTCTTTTGTTAAAGTAAGTTGTATTGGTATTAGATATCATACCAAGCTTATAAGATATAATTAATACAAGGCACTTGTCTAAAATATCCTCATATAGAGTAGAGGAGAGTCTTTTGAACCTTAAATTATATTAAAACATTATTCTCATGATAATTTGGTGAGGTAGCTAAAATTATTTCTGTTTTAAAAATAAGGAGTCTCATGCTCAGAGAAATGAAGTTATTTGCCCAAGGTCACATGCCTGGTGGCAAAGAGGGAACAGAAACCAATAGGTGTCACTCAAAGCCTGTGCTCATCTATTACCTATTTTGCTTTAGGGCCAGGCAAGCTACCTCTCCCTGTCCACTGTGGCTTCCGTTGCCATATTGGGTTGACTCTAAAGCCCACTCCTCAATCTGACTGAAAGAAAGGTTCATGTGTCCAACCAACTGCCTTCTCAAAGTCACAGCAAACTTGGTCTGCCCAGACCAAAATAACCACCTTCACAACTAGAAAACCCAAAATGGTCAAAGTCAAATTAAAAATCTTTTCCTCCATCCTGACCTGTGGTGGTGCAGTGGATAAAGCATCGACCTGAAATGCTGAGGTCACTAGTTTAAAACCCTGGGCTTGCCACGTCATGGCACATACAACAAGCAACAAGCAAGTGAAAAACAACAAAATGAAGCAAATATTAGTTGATACTGTCGCTCTAGCCCCCCTCATAAAGTCAATAAGTAGACCTGTAGTGGCGCAGTGGATAAAATGTCAACCTGGAAGGCTGAAGTTGCCAGTTAAAAATTCTGGGCTTGCCTGGTCAAGGTACATATGGGAGTTGATGCTTCCTGCTTCTTCCACCCTTCTTTCTCTCTCTCTCTAAAAAAAAAAAAAGGGGGGGGATAATTAAAGCAAAAATAAAATCTTTTTTAAAAAGTAAGTTTAAAAATCTTTTCCTCCAAAAGCTACTCCTCCTCTCATACCCAATCTCAGTAAATAACACCATAATTCACCCCGTGGCTCATAACAGTAACACAAACTTCATCCTTAATATACCCTCTCCCTTCCCTCTTTCATGTCTAACCCATCATTGAGTCCTAATGGTTCTGTCCCATTGGTCTATTCTTCCCACTACCCTGACCCACGTACGTCATTGCCATCTTTCATCTGAATTATTGCAAGAGCTTCCCAACAGGATTTCATGCCTCTGCTCTTGTGCCCTTCCAATCCAGCCTTTACTGTAGCAAACTCTTAGTACAACTCTTTTCCTTAAGTGATTTCCTATGACTTTTTGGAGAATGTCCAAAATCTTTAACATGGCTTATATGTCATGTTGTAATCTGTTTTGTGCTCTCTTTTCCTTCACATCATCTGTCACTTTTATGATTAACTATTGCATTACTTATTTGTATGATTATTGATTTGATGTGTCTCTATGTTCGAGTCCAGTCCCTGCATTCTAGTCCTCACTCTGTCATTCATTGTCTGTTCTGGCTTGAGCAAGAAGCAAGACTATTGCTCTTGTGCCAGTCTCTATTGTTTGTCTTTGTTTGTGTGTCCGTGTCCTCCACTGAACTCTGAGTTCCTTTGGGAAGAACTTGACTAGAAACCAAGTCTGTCTGACCTCAGAACCTAAATTTCCCAATTCTTGCAGAAGGACAAAAATTAGGAAAGGAATTGCGTAGATGAAGAAACTAAAGCCCAGAGTAGCAGCGTGATTTGCCTGACATCACACAGAGCCAGAACAAGAACTGTAACCTCTGGCTCTTAGTCAGGGGCTTGTTCCTTCAGCCCACAGCCTCTCAAGCAGAGCACCTGGCAGAGGAAGTGGCGCTGAAAAAGCGTTTGCCACTCCTACCTTTAGTGTTGGCAGCACGACTACTGCCCTTTGTGGGTTCTCTGGGCCTCTCTTCCCAACTCACATCTGTGTTACAGTTTTGCTCCAAATGGGCTCCGCAGGTTATCCTCACTAGTCCAAGGCAGAACTGTTCATGGTTCTGACTCCAAGGGACCATCTGAGTTTCAGGTTATCACCTTGCAGTCATTGATGTAACTTTCCTTGGCGCCCACATAGGACCCTGCTACCACATAGAGCACCTTTGGGCATATTACAAGCAGGCAGCTCTTCAGGTGGACAAATTGTGAACTGAGTTGTCCTAGAAGCCCACATTAAACAGCCTTCCTTCCTCCACCAGCTGAGCCTAGGCTGGGAGCCCTGTGCTGCCTCCTCTGCAGGGTGCCTGCCTTCAGGGCACAAACTGCCCCACCAGAAGCTGCAGCCCACCATTAGTTCTTCCCCTCCTCTGCCCACTTCTTTTATCCTGTGCAATTTGTCCAAAGCTTATTTATCACCTACTTGTTAAGATCCTCACTTCCACATCTGTGTTTCCATACCAACCTCTTGAATCACAGCTCTTTCCGTCCTGGAGTTTATAACTTAGGGAAAGAGACAGGGAGAAAAATCTGAGGTGATTCTGGACAATCAGAATCAGTCCTGGGCACGTGAATGTGTTACTGCAAGAGCCTCATCACAGGCCTTCACGCCTCTGCTCTGCGTACTTCCAACCCAGTGGTCACTGTAGCAACCCCTTACTATAACTCTTTCCCTTAAGTGATTTCCTACAACTCTCTGGAGACTGTCCAAAATCTTTAACAGGGGTCAACCAGGATGATGGGGGAAGGGACCTAAAGAGCAGCAGTAGGTAAAGGAGAACCAGGGGACTGGACTGAAGGTCAGGAGGGTTTAGCCTCTTCCTTCCTTGATGTGTGACCTTGGGCAGGTCTTGTCCCTTTGTGGGGCCACACTCTTCTTGGAGGTGGTCCACGAAGTTGGCGCCAGTGACAACTAGGATCTCAATCAGTGTGGACCTACCATGACAGGCTCTGTAAGGGGGTGTATTAAACAAGAGTAGTTTCTCCAGTGTGGTACACATAGCTCACAGACAGTGTATACACATACATCTTATGCGGCCTCTTAGATGATCTTAGGTGGTTAGAAGATGAATACTTTCAACTCTAGTGGTTATGTATTTTTAAATAAAGTACAGGCCCTGGCCAGTTTGCTCTGTAGATAGAGCATCCATCTGGTGTATGGACATCCCAGGTCCGATTCCCAGTCAGGGCACACAGGAGAAGTAACCATCTGCTTCTCTTCCCCTTCATCTTTCCCTTTTTCTTCCCCTACTGCAGGCAGTGGCTCAGTTGGTTCAAGCATCAGCCCCAGGCACTGAGAATAGCTTCATTGGTTGGGGTGCCTGCAGGAGTCTATCTCACTATCTCCCCTCCTCTCATTTAATAAACAAACAAACAAATAAATAAAGTACAGTATATTAGGGAGAATATATTTTGTAGGAAATCATTTTTGTTAGACTCTTAGAAAAAGTATTCATTAACTAAAAGTGCATGTGGCCTTTAGATACAGCAAAATACACGAGGTTGTTATGTAAATGACCAGTACTTGGGCAGTGTGGATTTAGAGTACATTCTATTTCCCCGGAAGACACAGGGGAACATCTTTCATCATGGCTCCTTTTACACCTTTTCTGTTGTGAAACTCAATTTCATTGATCTTTCTGTCGGCAGGTTATCTGTTCTCCTTTGCTCTGGATCTGAGTTCCTTCCTACTTTAAATGATCATTTCTTTGTGGAGTCTTCTACTGTGAGCTGTGGGAAGTGGAAAGTGGTGAGGTACCATTAAATACAAAGAACATACAAAATTAGAGAACTTAAAAGCACACATCTGGTGAGCAGGGACTGATGTTAGGTAGTCCTTCATAACTGATGAAGCAGTTTTGCCATTTAATATCTTTTTTTAAATTTATTCATTTTAGAGAGGAGACAGAGAGTGAGAGAGAGAGAGAGAAAGAGAGAGAGAGAGGAAAGGGGGAGGAGCTGGAAGCATCAACTCCCATATGTGCCTTGACCAGACCAGTGCCGGGTTTTGAACTGGCGACCTCAGTGTTCCAAGGTCGAAACTTTATCCACTGCGCCACCACAGGTCAGGAGAACTGACGCGGGTGAGGAAGGCCTGGAGCTCCAGGACCTGAAGCACGTGACCCTGCCTGCCCTCGTTACCCTGCGCACCTCACCCGCCAGCCGGCCGCCTGCCGCCGCCCGGCCCAAGCCCGCTGGTTTATGGCTCCCCGGCGGCGCGGTGGGAGGCGGGGGGAGCGCTCAGGAGGCGGTCTGCGGGTCCCGGCCAGGTTGGGTCGCTTGCAGAGCCGCTTCCGCCAAGTTGACTTGGCTTTTCACAAGCTTAAAGCTCTGTGTGCACAGCCTGTTAGCACCCTTGTCAGCAGGGTGGGCGGCAGCGGGCGACCAGGTGGCAACGTGGTGGCCCCCGGCGCCCTCACCCCGCGCGCCCAGCTCTGTGCCCTGCTGGAGTCACGCAGCCTAGCCAGTCTCCCGGCTCGTGGGCAGGAGTGGGGCGACAGCTCCGCGCCGCTGGCCCGCTGACGCCCGCCCGCCTGGGCTTCAGCTCTCCCCAACCCCTGCTTCTGTCCTCTGTCCTCTCTTTACTGTTACCTGCGCGCTTGGCTCTGTGAGCAAAAGACTTTGATTTGGTCAGTTCTGGGTTTCCCCAAGCTGGAGGCCGATGGGAAGTGTTGGGAATTGTGGCAGTAGGTGGTTCCCTGGACACACAGGCAGTCAGCAGGTTTCTCTTAAAAAAAGAAATGAACAAGTTGCCGGGGGAGCGGGGTAACCTCCCTCACCTTCTTAATTACATAAATAAGATAGATACCCAAGACAGAAAAACGTGAGAAAAACAGAATAGCATGAAGGAAAAATACAAAAATTATTCTAATCATCCCTCCCAACCCAAGGACAATCACTGTTAACATGAGTGTCTGTCCTTTATGGTTTGTATTTTTTAAGCCTATAATAGCATATGTTATGTTCTCCATCCAAAAAAAAATGCATCCAAATAGTTTACTATTTGATAGGGTTTTTGTTGTTGTTTGGTTGGTTGGTTTGTTTTTATTTTTCTTGTTAGCAGCAAATCATGAACGTTTTCTGTGCCTAACAAAATTCTTCCACGGTGTGATTTTTTTTTTACAATGTGATTTTTAGTGATTATGCAGTATCTCATTAAAGTATATTATAATTTATTTAACTAATATTCTTTTTTTGTGTGACAGAGACAGAGAGAGGTTCAGATAGGGACAGACAGACAGGAAGGGAGAGAGATGAGAAGCATCAATTCTTCATCGCGGCACCTTAGTTATTCACTGATTGCTTTCTCATATGTGCCTTGACTAGTGGTGGGGGCCTACAGTAGAGCGAGTGACCCTTGCTCAAGCCAGTGACCTTGGGTTCAAGCTGGTGACCCTTGCTCAAACTAGATGAGCTGGTGCTCAAGCTGGAGACCTCGGGGTTTCAAACCTGGGTCCTCTGTGTCTCAGTCCAGCGCTCTATCCACTGTACCACTACCTGGTCAGGCTTAACCAATATTCTTGTTTGGCATTTTAGTGATTTCCTTTTTTTTCCCTACTACAACAATTCTGTGATGATTATTTAAGAACTTTTTTCTGCATTACCTCTAATGTAGAATACCTTAAATTCTTGGAAGTAGTATTACAGAGTCAGACTGTATGCACACTTTGAAAGCTTTCCTCCAGCAGTTCTATGGTGGTTTTAAAACATAATTTTATTTAATGTAAAAACGTTAGCCTGACTTGTGGTGGCGCAGTGGATAAAGCATCCACCTGGAAAACTGAGATTGCCAGTTCAAATCCCTAGGCTTGCTTGGTTAAGGCACATACAGGAGGGGACTACTACAAGTTGGTGCTTTCCACTCCTTCCCCCCCCCTTCATTCTCTCTAAAAAGAAAATCAATAAATAAAATCTTTAAAAATAGTGCTTCTTTAAAAACAAACAAACAAGCACACATAACAGGAGAGCAATAATAGTAAATTCCTGAAAAGATATATCACCTACAAACTCTCTTCTCTGACAAAACAGTTGTTTCCATTTGTTCATGTTCCTGATCACATACAAAGAGAATTTTTCATGATTGTGTTTAGACCTACTATAATTTCCAGAAATGCATACTCATATAAGCCACAGCGTCTAGCAAAAAGTGACGAGAAAAGACTCACACCAAAATTTAGCAAAATGGGCTGCAGTCCTGCTAGACTCGTTGGACTGGAGCTGAAAAAGTATTCTGGATCTAAGGCAGTTTTCCAGAAACCATTGGACTTCTGGGTCTTCACTCTAACACTATGCCATTTAACTAAGTCAGCTACTCTTTGTATTTTTGCTTCTTTTTCATGTCTACCTCTTTTTTCTCCATTTACCTGGCTGACTTCCTCATACTCTACTTTGTCTCTTTTTTCAGTCTAATATTTTCTGGCTCCTGATAACACACGTGTTCACTGCCTCTCATTCCTGTACTTGACCTCATGGTCTAAGTATCTTTTATGTTTTAGCACCTGATGTGGTTTGCCTGAGCCTCTTGGTATTCCCCAAAGAATGAAAAACCTATTGGCCCAATTCACCTTCTTTGAGCAGAATTTTGCAGCAAAGTATCTCAGAAGATGTTATCTACTCTGGCTCAGTGCCCACCCCAGAGCCAATCAGTTGCGTGGAAAGGAGGGGTCATAGAGCTACATGGCACAGAATATTGTTGTTTAGGGCTATTCTGCTCAGCAGGTGCTCAGGAGATTTGGTTTCTTAAAAAGGGATAATGGGCCAGACCAGGTGGTGGCGCAGTGGATGGAGCGTCGGACTGGGATGCGGAGGGCCTAGGTTCGAGACCCCAAGGTCGCCAGCTTGAGCGTGGGGCCCATCTGGCTTGAGCAAAAAAAGCTTGTCAGCTTGGACACAAGGTCGCTGGCTCCAGCAAGGGGTGGCTCGGTCTGCTGAAGACCCGCGGTCAAGGCACATGTGAGAAAGCAATCAATGAACAACTAAGGTGTTGCAATGGCAACAAAAAACTAATGATTGATACTTCTCACCTCTCTCCATTCCTGTCTGTCTGTCCCTATCGGACTCTCTCTCTGTCCCTGTAAAAAAAAAAATAAAATAAAAAATCTTGCCTGGGAACTTATTTGGTAATGCTGGTGAAGGTGGAGTGCTTTAGTTGAGGTGAGGATAGGAACTAAGAGCTTTATGTGGTCAGCACCCTATCATCTGGTAGAAGATATTTCCTGCTTTCCAGCTGTCCAGCACCCATGTCATCTGGCAATTAGTCCCCCAAGTCTTCTGTTTGGGGGACTCCCCATATGTATGTAGACTTGGGAGATAGTTTCCATCTCGCAATAGGAAGCCAAAACCCCAGACCCTTCAGCCCCACCTTCCGCTTTCTTACAAAACCTGAGACATGTGATTTAGGTACAGGCAATCAGGAATTCTGTCCTATGGTTTTGAATCATGAGTAAGTGACAGTGTAGGGGTGATTGGAGGTCATTGTCCTCTCAGCACAGTGCCACATGCACCTGATTGTTCTGGCTCTGTGACCTGTGGTGTGGTTCCAGTTGCCTAGCCCTCTGGAATTCTCTAGTTTCCTTCCTGTTTTCAGAACGTGGTTGTTGAGACATACAACCATTGATTCTGCGAGCCTCTGAATTTTGTTTTTTGGTTTTTTTTTCAGTGCTTTGACTTTTTGCTTATGATAGGGTTAATTTCTCTGGCTCAGGACCTCATACCCTGACTAGTACATACCCTCCCTAGCAGTCCCACAGACAATTCTGCAGAACTTCTAAGGTTGCAAGTAGCATAGTTTAAAATTTGCTGCCTTAGGACAAATCCCTTGGAATGGAATTAAGGGACAAAGGTACAAATAGTTTAAAGTTTCTTGATAATTATTGCCAAAGAGCGTTCCAAAAGCATTGTGTAAATTTACTTAACCACAAGCACAGGGCATTATCATTGTTTTAATTTTTGCTAGTATAAATGGCAGGAAAATGGTCCCTTTAAGTGTATTAATTTGCACATACTTGAGAATATTAAACCAAACACTTTTCCTTTTGTTGATTTATGGTTATATTTCTATTTATGGCTGTTTATTCAAGCTTTGGTTTTTCTTTTCCTGATATGAACTTCCTATAATTTAGATATTCATTCTTTGAATGTTACTGAAAACATTTTTCTTTATCTGTTTTTCTTTTTGTTTCCATCTTTTTATTTTATTATTTTTGTATAGTAGCTTCACATTTTTATGAAGCAAAATCTGTTCATCTTTTCCTTTGTGGTTTCTTCCTTTGCTTAATGCTTTAAAAGTTATAATTCCTCCAAAGATCTGATAGTCAATTCAATTTCCTGCCAGTTTTCCTGTGATTTGACTTTTATATGTTTAACTCTTTAATCTGCCTGAGATATATTTTTGAGTATCATATAAAGGTATGAATCCAAATGATCACACTGGCTTTTAGATGGATATGCTTTTGTGAATAAGCCAAGCCTCTGAATTTTTTTTGTTTTGCTTTGTTTTGGGTTCCAGTAATGCAAGGAACATTGTCCAGAGAGCTGGGGCTTGTTATTGAAATAAATGTGAGTAAAATGGAGAAAGAACAGGAGACAATTGACAGAGAAACAACGAGACAGAGAAAGAGAAGACTGAAACAGAGACAAAAAGCTGATACAGGGGCTAAAATAGAAACAAAGAGTTAAGATCAAGAAGCCATGGGAGAGAAACCAAGGTCTAGTGGAGGGGGAACTTCGGAGGTCTTAGGCCTGCAGCCTAGATTGGTGACCACTGAGGCTGTGGGAGTGACTGACAGAGGCCAAGATAACATCACGGGCTGCAATGGAGGATCTCTCTCCACCATGGCTGCCCCAACCCAGCGTTAGCCTATCCCATGGATTTGGGGAAGCAATCCATTTAGGGACCCCGATTTCCGCTTCATTCTCCAGTTGGCTCCAGGGCAGAGGATCTCAGGGGGATAGGGGAAAACCTTTCTTTTGTCCTATTGATTGTCTTCCTTCTTTCTGGTCTGGCTTCAAACAAGCATTCAAGGAAGACTGAGATCCTGAAGACTAAGCACCCAAAATGGCCAGCTGTGGAAGCTGTAGTGAAACAATCTCAGCCTGGCTCTGAAGCCCCATTCTTATCCTGATCAGAGGGGTTAAGTAACCGTGCCCATCAATACGAGATTCAAACCCCGGTTCTATTCAATTCTAAATCTTGTAGTTATTTCACGTGCATTAAGATATTGGGCTTATTCTGTATTTCCATTAGGAATTGTTCTCCCCAGAATGCCTTTTATCACTGCTTTCCCATATGTTATCTTCCCATCACTTCAAGAAACAGGGCTATTTATTGCCTCTGATTTTCTATAGCTCTGGCTTCCTTTGGCACTGAGACCTTACTTATAATCCTAGTTTCTACTCTTACCTAAATATTGTGATATTTTTGTTTTGCTAAATATTGTGATATTTTTGTTTCGTCTTCTCAACTGAATTATAACTTGGGACTGCATTTTACCCATTTGGACTTCCTGCATTATATGATGCTGTGGTGCCCAATTATTGGTCCATTTATTCACTCGAGAAATATTTTTCAGATCAATTTAAATAGGTTGCTGTTTTGTAGCATGGCCCCAGGTGTTGGCATGCTCCAGTCACAGAAAGGTATGAACCAAAAACAGTCTAATGCTGGTTCCTGGCATGAACATCTGTACAGAGGGGTCAAAGAGGAAATGTCTTCTTCTGCTCACTAGTGTACTTTCAGGCCTGGACCTTGGTGATTGTGACTCGAAAATATGATCCCCTTTTTGCAAAACTTTTATCAAAATTATATCTTTAATAGGTATATAACTGGCATATATCTTGCTTTGGATTCAGCCAGCCCTGGAATGGAATTCAAATTCTACTTCTGTAAACTTGAACTAGACTCTTCAGCTCTCCAAGCCTTCTTACCTGTGAAGTTGGGATGATAGCTGCAGGGCACATAAGACAATGTATACAGAAAGCTCTTTTACAGGGAGATTTCATAGGAAGGGGGAGATGTTATTTACTGTAATGAGAGCTTCAATATCCCCAAGTGTGAGTTTGGGCCCTTCAACAACCTTCCCTGTCTTTTGTTCTTCTTTAAATTTTTTTCTATTGATTTGAGAGAGAGAAAAGAAAGGAGAGAAAGAAGCATCAACTTGTTATTTCACTTAGTTGTGCACTCATTGGTTGCTTCTCATATGTGCCCTGACCAGGGATTAAACCTGTGGCCTTGGTGTGTGAGGATGACACTCCAGCCTGAGCCATCTGGCCAGGGCCTTTTGTTCTTTTTATCTACCTGGTTAATTAATGCATTATCTATACCTTTTAAAGCTCTAGGTGGCCATTGATATACATTTTTTGGACACCTTGCAATTTGCAGCATTGTAGTTTGTAGTGTTTGTAGTAATGATATCTAACATTATAAAAATATAAATGTTTCTGAAGTAAATGACTCTTAAATAAGTCTCTGAGTAAAATTTATTCACGTTCATGTTAAAGAAGTTTTTACTTAATTAATTTGTTTTAGTTAATTTGTTTATCTTTACATGGTTCAAAATTCAAAAAGTGCCAAAGAGTATATACTATAGTCTCCCATTTTCTTGTCTATCCTTCTAGAAATTATCTAGATTATTACAACCAAATACACATTTATATATTCTCCCTCTTTTACTCAAATGTTACTGTATTATACATTCTTTTTGGTATCTTGCTTTTCTCATTTAAATCAATCTTAAAGATTGTTTGAAGTTAGGAATTCCTCTTTTTAAATTTATTTTGCAAAACAAATAAATAAAGTAAAATAAAAAAATTTTTGCTGCATAGTATCATTTTATAAATGTACCTTGATTTATTTGCCCAGCCCCAAATTAATGTATATTCAAATTGTATCAACTTCTTGCTATCATAAATAACGCTTTGGTAAATAGTCTCATATATGTGATTTTTCATATGTGTGAACATAGCTGTTAAATAAATTATTAGAATCATACTTGCTAGGTCAAGCACATGAGAGTTTGTATTTTGCTAAATGTTGCTTACTCCCAAAGATGTTTATATATTGGTTGGGATTCCCTCAGAAAAGCCTATCTCTGTGTCAGTGATTCTAGTGCAAGTAGTATATTTGGTAGTTGTACGAAACACTAGAAAGCAGAGGGATAGGGAAGTGACTGATACAGGGAAGGGAAAACAACCATTAAAAGGGTGTGTTATGAGGTTAGTTACTACAGTAAGTGACTGGAGCTTAATCCCACCAGGAAATTATGAGCAAAGGTGCAGAAAACTCACTTTTGGACTTTCGTAAACAAAGGTGAGGAAGCTGCATCTTCCAAGAGTCATTGGCTAAAGGCTGCTCCAGGAGCACAGAGTATGAGATGAGAGTAGGGCAGTACGTGTTAACTCTCTGGCCTGGCCTAGAATGCTGGGAACCAGAATGGACTTCCATAGTCCAGAACAGGGGTGCTCAATATGGCGATTGCGATCTACTGGTCGATCGCAAAGGAAGTGTGGGTAGATCGCATGACATTAAAAAGACATTTGGCCTGACCAGGCAGTGGCGCTGTGGATAGAGCATCGGACTGGGATGCGGAAGACCCAGGTTCGAGACCCCAAGCTCAGCAGCTTGAGCGTGGGCCCATCTGGCTTGAGCAAAAGCTCGCCAGCTTGGACCCAAGGTCGTTGGCTCCAGCAAGGGGTGGCTCGGTCTGCTGAAGGCCCGCGGTCAAGGCACATGTAAGAAAGCAATCAATGAACAACTATGGTGTCGCAATGGCAACAAAAAACTAATGATTGATGCTTCTCATCTCTCTCCGTTCCTGTCTTGTCTGTCCCTATTTATCCCTCTCTCTGACTCTCGACTCTCTCTCTGTCTCTGAAAAAAAAAAAAAAAAGACATTTGTCTTTTGATTGGCATATAGGGTAGCCCATCTGACGTCTGAACTTTTGACACCCTACACATGCGCGTTAAACCGCGCTAACTTGTTCAGTTACATTGCTGTGTAGTTAGCCTTCAATTTATTTAAACTAAATACAACAAAGGGTATAAAAATGAGTGCCGTAGCTGGTCCAAGTAAGAAGCCTAAAACCTACCACTTTCATACAGAATGGGAGGGGATTCTTTTCACTATGTCATATGCTAAGTGCGTTTGCCTCATCTGTCTGTGTGCCATTGCTATTCCAAAGAAGGGAAATGTGGAGCGGCTTTTTCGGACTGCTCATAAAAACTATGACATTGACTTTCCTCTGAAAAGAGAGCTGAGAAGGAGAAAGGTGAAAGAAGAATACACAATATTAAATAGTAATAATAGTAACTTAAATAATGATAATATAGAAGAAATAAATTTATGTTTTGCATTTTTATTGTAGGTAGATCATTTTGACTTGGTCATCTTATAAGTAGCTCGCAAGCTGAAAAAGTGTGGGCACCCCTGGTCTAGAACAATTCCACAGGCAAAGAGATAAAATTCTTAGCATACTGGGTTCCCTGAGTACATTGAAAGGTTCTAGGATATGAGCTGGACCTCATCAGCAATGAATGAGAGGATCTATCCCCCCGGATTTTTGCTCATAGTGTTCTCAAATTTGATCTTGCCAGTTGTCTAGGTGGAAAATAGTACTCATAAAAAGTAGCTTTACAGTCTTAATTTTTATGTATATTATAATTCACATTGACTTTTAAATTAACTTAAAGCTCCCATCTATCTAATATTTCTCTAACCAAAAAGGTCTCTTTCATGTTCCAGTAAATCATTATACCCTCATCATACCGTATGAGTAGGTATTACAGTTATTTTCATTTTTAAAACATTAAAGCAAAGAATAATAGTGGTAGAGTAATCTGCCCTAAACCCTTCAGTTTGTTAGTGGTGGAGATGGGATTTGATGCCAGATTTTTTACTTCAAATTTCTTACTTCACTCTTTGTTGTGCCAACATGCCCTTTGGAAAAACTTCTATCTTCTAAATGGGATAAAACACACCAGCCATTCAATCTTTCAGTGTCTTGATCTGTTAAAGGAGGAGTAGTGAACATCTACTGTTTGTGTCCCCTCAGCATCCATCCATTCTCCCCTGACAGTATCAATATTACCAGCTGGGAATTTGTTAGAACTCCCAGTTGTTGGGTTTTACCCCAAACCTACTGAATCAAAAACTCCTGGGTTGGGGCCTAGCAGTCTGTGTTTTAACAAACCCTCTAGGTGATTCTGATTCATGCTGAAGTTTGAGAAATACTGGCTTAGGGGAAGCGATGTAACTGGAGCAATCTTGCCAATAAACACCAGGGGAAACCCTGGTCAAGAGTAAAGTCATATAGAACAAACACAACTGAGAGATACAGAGAGTGAAAGAGTCCTGAAGATACCATCTGAATCTTGAAGTTGAACCAATAGCTGTATCATTTAGTTACGTGAACCAATGCATTCTTTTTTTAAAAAGAAGTCATTGTGTTTTGTTTTTTAATGTTTATTTTATTGATTTTGGAGAGAGGAAGGGAGAAAGGAAAAGAAAGATAGGAATATTGATCTGTTCCTGTATATACTCTGACCAGGGATTGAACTGGCAACCTCTAAGCTTCAAGGTGATGCTATAACCAACTGAACTCTCTGGCCAGGGAAACCAATAAATTCTTTTTATTTCAGTTGAATTGAATTTCTGTCACTGACAACCAAGCAAGTCCTGACTGTCAGGGGAAACATTATTCCTGTTTATGTTTCCAATTAAATAGAGTCTTTTTTACCACTGGTTCTCTAAATGTGGTCCCAGGATAAGCAGTCTCAGTATCACTAGAGAATTTGTTAAAAAATGCAGTTTATCAGACTCTACTCTAGACCCACTGAATCAGCATTCTGGAGATGGAACACAACAATCTGTGTTTTAATAAGCCCTCCAGGTGATTGTCATGCTCACTAAAATTTGAAAATCACTAGAATAAGACTTCTAGCCTCTCTCCCTACCCTTTATTTATTCTTCTCAATGAAGAAGGTATGAGTTATCTAATTAGTTTGGAAGGATTATCTGGGCATGCTTGGTTTAGATCCTACCTTTTTTATGTAGAAGAGGGATGCAAGAGGAGCCAGCCTGGCCCAAAGGGACAGTTGTTTTGTGATCATCTATTTGCTACCAGTTTTATGGAGACAGATCCTTATAAGATGAGGCCTGCAGATTTTTCAGCCCTGCTTGTAATTCATTGTTAACTGTATTCTGGGAACAGTGTAAGCAAGCTCATTTGATCTCATATCTAAGCCATAGCCTCCGGCCTAGTTCTTATCAACTGACATTTTGATTTCCCTCTGTTATTTTCCATGTCTGATTTCTCAATAATTGGTTCAGAACTTGGGTGAGGAAGATGGCTATTTATTGAATCCCCTAATGCCCCAACATTGACTAATTTTGGGGGGCAGAGTAGATTTCTCATGCCCCTTCCCCTTCTAACATTTAGGATGGCATGTCTCACACTATCTCTCCGGGGCTTCCAGTGCCATGTGAAGAAAACATTGTTTGTTCTCACCAGACCACTGATGTTGTACGCACGGGAGACAGAAGTATCCCATGCCCCATGGGGCACAGGAGGGAAGATTGCAATCACAAAGCATTTCCTTTCACTTCTCTCCTGAAACAGTATAATTCTGTGAGGCAGGAATCGGACTTAGAAACCATGGCATTCTAAAAGCTTCCTGAGAGTTGTCTGCCATGCCTATTATCAGGTTCTACCAGCTGTCTAACCTAAATCCATATGGCTGCATTTGAAGCACCCTTCTGTTTTGCACTCGCTCTTAGCCAAAAGGCTGAGAAGTGAGACGTACCCTTCTGTTCTGGAGGCTTATCATTTGAAAGAAAAAAGGAGTTCCCTCTTCTCTCTTCCACTCTTTGGTCTTTTCTGAGTTAATCACAAATCTTTAAAACAGCCATAGACCTGTCTGGAACTCTGTAAACCAAACCTGGGTGCTACAGGAAGCTCAATTTTCAGGGCTCAGTCTCTTTGGAACAGGAGGTGTGCCTCTCGTTGGATAGCTGCTGCAGGGATGAAGGGGACAACGCAGCCGTTACTGTTCAACCTGAGTGATGGAGGACAACATAAGAATTCTGTATATGTTGACCTGTTTCTCAGTCTTCCTGGAATAGTTAGTTCTCCCAGGTTATCTATCACTTCATTTTATACAGATCATATTTGTATAACGGCTTTACATAGTTGGAACATATATGTATAACTGTGGCTTCTGTGTTGCCGAGATCCTTAAGAATTGCTCATAAAAATAATTTTATATTTTTCTGGCTTATGATGAATAAAAATTGGACTTTGTTAAAATTAAAAATTTGCGCTCCAAAGAACACTATAATGAAGAGCCACCCAATGGAAGAATACATTTGCAAATCACAGCTCTGATAAGGGCTTAATATCCAAATTATGTAAAGAACTCTTACAGCTCAACAACAGAAAGACTAGCAGCAACCCAATTAAAAAATAGGCAAAGGCCTGATGTGTGGTTGCGCAGTGGTTAGAGTGTCAACTTGGAATGCCGAGGTCGCCGGTTCGAAACCCTGGGCTTGACTGGTCAAGGCACAAATGGGAGTTGATGCTTCCTGCTCTTCCCCTCTTCTCTCTCTCTCTCTCTCTTTCTCTGTCTCTCTTCTCTAAAAAAAAAAAAGAATAAATAAAAAATAATTAGACTAGTCATTGTTTAAAAAAATATAGGCAAAGGACTTAAATAGACATTTCTCCAAAGAAGATATGTGAATTGCAAATAAGCAGATAAAAATATGCTCTACATTATTAGTCACTAAGGAAATGCAAATCAAAACTTTAATGATATACCACTTCACACCTAAGATGGCTATAATCAAAAAAAAGGATAATTACACATATTGATGAAGATGTGGAGAAATTAGAACCTTCATACATTGCTGATGGAAATGTAAAATGGTGTAGCTGCTGTGAAATACAGTTTGATAGTGCCACAAAAGTTAAACATAGAATTTTCATTTGACCCAGAAATTCAACTCAAAAGATTTGAAAACAGGAACTCAGGTAACTTGTACACAAATATTCATAGCAGCATTATTCACAATAGCTAAAAGGTGAAAATGATCCGAATGTTCATCAGTAGGTGAATGGATAGGTAAATTATAGTATATCCTTACAGTGAAATACTATTCTGCATAAAAAAGAATGAAGCATGAATACAAGCTACAACATGGAGGAACCTTGAAACATTATGCTTTGGGAAATAAATTAGACATCAAAAGACACATATTGTATGATTCCACTGATATAGGAAAATTCTAGAGATAGAAATAAATTAGAGGTGATCTGGGATTGGAGATAGGTCCTGAGAATGGAGAATTGCAAAAAATAAATAAATAAATAAGTATGTACAGAAAAACTAAAAGAAAAGAAACCCCGCCTGTTATCGCACTACATATGTTTGCTCGCTTTTAGTTTGCATTGGGTGTAGGGGACAGGCTGTAAGCAGGCAGGGTCATTATAGCCTCAGGCTTACTTTTAATTTCTTTTTATTTTTATTTTATTCATTTTTAGAGAGGAGACACAGAGTAAGAGAGAGAGAGAGAGAGAAAGAGAGAAAGGGGGGAGGAGCTGGAAGCATCAACTCCCATATGTACCTTGACCAGACCAGTGCAGGGTTTTGAACTGGCGACCTCAGTGTTCCCAGGTTGACACTTTATCCACTGCACCACCACAGGTCAGGCCCCTAAGGCTTAGTTTTAAGACTAAGCTTTTCCCCACACCCTTGACTGTTGCATGATAGGGGGTGGTGCACTCTTATGAGGAATCCCATTTATGCCTCAGATAAGTGACTTTGAATCAGACTTCCTTATTTGTATATTGGATTAAAGGTTTTGATTTCTATACTATAAAATGGGGCAGAGGAGCCCATGCAGAAGGAGAGCAGAGAAAGGCCACGTGGAGGAGAGGAGAAGCAGCCAAAATGGTGGAGTGCTGAAGGAAAAGCCAATTTGTTCAGAGTTTGTGCAGAGAGAAGGAGATGGGGAACAGAGGTGAATAAGGTTGGTGACGTAGAAACTTTGATTCTAGGAAACTCGGATAAGTCAGTGGCTTTGGGAGCCCTGAATGGAAAGGGAAGTGTTTTTCCATTGTGTGTATTTCTTGCCCCCCGGGTGCAAGCTAGGATTAAAGCTAATAGTTCACCAGTTCTTGGCGCTGTTGTTTCATTACTGTCTGTCTGAATCAAATGCAAACATGCAGGGGCCAGGCGGCTGTGATGGTGGCCAAGGCTACTGGCTTTACAGTAGGATAACTGAATATCCTGCCAGTCATTTTTTTTTTTGTATTTTTCTTAAGTGAGAAGCAAGAAGGTAGAGAGACAGACTCCCACATGTGCCCAACTGAGATCCATCCAGCAAACCCACTAGGAGGCGATGCTCTGCCCATCTGGGGCATTGCTCCTTTGCAACTGGAGCCATTTTAGTGGTTAAGCAAGGCAGTGGTGCCATCCTCAGCATCTGGGTCAATTGGTTGCTTCTCCTGTGTACACTGACCAGGAATTGAACCTGGGATTTCCACATTCCAGGTCAATGCTCTTCCACTGTGTCAACTGGCCAGGGCTATTTTTAAAAGGTATACATGGTGGTCAAGTACAAAAGCTTGGATCTTCTGGATTCAAACATACACGCTGTCATTTACTAGCTCTGACATCTCTGTGCTGCAGCTTTTTGTAAAATACAAATAATAACAGAACCCACTTCAGATAGCCATTTGTAGATTAAATTGGATAATATGTTATAAGTGATTATTATTAGCACAGTGCCAGGCTCATGGTAAATGCTCAATGAATGATAGCTATTATATATTTATTTATATTTTATAACACTGGAATTATGCTATACATACTATTTAGTATTCCACTCTTCTTGTCTTTTGGTATAAATAAAAATTATTTTTAATGGTCAAATATTATTTCATACCATGTAGCATCATTTATTTAACCAAGTTGCGGTTATTGAATATTTATGTAGTTTTTAAGTTTTCATTATTTGACAAAATTGTTATGGTGGACATTCTCATTTGTTTCCTTCTGTCAGACGTGCTTCAAAAGGGTGGTGTGACTTTGGCCCTGCTCAGCCTTTTGGGCTTTTAGGCTTCCAAGGCAGTGCACCATGTTGAGGCCCACACTGGGAGATAGAATCTAAGTTCCAGTCATTCTTCTGTTCTATCTCTAGGCAATACTGGGACTGCTCTTTTCTATCTGGGTCTTTGCTTCCTCATCTGTAAAATGAGAGCTTTAGTAGGAAAGATCTCAGGGAGGATTTTCTGCTCTGTGATTCTCAGATGATCCCTCTGTTAAGCTGTGGATTTCTCCAGCCCTGTTGTGGCCTTCCTCACGGGTGTGTGTGCACACGCTTGAGTGTGTGTTTCAGTTTCTATTCTTAGCAGCGTGATCTTTAAACAAGGAATAGATTTGTGCGTCTGTCTCATCTCAGATGCATGCAGCTCCTGCTGGGCTGTTTCATTCTCTACTAAGGAAATAATTGGTTGATGCTCTTCCATCAACCAAGATAAGGATTGAATGCTCTCTGATTTGGGGGGTTGGCCTTCTTTTGTCCCTAGGCCTGGGCTCTATCTGACTCAGCTATAGATGAGGTCAGGGGAATCTTGGTTTCAGCACCTCCCTCCCCCCTCCACTCCCAGATCCTTTCTCTGGGATGGGCCCAGGATGGTATTTGGGCAATGGTGATTTTTAGAGATGATGAGTAACTAACATTCCAGAAGAGAGGGTCATTGTTTGTCCTGAAATAAAGAGAGGACATGAATGAGTCTACTCTCCTCTAAGAGTTCTCAGTTGTGATGTTTCAGGGTTACCTTGGATATTTAAATATACAACTTCAAATTAGTGGTCTGCAACCTCAGATATTCTTATTTATTAACTGTGGGTGGAACCCAGGTTCTTCATTTTAAGACACTACAGGGGGGTGGGGACATTGGCATATACAGTGTGCCCATAAAGTCATGGTGCACTTTTGACTGGTCACAGGAAAGCAGTGCACCATGACTTTATGGACACACTGTAGTAGTAAAATTTGCAAATTCTTTTATTATTATTATTTTTTTACAGAGAGAGAGAGAGAGAGAGTCAGAGAGAAGGATAGATAAGGACAGACAGACAGGAACAGAGAGAGATGAGAAGCATTAATCATCAGTTTTTTGTGGTGGCACCTTAGTTGTTCATTGATTGCTTTCTCATATGTGCCTTGACTGTGGGGCTACAGCAGACAGAGTGACCCCTTGCTCAAGCCAGCGACCTTGGGTCCAAGCTGGTGAACCTTGCTCAAACCAGATGAGCCCACGCTCAAGCTGGTGATCTTGGGGTCTCGAACTGGGTCCTCCGCATCCCAGTCCGATTCTCTATCCACTGCGCCACTGTCTGGTCAGGCAAATTTGCAAATTCTTAAAGCTCATCCACACCTTTGTTTCAAGGGCAACTTGTACTTAACTTTAGCCATTTGTTATAACTGCGGCCCAGTGTTACTAAATGTTTCATTTCATTTGGGGGGGGGGAGCAAACAGTAAGAAATCCAAACTGGTTTGTAAAATATCCTACTTTTAAATATCGGCAACCAATTCAAAAAGAATTTTTTTTATTGAATTTTGGGCCAAAACATATATGCTGGTCAAATCTGGCTCTTAATCTGCCCGTTGAAATCTCTTGACAACCTAAGCCAAATGATGCATTCAATGGTGCTCTTGATTGACAGCATCATACTATCATTGTGCTGTGAAGCTTTGAGGGATTTAGACAACACTTGGCTAGGTGTGAGGCAAATTGCTCTGAGTAGGGGAGTCAGGAGACCTGTATCCTGATAACAACCTGCTAGGTAACATTGTTCTTCCCAAGGTTCTAGGACAGTGGTAGGCAATCTTTTGAGCTTGGAGTGTCAGAATTTGCCAAAAAATGAGGATAACTCGGGTGGTGTGTCACTTTGAGAAAAAGAAAACGATAATTTCGTGATATTTATAGTTTAAATAACAAAAATGTTTTGGCCTACAGACCTCTGGCACAGAGTGTCTACACTACAGCAAATGTTTTATCCTCGGCTACTGCACCTGGCCGTGCAAGAGCTGAGGATGAAACGTCTTTCTTGGCATGTGGCCCCATACTTCTCTGGTATGCAGCCACATGCGGCAGCGTGTCATCGAAAATGTCTACGTGTGTCAATGCTGACACGCGTCATAGGTTCGCCATCACGATTCTAGGAGGTCATTCTTTTCATGAAGATTGATGTATTCACCTATTATCCTCCTACCTGAGAATGAAGCTTTTCAGACTAAAATAAAAATTCATCTTAAATTGGCTTGATTGACAATTTGTGCTTTTTCTTTCATATTCTCCTATATCGTCAGCGACTTATTTTTGCAGGAGGGTTTCTTTTTGCTGAAGGCTTTGGGTTATTTTCTGAGGGCAAGAAAGCAATTTGGAATAGAATGTCTAAGTGAAGTTGTGCATATGGCTTTTTGCTTGTTGAACACATGACTATGAGTTAAAAAAATAATAAAGGAATAGAATTAATATGAGAAACATCTTGAAGTAAAAAGACATTTTCTTGATAACTCAAATAAAACCCTGCAATTAAATCTTTTCTCCTCATATCTTAAGATTTTATTCACATACCATAAAATTCATTTTAAAACTGTATAAGTTAATGGTTTTTAGCATATTGACAGAGTTGTGTAACCATTACTACTATCTAATTTCAGAACATTTTCCTATCTCCAGAAAGAAACCCCATACCCATTATCAGTTACTCAACATTTCCTGTTTAGGCCTGGCAACTACTAATCTATTTTTTGTCTCTATAGATTTTCTTATCCTGGAACTTTTATATAAATGGAATCATATATGTAAAGCCAGTAGCCACAGCCACCATCACCGCCGCCTGGCCCATGCAGGTTCGCATTTGATTTGAATAGACGGTAATGAAACAATGGGGCCAAGAACTGGTAGGCCATTACATTTAATCCTAGCTTGCATCTGGCAGTCAAGAAATACACACAGTGGGAAAACACTTCCCTTTCCATTCAGGGCTCCCTAAGCCACCGACTTATCCGAGTTTCCTAGAATTAAAGGTTTCTAACCTCACCAGTCTTATTCATCTCTGTTTCCCATCTCCTTCTCTCTGCACAAACTGGCTTTTCCTTCAGCACTCCACCATCTTGGCGGCTTCTCCCCTCCTCCATGTGGCCTTTCTCTCTGCTCTCCTCAACATAGGCTCCTCCTAGAAAGTAATCACTCTTTCCTGGAACAACATGATCTCTCTTCCTTTTAAAACCTTTTGGCACGAAAACCCTCCCCCAATACACATTAATATAATCACTCCCATCCCAAGCAAGAAGGGCAACTAATATTATCACCTGGGCGATGGGTTTCCATGTGGGCAGCGCCATCTTTAACAAAGTGAGCATAATATATTTTATCTGCCCAACAATATATTATTTGTTTCTTTGTGACTGGCTTTTTTGTTTGCCATATTTTCAAGGTTTATCCATATTGTAGTATGTATCAGTACTTCATCCCTTTTTTATTGCCAAATAATGTCCTATCATATGCATATGCCGTATTTTCTATATCCTTTCATCAGTTGATGAACAACTGAGTTTTCCCCCACTTTTTGGTTATTATGAATAACGCTTCTATAACTTTATATGTGTAGCTTTTATACAGACTTATGTTTTAATTTATCTTGAGTAGATCCTTAGGAGTGAAATTTCTGGGTTATGTGGTAACTCTATGAATTAATCTTTGAGAAAAATGCCAAACTGCTTTCCAAAGCAGCAGCACCATTTATATTCCTATCAGCAGTGTATGAGGGTTCCAGTTTTCACATTCTTGTCTACATTTGTCATTGTCTGTCTTTTTTTTACAGGGACAGAGAGAGAGTCAGAGAGAGGGATAGATAGGGACAGACAGACAGGAACGGAGAGAGATGAGAAGCATCAATCATCAGTTTTTTGTTGTGACACCTTAGTTGTTCATTGATTTCTTTCTCATATGTGCCTTGACCACTTCAGCAGACCGAGTAACCCCTTGCTCGAGCCAGCGACCTTGGGTCCAAGCTGGTGAGCTTTTGCTCAAGCCAGATGAGCCCGTGCTCAAGCTGGCGACCTCGGGGTCTCGAACCTGGGTCCTCTGCATCCCAGTCCAACGCTCTATCCACTGTGCCACCGCCTGGTCAGGCTGTCTTGTCTTTTTCATTATAGTCAATCCAATGGTTGTGAAGTGGAATTTATTGTAGTTTAGATTCTGCAGTTGAATCTGTTCCTGCCTGATTGATGGTGGCACAGTGGATAAAGCATCAACCTAGAATGCTGAGGTCACAGGTTTGAAACCCTGGGCTTGCCTGGTCAAGGTACATATGGGAACTGATGCTTCCTGCTCTCCTCCCCCCTTCTCTCTCTCCCTCTCCTCCCTCTCTAAAATAAATAAAAAAAAAAAAAAGAATCTGTTCCTGATTGGCCTGTTTTATGTCACATGCCCATCCTTTAGCTAATTACTGTTTTTAGTGGGAGATTGATAATCTTATGTAAATTTGAGTGAACTCCTAAAACTGGGGGTGGGTGTCAGTCTCTCCCAAAGAGAGGGAAAACTTGGAGATACTATTTGAAAGCAAGAAGAAGTAAACTCCTGGGAGACAACTAAAGCATGTTTTCTACAGGATGGGTTTGCTTGGTTTCAAGTGGAATTGTCCTGTATAAATGGATCATAATGGTGTAGAGTATGAAGGAAAAAACATCTCAGTCAGAACTCAGGCAGAGAAGGAGCTCAGCAAATAAGTTATTGCTATTATTTTTAAAATTTATTTTAGAGAGGGAGGAAGAGAGAGGGAGAGAAAGCAAGAAAACAATGATTTGTTGTTCCACTTATTCTTGTATGTACCCTTACCGGGAATCGAACCCACAACTTTAGTGTACTATATTGGGATGATGTGCCAATTAAGCTACCTGTCTAGGGCCAGCAAATAGCTTATTGAAATAAGTTCTACTGAAAATAGGTTTCTCCCTGAAAACTCTAGTCACTGACACTTAGGTGCTTACCAGCTTGCAATTATTACTATATCCTCTTTATTTTCTTTAATACTTATTTTATTGATTGATTTTAGTGAGAGAGGAAGAGAGAGAGAGAGAGAGAAGAACATTGATCTGTTTCTGTATGTGCCCTGACCAGAGATCAAACCGGTAACCTCTATGCTTCAGGACGATGTCCTAATCAACTGAACTAATCCAGCCAGGGCACTTTCTCATTTTCATTTACTGGTCAAACTATCATCAGGCTCAGTACCTCTGACTGCTCCTCTGCTGGATGTCAAGTCACAGAATAATGAGGAATTCATTACAACTGTTTTAGGACCTATGTCTGATTCCCCCCGTCTAAATAGCTGTGGCTAGTATAGCTATGTTTTCTCACTCAGGGAATAACTTTCTTTTGAATATTTTTGAGATTTGGTAAGCTTTTCTGACTACCAAAACTTTCTGAAAGGAGAAAAAGATTTTGGATTGTACTTAGAAGGGAAGGAGCATAAGAAGAACACTTTGTGCTAGAAAATTATGGGAAATTTCAGGGCTCAGTAGACACTGAGAGGCATTTGTGGGAAGCCTATCTGGCCCTTTCTCCGCTCTTCCTTAATGTAGCTTCCTCTTTCCTTTCTTTCTCCCTTTTCTCCTTTTCACATTGATAATAATAACTGTCATTGAGGCTCTCTGGTTACTACGGCTGTGTAACAAATATCGTCAAAAAAGGTAGCTGCTTAAAACAACCATTTTGTACCACACTTAAAAAAGTTAAAAAGATTTGACAACCAGTGCAAAGCCTGATTCTGGACTGGATCCTGTACTAGAGGGAAAAAATTCTCTAAAGCACATTGAGTATACTGAAAAAATTGGAATATAAATGGTAGATTATACAAATGTTTTCATATCAATATTAAATTTACTAAAGTTGACAAATGTACTTTGGCTATGTGAGATGATAACACTATTCTTGGGGATACATAATGAAGTAGTTAGGGGTAAAAGACCATAATTTCTGTGTGTGTGTGTGTGTGTGTGTGTGTGTGTGTGTGTATATATATATATATATATATATATATATATATATATATATGAGAGGGAAAGAGAAAATAGGCGAGAATAATAAAGGAAGTGGGGAAAGATGTTCATAATAGTTGAATTTGGGTAAAGGTATATGGGTGTTCTTCATACTTAATATATAGAAATTATTTTCAAATAAAAAGTTTAAAATAAACTACAGCAACGAGTTTACTATTTTATTTTGCTCATGATTTTGTGGGTCAGGAATGGCTGGCCTGTGTGGTTTGTGCTTGGAATCTGTCATGCAGTTGCAGTCAGTCAAATGCCAGCAGGGAGGGGCTGCAGTCATCTGAAGGTTGGGCAGAACTGGGTGTCCAAGACGTCTCACATGGCTGGCAGTCGATGCTGGCCATTGGCTAGAAGCTCAGCTGGACCTTTGACTGACATGTTTATATGTGGCCTCTCGAGCATGCCGTCTCAGGCTAGCCAAACTTCTTACTTTGTTTCTCCTCGAGCGAGAATCCCAAAAGAACAGGTGGAAGCTGCATGGCCTCTTCTGACCTAGCCTTGGAAGTTATACAGCATCTCTTCTGCTGCATTCTACTGGTTCCAAGAGAGTCACTAGGTTGTGTCCAAGAACTTGCAGTCATGTTCCAAAACTGCCACAAATGCTTACTACATGTCAGGAGCTATTACCTCATTTGATTCTTACTAAAAATAAAAAACAACCCTCAAGGTAGGTAGTCTTAGTCTTATTATTTTAGAGAAGAGAGGCACAGAGGACAAGGAAATTCCCAACATTACACCATTGTTGGAAAAACTAGGATTTGAATCCAGACAATCTGGCCCCAGAAGTCATGGGTTTATCTACTACCCTATACTGTCTCTACATCCTGCTACATTCGGCTAAACTGTCATACACAGAGATAATCATTTTTCATTCACAATTAGTGGTGTCCAAGCTCCCAATACATTCAAAATCATGTGACAGAATTCTAATCTTCTCAGCTCTGATTTTTACATATGTGGTGCCTTTTTCCTGTAATACTTTTATTCCAATTGCTTGTCTGCCTATATTATTTATAATTCAGGTCTTTTAGGGAGCTTTTCCTGACCACTCACCTTTAGGGTTAGTGCTTCTCCTAGGGGCACACATTGCCACTGGTGCTTAGTTACAGCCCTTAATGCTAGGCCTGATACATACTTTGCATATTCTCCTGTCTCTCCTATTGGACTCTAAGTTCCCTGAGGACAGAGACAAAATCTTGTCCCTGCCCCCCAGCAGAGTGCCTGGTATATAGTGTGCAAAAAAGTACATACTAATCTCTCACAACCCTGCTCTTCAAATACAATTATCACATATTTCTCACACATAAACGCAGCCACTAAGCCATTCTCCTGATACATACAAAATCTGTCACATTCACTATTGCCCACGCACACTCAATCACTGTGACTTACTCCCCATGCTCAGTCTCTGCCACATTCCTCACACACTGTCACCACACAAGTTCATCACACAATTTCTGTGACACAGCTTTAATCCTCAGTCACTGCCACATACTGATTTTCGCACAATCATGGTTACCATCTATGCTCTTCCTACAAATTGAGTTAAGATCACAACTCTATTTTTTACACATGCCTTCACATACTGTATTTTTCATCCACATAATTCTTGACAATCCCTGACATACACAGTTTGATACCCTCTCTGACACTCTTTCTCACACACATACTCACGCACACACCCACTCAACAAGGGGAGTTACGGGACACATCTGTGAGGGTCTGAGCCCAGGTCAGCTCCGGAATCTCTGTCGGGCTGGCACAGCCCCGCCCCGCCCCGCCCCCTCATGCATATGCAGCACCTCAGCCTAGCAGCCCGGCCCCCAGACGGCCATTTGTAGCGGCGCTGGAGGCTGCGTTCGGCAGGCGCTGCGGAGACGTGTGGAGTAGCGTGCCCCTCGGTCGCTGCTACCCCTAGCCCCCTTTGGTCACCGCGCTTCTCGGCGCTTCGGACGGGACTCGGCCAGCCAGGGCGCCGCGCTGCTGCACGCACCGGCCTTTCTGGCATCTCCGGGCGCCCGGGACCCCCGCCCGGCCGCTCTCCCGCAGCCCTCCGGCCGCACACGTTCCCGGACCCGGGCCTAGGGCGGGCGGCGGCTCGGCGTGGCCGGGCTGGGCTCGGCGGCGTCCCCATGGCCGCGGCCGGCTGGCGGGACGGCTCCGGCCAGGAGAAGTACCGGCTCGTGGTGGTCGGCGGGGGCGGCGTGGGCAAGTCAGCGCTCACTATCCAGTTCATCCAGGTGTCCAGAGCGGGCCTGCCGGGGACTCCGGAGGGAGGGTGGCGGGCGGGGGCTCGCGCTACCTGTGGCGGGGCGGCCGCCTCGACCCCGCCCCGGAGGCGCCGTGCGCGCGGGGGGTGGCCGGGCGAGCGGCGGGGGGCGCGGGGCGCGGGACGGGTTCTGAGCTCCGACCCTGCGGCTCCAGCGCCGCGCTCCTGTCTGCCCCGCGCCACTGCACTGCGTCCCGGCAGTCGGGCTTCTCAGGAATGTGGCTGGGAGGGCGGAGCTGGGCGGGTAGGAAGCGCCGATCCACCTTATCGCTCCGGCCGGGGCCCGAGCCCTCCCGGAGAGGCAGCGCCGCAGTACCGGGTTTCCTGCCCGGAGGGCCCGGGTGCGGGGCGTCGGGCGTGGGGCTCGAGTCCCGCGCGCTGGCTTTCCAGCTGCTCCGGCCGTCTCCTGCACCGTCGGTGCGGTCTCGGTGGCTACTTGGCCGCGGCTCCGCGTGGTCTCCGGGCTTCTCTGCGCACGCTGAGCTAGAGCTGCCCGCTTCAAGCAGTGTTTCTCTTTGTGTGTTTGGGCTTTTCTTTTAAGTAGTCTCGTAGGTAATATGCCCGGGTGGGAGTTTGCGTTAATGCACCAGGGAAATAAATGGTGGCTTTGAGGAAGTTAAGAATTTTCTCTGATATGGGTGAGACCATTTCCTAGGAATTCCTGGTGCCTTCCTCCTCCTAGCTGTACCAAGGTGAAGTTTGGGATGGGCCAGACTAGGAGGTGACCGACCGAGTCCAGTGTTCTGTGCCTGTTTCAAACACCCTCTCCCCCACCCCCACCTCTTTCTGGTAGCTGGAGGCGGAAAGTCGGGGGTTGTAAAGAAAAGAGAGATGTAGTCATTCTTGGGATTTGCTCTTGGTAAGAGGTTTGAGTGATCCTTTTTTGAGATTTAAAAAAAGAGAAACCCAGTTATCTCTGCTTTTGTCAACCTAAAAGGTGTGGCTTTAGGCTGCGAGAGAGCAAAGGTACCCCGTTTTAACAGGTAACAAAGATATTCTTAGTATATGTCATGGGTATTGTTAAGATGCTTTGGTGAAATATTTATTTCTTGTTTACTATTCACCCATTTCTTATCAATGTGGATACTTGAATAGCTTACTTCGTTTCACTTAATGTTTATAGTGACATTAAAATACAGAGTACTGAAATCTAAATGTGATCATTACCTTTCACATTGACTAAATGAGCAATAATTGATGTTATGTTATTTAAAAGTTTAAAAACTGCTTCTTAAGCCTTTATATCCAGAAAGAGAAGATGTTTATGTAATGAGCATTTACAGTATGCTCATTAGTGGGTTAAAAAAATTACACTAAGACGTGAGATTGGTTTTAGTTTAGCAGGCTGCAGCATCAGGGATGCTGTCATGTTGCTGTTTCCCTAGGGCTAAGAGAGACTAACTGAAGGCAAAGCAAAACAGTTTATAGCTAACCCTTTCTTTGGGGACTGTAGTTAAATGGGGAGTGGGGGGGGGATTTGAGGGGAGTGGCGAGTAGTGAGAGTATAGTCCTGGGTTCCACTATTAATTACCAGTGTTACTTAAAAGACTTAAACCGCAAATATCTCTTTAGGTTTTTGAGGGAAGTGACCATCTGAATGTAAGTGAATTATTTAATTAAGGAATTGGAACCTTTTGTTTTTGGAAATAGTATTAGAAACCATTAAGATAATGGCAGTTCCTTGCTTTCTAATGATTTTCTAGAATTCATTTGTTAAAGAAATACCTCCTTTTTGAGTAGGAATGTACCTAGAGGCAGTAGGTGATATAAAAGAAATTCAGGAGACATATATGCATGAGGGAAAACATATATTTATACACAGAGAAATAGTGTGAGCTTCAAGTCATACAGATTTGAGTGTCAGGTCTTGCTATGTTACTTATTCACATTGCCAAAATACAGGGGTGGGCAGAAGTCGGTGTATAGTTGTAAGTACACAAAACACAGTTTATTCCTGTGTTATTAATTACTGTATTATTTTCCATACGAACAACTGCAAACTGACTTTTGCCCACCCCGTATTTATTTAGCTTCTTTGAGCCTCAATTTTTATCTTCAGTAAAGTGGATCTGATCACACATTCTTTATAATCCTCTAAATCATGGGAATGTTCTTAGCATTGCATCTAGCATGGAGTATGTCCTTGGTTAATGATGGTTATTATATGTTTATATATGTACAGTTCTGTAACACATTTAAAAGCAAAGAGAATTCAGAATCAGGGAAAAGTCAGTTTGTAAAGGGTTGATAAAAGTACAATGTAGAGTTGGTAGAAGGGGGAGAAGACATGTCTTGATGTGAGTATGGGGAGTCATGCTAACTTTGAGAGAGGGGGCAGTCAAGGAGGGGAGTGGGGAAGGCAGGTAACTTGGGGCCAGTGAGAGGGAGAAATATAGGCTCTGACTTGGAGGAGACTTTCTGGAGAGTCAGGAGCCAAACTACTTGGATAGAGTTTTAGCTCTGTAATCATTGACAAATTTTACTTCTCTATACCTCAGTTTTTCCCATCTTTACACTGGGGAAATACACAGTATACTACATACAATTGTTGTGAAAATTAAATAAGTTAACATGCCAGGGGCCTAGAACAGTGTCTAGTACATAGTAAGGCTACATACATTGTTGTTATTATTTTTGTTATATTCTTTAATTGTGGAGCTACCATGACTATCATCTACACTTAATATAGCTGCTATTTATTTTTTGACTCCTGGCAAATTAAAATTCATT
Source organism: Rhynchonycteris naso (assembly GCA_037038555.1). NCBI lineage: Eukaryota > Metazoa > Chordata > Mammalia > Chiroptera > Emballonuridae > Rhynchonycteris > Rhynchonycteris naso. The sequence goes on along the minus strand of CM072995.1, from coordinate 331,331,547 downwards.
CTGCTGTGATTGTCTAGCAGTAGTAATTGGGGGGAGAGGAGATGGCAGAAGGATAATAATCTTAACAAGTGGAAGTCAGTTCTCTTTGGAGGAGATCAGGAATTAGTTTTATTTTTTAAGATTCCTGAGAATTAAAAACAGTGTTTTTATAGTGTTCAATATATATTTTTCCATTTTATAATCTTGAGCAGAAAAAAATTAATGAATTTGGGAGTGGAGAACTTAAAATCAACGTTTCCCTGACTTTCTTTAACCTTAGCTTGTTGCCTGCTATGCATATGAAGAGCTGCAAAATTAGAAAATTAAGGCAATAATTACTTAATTAAGGTCTTTTCTTCTTAAAATGAATTCTTATCATACAATGTGATAAGAATTGAAAATATTATGTTATTAAGACTATATGTGTGGGCCCTGGCCTGTTGGCTCGGTTGATAGAGCGTCAGCCCGGTGTGCAGACGTTCCAGGTTCAATCCCCGGTCAGGGCACACAGGAGAAGTGACTGTCTGTTACTCTTTCTTTCCCTCTCTGCCTTCTCTCTCTCTACCCATCTTGTGACCAGTGGCTCGATTGGTTCTAGTGTTGGCACCGGGCACTAAGGATAGCTAAGGTGGTCTGAGCAACGGCCCCAGATGGGGGTTGCAAGATAGATCCCCATTGGGGCGCATAAATAGAATACCTAAATGTGAACAAATTCTAATTATGAAATTACCTTAACATTGTACAAAGTGAAGTAGAAGGAGCATATAATATCTGGGTTGTAGGCCGCCCTACTCAGGTGAAACTGGGGGTTATTTTAATCTACCTAATTTCTCTTTTTTTAATGCTTATTTTATTGATTTTATAGCGAGGAAGGGAGAGAGTGTATGTGCCGTGACTGGAGATCGAACCAGCACCCACTGTGTGTCAGGAGGATTCTCTAACCAACCAGACTATCTGATCAGGGCAATCTCCCTAATCTCTTTAAAACTTCAGTTTCTTCATAAAAAACTGGGTTTGGTTGAACAAATCTCTGCACCTTTCGAATTCAAGGTTCGTTCTTGCTTATTGAACTAGCTTTGTATCTTTGGTCAAGTTTCTTAGGTTCTCTAAGCCTGTTTCCTATATGAAAAGGGATCTAATCGTAGTACCTTTAGGATTTTTGGAGGAAATAATATAGTACTTGCAAACCATTTAGCACAGTGCCATCTACAGAGTAAGTAAATAATAACTTACCTGGTTTTATTTGCTGTTACTGCTGTATCTTGTTCCTCAAAAACAAAATTTGTAATTTATTCATTTTTTTCTTTGTCACATAATCTGGTCTTTTATTTTAAGTTTTCAACATCCTCCTCCCCTTTCCAACCCCAAACTCATAATCCCCACCTCGCTTCCTTGTGGTACTTAAGTGATGAATGTTGATCCCATTTTGAGTTGGGGAAATTCTTTTATCAGTTGGGGGTTAATTTTGGGAAATAATGGATTAATCATTGGGGTTTTGAGTTAATGCTAATCTAGCAACTTTGAGAAGAGACCAAACATGTTTTACAGAATTAGAGGGGACTTTCCCAGCTTCTGTTCTTCGTTTAGCATCCTGACTTTTATTCAGCAGTTTGTCAGATTTTGAGCTATGTAGGGGGTAGCTGATTGCTCACGTACTGAGTTTTAGTCAGTCTTACAATCTGTTAGTCTGGACCTGACTCAGACATTGTTTTTCACCTAGAGTTTTGTGTATTGCTGAGTGCTTTTTCTTTGTACTTTCCTGGGGCTGAGATCCTAAGAGAGATTTCAGGGCTCTTGTATTTGTTGTGTTCATACTTAAATTGATCCACGTGTAAAGATTTAGATTCCTTAATTGCTGTTCTATTGCTACATCTTGAAGACACATCCTACAATTATAAATCCTTTAAAGTTATTTTTATATGTGAATTTGAAACTACTGTAGACTTATTTTTAGTGTGCAGATTGCTGTTTTACATTTTTAGAGTAACTTACAAGTGAATTCTTAGCATTGAAAAATAAGAAATCTCTCCCAATTGTGGTATATACTAGAGATTTCTTCATTTTGGTAACAGTTGAAATGGCTCTGCTGGCAATTACTTTATAGAAATGCTAGTTATCTAAGGAAGAACACTGTCTTTAGAGAGGGTGGCTGCTTTTATCAGAGGAGAAACAAGGAAATTCTAACCTAGGAATTCTTAAAACTCATTCTTGTTCTAACATACGTGTGTGTGTGTGTGTGTGTGTGTCTTCCTTCTAGGATGGGGAAGTTGCAGGAGTATAGTGGGGATACTTCTGTTGAGTAAGTAGTTCAAGAACCCTGCTTTTGACAGGCAGCTAATTACTGGGATGGGATTTTTAATTCATCGGTGTTACTGAACTGTCAAGGGTCTGTTTTAATGTCTGAAATGAAAGTAGTCTGTTTAATTCACCTAGGTAGGAAAATAAATTGAAACTTTAAAAGTGGGTGAGGGTAGGGAAAGAGATTTTCTTCAAGCAGTATTATTTAAAAAAATTTTAAGGTTCCTTTTTGAAATTAAAATTTATTTCAAAATCGAAACAGATTTTGTGATGCCACATGAACATTTATATGTTTATTTTTTTGGTGAGGAAAAATAGAAGTGCCCATAAAGGTAATCAGTTCTACTGTGCTATCCTTACTGAAAAATAGAATTGAGTAAAAGACTTTCCCTCTGCCTATAGACAGTGTGGAGTTAATAGTCATTGAATCTTCTTGAAAGACCTTGATTTTGAATTACTTTGGGTAGAGCCACTGATTCTGTGTTTCGGATCGAAATTTACTTTAAAGTGATGTGCTCAGTGGGCCTCTGATTTGTTTTGTAAAGAAAAGTGTCTCAGGCTTTTATGAAAAAGACAAAAGTTTATATATTTATTCACATATTTTCTGTGGTTCTGAAAGAAGCAAAGAAATCTAAGTTGTCAAATTGTGCTACTGGAGATATAATTAAATTAGACTGAGTTCCTTTTCACCTTTTAAATTAGATTTTTACTGTTTTATAAAAGCAGTGAAATATTTTATTGGTTATGTAGCAGTAAATAGCATTGTCTTAGTTTAATTAAAACGTTTCTAGTTACGGAATTTGTTGGTAGTATATATTAGTTTGATATTGTCAACCAGCTTATCTTGTTACCTCATATGGTGATGTTTTTTCCCTAGGAGGAGCTGTATTTAGAATTAAGAAATGGTCAGTGCTAGAAATACGAATATAAATGTTAAAATAACACCTGCTTTTAAAAAAAACTTTACCCAGATTTCTCTAATGCAAACACTTGACCATATCTATTTCATCCCTCCCTCATATGTACAAACTATTTATTTTTTGAATCATTTGAGTTGAAGGCAATGCCCCTAATTTTTAAGTACCACGATGTACATTTCCTAAAAACAGGCATTTGCTTACATAAACACAGTATATAACCAAAATCAGAAATTAGCGGGACATTTTCAGATTTTGTAAAATGTCTCCAAAATGCCTTTTATAGCAAAAGAAAATCTCAGATTATGCATTGCATTGTTTCCATGTCCTTTATATTTTTCCTTTGGAACAGTTCTGTAGTCTTTGTTTTATGACATTGACATTTTGATGAGTACAAGTTAGTTGTTTGTAGAGTTCCCTCAATTTGAGTTTGTTTCTTCATGGTTAAATTCAGGTTAAGCATTTTGGAGGCAAAATAGCACAGAAATAATGGTTTCTTCCCAGTGCATTACATAGGAGACATAAGATACATTTTGATTTGACTACATATGAATTTGACTCAATAATCCAAAATTTAGGAATTTCTTATGAAGATACACTTCTGATAGTATGAAAGTACACATGCATGATATCACAGCATTTTTTGTGATTTAGAAACAACCTACAGGATAGAGGGGTTGAATATGATATGATATATTCACTCAATGGAGCATTAGATACAGCTATAAAAAGAATGGGAAAGGTTTCTATGAACTGATGTGGAATAATTTTCAGGATATATTGTTCAGTGGAAAAAAAAGAAAGTACAAAAGTATCTACTTTATGTATATACTCCTTTTGTGTAAGAAAGAAGAGGAGCCTGACCTGTGGAGGCGTAGTGGATAAAGCGTCGACCTGTGAACACTGAGGTCGCCAGTTCAAAACCCTGCACTGGTCTGGTCAAGGCACATATGGGAGTTGATGCTTCCAGCTCCTCCCCCCTTTCTCTCTCTCTCTCTCTCACTCTGTGTCTCCTCTCTAAAATGAATAAAATAAAAAAATAAATTAAAAAAAGAAAAAAAAAAGAAAGAAGAGATAAGAAGATACATATATATTAATTATTTTTATTGGGATGAAAACAGCACAGGAAGGACAAGTTAGAAATGAATGAGATTGGTTACCCATAGGAGGTGGGTGGGAATGGGGGTAGTGACCCTTCTGAAGATACCTTTTTGACTTTTGGAACCATGTTAATGTTTTACATATTCAGTATATAAATAGCAAACACCAATAAAATGAAGTGATGAAGAATTAAACTACCCTAAGTCAGACTACACACAGAAACAAGTGAACCAAACCTTTTTAAAATGCATAACTTAACCACACTGAAGGGGGGAAGGAAAATAAATAAGTCACTTTTGATCCGATATTTGGACTATGTCCATAGGATAAGGACCAAAAAAACTACAAAAAACAACCCTCCGAACAAACATTGAACCCATGTCCCCCTTTTGTTTTTGTTGGTCACAGAAGCATGGGTTTGCTATTTTGAAACAATTTTCTGTAGTAGGATTAAGCAAATAAGTAAATATAATTGTGGAAAATGAAAGCCACATTTTCTCACTGTTGGGGAAGGGGGATGAACTCTGTGATGTTTGAGTAGAATTGAAGATATTGGCATGAAGTCATGGTTTAAAGAGTATATAGATAGATATAGAAATTAGATGTGGGCCCTGACCGGTTTGCTCAGTGGATAGAGCATCAGCCCGGAGTATGGGTGTCCTGGGTTTGATTACGAGTCAGGGCTCACAAGAGAAGTGACCATCTGCTTTTCTCTCCCCCTGGCCCTTCCCCTTTTCTTGTCTTCTCCTCCTACAGCCAGTGGCTCAATTGGTTTGAGCAGTCAGCTGGGGCGCTGAGGATGATTTCATTGATCTTAGGGCATGGCCTCAGGTCCTAAAAGTAGCTCAGTTGATTCAAGCATTGGCCCCATCTGGACCAGGTGCATGTTCGGAGTCTGTCCCCGCTCCTCTCACTTAAAAAGAAAGGAAAGAAATTAGATGTGTGTGTATACACATACAATATATTTATTCTTTTGCCAGCTTTGTCTGCTGAGAGGGCCTAGAAACAGTGGGCACCCCATTAGCAGGGATAACATGTAGACCCAAATTTTGGTTTCTGAGTATCATTCTTTACTAAAAGGAACCTTGGTGAAATGACTGGCCCTGAGCAGGGAAAAATAGAAGATTAGCTTGGAGCATCTTGTAGTGCCATAAAGAAGTACTCAAAAAACAAAATGAGGGTGGCGTGTCAAAGACGAACAGCCAATCTGTAAGAATTCCCACTGGTTAACTCTAGGACAGTATATGATCATTGAAATAAATAATGATAGTAATTATTACCCATAAATAAAGTAAGACTATGACTCCATAATGATAAATAAATGAAGAAGAAAGGGAATTTCTTAAGGTAGAATTCTGACTAATAAGCATAGAGTAAATGATGGAATTAGAAAATCATTTGGCAATCCTAACAGTTGATTCACATATATATCATAACTGGATGTTAAAACTAGTGCCTAAAAGTTTGAGTAACTAGAGTATCTACCCAAGGGAAAAATAATAATCACAGGAGAAAAAAACTGGTATCTATCACCAGGAATGAGTGATCAAAGGTAACATTTCTGATGCTGTTTTGGGTTATGATAATAAGCAGAGTTTGTTTTATACAGTTATGCTATCAGAATCACCCTGTCTAGGCACTGAGTGAATTAAGCCTAAAGGAACAAAGTTGACAAGAAGGGGACCAGTTTTCTCAGTGTTTAAGGGGAAAATTTCTTCTTAACTTTATAGGCAGATATCTTTCAAGGGAAAGGTTGATAAATTTAGTTAGACCAATACAGATTTTGGCTATGATCTTTAGCGTAATGACCTCCCTTTGCGCTAATCTTGTCTTTTGCTATACAGATTTATTTTCTGTTTTCTGTAGTGGTTTGGAAAGGTAGATTGTCTCTTTTTTTTACTACTTGAATTTACTTTAAAATTATTCATATTCTTAAACATTTTATTAGAAAGTCAGAATAATAGTGTTGTTTCCAGTTATGGAAAAAGAGGAATTTAGTAGTTTTATTTGCTCTGTTTCTACCCACTTCTTTCATAACTTTTAGTGTCCTTATTTGAAGCAGCCAAAAGCATATGATTGAGTTGTTTTAAAAGATTATATTTTGTCTTTCGTAGTTTATTTTGTTATTATAATAAAAAATACCCGATAGTATGAATCCTTTTCTCATTAAAAGTTACTGCTTTTGCTGTTTCTCTTACTGTAACTGGATTCAGTGCTTACAAATGGTCTTCATCAATAGCTAATTTTTTTTTTTTTATTAAACACAGGGACAGAGAGAGAGTCAGAGAGAGGGATAAATAGGGACAGACAGACAGAAACGGAGAGAGGTGAGAAGCATCAATCATTAGTTTTTCATTGCCATTACGACACCATAGTTGTTCATTGATTGCTTTCTCACATGTGCCTTGACCACGGGCCTTCAGCAGACCGAGCAATCTTCTGCTGGAGCCAGCAACCTTGGGTCCAAGCTGACGCGCTTTTCCTCAAGCCAGATGGGCCCGCGCTTAAGCTGGCAACCTCGGAGTCTCAAACCTGGGTCTTCCGCATCCCAGTCCGACGCTCTATCCACTGCGCCACCGCCTGGTCAGGCTCAATAGCTAATTTTAATAGCGAATTGTGATTTAGAGAACTTTTTACTGAGATGTCTAAGATTATATTTACTTTTGCATGCTAAATAAGGATTTTGTTGGGTATAAAATTATTGGGTCCCAATCTTTTTGTATTAAAACAGTGAAGGCCTGACCTATGGTGGTTTAGTGGATGGAGCGTTGACCTGGGATGCTGAGGTCACTAGTTCGAAACCCTGCACTGGTCTGGTCAAGGCACATATGAGAGTTGATGCTTCCTGCTCCTCACCCTCTTCTCTCTCCTCTCTCTCTCTCTCTCTCCCCCTTCCTCCCCCCGCCCCCTATTTCTAAAGTGAATTAAAAAAATAAACAAAGACAGTGGCGCTACTGCTTTTACTTCTCTTCCATGGCTTTCCCTTTATCTGGCTGGTCTCAAGTTTCTATTCTGTGGGAGTAACTGGTTTTCTACTTGTATATTTGTAGTCTTCTCTTATCATTGGAAATGGAAACATTAGTCAGGAACTAGAAGTTTCTCTTGGTTCACTAGTTTTTCCTGGGAAACACCCTAGGGTCAGGAAAGGTTTTCTTCTCCATTTTTGTGTTCGTTTCTCAGTTATCTTGTGAAGTATCTATTATTTGAGCACTGATTCTTTGTAAACTTTATTTATTTTTTTAAAGGGAGAGAGAGAGAGAAAGGAAGGGAGAGAGATGAGAAGCATCAACTCGTAGTTGTGGCACTTTACTTGTTCACTGATCACTTTCTCATATGTGCCTTGACCCGGGGGCTCCAGCCAAGTCAGTGACCCTTTCCTTAAGCCAGCAACATTGGACTTCAAGCTAGCGACCTTTGGGCTCAAACCAGTGACCATTTGGATGATTCCATACTCAAGCAAGTGACCCCACGCTCAAGCTGGCACCTCAGGGTTTCAAAACTGGGACCTCAGTGTCCCAGATTGATGCTCTAGCCACTGTGCTACCACTGGTCAGGCTCTGAAATCTTTATAACACATTGTCTTCAGTTAGCCAGTGAAAAACATAAGATAGTATCCATTATAGAATCTATCAAATTTCCTTTCTGTATCACAGATTTTTTATTTTTCTTGTGTAGTAGAATATGTTTTTTAAAATTTATCCTCCCATTTGAAGAGTCAATGATAGCTGTTCTTGCTGTTGGAAGTAAAGAATTGGCCATCTCTCAGAATTACTGTGGACCACTGAGATTTCTTTCTTTTTTTTTATTATGCCGAAGGACAAGTTGACACCAGGGAGCTTCAGTTTTTGGAGTATCAATAGTAGGATTTCAGCAAATGTAAAATTCTGTTAAATCTGCAAAGACATTCAGCACATTTGGGTTTTTGGCTGAGAGGTATAAATTTGGAGAATTAGAGATGGTTAAAAGGAATAGTTTTCAAATTTATTAATTCTTCAAGTCTATGCTTTTTGCACGGAGGCAAGTGGAAGAGTCTGGGGAGTGTGTGTGTGTAGCTGTAAAATGTAGATCAAGGCAAATTTTTTTTGCTATAGGTATAGAAATTGGAATGGTCTAGAAGCAAAAAAATTTTTTAGTGTGTGTGTGTGTGAAAGAGAGATCGTAAGAGGGATCTGACGTATGGTAATTTTATATTGCATATTAACTTTTGTTGCTGCTTTTTTCCTTTTTTAAAAAGAAAGATTGTTTGCCATCTGTTTCTTACTGTAGTATTGAGTATATTATATGCTATAATTTATATTTTTAAAATATTTTGAAGGAATTCTAGTGAGGGCAAAATGTTTTCTTATGTTACAATCATCACAAAGTCTAGCATAGTATACCTAATGCCTTTTGGAAAGGCATTATAGGACTGATTTTTGTATTGTTCTCTATGATAAATTTTTTGCTTTTTATCAATTCTTAAATAATTTTAAGTTGAGTTTGAATATATTCTTAATTTTTGAGTAATTTAAATTTGGTAAAGGGTTTAGTTGATCTTTTTTAAAGATTTCTGGCTTTAATGATATATTGTCAAAGAATGTGACCTGTTAATTCTTTGTTTTGTAACATTAAGAATTTTTAATGTAATGGCCCAACACAGCATTGATTTTTGTAAATATTCCAAAAACATGAGAGAAGAATGAGTGTTTATTTGTATCATATAAGATGAAAAGTTTTACACAAATCTTAAAAATGGAATTTGTCGGTTGTATTATTCAAATCTTCTGTATCCTTTTTTTTGCCTATTTAATCTTTTAACTCTGAAATACATTTATTAAATATCCCATAAAGACTTTTTTCCTTGCCTTTCTAGTTTTGTTTTCTCTCTCGTTCTCTCTCTCTCTCTCTTTCTTTCTCTCCTGCAGCCGTGGCTCGACTGGAGCAAGTTGGCCCTGCGTTCTGAGGATGGTTACATGGCCTCTGCCTCAGGTGCTAAGAAGAGCTCAGTTGCTGGCAATGGAGCAATGGCCCAGATGGGCAGAGCATCATCCGCTAGTGGGCTTGCTGGGTGGATCCTGGTTGGGGCACATGTGGAGTCTGTCTCTCTGCCTCCTCTGCTTTCACTGAATTAAAAAAAAAAAAAAAAAAAAAAAAGTAGAGATTGTTTCTGAGAAACCTACTCCTTGTGGTTGCCTTATAAAATTAACTACCAGAGCTGCCATGTTTTTCTTTTTTTAAAAATATGTCCTAGACCCCGAAAAATTCATGGACTGCTTATCTGAGAAAAGGCAGCTTAAAGCAGTGTCAAGTCACTTGCAAGTGAAATAGTGTAAAATCCTTGCAAGTCATGATATTTAGATCTTGGTTCAGCCACTGTGTGACTGATTTTAGACAAGAGCCATTCTCTAGAGTGTGGTTCACTTTGGCATTATTATTTTAAATCCTAAAAACACTAGAATATTTACAAGTAAAGCATATTTTAGTAGAAAATTTTATAGATTTGGAATCTTTGGCCTAAATGTTTGCCCCTTTGTTGTATTTATATACTTTATTCATATTTAGATTTTAAGAATAATAGACCAGCAATACCTTTGTGACATGAAAGTAAGCACTTATCAAATACCTGTTAATATTTATTCATCGCTAGTGTTACGTCTCCAACAAGACATAGTAAATCATTGGAAGTAAAAAGAGGTCTCAGGAAAATGAGTTGTGTCTGTTATGGTCTTGTAGTGGCGAGTTACTGAAGAGGGCAAAGAACTGGATTTTATAGTTTTCTTGTAATTAAAAGCTCATGTATATGGGGCATGTGCACATTTGAATCTTGAGTTTATAAAGTTTTAGCAGTTGATCCATTGCATGCAGTTTTATTCAAAATAGTCTTTAGAGAAAGATAGCCCTATTTTAACTTTTCTCTAAAAATTCTGACTCAGGAAATGTAAAACAGCCTGAGTAAGGGCTAAAGATTTATTACTTTTGTTTTCTTTCCTGGTGGGTTTTCTCTTAATGTCTTATTTTTGGTTAAGTGATGATATGTTGGGATCACAACAGTCAGCAATTTGTTAGCCTAAAGGAAAAGAATAATAAGCAAGTAAGTAATCGAGTCAAATTGCAAAGGAAGATTTGTGATAGATAAAACATTAAGTTTTAGAAATCCTTTGGAATAGATATATGCCTATTAAATTTGTCATTTAGTCCTTTTTACCTCTGAAGATGTGTCAATTAAATAAGGTAGGGAAATTCACCTTGTGCGGGCGTATTCACGTGTGTCAACACTCACAAGTGTGTTTTACTTAAACTGAGGAATGAGTGAATTTAAGGTTAGAGAGGATTTATGGGTTTGGGGAATAAGAAAATGGAAATGTAAAACAAAGGTGTATGTTTGATAATCAGTGACTCGCAGACATTTAAATGAATGGTTATAGTAGCTTGAGTACTACCCGAGCTAAACATTAGCATGGGATTTCCATGCCAACTACTTGGTTCGAATGAGCTACTTTTAAATGATCGAGTTACTTAATGTTAAACCTTTCTTATAACCACTGCAGTGTTTTATGGTAATGTACTTTTCATTTTGTTGTAAGTTAAGAATGGAGTAGGAGTTAGTGAAGTTGTAAATTGGTGATTCAAACTTCATCAAATGTTGGGTTTGGGGATATTTCCTTGCCATTATGAAGTTTAGTTCCGTGGTGATAATTTTAGCAGGTGTTAAAAGAGTGTGGAAAAGCTTGACTTCTTTTACTTACTGTTAGATTCTGAGTCTCAAGTTTTTTAATTTTACAGTTAAAGACATATACTAATATTTTATTTATTTTTTTCTCTTTCCTCAAATCATTGCAAATTATCTTGTTAGTTCAATTTGTAGCAGTTTCCGGAAGGAGCCATTGACTGAGCTGGTTAATCAAATGAAGTTGTCTGACATGGGTTACTTTAGTTTGTGGTTTTAGATGAACAGTACATAATACCCAGCTGTTGCTTCAACAGCTTCGTTCCAGCTGTCTTACTGGCCTGTCACAAAATACCCTACATTCCTTTTTTTTTTTTAATGGAAACTCTTGTAATATTCTGTTAAAGTGGATCCTAGTAATTTAATGACTTTACTTTTATGCCTATCAATAGTTTCATTTATTCAGAATGATGGTAAAATGGATATGACTAATAGATTTTTACCTGTTTCATTTATTCAGAATGATGGTAAAATGGATTATGACTAATAGATTTTAACTTTGTTATACAGTGTGTCCGTAAAGTCATGGTGCACTTTTGACCAGTCAGAAGTCAAAAGAGCACCATGACTTTACGGACACACTGTATTTATACTTTTTTGTTGTGAATTAAAGTTGCAGTTGTGAAATATTTATACAAAACCAGTTAAGTGCTTAAAATTGAAAAACACACCAAACTTACTATCCCCAGATAAGTACAGTGTGTCCGTAAAGTCATGGTGCACTTCTAACCGGTCACACGGTCAAAAGAGCACCATGACTTTACGGACACACTGTAGTTGGTAACTGGCATCTTCTAATTTCTTATTTTAATCTCGAGTTTATATTAATTAATTCTGATAGAATTGTAAGGTGAAAAGCCATAGTAGTGTTAATTATAAAGCTTGTATAGAATCTATACAGGTAAATTTTAGTTTGTGTTTTTGATAATGTAGTTGTATTTCAATTTTTTTATTCTATATAGTAACTGACTTAAAATACTCAAGGTTTAAGTTTTGTTTCACTAAGGAACAGGGACCTCTGAGAAATTTTTGAATCAGTAATGACTAATGTATATTAAACTTTTTTTAGGTATGTGTAAGACACCATGGTAATAACTTTACAAGCATTGTCTTATTTAATCTTTACAATTTATTGCATATTGCATATTTTTAACAGATAGGGAAACCGAGGCTTAGAGGTTAAATAAGTTACTCAAGATCCCACAATATGACTGAGATGGGACTTGAATCATATTTTCTGATTATAAAACGTCAGAGAAATATACTACTTTGCCATATATATATATATATATATTTATTTATTTTGGGGTGACAGAGACAGGGAGGGACAGATAGGGACAGACAGACAGGAAGGGAGAGAGATGAGAAACATGAATTCTTCGTTGTGGCACCTTAGTTCATTGATTGCTTTCTCATATGTGCCTTGACCAGGGTGCGACAGCAGACCTAGTGACCCCTCGCTCAAGCCAATGACCTTGGGCTCAAGCTGATGAGCCTTGCTCAAACCAGATGTGCCTGCGCTCAAGCCGGTGACCTCAGGGTTTTGAACCTGGGTTCTCCATATCCCAGTGTGACACTCTGTCCACTGTGCCACTGCCTGGTCAGGTCTCCAAACATTTTTTATTTAAAACACTTCTATAGTTAAAAAATATTTTTTTTTAATTTATTTATTGATTTTTTTTTAAACTTCTTTATATTTATTCATTTTAGAGAGGAGACAGAGTGTGTGTGTGTGTGTGTGAGAGAGAGAGCGAGAGAGAGAGAAAGAGAGAAATGGGGGAGGAGCTGGAAGCATCAACTCCCATATGTGCCTTGACCAGACCAGTGCAGGGTTTTGAACTGGCGACCTCAGTGTTCCCAGGTCGACGCTTTATCCACTGCGCCACCACAGGTCAGGCAATTTATTGATTGATTTTAAAGAGAGGAAAGAAGAGAGAGAGAGACCTTGATTTGTTGTTCCACTTAGTCATGTCTTCATTGGTTGATTCTTGTGTGTGCCCTGACTGGGGATCGAGTCCACAATGTTGGTGTATCAGGATGATGCTTGACTTAACTGAGCTACCTAACCAGACCCAAAGTACTTATTTCAAACACTTATTTATTTACTTGTTTATTTACCTACCTGCCTACCGAAATAATGAAGTTTTTGCCCAAATTTTTCTTTCTTTTTCAAAGATAGTTAAGTTCATGGAATATTTTTCATTTAGTTGAAAAATTAGGAGAGCTGGGATTGAAGAGGGAGTGAAGTTTTGTTAAAGTGCCCCTTTTCCTCCCTCTTTCCTCTCTGTGATCCATTTCTCAGCACTCCCACACATACTGCTCCGGTGGCTGCAGCAGCTCTTCCCCCGCTGGCGACCGCCAGCAACCTGCCCCATACCTACGTGTAGTTCACGCTCTCACACAGTGTACTGGAGAAACAGTGTGGTCACACTTAGTCACAGTCTGTGTGAAATACTCATCCATGGCTCTTCTGAAGTTGTATCATCCTTTACCAAATATGCCTTTTGGCTGACTAATTCTTAGTCATCTTTCTAGATGTAAATAAGCCTTTTCATCTCCAACAAGCCTTTCCTGAGGGAATATCCAGATTGGACTAGGTGCCCCTCCCATGTGCTTCCATAGTATTCTTTGTATTTTTCCCCCCTAAACCTTTTGAGAGTAAGTTGTGGCAGTGATGTCCCTTTAGTGTTTAATTTCTGAAGATCATAAAAGAGTCTTCTGTATAACCTTAATACTGTTATCAAAGTCAGGAAATTATAGTACTATTATTATCTAACTTAATCCAACTTCACCAATTGTTACAATAATGTCCTTTATAACAACAGAATTTTTTTTTTTTTTGGTCCAGGATATAATTCAGAATTGTGTATTGCACTTTTTTTTAAATCTTAAAATTATTTGTAAAATATCCCACAATTTGGGTTGTCTGATTAGAATCAGATTGCATTGTTTTGACAGAAATAGCACAAAAGAAAAGTTTCTAACACATGATATTATGGAGGCACATGTGAAATTTTTTATTGCTTATAATGTGAAATCTGATGACTTAGTTAACCACTGAAAAATCAGTAATTGTTCCCTTTATAACTGATAAATATCTTGTGGGTAGGGATACTGAGATCAGGTTAATAACTAGTTATTTTTTAGCCTTTAGGGTTGGGTCTCTTTCTCTTTTTTCAACTCTTCTCTTTTCTTCCTTCGTTGTTTCCTAGTTTCCTTATTTCTTGTTATATTTGCTGTCTCCAATTTGCCTTTTGTGGAAAGAATGTTTTTTTAAATACCCTCAAGGAATGCTTGCATCATACTCATATTTTCTTTAGGGGCAAAAGCCCCCAGTTACTACATTTTCTTTATTCAGTAATAGGATCTGTTTTCTTGACCTTGGTTTTCTTCATCTGTAAAACGAAGAGGCTGAAATAGATTTTATCTAAGGTGCTTTCAGATTCTAAAGTCCTGTGGTATGTGAGTTTGAATTTTAAAAAATTAGATCATTATATCTTAACTTTTTAAATAAGGTTTCTAAAAAGCTGTCTCTATACCTCTTTCTGTACAATATATAAATGTCTCATTGCTTTGGCTTGTAAGAGAAATGTCCTTACTTTGACTGAGGCCAAGATATTTTTCACATCAAGATAATGCCTCTTCCTAAGCTGGAAGACAAAGTGGTGGTATTATCATTTGATGAGGTAGATGTGGGAATGGGGGATTCATTCCTACAACAGTCATTAAATAAATCCTGTAATTCTTTAGAGTTTCTAAATAGTTTAAGATTAAAAAAGAAAAGAAGAAAAAATAATTCAGTCCAATAATGTTTATTACCTCGAAAAACATGATTTATGTATAATCATGTTTTGGAGAGTTTACAGAGTTTTAGAGAAATGAGAGTCTTGATTTAGTGTAGAGTTTATAACAAATTATTTAGTTGTAGAATTTTTTCATTATAAACAGACCGAGTCAAGTGTTATTTCAACATTGTTAAGTTTAAGCTCTGCAGTAAAAGCATTAGGTTATTTAGTGAATTATAAAATATTAATTTGGGTACATTTAAACTTTTTAAAAGTAATTCTTTCTTAAGAATTTTTATAGTAACTAGCACTTATTTTATATTTATGTAGTACTTGAGTTTTCAAAGAACTATTGTGTACATGATTTCCTTCTATACCAGTAACAACCCTTTATGATTGGAAGGTGGTTTGACATTGTCATGGTCATTGCTGTTTCCATTCTGTACATGAAGAAATAGAGGCTTGGGAAGAAGTGATTTGCCCAAGGTCCTGTGGCAAGTAAATAGTGAAGGTGGGATTTATGTTGGTCTCTTAATTATTTTTCTTTTCTTTTTTTTTTTACATGTATTTATTGACTTTAGTGAGAGAGGAAGAGAGAGAGACAGACAGACAGGGATATCAATCTGTTCCTGTATGTGCCCTGACTGGGGATCAACCTGGCAGCCTCTGTACTTTGGGACAATGCTCTAACCAACCGAATTATCCAGCCATGGTGGTATCCTGACTCTTAAACTAGAGTGTCTTACTACAGAACTATGAATGTTAAATTGGAACAAAAATGTCAACTCTTACTTAGAGGGTGAACTGAAAGGTGATATATACTCATTTAATGAGTGAAATGCTGTTATGTGACTGGAACACTGGATAGAGGAGTGAGGGGAGAGGGAAGAGTAAGTGAGGTTTCATCAGGAACACATTTAATTACCTGATATGTTTCTGTGAAAATTGTCAGTGATGGTGACTGAGGAAATTAGTTTGGGCCAATGATTTGTAATGGTATCCTCTCTCTAAAATGTAGCTTAAGACAGGGGTATCTATTATTTCACAAATATCACTGTTGTACAAATCAGGTCTGCCAGAAATTTCTTGCCAGTCTGCAGAAGAGTTAATCATCACTCTGATGTTGTATGAAGATTATAGACCCAGTGATCTTAAGTTGAATTTGCTTATACTCAGGGTGGTTTCTGCCTTAGTGGTCCTCAAAGTAATTCTTCTATTTTCACCAATCTCCCGATGTAAAAAGGTTGAAAACCACTGATTAAATGTCTAAGAATGACAAATATCAAATTTAGATATTGATTACCTCTTGAGGTAGAAATGGGGAGGAAGGGGGAATATATTGGTGAAGGACATAAGGACCTGGAATCATATTGCTAATTTTTATTTTCTAAATTGGGAGATAGGTAGTTTTAATTTTTTCTTTATAACGTTTTTTTGAGATACAGTTAACAAGAATGTGCTCTGAATTGACTGTAAACTTTTAGCCTTTCATTTGGTGTTCAGGGTATCTTGACTTGGTTGACGAGACACAAGTGTATTCTTTGGGGTTTTCCTCTAGGGGGGAGGCTATTTGTTCCTCTATCTATTCAAACAACAAATAAGACTTGAATACAATCCTTATTACAGTAAAAACATTTGTATTTGAGTTTGTGAATAAAACTGTTTCATGTGTATGTGTAAGTGTATGCATTGTAATTTGCTTTTTAAAGTATCATATACAATTTTTAACGTTTTCTCCAAAGTACAGTATCTGATTTCATCTTGATGATTATAGGAACTATTGATTAATTATGCCTTAAATTTCCTGTATGAAGAAGTGATACTTTTAACTCTTCCCAGCACAAAATTCTTAATACTGTTTGTAGGTATACATGATGAATGCTCATATTATGTGGTTTTAGGTAGGTATGAATAAGATTAAAAGAAAATCTAGAATACCGTATTCTAGACCTGTGCTCTGTGCTATATTTTTGACATATTTTAGTAATAAAATTTACTCAGTTATAAAATAGGTAACTTTATGACTGAGAATATTTTCACTAAGAGCTGATTTTAAAAAAGTAGATTTTTATGTGTGTGTGTGGTATAGGATTATTTATTTATTTAAAAAATGTACTAGCCTGACCTGTGGTGGCGCAGTGGATAAAGCGTCGACCTGGGGACACTGAGGTCGCCAGTTCAAAACCCTGCACTGGTCTGGTCAAGGCACATATGGGAGTTGATGCTTCCAGCTCCTTCCTGTTTCTCTCTTTCTCTCTCTCCTCTCTAAAATGAATAAAATTAAAAAAAAAAAAAAGAAATTAAAAAATGTACTACCCTTTTGGTGGCCTTGTGAATGAAAGGAATTTTATTTCTAAATTGAATGATTATGGGATTAGAAAAAATGTTGGTAGTTGTTCACCTCAAAGTTTTGCCTTTATTAGGGTACTTTCGAGTTTTGGAGAGGTTAGATGGGAAAGAGAAAAGGAATTCTGTGTTCTTTAATGTGAAAGTATATACCAGGGTTCCTCAAACTACAGCCCGCCTGTGGGCCGCATGTGCGGCCCCCTGAGGCCATTTATTTGGCCCCCCCGCTGCACTTCTTGAAGGGGCGCACCTCTTTCATTGGTGGTCAGTGAGAGGAGCACAGGATGCATCCGCACCCATAGTCCCCATTGAAATACTGGTCAGTTTGTTGATTTAAATTTACTTGTTCTTTATTTTAAATATTGTATTTGTTCCCATTTTGTTTTTTTACTTTAAAATAAAATATGTGCAGTGTGCATAGTGATTTCTTCAATAGTTTTTTTATAATCTGGCCCTCCAGCGGTCTGAGGGACAGTGAACTGGCCCCCTGTGTAAAAAGTTTGGGGACCCCTGGTATATACACTTAGATGTTGCTAATTTCCTCAGTAAAGAAATCGATTAAAAATGTGATTTAAGGGCATCTCTATATTTATAGATCATAATGTATACTTAAGAGAAAGAGTGAGGAAGGTGGGTGAGAGGTAGTAGGTCGAGACAGTGGAGTAAATGCTCTTTCTTTTTAATGATATAGTTTTAGATCTTCTAATACAATTGACAAACATTAACATAGCATTTTAAGATAACAAGAATTACAAGTGAGTATTGTATCGGAACTATGTAGACCCTTGGAAGATATTTATATAATCTCTAGAGCATTCATTTAATAATGACATATACATACAATATAATTATTTCCGTAGTTGACAGAGCTTCCTGTATAATTTAAGCATATCAAATAGGCCTAATTAGTTTACAATTAATCTTTTGTAAGGAGATTAAAATCTTTAGAGGTGTTCCAGAAACCAACCCATTGTATTACTGGCCATGTTGGCTGTAAAATGACACCAGATGTTTTTGGCGAAGTTGGAACCTGGTTCTTGAGTTCGGCACAGAAGAAATTCAAAGCCAAGAACTCAGCTTATAAGAGAAAGTTTATTTAGAAAGTTACAGATATAGTAAAAGTGAGCAGAAGAAATGGGCTAAGGAAACAACATACAGAGACAAAAGAAGGGCCCTTCCTTGGAGCTTAAGAAAGCACACTTGGAAAAAGATTCAAGTGGGCATTCTCCAGCGCATGCCAGTGGGGTGGGGGTGGGAGGGAGCTATTCTTGTTTTTGATTTTAGAGGTTTGAGTTGTCTCCTTTTGGGTGATTACCTATGAATTAACTCATGATACAAATTGGGGGTCCCTTGGTGTTTTTGGATGGATTCTGAATGTCATCTAAGGACTTGACTTTTGAGTATTGATTTTTGAGAACTTGAAGGTATTTTGCTTCTGGCATGGCTTTCTTTCTCTGGTGTCTTCTTAAGAACAGAGCCATTCTCCAGTCCCAGAGGCAAATGGAAGCTGTGGTACATTAAAATGTTTCTTATAAAAGAGAACTTAGAAAATGTTCTACATGCAAGGTTTTTTTTAACCTCTGTTGTACACAGGACTCTTGGCATTTTGGTGAAGCCTGGACTCCTCGGAATACAGTTTTTTTAAATGTATAACTGCATAAGATTATCTAAAGGAGACCAATTATGTTTAAGTACAGTTATCAAAACATTAAAAACAAATGTCTTCCAATTTAACTTGTGTTGGGTGTAAATGCTATTCTGAATTATCTGCAACCATTGTTATATGAAGTATCTGTGATTTCTATTGGTGATAGTCACAGGCACTGCTAGATGGTTTCCTGAAGAAAATGCAAAAATTTCAGTGAGAAGTTAGTGAGAAAATATTTTCCCCACCCCATGTTTTTGAAATTTTAATCCCAAGAATGCCTTTTTAAATGCAGTGAAAAAAGAAATAAGGATTTGGAGCCAGATGATTATCGGATTGAGTCTCACGTTCACTACTTACTATTATCTACCTACTTTTACAACTCTGAGCCTTAATTTCCACACCAGTATAATAGAGATGGTAATAGTACTTGTGGAATTTTAGCGTATTATACCTAGAACACCCACAAAAAAGTTAGAATCCCACAGGTACTATTACCCTCTCCATCTGCTCTTACAACTTACTGATATTGTCGTTTTATCAGTTTGAGTCAGGTATGGAAACCTTACCTCCCTTTATGTCCCTTTACTCTCTCTTGTGTATAATATAATTCTTTTAAATATTTCCTCTACAGACATATAGAAGCACATTGGCATTATTTAAAAAATTTCTTTTTAAAAGATATTGATTTTAGAAAGAGAAACATCAGTTTGTTGTTCTACTTACTTACGTATTCATTGGATGTGCCCTGACCACAGATTGAACTTGCAACCTTGGTGTATAGGGATGGAGCTGTAATCAACTGAGCTACCTGGTGAGGGGACCATTTCAGACATTATTATAAGATTTGCTCCAACTGCCAAGCATACTTTAGACAACAAAAGAGAAGAAAAGCTTATTATATTTAGCCATGTTTTTGCTGTGTTCTTTCTGAAGTTCTTTCTTTTCTGTTTAGAGAACTTCTTTAGCCATTCTTTTAGAGTAATTCCACTTGAAACAAATTCTCTTATATTTACTTTATCTTCATTCCTGAGGCTATTTTTGGGGGGTGGAGTGAGGTATAGGATTCTTCGTTGATAGTTCATTTTACTAAGCACCTTAAAAGTTGTGCAGCTTCTTGGACTCCGTGGTTTCTGGTGAGAAATCTATCATTCTAATTTTTTTTCTTCTAGAAGGAAGGTGTTTTTCTCTGGCTGCCTTCAGGGTGTTTTTCTTGTCTTTAATTTTTAGAAGTCTAATTATGGTGTATCTTGCTGTGGATTTTTTTTTTTTTTTCTTGTTAGTGTTGCTCAGCTTATGAATGGGTAAATTTCTGTCTTGCCAAATCTGGGAAATTTTCAGCTGTTATTTTTTCAAGTACTTTTTCAGCCTCACTTGCTTTGTCCTCTCCTCCTGTACTCTACTAATATGTTATTAGCTCTTATCTCACAGGGCCTTGAGGCTCAGTTCTTTTTTTTTTGTCTATTTCTGTTTTGCAGATTGGGTAGTTATTTGTTCTTTATTTCAGTCCATTGATTATTTCTTCTTCCCTTCCATTCTGCTGTTGAACCCATCATTTGAGCTTTTTAACTTTAAGTTCCCATTTTGTTCTTTTTAAATTTTTTTACAGAGACAGAGAGAGAGTCAGAGAGAGGAATAGATAGGGACAGAGACAGGAACGGAGAGAGGTGAGAAGCATCAATCATCAGTTTTTCGTTGCAACACCTTAGTTGTTCATTGATTGCTTTCTCATATGTGCCTTGACTGCGGGCCTTCAGCAGACCAAGTAACCACTTGCTCAAGCCAGCGACCTTGCGTCCAAGCTGGTGAGCTTTTCTTTTTTTGCTCAAGCCAGATGGGCCCGCGCTCAAGCTGGCGACCTCGGGATCTCGAACCTGGGTCCTCCACATTCCAGTCCGACGCTCTATCCACTGCGCCTGGTCAGGCCCCATTTGGTTCTTTATAAACATATTTGTTTGCTGAGATGTTGATTTATTTTTCATATATTTCAAGTGTTGAAACGTTTTTACAAGACTGCTTTAATTTCTTCATTAGATGATTCTGTTGGTGTCTAATTTTTTTCTTTTTCTTTTTTTGTCATTCAGTTTGAGATATCCCTGGTTCTTGGATTTTCTGTTGAAACCTGCATATTTTTGTATTTTGTTCTGAGGCTATGGATCTTAAATCATCTGTTTTAGCTGATTCTGATGATACTGCTATGGCAAGAGAAGGTCCGTGGAGGTGCTGCCTTACTGCTGCTGGGGTGGGGAGGGGTAGACATCCAGATTCCCTTACTCAGCCCCCATTGAAATCTGAGGCATAAGGACACTGTACTCAGCCCTCATTGAAATCTGAGGCATAAGGACACTGCTGATTACTGCTGGATGGGAGTGGAAGTCCAGGCTCCCACATGATGTCCATTGATGCTGTTGGGGAAGAGAGGTTCATTACTGGCCGGCAGGGATGAAAGTCCTGGCTCCCTACTTGTGTTTCTCTAACATCCACTGGTGATGCGGTGCCTCTTTATAGCCTTGAATGTGGAATTCTAGGCTTCCCAGTGGGTCTTTGCTGGGCCATAGTTTTTTCTGTGGCGTGTGACTGAAGTATAGTGATTATTATCTAAGTTTTCCATCTTTCTAGGCTGCCCTTTTCCTGGTTTGTTGGCTAGAGAGAGCATGCTTTGGCTGAAGTTCTTTGGCTTTCACCTGTTGGCATTTCAAGATTGCAGGCATTTTCAGCTCCAATTCTGGAATTTTTTAAGGTAAAAAGAAAACCCAGGGAACTCACCATGATGTTCCTTGAGTTCCAAAACATTAGCCTGTCTGCATTCTAACACTGAGTCTTCTTATGTTTGTTTTATATACAGTTGACTCTTTTTTTTTTTAAGTTGATTTCTTTTTTTTTTTTCCAGAGACAGAGAGTCAGAGAGAGGGATAGATAGGGACAGACAGACAGGAACGGAAAGAGGTGAGAAACATCAATCATTAGTTTCTCATTGCCATTGTGACACCATAGTTGTTCATTGATTGCTTTCTCACATGTGCCTTGACCGCAGGCCTTCAGCAGACCAAGCAACCCCTTGCTGGAGCCAGCGACCTTGGGTCCAAGCTGACGAGTTCTTTTTTGCACAAGCCAGATGGGCCTGCGCTCAAGCTGGCGAGCTTGGGGTCTCGAGCCGGTCTTCCGCGTCCCAGTCTGACGCTCTATCCACTGCGCCACCACCTGCTCAGGCACAGTTGACTCTTGAACAATGCAGGGATTGGCACACCAACCCTATGCAGTCAAAATTCTGCATATAACTCTTGTTTCAAAAACTTAAAATAAAAACTTAACTACTAGTAGCTTATGGTTGACCAGAAGCCTCATCAATAACAGTCAGTTAATCCATATTTTGTGTATGTATTATGTATTGTAGTCTTATAATAAAGTAAGCTAGAGAAAAATGTTATTAACAGTCATAAGGAAGAGAAAATACATTTTCAGTGCTATACAGATTTATTGAAAAGGAAAAACAAAAATCATGCATAAGTGGACCTGTACGGTTTAAACCTGATTAGAGGGGTCAACTGTATAAAGACTATCAAGGATATTTTGCTTAGCAGGAGGAATGGGAAAAGTATGTCTTTTCTATCTTTCCAGAAGGAAAAATCCTTTTAATATTTTCTTTTTGTTTTGGTTATATTAAATAATTTCTCTGGACTTTAGATTATTAGCTCAAAAATGAATTCGTATTTTTATGCCTCTTGATTCACACTGGAAGCCATTATGTTATTCAATTTAATTTTATAATGAGTTTAGTTCTGTACCTATCGAGTTTGAGCTGCTTCAGGGACAGCTATGTGAAGGACAGTGTTATCCCTATTTATAACTAGAAGGTAGTGTAGGAAAGAGATCTGGGTGTAGAGATTGGTTTGAAAACCTAAAGTAATAGACGATTCTTGAAGATAGTTATATAGATGAGGCTTACACATGTTAGCTGAGGATGGAACTCTAAAAGGCTGCCATTGAAGAGAGAAGGAAGAAGAGAAGGATCAAGATGACTGACCTGTGGTGGCGCAGTGGATCAAGCGTCGACCTGGAATGCTGAGGTTGCTAGTTCAAAACCCGGGGCTTGACTGGTCAAGGCACATATGGGAGTTGATGCTTCCTGCTCTTCCCGTTCTCTCTTTCTCTCTCTAAAATGAATAAATAAAATCTAAAAAAAGGAAAAGACTAAAGAGAACCCATTGGAGAACTGGAGATGGGAAGCATGTTAGATATTGCAGAAACGAGAGAAGAGAATTTCTCTAATGGTTGTGTGTTGAACAGGGCACATGTCTCAGTTTGATACGTAATCTAAGGGTGAAAATTTAAGATTGGATTCAGCAATGGATAGTTTACAGAGAGCAGTATTATTGGAATGACATGAATAGTAGAAGCCAGACTACACTGAATGGGAGGGCAAAAGAAACATTGATGGATGAGAAAGAAGGTAAAAGCTTGGGGGGTGCATGTGACTATTTTCAAATTTTATAAAAGAAAGTTTCTTGTTCATATGCTGAGAATAAAGAGCTAGCATGATGGAAAAATACTAGAGAAGGGACCTTTGAGAAGGTGGGAGTAGATTGAGTCTAAAGCACAACTGAAGGATAAAAGCTGGGTAGGAATGATACTTCTTTTTTTCCTCTCCAAGAATGGTAGAAAGGATAGTTACATGCATATGATTATGGATAAAGGAGACTTTTTAGAAACAAGGGAGAACTTGATGGAAATCTCAGCTAGAAATAGGAGGCAAAATAATCTAGATGTATTTATATAAATGCCTTTAAAAATGTTTTATTCAAATTAGTTATTTCATAGGTTACATTACAGGCATATCAGAATTGCGTGTATTTTAAAAAATTTGCCAATACAAGCTGTTCTTATACCTTAAAAGAAAATGGCAACAAGGTGAGCAGACAATTAAAATACAAAATACAATACATATTTTAAATTGTTACCCCTCACCAAATAGCAAAAAAAAAAAAAAAGAAAGTAAAATCAGGCCATTTAAAAATTATCAGTTGACGAAGATTGATAAAAAGTTACCTATTGTAGATAAAGTGTGGGGATACGGGTACTGTCATATTACTACTTAACTTGTAAACCAACAAGCTGAATCAAGTCTTACATTTCATATACTCTGATCTAGTAGTTATTTTTCAAGAAATTTTTCCTGATGAAATAATTTGCTCTATGTGCTAAGATTTACATACAAAATTTTGTGACAGTATATTATAATACAGTTTTTGAAATAGCCTTTATGGTCAATAGAAAATAAGTAATAGTTCATTTCATTAAAATTAATCTTAAGAGACTATTTGGCAAGGAGGAAATGTCATTAAGTGGGGGGAGGGAGAATCAGATCGTAAAACTGAATATACAGTACAATACAGATTTATTTATATGGGAGGGAAAAGACTCGTGAAGAATAAACACCCCTGGATATTTTATTTGTTTTTATTTTTTTCTTTTCTTAGTCTGGGTTTTCTTCACTGACCATCTAATATATTCTAAAAGGAATTTTAACATGTCTGTGCTGCTGAGAGCACTCTTAGGGGAATACAACTGTTATAGCTTGCTACAGTATAGTTTTGTATTTATCAGTAGCACAGCCTTCTCCTTTGACTTGATAATATACCTCCAGGGATTTTACTAAGGAAATGAGTAAGAACCATAAAGCTCTTTACACGATGATATTTACCATGACATGATTTATAATAGTGACATGCCGTAATTGTTCTAAGGAGGGCAATGGTTAAAATATAGGTCATTGCTCTAGTGGACTTAACGCAAATCAATACAGCTTATAAAAATGATTTTAGAAATATATATAATGGCACAGGAAGTTGCTTATTATAATTTACATGAAGAAAGAATAGAAAATGTTGTATTAAGTCTTGTCCTGGTTTTTATTTTTAAAATAATAGAAAAACAATGTGAAGGGAGACCCAAACATTGACTTATTTTCTTTATACTTTAAAAAAAATTTTCTACAGTGGCCATTGTTTTGTAATTAGAAAAGTGTTATAATTAAATTTGCTAATTGATATAAAATGATATATAAAGTTGTTTGATTTACATTGTTATGATATGCAGGGAAGTTTGAGTTCTTATTTTTACTGTTACAATTTTGCTTGCATGATTTATTTATGTCTTTGCCTGTTTATCTATTAGATTCTTATTTTGAAAAACCTCTATGTCTGTCTTATATTCATTTGGTGGTGAAACATTGTAGACTACAAATCAAGATTTCTTTCATCACTTAAAGTTTAGAAAAAGATAAATTTCTCTTAAGATCTAATGTGGAGTTCTTTATTTCCTACAATCAGATTTTTAAATATTGTTATCTTTTATCTACAGTGTGTCCGTAAAGTCATGGTGCACTTTTGACCGTGTGACAGGTCAGAAGTGCACCATGACTTTACGGACACACTGTATTTCTTGGCTTTATTGTGTGTTTTTTAAATTGGTTGAAATACTGAGTAAAATTTGTGAAAACTTAAAAGTGCAAAATTTTTACCTTATCCTATGCAAGGATGTAAGCACTAGAAAGATGTAAAATAAAAAGTAAACGTTTTCCTACTCTGCCCCACTATTTTATTCCTGGTTAGGTTCTCACTCTCTAATAGTAATGACAATCAAATGCACCCATTTTAAGTGTATGGTTAGATGATTTTAGCCAAATGTATATATGAAAACTGTAACCTCACAAAAAGCAAGATACAGAACATTTCTATCACTGGAAGTTCTTGTGCCCCTTTCCCATTCATTCAGTTACCTCCAGAGGTGACCGCTGTATTGATTTTGATCACTGTAGTTAAGTTTTGCCTGTTTCAGACTTTACCTTGTAATTATAGAGTATGTACTGTTTTGTGTCTGGGTTGTTTTTGTATGGCATAATGAATCTTGGTTGAGCTTCATCCATGATATTGCTTGTTTTGGCCATTTGTTCCTTTTTATTGCTTGCAACAGTCCGTGGTATGGATATGCCAAATTTACTTGTCTGTGTACTTGCTGATGGAGCATTTGGGTTAATTTAATTTTTAAAAAATGTTTTTCTTCTTTTCCAAGTGAGCGGAGGGGAGATAGAGAAACAGACTCCCACATGCGCCCCAACCAGGATCCACCTGGCAACCCCTGTCTGGGGCTGATGGTCTGCCCGTCTGGGGCCGTGCTTGCAGCTGAACTATTGTTTTTGGTGTCTGAGGTGGAGGTTCCACGGAGCCATCCTCAGCGCCCATGGCCAACACACTTGAATCAACTGAGCCATGGCTGCACGAGGTGGAGGAGGAGATAGAGGGAGAGAGAGAGAGAGAGAGAGAGAGAGAGAGAGAGAGATATTATGGGGAAGAGGGAGGAATGGAGAAGCAGATGGTCGCCTCTTCTGTGTGCACTGACTATGAATAGAACTTGGAACATCCATACGCAAGGCCAATGCTCTACCACCGAGCCAACCAGCCAGGGCCTATTTAGTTACTAAAAATTACAAATAAAGCTCCTCTAACATTCATGTACAAGTTACTATATGGATTTATATTTTCATTTCTCTTGGATTAAAACCAAATTGTGGGTTATTAGGTCATATGGTAAGGGTATGTTTAACTGGAAAACAGTTTGGTTTCTTATGAAATGGTTGTACCATTCATAAGGTGTTTGGGAATTCCAGTTACTCTGGGTTCTTAACAACACCAGGTATTTTAGCCAGTCTAATGGGTGTGTAATGGGTGGTATCTCATTGCGGTTTTAATTTGCTTTTCTCAGACTTATAATGAAGATCTTTTTGTGTGTACATGGGGCATTATTGTACCTTTAGTTTTTGCTTAAATCTTTTGTCTGTTTTAAAAATTTGCATGCTCCTGTTAGTGAATTGTAAGGGTTCCTTCCTATATTTGGAACACAAGTTCTTTGTCACTTATGTACATTGTTAATACTTTCTCCTTGCCTTTGTGTTTCCTTTTATTTATCTATTTATTTATTTATAGAGGTGTAATTGATATAACATTATATTAGTTTTAGGTGAACAACATAAAAATTTGATATTTTATACATAGCAAAATGATCACAGTAAGTCTAGGTAACATCTGTCACCATACCCGTTACTTCCTTTTAATATTTATATCCTGTATTCAGTTTTATTGCTTTGCTAGAACTTTTAACGTAATGAAACAGTTAAAATGAACACAGTACATATTTTACTACTGATTTTTTCTTTGTAAAGTGAGAGGAGGGAGATAGACAAACTCCTGCATGCGTCCCAACAGCAACCTCATCTGGTGCCGATGCTCGAATCAACTGAGCTATTCTCAGCACATGAGGCCAATGCTCAGACCAGCCAAGATATCCTTGGTGCCTGAGGAAGATGCTCGAACCAATCGAGCCACTGGCTGTGGCAGGAGAAGAGAAGGAGAAGGGGGTGAACAAGGGGAAGAGAAGCATATGTTGCTTCTCATGTGTGCCCTGACCAGGGATGGAACCTGGGATTGTCTGCATGATAGGGTGATGCTCTATTCACTGAGCCAACTGGCCAGGGCCTGATTCTTTTCTACGTCATATAAAATACCTAAAAAGTTTTTGGATAAGTTAGGTAAAATTAGTATTCTTTAGTATTTTATCGAATGCTATTATTAGCAGTGTAATTTTATCAGATGCTATTTGGCATCTAAAGAAACTGATCCTTTTTGTTTTTATTAAACCATTGTTGTAGTATTCCTTAATGTTGAATTATTTTTACGCATTTAGGACATGAATCAATTCATTTATTTAACATACTGAGGAATTTTATATATCATTTTACATTTCTTTTTTATTTTATTATGTTGTATGGGTGTTATGTTTCTTGTTTACATTTTCTGGGTACATGAAACCTGTGATCAAGACCATTTTTGTCTTGTAAGGTGAATTAGATATGTTCATATTTGCATTCTCTTTTTATTTTTTTGCAGGGACAGAGAGAGAGACAGAGAGAAGGATAGATAGGAACAGACAGATAGGAATGGAGAGAGGTGAGAAGCATCAATCATTAGTTTTTTGTTGCCGTTGCGACACCTTAGTTGTTCATTTATTGCTTTCTCACATGTGCCTTGACCGCGGGCCTTCAACAGACTGAACACCCCTTGCTGGAGCCAGCAACCTTGGTTCCAAGCTGACGAGCTTTTTGCTCAAGCCAGATGGGCCCGCACTCAAGCTGGCAACCTCAGGGTCTCGAACCTGGGTCTTCTGCATCCCAGTCCGATGCTCTGTCCACTGCGCCACCGCCTGGTCAGGCTACATTCTCTTTTTTAAAAAAAATTTATTTACTCATTTGAGCTAGAGAGGAAGGGGGTGAGAGAGACAGAGACAGGAACATGAATCTTTTCCTGTCTGTGCTGTGACCTGGGATCGAACTGACAACCTCTATGCTTCAGGATAATGCTCTACCAAGCTATCTGGCCAGGGCTCATCTTTGCATTCTGGAAGAATTTAAAATTTTATGGTTCTTTTTTTTTTTTTTTTTTTTACGGAGATAGAGAGAGTCAGAGAGAGAGATAGATAGGGACAGACAGACAGGAACGGAGAGAGGTGAGAAGCATCAATCATTAATGTTTCATTGCCATTGCGACACCATAGTTGTTCATTGATTGCTTTCTCACATGTGCCTTGACTGTGGGCCTTCAGCAGACTGAGCAACCTCTTGCTGGAGCCAGCGACCTTGGGTCCAAGCTGACGAGAATTTGCTCAAGCGAGATGGGCCCGCACTCAAGCTGGCGAGCTCGGGGTCTCGAACCTGGGTCTTCCGCATCCCATCCTGACGCTCTATCCACTGCGCCACCGCCTGGTCTAAAATTTTATGTTTTTTAGAAATCAGAATTTAACACTGTTGTCATTATTTTAGATATGAATGTTGATCGTTTGACAGTTTTGTCCATTATATTTCCTGTTTGTCCTTTTTTAATTTTAGAGGAGGGAAGCAGAGACAGACTCCTGCATGTGCCCCGACCTGGGATCCACCTGGCAAGCTAGGGAGATGGATGCTCTGCTCATCTGAGGCCCTGGCTCTGTTGCAATTGGAGCCTTTGTTTTTAGAGCCTGCGGTGGAGGCCTTGAAGCCATCCTCAGTGCCTGGGGCCAACTAGCTTTAATCTGGTAGTGGCTGCAGGAGGGGAGGAGAAAGAGAGAGAGAGTGAAGCAAGAGGGGAAGGGGTAGAGAAGCAGTTGGGTCCTTCTCCTGTGTGCCCTGAACCCGGGACATCCACAGACGGGGCTGATGTTCTACCACTCAGCCAGCCATTATATTTCCTGTTGATTTAATTTTCTATTTTTTG
Organism: Rhynchonycteris naso; assembly: GCA_037038555.1. Classification (NCBI taxonomy): domain Eukaryota; kingdom Metazoa; phylum Chordata; class Mammalia; order Chiroptera; family Emballonuridae; genus Rhynchonycteris; species Rhynchonycteris naso. The sequence goes on along the minus strand of CM072995.1, from coordinate 331,302,469 downwards.
AGATTTCAGCTTTGTGCATAATTATATGTTTTTTCCTTTATAAATCTTGGTGTAAAAACATTACCTCATTAAGCGACTCAGCTTTATTATATAGCTGTGTATAAGAGTACTGTATTTTGTTTTTCTTATAGACTCTTTTCTTTGAACACATAAATATCATGTGGACATTTATTTTGAGTGTTACTACATGTCAACAACATACTTTTTCAAGGACTCTAAGATGATAAAAGCACCCCTGCCCAGTGGGTGTTAACTCATTTAGGTTTTCTAGAATGGGCCCCTCCACCTGCTCCTAGCCTGGGTGCCAGCTCTTAAATTGTGAGTGCTGTCAGTGATTATGTTGTTTTCCTTTGCGCTTAATAGTTTAGTTTTCTGAAACCTTATTATTTATTGCTTTGTTTTTCCTCTTTTGATGAATATATTTAAAATTATGATTTCACCTGTGAATGCTGCATTAGTCATTTTGGTATTTGTTAAATTCTTGTTTTAATTTTCTAAATTAAAACATGGATTTTTTTTCTTTCTCATTTTTATGGTTTAGTATAATATATATTTGAAATTTAGCTCTTTGTTGATTTCTGCTTTTTTTGTTTTGTTTTTGGCATTGTGGTCAGGGATCTGTAAATTTTAGACATTAGACAAGATATATTTGTTGTCTTTAGTACAGGGACATATCCAGTTGTTAAGGGGCCTAGAGCTTATGTATATCAGACACACTCTTTAAGAAAGAGAGTGCAGCCCTGGCGGGGTGGCTTACTTAGTTGGAGCATTGTCCCAAAGTACAGAGGTTGGTGGTTCAATCCCTGGTCAGGGTACAGACAGGAACACAATTGATGTTCCTGTCTCTCTAAAATCAAAACATAAAAATTAAAAAAAAGGAAAGAATACAGAATTATGTACACAGGATATTTGTTTAGAATGAAAAAAGAAGGCATCTGTGTAAATGGAGGGCCTCAAAGCCCAGTCTTCATTTTGTATCGAATCTTCAATCTGCTTTGAAGTAGAAAATTTGATTTGTGTGTGGAATCTTTATTAATTATTTATAGCCTTAGTATCATATATTTTTGACTACATGATATAGATAATGTTTTACTTAACTTTCTAATAGTTTTTGCATTGATTTATACTTTTCGTTGCCTAAGTAATGTTTCTATTATTGCATAATGGCATTTTAAATTATCACTGTAGCGCTTGCCAAATGTTGCCATGTTTAATAATGATGATTTCATACTTGCTTTCCTTTGCTGACTAAATTTGATGCATTTTTATTTTTGTTCACCCTTTTATTGTTAGCTTTGTGTTTGTAAAGCAACATATTACTGGATTTTATTTAAAAATAAATCCTATGGAACCTCTTTTCTAGTGAAGCCACTAAACTGTTATCATGCTTATTTTGTTTTCAGTTTACCTTCTTTATATTTTCCTCTCCACACATTCTGTGTTTGACCTGTGTTTTAGTTTCTTTATCTTACAATGACTTAAAAGGTGCAAACATCTATTTTCATTACCTGCAGTGTGTTGAAGGAGAGTAAATAGTTTTCGTTTATGAAATCTTTTCTCTGATGAATTGTGGTGTGCATAAGAAGTATATCTGAATCTGAAGAATTGGTTAGAAGAGATTAAAATTATGTACTGCACATTTTCATTTTCTCTGAAGTATTTAGAAATTCATTGAGTAGGGGGGAATTTAGGTTGTTTGGGTTATGCTGCATTCGTATCATCACAGTTCTAGTAGCAGTTCTACCAATAAGTTGACTTTCGAATGAAATCAACTGAGAATTAATAAAATAATCATTTATTTTCCTGGAGTAAAATTTTAATTTTCACATACTTTTTGGGTGTTTTAGATTGTGTGTGTGTGTGTGTGTGTGTGTGTGTGTGTGTGCGCGCACGCGCACACTTCAGCAATGCAAACTTAGTTTACTTAGTTGATTAGTGCAAATTAAAAGGCAGTTTTGCTAGTACAGATACACATACTTCTGAAGCTAACATAGCACTGCTTGGGTGTTTTATTCTGTTAGTAATGACAAATTGTATTTATTCTCTAAATACTTAGAAAGGCCCTGGCAGTCATTTTCAACTGGTATGCTGCAAGAATTTTTAAAACATGCAATACTGTACTATTTAGTTAGGGGCAGACATTTTTCCCTTACATTGTCAAAAAAAAAAAAAAGAAAACAGCCAGCACAACAGTTGTTGTCTGATGTTAATTCCCTGTCTTGAACTATAAATATAGGTTATATATTAGCGTTGCATCTTATTGGTCACATTGCATATAGTTGTGTCTGATAGGTTAATTCATGATACCAGAAATCCTTATACACAAGTATAGGGACCTGATTTTTTCAAAAGTCACTTTGGAACAAAAAGGGTAGGTGATTACCATTATTATTTTTTTGTAAATCGGTCAAAATTACACCTGTATTTTTGTCAGATTGGGAAAATATTTTTTGGTGTGCTAGAGTTTTAGTAAATTAGGTTTATGTGTGCCATGAGATGAAAAAGGTTGAAAATGGCTGGGCCAGGGGACTGATTTCCCCCACAAAGATCCCCCACCTAGTAAACAAAATGAGGCTTTTTTTTTTTTTTACCTTTTCACTCTGAAGAAGAGAACTTCCTTTATTTTGCATTTTTGGGTGGTGGTTATAGCACTTGTTTTGAGGTTTGACCACCCTCTGTTCAGCTGTTTTTATTTTTACATGTCACTTTGAGTATACTTAGTGGTCTTTTAACTATAATATCTTCTATAATGAAATTTGTGTGAATATGTTAGCCTAATAAAAAGAAATTTTTGCGTGCATATTCTTAAAACACCACTGTTTTGACTTAATTTGGTTTAATTGATTTTTGCTATTTCTGTTTCATCTAAGTTGCTTTTTAACAAGTGAATGCCTATTTTCTGTAGCTGAACTGAGTAGCAAAATCATACTCTTAATCAGTGGTTCTTTACCTGGGTTCTATTGAACCCTAGGGGTTCTATGCGTCAGTCTCAGGGGTTTGGAGAAGCCTCTGCCGCGGAGGCCAGAGTAAAGTAATACCGTAATTTGTTGTGAGTTCATGCACTTTGTTGGTTTTGTTCTTTGAGCAAGGTGATGTTCATGCACGGCTCATTTTGTGCACCAGTTATAAAACATTCCTATGTCTTGAATTTGGAAAAAAAAATCATATTTTATTTATCACTAAAGAAGGGTTCGGTGAATGCGCATATGAAGCTGGTGGGTTCGGTACCTCAAAAAAGGTTAAGAGCCACTGCTCTTAATAGATTTGCAATGTTTATTTTTCTCTGTATAACATGTAAATGACTTAAGATATGGCATGAGTTTCAAGTGCTTGGCTGCTCAGTTCCCCCACCTTTCCCTCCAACACCCTAGTAGAGGATATTTTGCTATTATTGGAAACTATGTCCTAAATTGAATTGGATTGCTGATACTGTCATGTTAGTTAGAATAATAAAAGTATAGGAGAAGGTTATCTCCTTAATTTTTATTTTGCCGTTGTTGAGCTTTCAAAGGTTTTAATAAACAAGTTTCAGAATCAGTGAAACTTGACAATTTTATGATGCTCATTTACAACCTTTTCCAAAATTTTATTAGCATTGTAAAGCTTCCTAAAATAGTTTTATTATCACTATTAGTGTGGAGTTTAATATCTGTAACATTTTTTTTATTATTATTAAGTGAGAGATGGGGAGGAGGCAGGGAGGCTGAGAGACAGACTCCTGCATGCACCCCAACTGGGATCCACCTGGCAAGCCTTCTACAGGGCAATGTTCTGCCCATCTGGGGCTGCTGCTTTGTTGTTTGGCACCTGAACTATTTCAGCGCTTGAGGTGAGGCCATGGAGCCAATCCTCAGTGCCGCTGGGCCAGCTTGCTCAAACCATTCACAGTCATGGCTGCAGAAGGGGAAGAGAGAGAGAGCGGAGGGGTGATGGAAAAGCAGATGGTTACTTCTCCTGTGTGCCCTGACTGGAATTGAACCTGGGACTTCCACAAGCTAGGCCAGTGGTTCTCAAACTTTTTGAAGTTGAGGCACATTTAAAATCCTACAAATAATTATAGGCACATTATATACAGATTTCTGATAAATATGTTATAATAATTAAGTCAGATATTAAAAGAATGAAGTCTAAGTGTGCTTTTAGGGTAATCGAAATAAATACAACAAAATTAAATTTATTCTGACATTAAAAATACATTTTTATGTTACATTTTCTGAGTTATGCTTTTTAGAATTTGTACAAAAGAGGGGTTAAAATATAAAAAAACCCCCGACAAAAATGCTATCTCTTTATATATATAGATACATTCTTAGTAAGATTTAGTAAATTCGGCAGGTCCCGGCACGAATGTGTTAAGTTTTTTCATTCTTGTGTTTATGAGAAACATGAGCCTGATGTGTCCTAGCGTTTGGGCATCTATTTGAAAGGCAAACTCTCATCTCCTCGTCAGTACATTGAAGAATTCCTCTGTTTTTACTCTTAATTGTGTTGAGTGCAGAAAACCCCCACCATACATATCACCTTAACTTTACACCAAACAAAGGATAGAAGAAACTTGCCTCCAATCTTTCTGGGGAACGTGGGGGGTAGTTCCCAGCACCACAGTTTAACAGCCTTTTGCAACCTAATCAGGCAAGTGAGGTGGGGAGTTGGGCACACTGTCAGCTTACAGCCAATTCCCCACACCTCTGTCCCCCCAAAATCTAAACTCCAAAAACCCTGTTGGTTTTTTGGTCCCCAACAGGCACATATTTCTCTGGAATACCATAAGGCACACCTGGAAATCTAGGGTGCACCAGTATGCCCTGGCACACACTTTGAGAACCACTGTGCTAGGCTGACACTATTGCTAAGCCAACTGGCCAGGGCCTGTACTGTAATTTTTTTTTAATTTATTTTATTCATTTTAGAGAGGAGACACACAGAGAGAGAGAGAGAGAGAGAGAGAGAGAGAGAGAGAGAGAAAGGGGGGAGGAGATGGAAGCATCAACTCCCATATGTGCCTTGACCAGACCAGTGCAGGGTCTTGAACTGGCGACCTCAGTGTTCCCAGGTCGACGCTTTATCCACTGCGCCACCACAGGTCAGGCTGTACTGTAATTTTTGATTTAAAAGATAACTTGAGAATCATGTAAAATAGTTAACAATTTCATACTTTCTGGCACAGATGTTCAGTATATGGAGTGCTAAAAATTTTATTTTTAGAAGCTATATAACACTCTCGTGACTTGTATTTTTTAAGCTGTCACTATTTCTGGTTTTTGAAAAATAAAGCATTTGGTATATGCTTTGAGATATTCAGATTTGTATGGGTTCTATTGAAGCCGTCACTGCTGTTTTTGGATTCATGCCATGGATTAATGAGGTCATTTTTAGTGCTGTTCAAGGAAAGAAAACTAAATTCTTTCAAAGAGATTCTAATATGTCAATGTTTTGCTGAATGCTTTTCTATAATATTCCCAGAGAGAAAGTTTTAAATTTGAGGAAGTAGATGAGACAGCCCTAGTGGGATTCAAAACTCCATCCTCCCTCCAAATGGGATCAATTGCTGCTTCTTCCCTAATGCTAATTCCACTCTGTAGTTGGACAGTAGTGCTTTATGCAAAAATTAAGTTACAAACCAAGTAGAAGATACAATAGGAAAAGAGACCCGTTGTACAAACAGCAAACTGAAGACAGTTCTTCCACACACTTCAAAAATGTGTAACTTCTATATCAGGAAACCTAAAAATACTACCATGGTTTACATAGAAGACAAATAAATAGAAATTCATATTACATTCTTGAAGATTCAAGTTCTTAACTGTGCCAACTCTAAAGCTTAATCTACAAATTTAATGGCACTCTACAGTAAAACTAAAAGGATTAAAAAGCCCCACCAAACAATTTGTAGAGATAGTAAGTTTTAATAAGTAAGCTCATTTTGTAGAAGAGTAAAATGAAGCTCAGAGAAATCAACTCTGTAAGGTCACAAAGCTAGGAAGTGGTTGAAGCAGGGCTCACAACAAGGTGAGTTTGAGAGCTCAGATGTAATAGTAGCTAATATTTAGTAAGTACTTACATTATTGAGCATTACTGTTTCACTAAAGTACTATATATTTTCTTAATTATAATAGCATCTAAATATATTTAGAAAATCAAAATTTGTGAGACTTTTCCAGGGAGGTTTTAGAGATAATGCATGCTTTATATATAGGTTCTTTATAATTTCTCCCTCCTTGTTCTACATTTTTCTACATGCGTAAGCAGTTGTAAGAGCATTTATTGACTAGTCTGTCCTTACCCTGTGGTCTGCTATTCTGCTTCTTTGTATACCAAATTTCATATATGCGGATGTGTTTGTTTTTTTTTAACAGGCCTTCTATTTTAATCTTTTTGCTATTTCTCTGTCAGTTCTACTTTATTAATTTCAAAATGGTTGGAATAAGATTCACTGATGTGTTCATTCAATAAAAATTTTATTAAATAAATATAGTATTTATTGGATAACTACTACTACTATGTGCCAGGAACTGTGTAGATGCCAGGAAAAGAATTTCTTGGCTATTTATCTTGCTTATACATTTTTGAATTAGCTTGTAATATTCCATGAAAAACTCAATAGCCTTTTTTATTTTAAATTATATCAGATAAGGGAAAATGACATTTGATACATTTGGACATAAAACACTTTTTCATTCATATATATCTACCCCACCTTTAGCCTTTGTTTAAAACTTTTCAAGTTTCACCCTGGCTGGTTGGGCCAGTGTTGGCCCAGTGTATGGATGTTCTGGGTTCAATTCCTGGTCAGGGCACACAAGAAAAGTTAACCATCTGTTTCTCTTCCCTTTCTTTTCTCCTTCTCTTCCTCTTCTCTTCCCGCGGCCAGTGGCTCAATAGGTCTGAGCACTGGCCCTAAGCTTCGAGTATAGCTCAGTTGGTCCCAGTGCTTCAGCCTGAGGCACTGAAAATTGCTCAGTTGATTCAAGCATCAGCCTCAGACGGTTTCCTGGGTAGATCCCAGTTGGAGTGCATGTAGGAGTCTCTGTCTTACCAATCTCCCCTCCTCTCACTTAAAAAAAATTTTAGTTTCTTCCATAAAGATCTAGAATATATTTTATTAGACTTGTCCCTATAATAGTTACCATATATATATATATTTTTTACAGGGACAGAGAGAGAGTCAGAGAGAGGGATAGACAGGAACAGACAGACAGGGACGGAGAGAGGTGAGAAGCATCAATCATTAGTTTTTCGTTGCCGTTGCGACACCTTAGTTCATTGATTGCTTTCTCATATGTGCCTTGATCGCGGGCCTTCAGCAGACCGAGCAACCCCTTGCTGGAGCCAGTGACCTTGGGTCCAAGCTGACGAGCTTTTTGCTCAAGCCAGATGGGCCCGCGCTCAAGCTGGCGAGCTCGGGGTCTCGAACCCAGGTCTTCCGCATCCCAGTGTGACGCTCTATCCACTGCACCACCGCCTGGTCAGGCCCATATATTTGCTTTTGCTGTTGTAAATGGTATCTTTTACTTGACTTAATTTTTCTAATGGCCTGTATATAGAAACTATTTTTTCTGAGGGGGATTGGACTGGGGTTATGTAGACTTTTGTATCCAGACACCTTGCAGAACTCTATTCCTAGTAATTTTTCTGTAGTCGATGGTAGGGATTTCTATGTAGATAACCACATCATCAAATAATTTGTTTTCAATTCTTATACATTTTTGTTTTCTTGTCTAATTGCATTGATTAGGACCTTCATTATAATGTTGAAAAAACATGGTAATAGAGGCTGTTCTTTCTTGTTCGTGATTTTAAAGAGTTTTACTGTTAAGAAAGTTTGCTATAGATTTTTGGTTTCCTATTAGTCCCACTTACTATTAATTTTTAAGTAAATGAGACATTTTCTCATGCTTTTCTTGTATCTTGTGACCATTTTGTTTTTCCTTTTATCTGTTCATATGGTGAATTTTAGTGTAATTTTTCATAAAGGTTTATGTATCCTTGGATTCCTGGAATACATTCGTCATGATATATGTACTTGTTAATGTACTGTTGGATTCTATGTGCAAGTATTTATTTATGGGCTTTTATTTATTTATTTTGCATCTGTATTAGTTAAGTTGGCCTATAATTTTCATTTTTCATAATGTCCTTGTCTTGTTTTGGTATCTAGTTTATACTGGCTCTGAGTTGACTATTATTTCCTCATTTTCTGTTCTTTGGATGAATTTCTGTAATACTGGAACTACCTGCCCCCCCAAAGTGTAGTAGAACTGGTTTTTACGACTCTGGACCTAGTATTTTATGTATGCATGGCAAGGTTCTTTTGTTTCTTAATTTTTCCTCCTTTATTGGTCCTAGGACTCTTCAGGCTTCTAATTATTCTATTCCCAAATAAGGCTGAGCTCAAATGAGACTAGGGAGCACTTTTTAATAGAAAACAAAAGAAAGGCAGATGTTCAGAAATGAGTCAATTTGAATTAGAGACTTTACTTTGGCCCAGCAGCAAGCTGGGGGCTGAAAAGGAAGCTAAATCTGAGACTTTCCTCATTAAGAAGGGTCCATCTAACCAGGCTGACTGGTCATTGGTGGGCTAATGTTGTCTTAGCAGTGAAGGAGCCCCCTGCTTGCCCGACTCCCAGTCACTCTCCGGAATGATCAAACTAATGCGCACTAACAGAGCACAAGACAAGGCACAAATGACACACAGATTTAGGCTCCTCCCCCACCCAGGCACTTCAGATATTTTGACACTTTTTGATAATTTCTCAGGTAGTATATATAAAGAATGAGGAACTTCAATACCATTACTGTAGAATTCCCTACCCCATTCCTACCACCTTTCCATGAAGGGAAATTTCCTGAGAAAACCTAAAATTTGCTGTCAACAGTCAGGCTAGCAGAAGGAGAAATGGTATGGACGTCCCAGAGGGTTTAAAGTATTGATGTGCATTCATTTACAGTCAGGTTATCTTTTATCATTATGTTACTTAAGTTACTATGAAGATTACTCATATTTTCAAAGTTTTCTCATCTTTTACATCATTATTTTTTTCATGACTGGTTGTCAGGGTCTTGAAAAAGGAATTTTGAAATACATTTAGATTATTTGGTATTTTTATTTTTGCCAGTCCATGCTATTTTATATAAACTATTTTTCTAGTGCCTTTCAGAAAAATTCCTTTCCTGTGCCTTTATCTCTTTTTTCCCCCTGTGCTTTTTATCTTAAACCATTCTTAGCTAATGTTTGTTTTTGCACCACTTTCTGAAAGCGGCAAAATATTGATTACAAGGGGGATGTCTGGGCCATCCTGAAGTTTAACATTGAAGGTTATGTAAGTATTCATGAGTTGCTGTAGGAAAAACTTTCTACCGCTTTTATTTTGTTTATAGATTGAAATGAGCTAAATGAGCAAGTACGTAAATGAGGTTTGCTTTAAGAAGTCTAACATTTTTTACTTGATTAATTTCCAGTCTCAGTGTCAACTGACCTTTTACTTTTTTGGTAGAGAGCATGTGGCTCTAGACAAGCATGTAGTCATTCTAGCTGTATTGCTGTTTAAGGAAACCGCTTTAAAATAATCTGTTAGGACATGGGAAAAATGATCTTGCTCTCTTGTGGTTTTTAGGGTGCCAGAGGTTTGGTTGCTTGTATGTTTCACCCAGTTGCTTTCTGTTCAATGAATAGGATCACACCATGCCTCACAACTTTGCAGACTCACTGAAATAGCAAGAGGTAAAAAGACCTCAAATGAATGTGGCTTTTTTGTGGGTGGGCATTGTTACAACTAAATAAACAAACTGAATTGTGCAGGAAGACCTTTATCTAATCTTTTTTACTCTTTTTACACTGTGACATTTTCTGGTTACTACTCTTTATTTTTTAAACATTTGTACAGCGATTAAATTCATTGTAAATATGTAACAATTAGTTTAGTGTTTTTATCACTTTATTATCATTTCTCTAGTAAGGTCTTTTTTTTTTCTTTTGGGCTGACTGTTTACTTATTGTGAGTGCCTTAATAAGAGAAATCTGTGGATTGAATGGCATTGACCCCCTTTTATCTTGTCACCTCAAATTTTTTTACGGCTGTTTTTGCTAGTTTATTATGTAAGTTTCTGTTGTTTTGATCACACAGTTGTTTTGTACTAAAAAGAAATAAAACTGATATTTGTATTGCTACTGTAAATAAGTCTCATGGCCTTTTACCAGGTGAGTGTTGGGTATGACATATGATAATAATTTAAAGAAATCCTTGATTATGTATGGTAATCTTGTAGTTATCTGTGCTCTTAGAAGGCAGAAGGGAGTCTGGATAATGTATGTCTATGTTCATTGTAATGCAGGTCATACTCACATGCCTAGTAAACCTTCTGCTTGCCAGCTTATTTTATTGTCGTCAGGATTGACTGAACTGTGGGGAGAACGATCTGAGATCTGGACAATTTACTCTATAAACATAGAGGAGGTAGAGGCAATTCCTGTCTCTTGTTTTCTGAAGGTAGCTCACAGTGTAATGATGCAATGATTTGGGACACAGAATAGAGCCAGACTGCTTGGAATCAGTCTGCACTCCACCTCTGATTGTTGTGTGCTTTGTGCAAGTCACTTAACCTGCGATGTCCCGGTGTCCTCAGCTGTAAGATGGAGGCAATAATATAGAGCATTTACCTACTTCATGAACTTACTGAGAAGTTTCAGTGAATTAATAAGTGTGAAACACTGAATACCCAGCCCATAGTAAAACTATAGAGTTATTTTTGCCAAATCAATGCATGTGACTCAGTGTGGGCAGACATATGTTTCCCTGAAGGAGTTTTGAAAGAATCAATAAAATGTCTGAGTTTGGGTTATCTTCGCCTTCTTTGGAAACATTTCTTCTGTCTTAGCTGCTCCACGGCCCAGCTGAGCTGGGCTCTCTCCTGGAGTGACCACAGCACTGAAGCTTTTCTGTTCCGGGAGACCACATGAGGACCCCACCTGGCTGGGTACAGAAGTTCTGCTGTAAAAGAAGGGGTTTGCTTCTCTTATAAGGTCACCTATCTGAATAGATGCTCTCTTATCCCTGGGTACTCTGGTGTTAAAAGAAGTAAATGTCCAAATAGGATTTATTGGGGTAAGTGATTCATTCATTCAACAAATTATTCTCTAAGTTTTAGTGTGTGGCCTTAAAGAGTTTGCAGAGGCAGAGTTTTCCTCTCCTATGGTAGATAGAGATGTAGTACTTACCAAAGAGGAAAACATGGAAGTGACTGCTTAGTTCTTCCTGCTATCCTTGAAAATAATGTGATTTTAGAAATGTAGTTTATTTTATGATTGCCCCCTTCATTCACTTAAAGGCTCTGCTGTGATTTGTTTTGTAGAGGAAGAACAAGAAGAAAAACTGATAAGTTCTCTCATCTTCTAAGTTTCTTGTTGATATTATTAGCACTATGCTCTAACTAACTGAGCTAATTGGCCACCCTAAGTTTCTTATTGGTAAAAGTCTACTTTTCTTAGAAGTAAAGAAATTATCTGTGAATTTTGTTTTTCAGAGGAGTTAGTGAAATGTCAGTGTGACTTTATGTTGGCCTAAACATTTTTTATTAATAAAGATATTACAAGGCTATGTTACATTTTGTAAATAAGTTTGTTTCTGACAAGATGTATAAATTGCAAATTCTATTTTCCCGTTGACATAAAGGATCAAGAACCTGTGGAATTGCTTCCCCCTCCTCCCAATAGCTATTAGAGAGAACAATATCAAATGATAGAACATTCACATCTGTGTTCCCCATAGGGGGTATGCTAAGCCTACTCTAGCACTTACCACTCAGAAACTGTAGTATCTTATCCATTTTAAGACACCTCAAAAAGTTTTCTTATGTTAATATATTTCTAAGTACCATAGGAATGCATCTTCCAATTGGTGGCATTCTAAATCAACAAAAGATGCATTTGTTTTCTTCTCTGGCCTCCTGTTTCACCATGAGTACATTCCTTGAGGGCAAGAACTGATACTCATTTAATTTTGTTATCTCTGGGGTCTGATTTGCATTTAGAGCCCTGCTTTTGCTGAATTACAGTGTAACAATATTTAGGATTATCTCAATGAGTATTAGGTGAAAGGAGTTTCATCAAGACACTTGAGCAGGGTGAGCCATAGAGAAGGAGGGCCTGGTAAATGCTGGTAAACAGTTAAATGCTACTTCTACTTCCCCCTTCTTTGCACCCATTCTCTGTTTCTCTTGTGGTTGATTCTCTTGCTGTGTACTGATTAGTCTGTCACAGACAAAGCATTGTGTACGCTACCTGAATTTGTTGCTTTTAGCAGATGCCAGTGAAGTGAAAAAATAAGAATGCTATGTCCTTATTTAGGCTGTTAAGTTTTGAGCATCCTTTGGATATTGCACTGTGCCTTAGTTACTTACCATATGTAAATGAGGAAACAGGGAGTGAGTTTAGGAGCAAAATGTTTAGTCTGTGGTGATGGGAGAAAGGCCAGACTTCCTGATCAAGGCTTCTGCTTTAGAAGAACAACCCTCTTCTTTTTTTTTTGAGGGGTGGGGAGGGAGAGAGATGAGAAGCATCAACTTGTAGTTGTGTTACTTTACCTACTTCTTGTTCTATTTGATGCTTATTTTTGAGAAAATAAAATGCAAGGGAAATGTAGGAGATTGTTAGTCAAAAACTCTTGAATAAAATTTGTTAATATTTTGATCTTCATCTATTGCTTTTTTGATCTCCATCTATTGCTATTTTAATTTTAGAAAAATATTTCTAAAATTGAGGGCTAGGTGGATATGTAAATTATGATTAGAGACCAGAACAGTGCAAGACCCAAAATGATCAAGGGAAAGTACCTTGTCGGAAACCCCCATGACAACAAACCTCTCCTTGTAGTTCCCAACTGTGTGTTTAAATTATAAGGCTTATGTTAAAATTAGATCAGAATTTCCATCGTAGACTCTCAATTTCATAGTTGTGTAACTGCCATATAAAGTTGATTGTGAACAAAGACCTTTAATGGTGGTCCTTATTTGAGCAATTTAAGAAAGCTTAGACAATACATGCTTCATTTTACATTTTAAGTTAAATTGTGGAGACAGCCTTTGATTCTCAAGTTGAGCGTGAAAACTTTTTCTTACAATTTTCCTTATTTTCTATAATGAGAACATATTTTATAATAGGAAAAGAAAAACTAAAATGTAAAATTAACTGTAAAAGTCATGAGACATTATATTTTAAAACAAATAATTATTTTGACTACTTGCCCCAAACTACTAGAACCTTGGAACCAATTTAAATCAATTTAGTCTTTTTAACTTTTTGTGTTTTGTTGACTAACTGAATCTCTCTCTAGAGAACGAAAACTCATTTCATGTGTCTGTGAATATATCTATGCAATAAATTGTGGTACTGGTATTGTGAAGACAGTTTAGTATTTGAGTTTCAGTAGCTTATAAGTAGAGAAAAAAATTCTGTTTTGTCAACCACTTTTTTTGGGCTTAGAAACTATAGAAAATCATTAGGAAGGATGGGGAATTCAAATTTTATAGCTGAGTGTATTTGTTTCCTAGGTTTTGCTATAACAAGTTACCACAAACTCCATAGCTTTAAATAACAGCAGTTTTTACTCCCACAGTTCTGGAGGCCAGAACCCGGAAATGAAGTTTTTGACAGGCTTGATTCCCTCTGGAGGCTCTGAGGGAGAGTCTGTTCCATGCCTCTCTAATCTTCTGATGATGGCAGCTCATGGCAGTCCTTGGCTTTATTGAACACATTACCCCAATCTCTGTCTCCACCTTCATACGGCCTCCCCGGGTCTTTGTCTGTCTGTGTCTCTTAATCTCCCACTCTTCTCTCTTAAAATAACGCAGTCTTTGGATTTAAGTCCAGGATGATCGCATCTGGAGATCCTTCATTGCATTTCCAAAGATCCCATTCTTATTAAGTTCACATTTTTAGATACTTGGGGTTAGGGGTTAGACATATATTTTTGAGTGCCACATTTCAACCCACTAAAATGAGTAAACCACTTCCTGAATTTGTAATAAGCAGTGTAAAAGTACTTTTACTAAATAATAGCTACAGACCCTGGCTGGTTGGCTCAGCGGTAGAGCATCGCCCTGGCATGTGGAAGTCCCAAGTTTGATTCCTGGCCAGGGCACACAGGAGAAGCGCCCATCTGCTTCTCCCCCCTTCCCCCTCTCCTTTCTTTCTATCTCTCTCTTCCCCTCCTACAGTCAAGGCTCCATTGGAGCAAAGTTGGCCCAGGCGCTGAGGACGGCTCTATGGCCTCTGCCTGGAGCATTGCCCACTGGTGGGCATGCAGGCTGGATTCTGGTTTGGCGTGCATGCTGGAGTCTGTCTGTCCCGTGTCTCCCCCCACCACCCCTCACTTCTCACATGGGAAAAGTGCACACAAAAAAAGAAGTATAGTTACAGACCTTGCCTTTTATGCATGTAAATGTGATTCAGAATTGAGTTGTACATTTACTTTCCTTCATGTGGTTTGCAGTCGATGTGGCATTCTTTTACTGTGAAATTAGGCTGTGCACATATAGGCAAGCTATAATTTGTGACTTGTGAGTGAAGTCTTAAATTCTATGAACATTTGCCATGTAGTTCTTGATTTTTAAACCTACATACTTGGGTATTTTTGTAAGATTAAAGTTTATATAGTTCCTTTTTTTGTTGTTTTGTTAGATAGGGATAGACAGATAGGAATGGAGAGAGATGAGAAGCATCAATCATTAGTTTTTTGTTGCGACACCTTAGTTGTTCATTGATTGCTTTCTCATATGTGCCTTGACCACAGGCCTTCAACAGACCTAGTAACCCCTTGCTCTAGCCAGCGACCTTGGGTTTAAGATGGTGAGCTTTGCTCAAACCAGATGAGCCTGCGCTCAAGCTGGCGACCTCAGGGTCTTGAACCTCGGTCCTCCGCATCCCAGTCCAATGCTCTTATCTATTGCGCCACCACCTGGTCAGGCTATATAGTTCCTTTTGATGTAAATCATGTTTGTCTCCATTTGGAAGAATTTAATTTTCTCCAGTGATCTCGTCTGATTTGCATTTATATGCCACAAGGAGAGATCTTATAGAAACTACTGAGTATTGCTGCGTGGGTAAATGAGGTTAAATAATTAGAAGTAAGAAGGTTGATGCTTAGTGCAAATAGAGCTGCTTTCTTTCTGAGAAGGGCTAGACTGGCCTCTTGGCATGTGGTTTTGAGCGAAGTTCTGGTGAGAGCATTCTTACCTTTTTTTTCCATTTTGAGATGAAGGTCAGTAGGAATTTAGTTCATATTGTTACTGGGATAAAACAACAGTGATAAAGGCTCAATAAGGTTGATTGTTTTTAAAAATTTAGTTGTGTTATAGATACACAGCTATAATATTTAACAATGTAATTTTCTAAAACGAGAAGCCCCTTCCTTCCACTAATTCTCCATCCACATAAATTCCAGAAGTGCTAGAACCATATCAGTTTTATTTTCATTTAGGGCTCTAATCCAGCTCCTAAGTAATAAGTATTTAACAAGTATTTGTTGAATGAATGAACTTAATACAAGGTGGGGCAAAAGTTGGTTTTCAGTTGTGAGAGTGCAGTTTGTTGTATTAATTCCTGTATTTTCCATATGAACAACTGTAAACCTTCTTTGTCCCACCCTGTATATCATGAATACTCTTGAATTCCATACATGGAGACTTATCTTATTCTTTTTTGTTTTTTAAAGCGAGAGGAGGAGAGACAATGAGACAGACTCCCACATGTGGCCCAACCAGGATTTGCCCAGCAACCCCTATCTGGGGCCAATGCTTGAATCAACTTTAGCCAACCGTGCTATCCTCAGCACCTGGAGCTGATGTTCCTATGAGTCAAGCTACTGGCTATAGGAGGGGAAGAGGGAGAGAAAGGGGAGAGAAGCAGATGGTTGCTTCTCTTGTGTGCCTTGACTGGGAATTGAACCCAGGGCATCCATATGCTGGGTTGACACTATCCACTGAGCAAACCAGCCATGGCCTTATCTTACTTCTTTTATGGCTGTTTACTATTCCATAATGGATATACCATGTCCATTTAATCATTATCTGTTAAAGACATTTGGGTATTAATAGTTCTTCATAATAACAAACAAAGCTACCTGAATAGCTTGTCTGTATATATGCAAATGTGTATGTGTTTGTGTATATGCAAATGTGTATGTGTACCTTTGGTAGTTTGCAGTATTAATGTCCTTCATTTAGTGTTACATTCCTATAAAAAAATTAAGCAGATTTAAAAATGTATTATTGAGGCCCTGATGGCTCAGTGGATAGAGAGTAGACCTGGCATGTAAACATCCAAGGTTTGATAGCCCTGGTTAGGGCACACATGAGAAGGGACCATCTGCTTCTCTTTCCCTTCCTTTACCCCTTTCTCTCTTCCCCATCTTGCATTCAGTGGCTCAATTGGTCCTAGCGTGGCCTCAGGCACTGAGGATAGCTTGGCTGGTCTGAGCATTGGCCAAAGATGGGTAGCCGGGTGAATCCTGGTCAGGGCACATGAGGGAGTCCATCTCTATCTCCCCTCCTCTCACTTAAAAATATGCACTATTGAAATAATTTTAAATTTAATTGACCTACATTTTCCTAAGTGCAGTTTAAAATGTCTTCTTTTTTTCCTCCTTTGAATCAATAGAAATCTCTTGCCATGATATATTAAAGGCATCGTAAGCAATTGTGAGCAATGTGTGTATATGCACTGCTTTGATTGCCTCCGTGGGATGGGTCTTGGCTTATCTCTGTGAAAGGATGTATCAGAATCCTTTTGTCAGTTGCTTGGCAAGACTGGGAAGGGAAAGCAACAGCCACTGTAGAAGATTAGAGCATCAAACTCTAGTGGTACTCATTATATTAATAATAAAATCCAAAGTTTTTCCCATGGCCTGCTTCCCTGATAACATTCTAAACTCGGTTAGTATTGTCCTTATTACTGCTTGTTCTGTTGTGACTGTACTGGCCGCCTTGCCTCCTTGCTTCTCCTCAGATGTGTTACCCATATGCTCCCTTTGCTGTCTTTAACTTCATGTTCATTTTGCCTAGAATGATCTTCCGCTAGATAGCAGCTCACTCCCTCAATTGCCCTTGGTTTCTCTCCTCAAATGCCACATTGTGAGTGAAGCCTTCTGTGGCCATTGCTTACAATGTCACATCTCCCCCTCCAGTTTCCGTACTGTCAGCCACCTTTATTTTTCTTCAGAATTCACACCCCTTCTGATGTATTATGTTTATTTATTTGTTGATGGTCAGTCTTCCAATAAACTGCAAGCCCGTTGAGATTGGGACTTCATCCTCAGCTCCTGGCACAACGTGGGTGCTCAGTTAGCTTTTGTAGGTTGAGTGGAAAAAGATTCTTGTGGAAGTTTTCAAAGTTTAGTAGAATATGACTACTCTCTTTACTTCTATTTTTGCTTTCTACAGACTATTCTCTGCTCTAGAAGAGGTGAAAACTGAAAATGGGGTTTAGGATTCGTAGGCAGCATGGATAGAGGAGAATGAAAAGGAAATAACCAGACTCTGAGGAGCAAAAGTTACAGCCAGAAGTGAGTAGGTCAGCCACCTGCTTATGGAGCAGCCTTTCGTTTCTAATTTGCAAAGGAAGAGAACCAATTTCCAGATTCCCACTTTGAGCTAACCAGTGTACTGGGTACTTGACAATGTCACTTAATCTTTACAATAGTCTTTTCAAATAAGAATCATTATGACCAACTTATAGGTCAGGAAATTGAGATTTATGACGTTCAGTAACCTTCCTAAGGTCACGTAGCAATTAAGTGGGATATCCAGGTCTGACTGACTCCAAAATCCATGCTCTTTTTTACACTACTTCATAATATCTGAAGGGTGGACGTTGCATATATTAATAATTTGCATTTTACGTGATTGTATAAAAATTTCAGAAAACTTCCATGTATCTTATTTGTTCCTTGTGACAAACCTGTGAAAGTATCTATAGACCTCAACTTTACAGGTAATAGAACTTGATGTCAGTGATGCAATTTGTTGCAAATCCTACAGCTATGAAGTAGCAGGCGGTAGGGCTTTAAGCAACCCTTCCTGTCTAAAATACAGATATTCTTTCTATTATACCACGAACTTAAATTCTTGATTGCTGCTACACATTATGTTTGACACACTGTAGGAGCTATATATGTCATAATGAAATTAGACAGCTGGAGTCTTTTCAGAGATCATAAAGAGTGTCAACCGATAGTGGTTGGCACCAATTCAGACAAAAACAGGAATCCCCAATTTGGGGTGTGGCAAAGAAGGAAACCATAGTGCAGACTGCTCAAGGGTAATACAGCATGGCTGTGAGAACAGCTAGATAGTTACAGCCTAGCTGCTGTGAGGCTGCTGGGAAACCAGGCTGCCCTGGAGCCAGGCCCCTCCTTCAGCTAGGCAGCTTCCTATGGTCTGCTCTGCTCTGTCCAGCCCTGCCCTGCTTGGTGCTTGTCTGCACTGGTCTGCTCTGCCCTGCTCTGGTGAGGCACACATCTTCAGTGTTTCAGCTCCAGTTAGGGAAAGGCACTTTTCAGTCTTCTATCCTGCTCCTGGAGCTAGAGAAGAGTTGGATTGATAGACACAAGTCCCCGCCCCTGGTCTTTGATTGGTCATAGTGGAGTTGCTCTGATTGGATGGGGAAAGCCTCAGTCACATTGGTTGTAATAGAATTCCAGGAACTCCTTTATAAGGACTGGCCCAGATGCTAGAAACATAGTATCCTCAGGCAGTTAGCACAGAGGCTTCTTGTGAAGTGCAGATTGTGTTCTTTTGTTTTTGTTTTTTTAAATAATTTGAGCCCAGGTAGCTGCTAGGATCCCTTCTTAGTCCTCAGGTATCTTCTCTCCCCACACCCCTTTTCAGGAGAAAAAGAGCAAATTCCTCATGTACTGCTAAAAGCTAAGAAAGAGGTTGTTGACTCAGGAACTCATCTAGAGTTGTAAAGCTAGAACTAGAACCTAGGTTTGTTCATGCTCCTGTGCTTTGCATTTATTACTAAAGAGTTTATATTTCATCTCTGTAGATCTTTTCCCTTGGTACCCTCTTTTATTCACATGTTCAGCTTTGAAAACCTACAAAAATATTTCCCTCCCACTCAGGTCTCCCAGCAACCCAGTTCTTTCCACAGGTAATTGAGACTAATCAATTTTCTTGAATATCTTTCTAGAGGTATTTTATACACATAAAGGAAATAGTAAACTGTGTGTATTTATTTAATGATGTATCTTGCAGATCCATATTAGTACAGGAGGTCATTTTTAAAATACTTCATTCATATTGAATGAAAGTTTTGCCTGACCAGGCGGTGGCGCAGTGGATAGAGCATCAGAAGTGGAAGACCCAGGTTCGAGACCCCGAGGTCGCTAGCTTGAGCGTGGGCCCATCTGGCTTGAGCAAAAGCTCGCCAGCTTGGACCCAAGGTTGCTGGCTCGAGCAAGGGGTTGCTCGGTCTGCTGAAGGCCTGCGATCAAGGCACATATGAGAAAGCAATCAATGAACAACTAAGGTGTCGCAATGGAAAACTAGTAATTGATGCTTCTCATCTCCATTCCTGTCTGTCTGTCCCTATCTATCCCCTCTCTCTGACTCTCTGTCTGTCCCTGTAAAAAAAAAAAAGTTTCATAATTTAACCATTCATTTACTAAAGGACATTTAAAGTTGTTTCCAGTCTTTTAAATGATAATTCAATAATGAATGACCTTGTACATGTTTTAGCTTATAGGCACATATGTTTCAGTAGGATAAATTTCTAGAAATAAAATTCTTAGGTCAAAGAAAATGTTTTTGTTCATATTTTCAATATTGCCATACTTACACCATTATTCTTAATGTAGAAATGGAGTGTTTTCACTTTGGATGAAACTGCCTTTGTCTTCTCTATTTGGCAGTAGCAGTTTATAATTTTAAAAATAGCTTACTTTAAGAATAACAAGATTTCTGTTTTAAGTTGGTGCACGGTATATGTTTTTATGTTAATATGGAAAGTTAAAAAAAGTGTAATGGAAACAGTATTGCTTTGGAGTCAGACCTGAATTTGGGTCTCTGTTCCACCAACCTACTGACTTTGTGAACTTTGATAGGTCACTTAAATGCTTAGCCTCAATAATCTCATCTGTAAAATGGGAATAGGGATATCCACTTTACAGAGTGTGTTGTCTAGAACTACTGTATGTCAACTACTGTATGTCATTGATTCTAAGACACATAATTCTCCCTGCACTTGCATTTTTAATATCAAGACGAGCCCTAGTTGTTTTGGCATTTTTTTAAAATTGTATTTTTATTTCTTGGCACATTAAATAGTGATGGTCTTACAATTGGTGGGACCTCGATTTGATCAAGTGGAGTGATTCTGCATACTGGGCACAAGTGAACTGTGCTAGGGCGTGGTAT
The DNA here is from genome assembly GCA_037038555.1 of Rhynchonycteris naso. Classification (NCBI taxonomy): domain Eukaryota; kingdom Metazoa; phylum Chordata; class Mammalia; order Chiroptera; family Emballonuridae; genus Rhynchonycteris; species Rhynchonycteris naso. Next base: position 331,282,060 of record CM072995.1, on the reverse strand, counting down.
TGGTAGAAGTATTCAGTGTGATGGGGAAAGTTCAGGGTGGGGCTGGGGGCTGGGTGGGTGTCAGAGGAGTGTGTATAGCAGTGGAGTTTTGTTCTCTGCAAGTAGTCAGCACAGCAGATACACCACCTAAGGGGAGGATAGTACAGCTCTTGGTGAAGTCCAGGAACAGATATTACATGCAAATTTGGGTCTATGGAAGTTGTAATTATGGCAGATTGTTTTTGGATAAGAGAACTTTGGTCCAGGGTTGAGATTTAAGAACTGGGGTGGGAAGACTTTAAAATAATGACTATGAAGAAGATATTTGCAGATCTGCTAAGAGATTTGTATTTAGAATATATAAAGAATTCTTATAGTCAACAATAAAACGACAGTTCATTTTAAAAGTGAGCAAAGATTGGAATAGACATTTCTCCAAAGCAGGTATACAGATGGCCAATAAGCATGTGAAAAGATGACCAACATTTCGTCATGGAAATGCCAATCAAAACTTCAAGGAGATATCACTTTACACCGACTAGGATAGCTTGAATCAAAAAGACAGATGTTTAGTAACAAGTGTTGGTGAAGGATCTTGAGAAAGCAGAATCCTCAAACACTGCTGATGGGGATGTAAAATGGCACAGCCACTTTGGAAAACTAGTGCCTCAAAAAGTTAAACATGGCCTTACTATGTGATTCAGCAATTCCACTACTAGGTATATATCCAAGAAAAACAAAAGCATGTTTACACAAAAGGTTGTATATGAATGTTCATGGCAGCATTGTTCATAATAGTAAAAATATGAAAATAACCAAAATATCCATCACCCAGTAAATGGACTAAAATATAGCATGGTATCGCCATATGATGACATCTCATAAAGAGGAAGGAAAAATGAAGTATTGATTTATGCTACAACCTGGATGACCGTACAAACAAAAAATTGAGGCCCTGGTTCTTGGAATGACCTGGGTTATTTGACAGATTATTAGCATATGTCAAGGGTTCAGAGTAGAAGAAGCTGAATTAGAAGAGCTGAAACACCTGTTGATTAGGAAAATCCTTGAGAAGAGGGAGGAGAAATGGTGATATTGGGGTTTGGGAATAAAACAAGCAGTTATCAGCGTTGCCAAGGTCAGACGAATAACAAAGCTAACAATACTGAGACTTTGAATGTTGATCTTGTAATGGTTGAAATTGCTTCCTGCCTGAAGTAGGAAGTAGACCCTGAAGTCTGTTTTATAGGCTGACCCTGTACTAGAGGATCTAATGAACCCCACTGCGGGGAGGAGCCGTCTTGTTTATTTAAAGGTTCCCACAGAGGCCCGCTCTATATTGTTTGGGCATCTGTGGTCCACGTGAGGTGGAGGTGAGGAATGTTCACATAACTAAGGGAATCGTCCAGATGGAAAGGATGGGGTGCATGTACAAATTCCAGGCAAGAGCCAAGAGACACAATAAAGACTTGTGCCTTGGTGCAGAATGGGGATGTCAGGAGATTTATTCAGATTTCTCATGGGAGTGATGTGAGATACTTACTTCATGTCTACATATCATACATAAGCCCTCTCATTGTATCTGTTACTCTGTCCCAGTCATCATTGTACTTTGAAAAAATTGTTTATTCTTATCCTTAAAATTTCATATGGGCTTTATGTGTTACATGTTGTAAGAAGACTAATAATTGGGAGATGAGAGCAAACAAATAACTATTAAGGTCATGCAAGGGAAATAAACTTTTCCTGCTTCATGATAGAGGCCACTGGCTTATTGTTGCTCAGTGGTTTCCAGATGCGCCAACTCTAAAGGATGAATAAATGTGTAGTTATGCCGGCCGCCCCTCAGTGAAGCTTTTAGTGCCTGTGAGTGATTTGTATATAAGAGTGGCTGTAGCCTTGGTAGGTTCCTTTCCTCATGTTGACAGTTTCCAAAGTCACTTCCCTGGTATTATGAACTAACATGTTTGCGTGGTCTTGTCCATGCAGTAGGGTCAGCTTTACAAGCTGTCGTGTGGTGGAGGGAGCGGAAAGAAGAGGAAAATCTTTGTCTTCTTTCCTTTTAAAGCCTGTGGGTTTGGAAGGATAAAGCGTTGAAGAAGCGAAGGCTCCCTTTGGGGAGCTGACACGAAATGTTGGTTGACCCCTCTGAATAATTTCCCCTTCACAGTCTGAAGCTTTTCTTTTCTCACCTGTGCTGAACATGTTACTAAAGATTCATTTTGGTTTAGAGTGTTGTTTGTTAGACCAGCAAGCCTTGCTGGGGGGGGGGGCAGGGGCGGGTGAGCTCTTTTTATACTGCAGCGCACTCTAATTTGGACTGATAATTTTTTACCTCGTGCCTCTGGATGAGATTAGCTTTCTTGAAGGAGCTGTTTGTTTTAATTTGAGAATGGAAGGAACAGCGGGGAGAGAGGTCAGTGGTTTTGTACCCAGTATTTTATCAGAATGAGGCGAAAGGTCGGATAAGAGTGTCGTAGTGGGGAGTTGGGGCAGGATGAGGAGGCAGGGTGTCGAAAGGGTACCCCAAAGTCCAGCTTTTCTTCCTTATAAGTAGCTTAGGGTTGGCCCTGTACTCTGGGAAAGGAAATGAAATCTATTCCCCCTCCCCCATTTCCAAATGTGACTCTGCTTCAGAGGTTAGAACTCAGGGTTAATATTGTCTCAGGACCATATTCCAATGGTAGTGTTTGTGGTCTGGCCATTGGACTTAAACACAGATTTTTCTCTGGAGAAATGAGTACTGACTTAGAAACAAACTTTTGTAATAGAACCAGTTTGTTCTGTACTTTTGCTTGTTGTATACCAGGCCCTTTGATTAGCAACCAAATGTCCAAGGCATCCACGTCGCTGAGATTGCACAGAAATCACACAGAAGCCTATGTTTTGTTACAGAAAAACAAACAAACAAGAGGATTACTGGGCTCAGTGTAGCTTTTTAATTCTGCATTCAAGTTCTGGAGGAAAAATAATGGAGATCTTTGTAATTATACATGTTAGATGAAATGAAATATTAATTTTATTCAGGAAAGAAATAAGTACTTGAGTGAAGGAATAACGAGCATATTGGAAACATTTGACATAAAAATAAGAGAGGGTGTTGCAGGGAACAAAGGTTCTCTGTGACTTGACAGCTGCTATTAAAAAGTGACACCAGGAAGAGCCGGGCGGGCTCTGGCCCCCAGCTGCCTGAAGTTGCTGCAGTCTTCTCTAGTGTTACCAGAGGAATTTGTACTGCTCTTGTTTTAGCAAATAGAGGCTACTGACAGCTAACCACGTCCTTGCTGTGCTCTCGGGACATTAATTTCTAACTCCCCATTACAATCTTTATGATGTTGAGTTTTCCAATAGCTAATATTTTGAGGTTCTAACTGTGTACAAGGTACATTGCTTAACTCCTGTGCAGGGAACTTCTGAAAAGCATGAGGTAGGCCTTGGAATATATCAAATATGATTGGACATATATAACTAGATTTTTGCTGGAACTCTAACCTTTCTTTAGTTTCTCTTAAAGCCCTAGAGGCTGAGAATGAAGTAATAGTTGCCAAGTCACCCTTATATTCCAAGGACAGGCATAGAACGTGGCCTTAAATTGGTTTTGCACATTTAGCCCAATTGATAATCTCCAGGAAATAAGAGTGTGAAATGTTAAGGGTTCTGAGTTGAAGATGTTTCTGGAGAGCACAGTCCATACGCAGTATGTTATTTGTCCTTTCCCACCTTCACCTTTTGCAGAGAGGAGATGATGCCTTTCTTATATCCCCTTCATTTTAGCCCGATGATGGGGAAAGTGCTAACAGGCTTATCCTGAGAACTTGACATGTATCTCTTTTGTTGGGGAGGATTCGGATTAGCGTGTGACTGAATCCATAGCAGAGCAGAAAGAAAAAAAGGGGAGGGGGGCTATGTATTGGTTAGGAATCCGAACTTCAGAAGACTATAGTGTTTCCCAGAGCTTCTGGATGGAACCAGTTTAAAGCCTTCTAAAACGGGATGCTATGCCTGGCCGCCTGAAGAAGATGTAGACCAGGAGAAGGTGCCCATTGAAACCCTGAAGACAGAGAGTTGGGAGTGTCAATGAGCAGGCCTCACCTAAGCCCTTGGAACGTGCACATGGAGGGTCCCCATTTAGGGACTCTTCCAGGAAACACACAGGCCCTCCTGAGAAAGCATGGACTCCTGCAGCTCCAACCTGAGTTAAGGCACCAAAGACAACCTTGTTGTAAAAACTAATTGGGAAAATATCCTATGTGTCACATAACAGAATTTAATGTTATAAGCTGCTTGCCATGTGTTAAATGCTAAATAAATACAGGGTGACTGCTGTTACTGTGATTAAGATACTTCACTTTTTTTTATGAGAACAATGGAAGCTGGAAGGGAGGATGAGTGTGGGTGTCATTTAACTCTCAAAAGGAGAGGAAGTAAGAGAGAAGGAGCATTGGCCAGAGAGCCTGGAAACTTTGATGTTAGTTCTGGATCTGTCAGGGATTTGCTGTTGAAATGCTAGGCAAGTCACTTTACCTCTGACAAAAATCTGTGTCTCCATGGAGTTTATATTCTAGTCAGGTGAAGGAAAGGATGAACAGTAAAAGTAAAAAATAAAATATAAAGAGCTCTGGGGAATATTCCGAACAAGAATAAAATGTTAGGCTTCTAGAGGAGTTGCTCTTGAGCAGAGTGTTAATTAAGAAAGTGCAGGGTTGGAGCATCCCTTCTTCCCTTGGGCTGCCCTTTCTGTAGTTCTTATGTGCTACTAAGATTTAAAAAAACAATCTTCATATGAAAACTGGCAAATACATGCAAAAATAGAGAGAATAGTATAGTGCACACTCATATACACATCACCCAGATTCAGTAGTTAGCAGGGTTTTTCTATATGGTTTCCTCAGTTTCCTTCCCCTCCTCTCTCCTTTTCCCCTCCCTTTCTGCATCCCATGTTTTTAGAGGGTTCCCAAGACTCCTGAGAATGATGCTGTGCTCAGAAATGCTCTGTTATTTGTTTACAACTCCCCAGTGGCCCAGTAGATCTAACCTCCCGTCATTATATGCAAGGGTAGTCAGTGTGCTGGTTTTTCTGTTTCTCTGTCCCCGTGCACAGACCAGGCACCGCTCTGTGGCAGTGCTTGGGAACTACACTTTCACCAGTAGCTTGGCAGCAGGAGAAAGTGGGTTGTTACCCTTGCCCACTGAATGCAGAAGTTGCCTTCGTTCTCATTCCTTCCCTCTCCCTCCCCCTTTTTTCCCCTAAGGCAGCTTCTTTGAATGGGAAGATGGCGAGTTGGCCAAGCAGAGCTCCCGTTGTGCAATCCAGTGGCCTGTAATCAGGAACTATATTCCTGCTATCGCAGCATAATGTTCTTGCGTTACTAAAGGCTTCTGACAACCTTACTCAGACCAGATTTTATCAGGGGAAATAGATCTCCCTGTCTGAATGGGATAGCTTTCCTAATCTTAAACTTTCCTCTACAACTCCTAACAACCTTAGGAGACTTAGGTCCATTTGCCTTTCGTACTACCTGGAAGCATCCTGCACTTTAAAAGGAGGCATTCCCTTTCTTTCTGGCTAGGATCCTTCTCCGTGCATCCTTTCCTGTGATATCAAGAAAACACATGATCTACCCCCACCCCCCACCCCGGGGCACCTCTTCCCCCACTACAGTGTGTGTTCTGAACTCTTAGTCCGTTCTCTGTCCTGCCCTTGGCTGAGTCTCTACTATCTTGCCCAGTGCAATGCTGTGCTTGGTTTTGTTTGTTTGTTTGTTTCTGCTACAGAATATCCTTCTGGACTGTGGTTGGTAACATTTTCAACCTCAAGAGAGAGACTGTTTTCTGGCGAATTGCTGAGTCCCCATGTTTATAGGTGAATGTACACTAGTTCCTATATATGGTTGCAGTACTAACCCCTTACATTTTGTTGGCTTCCAAATAAGCATGGTGTTGGCATTATATGCTATTTCTGTTCTTTGGCCAATACATTTAACACTCCTCACTCTCCTCATCTCCAATCACAGCACAGTTACTGTGCAAAAGCAGCAGTGGGCTCTGTAAAAGTAGGGATTTTGTCCCTGCGATGCCCCATAAATAGTTGCTGAGTAAGTGGATGAAACCAAGAGAGCAAGAGCAATTGGATGAAGGATTTCAAGCAGTGAAAAATAAGTCTTTGAATGGGGAACAGTACAGATCAAACTAAAAGGCTTTGTATGCTACGTGCACAAAGTACTGAATCCTATAAGCAACAGAGGAGCCATTTGTGTAACTTAGGTATAATTTGTATCATGCAAAAAAGTACATTTCCCTTAAATGTACAGCTTGATGAATTTTTACATACATATATATATATGTATATGTATATGTATATATGCCTGCAATTACAGCTCAGATCCAGAAAACATTTCCAAAACCCCAGATGGGCAAGGGAGGGGAGCTTTTTATCTTGATTTTTTATCTTGATTCACGACATTTAGATACCAAATCCCATGGTTGGTCTGTGGGATAACTAGGATTGGAATTATTCCAGTTGTTCCTTGGATTAGCAAGTCTTTATACTTGAATAAAAACACTAGTTCATATCATCTAACCATATGACAAAAATAAGGCAGTGAATATTATGGTTAATGTTTATGGATCATCAGCATGTCTTGGCACTTTATATGTATTACTTCATTTTATCTCTTCCACCAGGTTGTGTTACTATCCTATTTTAAGAAGCTAAAGGTTAGAAAGGTAAAGCCATCCACAGCTAGCAAGTAGAGTTAGAATTCAGTCCAGGACTGTCCATCACCAGAGCCTGATTTCTTGTTGGAGATCAAATATCTGGTACCCAAGTTTAAGCAACATATATTCGTTAATCTGCACATGATGAATGCTCTCTTTTAGGCATATTCTGACCTGTGTCTTATTAGAAATATGAGAGGGGGTCTTTGATTCTGTGACAGGCCCAGAGTGATGTTGTTACCGAACTCAAGGGGTTTGCTCCTTGGGGTGTTCTGTTCAAGAATGAGATGTAGTTGTCACAAGGTAGATTTATTTACTTGCAGCAAGTAAAGGAAACGGGATTTATATCCCAAGCTCTGTCTTGTGACCCTTGTCCTATCAGTGTTCCTTAGAATAGATGTTTATGAAGGAGGAAGATGCTTTCAATAAGAATTTAGACTCTTTAAAATCTACGATAATAAGATGATGGGTTCTACAGACAAATTTTTAAAACTGGACACAGTGAAGATTGATATGTGGACCTAAATATCCATAAATTCCAACAATTAATTTGTTTTAAAAATTAATATGAGTGGAATAAATGCTTGCCAGTGTAAGATAGCAAAGTGCCAAAATTCTTACAACTTTAAGATTGTGTTTCAAGAATTGAGCCATCAAAAGAAAACATGAGACTTCCACAGCCACTAAATTTATTCTAATGGCCCTCTCAAAGCTGCTTAAATCACCCGCCTTCTGGAAGTGCTAATGTTTTAATTTGGTCTCACAATACAAAGGGAACCTGTCACACTGAAAGAATTCTAGCTATTAGGCATGACCTGAACATTGGAAAAATATTTAATATTTGTCCATTATGCTACCAGACAAAGTGGGGGGGAGAGTGGGGCACATTTCAGCACATTTACACATATACTGGAAGTACTCAATGAAATGCAGGTTTTGTGAAATGAAGGTATGGCAGGAGGTATCAGACTGCTGTGGAGAAACATTTCAGGAAACTAATCTTAAAAAGATATATACAGCATGCTTTATCCAACATGCTTGGTGAAAGACTCAGTTTTAAGTTGTTTAGAGTAGCTGATACAAAGAATATAGTTGCCAGTTGTATTTACTTTTTGAAGAGGTGTGGCCAAGAAGTGAGTTCAGGATTATGTTGATACCTGTTTATTTTATTTTTTTGTATTTTTCCAAAGAAGCAGGGAGGCAGTCAGACATCTGACTCCCACACGCGCCCAACCGGGCCCGGCATGCCCACTAGGAGGCGATGCTCGGCCCATCTGGGCCATTGCTCTACTGTAACCAGAGCCATTCTGGCGCCTGAGGCAGAGGCTATGGAGCCATCCTCAGCACCCGGTCAACTTTGTTCCAAAGGAGCCTTGGCTGCAGGAGGGGAAGAGAGAGAGAGAAAGGAGAGGGGGAAAGGCGGAGAAGCAGATGGGCGCTTCTCCTGTGTCCCTGGCCAGAAATCGAACCCAGGACTTCCACACGCTGGGCCGATGCTCTACCGCTGAGCCAACCAGCCAGGGCTGATACCTGTTAAGCTGCTCCTGTTGGAAAATGTTTCTGTTACAGACTTTGTTTAATATTGAATAAATCATGCGTTAAGTGAAACCATCCAAAGGGAAATAGGATTATGGATACTGAATTCTGTGATAAAGTTAATCCTAAAATATAAGTGTGGAAAGTGTCCTTCAAAAATAAAATAAATATGTAAAGTCATGGTAGGAAGCCGATCCCAAACCAGGGGTTTCTTTACTGTTCTGTGCAAAGTGCCTGTCTCTGAGTCACTTTTTGAAGTTCACATAGGTCACCACAACCAGGCTGTCACTTCAGAATGCTGTGTCCCTGGAGCCAAGCAGGTCCCACCAACTGTCAGGACCTTTGCCTGAAAGATGGCTGAACACCTTGGTGTTGGTTCTTAGCAGTAAACAGCCTTCTTCCAAGCCCTTCCCTTAGACTTTGTGATGAGCTGGTGGGAAAATGGGCTTTGAGGAAGTCAGGAGGGAGGGAAAGTGAAGGAGAAAGATACTCAGAACAAAGGCAGGATGATGTCACTGTCCTAGTTTTGCTACCTGCAAGAACGGGGACCCAAGCTCTCTCGGATGCCTGTTGTTTCTTTTTCTTTTTTAAGGAAAATTGCAAAATGTAGTGCACATTTTAGTGGTTTATTAAGTAAGATTCTTCCCTTTTGACTGCCACCTGAACTGTCCTTTCTGCTGGTGACGATTTCAGAGGAGAATCGGAAGGCTTTGCTAACAAAAGAGGGAAATCAAAGTTAAGGTTAAAAAAAAAAAAAACCCAGCGAAAGAATAAGTTTGAGATCCCTGTAAATGAAAGAATCCTGAAGTCATATTCCTTATGATAACATACAAGGCAGATGAAAGAGGACAAAGACAGGGCGTAAGGGAAGATGGCACTCGGAATCTCCCAAGCCTCTCTTTGTTGCCTCCATTTGTTTGACTCCTTTGTTCTTAGGGCTGATGCTTACTGTTGGGTTGCAAGTAGACCTGAATTTTAATTTACTGGGTTTTTCTTGAGATTTAGATTCTTCAGTCTATCTCTTTGTATATGTTATGAAGAAAACTGCAGATCTTTTATAGTCTTCATGAATATTTCAGATACAAAAATTCAGAAATACTTATTTTTCTCTTGGAAGCTGCTCTGAATAGACTTCATTTAATGGGGAATTGACATATTAAAGCTAAACCTTAATACGATGAAAGTGTTTTTTGATTAATTCTGGATATGTGGGATTTGATAAAGTTACACTGGTCCTTGTATAGGCAGACATAAATTTTAAAATAAGATAATTTTTCTTACAGTCCTATTTTGTAACGGATTATGATCCAACCATCGAGGATTCCTACACAAAGCAGTGCGTGATAGATGACAGAGCAGCCCGGCTAGATAGTAAGTAATCTTCCTTTATTTGGTAGTTCCCATATCACCTTTTTCAAAACTAAGCTTTAATGTTTTTCTAGGTTAAATATAATTGAAATATTAAAAAATATATAATAGAAATATTAAATGATCTTGCATATAAGCCCATCTCTTTCATTACTTTTGATTGATGAATCTGCATATTAGGGAATTTAAATATTCCTCAGATAAATGTAGTGTAAAACAGTACCAGGATGGATCTTGTTCTGGTGACACTAGTGTTATAACATTGTAATTTGAAGTTGTATTTATTGGGACATTTGTAAAAAGCATGAGGTTTCAGCTCTTCCTATTGTTAAACAATAAATTTTAGTTTCCACTGCTGAAAATCGTTTTAAAAGAAAGGGTTTATTAGGCCACTGCTAGCAAAAAAAGACAAGTCTTGGGGCGTGGAGTCTAATTCACCAGCAACATGGCCAGGTAGGCAAGACAACATATCATCCTGGAGTTTTGCAAGTGGTTTTATAGATTAATTGCAGGGGAGAAAGATGTAAGCAGTTCTGAAAGGGATTCACATTATCTCTAGACAGGGGATAGGAGAGAGTGAGGCGGGCCAGTTCTGGCATCAGCTCAGAGTCTTCAAGGAAGAGGTGTTAACAGCTCCTGTGGATTCACGGTGGCAGCCCATAGGAAAGTTCATATGTAAATAAGAAGTGGAGGCTCCTGGAGTCCAGTGAATCTGCTGTTCTCTCTTTCGGACAATCGGGGAAATAGCCACTTGAAAATTAATCCAAAATCCCAACAGATACACAGGAATGTGAGCAGTCTTTTGTTAGTCCTGGTCCATAGCTATTAATAGACTAACTCTTCTACCTCTCTTGCTCTCTGGCTGCTTTGTCTTTTCAAAGCAAGAGGAGGAATGATACAGATACAGACTCCCACATGTACTTGAACCAGGATCTACCTGGCAACCTTGTCTGGGGCTGATGCTCAGCATGCCTGGGGCCATGCTTGCAACAGAGCTATTTTTAGCACCTGAGGTGGAGGTTTCATGGAGCCATCCTCAGCGCCTGGGGCCATTGTGCTAGAATCAATCGAGCCATGACTATGGGAGGAGAAGAGAGTGAGAGAAAGAGAGAGAAAGGGGGTAGGGATGGGTGGAGAAGCAGATGTTTGCCTCTCCTGTGTACCCTGACCAGGAATTGAAAGTGGGATATCTACACGCTGGGCTGACCGCTCTAACACTGAGCAAACTGGCCAGGGCCTGGCCGCTGTAATTTTGATTTAGAACATGTAAGGATTTTTTTTCTTGCTACCTTTTGGCGAAGCTTAAAATGAGTGAAGTAAATAAGGAAGAGCTACAGTATTTGTTAATTTGCTTAGAATTTATAGCACAGAGGCTTTTTTAGCAAATAGTGCTTTATGCTTGGCAAATGTTTTACCTCTCCAAAAAAGAAAGCCTTGTTCTTTTTTTCTTTTGTGACAGAGAGAGAGAGACAGAGAGAGAGAGAGAGAGTAAGAGAGAAGGACAGACAGACAGGAAGGGAGAGAGATGAGAAGTATTAGTTCTTCATTGCGGCACCTTAGATGTTCATTGACTACTTTCTCATATGTGCCTTGATGGGGGGGCGCTAAAGCAAAGCCAATGACCTTGGGCTTCAAGCCAGCAACCTTTGGGCTCAAGCGAGTGACCATAGGGTCATGTCTATGATCCCATGCTCAAGCCAGCAAACTTGGGGTTTTGAATCTGGGTCTTCCATGTCCCAGTTCCATGCTCTATCCACTGCGCACTGCCTGGTCAGGCGAAAGACCTGTTCTTTAATATGTACAATTCTTTCATTCACGGAGCTGAACAAATACATTAGCACCTTCACTTTAAGTATGGTCCTTGGGGAGTAGAGCAAAATTTCCTTTTGGATTTATCGGTATATTTTTCAGTTCTTTAAATGGAGGAGATAAACATTCTTCAAATGATGTCTGAGGTTATCTGACTCCACCTGCCTAGATGTATTTGATATTTTTAACTTTGTTAATTGGTATGCTAATATATTCTAACTACAAAACCAACTTGTACTGATGAAAATAACATTGAAACTGGCTGCCATTAAAATATATTTGTCTTTAGTATTTAGAATAAAGTACTAAAAGGAGAATGCTGTTTCTTTTATCACACTAAGTGTGATGTTCTTTAAAGGACCCACATTAACGGGGCCTGCCTTTGTGGGGACTCTGGCTGTAAAATGAAAACAGGAGCACAGTCACATCTGTTGTTTCTTCTTTAGTTCTAGATACGGCAGGACAAGAGGAATTTGGAGCTATGAGAGAGCAGTACATGAGAACTGGCGAGGGTTTCCTGTTGGTCTTTTCAGTCACAGATAGAGGCAGGTTTGTAACAATGTTAAAATGTAGATCTGCTCTTCAGTCTAGACCGCTGTTTCTTTGAATCTGGATTTTCTTTTTTTTTATAGAAAAAGGAAAATAAACAGAATACTAAATGGGACATGGGATGTGTTAATACTTGGTCAAATTGATTAATTTATTTTTGTGTTTTTAGTTTTGAAGAAATCTATAAGTTTCAAAGACAGATTCTCAGAGTAAAGGACCGGGATGAGTTTCCAATGATTTTAATTGGTAACAAAGCAGATCTGGATCATCAGAGACAGGTGAGAAGGAACTTTGCACTGGGGAAACCCGTTTGTTATATGTAAGTGAATGGATGTCTTTAATGAAACCGTTGAAAGTGCTATGATAAAAAAAAAAAACCCGTGCTCAGTTTGACACACTCAGCACAGTTTTGTTTTGTTTCTTTTTTTTTTTCAGCACAGTTTTGACAGAAGTCACAATAGATAAGAAATAAAAGGAAGTCGATTTGGGGAAATTAAATTTTCACATTTTTTGCACAGAAGTTCAGTGACTGAATAAGGAGGCTGGTATTGGTACCAGCTCAGTTCAGATGTTGTAATTCTTGGGTAACATCCAAAACTCTTAATTTAGTTAGACAATCTTAAATTTAGTCCTAAAGGCCTAATTTATTCAGTATTAGTGCTAAATTACCTTCATTTAGAAATGGATCTGATTTAAATTGCAGTATTTGATTTTTTTCTAAGTCCTGTTAATGACTGTTAATTTCTCACATTGGTTTGCTCTAGCACTGGTAACCAGCAAGAAAAGATTATTTTTGGTATTTAGTTGCAGGCTGGTCTATACTCACCTGTTTCTTTCCCCTTCTATTTCACTTTTAATTAAAGAAGATTTTTTGTATGTATTGTTCACTCATGTTTTTGTGGATGAGGGAAACAATGTCAGATTTTAGTTAATGCAGGCTCTACATTACTTGGGGGTTTCTTTTTGTGTCTTTATTTCTTTTTGGTCTTTATTTGCTACCCTGCTTCTGGAGTAAAATTGTTGAAATTGTTTCCTAACCTTTGCTAGTATTTAAGTTTTCTTTTGTTTTTGTATAACCTTATGTTAAGAGATCCTTAAGATTTTGTTTAAAATATGCAAACACCAGGAAAAGTTGCTTGATCAACAGCACTGAGGACAGTCTTCCATCTTGTAGTTAAATAGTTAAAACATAATCTTTGATTTGTAAAATTTTATTGAAGGTGTACTAAGTTTAAATCATGGAGTCATCAGAATATTATTGTTCTAATGCTAAAATTTAGAAATTTTACTGATGATACTTGACATAGAATAAATTTCACTGCTAGGTCTTTTTCAAATCTGAATTATTATAAAGTTGAGGTAAAACATTTCATCTTCATTTCAAACTGGTACAAACTGTTTGAAAATGATTTAGAATATGGTATTGCTCACATCTTAAACCTAGAGTCAACAGTCCATCTATTTTTAGATTTATTTTTTATTTCTTTGGGCTGTTTTGTTCAGTGTTTCTAAATCTAATTATATTTATTGAGTGTTACCCAGGAGACTCTGTGTACTGCTCCTCTCAGCCTTTCTACTTCTAGGAAGACTTCTGTGTTACTGGGTCTGGGAAATAATGCCTGCAGTGAGCCAAGATTCTCTTCCCTATCTAACCGGAATGTCTTTCTGCCCTGATTGCGGAAATGGGTTTGTCACAAAACATGTTGGTAGCTCTAGGAAAGGAATAGGCCTGGGGTAAGGGAAAGGTCTCCACTAGGCTGGGTAGTGATAGCCGAGGGAAAGTAGGGGAGCATATGTCACCAGAACTGAACCGGCCCTGCCATGATTATTTGGGGCCAGCGGTCTGTATGAGTTATTTTTAAGTCATCTGTATATTGAAGATTGCCAGTATTTAGTGTGTGGTTTCCATCTGTCTGTAGCTATTCAACATACTGTGGCATTTTGGCCCTGTTTTGTTACCTTATGCTTATAAAATTTTTCATCTTGAATTTCTTTTTTGTTATAATGGATTCTCGAGTGAAATAAGAAACGAAGTGATGAGAAGCAATATAGGGAATGAGAGAATCCATATTTCCATCATCTTAAAGATATGCAGTTAGCTTAGAGTAATATTTTTTATATTTATTCCTCTGCTTTAAACCGTAATACCTAAGTTATGTATGTACTGAAAGCTCAGATATGTATATATTTAATAGAGAAAAACATGTGGCTGGAATCCGACTGCTTAATTTTCTGCTCATTCCTGTAGATTCTATTCTCGAAGGATAGGAAAATGTTATTTCTTCATATGCTTCATCTTCTCTTTTCTAGGTTCCTTCACACCTGCACTCAGGTATGTTAGCTGCTCTCACTTTAAAGTCATGCCTGCTGCCTTTAGTGCCGACTGGAAATCTTGCATTTCCCCAGTCCATTCATTTCCCACTTGTTCACGTGATGCTGACTTACTTTCTCATTCTTAAACTTACACCACTTTCTTCCCCTTCTTTACTCTACGTTTGTGATGATTAAAATTTTTCTGTTTCACCGAAGGATTTCTGTGTATTCCCTCCTCCCCATGAGCTAAGCTCAGTGCACATATACTCCGTCAAGTCTTCCTTCCTCCACTTAGAGGGATAAGCTCTTCACCTCTGTATGACCTGCCCCTCCAGTAGCACTGGGTCCTGTTCCTGCTCACCAGATCATGGGCATTGCTCCAATAATTGTTCTACTCCACTGGTTCAGTCCCCCCCTACATGAGCATTCCCATCGGCATACTACATGCTACCACAATGGCTTTCATCTTTAAAACCAAAAGGAGTTATAGCAGAAACTTGTTCTTAATCTCACATTCCTCTCTGAGTACTTTTTGCTGCTCCTCAACAGTAAAACTCCCAAAAGCATGATCTACACTTGCTCTCTCTACTTTCTTCCCTGCCATTTGGGCTAGCTCTGACCTCGGGCACGCAGTGCCCCAGTCAAGGTCACCACTTGCGCACATGTCAGTGACATTTGACACAGTTGCTCACATTTTCCTTTTTGAAACACTGTTTACTTAGCTCTGGGACATCATTCCATGCCCTCCCTCCTCCTCTGCAGTGGCCTTTGTTGGCTCCTCCTCATCTTATCTTTCTCGGGGGGTCTTAGGGCCCAGGGATGTACAAAGGCAAACACATGCCTTAGCTTCTAGCCTCGAGGGCCATACTCAGTACATTTGAAATTGAGATGTTATATAAAGGTTTTGACCTTTTTAAAGTCTCTTCACTATTAAAGGTGATGTTCTGTAACGTCATGGCACCCTTAATTGCTCTACCAGCTGAGTGTGGATAGGCCACAGGGTCTCCTTACAAACTTCTTCCCCCTGTTTAGAAACGCTTACAATTTGGTCATCTCCATGTTCTTAGTCACCGGTCAGGCTTGCTATAGTTGTTGCTCTTCTAGCTCGTTCTTTTCTGCCTTTGTCTTAGAAATTCCTGTGGATTTTCTCTAGCCTTTAGCCTATTTTTGATAGTAAATGCCAGTTCTTTCAGTTTGTGGGTCAGCTTTGGGCATTGTTGCCACTGGCTCCTGAGACTGTGAACCCATCAAGACGGGAGATAGGCCAGAAGAGGCTACATCTGCTTCCTTTTGGCTTTTGTGCCTCTGTAGACTTGCTTCTTGCACCCGCCCCCCATGTGCCCAATATTTGTTGAACTCTTCTCCAGACACTGACAACAGAGCAGTAGAAAAAAAAAAAAAGTTACTGGAGTGAACATTAAAAAGAGATTTGCAGAATTTGAATGGTTCCTTAGCATGACCACATACCTGGCCCCTTAGAGATACATTGATGATTTTGTTTATCCTGTCAGAGGTGTAGGGAGACAACGTAGGAGAATGATCTGCTTGCTCTTTGCTAAAATGTAAAAGGTAAACATGACAGCATACTGATGCTGAAACTTAACACAGTGGTTTTGGGCTGGGGACTTGATGGTATTTCTGATTTCAAGTTTCTTGTTCTTTACACAGCCCTGTTTAGGATGCACTGTTTTTGTGCCCTTTTTTCCTCCCTGGCTTACCTCAGCTTACCCCTTTCCTTTCCCCTTTGTTTAATTGCTAGTGGCCATCATCATTTCAAGAAAGGAACCCATTACACTTAAAATAATAGATACTTAAGTGTACCAACCTCCCCTCCTCCTGTCTATCAGTACCTGGACTGCAGTACGCCCTTGCAGTCTCCCAGGAAAGAGGACCCATCCCCCTCAAACGATACAGTAGGGTCTTCTAGCCTCTCCTGTTTGTGCCTTGTCTGCATCTGAAAGATTTGTAAACCATTGGCTCGAAGTAAGTGCATAGAGGGTTTCTCCATTCCTGAGTGTTGGTTTTGTTCATGTTTATCCTAAGTACATAGAACAAAGATATGCACTCAATAAATATTTACTGAATGAATGAATCAGGGCATTAAGGAACCAAGATGTCTTATTAATGTGATGACTGTTTCTATGTAATAGGTATTTTTGAAAAACAAGTTTTGCTTCTGTAAACTTAGGTTACTCATTAACTGGACACATCCTTAAGTATTAACAAATGTTGTGGTCTGTTCCAATTAAACCCAGTTTGTTTTAATAAAATGTTCTCATCGTTTCTATTTGCTCTTCTCTATTTGAAATATATAGTACTAGATAAGTTCATCTTATTGTGGGTTTCTGCTAATATTCCTTTGTGCCTTTGAACTTAGTCTCACTGGAGGTTTCTCAGTGCAGATCAGTGAATGTGTTGCATCAGATTCACTCTGATTGTTTAAAACAAAACATTTGTAGACAGGGCTCAGACCTACCAAATCAGAATTCCAGAGGTTAAGGCTGAGTGTTTGGCATCTTTATAAAATTCTCTGAGTTGGGAACCTCTAGGAAATCCTTGTCTGTGAAGCTTTCAGACCTTTTGTTACTTTCTGGCTTCATAGTGCTGTGGCTTCGCTTTGTTCCATGTGGTGTTCTTTCTGTTCACTTTTGTTTGCTTTGGTGGTAGCAATACTATTTCTACTTCTTAGTTAAAATTAGGCTATGCCAGTGAGCTCGACAGCAGCTTTATATGTGGTTAGAGAGTTCTTGACCAGAAATGTGGTTGTACAAACTTAGCTGACCTTGATTCCTGGAAGACAGTGATGTGAGACCATGCTTTAAAAATAAATAAATGAAGCGCGTAAATAGCTTAGCAGTGGGATTGTTTTATCATCTAGACCACTCACTTGTTAATTTTCTTACTGGTTTTAAAGACGGGTCATTTGCGGTTCCCCTCTAGCTGAATTATATTATGCAGGAGGGATAGGGCAGACAACATTTTGAAGAACAATTGAGCAGAAAGACAAATAGCAGAATTCTTAAAGACATATGTTTTCTTCCCCCAGTCAAATTTATATTAAGTAAGTTGTTGAGATTGACTTGCCTCGAATATTTCTTTTTCTTTTTCTTTCTATATCACCCGTTCTTTTACTTCAAGGTGTACTTACTTGATTAGTCATACTCATTAACATATGTTTATTTAGTTAACTACTTGGTACTAGTCTAGGCTCTAGGCTTACAAAGGCAAATATGCTTTATTCCCTAACTACAAAGAATGTAATGGCAGGAGAGTGAAGAAACAGAACCAAAAATTGTAGTGTAGCATAGCGTGTTAAGACCATTGTCACAGGCCACTGTAGGGTGTGATGGGAGCTCTGGTGTGCTGTTCTAAAACAGCATCAACACAAGGGGAAATTTCTGACTGCTTCAGTCTTGAAGTGTTAGTAAGAAACAAATTATGAGTATAGGAGGTGTCTCCCAGGAAGAAGGAACAGAATTTATAACAACATGGAGGTGATTTTTTAAAAGAGAGACAGGAAGGGAGAGAGCAGGGGAGGAGAGAGATGAGAAGCATGAATTCACGGTTGCTTCACCCCAGTTTTTATTGATTACTTATCATATGTGCCTTGACTGGAGGGAGGAGGGGTTCAAGCCAGTGACCCCAGGATCATGTCAATGATCCTGCTGTGGCAACCCTACACTCAATCTGGTAATCCCGGGCTCAAGCCTATAAGCCCTCACTCTAGCTAGCAACCTTGGGGTCTAGAACTGGGACCTTCAGTGTCCATCCTGCACTGATGCTCTATCCACTACACCACCACTGACCAGGCTGTGGAGGTATTTTATAGGAAGGAATTTATCGTGTCAATTAAAAATATATATATAGAAATTGTTTTTCTAAATTCCTGGCTTCATGAAGCTTTCATTTTCCTTCTTGGCTTCCTTACTTATTGTTATTTGATTGATTTGATTGGTTTATATTTTAAAACAACAGTGTTATGGTACATATGCTATTTTGAAGAGAGTAAGGATAAATTTAAAAACTATGTAAACCTGAAATCTGCTTGCCACCCTTTTGGAACAGAACGGTATCAAGTGTTATAAACTACTTGTACATGTGTATGCATTAATATAATAACCTAATGACATTTTATTGAGAGGTTGCTGAATTTAGGAATAGAATATTAAATTGGGAGAACAGATTACCTGAAAAGATTAGAGAGAATAATACCTTGAGCTCAGATAGGGATAGAAATAATTCATAGTGTGATCAGCCAGAGTGGAAAAGCTCATAATTCTTGGGACATTGATTGGTGTGCTCAGAAAGGCTTTGTTTCAGTAGTGGGGCAAAATTAGCCCTAGACTCAATGTTTTCTGGTACTATATAACAAAAAGGATTAAACTTTCCAAATAATTGAATCTCAAAAGAAAGCTCAAAATGCTTGTAGAAATACATATTATCCAGAACCCAATAGCTAAAAATCCACTACCCACACATTCACTCAAGAATTACCAGCCATATAAAGATGCAGGAAAATATGACTCATAATAAGAAAAAAATGGTGAAAAGGAACAGACCCAGAAACGACGCAGATGATAGAACTGGTGAATACAGACATTAAAGGAGTTATTGTAACTGTTTTCCATATGTTCAAGAAGTTAGAGAAATGACGAACTATGTTAAGTGGAGACATGGAAGACATCAAAATAGAGCTTCCAGAAATTAAGTCTAGAATATCTGAGGTTAACAGCAGAAGTAAAGGATGAAAAAAACCTCTAACTTTGATGAAAACTATAAATGTGTCTATCTAAGAAGCTCAACAATCCCTGAGCACAAGAACTATGAAGAAAATGACAACAAGGCATATTACAATGACATTGTTTAAAACCAGCGATAAAGAGAGGATTTGAAAAATGACCGGAGGAGAAAAGATAAAGGTGCCTCTGTCATCATTGTTTCTCCTGGGAAACAATGCAAGGCAGCTGGTAGTGGCGCAACATCTTTTATTGCTAAAAGGAATAACTGTCGCCTAGAATTCAGTACCCACTAAACATTTATTTCAAAAATGAAGGTGAAATAAAGACTTTCCCCAGATAAACAAAAAGTGAAATACCTGCATTACAAGACATGTAAAAAGCAAATGGAGAATACCAGAAATGGTCATTATGTGGGCAGATGTAAATTACATTTACTGTTATTTAAATCTCTTTAAAAGATAATTGTCTGAAGCAAAAATAATAGCAATGTAATATGAGGTAAAAAGTAATAAAAGCAAAAAGGCAGGAGGGAGAAACGTACCCTTGTGATAAGGTCCTTCAACTATATGGGAAATGGTGTAGTATCATTTGAAGTAGACTGTGCTGAGTAAAAAATACTATATACTCTAAATCAGCCATTAAAATAACACAATAGGCAGACAGTTCATTAGCCAATAATGGAGATAAAATGGAATAAAACAAATGACAAGAGAGTGAGAGTGGAGAGGAGGACAGGCCTCAGGAGGCTTGGGGGCTTCCCCCCCTCTGCATCTCCTAGTACCTGGTACCTAGGAGATGCTCGACAGATGTGGAAAGAATGAGCAATGAATAGGATCTCAAGCCCTTACAATGTATGATGCCCTTCTTACATTAGGAGGCAAAGAAAGGTGGGTAAGGGAGGGTGTCATAGTTGATAACATATAAAATAGCAGGCCCGAATAAGAAAACAATAATTGCATATAAGGAAATACCTTTTATATTTTAAATGTGGAAGGTCAGAATAGTGATATTTGCCTAAAATTATTAAACCTTGTTATATTTACATTTATATATAATGGGACTGAAAAGTTAATATCTGAAAAAAATGACTTTTTTGCTGTCATTACCACAAAAGTAAACATTTGCAGAAAACTTAGAAAATAGAGATGAAAGAAAAAAAGTTTAGGAGCTTATCACCCATAGAGAACCACATTCTTCTGGGGTTTTTTTGTTGTTGTTGTTTGTTTGTTTTTACAGAGACAGAGAGAGAGTCAGAGAGATGGATAGATAGGGACAGACAGACAGGAATGGAGAGAGATGAGAAGCATCAATCATCAGTTTTTCGTTGCGACCCCTTAGTTGTTCATTGATTGCTTTCTCACATGTGCCTTGACTGCGGGCCTTCAGCAGACCGAGTAACCTCTTGCTTGAGCCAGCGACCTTGGGTCCAAGCTGGTGAGCTTTTTGCTCAAGGCAGATGGGCCCACGCTCAAGCTGGAGACCTCGGGGTCTCGAACCTGGGTCTTCCGCATCCCAGTCTGATGCTCTATCCACTGCGCCACTGCCTGGTCAGGCTGATTTTTTCAATAATGTGCATTTACAAAAATAGGATCATAACGTTTGTATATTTGTGTTACATCCTGGAAATATGCTAAAGTCATTGATCTAGGTGTTCTTTTGTAAATGCTGTAACATAAACAGTCGTGTCATTTGCTAGTAAAGACAGTTTTATTGCTTCCCTTCTGTCGTAATGCCTTGTCTTCCTTTCTTGGCCTTACCTCACTGCCCAGAACCACCAGTACAATGGCAAGAGTGGTATAAGGGGTACTTTTGACATACTTTTCATCTTGGGGACAAAGCATTTAGTCTTTCACCATTGAGTATGCTGTATGTTGTAGGGTTTTATGCACCTAATAACAATTTCAAAATTCTTCAAGCAAAAATTGAAAGAACAACAGGGAGAAGGGGACATACTCATACTTACCATTAGAAATTTCAGAACCTTTCTCGCAGTGATTGAGCAAGTAGAAAGAAAATCAGTAGTGATATAGACGGCTTGAACAGCACTGTCGAATACCTTATTCTATTGTAATTTGACATTAGATGCCTTTTGTCATCAGGTTAACTCTCCACTATTCCATCTGTAAAGTGTTTTTTTATTTTTTAAATTAACAATGGATGTTGGATTTTATCAAAATTTTTTTCTGTATCAAGATCATATGATTTTTTTTCTTTTTAATTTGTTCAAGTGGTGTATTATATTGATTCATTTTTGCATATTAAGCCAACACTGCATTCGTGGAAGAAACCCCACTTGAGGGGTGATGCACTCTCCTTTCCATATAGTGTTAAATTCTGCTTATTAAATTTTTATTCAGAATTTTTACATTTAGGATCATGACAGATATTGGACTGTGTAGTTTTCTTTTATTACATCTTTGATTTTGGTGGGAGAGTAATGACGCTTCATAGAATGAGTTGGAAAGAATTCTTCAATTTTTCTGGAAGAGTTACAGCAAAACTAGTTTGATAGAATTTACTCATGAATCCATCTAGGTTTTTGGTTGTGTTTGGGAGAAGGTTCTTACAACATACTAAATTTATTTTATCGATACAATACCATTCAGGTCATCTATTTTTTTGTGAGTGAGCTTTGGTAGCTTGTGTCTTTCAAGGAATATGTCTGTTTCACCCAACTTGCTGAATTTATTAGTGTAAAGTTGCTTATAATATGTCTTCACTATCTTTTAATATCCATATGCCTATAAGATCTGAAATGATGGTACGTTTCCCATTACTGATGTTGGTAGTTTGTGTCTCTTCTCTCTTTTTTACCATTCTAGCCAGATTTGTCACTTTGACCTTCTAAAAACCAGTTTGGAGTTATTTATTTTTCCTATGGTTTTCTATTTTATATTTCATTGCTTTCCATTCTTAGCTTTATTATTTCTCTTCTTGTGAATTGTATGGTTTTAATATGCTTTTTTCTTTTTAGTATCTTAAGGTAGAAGCTAAAGTCAAATTTATAGGACTTAGTCCTATAAATTTCCTTATATACTGTACTTCTTTAGTAGCATCCACAAATTTTGAAAAGTGTATAGTTTCCCCATATTTAGAGATTTCCTATTTATTTTTTCTGTTGATTTCTAATTTATTCTACTGTGGTCAAAAACATGGCATTTTCTCATTTGAATCCCTTTAAATTTATGGAGATTTATAACCCACTCCCATTACAAAGGAATGTGTATTTTGGTGTTGTTGGGTGAAGTGTTCCCTGTCAATTAGGATAAGTTTGTTCGATAGTGTTGTTCAAACCTTCTTTATATATCACTACTGCTTTTCTTTCTGCTTGCTTAGTCAGTTGTTGAGAGAGGGATGCCTACTGTATAGTCCAGCAATTCTCGGCTTCTTTCTGTTCCTCGAACTTAGGAAGCCCATGCCCCACTGTGACCTCACTGACACATGCTGTTTCCTTTGTGAGGGATATTTCCTCACCCTACTTCCCCCTAGCTCTGTATTCTTTATTGGGTTCTTAGCTTAAATATCACTTCCTCAGGAAGCTTTCACCTGCCTGACACAGTTACAGACTCATAGCACCTTGTACTTTACCTTCCCAGGATTTATCACATTTGTAGTCAGTACTTTTTGAGTAATCACTCACCTGAAATCTTGTTCTTGTCACAGGTATGTTCTTAAGAGTTTTTCCACAGAGCTGGGCTTCAGTATATGCTGAGCTATAAAGTCTTCTTGGTTCCTCTGTGACAAACCAGCTTGGCCTCTGGGTGGATAGCTAGTGCAATCTGTGGCTGAGGGTTAGAGGGAGCAGATCTGATTATTAACACAGTACCTCAAACGCAGCTTTTGGAATTTCAGGTGACACAGGAAGAAGGACAGCAGCTAGCACGACAGCTAAAGGTGACGTACATGGAGGCGTCAGCAAAGATTAGAATGAATGTAGATCAAGCTTTCCATGAACTTGTCCGGGTCATAAGGTAAGGAAAACATATTTTAGAAATTTGTTTTAATTTATCGAATTTGACAGGTAATCACACCATGCTTGTAAAGACCACTAACTGAAAAAAAAACAAAAACAAAAAACATTACATGTTCTTAGTAAGAAAGGAAATTTTATGTAGGAGCTATTCTGAGAACTGAGGGATTAATGCATATGGTGTGTTAAAATTTTAAGTACATATTCTAGTACTTCCTACATATAAACCTAATTTAATTATATTGAAGTAGAAAGGACACATGGGGATTTCGAAAAGAATCTGTGCAACTTGCAGAGGTGGCGGTGGTCTGAAGAGGGTAGAATTTGAGTGGCAGTTGCTGCCTAACGCTGTGTTGAGTGCTTTACATGTATTCATACATTTAATCCTCACCCGAAGAGCTGAATGTTTTCATTTATCTCCACTTTCAGATGAGGAAACAGGTACAGAGAAGTTAAATAACTTGTTTGAAGCTTAGACATATTACATGGCAGAACTGGGACTTTGCTTCTTAACCAACACCTCCAAGTGAAGAGTAAGCCTAGTAGAGAGATTCAGCACCCCCACAGGTCATGAAGTATAGTATCCAGACTACAGAGAGCCTTACTGTTAGCTGGCCTAGGGGGCCCAGGGGTTCAGAAAGTGTTAATGGGTTCCAGCAAGCTTGAGGTGATGGTTGAGGTTGGCTGGAGTCACTGTATATGTTTGTGTGTGAGAAAGATTGAGTTGCTTTCGTGGGCGGGGTTTGGTTTGATTTGATTATTTTGAGTCTGTGCCTGTCCCCTACTTCACCCTCTGCTCTTTAGATCTCCTGGTTTCTCTGCTAGTTAGAGATTTTGACAGGTATGTGGAGTGGGCTCATGTTAATTGTATATCTAAGCTGAAGTGCTATCTGAACTATGGGCTTTCTTGTAACCTTTAGCTTCTTTTCAGAGCATTCTCTTTATGGGGGTAGGGTGAAATAATGAGTATAGTTTTTCTTTGTTTTTTTAGTAGTTTGTTAAAAATCTGAGGTCTTATTTTTTAATGAATACACAGTGAATTTTGTGAGATTAAAGAGTCCTGGAGATGGATGGTGGTGGCAACTAGTATAACATTGTGATTGTTTCAATGACGCACGCTTAGAAATGGTAAAGATGCTAAATTTTATCTTATGTGTGTTTTAACGCAGGGAGAACTAGTTTTTCTTAAAATTTTACTGCTGTTTTGAAATATTTTGTCTTTGGTTTTGATCCTTAGAATCCATCTGTATCCATTGATCAGTCAGGAGTGAGTGAGTGGGTGGGTAAAAGGGGCTTTCTACTGCCAGGTACTGAGGCGTTAAACATAACAAGGTCTTCTTTAATCCTCATAGCAACAGTGAAAGGTGGGTTCTTACTATTCTCTTCTAAAACATAGTGGTTCAGAGAGGTCAACTAACTTGTCTAATATTGACTTGCAGCTACTAAGTTGTAGAACATGGTTAAGAGCTGTAATACTTATAAGGGTAATGTTATATTGTACTCTAGTGATGGATGTTTATGGCGAGTATACCTTAGAGTCATGGAATTTTAACCTGGGAAGGAATTTAGAGGTACTGAGTTCAGCATCTCATCTGATTTAAGACTCACCTATTAATACAACTTAGACAACCTGCATATACTGGTGTTGAAGCATTTGCTGCTGGACTCCCCCCTCCCCCCATCAAGATTTGCTTTGATTCCCTAGTTGAAATTTAACACTGAAAAGCATATGCACATACCCTAGACTTATCCAAAAATAACCTGTATTTGTAATAACATATTACCAAGAAGGCAACTATATGTAGATTTTTTGTCTTCCAGGAAATTTCAAGAGCAGGAATGTCCTCCTTCACCAGAACCAACGCGGAAAGAAAAAGACAAGAAAGGCTGCCATTGTGTCATTTTCTAAGAATCCCTTGAGTTTTAGCTACCAACTGCCAGGAAAAGCCCTTATCTTCTCCTCTCTGTACGGTTTACGTCAGTTGCTACCTTTCTAGCCTTAGACACACGACCACTGTTGTGGCCTTAGACCGAGAAGCTGGCTCATCTTTTCCGGGAAGCTAATCCCACGATCATTTCAAGACAGATTTAAAGGAAACACTAAGGCTGCTTCAAAGATTATCTGATTATTTTAAAGTGTATATCTGTATAAACAGACATATTTCTTTTTTAAGGGCTTATATTTTAATAGGGATGAATGAGATTTGGAACCTAAGCTGTTTGCCAAACTGAAGTCATGGGTTTTGAAATAACTTTTAACTTCTGGAATCATTTTGCCTACTGTTACTCTGAATAGAAACATAAGGAAGTGTTTTTGTTTTTGTTTTTAATGTGAATTTTTGCCTATCTTAAAAAACTTTTGCTGTCACCTTCAGTTACCTTAAATACACTGAATTGAATCCTCAAAAGTGAGACATCTCAGACCTTCACTGATGCTCCAGCCTTTGTTTTCCAGTGGACAACATACCAACATGCCCTTTGTAGATTTACGTTAATTATTACCCCTGCTCGTAAAGGTGATAACATTGTATGTGGCCACATAGTCGGACTCACTCTGGACTTAGGCATTTCAGTGTTCTTAATTTTCTATTTTAAGTCTTTTCACAACTATGTTCAGAGTAAAAATAAAGAATTTATGTCTTGTCTTCCTTTTTAAGTATTTCTGGATAAGGGATTCAAAAAAAAACTAAATCTGTTTTTGTTTGTAATATAAAATATGGAATTGATCTTTCCAGGGTCAGAGATGATTAATGTTTTTGCTATATACTTTTATACATTATTTTCTTATCAAACTAGTTAACAAGTATTTTTATATGTTTGTAAGCAACTATGCTTCCACAGCATACCTTGTGTATATGTAAAGATAAGTATTTAATTCTCACTGTTCACTTTTAACTGACAGGAAAAAAAAGTGAAAACTACAGAAACTGGTTTAAAGAAACTTTCCATGCTGTTCTGGTCCTGGTTGTAGCCACCTCTGGCCAGTCACCTAGCTTCCAAGTAACCCTCCTCATAGACTATACAACAGGATGAGGATCTAAAATCACTCTCACTGTCCCTACTAGAGATTGACTGTTGTATCAAGTAGTACGTGTAAAACTTTAAATTGACAATTAGTTTAACTGTGGATGGATGGCTTCCAATTTTGTTAATTCTGTGGATTGTGTTTAAACAATTCCAAAGTATGTCCCTGATTTTGAGATACTAAGTGGTATTGCACAGTTGTCACTTTATTGAACGTGTACAACAGTCCCGTGAGGTTTATAAAGCGTACCCTTGTATAGCTTCAGGTGCTAGAATTAAAATTGATCTGTTATCACAAGATGCTGCATGATGACTTGTTATTTTGGTGGTTTCTTGAAGGAGTGAGTGTTGGAGGAAATTTACTTTAGTACCTCTAAGCCTTTCCCAATAATGCCTTCAGGGTTTGAATCTAAAAGTCAATATTGGTCATTGTAGTAGGTAAACTTGAAGTGAAATGGCTTGTTCTTATTGATTTCCTAAGTCATGTTTCTTAAACTTCTATGAAGTGCTCCTGATGAGAGAACCCCAACTATAGAGGAAAGAGGAATACATCCGAGGATGAAGCCTAAAACAGCTGGAGCAAAGCACACACATTTATTTGAATGTTAATAAAAATTATTGTCCAGTAAGATACCACATTTATCCTGTGGCTTTTGATACTATAGCACTATCATATGTCCTTCTTAGTACTTTCAGTTGAGAAAGTTTTTTATTTATCATGGGTAACTTCAGAAAGCAAGAGACTGTCTACATAATATCTAGACTTAACGGAAAACCTTTCATTTTATTCTGGATAAGGGATTCAAATAGATGATTTTTGGCAAAGCGACCTGAAAGTTAAATTTTGTTATCTCACTTTAATTCTTTCTTTCTCTGTGCTTCACGTGGGATAAATTTTATTGCTGTATCTTAAAGTTTCCTAACCTTTTCTTCTGCACTTGTTTGATCTGCCAGTAATCCCATTCAATGAATTTTTTATTTCATACCCTTTTTTTCCTTCTCTAGAGGTTCTGACTTTGTTTTTCTTTTATATATCTTCTCTTTCTGTACTCATTATGGTCATGTATTTCTCTAATCCGGCCTCTCTCTCACCTGGGTTCCCAGAGAATTGAGTCTAGAATGGTACTACCTGTGTACCATCCTTGGGAGATTTGAGAAAACAGTCACTAAAGTAACTTTATATAGGGTTTAATTCTCTCATTGTATTGACTATTTGGACATGGTTATAAATAGCTGCTGTAATGTTCTTTTCTGCTGATCCTATCATATCTGCAATTTTTGGATCTGTTCTATTGTCTGATTTTTTCTCTAGTTATGGATCACGTTTTCTTGCTTTTTTGCATGTCTGCTAAATTTTGATTGGATGCTAGACATTGTGTATTTTATGTTGGGTGCCTAGATTTTGTTATATTAATCTAAACATTATTGGGCTTTGTTCTGGCAGTTGGCTTAATTTACTTAGAGTTCAGTTTGATCCTTTTAAGGTTTGTTTTTAAGCTTCATGCAGTCTCAGGTAACTTTCTCCCAGGATAGTTTAGCTCCACTAATAAATGTGGCCTATTTGGGGTCTCTACTGAATGCCCTAAGACTTAGGTCCTAAGTAATCAATGAGGACTCTCCAATTTGGCTAATGGGAACTGAAATAATTCTCAGCCCCATGTGAACTCTGGGGACCATTCAGTTCACAGCTCCTGGGTTATTCTTTGCCCAACTAAGTGGAGTTTCACCTTATACATGTATATCTTTTTTTATTTTTTCCTTTTTTTTATTTTACATGTATATCTTAATATTCAGCAAAGACTCATTGACCCAATGTATATTTTTAGAACTCTTTCTGTGTAGTTCCCTCCTTGCCAGAACTTTGTCCTGTAACTTTCAGTTGCCTCAAATTCCCTGATCTCCAGTATCTTATCTTTTCAGCTCAGGGACACATTTGTACCCTGCTTAGAATTCCCCATCCCCTCTGCAGTCTGGAGTGGGCCTCTAGGCCCAAAGCTAGGGCAATTTTAAGGCTTACCTTACTTGTTTCTCTTCCATCAGGGAGTGTAATCCTATGCTGCTTGGTGTATAATGTCTGAAACCAATTATTTCACGTATGTACTCCAGTTTTCTGATTGTCTAAGGTAGGAGGGTAAATCCAGTTTCTGTTACTTTGTGGTTGGAAGCTGTTTCCTATTTGATTTCCATCATATAGTCAGAGGTGCCTCATAGCCCTCTTAATCTATGACTTGAAATCTTTTCTCTATAGCTGGGGGGTTGGCAAACTTTTTTTTGTAAAGGGACAGATTGTAAATATCATCTTGGGCATTGTGAGCCATTTAGTCTCTGTACCATTGTAGCACTGAAGCAGCCATCAACAATATATAAATGAATGAATGAATCAGTGTGGCTGTGTTCCAATAAAATTTTATTTGTGGGCACTGAAATTTGTATTTCCTATCATTTCCATGTGTCATGAAATATTAGTCTTTTGCATTTTTAAAAAAATTTATTTAAGATTGTAAAAGCCTTCTGTACAAAAACAGATGAAAACTGGCTTTGATCTGTGGGCCATGGTTTGCCAGTCCTGCTCTTTAGCACATTGAGTATTTGAGGTCACGTTTCTAACTTCAGAATTTCTTATGTTTCTTTATATATTTGGAAATTAAGGATTTCCTGAATTGATAGTCATGAATATCTGTTCTAGGAATGTTCTTCCTATAATGTTTAAAGATTTATAATGTTTTAGAGTTGGACATTATGCCGTATTGACATACAATTTACAGTGATGATTCTTTATATTAGGGACTTTGAGTTTTATAATATAAATTGGTTCCTTACTTAAAATTGTTTGACTTTTAAAATTGGATCTAACAAGGTTGTATATATACTTAAGGTCTAGCCTGTTTCTCTTCTTACTTTCAGCACCATTTACTCTAATTTATTTCTTTTTCCATTTCCATATAATGAACCCATTGAACAGGTGACTGGCAGGTAAATATGAGGAAGGAGTGATAATGTAGTCCCTTTCAATTACTTGACCACTGAATATTTAACCAATGACTGCTTATATAAAGTTTCAAAGTACTTTTTAGAAAATAAGAGGTATTTTAATTTAAACATATTTTCTTCTACAAACTTGATTAAGTGTTCTGGGGGAATGGATACATTTGAGCTTTTTCTTCCTACAAATTAGTATCTAGTGGAGAGGAAGGTTAAGAATGACAAGAATGGATGTCGAGGCTGCTGACTTAAGGCAGCGTATGAGAGGCATGCAAAGTCAGGTTCCGCAGAAGATGCTATATATTCCTCCTGGAAAATCTGAGGGAGTTTCTTAGTTACAAGTGCTGTTTGACTGGAGCTTCGCCAATTGGTATGATCTGAGGTGGGGCAGAGGGGGTGAGAAGGCTGGGGAGAGCCTGGGCAAAGGCACCAAGTAGGCAGAATGCACAGTGTGTTCTGGGATTGGGATCTTAACCTAAAAGAATTTTAAGTGTAATGGAAAAAAAAATAATGGTAAAATATACTCAGCTTGGAGTGTAGAGGGCTTTAAATAGGATAGTCCTTTTGTCTATAATGGAAAACTACCAAGGATTCTGAACAGGGGCTGCCTAGATCTGCTCTAGTGGTTGAACAACAGGGAAATAATGAACTTAGGAAGGTGATCAGGTAAGATACTGGAATCGTGGAATCTCCTCGATTTAGATTTTCTGCCTCTTGTCTCAGCCCCTTATCTCGCATCCAGGTTATACAGTGGCCCCTGAAATAGTCTGTTTATTTTCATTTTGCCCTCACAAAGTTGTTATTTCAATGTGGCCATAGGGATATTATTTTAGACCATAAATTAAATGTCACACTGCTGCTTAAAATCTGTCATCATCTCAGTGCACTTTGGCTAATACCTGAATTTGTTATTGTAACGTACATCTTCCTGCTTCTCATTTATGTTCAAGTTCATTTGCTTTCTTACACCCCAGGACAGTGGTTTTCAACCTTTTTCCACTTGGGGACAGGTGAAAATAGAATTATTTTGGGGACCACTAAGGCAGAAATTATCCTGAGCATAAGTGAATTTGACTAAGATAATTGGGTCTGTAATCTTCATACAACATCAGGGTAGTTAACACAGCACATGTTTTCCAAATCAGTTGCTTCACTCAACTATTCCAAATAGCTGTTTTATCCTTTTACTCTTGGCTTAGGTGCTACATCCTCAGAGAGCCCTCTTGACTACCTATTCTAGCCTCACACTGCTGCCCTGTATTTACTTAATGACATTTTCCATCTGTGATTGTTTTGTGTCTTGTCTGATCTGCGCCTTAGTGTCATAAGCTCTGTGAGGGGAAAACCATGTCTACTGCTGTCTCCATATTTCCTGGCACGTGAAGAAAAACCAACCATTTGATGAATGAATAAAGAGCATAGGCAGCTCTACTGATAGAAATAAATGGTGATTGTGCCACTTACAAATGGGGTTAGTCCAGGATCACTTATGAGTGGAGAATGGGGCTCAAAAGAAGAGGGCAGGACTAGAAGTCCAGATTTAGAATTTACCCATTTAGAACTAATGGTTGAAGAGGTGGGAGTGGGTTGAAATAGCAAGAGCGTGTTTGAGGGAAGGTCAAAGGGTATATATACATTTTGGGGGAAAGGAACATTGGGGGTAGATGATTAAGAGGCTGCAAAAAGCTAGGGGAACAGCCATAACCTGGAGAAATAACCAGGAAACTTTTTGTCGAGGATGGGGTCGGGGGAGTCAGGCAGTAACCGGGGAATAAGAGGCAGCAGTGGTGGTTTGGAGGTTGCTGATGACTGAGAGGTTTGTTTCAATCTGGGTGTAGGAACCAGATTATAGTAGGTTGAAGTATGATTGGAGGGCAAGGAGGTGGGAGAAGTAAGTGTGAGCTACTCCTGAGAAATGCCATGGCAAAATCAGGGAACGCTGGGCAGTTACCTTGCTCAACAGGGTAGGATATTAGAGGAGTAAGAAAAAGAGCCAGTGCAGGGGACTTAACTGTAGATAGGTAGGTATACAAGCCTGGAGGTAGATCTACTGTGTAAATACTTAAGCATTTAAAAGGTTCAAAAGCCTGGGGTTTGCACGCTGGTGTCCTGTCCTGACGGTCCAGTGAGAATGGCGTAGTGCTGGCCTTCCCTGACTGGTGAAGAGCCAGTTTTTAAAATTTTTCATCTTTACTTTTGTGGACTGATATTTTTGCTAACTGGAATAAAAATGAATTACTAGAAAAATAGTCATGCTCTTGGATATCATGCAGTGTCAGACTGTCACAAAACTTTCTAAGGGTTGGCTTTCAATTTCTGCATAGTCTAGTAGGGTGATAATGACGCTTTGTGGATGTGCTCAAGCTGCAGATCTTGTGTGTAGTAGCATTAACGTAGTAGGGAAGGGGGAAGATTGGGGTGATTTTCAGCAGTGGCCCTCTGACTTCCAGATAGGCTAGTAAATTTCAGGTTAGGATCAGGCAGTATGGCCTGACCTGTGGTGGCGCAGTGGATAAAGCATCAACCTGGAACACTGAAATCACCGGTTTGAAACCCTACACTTCCCTGGTCAAGGCACATATGGGAATTGATGCTTCCTGTTCCTCCGCCCCCCCCCCCTCTAAAATGCAGTAGGCGTTGCATACCAATACATTAAAAAAGAAAAAAAGACTGCTTTTATAAACTCCAACTCATGTAAAGGGGTCAGTAGTCTTGAATATGGTGTTTGCCCTTTTCCCTTATGCTGATACTTAAGATTATTTGAGATAAAGGAGAACTCTTTAAACACATAACTGCTTAAAATATGAGAACTATTACCAGTCAATTTTAATGCCAGGGAAGTAGCTAAGAATATAATCTGAGTTTTATGCAGAATTTAGAGCAATATGAGAACATGTTAATGAATGCTAGCTTACATTATGATGTTATGCATGTTAAGTGGCAAGTCCAAAGTTGCGTTTTGCTCTGATGCTACCTGGGTCAAAGTATTGCATATGTTCTCTATTTGTCAGGACGTTTTCAGTTATAAGTGACAGGCACACATCTCGAGCCAGCTTCAACATGATGTGGGCATTTCCTGGTTTATAAAGAAGCGGGAGACCTGTGGGGTAAAACTGGTTACTAGTAACTGCTGTGTCAGGATGCGCTCAGGACTTGCTGTCGAGATGAGACCTGGCTTCGTGGTGGAAGTGGGACAGGGGAAACCTTTAGTGTAAGAGCTGTATGAAAGCCTGAGGACAGAAGAGAGAACTAACTGGCATTGCACTCCCATCCTCTCGGACACAGCAGTGCTTGAACCCAGGTCTCCTGGCTTAACGGCCTCTGCGCCCTACAGAGCACATGGAACCTTCTGAACTGACAGGGATGTCATTTAAATGTGTCGTTTTAGTACAGAACTTTCACAGATTTCAGAGCATTTAAAATGAAGAATTATCTTCATGCTCATTAGCATTCAGCAGCTATTTATAGTTGGTTAGAGCACCTCACTTGTTTTCACAAGGAACTATTTTCTTTTCATTCATTCTCTACTTGGGGCAATTTTGAAGAACAAAATCATTCTGTTATTAAAATCAATGGTACCAATTAAGTAGTGGAATGCCTGTATCTTCCTTGATTCTGTGTTGTTGTGATTAGGGATTAAACATTTCTGCTTAGTTTTGTTTGGACAATCGTATCCATTTCTTTAAGATATAAATATTTAACTCTGGGGATAAAGGGACTGATTGTACAGTCCTGGTATGCGTTAACATTGAACTCCTTCAAACTTGCCTGAGAAATGTGAGCTATTTGTTAGGCAAGAGGAATAATTTGACACGAAGAAGTTTTGTGTATTGACATTTCAGCCATGGGCTTGACCTGGACAAAGTTTCTTGTGAGAATGTACGCTTCCTGGAAGAAGTATGCAGACCTGGAGTATGCCTAAAACATGTTAAATACACAAAGTTCAAATGAAAAACAGCACAAAATCTTTTAAGTTTTTTTAATTTTGGGTCCAAAGAAGCCCAGACTTTATTCTTATTTACTACAACAGTTTGCTTCAAATAATGCATTGGCAAGGTGACAGGTTAGTGACCCAGTGTCTGGCTAGGGACTGTATCTCTGAACTTACTGCAATCCTAAAATGTGGATGTAAATTGGGAGTGCAGCTGGTTTGGCATTGATAATATATATACAACCATGATAGCTGCTCTTTGTACGGACATTTTTCCTGTGTCTGAGGATCTGTTTGCTATCTCAAGTGCAAGTCCAAACAAATTTTATTTTTGTAGTAAAAAAAATCTTTATTTCCAAAATGATTGGTTAGCCAGAAAAACTATAAATCACCTAACACAAGACTTTGGTAAAAAAGAGATTTGACGCTTCTTATAAATTTCCCCTTATAAGCAAAAGAAATCACATTGATGTCGCGAGAAAGATATTACCCATTCTCTGTCATTAACAAGTTACCTGGTTTTCACTCTCCAACATTAAGATTAAAAATGCACCCAGTAGGGACCAGATAAGAGTATGAAACACTTGTTACTTAGGAATCACTGTCTTAAAGAACTTTGATTTTCATGGGTTGAGAGGAAGTATGCCTCTAGATAGCAAAGAGTAATGTTGCCCAAGCGGGCAGATTTTGTATCGACTTCTTTTTTATTTTTTTGGTCCAAGTAGAAAATTAAGCATCTTATTTCTTTTTATGTTCCTTTGTGGAGGGAGAAAAGTGTTCATTTAAGGGGTACAATAATGTTGGCAACAAAGCTCCAGAAACTCAGAGATGTAGTAAGAATGGACCCTCCCGAATGAGGGAGCAAAAACTATCTTTAGCTGAATATGATTGAGGTGGATAACAATTGTAAACAGACGCAACCTTAGGAACACTTAAATCAGTGTAAAAACACAAAAGACCCATATGAGTTTTTTATTGAACAGTCTCCCTTGTGTTAAAATAATACAGATCCAGGTTTATAGCATATATATGTTGTGTTTGGAAGTATCCTGATGTGTTTAATGCAGACTCTTAAAATAGTGTATTCAAAGCATTGTATGCATCTCCTCTATGATACATATTTGGATTAAGCATAATGAAAAAAACTGGCAACAGAAATACAACTAATTTTAACAATGAATGAGTAAAAACTGCTGATGGACTGCACTCAGTAAAATGTTCTTTGACACTAATCCTTGGTAGTCAGTCTCCCTGAATTCGGTGTACTTAGGAGTACTTGGGAGGGGATGGAAAAGCACAGACTTCCCCATGGTATGTTGAGGATTAGAGCCCGGGGTGGAGAACCCATCTAGGGTTGACTTCCACCAGATTTTCTTGCCCAGCTTGGTTCTGTCATATTCATTTCTCCTTAGATTTCTATCTTTCTTCTGAATGTCTTGGCAACACCTTTTCTTTCTACAGAAGAAAGAAAAGCTGTTTTTACATGGACAATTTTATGACTAAAAACCCCCTTTGAAGTCCCAAGAAATGGCTTGGCGGGCTGTGGGGAGAGTTACCAAATATTCGCATAAGTAAAAGACTGTTAGAACTGGTTTGAAGAGTTGAAAGTCTAGATGTGTGTTGAAAGATTTTAAAAACTCAGGTTTGGGATTGCTAGGGAGGCCTCTTTGGCTGCCTCGGCCTTGGTTCTAGCAAGGACCTAGTATTGGAAACTATAAGGCTGGCTTACTAGAACTGTGGCAAAAACAAACAAAAAAAAGGGAAAATCCTTTCTAGACTTAGTTACCCTTTGCATCAGGTACAAGAACTGGCAACCTTACTTACATTCAAATAAAGCGGCCGTCATTTCCTTTGGGGTGTTAGGAACCAGTATTAAGAGGTGAGATAAATGTATTAAGAATTTCTCAGTGAGAGAAGAAAGCATCCGTGCTCTCTTCGCGTCTACCAGCTCTGTTTCCCCCAGGAACTATTAATTACTGATGAGGAGGAGACTCAACAAGGGACCTACAGCTCCGCTACATTAAAAGAGATGAGCAGACAGCAGCTTCCTGCAAAAGGAGTGGGCCAGAGATGAGAGGAGGAGAATCTGCTCTCTTTGTCTGAGGGGGCATGTTTCCTGCTGCACCTGGGACCGAGACAGAATCATTTCCAGACACAGCTGCCTGTTTATGGAGGCCAAGGTCTCTGTCCTGCGCCCAGGTGGATGCTGCAAAGGGACACATTTCCGTTTGGTACAGGGTGGCTGACACTACCCATGTCTGCTGGAGGAGGGCTGGCTGAGGATGAGGGAGCCCTACTCAGCTTCTGCCCACCATGAAGTAAACAGAAAGGATGGCCCTGGCATCCACAGGATACTGGGCTAATGACACTGCAGAAATGAAAACTAGTGTACACGATTTACATTGCCTTAAACAAACAAGCAAACGGTCCAGCCACAGGTGACCCTGGAATCTAGAGTGCAGCCCTGGCCCACGTGGACCCTTGCTAACAAGGGTGAACGTTGCAGGCTCGGATCTCCTTCTTGTCTTTGCAGCTGGTAAACTGGGAGCTTTTGAACCTCTTCTTTACAGTCATGTAGCGTTCCTGGATCCCACCTCCGCACAGTTTGGTGCATTCCGACCAGGCTGTCCACGGGCGCATCCTACAGCCTGCAAGCATGAGAAGCCTGGTTAGGCTGGCAAAAAATGGGGGCAGAACATGAGGGCTGAACTCGAGTCAACAACTGTCAAATATACTTGTCTGGGCTTCTCTTCTGCTCTTGTATATAATAAGTTTTGAATTAAATAATGGTTGGAGTCCTTATACAGCTAGTTCATAGGTGATAGACTATAAATAGTTTGCAGCTCTTCCCACCAAGAGGTAGTCTGTTCCTACACCTCTTGAATTTGGGCTTGATTATATGACTTGCTTTGGCCAATGGGACAAGAGCAAACAGCCTGAAAAAAAAAAAGCATTAGGGAACCCTTCCACTACCGTGTAAGAGAGCCTGACTAGACTGTTGGAAAGATCACGTGGAGGGGCTCCACCACCCTATCTGAGCCCCAGAAATGCAGGTGAGGCTGGTGTAGACCTTCCAGCCCCAGCTGAGCCAGCCACTGACAGTAACCACATGAACAAGCCTAAGCTGGACCACACGACGCATCCAGCTGAGCCAGCCCAGGTCAGTGAACCACAGAATCCTTTTAAATAGGTGCTGCTTGGGGGTGACCCAAACCCCCAGCAACCACTCAGGGTGCAGTCAACCACTTCTTTCTTTTATGCTGTGCTCCCCAAGTACTTAGCCTCCCAAATACTAAGTAAAGTCAAGTCTAATCTGTTATTCTTCCTCCATAAACATGTCCATCTCAAAGAGAACTTCCCTGACCTCAGATGTCCGGGTAGATCTTTAATAAAAAGTTTCTTTGGCGCTGTATATATAACTCCTTTGTAGAAGCATTTGTGGTCATTCAATACTAGGCTAAGTTTCATGGAGGAGAAGACCATGGCATAGTGGCTGCCTGGCATGTAGTTGGGCTTAAATGAATGTTCACTGGCTGCCTGACTACCACATGCAACAGTCCCTTTGATCTGTGAGCAGCTTCCTATTGGAAAGATCATGAGCTGTCGGGTGGTGCCTCATATGTGCATTTCTCATCACCCTGGATGGAACACCTTAAGGAAGAGGGAAGAAAAAGAGGGTGATTTACTTATGCTTTTAAAAACAATTTAACGCAATATACCCTTGATCTTCACATTTATGTGGGCACCGACCTCACCCACTCTAGGGAATCCAAAGACCATCCATTGACCTGTACCCAAGACTGAACCATGGATCTTCCTAACTCATTGTTTCCTGGTTGCTGATGATTCTGCAGTCTTGGCTTGGACCAGCGTGTTCAGCAGTGAATCCTCAGATGGGGAGATTTTTTCAGTCCTGAAACTCCCTCAAGTTATGTGTGTGTGGGAGAATCACCTCTCTTCTAGGTTACAAACTAAACTTAATAACTGGCCTCTATGCCTCTGGTTTGCCACCTACAAATCACTCAGATGTCTGTGAAAGTCAGTTCCTTAAAACCATCCCCTGCAGAACCAAGTCTCAAATCCTCAGCAGACCATCAGACCTTTTGTGGTCTGGTCGCCACCACTCCAGCCTGATTTCCCGCCTGTCCCCTTGTCCCCTTGTCCTTTGCTCCACTTGCATCCCAGTTTTTGCTTGAACATACCATGCTGTTTGGCATCTTTGTGCCTTTGCAATTACTGTTCCTATTGCTGGGGATGCCCTTCTCTAACTGAAAAACTCCTAGAAGTTCCTCAAAACCCACTCTAATTTCTCCAACTTTGACAGCTCCCTGAACTTTAGCCTTACACTTGGGAGTGGTACCTGGGAACTGCTCCCCGTCGGACTCCTCCCTCAGCTGCTCGCTCCTCTGGCTCTCTCGAGCCTCTCTCCAGCGCAGCTTCTGGAAGGAGGGGTGTCGGCATTTTCGGAGGCGGCACTTTTTTCGCTGCACAGTCTCTGGGCAGGGTGCTCCTCCAAACTGAGGCTCCATTTGGATCATCCGGGTTCGAATCATGTGGCCTTTCCCACATGATTTGTTACATTCTGACCATTGGGACCACTCAGTGAGCTCACAGTCAATGGCTGGCAAGACACAAATGGGCATGAGTATCTCATGTCTGAAACAAGATATGGTACACTTACACTGTCCTTTCAACATCTCAATACATGCCTAAAAGGAATGCAAAGCAATGGCCCCTGGCCTGTTGGCTTGGTAGTAGAGCGTCGACCTGGTTTGTGGATGTCCCGGGTTCGATTCCCAACCAGGGCACACAGGAGAAGCTCCCATCTGCTTTTCCACCCTTCCTCCTCTCCTTTCTCTCTATCTCTCTCTTCCCCTCCTGCAGCCAAAGCTCCATTGGAGCAAAGTTGGCCCGGTGCTGAGGATGGCTCCATGGCCTCCACCTCAGGGACTAGAATGGCTCCGGTTGCAATGGCGAAACGCCCAAGATGGGCAGAGTATCGCCCCATAGTGGGCATGCTGTGTGGATTAAGGTCGGGTGCATGAGGGAGTCTGTCTCTCTGCCTTCCTACCTATCACTTCAGAAAAAAAAAAATAGAGAGATGCAAAGCGGTGCTGTTATCCCATTTCACAGAAGAAACCAAAGCTCCAAGAGGCAGACTGACTTCACCCAGCTCACATGGTTGGTAAGCAGTAGAGGCAGAATTGGTATCCAGGTCATAACCCATATCCTGTGGCTTCTCTGTGACTCAAGAAGGCTTTGGGGAGACTTTACAGATGTGTTCAGAGCCTCTTGCCTTGCTCTGAACCTCTGGACTAGATCTGAATCTGGGCAAGCAGCCTGAGTAATAAGGAAGGGGG
Source organism: Rhynchonycteris naso (assembly GCA_037038555.1). Taxonomy (NCBI): domain Eukaryota; kingdom Metazoa; phylum Chordata; class Mammalia; order Chiroptera; family Emballonuridae; genus Rhynchonycteris; species Rhynchonycteris naso. The sequence continues at coordinate 331,243,783 of CM072995.1, read as the reverse complement.
AGCAGGAGACTGCAAGTGCATGTCAGAGGATGCCAACAGAGGGCATTAACCAAGCGTGTCTGACTTACCAACACCTGAAAGAGAAGCTCTCTTGGAAGACTAGCCTGGAAAACAGGCTCTGTCCCCTTGGTCTAGTCCCAGCGTAATACATACAGCCAGCGTACCACAGAGATTTTGGAGGAGGGGGTGGGCAGTGAGCTTTTGCAAGCTTGTTTTCCTCCTGGCTGGTCTTACCATGGCTGCAAGAGTACAGGAGGCAGGGATTCAAATGTTTGCCCCCTGGCCATGGATAAATAAAAAGGTCAGAGGGAGAAGGAATAAAATTTAAAAGTTGGAAAATACATTGGCCAAACAGCCCCTAATTGGGAATGGGGTTAGGGGAGAGAACTAAGAAGTAAGGTTTACTGAGCTTTGTGCTAAGTGTTTCTCATCGAAGTCTCCCATTTAGACTCCGTAGCAACTTGCAGTGTGTGTGCTTTGTAGATGGTAGTGGGATCCTCGTGACTAAAGAGGAGATTGACTGAGAGTTTAAATAACTGCCAAATTCATGCTCTTTCTTCCCACCAAACAGACTTTACAACCTATCAGTGTGATCCCGCACAGGGCTGGTTAACAGGGGACAGAGTGGTGGGCTTGCAGGAGCTCCGGACTTACGACATTCTGGCAACATGCACTTTTCCACCTGCTCCAGCTCCTCGTTACAGTCCCCGAGCTCAGCCAGAGACTTGAGCATCCGCTGTCGGGTCCGCATGCCCTTCCCACAGGTCACACTGCAGTCGCTCCACTCGGACCACGGAGACAGCAAGCATGGGATGGTGTCTAGGCCGAGAACCAGGTGTGCCACTGAGAATAGGCCCCTTTGCTTTCTTTGATCTCTGTGCCCTCCCACCTCCTGTACCCCCACTCTGGCTCCTTGGGTAAAGTGAGATTGACTGATGGGTTCAGATACTCAAGTGAAACCCATGAAGTAGGCAAGAAGCGGCCTGGCAGACTACTTCTTGTCACTCTCCTGAAACTCCCCTGATCCTGCTGGAGGCAGACATGACATTAGATGATATTGAATATACAAGTAACATGGATACATAAGTCCCTACTTGAAACACCACTGAGGGTCTGAATAGGGTCTTACTAGAGACAGAAACATCCCACAAACCCCAGGAACCAATAGCAAAAGATAAACTCAATGCTGCAGTTTTGGACACTGGTGCCCAAACCCCTAGAACAGGTTAAGTGGTTCTTAACCTGGGTTCTATCAAACCCTAGGGGTTCGATGAGTCAGTCTCAGGTTTGGAGAAGCCTCTGCCGTGGAGGCCAGAATAAAGTAATACCGTCATTTGTTGTGAGTTCATGCACTTTGTTGGTTTTGTTCTTTGAGCAAGGTGATGTTCATGCACGGCTCATTTTGTGCACCAGTTAAAAAACATATACCTATGTCTTGAATTTGGAAAAATAATTATATTTTATTTATCACTAAAGAAGGGTTCGGTGAATGCGCATATGAAACTGGTAGGTTCGGTACCTCAGAAAAGGTTAAGAACCACTGCCTTAGAATGTGTATGTAGTGTGTGCCTGTGTACAAATGTGTACTGATGCGTGGGCCTGTGTGCAACTTTTTGTAGAGTAGGGGTCGTGATGATTTTTGGGGCCAGGTAAATCCAATGTAAAAGAGGGGGGAGGCCTAGGATGACCTGGGGAATGTGCATCCACCTAAATATATTATTACCATCACAAAGCTATTCTGGGGTTCTATAAACACAGTTGCAGGTGAATTCTATCCAGAAGTCACCAATTTCCCAGCATTACTCAGAGTGTCCCTCAATGGAGGCCACTCTTTCTGGGTCTGGTGGATGTCAACACAACTATGGCCTTCATCTTGATCCTAGCAGTGCCATGCACCATAGTGGACCACTTTTTCCCCTGCACCTGCCCAACCTTGACCTTGATGGAGGTGGTAGTAGGAGGTACTGTGGTCCTCCATATGGTCCCTGTCCCCGTCCCCTCCCCCGTCTCCCACGCCCACTCACGGCATTCAGGCATCATGCACTTCTCTGCTTGAGAAGTCTCGGCCTTGCACATGGAGCCGTCTGCTGGGCTCATCTTGACCATGCGGTGCCGTTTCTTCATGCCCATCCCGCAGGTGGCGCTGCAATCATCCCACTCACCCCACTCGGTCATCAGGCAGCTGCTGGAAGCTGGGGAGTTCCGCGGCCTTGGAGTCGTGTCAGCTGCCTCGAGAGTGGCGCCCGCCCCACCACGCCCGCCCGGTGGCCCCTACTCACAGCACTCCTCGTTGACTGTGCACTTCTCTGTTTCTTCGGTGGGCAGCGTGCACACTGAGCCGTCCTCTGGGAACTGCTTCACGTACCTCTCCCGGGACCGCACACCCATGCCACAGGAGATGCTGCAGGGCGACCAGGTGATCCACTCGGACATGGTGCAGGTGGAACCATCTGCAACACATGGAGTGGATGCTGCAGCCCGACCATCACGTGCCAGGGGGTGGTTCAGACACTATGGCGCGACCCAACTCCCTAAAGGCAGGAATCAAGAAGGAACCAGAATATATCTATATATATTCTGAGTTACTGTTTAAGTTCTTTTGCTCATAGGAACCCGAGACTTTGGTTATTGTCTAAAGCTGCCCGTTCCCGGCCTAGAAAAATAGATGAGACAATTTTGCCCCTGAAGGTAAGAGAGTGTGACTGGCCTTGGGAAGTAGGGAGCTGAGGGCTGATTTGTAACCAAAGAGCAGCTTATACTTAGTGGCCACAGGCATCTCAATGCCTCCGTTGAGGTTGGTAACAAAGAAAAGAAGATCCCAGCTGCCAATGGGGAGTAAATAGTGGGGTGGCAAGTGGGGTGAGAATGTCTTTGTGTGTCAGGAGAGGGGGACATAGAGGAAGAATGAGAAAGGCAATGGAACCAACCTTCTGTGTTGGTATCTTGGATTACATATGCCTTTGCTCCCATGAGTGGGTGTTGGCAAAGGCCATGATCATGTAGGAGACACTGGGGATGTTGATGAAAAAGATAATTGAATCTCTCAGCATGGCTTGGTGGTCCTGTTTCCCGGGCGGTGGTAGTGTGCTGCTCCCATTGGAAACGTGTGTCTGTATGTGTGTGAGTGCACTTGCTTAAAAAAGAAGAGGAAAATGAAGTCACCCACCTACATCTACTCACTTATTCATGTCAATAAGGGCATTGAATATTCAGAGGTATGCTCTGAGGTTAAACAGATGTGTAAGAAATGGATCTTGTTCTACTCCATGAGAGAGAGGGGGGCAGAGAAACTGACAATAATTCCAGGTATTGAAAATATGACAACAGAGGTAAGCATAGAAGAGAGGAGAAAGTCATTCCTTCTGGGAGTTGCGGGGAAGATTTCACACAAGAGGGCACATCTGAGTGAACTCTGTTAGGTAATGGGTATTTGCATTTTAGGTAAAGGGAACAGCTTATGCAAACACCCCTGAAGAGACTGTACACGTGTGTGGTATTGGGAGAAGAAACTAGAAAGGACAAGCAAAGTCAGAGTGTGAGGCCAGCCTGCACATGTCCACAGGCCTGCACACGTGTGGTGCCTACACATTGTTATTTAACCTTTGGACCTATCAATGCTGGTGATGTGGCGAGAAATCATAGCTGGAACCCACATGTTAGACCCAGGGCCAAAGCTAACTAAAGGTACATGTACAGCCAATAAGATAATTCTGTTCCAGTGCGATATGGTTGGAGGTACAGGCTTCCCATAACCTGGCAAGACATTCAATAAGCACATGAAAAGATGCTTACCATCACTAATCATTAGGGAAATGTTACCAAAACCATAATGAGATATCATCTGACACCCATTAGGATGGCTACTATAAATAAGAACAGAAAATACAAGTGTTGAGGATACAAAGAAATTGAAACCCTGTGCACTGTTGGTGGGAATGCAAAATGGTATAGATGTTGTGGAAAACAGTATGGCAGTTCCTCAAAAAATTTAAAGTAGAATTACTGTACGACCCAGCAATTGTACTTTTAGATATATACTAAAATCAGAGTTTCAAAGGTTGAAATCAGAGTATTTGAAAGTATTGAAATCAGAGATTCAAAGACACTTGTATACCAATGTTCATAGTATCATTATTCACAGTCGTTAAAATGTGGAAGCAACCCAAGTATCCATTGATAGATGTGTGAATAAACAAAATCTAATATGTACATATAGTGGAATATCATCCGCTCCTAAAAAGGAGGTAAATTCTGGCATATTCTGCAACATGGATGAACCTTGAGTACATTAGGCTAAGTGAAACAAGCTTGTCACAAAAAGACAAATACTGTATGATGACACTTACATGAGGTCCCTAGAATAGTCAAGTTCATAGAGACAAAGTAGAATGGTGGTTGCTAGGGGCAGAGCGGGGGTGGGGTGGGGAATGGGGAGTTACTGTTTAATGGGTACAGAGTTTCAGTTTTGCAAGGTTAAAAATAAAATAGTTGTAGAGATGGACAATGGTGATGGTCGCACAACAATGTGAATGTACTGAATGTCACTGAACTGTGCACTTAAAAGTGATTAAGATGGTAAATTTGATGTTATATATTATAATAAAAAAATGGAAGCAAAAAGGAGGCCCATCCCAATATGTTTTAGAACTGTCTGTTCCCTGTGAAGGGGCGAGGACCCTCACTCCCACTGCAGGCCTTAGTCAGACAGCCCCCGGCCCCAGCCCAAGGAAGGGAGAGCACCTCCAACATTGCCAGGCCTGTCACAACCGCCTCCCTGCCTGTTTGCGGAGATGTCAGGGTTCACTCACCTCTGAAGTGTCTTATCCTGGGCACATGTGACAGTAAACCCCTGTGCAACTGCAGCCAGGAGAGGTGTTTAAGACTGTCCTCCAGGAAGGGCCATAGAGTGAATGACCTTCACATTCCCTCACTGCAGTTCCGAGACAGTTAAGATCTCACAGGACAGAGTATAGATCAGTCCAGACAGAGAGGAGTCGTGCCCTGGGAGCTGACCTTTGCACAGCAATCAGCTTCGTGCCATCTGGGAGCTTGAGCCATCATGACATAGGTGGTGCAAGCTCCTAGCTCAAGCTTGACCTTTGAGCAGTTGCAGGGGAGAGAGACAGTCTAAGAATTCTGCAGTCAGCCCCCAGGTCCTGACACAAGGAAGTGACTGCTCTGACTCGGGCTGAAGCAGGCCATGAAGAAGGTCTGTTGATGACACAGAATCAGGGCAATGGATGTAGTTTTAATTTCACCCAACCTGTTCATGTGCTTCTTAAAAAGTGGTTGGTGTTAAGGCCCTCAACCAGCTGCTTGTTACTTGTAATTTGTCATGAGATGTTTGCTAGCACTTTGGTAACTTCCGTATATTTCTTTTATGGCTAGGGAAGGAGGCGTGTCCAGTCAATCCCCAAAATTCATTCTTTTTTCTTTGTTTTCTAAGTGAGAGGAGGGGAGATAGACAGACTCCCACATGTGCTCCAACTGGGATATATCTGGCAACCCCAGTCTGGGGTCGATGCTCTGTCTGTCTGAGGCCATGCTCACAACTAAGCTATTTTTAGTGCCTGAGGTAGAAGCTCCATGGAGTCATCCTCAGCACCCGAGGCTGATGTGCTTGAACCCATGGCTGTGGGAGTAGAAGAGAGAGAGAAAGAAAAGGGGGGTGGGAGAGGGAGAAGCAGATGCTGTTTTTCTTGTGAGCCCTTACTGGGAATTGAACCCAGGACATACACACACTGGGCTGATGCTCTACCCTTGAGCCAACCAGCCAGGGCCCCCAAAATTCTTTTGATGTCATAAGACATGTTCTGTGTTCAGAGTCTTGGAGACACTGTTGGAGATGTGGGACGGCCCTATGTGAAACCCACTGACCAAACGACTACAGTCAGGGTCTTGGTGCCCCATTAGGGACTTGGCCCTACTAGGCATGGGATGACAGCATCATGAGGCAGAACTGTCCCCTCCTGAGCTCCTGCCAGCCACTGGCTGGCCGGGGTTGTCCCCTCACCTTCATCACTGCAGCCCGGGCCCATGCAGGGCTGGAAGTCCTGGGTGTCGGGGCAGGGGACACTGAGGTCCAGCTGTGCCTTCAGCATGCGCTGCCGCATCCTCTTGCCTTTGTCACAGGTGGAGGAGCTGCAGGCGGACCACGGAGACCAGTTGGAGTAGATGCAGGTTTCAGGGGTGTCATCTGGGAAGAACACATGACAGGTTTTCCCTGGGATCTTGTGGATTCTGGGATTAGCCCTCTTCCCAGACAAGCTCATTTGGGGACAGGAAAATCCTTGCAGCCTGACTGGCCTCCATGAGCCTGGTACTCCTGGGATGGAGGCAAGCCAGGTGCTTCCCCTTAAAAATTAATTATATTTTAGCATTCCACTAATACACATCTAAATACCCTAACAATAAAGAAAGCCCATCTTACTATCCCTTCTCCTCAACACATGGAGGTCGTCTCATTCCCAGTCCCTCACCGTGGCAGACATAGTTCCTACAGGTGTGGGCACATCAGAGGCGCTTTGGGGAAGCACTGGTTTTTCTGTGTGGCTGCTTCATCTTCCCAGTGGTCACAATACACACACAGATGTCATGACAAGAATAAGAGCAGCCATTGCTCACTGAGCACTTATTATGTGCCAACATCATTCTAAGACCCCTATGTGTTTTCTGTTCCCTTGGAGGCACACAACAACCGTCTATGAGGCAGGTTCTGTTATAATTCTTCTTTTACAGGTGAGAAAACCATGGTAGAAAGGTGAGCTCATCTGAGGCAAGAGAGTGCGAGCCCAGGTTGTGTGGCTGCCAATGGCGTGAGAAAACGTGGGCCAGAGCCAGGGCTCTGCCACGCCCTCTTGGTGGGAGGATCTGGTCTGGCTTTTCTTGCTGGGGGAGGGGACTCACCTGCGTCTGCCTTACAGGCCAGTGTGAGAATCAAAGCAGAGGGGCATCTGAGGACTGCGAAACCTATGCCAATGCCACTTACACGATCGTTTTAAAGGCCCCACACTGCGGAGGGCATATATACCCCAGTGTCACACCTGCATCAATTCCTGGTCCTCTGTGCCCAGTCTTGGCCTTGCTTTGGATTACATCTCTCAAGCAGAAGTCCTCCAAGATGGGATCCCCAAGTCAAAGGATATATTTGTGGCTTTTAAAACACATTAGCAAACTGCTTTCCCAAAAGGTCGGGCCAATTTATGTTGCCACCCGCAACAGAGGGAAGCGGTACCTTCATCTTTCTCTTCCGGAGCAAGGTCGGCTACAATATCATCCACGTTGTCAGGCACAATATTGCATTGCTCCCCCTGCAAAAGGAATTTTACTCGGAGGGCTCACATGAAATGTGTGAAGGAAAGATGAGGGAAGATGTAAAAGTGAGCGCCCACACTGTGTGTACGAGGCAGAATCCTAGGCCAACACTTACAATCTGACTGGAAAAGAACTGGCCATAAAGCCACAGCTTCTACTTCCTGACCCGTGGCCGACGTGAGCACTTGCTTATGAAAGTCACGATGAACCCTGCTTGCCTGGATCAAATCATTCAGTTGAGCATCAAACCCTATCATTAGGTTCATTTTGCTCATTTATATTGTATGAATAATTTGAATACTAAGAACCTTGAGAGGCCCAGGAATTCTACATCCCAGGACATGCCAGCCCCCCCCCCAGGATTCTAGAGCAGAAAGGGGTACAGTTTCCTCATACCCCTGGTGGCAAAGGTCTGTGCCAGGGAAGCTCTAACCCAGTACCTTCCGGGCAATTCTCTCGATGACAACTCTGGCTACTTGAGTGATGGACCCGCCCTCTGGATCGTAAAAAGGACTCTGAGGATGGTCCAGACTGGTCAGAGGCCGGATTTTCTCCTGGGGAATTGTGGGCTTGTTGGGTGACTGCAGCGAGGGTCGGGGGCAGATACAGAGAATGGGAAATAGAATTGGTTAAAAACCACAAAAGCAATTTGATTATAATATGATCAGAACAAAAACCTCGATAGGGATTTAACAAGTATAATTACTATTTATGTTATGGAATTCGGTTCGTCCCATGTGCTGTGCATGGGAACATGGAGCTTTGTACTTGCAGGCTGTCCCACACACATGGTAGGGTTAGGCCCAGATGAGGAAGCCAAGTTTCAGAGAGGTCACCCCAGCTAGGAAATGGCCAAGCCGGCTGGCCGGAATCCAGAGCTTTTCCTACCAGACCAGGTGCTGGCAAACTTTTCCCTGTCGAGGGTCAGGTGGTAAATATTTTAGGCTTTGGGGGCCTAACTGTGTCTGTCGCAGGACTCAACTCAGCTGTTCTAGTGAGAAAGCAGCCCCAGACAACATCAAATTGAATATGTAAAGCTGGGTTTGAAAATTTTATTTATGCATTAGGCGGTAGGCCAGATGTGTGCCACAGAGCACAGTTACCATCTGTTCTAGATTGTCCTACCACTGGTTTTCTGATGGCTCCAGATTTTGATATTGTTGGTGAATTGACCCTGTCTGAGAAATACTGACATTCAGGAAAGATCCCAAACTTCTTAGGCCGAGACCTTTGGAATATGGCCCAGCCCCCTCTCGGCCTTCCCCTGTCCCTGCTTTTCCTCCATGGATTTGCCTTTGTCTGCTGTTCCTTGCTTAACTAGGGGCTGTTCTCTGGTAGGCTCCTTCTCCGGGCGCTCCTGGTCAGTATGGACACTTTCCAGAGTCCAAATCAAACCATGTGTGAGCACGTGATGATGAGACCATGCTGGCCTTTCCTACCACCCTGGAAGTTCATCTAAGACACAGCCTGGGCCAGATTCACCTCTGCATCCAGGACCCTGGGGACAGGACTGGGCAGGGACTGTTACTCGCCCCTCCAGGCACACACCTACCTCATAGGTCACCCCGCTGTCGGTTCCGGCGTCCCAAGGGATCAGGTCTTGCACCACTTTCTGCACCCAGCCACACTCCTTGGTGCACAGGTCTTCTGCAGACAGGCCCACGTTCCAGTCAGGGCTGGGGCCCATCATGGTCAGGAAGGACATTAAATGACGTGTCCTGTCCACAGAAAATTCAGCCGAGGGTGCTGCTCTCCTGGGAACCAAACACAAAGACCGCTGCAATGGGGACTCCAGGGGTACACACTCTGAGGGACAGCTGGCCAGACCACAGCTAAAGGAAGGCAGAGTCTCGGTCTCCTATCGCCCTTGGCCATGAGTGGTCTCCACCCTCCTCTGTCCTCGGTCCATTCATTGGCCACATAGAGAGAGAACCATATGCTATCATCCTATCCACTTTTAACGTGTACCAACATTTACTATTATTTTATATTTTCTTATTTATTTGTTTAGCCATTTATTGACTGTCACCACTCACAAGGACTATCAGCTCTGGGTGAGCAGGGCTTTTGTTTGTCTTGTTCATGGCTTTATTTCCAGTTCTTATAACAGTGCCTGGCACGGAGTTGATGCTCTGTTAATGTTTCTGAATAAATGGATGTACAAATACTTCGTGCTATCAGTGAGCCCAGCTGTGTTGGATGTGTGATGAACTTCACTGATAAAAAATTGGCTAACAATGCCCCAAGCCTTTTCCTACACATTCTCTCTGAATCATGAGAACAGGATATTGATTCTAACATAAAGATATGGAAACTGAGACTCAGAAGGCTTATGTAACTTGTCCAAAGTCACAAAGTGAAGTGGTAGAATGAAGACCATAACCCAAGTCCACATTTGTTCGAGGGTAGTATCCTTTCCATCATCAATTTCTAAGTTTTCACCCTGCCTCCTTTCACTGTACTGAGATCTATCTACATTGTATCCCATCCTGCTGCCTCCATGACCCTCATGGAGAGACTGCTACTGAAAGGCCCCACCCCAGCACCCGACTCAGCCATTCCCTCCAGTCGGCAAGCAGAGACCTACAGAGCCAGAGACCTTTGGCTGACAGCCCTTGAGCTACAAGAGGCAGTTCTTCAACCTGTCTCCTCGTGTTGCTAAGGAGAGGTCTTCAGACTGGCCAGGGCTGTATGAAATCAATGGTGGTGACCCACTGGTTGGAGGATTAGTGAGTCAGCGCACACTTGGTGGCAAACCTGCATTATTTCATGTCCCTACCTCATGACAATCCTGTCGGGTTAGAATTATTCTATCGTTTTGCAGAAAAGAAAGCGACGTGTATAGAGGTTCATGAGCTTAGAGATAACAGGGGCCGAGTCTGAAAGCTGCACTGCCTGGCTTGACACCCCCAGGCTGCTAATCGTGGGGAATCCTTGGCTGGGGTCCAACTTGTCTATTCAGTCCAGCTGGCAGCTGATCCACCTCAGCTGTCTAGGAGTCCCTGTGGTCCTCTGTTGGGACCAGCTGCTTCTGGCTGCTCTCACCTGTCCCCAGAAAGCATTTACTCCAGGCGCCATGGAACTGGACTGCTTAGGCTCTGGCTGGCCAGGTGGGATCAAACAATGAGCAGAGAGAGAGGGAAGCCTGGGGTGTACCCTGGCACTGCCTCTTATAGCTGCATATCCTTGGACAAAATACCAAAACATTTTGTGCCTCAGTGTCCAAATCTATAAAATGGGGGTCCCTATATGGGCTCTTATAAGTGTTCAGGGAGATAACTGGAATATAGAACTTAGTCCAGTGCCGGATACCTGAGCTATTATTACTGTGAATGCCATCTTTTGCCCATGCATGTGTTTTTTGGCATGTAGGTCATTGGTTTTAGAAGCTTCTTTAAATACCTGGTTTCTAGACTTGTAGTCTGGGAGCTGCAATATTGCTCATTTAGAGACTAATAGGACATAGTCCAGGGCCGGCCTTCCATTAAATGCCAGATGCAGAACACTGGCATCTGGGTGGGGCTGCTTTATGCCCCAGCTCTCCTTTGGCTCTTGGCCTCTGGAAGTCCCGCAGTGCCTTGGAGAGCTGGTTTCCTCTTCCATTGCTATAGAGACCAACCTCTCCACCTATTACCTTCCCATCTTCCTGAGCATGTGGCTTTGGGTGAGGCTGGTGGCTCATATCCTGTCCCCTAGTGGTGAAACCATTCACCAAGACAACCCAAGGGGTCAAAATAGCTCTACTGAGGAATCCAGAGCAGGAGAAACCAAACCAACCCTCACCCAACTCCCTCTGGATACACTGCCCAGCTGATGGATGTAACCATCTGAGAACCTGTGTTCTATAAGGATTTATGCAAATCATTCTATGCAAATGCATTTTGGCCAAATCTGCAACCTGAATGGGCTATCCTACAGTCCTTGGTATGCATTTCAAGAAGTAGGAAATTTGCAGCAACCAATCCCTGCACAAAACATCGGATGTTGTGTTGGGTGACATAATATATTTGAATCTATCAAGGCTTGGGAGCAATTCTCTAATACCTTCAGTTATGCCCCACTCTTTTCTTGTACCCTTTTCCCCTTTTCTTTTTCTTTTTTTAATCAAGTGAGAGGCAGGGAGGCAGAAAGACAGACTCCCACATGCAACTAACCAGGATCTACCCGGCAACCTGTCTGGGGCTGATGTTCTGCACATCTGGATACATTGCTCCGTTACTCAGCAACTGAGCTATTTTAGTACCTGAGGCAAGGCGATGAAGCCAACTTGCTTATTCGAGCCATGGCTGTGGGAGGGGTAGAGGGGAAGGGAGAAGCAGATGGTCACTTCTCCTGTGTGCCCTGAGCAGGAATCAAACCTGGGTCTTCCACATGCTGGGCTGACACTCTACCGCTGATCCTACTGGCCAGGGCTTTCCTTGTACCCTTGCCTGGAAAATTAACCCAAACTTACCCCTAGCTTACATAGTATGTCCTGCAGGGAGTGTTTCTTCAACTGCTTAGGACTCCGGGTGTACCTTCCCAGAGCATATTGAACTCAGTTTTTCTACAGAGTGCCTTGTTTCCACCTTCCCTGCTGGGTTCCTATAGTGCAAGGACCATTTTCATCTTATTCACAGCAATATCACAGTGCTTGGCTTAGAACTGGTGTGCAGGGGATTCTCCTTGAATATTTGTTGAAATAAATGAGTTAATCTAAGAAACAAGTATGGAGCTCTTGTGTTTCCTTTGACCTTCAAATTTAATTTAAAAATCACCTCAAAGTATTTATTACTTCTATAATAAAAATGTTATTTAAAATAATAAAATGGATAAGAATAAATGTGAATTTTCTTTAGAAAATGATAGCTATGGTTAATTTGTCTGAACCATAATAAAAAATTTTATTCATGCTTTTTATATGTCACATTTTCCCATATATGGTATTTTGTTAATTTAGATCAGTGGTTCTTAACCTCGGTTCTATCGAACCCTAGGGGTTCAATGAGTCGGTCTCAGGGGTTCGGAGAAGCCGCTGCCGCGGAGGCCAGAATAAAGTAATACCGTAATTTGTTGTGAGTTCATGCACTTTGTTGGTTTTGTTCTTTGAGCAAGGTGATGTTCATGCATGGCTCATTTTGTGCACCAGTAAAAAAACATATACCTATGTCTTGAATTTGGAAAAAAAATCATATTTTATTTATCACTAAAGAAGGGTTCGGTGAATACGCATATGAAACTGGTGAGTTCGGTACCTCAAAAAAGGTTAAGAACCACTGATTTAGATTCATTTTTCTATGTGGGATTTAAATTTTAGTCAGTTTTCTAGCCAAGACAGTTCTTCTGACCATACCGTATAACTGAATATATTATAAAGCATGATAATTAAAATGATGTAATATTCAGGATAAGAAATAAGTATAAATTAGTGACACAAACTGGAGATCCCACAAACTTTAGAGAAGGATTTATTCAAAATTAGGGGGGAAGAAAAAATTGTGCAATAAGTGGGGTTAGGCTAACTTAATTGCAATTAAAACAATGAGATTGACATCTAATATTGTATGCCCCCCCCCCAAAATATATATCCAGTGTTAAATAGAAAACAACCAGATCATAGAAAGAAAGTCACTTCTGATTTGTTAGGAAAATTTTAATTTTCTTAGCTTTGCAACAATGAAAGCAATCACAAAGGTAACTCATTGAATTAGACATTAACTAAAAACATCTGTATAATGCAAACAGCAGTACTGCATTAGAGAGAGAAATAACATGTTGGTAATATGGTCTCCCTCTAGTGTGACTGAAAAATGTTAATATCTATTGCATATACAGAGCTAATCCAAATCTGTAAGAAAAATATCAGAATCTTAATAAAGTAAACGTTTCTAAAGAAACCTCCCAAAACATCACAAAAGAGGCAATAAAGAATTTTTGTGGTCCTTTTAAAGACTTAATATTCCTTCTAAATTACAGACCCACATCAGACTCAGGTCCCTGATTAGTTCTGTTCCTCATCATGTGTTTCAAATAATCCCCAAGTTTTTGATGTTGCAGAAACTCAATGGGCCACTAGAGGGCGCTCAAACCATGCACCAGGCCGAAGTGCTCTCTGTGTGTGTTGGGGTGGGGGTGGGAGGTTTGAGTGAGGATTTCTGACTTGGAAAGCTGTACATAACCTGGAGGTATCTAGGGCTCCGGATCCATCTGGTTGATCAGATCCTCTAGTCCAGTCTTCTTTCACAGTGCTAGGACATCAATGGACCTGGGCAAGTGCTACAGGGGGCAGGGACGGCCCTGTGCCTTCAGCCCTGATTTGAGAGAAAGATGCCTCTGATGTTATAGGGAACCCTGGCCTGGGTGATTATGGGGCACAAACTCTCTAGAGGCGGGATTTCCGGCAACGGTGACTGTGTCTCCAATTCATCCGCCCCTCATCTGTCTCAAAAACACGGACCTTTGACTAATGCAAATACTAATTAAACAGAGTGGCTGGGAATAATTAAGGGGCCTATAGTTCTTTACAGGATTCATTATAAGAAAGGGAATATAATTTCTTTAAAAAAATAAACTCTATTCTTTTATTTTTTAAAGAACTAAAAATTATTTTTAAAAAAGTTTCTGTAGCCCTGGCCGGTTGTCTCAGCCATAGAGCGTCAGCCCCCCATGTAGAAGTCCTGGGTTCAATTCCTGGTCAGGGCACACAGGAGCCATCTGCTTCTCCACCCCTTCCCTTCCGTTCCTTCCGTTCCCTTCCCTTCTGTACCCTTCCCCTCCCCTTCTCTCTCTGTCTCTCTCTCTCCACACACACACACACACACACACACACACACACACACACACACACACACACGCCCGCGCGCGTCGTGGGACCTGCGCCTCAGCTTGGTTGCAAGCATGACCCCAGATGGGCAGAGCATCAGTCGCAGAGCCCATTGCCCTCTGAATCCCAGTGGGGGCGCGGGTGGGAGTCTGTCTCTCTAACTCCCCTCCTCCTCTCACTTAAAAAAAAAAAAGAAAAGTTCCAGTAATTTCTAGCATCCAGACTAAACCAGAGGAACTGGGTGGTGGAAATTCAGAATTGATTTGCGGGAAACCCGGGCCTTTCCTCCTCAGGCCAGAGGGACTAGTGAGGGATGTGGGTTTTGTGGAGACTGTCTCTCCTGTCTGTCTCTACCTGCGCTTTGGGCTGTCGGAGCCATAGCTTGGTTTATTGAGCTAAACAAGTGAGCAGCTACTTTGTTCATTGGTAGCTGTCCTTTGAGAAGTGGTCCTGTGGATAAAGATGAAGATCATTGAAAAACAAGTCAGTTTTCACCAGCAGGACCTTGCAAAGTAGGTCACCCTGGCTTTCCACTGGCCCAAGAGAGGTTGGAATCCCATTAACCTCAATCGGGTAGGCTCAGGGAGGAGGCGCAGGGCTGTGTCTGCAAAACAAAACTTGGCTGCGTGGCGGCTTCCTAATTTGACTTCCTAATGAGATTTGGAAGGGAGCAGGGGAAACTGGGGTCTGGAGTTATCAAAGGAAAATAACTTCCCCTTAACAAACTGGTAACCCTGAGTGGAGAGGGTTTGGGTGTTTGGGAGGTCAAGGGTTTGCCATCAATTAATTCTTTCCCATGGGGGTCCTAGGATGTCTGAGGGATGGGTGAAGGAAGGATGAGAAGATGTCCCCCAATTTTTTCCCCCAATTTTTAAGAAAGTCGCTGCCATCTTTAAAAAGAAGACGAAGAAGAAAAAAAAGGTCCATGAAGCATTGACCTGGAATGCTGAGTTTGCCAATTTGAAACTCTGGGCTTGCCTGGTCAAGGCACATATGAGAGTTGATGCTTCCTGCTCCCCCCCCCTTTTTTCCTCTCTCTCTCAAATGAATAAATAAGAAAAAGAAAAGAAAGGAAAGAAAAATATGTGCACTGATTCTTTCATCACTGTGGTGCTACTACTGCTCATTCTCTTCTTTCACAGCAAACTTTATAGAAGCTATCAGTACTCACTGACTACATAACCCCATTTTCTGTGCACATTTCACCCTGCTCCAGGCTGTTCACCTCTCTCCCGGTCACTCAGCAGAAAGAAGTCCCAATAAGGTCACTGATGGATCCTCATGTTGATAAATCCAATGGAATTTTGCAGCTCTAATCTTACTTGATTTCTCAGCTGCACTGACCACTCTCTGCTGGAATGCTTTCTTCATTTGGCTTCCCTGGTATCAAACTTGCTTCCCCAATTTCTTTGCTGTTCCTTTTCTGTTTCCATTGCAGGCAAGTCCTCCTCAGTATTAAATGTTGGAGCGCCTCTGGACTAGTCTGAAGCCCTTGACTTATTCTCAAGCTCTCTCTCATCCATAACCTTGTCATTGTCTCCCATTCCTTGTTGACTTAGTGCAGAATTCTTCCCACGGGCTTCAGAACTTTATAGTTAACTGTACTTAACACCTCTAACTGGATATGCTGGTTGAAGGCGTTTCCAACATCTTCCATCCAGAACTGAAGAACTTAAGATCTTTCCCATTGAACTTCATTTGCTGTTCCATATCTTACTAGAGGCGCTGTCAACTCATTAATTATACATCTTGACCTCTCTGCTTCTCTCCTACTTTTATCCAACATATCCAATAGCCTGTCGGTTTTTACTCCTACAGACAGACTCTCAGACCTCGTGCCTCTCCATCTTCACAACCAACATCCTAGTCGAAAGTCACTGTTAATTCTCCCTGGACCTCTGCAATAGCCTCCTCATTGGTCTTGCCTCTTCTGCTCTTATCTTTTTCATATTGGAGCCAGAGTGTTGTTTTTGTTTTAATCTAAATCTGATCGTGTCATCATTCTGCTTAAAACCTATCAGTAATGTCCCATTACTCTTTATATCTTTTTCTTTCATTCATTCTTCCTTCCTTCCTTCCCTTCCCTCCCTTCCCCTCCCTTCCTTCCTTCCTTCCTTCTTTCTTTCCTTCCTTCCTTCCTTCCTTCCTTCCTTCCTTCCTTCCTCTCTTTCTTTTTTTAATTTTATTTATTTTATTTTATTTTATTCATTTTAGAGAGGAGACACACACACAGAGAGAGAGAGAGAGAGAGAGAGAGAGAGAGAGAGAGAGAGGGAAAGGGGGGAGGAGCTGGAAGCATCAACTCCCATATGTGCCTTGACCAGACCAGTGCAGGGTTTTGAACTGGCGACCTCAGTATTCCCAGGTCGACGCTTTATCCACTGCGCCACCACAGGTCAGGTTCTTCCTTTCTTTCTTTCACTCTCTTTTCTCTTCCTTTCTTTCACTCTTTCTCTTTCTTTTTTCTTTCTTTATTCTCTCTTTCTCTTTCTTTCACTCTTTCTTTCTTTCACTTTCTTTCACTCTCTCTTTTCTCTTCCTTTCTTTCATTCTTTCTTTTGTATTTTCTTCCTTTCTTTCATGAGAGAGGGAGAGAGACAGAGAGAGAGAAAGAGACAGCGACAGGAAGGGAGAGAGATAAGAAGCATCAATTTATAGTTGCATCACTTTTAGTTGCTCATTGATTGCTTCTTATTCGTGCCTTGGCCAGGGGGCTCAGGATGAACCAGAGACCCTTTGCCCAAGCCAGCCACCTTTGGGTTTCAAGCCAGCCATCTTTGGGATCAAGCCAGTGGCCATGGGATCATGTTGGTGATTCCATACCTAAGCTGGATGAGCCTGCACTCAAGCTGGTGACCTCAAGGTTTTGAACCTGGGACATCAGCATCCTAGGTCAACACTCTATCCACTGAGACACCACCGGTCAGGCAAGCTGTAAGTTTTGAGAAGCTCTGTTTGATTCACTACTCTATCCCTAAGAACCTTTCACAGTACTTTCCTTTGGATACCCTGAATAGATGTTTGTTGAGGCAATTAAATGTTTCAGTCATCCTTGATAGGACACAGGGTAAGTGAAAGTTAAGAATATGTTTTTCTGTTTTGTTTTTGGTGGGAATCAGAAAGAATATTGGTGTGGTCACACCTGCTGATCAGAAGCCTGATTGGCAGATAAATGTTTGATTGATTGATTAAGAAATAGATAATAAATGGTAACTTAATTGGAAGGACATTGTTTTAGTGAAGACCATAGGCACTGGAGTCAGCTGGGTACTGTTTGAATTCTAGTTCCTCCATTGGTGGAGCTGGATGCTGACGTTGGACTTGTTATACAACCTCTGAGCCTCAGTCCCATCACCAGTAAAGTGAGGATCATAGTCCCCATGGGGTTGATTATGGGGTTAGTATGAGGATTAAGTGGGATAAGGAACATAAGTGCCTAGTAGGGTATCTAGCACATAGTAGGTGCTCAAGGTGAAAGGGTTTCTCTCTGCTTTCTTCTTTTCCTCTCTTCCTTCCTTTCCTCTCTCCTTCCTGAAGCTCCTTGCTTCATAGTTTACATCTTTCTAAACCCAAGCTCCTGAAGGCAAATGGTATAGGATTTCCTTAGTGGTGTAAAAATTGACATCCACAATTTCTGTGGCAGGAAACTCTTCACATGCAGGTTCTGGAGCCTGGGAGCTGGGGACCTCTGATAGAGAGCTTGAACAAACAGGGTTCAGGGTGGATGTTCTTTCCAATCTATGTTAATTATGCAAAGGGGGCTGAGGGCCTTTGTGAACTCACACCGGTGTTTTTAGCTGAGACTGGCATGAGTCAGTCAGGAAAATGCCCACATACCAGGAGAGAGTCTAGGGCAGCGTGCTCTGCCTCTATTGTTTCTTGAAGGGAAAGGCACCTCCAAGCCTGGGCAGGTTTTCAACTCTAGTTGACCCTTGAACAACAACAATTTGAGCTGCATGGGTCCACTTAACATAGATGGGGAGTTTTTTTCAATCAATATATACAATCCTGTAAATGTATTTTCTCTTCCTTATGATTACCTTAATAACATTTTCTTTTTGCTAGCTTACTTTATTATAAGAATACAGTGTATAATACATAAACATACAAATATATGTAAATTGGCTGTTTATGTTATTAGTAAGGCTTCTGGTCAACGATAGGCTCTCAATAGTTAAGTTTTGGGGGAGTAAAAAGTTATACATAGATTTTCAGCTGTCAGGGGTTTGGCACCTGTGTTGTTTAAGGGTTAACTCAGTCTTGTCTCAGCTTCCTTAGAGCAAGGCCCAGAGATCAAGCACGCTAGAAAATACCTGTATGCAGCTGGGGGTGGGGGTGGGCTGTCCTTGGTCCACTGTCCTCCTCCCTTGCTCTCCTCAGGGCCTCCTCAGGGCCTCAGTCCCACCAGACCTGGCCACGCCATCTTCCAGGCTCAGCACCATGAGGCCTCCTGTACAAAGACTTCATGACCTCTCCCCAGCCCTGGGCTGGGCTGGGCCCCTTCCCTGGGCCCTCATCTCCTCATCATAACACTATTCCCTTTGGAGCAAACAGGGCAATCACAGTGACTTTATAGTGTATATTTGGTGCCACTTGGACTTGTGTGGAGCAGACCTGGAGTGAGAGAACTCAATTGTCTGTCTCCCTCTTGGCTGGCCATTTCAAAGGGTGGGGACTGTGTATGGGGCTGGCACATGTTAGAGGATGAGCCATTCAGTTCTTGAGTGATTAAGCAGGTGGGTACCAGCTACCTGGCAACAGACTTCCTGCCACCAGCTAGTCATGCGTGAGTGCTCCTCCTCTCTCAGCGCCTGCCGCCCTGTCCTGTGAAGTGTTTCTGGCACTTCCCATTTTGAGCTTGCCTTTTCTCCCACTGAGCGGCATCTCAGACAGCCCAAGGTTGTTGCCATCCTCATCAGTGCCCTCATTAGTGGATGTAGACTGCTCCACAGAAGGGAGACATTCTTTTTTTATAAATTTATATTTATTATTTTTATTTTTTTAAATCATTAAAAAATCTTTCAATTACAGTCAACATATAACATTATGTTAGTTTTAAGTGTACACCCCAGGTATCAGACATTATATAACTTACTAGCTGATCATCCCGATAAATCTCGCACCCATCTGACACCATAGTTATTAGGATATATTAATTATATTTCCTAGGCTGTACTTTGCATCCTCATGACTGTTCTGTAACAACCAGTTTGTACTTCTTAATCCCTTCACCTTTCTCACCCAGCCCCCTAACTCCCTTCCTATCTGGCAACCATTAAAATGGCATGAGCCAAGACAGGCCATTTGAATGGAAAAGCCACTGGAAAGAGCTTGGGTCGGCTGGAAAGCTTGGTGGCGTGGGGCCTCAGGAAATCACCAGGGAGGGGAAAACAGTGTGAGCCATGTTGATGGAGTCTCAGATATAGTGCCCACCTATCAGCTCTGTGTGGGGAGGACTCATCAAAGGAACAACGGCCTCTGCCAGCATTCTGTCTGGAATAAAGCTGCCCCCAGCCCTTATGCTGGACAATCCTGTGTGTCCTGTGCCTTTCAAGCTGCTGCCCCAGTTCTGGAACTCGGAGAGACTGAGTCCGAATGAGTTCGTGCACGGGCGCTTTTAGAGGAGGTGCCGGGGACTCCAGCAGCTCTGTCTCCCTCAGCCTCAATCCCCACTGGATTTTACAGCCAGGAGTTATGGGGACTTCTCCTCCAGGCACTGGAACCCTGGACTGAGGGACCTGGTGTGGGGTTGGGACCCCTTGCTCCTCGGAGGGGACCTCTGCAGCCAAGATATTCATCCTAATTTTAAACTGCATGTGTGGGACCAGCCCTCCTGCTCTCAGTGTGGTCTCTTCTTTAATTCCCCACTTGCAGGACTCCCGGTCAGCCAGATTTCAGGTGGTTCTGAATGATGGTTGTTCTACAGTTTAGTTGTAATTTTGATGTGGTTGTGGGAAGAGGTGAGTACTGCATTTACCTATGCCTCCATCTTGACCAGAGGTCTAGTCCATTTTTCAAACCATTCTTCATAAAACAATTTTTTTTTTGCAATTGATTGGGAACTTTGTCTGCTTCAGGCCTCGCATCCATAAAGGATAGATGAAATCAAGACTTGTTCAAGGATCTTTACGGGACTCAGGGTGGCTGCAGGGAGATGCAGAGTAGGGAGCAGCAAGACATGAGTGCTGAGGAAAAGGAGGCAGGGGCTGGAGCACGTTCTGCTCAGTGTGTCCTCTCAGGTGAACTGAGGAGTGCAGCCTTGATCCCGGAGACTAAGGGAGGTCATGGAGGGATTCTAAGGCAGGCAGTGAGATTTGCATTCTTAAATGATCCCTCTGGTAACAGTGTGAATGAAGGATCAGGTCGGGTAGACCATAGAAGAGGGAAGAACTGAAGTTGTCTGGGTGAGAAAAGATGGTGACTTGAACTAATGGTGGGAGAATGGCCAGGTGAGGATGGCTTGTGAGATACTGAGAAGGAAGAAACAAGAGGACTTAGTGATGGGTTCTGTTGGGCAAATGAGTTTGTAAAATTTGTATTTTTTGAGTTTGCTCACCTTTAGTGTTAAAAAATGGTGCTGGGCAGCGCCAGGTATGTGATCTGTGAAATTGCTAATTACCTTCCTGCTTGGGAAGGGCCACTGTCATGCTAATGTTGCGGGAGGAGAGGTTTTTGCACCAGAAAAGTTTTAAAAGGAGAAAAGGAGAAGGAGAAGAAGAAAGAAGCCAAGATGGCAGGGAAAAAGAGAGAAGCCATTTTTGTAGAGTGAGAGCAGAGAGGATGTAGAGTGCTGAAGGAGAAACCAGTTTTGCAGTGTAAGAAGCCATGTTGGCAGATGGGGAACCAGAGGTGAGGGGCTTTTGGACTGATGGGGGCCTTTGATTCTAGGAAAAACTGGAGAAGATTCTCCTGGTTGTGGAACCAGAGAATGTGTCAGTGGCTTTGGGAGTCCTGTGTGTTTGCTCGTCGGCCGGTACGTGTCTTGAATAAAGGAATGGCCCACCATTTTTTGGCTCCACTGTTTCTTTATCGTCTGTCTGAATCTAATATGAACCTGCATGTGCATGGCCATGATGGCAGCAACTACTGGCCGTACAGGTTTCATTTTGGATATGATCAGTTCAAGGTCCATGTGGGCCATCCACCGAGAGGTGTCTAAGAAACTGATGGATGAATTTATCTATCTACCTGTCTACATAACTACCTGGAGGAGTGGTAGTTTTGGGAGCAACCAACATATCACCAAAATGCATGGGAGGATGAAATCTCCAAGAGATAGAGTAAGCAGAAAAGATGGAGACTGAGAAAGGTACCTGGGGTAAAACTGGCTTTCCATGAGACAGATTTGCTTAGAGTGAGTATACCCGTGTGCTCAGAGGGTGAATGTATTTGCAGCTGAGAACATAAGTGGTTACAAACTGGTTAATCTTTATTCTGAGTGGGGTCTTTTGCAGTGTTAGAACCATCAAGGGGAAACAGAGACCAAGCCTGTGTTCCTGAGAAGACAGGGGCGCCTGTGATACTCTATACACGGGCAGTGTACCTCGCCTGTTTGTCCATCTAAGAGGTGCTGCTGACTTTAATGACCTAACCAGCATGTGGTGGCTGTTAGGTGGGTGGCTCCACATACAAGACTAAACAGGGGCAGGGCAGAGCCAGGGTCTTCTTGTTACTTACACATTGAGAGGCTGCCAGGCTGGCCACTGAGCTTTGGCTTTGATGACAGTGAGGACCTCATCACTCTGCAAAAAAGACCACAAATATTTAGTGAGGAGAGCTGGGCTCATGGGAACAAGAGGGCTCTGACATGGTCACACTGTCTACTCCTATTCACTTACCTGCTATTGAGATTCTACCTGCCCAGGTGTGGGAACCATCTGGCCCCAGGGTAGGGGAGCCCTGGAGTCTTGGCCATCCCAAGAGGTGGGGCTGAATGTCCAGTGTGCCTGGTGCAGGCTGGATAGCAATGAATCCACTGAGCCACACCCTTGTTTTCCGGCGCAGCCCATGCCTGCCCCACGGGAGCAAGGCTGTGACCTGGACTCTGCCTTGGATGGCCAGACTTCATGTCTAGTCTGGAGGGAAGACTGTGTGCCCTGTGTCCTGACACTGACTGGGGCTTATTCTGGGCCACACTGTTACGGGAGCTGCAATGTAGCCAACAACTGGCCCCAACGATGGTCACCCCGGAGGCGTGTCCTGCTGTTGAGACTCAGGCACCGGATCAGACTCCTTTAGATGAGGAGGCCGGAACAGAGCTGGGGCCACCCCTGTGCCACGCATGTTATATTCTCTATTTTGCTTTGGACAGTGTGTCAAGAAGCCTTGAAGTGTGAGGACCTAAAATAATTTTTAAATTACTTTTATTTATTGATTTTGGTGAGAGAGAAAAGGAGAGAGAGAGAGAGAGAGAGAGAGAGAGAGAGAGAGAGAGAGAGAGGAACATCAATCTCTTTCTGTATGTGCCCTAAGCAGGGATCGAACCAAAAACCTCTGCACTTCAGGATGACACTCTAACCAACGGAACTATCTAGCCAGGGTTAAAATAATTTTCTGAGGAAGAATCTGACAGCTAACATTTTCAAGGAAAGCATTAAGTTATCCTTGCAGGGAGAAAAAAAAATCAGAACTTTGCTGATCTTGCTAAACTTTGAGGTGTGTTTAGGTTCTTATTTTCAATTACACACTAGGAAGGAGGGGGTATCACACTCTTTTCAAGGCTTAATTCTTCCAAATCCCAAGTATGGCTTTGGCTGAGGACATTCCTTGGAGTGGATTCAGCCAGTTCTGGGTCTATCTCTCCTTCCCCTGGCCTGGCCTCAGCAGTGCTCAACCACCATCCATTAATTAGGCACAGAAAATCCCAGAACGTCACCTGCTGGGGAAGGAAGAGCTTTGTTGCTGACTGAACAGGGCCCTGAGTTCCAGGAGGGCAGAGACTTGCCCGAGTTCTTAGTTCCATGCCTGGCTGTGGCTACCTGGAACCGATTTGGAATGAATTGGTGAATTTCTCCTTAGTTGCCCAGAAAATCCCATATCCCTGAGGAAACTGGAAGGAAGGAGATGAGAGGTGTCTCCAAGCTCAGGCCCCAAAATTATAGAAGACCTTCTGGTCCAGCGTGCCTGGCCTGCAGCTCTGGGGAGGAGCTGGTGGGTGGAGGGACTTGGAGAGGAAGGGGGGTCAGTTATACCCAGCATGGCTGAGCGCTGCAGATCGTCCAGCTGTGGCTCAGGGCAGAAGTGGCCCTCAGGGACAAGCTACAGAGCCACCCGCCCAGGGAACCCTGTAGCCTCTTCCTGAGCTCAGGATTCCCTGGGGGTTCCCCCATTTTACCAGAGGAAAGAACTTTTGGACACAAATAGCCCACATTCACATGTTTTCAGAGAGATCATTTTTAGGGCCTAACTGAGGGGTTTATACTGACCATGAGAGACATCTTTATCTGTTGAGAATGTCTTCCTGATGCGTCCCTATTAAATATCTGCTGAATAACAGAGAGAAGCTGCTTAGCATGAAGTCACATATGGGACTCGACCAATCTCTTGAATGCCAGCGCTGGATCTCCATGACCCGGGCTGCCTATAGTCGTCTCAGACATTCCATGGTCCACACTGAATTCTTTGTCTGACCCAGAACCCTGCTTCTCCTGCAGCGGGCCCTAGCTGGGTTAAAAGCACATCACCTCCTGCCCGAACCTAACACTGGGCATCACCAGCTTTCCTGCATTGCCCACCCCTTAACAGTGGTCAGGCCCTAAGCTCCACTGTGTTCACACCTTAACATCTCTTGAATTCCCCCACCGTCTTTCCCCACCTTTGTCTCCTGTACTTCTTGCTTTCCCCTAATCCACCCTCCACATTGCTGCAAATCCAACCTATCTACTTCTTGCCAAACCCTTTCAGTGGCTCCCCACAAATTCCATGATAATTTTTAAATTCTTGCTATACTATTTAAAAAAAAATGTTAATTCCAGAATAATTTATGCTTATGGTAGACAAATTTAGCATCCCAGAAGCACACAATGTAAATGTTGAGCACTTTTCACTTTAGCATCTACCCTGCCTTCTGCTTCCTTCTCCAGAATGTTAGTTTGGTGTGTAGCATTCCAGGCCTTGACAGTGCATATGCAACTACGTGTGTGTGTGCATACATTAGACACAGCTTTTTAAACTGAATATCTTATTCTGCACTATGGTTTTTACATTTTTCCTTGATATTACATCATGGGAGACTTTCCTTGCCAGTAGATACAACATCATTGTTTTCCTTTTGTTGATTTATTATTATTTTTTTCTTCTTCTTCTTTTTTTTTTTTACAGGGACAAAGAGAGAGGGATAGATAGGGACAGACAGACAGGAACAGAGAGAGATGAGAAGCATCAATTATTAGTTTTTCGTTGCCTTTGCGACACCATAGTTGTTCATTGATTGCTTTCTCACATGTGCCTTGACCACGGGCCTTCAGCAGACCGAGCAGCTCCTTGCTGGAGCCAGAGACCTTGGGTCCAAGCTGATGAGCTTTTGCTCAAACCAGATGAGCCCCGTGCTCAAGCTGGCGACCTCGGGGTCTCGAACCTGGGTCTTCCGCATCCCAGTCTGACGCTCTATCCACTGCGCCACCATCTGGTCAGGCGATTTATTATTTTTTTTTTAAGTGAGAGGAGGGGAGATAGTGAGACAGACTTCCGCATGAGTCCTGACTGGGATTCACCCAGCACCCCCACCCCCCACCCCCTACCTTCAACCCCCCTCCCCCCTCCCCCACCTCGTCCTGGACCTATGGGTGAATCAATCAAGCTATTTTTAGTGCCTAAGTTGATGTACTCAGAACATCTGAGCTATCCTCAGTGCCCGGGGCCATGCTTAAACCAATCAAACCACTGGCTGCTGGAGAAGAGGAAGAAAAAAGGGAGAGGGAGGGGGAAAGAAGCAGATGGTCGTTTTCCTTGTGTGCCCTGACCAGGAATTGAATTTGGGGCGTCCATATGCTGGGCCAACAGTCTATCCACTGAGCCAACTGGCCAGGGCCTCCTTTTGTTGATTTTCAAAGTATTAAAGATCTTTAAGTTATGGTAAACCTGGTCAAGACTAATAAAAAATAAATCCAAGAAACACAATCCTGTCTGATGATGATCATTTTTGCCCTTGAAGAAATGCTTACTAAAAAGAAAATAAAAATCAATGTGGGTGGGTGAAGGTGTCCACCAAGTTAGTCGACATGCAGATTCACTTTGCATTACCATTAAACCTTGGTTTTCATGTCCCAACTAATGACATCTTGATTTTGCTTTTGCAGAATAACTGAACAAAAATTTGTTTATTTATGGCGATGAAATTCTGTCTGTAGTTTTGAAAGCTCTGGAGGCTCCGGGGATGGTGGGTCCACACGTGTGGGCAGCAGAACAGCTTGCTGCTATAATTTGTTTCATTTAGTGGTTCCATACCATCTGCAGGATCAACTGCTTATTGTTCCTTGTTTGCGATCATTCGTGTTAGCCAATAAAATAAGAAAGCAGGAACCTTCTGAAGATTTATTTTAAAAGCTAAATATTTTTCTTGCTGCATCAAAATTCTCTGGTAGAACTTAAGTCCTACAAGACTGGATGGAGAGGGTCTGGTTAGTTCATGGCCATAACTACATGCTATGGTTGGATGGTTCATAAACTTTTGAAAAAGCAATGCCACATCATTCTTTGTGTTTTATGTGTAGAAATCCATAGCATGGCAGTTCTCTAATTTTTTTAACCCACATTATTGGTGGCTATTTAATTGTTGCCATAAATGATGCTCTGATGAACACTTGTGTATGTACTCCTTTGTTTACAAACCCAAGGGTTCCTGTGTCATGGTTTCCAGGGATGATTAAAAGATGAAGCAAATTGAAATGTTTGGCAGGGCCTACTAATTTGTCCTCCAAATGTCTGTACCAATTTATCCTCCAGCAGGAATGTATATGTGTCCGTGTCTTCACCACTTTGAATGCACTGAATACTGTCATTCTCTTTAGTATTCACTAATCGAATAGGCAGGAACGTAGTGTGGTTGAGAACCCAAGCTCTGGAGTCATACCTAAGTTCAAATCCTGGTTTCACCATTTACTAGTTCTATGACCTTGGGCAAGTCTCTTGACCTTGCTTAGCTTTCTCCTCTGTGAAGTGGGGTGAACACCAGTATCTACTACAGTGGCTTGTTAGAGGGACTAAATGACCTAATTCATGCAATGTGGTAATACAGTGCCTATATCAGCAGAGATATTAGCTACTGTTCTTATTCTCATTCACACCCACGCCACGCTGGCAGATAACTGATTTGCACTGCTTGAGTACCACAAGTGGAGCCCACAGTCGCCTCTACAAACTGACAGAGCCTCTGAAGGACTGAGCAGCTCAGGGAGCAAGTGACGGGAGCTGTATGTAACTTGGTGAGCCATTGACGGGGCCACGGGGGCATTTTCCATGTTGGAGAATGGAGGACTTCCATTCAGAGTAAGCAATCCACACTTCAGAGTTAAATGAAAAGCCATTTTAACAAGCCTCTAAGGCACACAAAGGATCTTTCAGCAATCCTTAGAGCCTTTTAGACATCTCTCATAGGACCCTTTTCAAACAAAGTATTTCAGGGCACTCACAGTTCATGCCTCGTTTGGATAACGTTAGTAATTTTCCAGAGCTATGCCAATTAAAATGAAAAAAGTCCAAAAGAAACTACAGGTCATCCATGTCCATCCCCACGGGGATGAGTTCTTTCATTTTGCTTTTGATAAACATATCGGGAAGATGTGACAGTTACACTCAGACTTCATAGTTACCAGGACCAAGTGGGAATCGCACAGCCCCAAATAGACCATAGGCTGAGGTCAGGTCCAGAGGACAAGGGCTCATGTGGAGTAAAAACAGGCCGGGATGGGGCCGAGATGGGGTAGAGGCAGAAATCACATCGATATTAGGAGATGCCAAGTTTCAGCAAAGAGCAAGAATGTGAGTTTGAGAGGGTCAGGGCAGGGACTGGTGTTTCAACCAACCTTACCCCACACTGACCCTCCCCTGTCCTCCAGAGCCACACCCAATGCAGGAGAGCTCTGGGCATCTTAGCCATGCTCACAGCAAAAGGCCAAATCTGTCTTCTCCTCCCTGCCTTGCTCCTTACCTCCTCCTCTGTTCCTGCATTTCCCTGGATCCTGACCTTTTGCCTTCATCTTCTAGTCCTGAGCCACACCTGTTCCTCATCCTAAGGCCTCCTTGCTCAGAAGGGTACTAGGGCTAAGCCCCCCCACCATAGCATGTCCTGCCCCAGACCTGCGGTCCTGGATTCAGCCCACCCAACCGACCCCCTCCAGCCCTCGGAAGGGAAATAGAGAAAGAACTGGAAGGAACAATAATAATAGTGATCTACTGTTTTTATGTGATAGGCACCTTGCTAATTACCTTTAATCTTTATATTTCAAGGTAGGCATATAGTTTCCAACCATCAGAAACACATTCACTTAGCCAAATTACTGAGAGTTTAAACCTCAGTCTGACTCTGGAGGCCACACCCATCGCCCTGTGAACCCAGGCAGAGGAGGGCTAGCAGGAGAGTAAGCTGTGGTGCAGGGTACTGGCACCTATGGAAGGCCAGGCCCCAGCCCGACCTGTGCCTCTGCTGCCCATAAGGGCATATCTGAGCCTACTCTGAGTGCTGAATATTGCAGCAGACTCACAGGATTATCAGCGTGTTCACAGTACCATTAATGTGAATGCTGTCCTGGTTTTGAAGAAGGTGGGGAGCATCAGGGTCCTTGAGTTGGGGAGAAGCTGCCAGCTACCAAAGAGCGGGAGACCCGATGACACTAAATGCACACAAGACGACACCCAGGCAGGCACACACACAGACTGCCCCACACCATGTGCACCTCTGTGCATTCATCGACAGCTTTCTTATGAAGACTTTTGGAAAACAACTAAGACCTCATTTTGCAGATGAGGAAACTGAGGTTCAGAGAAGTCACATGACTTGTTGAAGGCTACCAGGGACCATGATTCCAATACAGATATGCCTGACTCCAAAACTCTCGCTCTTCCCACCTTCCCTGACTATGCTTTTTCTCTGTCTCCTTCCCATTCCCCCCCCCCCCCCACTTTTCAGCAGGAGCATAGCTGCCCCTGGCTGACAGATTTTTCCAAGGAATCTTTACTTTGAGGCACAGGGTCATTGGTTTCCTCTGGGGGCAGGGCCGTCATGGGTTAAGACCCTAATGAGCAGTGTTTGGTCCCGTTTTTTGTGTCTACTCTTTCCCAGAATCCCCACTTAACACCCATAAAACTATATCATCCTGACGGCTTCCACCTCTGAAGGGAAGCGGACAGTCGTTCCTCCATGAGTATGTCCTAGGGATGTGCAGCGGGAAATGAGCCATTTTATGAGGTGATAACGGAGCCTTAAGCATCTTTAAAATCAATTGTGCCCAACTGTCCC
This sequence comes from Rhynchonycteris naso, assembly GCA_037038555.1. Lineage (NCBI taxonomy): Eukaryota > Metazoa > Chordata > Mammalia > Chiroptera > Emballonuridae > Rhynchonycteris > Rhynchonycteris naso. The sequence goes on along the minus strand of CM072995.1, from coordinate 331,215,212 downwards.
TCCCACCATTTCAATGGTCTCTGGGATTATGGGGTCATAAATAAAAAGACACCTCATCTTCCTGGGTGCTTTATAGTTTGCCCATGGTCTCATGTGGTCTCCAACGGTTACTCTCTGTGATAAGAAGGTAAATAGTCCCATTTCTCAGATGAACTAACTGAGACTCACCTCTCTTCTAAAACTGCTCTGGTCAAGGTCACCAATGAGCTCTCCACTGCCGATGGTCAATGCCCAGCTCTTAGCTTCTATGACCCCTGAGTTGCCCTTGACACAACTGGTCCCTCCCTCTCCCTGAACTTTCTACTCGGCTCTGGCACTTGCCACCTCTCCATTCACCTCACTGGCCATCCTTTCTCAGTCTTCTTTACTGACACTTCTCCACCTTCTTCCAAACACTGAAGAGCCCTGGGTTCAAGCCTTTGTTCCTCTTCTCTTTTCTATCTATCTATCCCCACTACCTTGGTGATTTCATCTTGTCCCATGCCCTAAAATACTAACTAAATGTACACTGGTGACTACTAATGTAGATCTCCTACTTCATCCTCGCCTCTGAACTTAGAGATCAAATGGTGAACATTTTCATCTGACATCTAACTGCCATCTCAGCCCCAATGTGATGAAATCAAGCTCCTGATCCTCTCTTCCTCAAACCTGTCTTCCCTCCTTCTCCTCCCACAAAATGGCAAAACTGTGCTTCCAGTTCCTCATCCTTGGTGCCTCTTTCTCTCCTATTCTACATCGGATCCATCAGCACATCCCTTCCTGTCAACTCTACTTCCCATGTGTATCTTTAAACCAACTACGTTTCATTACCTGCCTTGCCACCACCCTGGTCCAAGCCACCATCATCACTCCCCTGGGTTACTGCAGTTGCTACCAGGCTGATTTCTCTGCCTCCATCCTCACCTTCCTTGCCTTTCTCCCGGCTCCACAGTAGCCATATCATTTCTCTGGTCAAAATCTTCCAATAACTTTCTATCTCACAGCAAATGGGGACCTTGCCATGGCCCCCAGGACCTTCATGATCTTCCCGTCCCTCTGCTACCTTGTTAACCCCATCTCTTATGCCTCTTTCCTTTGCTCACTTTGTTTCTGCCATCCTGGGTGTGTTACTTCCCCTCAAACATGCCAGGAACACCAGTGCCAGCTGTTCCCTATGCCAGGAATACGTCCTCCCAGATGTCACAACACCCAGTCCTTTGCCCCCTCCAGGGTTTGTTTGTGTGTCACTCTCTCAGTGAAGCCTTTGCTGTCCACACAATTCCAAACAGCAATTCCTGTCCTTTCCCCTATCCAGCACACCCCCATCACTTTACATGATTATCTTTTCTCTGTAACATTTGTCACTGTCCTGTAGACTATGTATTTTGCTTATCTACTTTTTGTCATCTATCTCCTGTGCTGAATAAAGGCTCCGTGATGACAAAGCTCTGTTTTGCTCACCGCTGTACTATAAGCATTCAGAACAATGCCTGGAACATGCTCAATCAATGTGTGCTGAATGAATGAGAGTGGCCATGATGAGGAAGGGCCGGTGTCCTCTGAGCCCCACCCACCAGCACTCCCTTGGCCCAGGATCTGGTGCTGAGCTGGTGGGCACTGGAGGACAGTGCCGGCCAGGACACTGCTGGGACTGCCAGGGAGTAGAAGGAAAGGTAGGGGAAAGACACAGAGTTCACATTAGGAGCCAGGGTCGGAGCTCAGAGGTTCTGAGTCTGCCTCCGGAAAGCTGGGTCGGCCGTTTGTAAGCGCCCACAGCGTGCCTTGACCCTGAGAAGCAGCCACCATCCCAAGCTGCTGTCTGATCAGCTGTCTCAGAGCCAGAGAAGGTATCTGAAACCCATTCACAGAGCCACAAAAAGATGATGTGGTTGCACAGAAGCATTTCAAATTCAATTTCTTTTTATTTCTTTTCAAACACAGCCTGTAATTCTGATGGGAAAATTGCATAACGCTTATAGATAACAATTTTCCTGCGAGGCCCTTTTGTGAAAGCAGCTTGGCATTTCTGGAGTGAGAGAGAAAGGGCCCATCAGAGCCACCTGGGTCTGCCCTGCTGTCCTCCTTCTGTGTCTATCTGTCTGTCTCTGGCAGGTGGACAGCTCTGAGGACAGGCTTTACTCTATGACCGGGGAGAGAGCGCTGTTCTTCCCTGTACCTCTATTAGCCACAGCCATCGATTTAGTTCATCCTTTGGTGACCGAACTGCCAATCCTGGCTTGAACCTCATTTTCTGGGTTTTTAGCATGTGCTTTGTAATGCTCATAAAAGCCTACCTCTCCTCAGAGGTGAGCAGCGAGCTGAACAGGTCAGTGGGCACATCTGTCTCTCCCATCCTTCCAGCCCCTTGTGACTGGATGTTCCCAGGCCCTTTTCCTCACCTCCTTCCCTCTCTCTAGCAATTAGAAACACATTAGTGCCAGGGTCAGGGCAGAGAAGTAAGAAAGGGGCCAGGCCAGGTGACATCCTGACATCACACGGGAGAGAGCATGCTAAGCACGCTAAGCCAGGGCTGTCTGCTTTCAAACAGGTTGGGGCTGCACAGAAGCCCAGCTGGAGAGCAAGGATGAGCCAGGCTAGGCCTGGCTGAAGCTGCCTGCAAAGGCAGTGCCCCAACTCTGCCCATTTCCGGTGGCCTTAAAGGCACAGCATCTAACACCCCTCGCTCCTGTTCCTTGTCTCCCCTTCCCCACCTTCCTTGAAGACAGCTCCCTTTCAGTCCTGGAAGCCAGTGTTAGAGCAGGAGCTGGACTGTGTCCTCTCTGTGTCCCCAGCACCAGCCTGGCTTGGGGTAGGTATGCAGGAATGATTAAGGAATGAATAATGGATTAGTTAATCACACAATTAATAAATGACAAGCTAGAGGAAGCCTCAGGCATTGGCTGCCCTCCCAGGGGGTATTCGGGGCACTTCCTGTGAGTGCTGTGGGACCGTGATGCTGCTGATGTGCTGGTGAGCAGGAGTGTGATGGCCTGATTCATGTGCTCAGTGGCTTCTGCTGACTGCCGTGGGAGAGGAACCTGTCGCAGGGCCGAGGGGGCAGCTGGGACATCAGTCAGGTGAGACTGGACCAGGAGAGAGCAATGGAAGGGATGAGATGATGTCAGATACAGGACATTATTTTAGAGGGAGAAGCAAAAAGATCTGCTGATGGATTGGATGTGGGGTGTCAAACGAAGAGGGGTCCAGGATGCCTATCATGCAGGCAGTTGGAGATAGGAAGCTGGAATTCCAGGGAGAAGTTAGGCTAGAGATATATACATTTGAAAGTCATCAGCATGTAGGGAATAGATAGTTAAAGCCACAGGACACAGTCCCTGGGGAGCAAGTGGAGGCTGAGAAGAGGGTGGGGAAGAGCAAAGAACCCAGGAACAGCCAGAGAGGCAGGAAGACACTGGGACCAGCTCACAAGGCCTCTTCAGAGCTCCTGTACTGTGATCACTGTCCTCCCACTGTCCCCACTGTCCCACTGAGGTCCCCACTGCCCCTGCTATCTCCACTGCCCCTTGCTCAGTGCAGCCTCTACTGCTACTTGCTCGCTGCAGCCACCACTGTCCTTGCTGGTCACTGCAGAAAATGCAGCTGAAGCTGGTTTAGGAGAGACGAGAAGGCGAGGCAGTGCAGGTGGCAAGCCCAGACAGCTCTTTTAGAGGAGGTGCTGTATGGGGAGTTGAGAAAATTGGTAGTAGCAGGAAGATATGTAATTATTTTTTAGAAAATGAGCGCCATTATGGTAAATTTGTATGTGGAAGGGTATAATACAATACAGAAAAATGAACTGCTATTGCAGGAGAGAGAGAGAGGATGCACTGGCAGGAATGGGGTCTTTGAAAAGATGAGAATAGGTGAGATCCAGGTCCCAGATGGAGGGCAGCCTGCCAGCCAGTGCAAGAGGACAGTGGAGGAAGGCAAAGTATGGTAGCTACAGATGACTGTGAGTACTGGCTTTGCTGGGAGCCAATGGCAAGGAGTCATTCACACAACAAATATTCACTGAGCCCATACCCTGTGCCCGGCTCCGCTCTGGGTGCTAGAGACAGAGCTCTGAACAAAAGGGACACCAGTCCCTGTCCTCAGGGAGCTTTTGTTCCAAATGCACAGCTACTTTGCTCTCTGTAGGAAATAATGTAGGGCAGGGTGAGAGGGAGGCCAGGGTTGGTTAGAGGGGGATGTTGCAATTATAGATAGAGCAGCTGAGGAAGGCTTCACTGATAAAGGGACATCAGTACTGTAAGATAAGAGGTGCTAATGCATATGAAAGGACAGGAAAGACTCTACCAAGACGAAAATATACCTCACATACTAAAATAATGTCTTTAAAAGACAAAAGAACATATTATAAGAGAATCAAAAAGACCCATAATTCATCCATCCTCATTCAGGAGTTATCAATTCCTATATTCATTTATATGAATGCATGTCTTTGTCACATAGTTGGGATCACACACACACACACACACACACACACACACACACACACACACACTCTTCCACTTTATTTCCACTGTTACCTTGCACAACACTAGCTAGATTGTTATACAAATAGATTATATAAACAGCTCCACATGTTGCTTTATCATTTAATATATCTTAGATATGATAGCATTTATGACATAATTCCTATAATAATTAACCCAAAGATCATATAGCAATGTAAAAAAAAAGACATAAAATTACATGTGTTGTTTTTAAACATTTCTATATGGTATTTGAGTTCACCATTAACAGAGCTATACAGGTTTCCCCCGCTACCTGAAAGCAGAGATTTCCTATAAAAACCTTTCATAAAGTGAAATGGCATAAAGCGAAGAAGGAATTGCCTTGGGGCACATCTTGCTAACGGATGCGCAAAATAAATTGAGATAAAGCACAGATGCTCACAGACAGAGTTCAAAGCTCTGGTTATCTTGATGCTGAGATGCTGGGTGTAGTTCCCGGAAAAGGAGATAGGTGGCGCCAGTCTCACTGCTCCGGGTGTGCACGGCCTCTGGAAGGGCTCACTGCAAAACCAAAGCTGAACTTTATTTTCGCTTTTCTCTTTTTTTCATAAAACTGAAAATCCTCTTTGGATTTCTCTCACTAGTGAAAACAGGTACGAGTGTGGGTGTTTTGTAAAAGCGAAGTGGCAAGTGACATATATAATTCAAATTTTCAAAAAATGGGGCATACCTACGTCACTAGTGAGATTATCTCTAAAATATGTAAAATGATAAAGCAAGGTGCAGAGGAGTTGGTATAATAATCTATGTGTATAATAACCTAGCTACTATGATGCTAAGGAATGGTAAGGATAAAATATGTGTGTGTGTGTACTTCTAACTGCATAAAGTATCTCTGGAAGGGTACATAAGAACTTGACAAAAATAGGGTGCCTCAGAGGAGGGGAACAGGGTAACCAGAGAGCGAAGGCGACAATAAGACTTTTCTCTGTAAAATCGTATGAATCTTTTGAATCTAGAACCATGTGAATATATTGCCATTAATGAAAAATGGGAAAAGGCCACTTCAGGTCTGTTGTCCATAGTTTTCTCAACTGGACAGTGATGAAGGCTTTTGAGGGGCATGTGTGAGGTCTTCACTGTGTGTGCAGGGGGTCAGGGCAAATGTCTAGAGGGGTTGGGCTCAGAGCCAGGGCAGAGGGTGCAGAGAAGGGGCAGAAGAGCTAGGGCAGGGGTAGAATTGATAAGACATCTGATGGCTTCTTTACTTGACAGTTTTAAAGCCTGTTAGGTTTTTTAAACCTTTATTATCTTTAAAATAAAAGCAGTTTCAAAAGGAAATGAGAATTCATTTGTCCTCCAAGATCTCCCTCTCTTTCTCTCTCCCCCTGTAGGAAGCTGCCCAGCCAGGTATCATACTGTCAGTCTGTTTGGCTGGGTCCTTAAATATAATAACATTTCACTTCATCATCTCTCTTCAGCCACTGATTTCCAGAAAAAGCTTTCAAATTATTAAGTAATGAAGCTATAAATGACCTGGATGGGGGAGAAATAAGCATGCCTTAAGGTGCTCAGCATGTAAGCTTCAAATAAGGTTCCAGAAATGCTGTTTTCTTAAATGGTGCTATTTAAATGCATAGGAACAACTTGATAAACTGTAAAAACTTAACCCTTCTCATTCCTGAGACCCCCAAATACTCACTGAGATTATCATAGAGGTAATAGGAGAAATTGTGTGCCACTGGCTGAAAATAAGGGGGTGTTCCTACCAGGAATTTAAGATCACACACACACACAGACACACACACACACACACTTGCGCTGGCCTCTGCTAGGCTTCCAATGGTGATGGAAGGTTCCCTAACACAAACCTGTTCTAGTTATCACTGTGGCATCAGGGAGAAGGTGTGATAGAGCAGTGAGGTGAAGAAAGGCAGACTGAAGTTCAACTCTTGGCTCAGGCACTTGTGTACTATATAAATTTGAGGAAGTCACTCATCCTCTCAGAGAGGGTTCCTCATTTGCAAAGCACATATTTATTGAGCTTTTGTTGGGGGTCAGAGACTGTGCTAGGCACAGGTCATAGGGCAGTGGACAAGGTGACAGTCCTTGTTCTTGTGGGGTATGTCCTCTAATGGGTTAATAATAACACAAGAAGATTGAATGAGATAACATAGGTCAACGGCCAGTGAATGGTAATAAAAAGGGTAACTATGATCACTTATCGTCCCATCTCTCCACTATGCCCCTTCTTTCCTTGTGACCTCCCACTTCTGCCCACCTACCTTTTAGCCTAAATTTCTTCTATGACCTGTCATATCCAGGTTGCTTTAAGGCTTTGAGTCCCTTTGCCTGGAATGTTCTTATCCCTTTTCTCTTAAACAACTCCTCTGGAAAGCCATCTTTTCTGTATTTGAATAGAAATTTATAGACACTTGTCCACAGTTATCCTCTGGGGATATGTTCCAAGACCCATGCCTGAAACCACAGACACTGTTGAACCCTATATATACTATGTTTTTCCCCCATACATACCTATGATAAAGCTTAATTTGTAAATTGGGCACAGTAAGAGATTAACCAATAACTAACAATAAAACAATTATAACAACATGCTGTAATAAAAATCATGTGAATGTACTGTCTTTCAAAATACGTTATTGTGCTGTACTCAACTTTTCACTTAACGGAATCACTTTTTGGCTTCTCTTTGGCATATCTGAATTGTCAGCATTACTACTCTTGCAGTGTAGGGCCATTATTAAGTAAAATGAGGATTATTTGAACTCTGTTCTGCAATAACATCACAATAGACCCGATAACCTGTCTGGCCACTAAGTGACTGGCTGGGGCAGAATGTGTACATTGGATACATGGGGCAATGGGATGGTTCGCAGCCAGGGCAGACAGAGACGGAGGGCATGAGATTTCATCACCTATGCAGAATGGCATGCCATGCAATATAACACATGAATTGTTTAGTTCTGAAATTTTCTATTTAATACTTTTGGACTGTAATTGACTATAGGTAATTGAAACCACAGGAAGTGAAACAATGGTGTAGGGGAACTACTGTATTTAAGGGGCACTACATCATTTTTTGCTATAGATATACATAGTGAAATGATTACTACAGCCAAACTAATTAACATATTGATCTTCTCACATAGTTGACTTTTGTGTGTGTGTGTGTGGTGAAATCCACTCTCTTAGCAAATTTCCAGTATTCAATGCAGTATTATTAACTATACTCATCATGCCGTACTTCAGATCTCCAGACTTAATCATCCTGCATACCTGAAACTTTATGCCCTCTGTCCAACATCTTCCCAATTTCCTCACCTCCCTTCATCTAGTATTAATTTCCTGATGCCTCCATATTTTCAATCCATCCTTTTCAATGACCTCAATCATGCTGTATTGTCATTTGCATGATTATTTGTTCACATTTCTTTTTTATCAGAAGTTATGTAGCAAAGCACCTGTTCCACAGGGGGAGCTTGATCAGATACAGTGAATGACTGTTCCACAAATGGAAGCTTCTATTCCCAAATGTTACGTGCAATTTGGGAAAAGATCTGGAAATTATTATTATTGGTACCCAAAGAAGTATTTGTACAACTTTGTGATTTTCATGCCATGGAGTTATCCCAGGATTTTACAGTATTTCATAGCAGAGCTAATGAGATGTCTCCTAATGTTCTTTTTCAGAGTAAGACCTAAGGAATTCCGGGGCTCCGTGAGTTCATTGTTAGTGTCTCTTAGTTCTCCATGGGGATTTAAACATTTTATATGATAATTTTAAAAAGTCAATTAAAGTGCATTATGGATGATTTCAAAGATCATATAAGCAAGCACCACCAGGCAGTTTTATCACCAGGATACGTTTGTGTTATACTCATTGCTGTTCTGCAACCTTTACTGTGGGCTAGTGTGGTGACCCTGTGACACCCTACTTCTTCTTATGGAAAGGAAGCTAAAAGGCAACCCTTAGCTGTCAGTTCTTTGGGAGGATTGTGTTGACTGGATGAAACTACCTCTTTCCAGGGGCACAAAGTTTGGGTCCCTCACCCCCAAGTCAGAATAACTCTGAAGAGCCACTCCTGCCCAGTGGATTGGCAAAGGCCTTCTTTGGCCCTGCAACCCAGCTCAACTTCTCCCTCTGCCTGTTTCTGCTTGCGCCCCCTCCCTTTCACAGGTGTGGTTCCTAAGAGCATCCCCTGATAACTTCTGCACACAAATCTTGACCCAATCTGCTGCCCAGAGAACCCAGCTGCCACGCTGGTGAAAAAAGAGAGGCAGAGTGAACAAATCAGTGACATTCTTGCCAGGTAAAGCCTGAATGATATGTGTGATGTCTACACCTGGGAGGGTAGTGGGAGGAGCGACTTGGGCCCCAGGACCCTGGTGTACAGAAATGCCAAACTCTGAAGGACCTGGTCCGGGCAGGCAGCATTGCATGGAGATTGTGAGCAGTCATTTAATTTCAGGAGCACAGCATCACCCACCACATTAGAACAATGCTACTAACATTTTAAAAGGTTTGTAGTTTTACTTGTGTCATTAGTATTATTGCCATTTTGCTTTTATAGTCATATGAGAACTATAAGCATAAGAAGTTAATATCTAGTCATCTTTGCACATCTTTAAATAATAACATGGCAAAAATACCTATAACTCAACCATGAGTGCTTGTGAGCTTATACATTCCCTTTAAAAGAAGTCCATACATTACGCAGGTTTGGGAATCATGCAATTGCAATAGTATGTTATTAAGAGCTTGGGTTTTGAAGGCTCTGTGACTTAATTGTATAATCATGAACATGTTACTTAATTCTGAATCTTGGTTTTGTCATTAGTAAAATGGGAACAATAACTACCTTATAGGCTTATTGCAAGGTATAAATAAGCTATAAATGAATGCAGAATGCTAGAACATTTCCTAACATATAGTAAGTAATCAATAAATGTCAGCAGACAGGAGAGGCCCACAATAAAACATGCACCTCTCCGCAAGCTCTTTCCTAACCTGGAACACCTGCAGCCTGCTTCCATCCCTGAAGACAGTGGAAGGATCAGATTTTAGACAAATTACTTCCAAAAGAAGTCAAGAGTTAAATTTGCTTGAAAGCTAGCAAGCAAGCAAACCCGAAAGCCTCGAGACCCTCAAAAATGAAAGGTTAAAAATAGAAGACTAAGAAGAGCCTAATTGAAATTCAGAGAATTTTACATTTAAGGACCGCTCAATACATGAAATAAATATTCCTGTGGCCCCCAAAGATATACATGTTCTAATTCCTGGAACCTTTAAACGTGACCCTTTCTGTACAAAAGGACTTTGCAGATGTGATTAAGTTAAGAATCTTGATAAGAGGAGATTATCCTGGATTGTCAGGATAGGCCCTAAATATCAGTGTCCTTATTCCAGGGATGCACAGGGAGATTTGACTGCAGAGGATGAGAAGGCAGTTGAGGTCAGAGCAGAGATTGGGGGAAGGTGGGCACCAGCCACATTCTGGAAAAGGCTGATGCCCACATCCTGGAGCCTCTGAAGGAATGAGCCTGCCCAACACCTTGATTTCAGCCCTGGAAAACTCCCTGTGGACTTCTGATCTCCAGGGTTGTATGAAAATAAATTTGTGTTTTCTTAAGCCATTAAATTTGTGGTAATTTTTTTATAACAATAATAGGAACTAATACAGTTCCTATGGGTCCTAGTCACCCTTTCAATAGTGCATTTAGTGAAAATACAGGGTGGAGAAAAAGTAGGTTTACCATTTTGAGCACACAAAACACAGAATTTATTCTTGTATTATGATTTATTAACTACTGTAGTATTTTTAGAGAGAGAAGAAAGAGAGACAGGGACAGACAGGCAGGAAGGGAGATACATGAAAAGCATCAATTCTTCGTTGAGGCACTTTAGTTGTTCATTGATTGCTTTCTCATATGTGCCTTGACCAGGGGGAGGGGACTACAGCCAAACCAGTGACCCCTTGCTCAAGCCAATGACCTTGGGATCAAATCAGTGACCATGGGTTCAGGTGTATAATCCCACTTTCAAGCCGGCAACCCCATGCTCAAGCCAGATGAGTCCACACTCAAGCTGGCAACCTTGGGGTCTTAAACCTGGGTCCTCAGTGTCTCAGGCCAATATTCTATCCATGGTGCCACTGCCTGGTCAGGCATATTGTATTATTTTTTATAGAAACAACTGTAAGCCAACTTTGTCCCAGCCTGTAAAATAACAGACCAGTTATAAGAAGAGAGAGTGACAAGGTCCTAATTGTTGGAGTCTGAAGAGCTGATCGGAGTCCTGGTCTCTCTACTTTCTAGCTGTGTAAGCTTATGCTTGTCAGTCTGCTTTCCTGAACCTCACTACCTTCCTCTCTAAAATGGGACTGAAGTTAACTCATGGGGTTGTTGTGAGGATTAAATATGTTGGAACACCTTATGAACCATAAAACTGTGTGAACTAGTGTCATTATTATTATTGTTTTAAAACAAAAACAAATGGAAAATTTTAATCAAGATTCCACCTCTGGCCCTGGCCAGTTGGCTCAGTGGTAGAGCATCAGCTCAGTGTGTGGATGTCCTGGGTTCAATTCTAGGCCAGGGCACACAGGAGAAGCACCCATCTGGTTCTCCACCCTTCCCTCTCTCCTTTCTCGATATCTCTCTCTTCCCCTCCAGCAGCCAAGTCTCCACTGAAGCAAAGTTGGCCCAGGCACTGAGGACGGCTCCATGGCCTCCGCCTCAGGTGCTAGAATGGCTCTGGCAGCAACAGAGCAAAGGCCCTGATGGGCAGAGCACTGGCCCCCTAGTGGAGGGTAGATCCTGGAAGGGGGTCTGTCTCTCTGTCTCCCCACTTTTCACTTTGAAAAATACAAAAAAAAAAAAAAAAAAAAAGAAAAGAAAACAAAAGATTCCACCTCTTAGGAAGATGGTCTAATGAAGCCGAACATATACATCTAAGGAGACTTCATCAAGGCTGGAGTTGGGCATGCTGATTCAATGTTTTAGGACATGGTGCTGAAAATTCTAATTTCTTAGACCCCTTACCTAGTGCCTGTTGAACGTCACTAAACTGACCCCAGGGCCCACCTGCAATGCCTTACTTTTACAACCCAGGCTGAGTGTGAAGATATTGTCACTTGGGCTTCTCTCTGATGAGATATTTTATTTTCCTTAAGAAGAGTATATAAGTAATCCAATCATCTCTAACTATTGGACAATTTTCTTGTACTTGAAGCTTCCTGGAGTATAAATCATGGAAATAAGCCATGCTTGAAGCTACAACAATAGCGACGACTATAATTTTTCAAATGCGAGGCTGTTCACATGTCTGCGGTCTGTCTTAATTGTCACAGCGCCCCATCTCCCAAAGCAGAAGGGAGAAAATAAATAGCTTAGAAGTTTAAAGCTGGAGCCTATCAACATTTTTTTTTCCTTTTTGTAATTCAATTGAGCATTTTCTTACTCAGGTAGTAAGAAAAGAATTGCTGTTTTGTTTGAAAGTATGTATAGTTTTGGTTTTTTAAAAAACATTTTTTACAATAAATTTTTCCTTATTACAAAAATGCAGAACATTTAGAAAATAGAGATAGGTCCAAAAATAATAATATAAAGACAACCTGTGCACCACTGACAGATAACTGCTGTAACTTTTTAATTTTAAGTTGGAAAATAGACACCTCTGTGTGCCTGAGTGACATGGAGTCACTCATGCAGCTTACCATATTTCCTCATGCATAAGACGCACCTTAATTTGAAAAAAATGTATTACATAAAGTTATTGAACCCAAGTTTTATTCATCATAAAATTCATACAACACCTCATCACTGTCAAAACTCCCATCCATTAGCTTGTCCTCGTCTGTGTCTGATGATGAATCACTGTCTTCAACAATGAGTGCAAAAACAAGTGTGAAAAAGCGGAAAATGCAAGTAAGAAAACCTACAAACATTTTATAAGACACACCCAGTTTTTAGACCCCAAAGTTTTTGAAAAAAGGTGCATCTTATACATGGGGACATATGATAATTCCAATGATAATAGGGTCTTGGATTCTGTGTTCCTTTGTGTAGTTGGGTCCTCCCGAGAGTGAGCAGAGCTGGCCGAGGAAAAGTCACATCCCAAAATAGAGATAGAAACAGCTGCCTGATTCCATCTTCCATCAGTTGCAGCCTGGAGAGGCTGCCCCACCCTACCTGAGACCTCCTAACTTGTCCTGCCTCCAATTTTACTCTCCCACTCCCGTCTTCGAACCTTCATGGGAACCTTTCCACAGAATACATTTGACCAGATCACTTTACTTCTTGAGATTCTTCCTTTGGGTTTAGGGATAAAGTCCAAATTTTTTAGCATGAAATACAAAAGGTTCACCCCTTGGCCTCCAGGGCTCCACAAACCTCATACCTGCCCCCCATGGACATGAGCCCTTTATTCTGGTTGTCATCAGCCTCCATTTCCTCCTCCTCAGCAAACCAGCTACCTAGTCCTGGGTGTGGTCTGTGTGCCAGGTACCTCTAGTCCTGTAGGGTGGAATTTAAGGATGAGGAAACTGAGGCTCACAGAAGCCCAACAATTAATTTCCCTCACATGGCTAATAAGCAAAGGAGCCTGAATCTGAGCCCAGGGTCCTGTGATCTCAAAGCACAATCACTACGTGTCTGGCTTCCTACTGTGCCTTTGCATTAACGACCATCTCCCTGAGGTTCCTTCAAACCCTTTCTCACCTAGATAATACCTTCTGGTCCTTCAGAATGCAGTTCAAGCCCTCAGTTTAGTGTAGAGCCCCCCTGCCCTGTGCTTCCAACATACCCAATATTGACCTGAGTCATGAACAGCAGTTACCCTCTCACATAGTAAGTATCCCCTCCCTTCCCTTCCCCACTGTGAATACCTCAAAGGGGGGGGGAATAAGTCATAAGCCTCTCTACATCCCTCCTTCACACTGTCTAGCACAGGATTTGGCACAAAGAAGATAATAAATAAATGTTAGTTTAATGAATGAATGAGTAGCATTTCCTAAAGACTTCAAATAGGCTTCAACCAATCAAAACTTGATTTGCTTATAATGTTCCTGCCAGAAGTGGCTCAGAGAAATAAAGAAAATGAGATTCAGAAAAAATTTCTTTTCCACCAGATTCCTTGCCAGGCTAGAGCCAGATGAAAGAGCCTGTCATTTGTAACTAGCTGCTGATCCTCAGTGGTGCAGAGGGGAGCTGGACTCCCTGATCTTTTTTTAACCTTTAATTCTTGTTATTGACTATTTTGTGACCCAGATCAAGTTCAGTGGTGGGTGCAGGGTAACAGAATATGCCACCCCAAAATAAATGAGGACTGGGAGTGACCAGGAGGTTGGTAAGTGACAGAGACTAGGACAGAGGCTGTTTGGCTGTGTGTGAGGAGCCACCAAGGAACATGGTTCTTTACATAAGATGAAGCATGAGGATGTGATGGAAATGAAGTGGAACCCGATACCTTCTCTTGCCTTGAGTTATGTGAAATGTGGGAAAACAAGTATGTACCCTTCACTTGAGAGATTGGGGGGCATATAGACCAGGTTTTTGATAAGAAGGAGATAGAGACAGAGCTGTTTGATGAAGTCAGGAAATAAAAAAAGCTTTGGAGGACATATGAGGGCCACCCAGATATTTCCCACTGCCCAGAAGTGTCAATAAACCCACCCAGAGTGAGACTACAGCTCCCCCCAGTGTGGATATCCTGCTCCATGTTATTTTATATAATCTGTCACACTGTTTTCTGTTTTATAATTTAAAAAATGTATTTATGTACTAAGTCTAAATTCCAGATGTAGCAGAAATAGCCTAGGCCTTGAAATAAGACAAACCTAAGTATGAATTTTTATACTTTATTTTTACTAGTTAAGAGGCCATAGGCAAGTCATTTCACATGTCTGACTTACGGTTTCTTCATGTTTAAAATGGATATAGTAACTCTACCTGCCGCATGGGTTGCAGTAAAGAATAAACCAGGTACTTCCTACTGCATTGTCTGAGATACAGTATGTTCTTAATAAGCTTTGCCCTTCCCTCCTTGACTCCATTGTCTTTGTTTCTCTATGGTCTGGCACCTTCTGTTTAGTGAAGGTGCACAAGATATGTCGGTTGAATGAATAAATGAGTTGGTTGAAGGAATGAATGGGTATGTGAATAAATGAATTAAATAATGAATGCCAACTGTCAGAAAGATATATTGTTGAGAAAACTCAAGATACTCTGCCATGACTGAAAGCACAGCCTTTGCAATTCTTTTAAGCATTTATCCCAGGTCAGGTTTCTCTGTCCTGTTTCAAGGTTGGGGCCATTCTTCTGTCCCGACCTTGACATAATGAGCCATGAAAAGCTTGCAGCTTTTTTTTCTGTTTTAAACCTCCCATCCTTTTAATGGGCTATATTTTCTCAGTAAACGGGGAAGGGGTATGTGTGAAAGCACCAAGATAATGGGCAATAACATTAACTACTAGCATTATCCAGATATTATTCAATTAAGGTAATAACTCCTAATGCAGGATGAATTGCTTTTATCTTAAGAATCCCATTCAGCCATCACCTCACCATCATATTCAAATGACAGAAATTACTTTTTCTGTCATTTAAGTCATAGATATGTAATATGATGTTAGAATAGATTCTAATTATATTTTAAGATGCTCTATCATAAATGTTTTTGAGGATAGAGTGTATAGCTTGTGTGTTTTCATTCTCTATTACCAGACAATTTGAAATCCCATTCAAATATGTAATGAACAAAATTTAGAAAATTTTGGAATAAAATCATTTCAAAGGAGTGCTTAAACCAACCCAACAATTCACTTTAGTAAGAATTTAAAGAGAGACTCAGATTGTTATTTAACTTTAACACTGGCTCTCTGAAGACAGAGAGAGGAAAACATAAATATCCTCCCACAGTTGAATTCAAGAGCATTGTCATCTAGGATGTTGGCTGGACCAGTATAGTCCTCTCCTTTCCTGACCCACGACCATGACTTTGGTGGTACGTGCAAAGGGGTTTAACCAGAGGGACTGAGCATGCTGAACAGCGAGTAATAAGAAAGTCAAGTGGATTTTATACAAACCTGTGAGTGTGGCCTGACCAGGGGGTGGCACAATGGATAGAGTGTCGAACTGGGACATGGAGGACCCAGGTTCGAAAACCTGATGTCACTGCTTGAGCACAGGCTCATCTGGCTTGAACAAGGGCTCACCAGCTTGAGCATGGGTCACTGGCTTGAGAGTGGGATCATAGACATGACCCGATAGTTGCTGGTTTGAGCCCAAGGTCACTGGCTTGAGCTCAAGCTCGGTGGCTTGAGGAAGGGGTCACTTGCTCTGCTGTAGCCCCCTGGACAAGGGACATATGATAAAGCAATTAATGAACAACTAAGGAGACTAAGGTACCACAACAAAGAATTGATGCTTTTCATGTTTCTCCCTTCCTATCTGTCTGTCCCTATCTGTTCCTCTCTCTGTCTCTGTCACAAAAACAACAACAACAACAAACCCATGAGTATGGGGCAGAACAGCCTACCCATATAGGAAAGTTTTTGAGGAGCCATAATCTGAACTGACTGTGGCCCAGGCAGCACAGAGGTGAAGCAAAGGGATACACAAAGTTAAATGGTTTTAATGGACACACTCACGGAGCTATCTTGATCAAATGAATTTACCTCCATTATGGGGACAGACCTGCCTTGCAGATCAAAGCATCATGTCTGCTCTCTCTTGGACTGCACAGAAAACTTTCACAAACTCCTTCTCTTTGAGCATCTTCTTTCTAGAGGCCATGCAGACCACTCTCTTTCATCTGCATCTCTTTTTCCATCTAGGCCACAAGCTGATACAAATAGGTGGCAGTTTTATAATAAATATTTGACCTTAGAGGGTACATCCTAGTTGGATGGTTGAAATTTAGCCATCACTCACTTGTAACCAGATTACAGGGTCATGTCCATGATTGGTGGAACTCAGATCCTCTGCATTGCTTCTTCCTCCTTTGACTCTTAGAGGGTGCCTGCTGTTCTCATTGTGGGGTCCCTCACCATAGCCCAACACAAACCAACCACACTTGCATCTAGAAAGAGTGGTTAGAGCTAGAATAGATTTTTCCCTTATAGCCTGAATTTATCTGTCAGAGTTCTCTAGTGAAGGATGATCTCCCTGCTGCTTTTCAATAAAGTTGAATGTGACCGCAGCAGGTAGGAACATTGCAGTGAGAAAGACAGAGGAAGGTTTCATAAATTAATGTGTGGAAGAAGAAATCTATATTTATTCTGGCTTTTTTAAGTGAGCTAGACAAACGGCTTCCAGCATAGGTGGCGGTGGGAGGGGGCAGGCTGGGGAGTAGGCTGGCTTTCTGCACCCCTTCAGCATGGAAAGCCCTGACAGGCAGGAACAATCCAGCGACAACCCAAAGTAGGGCCAAATTCTTCCTCAGCCAAGGCTGCTCAGTTCCCACCTATCCTGCTGAGTACTTGGTTCATTATCCACAGCCCAGAGCAAAATGCAGTCCTCCACTGCTCAGAATTCATGAAACAGAAAAGTTATTCTACCCAAATTGTCAACAGACAAAGCTCATTTCAACCTCGCCTACAACTGGGAAAACAATTTATGACAGAGAAAAGCAATGGATATTTTCAGCTGGCTTTTCTAGGCGGTTCCTAATGTGGTTCCAATCTGTCTGGAGACTGTCACACAGCTTTCCTTGTGGCACTGAACCTAGCGGATAGATGGAGGAGGCATGGCTCAGGTAACATTTCACAGGTCTCCAGGCAATCTTGTTGCCTACTCGTCAGCAGGCCCGGAGATATATTGGCTGTGAGGGCACGCCTACCACCTGAATGTTCCTGGAACAAATGCCCCTCTGATTTGGGGTTGACACTTCATTCATTCGCTACCCATTTATTAGGTGTCTACTACGTGTACCAGGCACTGGGAACACAGAGATGATTAAGACATGGTTCTCGCCCTCAAAAAGCTCGTATTTTATCATGGGGGACAAATGGAACACATAATGACAAGTTGGGGAGATAGTGGCCCCAGGTGCCAAGGCTGCACTGAGGAGGAGCCATTCAAGCTTTTAGAGGGGCTGAGTGCTCAGCAGGCATTTCACAAAGTGTGTGACACAGAGTGCAGACCCTCCCCGGGAGGAGGAGAGGACCTGGGAGGGGGGTGGAGGGGATAGCCTAGGTTTTCCCAAGTCTCCTACCTCCCATCTCCTGGTAAGAAACGCTTCTGGGAACCACCACAAATATCACAGAGCTGACTAAGTCAGTAAGACTCTGGGGTTATAGTCAAAGAAAATAGAAGAGGGCATGTTTGCACTTTTTTTCCAGCACAAATTATTAGCTGTAGTGTAATGTGGATGTGAAAATCATATTTTCCATTTCTTAAACACCTAGGCTGACGGTTTACAAACTCTAGTGTGTATCAGAATCACCAGGAAGGCTGGACTCCACCCCCAATGTTTCTGATACAGTGAGTCTAGGAGGGGACTGAGGAGAATTTTTATTTTTAACAAGTTTCCTGGGAAAACCACTGACCTAGACGGTATCTTCCATATAGTAAGGGATCAATAAGTAATAGCTGCTACTAGTTTAGGCACTATGCTTAGGGTTTGACATAAACTAGCTAACTGAACCTTCACCACAGCACTCTGTTGCAGGAATTACCATTATCCTTATTTCATACTAAGAAAGTAGGGACTCAGTGTTCTCAATATTTTTCCTGGGATCACAGAGCTAATAAGTAGCTGAGATAGGACAGTGAAAACTAAATCTTTTGAGTGGGAAACCCATGCTTTTATCCTGTCATCCTTTTCTTCCTATTCAATAAAAAAGTGCTTTTTCTTTCCTCTTCCTTTTTTTTAAAATACAGAAGCTAAAGAGATTTAACTATAAATAAATGAAGTCTAGAGTCATAATACCCTTATTCCATTTCAAATATGTCCCCAAATATATTATTAAAATTATTCCTCAAGAGCCAGTGGAAAGACCATTTACTTCTCAAAAATCATGAAAATATATGAGAGCAAGAGCTGGCTGTGCCCTGAGCCAAGGAGCCTCCTCAGCCGACAGTCATCAATCCTTTTCATTTTTTTTTTAAAGTAACAAAACATAATTTGTTAAACAAAAGTATAGTCAGAACCTCAATATATAAGGCAGACAGGAATAGGGCTGCTTCTGGACTTCGGAAACAAATGTTGGTGCTTGCTAACGTGACAGAACTGTGAGCACTTGTGGGCAGACACAGAGAGCTCTCTCTCTGTGGGAGCATCCACTCTGATACAAGCAGCTTCTGATCTGCTTTGGAATCAGATGCAAATGTGGCTCAATGAGTTTTTCAGAATCAAGAAGAAGGCAGAAGAAATCCCAGCAAAAACCCATGACGGATGCCACCTTCTCCTCAGAAGGGCTTCACCAGCACCCTAGTGAGGTGGGGCTGGTTGGTTAAATCAGGCTAATACTGTTGTGAGGTCTTCCTCATATGAATGGTTTTTAACACAAATAGTGAACTATTTAGCTTATTTTTTATCAACTAATTCTTAGGTGACCTTTGTAAAGGTTGGAGTAAGATCAGATATTTCTAAGGAGAAAGACCCCACCAAGTGAGGTCTAATTGTTAATTATCATTACTATTTAATGAGATATTCAAGAGAGCAAGCACTTCTAACAGGGGGCTATCTGCACATTGTTTCTGTTTGGTTGAGGAGACCAATATTTACAGGAGTATTCAGAATATGATTCACTACCCAGCCCTGGGTGTGAAGACCCTCTGCACGTACAGGGCTAATTCATAAACCGCCCAGATACCAATGCATTATTTAGAGTTGAAGTTCATCTACCACCACTTATTTCTTTCTGGGCTGTCAAGAGACAAAGAAGTTATAGCTCCCAATACCCATACTCCCTATCTTTCATTTGGTAATAATTTGCAGTAATCAGTATTTAGCCAAGGTGATACAAACAGAAAGGATGTGTGTAACTTTTCAATCACTCTGTACAAGAAAGCTATTTGCCCTCAATTTCCATTTACTCCTTCCCACTTGGGAAGGAGTAGCAACCAGAGCACCTGCCCTGGACACAGATATGGAAGCCATGTGCAGAGCCTGGCAGAAACAGACCACTAGCCTTGTGACACTCATCTTTGCAGTGTTATGTGTGAGGGAAATAAACTTCTTTCTGATTTAAATCACTATGTTTTTGGGTTTTTTTTATTGCATCAGCTTACTTTATAACTTATTAATGGGTCAAAGGTGGTCATAAATTCTGCCATTCCACCCACGAAAAGGTATGTCCCTTTCCCTTGCATGTGAGAAAATTTGTGACTGCTTTGGCCAATTTCTGGGCCCGGGTCTTAAGACACTGGCAGCTTATACTCTGTGTTTAGGAATACTCTCTGCTGGAAGCTTGTGCTGTCATGTAAGAAGTCTGATTCCCTGAGACCAGTGTGCTAAAGAGGCTATGTGTGGACACTCTGGTTGACAGTCCCAGACTTTCAGATACCCCTCCAAAGTTTTATATATATGAATGATGCCATCTCAGACCCATTAGACCATGCCATGGTATGTCAGCTCAATACCATAAATAAATTGGTCAACAGTACTCTGAGCAGAGAATTATCTAGGTTGTCACATGGGGAGGCAACGTGTGGAACTGCTGTACTAATCTTGTGGCTGTAAACAAAGCTACTGACAACACGTTACAAATGGCAGAAGGAAAAGATGGACGTGTTTTAGTCCCTAATGACATCAATGAGCCACTGTCCTAATCTTGGAACCAGCTATCTCCAAACTTCTCATTTAGTGAGATAGAAGAGTCCATATTGTTTAAGCCACTCTTGATTAATTTTTCTGTTACTGTGGCTGACTATATTCTAACAGACATTTTCCCCCAAATCCTTTTTCTCAGGAGGAGTTTGTTATGGGGGCTGGAGATTTTGGCTGGGTTTGAAATCAGACTCTGACTTCTTTAATAAATTTACCAGTTGGGAATGGTTGATTTGTCCTGAGGCAACTCTCTGAGGTGCTCCTGGATCGTGATGTGTAACCTCTAGTTATTCTGGCGTTGTGGTGGGCAACACAGGTGGAATTCCTTTGCATATCATCTCATCTGCCTTCCCTTCACCTCCCTTCACCTTACCTAGGGCCAGGAGCTGGAGGAGAGCCCGGATTACCTCCATGACTCTTGGATGGATAAAGAAGGGGATTCTTACAAGAGCTCCCTCTATATACAATTTGTCTGGCTGGGCAGGAGGGTTCTATGGGCAGAGGACTGGATCTGAGAGTTTCTCCCCCAAGACAATGTGAAAAAAGGGCTTAAACTCAAGGGAGGAAGCAGAACCAACAACCATGCAGAAAAGACTAGATCTAAGAAGCCAAACTTTGGAGGTCACCAAACTGAGGAGGGCCAGAGGTCATCTGAGAGTGAGGATTTGGGGCTGAAAAAATGTAGTGAGGGATAGGAAAGCAAATACATGTGATTTGGGAACATTTTTGTGTGCTTGTGTATACACACAAGGATGGTTGAATAGCCCAGAATAGCTGCTTGTGTTTATTGACATCTGGGGCATAGTGAATGGCTGATCTGGCTGGCTCACCTAAAAGAATCGAAGGGAACATATGCTCAGAAAGCCTATTATGTTCCGAAATTCAACCTAAATGCAAGTTGCTCATGAGGCCTTGCTGATATACCCAATTGATCTGTGGATCAATCAACTGGTCTAGAGATCAATTGGTCTACAGGGTGTGGCTTATGATCAATTATAGTATTTATTTCAACTTCTCATGTATTATAGCCAGCAATTGTTTAGCCATTTTCTCAATTAGATTAAAGAGCTTTTGAGGGTAGGGACTATTTCTTAACTTTTTCCTTATAGCATATACCATAGGGCTTTATAGATAGAAAATACTCAATAAATATCTTTTGATTAATTACTGTTTTCAACCCTTTGGCTTATTTTTCTGTTGACATTTAGAAACATATTAGGAATGTTTTTAACAGTGCATTTTTTTCTAAATGACAGAATAAACACAGGAATCCATCATCAAGTAGGCAAAATAAATCTTATGTAGAAGAGTTAAACATATTTAAGTAAAAAGGGGAACAGGGAAACTAGAAAAGAATTTGGAGGCTGAAAATTTCTGTCTTAGACCAGCTCCAGGCAAATGAATGTCCTCTGAAAACTTCATCAGCTTTTTTCTATACAAAGTGCTTTCTGACCATTGCTCTACAGTGTTGGACACAGAGTTTGACTTATTAATCAAACATAATTGGGCCCCATTTCAAAAGGATGAACAAAGCCCATTTTGTTGTCCCATTCAAAAGCTGAGTTTAGTCTGGGTCATGCTGTTTTGTTAGCATCTGTTTCCAGGCCCTGAAGGGTTGGATACTGGAAAAGGACAACTGGAGGCCAGTTGGTCAATTTCCCACTCCCTTGAACCCTTGAAAGGGCCTCTCCCAAGGTCTGGAGCCTGTGTTCTCGGACTTTGAATGTAAAGCTTACATCTCTACATCTCACTCAGCAAGAACAGTCAAGCTGGCCTCTTATCAACTGGGTCATTTCCCACAGCCTAAGCTCATCTTCTGATGATCTGTCCACACACCCAGCTCACACTTGATTACCAGAGCTTCAGCTCTTTCTTCAAAAACTTTCAATGGATCCTCATTCTTATATGTTGCTTCTGAAAATATAAAAAAATGCTATGAAAAATAGACAGCCCACACAAATACAATGAAGAACGAAAGAGGGAGGAGACAAACAGCATTAGAAAAAGAGGACATTGTAGTATCAGCTATTTACTGAGGCACTGTGCTAAGAGTTGCACATACAGTATCTGTAACCCTCACTGCAGTCCTGGGACATAAGTAACATGACCTGTATTTACAAGAAACTAGTGTCAGAAGTCAAGTGTCGTGGTCCAAGTCACATGGATAATTAGAGGTAGAAGCTGGATAGGAATTCAGGTCTGATTCCATAAGTGAAATGTAAAAAGGAAATCGACTCCTTAAATAGGAAAATAATACCTAATTACATGCTACTTGACTAACAGCCTCAATGAATGAATGAATGAATGAATAATATTTTGTAATAAAAAATATAAAATACCCCAAAAGAAACCCTATTAAACTAGCAACAGGGAAAGAAATTTAAAAGCTTTTCAAAATACTCAAAAAAAGGCCCACAGACCTAATGAATTCCTTCAGATTCCTATGGAACAGCTAATTTCCAAGCTATGCTAACTGTATGGAAACACAAGCAAGCTTGGACTTCATCTCATTTATTTTATGTGACAAATTTGATCTTAATAAAGGTCACTCCTGGAATACAGACAAGAAGTCAATAAAGGAAAATCTGTGAACATTAGATGATGCGATGTACTTCAATATATATCAAAAGAGGAACTGATAAAACCTTCATTTTATTTTAAGTAAGAGAATTACTACCTGAACTTGATAAACATACCTATTTTAAATCACGAATCACTAAAGGGGTAACACTAAAAGCTTTTCTTTCAAAAATAGGCCAAAAACAAGAATGTCACTACCATTATAACTTAATATTGCTTTAGGCAAATTGCAAATGATATAAAAAACCACAACTACTAAAAAAAGAGAGAACAATATTTATAAAGATTTTACACTTGGAACTAAATCAACAAGTTTGGAAAGAAGGCAGATTTGGTCTACAAGTTAAAAAATCCGTAGTATTACAACAGAATATGTTACTAGGTACTATGTACATGGTATTATTATACACAAGCATTAAACAGCTAGAAATCATATATGTATAAAAATATAAAAAATAAGAGGCATGCAGTGACTTGAGAAGTTAAGTCTAATGATTAATTTTAAATAAAAATTATTTTTTCTCAGGATTTGAAAAAATAATTCTAACATTTATTAGGCAAACAGAATATTAAGAACATAACAGACTGACCAGGCAGTGGTGCAGTGGATAGATCGTTGGACTGGGATGTGAAGGACCCAGGTTTGAGACCCTGAGGTCGCCAGTTCGAGCACGAGCTCATCTGGTTTGAGCAAGGCTCACCAGCTTGAGCCCAAGGTCTCCAGCTCGAGCAAGGGGTCACTCGGTCTGCTGTAGCCCCCCCCCCTCCATCAAGATGCATATGAGAAATCAGTCAATGAACAACTAAGAAACCTCAATGAAGAATTGATGTTTCTCATCTCTCTCCCTTCCTGTCTGTCCCTATCTGTTCCTCTCTCTGTCTCTCATATATGATATCAATTTATATATGATTTATATCTAAACATGTACCAAATATTTTCAAATAAATCGGATTTTGTGGAACCCTCTTTGATTGGAGAAAATGGTGTGAGGCCAGAGCCACATCCCTCTCAGTCAAATCTCCATGGAAACCTGATTCTTAGTGGTGCCTGTGGAACACCTGAAGTCCCATGGAGGAGTCAGGAAGCCACGGGCAACAGGGAGATGTGCAAGGACTTTAAGTGAAGAAATGATTCAATCAAATTAGTAGGGCCAAACCATGCCAGTTTAAGACACTATTATTGTCAATGGCTCACGGTGTGTGATCTCTGTACACTATTTCTTTCAATATTGTAATCGTTATTCTTTGTTTTTATTCAGTGAGGGGAGGGGAGGCAGAGAGACTCTCTCATGAGCCCTAACCAGAATCCAACCGGCAAGCCCACTAGGTGGTGATGCTCTGCCCATCTGAGGCCTTTCTCTATTGCTCAGCAACTGAGCTCTTCCTATACCTGAAGTGGAGGCCATGGAGCCATCCTTAGCACCTAGAGAGCCAACTTGCTTCAATCAACCTAAGGCTACAGGAGGAGGAGGGGGAAGGAGGAAAAGTAGATGGTTGCTTCTCCTGTGTGCCCTGACTGGGAATTGAACCCAGGACATCCACACACTGGGCTGACACTCTACCACTGAGCCAACTGGCCAGGGCTATTCATTATTTTATTTTAAAGATTTTATTTATTTATTTTACAGGAAGGGGAGACAAGGAGTAGTTGCTGCACTCTGCTTTTTTAGTTGTTTGTTGTATGTGCCTTGACTGGGCAAGCCCAAGACTTCGAACCTGCTATCTCAGTGTTCCATCCAGGTCAGCGCTCTATCCAATGCTCCACCACAGGCCAGAGTAATCATTATTTTTACAAAAATAAAATTCCAAACAGAACTAGTTAAAAGAATTTATGCTCTTTGTTAACACATGGCTGCTTGGGTTGATTAAGGGACTGTGGCTCTTTGAATTCCTTCTGAATCAAGCTGTTTGTGAAAATGCCAAATTGCTATCTGGTGGTAAATTAAAGAACTACACATCCATCCACCAAATATTTATTGAGTGCCCACCGCATGCCAGGCCCCGGAGGAAGATGGAGGAGGGAAGAAATAAGACATGGACTCTATGTTCTATGAGTGTGCAGACTGGTGCAAGATATAACAATTCCTTGTATGTGAACACATGCTCAAATGCTATGGGATGATAGCTAATAGCTGCTAACACAAGAAGAGTAGGCAAAATTTGGACCACATCTCAAAAGAGAATACAGATATACTTGGTAGAGAAGGAAGAACATTCCAAGCAGAGGGAATTGAAGGAAGACGTGGCACCTAAGAGAATGCGGGTGTGCTGGGGCTGTCTGAGAGGCAGAGAGGATCAAGAACAGGCAGGACTTGTCTAGGTTTTATTCTGTAGGCAGGCCGTTTTCATTCTTTGTTCCTAAGTCACCAAACTCTTTGTTGGTAATCTTACTTGGAGGCCCAATTTGTAGAACAGATGAAAAGAGAATGTCTCTGAGTGGAGCAGGGGCCTGGGGCTGAGAGCCACACCCCTCCCCCTCAGACCCCACAGAAGCCCGAGCCTGAGGCCCCACAGAACAATTTGTTTTTGGTATTCATTGTTATTATATACTTTATTCAAACCAAACTATAATAATTCAAAAGAAAGACAGAGGTGGCAGCTGCCCAGAATCCTTGTGGGTTACAGAGGCAAACTGGCTGGAGATGAGTCCTTGGACCCATGCTTCAGTTGAGACAGACCAGTCAGTTGCATAAAAACAGACAACATAAGACATGAGGCATTTCACAACCTTTTGCTTTGTGTTTCCATTTTAAACATATGTATGTTACAACTTTACATTCTAAATTACTACTCCACATATTTTATGAGACCTCAATATACTACTGTATACATTTAAGGCGCCCCTAATGTCTTGTTTTCTCATTTTCCCTTTCTTCCTGTTCATATAACATAAAGAGCATTGTATTAATCTGATTTTTAAGGATCTTTTTGTATGTTATGTGTTAAGAGTTTGTATGGTATCTCACTGAAACATTCCATGCTGTAGACCAGAGTCTGTTTATGTCAGGGGGACAGGGCCATCGCATCCTTCACCCTTGCCACAAAGTATGTGGAGCAGTAGCTTAAAAGGAAAAGTTATAACCACCAAGAGGAATTCGGAAGTTTCAGTTGTGGGCAGTAGAAAACACACAAGGACTTTCAATAGGGAATGACTCGATCAGATTTGCAGGAGTCAAACCATGCAAAATTTAAAAGATGGCTATTATACCGAAGATAAGCCCTTGACAGTAATAGCAAAACGCCCTGGTTTCTGATTTCATTTTCTTTTGTACCTGAGCTGCTAAGCTTTATGGATTTTGGACTTCCCTGCTCCCACTGCCTGAATGATTATTTCACTTTTTGAAAAGTGGAGAGAAAAGTCTTCTACGTCAATGTCTCCCCTGATGCCAAGGAACCAACATTAATGTGTTGGTCCACAGTGCTCACTCAATTTTTTACTTGGCTGGGGTCATATATCCTGCAAGTATCTATTCATAGACTCCAGCCAACAAGAGACTTGAATGTAATCTCCCCCAGCCCTCTCTGAGGTATGAATCTCTTCCTTGAGCCAGTGGGCGCTACTCAATGTACCCAGGCATGTGTCGGCCAGGAGCATGCAGTCACTTAAGAGTTTACAAATTTGTTTTTCTAAAGGCTCAAATTCTTTATCTGCCACCTTCATTCTGTGATTGTGTGTGATTGGGCATCTGGTACAATGCTTGTTGGAATGGACGTCTTGATGTATGATAATCATCTCTTAAGGACATTTACATGGCGTGTTTCTCTTTCAGAGGCTAAAGTATGAAGTTGTCTCTCAGTAAAGCAGGTGCTGCTTCTTCTTGCCAAATCCTGCCTTGGGTATTTAAAGCAACCCACCTCACAACGAGACCCAGTAAGTGGCAGCAGCAATGTGTGCACGTGGGGCTGCTAGAGCCAAAGCAAATATCTTGTTGGAGAGGTGATTAGGTGATATTAAATGTCAAGATCTCAATGAATGACTCTCAGAGGTTTCATAAAAGAGAAACACGATCTTGTTTCCATTGCTGCTGTGTCAAACAAAAACATTTTTTGTCTGCTCCTTTGCCGAGAAAGCTAACTATTGGCTTTGAGCTTGCAATACATTCTAGGGATAAATTAGGGAGAGACCAACCTCCTAAATCAGGAGTTCTTGGGTCCTGGCAGGGTGGATGAGATTTTCTGGGCCTCAAGGGTGGCCGTTAGTTTATTTCTTGTCTTCTGGCATTTATCTTTTTGGCATGGTGAAGGGTAGATCGAGGTTGATTACGGACAGGCACTATTAGCACAGACACCACCAAGATGAACAGCACCTGAGCTTCCAGAGGAATCTGTAAAGAGCAGTGCCAACACCTCTGTTTGACTCTGCCCGGTATAATCAGTGATATACAGGAGCCCACAGAGAGATGGCCTTAAAACTTGGATCAAAGAAAAGATTACCCTCTGAGAGTTGAATGAGTCAAATAATCGATCTTAGCCACCTCCAGAAATTGTGGTAGAAGTGCGGCTGTGTCCCTAAGTGTTGAACAGGAAGAACAGGATCTGGCACGATTGAAAGTGAAAGAAACTGAAGGTTACTTGGTGAATTTAGCTCAAAGAATGCACAGGTTAGCTGAGGGGCAGGGAAGCAGAATGCACTTGGAAGACAGTCTGGGGAAAGACTTTGGTCATGTGTGACCCAGCTTGGGCAAGCAAGCCCAGGATGTGGAAATCTTCACCACTGAAAGGTGTTCTCCTCACTCCTGCCCACCTTTCTTCTTTATGTGCATTCAACAAACATTCATTGAGCATTACTAGGGCCATACACTGTCCTAGGCATGGAGGGTGGGTTTGCAGTGAATAAGACAGAAAGGTCCCTCTGTTCATGGAAGCTTCAGGATGCTAAAAAATAAAGGTGTTTGATCACTTCAGAAAGCAATAAGCACTATAAAGAAAATATTATAGGGAGAGAAGAGCTTTCTGCAGAAAGGATGGGAGGCAAATAGCTTTCCAAGTCTCACCCTGGTCTAGGCGACAGAGCCTTGGGGAGTTCCTCCTTCCCTTCGCTGGGATCTCTGCTGATCACAGGGACTGCTGGACCAGTCCAAATCTGAGTAAAGGATGCTCCAGAGTGCAGATGAAAGTGCTCTCTTCACTGACCACAGACTTACCTCACTGTAAATGGACAGTCAGCATCTGGTGTAAGAATGAAGCCTTGCTCAGGTTGGGGAGCCTGACTTGGGCTGCCTGACACACAGCATTAAGTCAATGCCACTTATGATTATTCTTGTTGTTGATGTTGGGAGACCTCCTTCAACACACAGATGACTGTCTCCTCAGTGACTGACATTTATAAAAAGGACGATGTCTTGGACTCATGCTTGGTTCCTACAGTGTGCAATTAAAACTTTCAATTTAGAATATTAATCCATATTAGAATCTAATCTTGCAAGCAAATCATATTAAAGGGAAATTTCCTCCATTTAAACTAAGATATCTTTTCAAATATATCAAAACAATGGAGAATTTATCCATTTTGTAGGTGAATGAAGAATCTTATAGCTTAATTATAAAAAAGAGCTAAACATATTAGGAAAAAATGGTTTCTCCATCATCTTATTATCTCTCTAAGTGCATTTTTTTGTTTCTCCTTTATTAGAGTCTGCTGCTTAATAGTTACCCGCTAATTAAACCATGACTTAGGATTAGTATTAGATTTTTATCCTTATAATAATAATCATTTATTGGCAGATGTGTATTTACTCAATTGTATGTATTTTCCTATTTAAGTTTCAAATGAATGCTATGGAGTTGGTAGTTTTATTATCCCTGTTTTATAGATAAGGAAATTGAGGCTCAGAGACTGGCGGTAACTTGGCAAAGTCACACAGATGGTAAGTGGGCAAGAGGGATTCAAACACAGGTCTGTTTCACTTTGGAGCCCAAGATCTCAGCAGTCGTCCTGTAAAGGACCCTTTGGGGATCTCGGAGCATTGCAGGGTTCTATGAATCCTTTGTATAACTTTAAAACAATCACCAACAGTGAGAATAAAGAAATCAGCTAAGGGATCTTTTACATTAACACTTAAAATGCATGAAGTTAGCAATAAAGCCTTATAGAAGAAGTTCTTTAAATGGATGTTAAAAATGTTTTCTATGGCTTTGATGGAAAGGAAATGATAATAGCTCCAATTTTCCACCTTTTCTTTCTTCTTCTTTTCCTTCCTAAATAAGAAAAATTAGCAAATTCCTAGGAGGCAAAGCACTATGCAAGACATTGTAGTCTCAAAAATTAATACTTCAAAGTCCCTGTGCACAAGACAAGCCATAAACTTGAGTGCTCTCTTAATTACAAATAAGCATAGAGCCATACATAAGCTCAGGGGAGGAACATATAATTAAGAAACTGGGTGGGGTGGGGTGTGAGGAACATGGAAGGCTTCCCCAACCAGGGAAGAAGCAGTGGACAAAGAAGAGATGGATTCAAGGAATATTTTATGATTTAGAGCTATTGTCCCTTGGTGGTCAGCTGTTGTGAGGGTAAAAGAGAGGAGTGATTTGGGGTGACTGTCTGGTGTCTGAATTCAACAGCTGGCGGAAGAGGATTTTTGTAGAGGGCAGGTAACTATGATGACACTGGAGAAATGGACATATTCTATACCCTTAAAAGGTATACTGAAAGCTAACACCTGTATATATCCTTCAACTATCTAGGGGCCCACATATTTTCAGGTCATTGTGAACTGTTCATTTATTTTGGACCCCACATAACCAGCATTGGACTGCTACTCAGGGTCTCAGTAAATTCGTACCAAAGGGACTCTCTGCGTTTCCCCCCAAAGTAGATTATGTTAGGAGATTTTATACTAGAAAAGTTATTACTGATATCAGTGAGGTACTTGATTAAATAGGAAGGCAGGTACAGAGTTCACTGAAGTCCTAAGACCAATTATAGTTAAATTGCTGGTTGCCTTTTGGAAATGTCTTTATTGCCTTGCTTGACATAGTTTTAAAAATACAAACAACACAGAAGCATCTTTTCGCCTCTAAGTTTCAGTTTTTGAAAGAAGTAAAAATGCAAGTGTAGCAAATCAACGGCTAAATAAATAATTTCATTCCAAAACAGCTGTTGTGTATACAAAGGTAGACCAAGTAGCTATAATAAAGACATATTTTTAGATGCAGACTTGAGACCAGTCCCTCAGGTCCAAGGAACCCCACATCCACCCTGAGACTCTGAGTCATGGCCCATGGGCCTGAGAGGGATGCTGTATAATGGGGCCACAGCAGAGACACCCACACATAGGATACAGTCTTTATTCACAGCAGTGTGTATGAAACCGGATCAAATGAGACTGAAGTTTAAATCCAGCAGACATGTACAGGGCAGCTATTATGCCAGGTTCTGGTCTATTAGCTTTCATATATATCACCTTTTAGAATTCCATACAACAAACAAATCTGTTAACATGTATTAAGCTTATAAGGGGTTGGTAGTAAAACAGGATGGAGTAAATACGCCAGGTGAGCGCTCACCTTCCGTGCCAGCTAGAGAACTGAGTGTCGTCATTAGGGAAAGAGGACTGGAAGTCCGGCCACCTGGACTTGCGCTTCTCTACCTTCGAACTAGCTTAGTGGTTTCTGAACTTGAGTGGCATAAGAGCTCAAGGTCGTACACTTAAAAATTCCATGTCCTGTACCTAACAGGCAACTTCAGGGACTTTAAGGACAATGGTGACAGTGTGTAATTTTCACATGATGGAACGATTTTAGAGCCCAACCTTTACCCAAGATAGGACACTGCTATCATCAGTCTAGTCATCTGCACGTTTGCAGTGGGACTTAATTCAACAATTGCGTAAACTCTATTTTTAAGAAGAATTAGAAGGCGAGGCGGCTTATAATGCTAAACTGCTGGTAACAGTGGACATTTAAACATCAAAACAAAATAAAACGCAACTGGAAGGAACAGAGAAATGAACAGGGCCAGAGGATAAGAAAGTTCTACCTTTAGAGCTCTCTTTTCCCAGGCTTCCAAGGTCCTATACTTAATTTGCATTCATAATTTTGTATTCTATTTTTTTAAAGGACCCCCTCCCAAACTGAATAAGCTTTAAGCCCCTTGGATTCTGGATTTGCCCCTGTAGCAATCACTACTCTTGAGCCCTGAACTTTGTCCTGTGATTTCTGGCACCGAGAGGAAACCGGAACCTATGACCACTCAGTATGTGCAGCGAAACGTCAGTAGGCAAATCAGAATGTCCAAACTACCAAACTGTGTAGCTGTCAACTTAATTTTAGAGCCTGAGATGACAGCTTCAGAAAATGAGGGATCGGTGTTAGGATATAGTACCATGTCACTGCCTTATAAGTTAATTTCTAATTTACTTACAGTTCACCAGCAATTCAGTAAACACACATTTATCAAGCTCCTACTTTGTAACCAGCCCTGAGCTAGATTCTCAGGGGCATACGAAAGGATGAAGTGCAGATCCTTTTTTTTTATTTTCTACTCATCAGTTCTGAGAGGACGCAAATCAGCGTGTATGGAAAACGGTGCAGCACTAAGCGGAGGAAACCCCGAACGCGTCTGGCATCAATTACAGACCCGCTCTATTCTGAAATGAAGAAACAGGGCTGACCACTGGCTGGACATCAAGAAACAGGAGTACTTGATCTCCTCCGCTCCCTTTCTTCCTTCTTCCCACAGATACTTACTAAGCACCTGGTCTTATTTTAAATAGTAGGTTTATTGAGATATATTTCACATACCATACAACTTACCTATTTAGAATATGCAATTCAGTGGTTGTTAGTGTATATTTTTAATGTTTATTTTATTTATTTTTAGACAGAGGGAGAGAGAGAGAGAGAGAGAGAGAGAGAGAGAGAAACATTGATCTGTTCCTGTATGTGCCCGACCAGGGGTCAAACTAGCAACCTCTGTGCTTCAGGACAGTGCTCTAACCACTCGAGCATCCGGCTAGGGCAACAGTTGTTAGTGTATTCACAGTGCTGTGGAACCATTACTACATCAATTTAGGATATTTTCATTGCCTCCTCCCCAAACCCCCACACTCACTAGCAGTCACTCCCCCTAGGCAACCACTAATCTACTTTCTGTTCCTATAGGTCTGTCTGTGAGGGACTTTTCTGAGGACTTGTTATGTGTCAGGTTGAAGGCCAGGAAGGGGTTTTGGGGGAGTTATAGATACCAGTTTCTCAGCCCACCCCACCAGCTGTGCTATTAGCTTGGAGGACCCCTCACCTAATCTCTCCCAGGCTTCAGTTTTTTTCTCCTAAAAATGAAAGGAATGGATTTCAGGTTCCCTTCTATTTTAAACACTCTCCTTTAAAATTTGTTCCTTGTATTGAGACAGAGGAGAGATCAAAGGGACCAGAGGAAAAGAGAACAGAGGGAAAGGGGATGATAGGATGGGATAAACCTGAAGGGAAGGGGGGAGGGAGCTGTGGGGAGGGGAAAAGGGAGATATTGAGGAGAATACAGGGGAGGGGGATGCATTTGGGGCAACACTAGAATCTATGTAAACACAATAAATTAAAATCAATAAAAAAATTGGGGGCTTACTAACTCCCCCCCTTAAAAAAATAAAAAATACAACTTGTTCCTTGTGACTAGGTAGGAAATGGGAACTTTAAAATGCTCACGTTAGGAACCCAGATTGCACGACCTTCCTGCAGACCCATTGGATAAGATGCACTGAGATGATTAAAGATGCATTCACCCCTAGAACCAGATATTCCACTCTTAGGATTGTCCTTAGGCATTCATCAGGGTGGCCGCAAAGATACATGGGCAAGGATGATCATGACAGTGTTGATGGGGCTATTAAAAATTGTAAAATAGCTCTGACAAGAGAGGCTGTGACCTCTACATGCCACACAGGGAGCCCCGTTAGGAATCCGTGTTCTCTAGGTAACATGCTAACATCGTCCACAGGCACACTGGCCTTTCTCCAGCCTCTGCAGGCTACTGACTTGGACTGACTTTACTAGCCACTAAACCCTACAAGTTATACTTATGCTCAATGCAGTTCTCTGCTCCAGTAATTGCGCTATGGTTCTGGGGCCCAAGTGGGGAGTCAGACCTTGATGCTCCCCCATAAAGCATTCTGATCATAGGAACTGGTTTGACCTGAACTATAAAGAAACCCATTATATCACAGGGATTTTGATTGTGGGATTTTGCTCTATTATTTTTAATGATTCTAGCTTTTGTCCTTTGACTCCAGGCTTTTTGCACTCGTCTTTGCCTTCACCATTAATATCCCGCGCTCTTTCGACTCATAAATAACTTTCATCTTGTTAGAGAGCTTGAAAGCCTGACACTTTTATCACATGCTATCTTCAGACTTATTTGTGATCAAATAGAAATGACTTCATTAAGGGCTCTGCAAAATCAATTGATCAGAGACAGCCATTTTTTTTTAAGCTTTGGCATCTAATAAAAGTGTAATTTAGAACTCGAAAATAACTTTTTATATTTTCATAATTTTAAGAGGGCAGAGTACTCACTGTTGAAAAAGGCATAGTGACATATGGCAGGACAACTAAATCAAATGATAATATCTACAGCAAGCACCATTAATTTCCATCCCTGACGACATTTCAGTAACTCAGCAACCTTGGCTGACAAGAACCATCATGTAAACATTTCACGAAGGCTGTCCTCTCTTGTTTTCAAGGTTTCAAACATATTGTCCTATGTCTGTCATTCATTAAAGGTCGAATAACTATTTAGGTATACCTTTCAATTTAGGCTTTCCTTCTAAAATTAAAAATACGTTAGTAAAAGAAAGAAAGA
Source organism: Rhynchonycteris naso (assembly GCA_037038555.1). Classification (NCBI taxonomy): domain Eukaryota; kingdom Metazoa; phylum Chordata; class Mammalia; order Chiroptera; family Emballonuridae; genus Rhynchonycteris; species Rhynchonycteris naso. The sequence goes on along the minus strand of CM072995.1, from coordinate 331,181,602 downwards.
AAATATTTCCCAATCTGGAATTATCATTCAAGCTGGTGTTTTACCCTAAATAATTTTTAGAAGAATCCCTTTGAGTTTGATAACAACTAATTTATTCTGTAGCTAATTTAATTACTTTGTAATTAGCTTACCAGAGCGGCAAAGAAGACACACATCTTTGAGATTGATGCTTTGTAATGAACGAGGTGAGTGAGTGAACACACGCAGTTGTTGTGTCAGCCATGGCAGACCCTGTTTCCGCGGAGCGGGTCTGACTTCTCCCCCCACACCTTCCCACTGCTTCCTAGAATTCTTTCAATTGATGTTCTGCTGTGGGTGTTGCACTGTTGAAATCTACCCTTAAGCTGATCCCGTGGCTGTCATTTGCCATTCCAGTTAGAGTCACTAATGAAGTTTAATTTGCATTTATTGCTTAAGAAGCTGAAGGATACTTAGGACTGTCATTACTCAATTACGTTCTCAGAGGTATATGTTTTGCTATAGCTTTTGCCGGATACCCTTGAGATCAAATCACAGCTACCAATGGGAAGGTTTCACAGGCACATTCTGCCTCACCAGTGAGGAGTGGCTGGGAAGACAAAAACTTGGGGGAGGTGAAGTTCATCCTTAACCAAGAGGGCTGGAACTGCTGACCTGAGCTGGGACTGGAGAAGGGGCTCTGGGGTGGCGAGAGTGCAAGCTTGTCTTCTGTAGGCAGTCTCATGGGCCTGAGGCCGTTTCTGAGAAAGATGCTCTTTGGGGCCAGCTGTGCAGCAACTCAGCTGCAGTAGAGACTCAACAGGGTCTTTTTCTAAACTGCTGCCTTACAGAAGCACTACTGAGAGTTTTACGGCCAGCCAAGAGCTACACTGGTCAGCAGGAAGCCCTGAGAGTCAATAATGGTCATTGCTGTCCAAAAACTTTGTGTCAATCCTCTGCAAGGGTCCTCTGCTGGGCCAAGCCCACAGTTGGGGTCACCCTGCTGAGGGCCTCCTTAGATAGCAAAGGGGAGAGTATATATAGACTGATGGCATATTTTAGTGTCTCCACACCAGGAAAAGAAAATAACAATTTTCCATGAGGACATAGATATGGTTGGAAACCCAGGTGGGGTCCAAGTTAAAGACAGAACTATAATTTATAGATTCCCACGTGAGAGCTCTGCCTGATAAGCAATGGTGAAATCCTGCCCACATGTTCCCTCCTATTCACCTACTTCCCATACAGACGCTGACCAGTCTTTGGCTTCCTAGTACTTAACTTTTCTAGGGTTTGCGGTAACACGTGACTTATTCTTATGAAAAAAGTCTGCACTCAGAGAGCTGAGTAGTGGTCTTAGCTGATTAGACCCCCTAGCCAGAATTCCCCAGTGCTCCTAGACAATGCCTGTGCATTGGGGACAGTGTCCCAGCTCATTTAGTCTGAGGACAACCAGCTGGGGGAATGCAGAGCTATGGCAGCCTGAATTGGGAAAAAGACCCTTCTCCCCAAGAATCTCATATTGCAACTTTTTGAAGGCAAGACACATCAAATGTGCATTCACTTACAGTAAACATTAAGGTCTCTTTAAGTGAAATGAATTACCACCTCCTTTATCTTTGGGACAAGCAGGTCTTACTATCCTCAAATACCCTTGAGCAGAATGATAAATATGTATGTGTGTATGTATTTTTTATTACCACACTGCACATGTTCATGAGCCATCACAAATCAAGTTTAGAGTGCAATGTCTTTAAGATTGGGGTGTTGTGCCCATGGGGGTAAGGCTAGGGGCCTGGACTGCTGAAGGAGGCTTTATCTTTGCAGAACCATTTGATCATCTCCTAGGTCTTCTTGCCAACCCTTCTTGTTCCAATCTGGGAATCTCAGGTTCACCCTGTTCTGACCTTGCTCTTGACCTCACCAGTTGCTGACACTGTTTGTCCTCTTGCTTGTGTCATGGAGCCACTGAAACACTTTTCCAGTGTCTGACCCCAACTGTATCCAATTTTTGGCTTCACTATTTTGCGGAGCTAACACGTCAGAGATTTACTCTGGTAGAACACAAGTTTCATTATGATGCTGTCATTTATCCATCTTTTTGTAAAGTAGCTGCATGCATTCTGCTCCAGTTTCTTCAAATGCACACAGAGAGTGGGTGGAAAACACCATTTGGATGCCCTCACTCTACTTTGAGATTTCTTCTCAACTCATTCAGTTGAATACTCTTCACTCACTAGCATCTCTGGTTTGATTCTTTACCTCAACTATAAATTTTCACTTGACCCTTGGTTTGGATTATTGGATTTGGTTTTGATATCGGGTCTCCTTCAGGGCACAGCTTCCAGTCCTACCTGTTCTTTAAACACTGCATCTTCTGATTAGAGACACCTCACTCCAAAGCCCTGTCTTTGTCCATGGGACACATGAATTGGCTGGGTCTGTGTTTTGCCTGACTCTGCTCAGGTGTGTGTTTAAACTGAAGGAAGGGGTGCAGTGCAGGAGAGCATTTAGACAACAGGCTTACAAAAGGCCTTCATTTGTCGCCCTTCCTGCTCATGTCTACTCTGTGTTCCCATAGGATGCTGGTCCGTTGTAAGGCACAGAGCAGCCTTATGAAACCTTTCTTTCTGCTTCTTTTCCTATATTTAGGGGCAGGAAAACATACCCCTACTTTTGTGTACAATGAGATCCTTAAAATGTTGCAAAAGACGTATTTATGAACCATTCATTACGTTCAAAGGAGGAACTGGGACCTAACAGTGAATAACAGAGAAGCTGCCCCCTCAGGGACCCAGGTAAGAGAAGGTTCCATTTTCAGTAAACTAAAAATGTATATATATATATATTTTTTTCCGACCTTCTAATGAGACTTTGTCTTTGACCCACAATTTGCTACCAACATTTTCAACACATGTTCTTTAATTTTGTTTTCCTTCGGAACATGATTGACTGGCTTAAGTCCAATGACTATCCAAGGCTAATGTTCTGTTTTTAATACACCTCATAATTTCTTCTATTTCCTCAAATACATGATGAGCTTATAACACCTACATTTCTTATTACTTTTGTTCTTTTGGTTTAACACTCTTTTTACTAAGCTTATAAGGACAAAAACGATGATAAAACTCGCAAGTAGTTATAGAAACACTGCTGTACAAACAGTGCATTTGGTGTTCACAGGGCAGTAGAGAGGCCAGTTTTTAATGTATGAAAGTGAAGGTATTTGGAAATTGAGTATACAACAAAAATACAGGACTGCTTGGATCTTGAACGCCTCTTCACAATTACGACTTTCGTAATCGGCATAATTTTTGCAAAAAGTGGATCTCCAGCTGTTTCAAGTCACAGATGTATTCTTTTTGGGGTTGTTCTAAAAATATGTACAGGCTGTTTTCTTAAGTTTTAAATCAACATTCACTGGATAGATTTTTGCTTTGATTTGAAATCTTTTGGCTCAGGATGGTCTAGAAGAGTGAACTGAATGCTCATTCACCCTGGAGGACAACCTCTGGAGCCAGAGAGTCACGCAGCCCTTACTGGTTCTTCTCTCCCCTTTATTATTTCACAATGTGTGCCCTGTCCTGAAAGTTCATGGAGAACAAAATGTGCCCTTCTGTCTTAAGTGTGTGGGGAAGGAAGAAAGAATGATTCAATGTTAAAGGAGTTCTGCATCACGGGAGGTCAGAGTGGAAGGTCTGTGGGAAACCAGAAGGCTCAGGCACAAGGTTATATATTAAGGAAGACATTTAAACTGTCAATACAGTGTTTATAACCTCAATCTATGTGCTTTTGCCAGGCAGAGGCTGATCCTTATTCGGGTAAGTTCTGTTGCTTCAGGGGCCATTTGGTGCAGGAGTTGGGTTCCCGTCCCAAGGTGATTGTGAGCTATCAAGGCAGATGGGAGATGAACAAAATCATCTATAGAAGAGGGCTAAGACTCAGCAGTCTGGGAGTGCGTGCAGGAGGACAGATTTATGAGAGGTGGCCTGGAATAGTGGAATGAACAAAACCTATGGAGCCAGTGGACCTGCAATCAAATCCCAGCTATGCCACTTGGAAAAATAAGTTACCTATCTGCCCTGAGCTTCAGGTGTCTTTCAACTGTAAAATGGAAATAGTAATAGCACCTGCTTCATAGCAGGGTTATAGAATTAAACACAATGATGCATGTCAAGTATCTAGCAAGGCTGGCTGCCTAGCCAGCATTCATATATCCGAGTTCATGGTGACAACAGTAATAAAGCACATGAAGGTATGATTAGTAAATAAGTGCTAATGGCCAATAAACATACAAAAATGTGAGATGTACAAGCTTTTGACAAATCAGGGGAATATGAATTAAAACAGTAATAGCTTTGTTTATAAGACTGGCAAAAATAAAAAAGAGAGGACTCCACAATGCTGGTGAGGGGTAGGAAAATGGGCACTGTAGCATAGGGCTGGCTGGAGTGTGAGTAGGTGGAAAATATTTGGTAAGCAATTGGGTAATATCTATTTTAGTTGAAGAAGACAGATTCTCTTTGAGTCACTAATACCACTTCTGGGCATCTATTATATATAGATAATAACACAAATTTGTAAGCATATATATATTCATAGGGTGTTCACTACACAATTATTTATAAGAGCAATTGCACAAAAATGAAAAACAGCCTAAATATCCACCAATAAGGGGCATGTCTAAATAAATTATGGACCTTCCACATAATAAAATATTAATTAGCCATTAAAAATAATTAGGTAAGCCTGACCAGGCGGTGACGCAGTGGATAGAGCGTTGGACTGAGATGCGGAGGACCCAGGTTCGAGACCCCGAGTTTGCCAGCTTGAGTGTGGGTCCATCTGGCTTGAGCAAAAGCTCGCCAGCTTGGACCCAAGGTTGCTGGCTTGCTCGGTCTGCTGAAGACCCGTGGTCAAGGCATATGTGAGAAAGCAATCAATGAACAACTAAGGTGTCGCAATGAAAAACTGATGATTGATGCTTCTCATCTCTCTTCGTTCCCGTCTGTCTGTCCCTGTCTATCCCTCTCTCTGTCCCTGTAAAAAAAAAAAAATAATTAGGTAAAATCCATACTATATGAAGGAAAACAATCAAGTTGTAGAGACTACTAAGTATAGCATCGTTCCATTTCTTCAAGGAATGTCTGGGTAAACAGATACATGGACAGCTTTATGTAAGTTTAAGAAGTTTGGAGGGACATATACCAGGACAGGGCCCTGGACAGTTTGTTCTGTGCTCTGCTGAGGAGGTTCACAGAGGGTTTACCATGTGGTGAGTCTGGGTCACTCAGGGTCCAGCTGTTTGAGCTATCCAGAAAAACCCAGTTGTGAATTTGTCCTTAAAGTTAAAAGCATTGAAGCCCAATGCTACCTAGTATTAGCCAAAGCTGTGAAATTGCAAAATGCACATAATTATGCAAGCTCAAGAGGAAGGAAATGTTCTTCCTCTTAGGTGTTACCAAAAGAAATTCCAGCTTACAAGATAAAGGTAGGCCAAGTGACTTTACTGGATTTTTTTTTTTTTTTACAGGGACAGAGAGTCAGAGAGAGGGATAGATAGGGACAGACAGGAATGTAGAGAGGTGAGAAGCATCAATCATTAGTTTTTTGTTGCCGTTGCAACACCATAGTTGTTCATTGATTGCTTTCTCACACGTGCCTTGACCGCGGGCCTTCAGCAGACCGAGCAACCCCTCGCTGGAGCCAGCAACCTTGGGTTCAAGCTGGCAAGCTTTTTGCTCAAGCCAGATGGGCCCGCGCTCAAGCTGGCGAGCTCGGGGTCTCGAACCTGGGTCTTCCACATCCCAGTCTGACGCTCTATCCACTGCGCCACCACCTGGTCAGGATGGATTTTTTTTAAACCAGCTAAATGTCTGTCTAAGTTCATGGATGCCAGCTTTGAAATGATGTGGTTTAGTAAAATCTTAGTCTTCACTTGAAGGATTCTGCAAAACCCTCAAGGCTCTAAGACTCAGAGTCTAAGTGCAAATGGGCTTCTAAATAACATTTAACACTCAAGTCAATCTTTTATCTCCTTTGTGTTTAATTGGATGAACAAAATTTGGACACTTAAGAAAATACTTTCTTTTAGAAGTGCATAACAAATGGCATTGGAAACAGCAGGGAAAAAAGCTGGAAGTGGGAAGACAGCAGGGAGGTGAGTTGGGTTAGGGCCGAGGAAGATGCATTGGCAAGACAACCTTGGAGACTTCAAGAGAGCTGAGCCTCTGTGTTTGCGGTGGGGCAAACCTTAGAGGGGCGAGAAGCTAAGGCTGTGCAGTGGGTTCTGTCATGAAGACCCGTGAACTGTGCCGAGATGACAGACAATGGGAGGAAAGAGAATCTACTTTCTGGTCTGTGGGCCATGCAGAGAACCCCTGCAGAGCAGAGGGGTGGTTAATGAATGGAAGAAAAGACAATGTTTGATCCTTGATGGACTTAACCCATTTTAAAACATTGCTCTGAGCTCTGCATTCAACAATGACTTAAAGCATTTTTAGAACATCAACAGACTGCACAAGGACCTCTCAATCATCTGCTCCTGGACGTTCAGTTTGCTTCTAATTTTTCACTCTCAGCCATCTGTGCAGTGAACCTCTTGGTGCATTATGCTCTTCCTGTATCGAGGACAATTTCCGAAGAATAGATTCCAAGAAGTAGAACAACTGGGTCAAAGGATATGAAATGAACATTTTTATGTGTCTTAATATACAGTGGAAAGCCAAATTGCTTTCCAAAGGGTTGATTGAACCCAATCACTTTTATGTCAAACAAGATTTTATGGGTGATTATGCAGGCTTTTAATGAGATGTTTGCTTAAGAAATGATTGTACAAAATCTGACATTTATTTTGTGTTAATCATAGCCTTTCCATCCATTGTCTTATTTCATCCTCACAACAACCCTGTGGGACAGACATTAATATCCCCATTTGACAGATTACTTTCTCAAGGTCACATGAATACAATCCAAGGAGCAACAATATACCTGAGGTGCATTTGAACCCCAAACAGATATGAAGCTATAAGTTTATTCTTTTCAGATAACACAACATTGTTGGTGAAAAAGTTTATTTCACAAGACATACATTTTATTTCACAGTGAAATGAGTTGATTCTTTATTATCATATTCTGTCTATTGCTACCACCATTACCTTAATTCAGGTTCTATCACCTTGCCTTGAATCACAAAATAGGCAGCAAATTGTTGCCTTTCTCTGCAACCTCTCTACAATCTAGGGTAGAATAGGCAGTGCTGGTGCATCTTCTGAAAACATGGGTATACCTCATGATTATAATCATCATGAAACCTTCATTGGCTCCTATTGTCAACAGGATCAAATATAAGTGTGGGTGCTGAAAGTCTTCTAGGACCCTAAACTAACTGTTCTACCAACAATCCCTATCTGTATTATGTCATTGGTACCCAGGGATTTGTAGATGACAGCATGAGGCAGGGTATGGGTTTCTAAGGATTGACTGAAGTAAGCCATCCTATCTAAGGGTGACCAAAGAGAAAAGAACCAATAGGGTGGATTTAGGTAATAAAAGGCTGTATTGTCTGCCTAGTGGTTGGGAATCAGTGTATGGGGTGAGACGGCTTGGAGTTCAAATCCTAATACTGTCATTTGTGGGTGATATGACTTTGGGCCTTAATATCTCAAGCATCAGTTTCTCACCAGCAAAATGGGGGTAAAAGCAGCACCATCTCACAGGGTTGTTTATTTTTTTTTAAGTGAGATAAGGGGAGACAGTGAGACAGACTTCTTTATGCACTCTGACCAGGATCTACCTGGCAACCCCCACCTTTGTGCCGATGCTTGAATTAACTGAGCTATCCTAGGCTCCTGAGGCTGATGTACTTGGACCAACACAACCATCCTCAGTGCCTGAGGTGATGTTTGAACCAACCAAGCCATTGGCTGTGGGAGGGAAAGAGAGAGAGAAAGGGAAGAGTGAGGGGAAGAGAAACAGATGGTCACTTCTCCCATGTGCCCTGACTGGGTATCGAACATGGGATGTCCATATGCCGGGCTGACACTCTATCCATTGAGCCAACTGGCCAGGGACCTCACAGTGTTATTTTGAGAATTAAAGGAGGTAGGATATTTAAAGTGTTAAGCACACAAAAGCCTAGGTAAGCATTAGCTCCAATTCTATAGGCTTGAGTCAGAATTCAATGGTAAACTTCAAAGGTCAAACATTAGAGTCAAGTTATTAGGATGTAATCAGGGGTGTAAATGGAACTGTAGACAAGTTAGGAGTCTAGCTGAGCCAGGATGGCAAAGGACAAGCAGGGGGCAAGAAGGAGAGTGTGTTGGATAAAAGACATGGTGAGGCTTGGAGATTATTTTTCATTTGGTTAGGACATATGGCACCAGGGTGTTTAAATTTGCGAAAGGTATAGAGTCAGGGCAAACATCATTCACAATTTCTCATTACATCCATGCTTTACTCTGCTCACTGTCTTCCCACCCCAATCTTCCCCAGAACACCCCATTGCCTATCTGTCCACCAATCTCTATATGACTTACCTTTCCTGGAATGCCTCCCTCCATTGGTTCTACCAGAGCCAGAACAAATCTCTATGAGTCCCTACAACCTCTCCGGAGCCTCATTCTACCCCTCCTCCACCAGCTACAGCTGGGCCTTCACTCGGTCATACTCTTCTGGCAATTATTCTTTTTACAATTCACTTGGCAATTAATCACAGACTGTCTTGTGATGCATTTACTGTTGTTGGCTTAAGCAGATAAAAATATCTTCTATGCCTGTTTAACTTGTCACATGTGTCTGGCTTGCTTTTCTGAAGGGGAGTCCAAAAGGGCAAGCCAGGAATCATTAATAGGGAATAGCTCCTTCAAGAAGAAATAATAACAACCAGGCCTATAAGCTTTTCAAACTCATTTTGCATGTCTTATTTCAGTTGTTCCTCATAGAACCCAAGGAGGTGCACATTATTATTAGGATCTACTCTTTGACTTAATCTTTATCTACTACAAGAGCAAATGCAAAATCTGACATTGAAAGGCCTCCTAGTCATGTCAGAACAGTTGGGCTGACATAAAAATTAAGAACTTTGCAATGGGAACATCAGCTCTGATATATGGAAATGACCAATTTGAGGAAAAAGTGTGTTGATTAGCCTGGATTGAAATGTAGGTCAGCAGAAATGACAGAGCCACCACAAAGACAGAGGTGGGCTGGGGCTTGCCCAATGCCCTGTTTTGAAGAAATTGATGTTTAATCGAACTTCACTCTGCAGTGATGCCTGTATGCTATTTATGGTGGCTCTGTATACATCTCTTTGGTAAACTGTATATAATTCATTCTGCCCTATAGGTTCAGGTTTCACTGACAGTTTTGCTAGTGTTACCCTCTCTGTTGTGTGGAATCTTTTCCGTTGTTGATAAGGAGTGTCAAACCTCTCGCCTCGGTCAGTATCCTGATGTCTGAGATGGGCAGGCCACAAAACACACCTCCTTACCCATGAATCTGTACAGAGCATTGCTCCTGTTTACAAGGCCCACCACTGAAACACACACAGGCTTCCACAGACATTGTTCTAGGAAGGCAGTTCCCACGAGCTTGACTGCCATGACACCATCTCCAGTGAGAACACCATTCAAGAAAGAACAAATGGAATTGAGGAAAGCCAAAGCTCTAAGTGCTATGGAGAGCTGAATTAAAAGCAGTGGAATGTTAGATCCAAACCCAGAGCTGAATTCGGAACCAAGCCCCTCGTCTGTTCCCAGCATTTTCTCAGGAAAAACGGTTACCAGATTCAGTAGATGAGTGATGAGATGAGCCAAGTCTGGCTGAGAAAGGCTCTTTTAGAGAAGAGGGTGGGAGGCACAGGATTTGAACAACATTCAGGGCTTATAGTAAAGGAAGGGAAAACAATTCATATAGATCTTGGATGGTAACAGATGGGGTATACAGATGGGGCATATACCATGGGCAAAACTGTCAACTATACTGGAGCCAAAAAACAAGGACCAATGGCTATAATATTAAAGAGAAAATGATTGCTTTGCTGATGGTAGACTCTGTGATATGGAGAAAATATGATGCTATATTTGCTTGACTAGAATAATTCAGCAAAAGCCATTGTGCTTTACATCGGCATTATTCTGGTCTCTAAGTGGAAATACTTCAGGGCTATGTGCGTTGCAGGAGAAATTTGTGTGAATCTTCAAGGATTCCCTTCCTCACCCATAAGAGCTTAGCGTGAATGAGGGTGGAGCGCAGTGGGCTGATGAGGGGTCTGGGCTCACTCTGTGTCCTGCTGACTTGAGTGGAGCTCTTGTCTTCCAAAGGCTCTGAGTGCTGGAGGACACTACCCTTTCAAAGGCAGGAGACAAAGTTACAGCTACATGATGCATTGACCAGAGCTTGCAGGGACCCCAGAAGCTGGTAGAGCAAACAGTCTATTGTTTTCTTATCTTGCCTGACTGGCTCTCAGGAATTCCTGTCTGGAGAATGGTCTTGGGGTGAGGGAAGTGCCAGCAGCACAGGGCTGGGAGTGGGGTGTTGAGATAACCCCAGTAGTTTTGGGGGAAAGCCAGGGAACACAAAGGAATGGGTTCGTGCCATGACAGTCTTACACACTTGTACTCTCAAGGTGACACTCACTTTCTCTACCACGCTGGTGACGTCCCTCACCTTTCCCATGGGGGGAAGACACATTCCTTTTGCTTAGCTCTCAACCCCCTTAACTCTTTGATGCTTCAAAGGTAACTGCAAATAACGATTATTGTAACAGTTATGAGTCATTAATCCATGAATTAATAAATTAATCTCTTTCCTCATTCTGCAAAGAATCTGAGGCAGGAGTTATTAATAGCATTTATCATGGCAGCCAAGAGAAAACGATGATGGCAGGGCAAGAAGCTTGGACAAATGGTAATTGCAGTCATGATTGTAATAGCTGTAAGTTAGTAGGTCGATGCCAAGTACAATGACTATTTGGAGAAAGAATTTATGTTAACAGATCAATGAGGAAAGAGCCATAGAAGAGCTAATCTATCAGTGAGCAGGGGTAACATATGTGGAAGTTTGCCCAGGACTAAGACTGGCTGAAATGATTGTGAAATGAAATTAGTATTTTGTTGAGTGCTTCAGTTCAGGGCAATGTGCTGTTTGCTCTACATACTACTATCTGATTTAATGTAAAGATCAACCTGCACATCTCCCTGTTTACAGACGAGGAAACTGAGGTACCTCAAGAGTTGCAAATCCAACAAATCGCCTTTGGAACCGTGAACAACTCCTTTTTATGGTTCTGTCTTCTTTTTCTTTTGGATTTAATTTACCTAAGTCCCAAGTATGTGGTTTAATTGGTGCTTTCTCCAGTTTCTTGTGGCATTGAATATATGTTTCAACCCCACAGAAAGAAGACAGATTCTATCCAAGACCCCATGTAGCAACATCAGGGTATTATATCTATATAACATTTTATCTTCTGCAAGGACCATTTACATTTATTACTGTATTTGATCCACAAAATGAATTGTGTGTGTGGGGGTGAGTATTATAATCATTCCCATTTTATAGATCATAAGTGAACATTTATTAGGCACCTACCATCTCCTAAGTTCTAGCAGTGGAATGTTAGTTAGATCCAAACCCAGAGCAGAATTCAGAACCAAGCTCCTGGTCTGTTTCCAGCATTTTCTCAGGAAAAATGGTTACCAGATTCAGTAGATGAGTGATGAGATCAGCCAAGTCTGTTTGAGAAAGGATATGGTGGATATTATGCTGACTGTCTGAAACAGCCCTGTGAGCTGTAGCTTATCTCTACTTACAAATGAAGAAACTTAGCTCAGAGAGGGTAAGCGAAGTATCAAAGTCACACAGATGGCAAGTTGTGGAGTTGGGATTTAAACTTTCAGCCTCCTTTATCTAGAATTTAGGAGATGGTAATATTCCTTCCTTCCTCCTGCCTTTCTTTTTATTCTAATGTTAGAGGGTTGAGCCAGAACAACACTCAGTATGATACTAAGAAGAAAAATTTACTGGTTTTTTTTTAAAAAAAATTGATTTGAGAGAGAGAGAGAGAGAGAGAGAGAGAGAGAGAGAGAGAGAAAGAGAGAGATTCATTGTTCCACTAATGCATTCATCTGTTGATTCTTGTGTGTGCCCTGACTGGGGGGATTGAACTTGCAACCTTGGCTTAATGCTCTAACCAAGTGAGCTGCCTGGCCAGAGCCTACTGGCTCTAATTAGATCTTACAGACTTTTTAACAGTGGTGTCATATTAACCAGATACTCTGTCTGCTAGCAATACGTAATGGTTTAAGTGATATTTTGTGCAGTTAAAGGTCTATACCTCTAATTGCTCAGAAAATTGTGCTCCACCAACATTACTAAGCAGAAGAGGGAGGAAAATAGCTCTTCTTCGGTTCTTTCTTCAAGGAACACTGAGACGATCTAATTAGCATGCCTGGTGTCTCCAAAATTGAATTCAACCTAAGAGTTTGCTATTAAAGGCTCCCACATTAGACAGGAAAGTAATTTGAAATGACTTAGCTATCTGCACAAACACCTTAATGTTACTCTAATGGGCTCAGAAAAAGGATGGCATCAAATATAGTTAAAAGGAATTTAAGTTTAATTGCTGCCTAATAAGATTATTAGTATATTTTCTTAACCATAAAGCCATTTCACAGTCATGGATAAGATTTTACAATTTGATAAATGATCCAGCAGAGCTTGTTGCCACAGGTCCTTGTTTATTCTGTTATATTCTTTCCTTGCAGAAACATTCACTGGGATGCTGACTAACTGCTGGTCTTTCCACCTCTGGACCCATTTGGGAACTTGGTCCTTACCAAGGGAGCCAAAGGACATAAAGTTTTGCTGCTTACTTGGGATGTGAAATGACACATTCATGATGGAGACTGAAGTCCCTTCAAATTTTTAGGGAACAATATCCCTGTTAAGAGCCCTGGAGTGTGTCAACCAAACAAGGTCACTGTTAGTCCATATGACGCCTTTGGGAAAACTAGAGAAAGGAGCTACTATTGACGTCAGATTAGAAAACGGCATCCCTTTAAGGACACCCAGCTTGACAAGCAGGAAGGAAATTATTTCCCATTTGCTCAGCTATACACTCTTGTCACTGAATGAGGACCCTGTCACTGAAGACACTTGATTGGAAGTGGGGTGACTATCTGCTTGAAATGTGATAAAGTGGTTTCTAGCACTGGATGAAAAGTTGAACTAAGTGATGGGTGTTTGGAGATTTTATCTAATGGCTAATAGATAACAGCGTTGGTCTTCTGCAAAGATGAAGTGGTCAGGGTTAGAATTTAGCCTCTAATTCTGAAGCCCTTGCTCATTGAGTCTTGGGAGACTGTTTTGTACAGCTCCCTATGGATGATTTTGGCTTGAAAATGAGTAAGCCTCTACCATACATACTTATTTAAATGTAATTTGAAACAATTAGTGAACTTGGAAGGTGAACTAATAACTGTCAGAAACAATCCTGCATGGAAATAAGGAGTCTAAGGGACAGACACCAAGGGGGATAGAAGAGAGATTAAGGCTGTGAAAGATCCCTCTCCATCTGTGAGACTTACGAGCAGAAATATGAGAGTTAGCAGAACACAGGTGTTTCTAGACCTTTCCAGACACTTCCAGCAACTTACAAACCACCGTTTTTTAGCTTTTACAGCACATGGATGGAACCACTGCATTTCCCAGAAAACTCCTTGACAGTTCTAATTATTTCCTGTTCAACATAGTATTGTCCTTCTATTCAAAAGTAAGTAATTAAAAAATGCATAAATCTAAGTTTGATTTCATTAAAAACAAGCTTTCTGAGTTATTATTATAAAGAAACCTACAACTGAGAAGAAAAATCCTTTGTTAGAAGTGTCATTTTAGCAAATTCAGTGGGGAAGAGAGCTAACACACACTGAACATGTCCTGTGCCAAGGGCGTTTTGTGATCCTTCTCACTGTGGAAATCAGAAAAGAGAGGTCATGTAGCTTGTGCACGGAAGAGCGAGGTTTTGATCCTAGGCCCATGTGACCTCAAGGCCCTTGGACCTTTGTGTACTCCGCATTTACTTCCAAGAACAATCACTCATGTTCCAATCTGCTCTCATTTTCTTCATGCTGTCAAAACCCTTGAGGTCTTATTCCTACTAGGCTCTTGACTCAACTGGCCATAAAACTTTTTCAGGGAGAAAGTGATCATTTACTGGCTGGGAGGGTGATCAGGGGAAATGAATAGGACCTGCTAGTTAACTGACTTCCTGCCTTCAGGCAGTGCGATCTGCATTGTCAGAAGGGCTCTCAGCATTTTGATGCTGAGCTCCAAAAAGGCTAAACTACTACAGAAGTGAAAATGACACATATTTCATCTCTTTGTAGTGGGAAATTCATCTGGTATAGTTGATTTCCCCATGTGCTAGTGTAGTGGCCTTTATATTCGATTGTGTAGGGACTCTAGTAGAGAATTTTCTTAGATATGAAATCAACCTTTGGACAGAAGTATTTCTTCTGGAGTCTGTATCTATAGGAGAGGTTATGACCCTGGTAATTTCCTGCTGAGAGCTATCTGGGGGACAGCATGGGGCCATGTTTAGTCTGACAACTGGTACCTCATCTCAGGCATAAAACTAAGGAAGAGGACAAACTGAAAGGAATTTTATTTCACCATGAAAGCTCATTGTCTGGCTCATAGCTAAAGAAAATGTATTTTTTTATTTATTTATTCAGTGAGTCAATATATTAATTGAGCCTTGCTGGGTACCAGATGCTGGGGGAGACAATCAAGAAATCAAAGAAAATCAAGACTTGTCCTTGCTGCTTTTGAGGGTTCACACAGTTGTGCGGGTGGAGAGGCAAATATGTCCAGCTCATCTGTTCATTGAGCAGTGAGCAATTACAATTACAGAGAGAGGAAACAGATTCTATCCTCAGGACCTCTCAGTCTATGAGGGCATGCAGAACACAGATGTCAGGTCGAGGCAAAGCCAGGATGCTATGGGAATGCAGTGGAGGAGTGCAGTGCAGAGACACAGGTGCAGTGGGAAGAACTTTAAGTGGAGGTGATGCGTTCAGATCTGAAGGAGTTACCAGATGAAATGAGTAACGGAGTGAACATTGGAAGTAGAAAGAACTGCTGGGCAAAGAGAGAAAGGGGCTGGGAAAGAGCGTGAACTATGTGTGGAAGAAAATCTAGGAGCTCAGTATCGCTGAAACAGAGGATGTGTGTTTGTGTATCGGTTAGGGAGAGTGTGGTGAAGATGAAGGAGAGGGGAAGGAGGGGCTGGGTTACACTGATTCATGTAAGTGTATCTTGGAATCTTTGTGGAGCCACTGAGAGATTTTAAGCTGGGGATGTAGGATAACCACTCATCCTGGTTTGCCCAGGACAGTCCTGATTTTAAAACTCAAAACCCCACATCTGAGGAACCCATTCAGTCCTGGACAAACTAGGATGGTTGATTTACCTACAGGGGAGGGATAGGAAAGATCACTGTGGAAGCCTCATGGAGAAGCAATGGAGGGAGTAAGATGGAAGGTAGGCATATCTGTAAAGAGACTATTACATTAATTCAGGGGAGGGATGAAAAAAACCATGTATTAAATAAGGCAGTTAGCAGTGAGGAGCAAGGGGAGTGAATAGATGAATAGATCTAAAACAGGAGTTAGAGACAACTAAACTTGGTCATGTTTTTACCTGGGTAGGGCAAAGAAAAGAACAAAGAATAATTTGAACCCATTTTCTGACTTGTTCATCAATTAGCATCATAAAGAAGATTTTAAAAAATGCTACTGTTGCAGGTGCTTAAAAGGAAAGTAAATTGTTCTTATAATGCCCCTTCTATGACCAGTCATCATCCTGAGTGCTTTATCTAAAGTATCTCATTTAATATGCATAACAAATATGACCTAGGAGAATGTCAACTCTCCTTCTGTGTACAGATGATGACCTTGGGCTCAGAGAGCCAAAGTAACTTGCCCAAGGTCATTATAACACTGGGATTACCAGTCAGATGTGTCTCATCTAAATTCTTCTGCTCTTTCGATCACCTCCCCCTACAACACCCTTAATACAGACAGGGCAAAGGAAGCAGCAGTTGAGCTGGGCTTTGCTAAACAATACTATTTACCCAAATAAAAAAGGAGAAGGAAGGGAATAGCATGTGTCAGCAGCCAAAGGCACAGATAAGTATGGAGTGTTCTCGAAAACTCCAAGAATGTCTTTGGCTCTGTCTCTGTGGGACAATATAAATACATCTGCATGTCAGAGTTAATTATTCTCGACCTTTTTATGCAGAACATCTGCAATGATGGCACAATATCATCTCATATCTTGACCTGCTCAATGCATTTTAATTGCCCAAGTAAAATAAACAAAAAACAAGCTGAATGATGCTTTCTTTTGGGTTCCAATCTGCTCGCAAATCCCAAACACTTGCCAGTATTTCCCAATATGGAGCTGACTGAATTGTGGCGCAATAGACTGCGGAAAAGGAGATCATACAAGCAGAGACCACCACACCCAGGATTTTATTTTCCTTCCAGGAGGTCTTTTGTTTCAGGACAATGAGCTGGGGTCAAAGTGTTGTACTCTTGTAGATGTATAAAATGGAAGTGGCTCCCCTCTTCCTCAGTGATTCAGCAGTGAAATTAATCATCATTGGGACATTCTAGCAGGCTGCCACGATCTCTACAGTAAATGCATCTCAAGGTGTCTGCTGCAGCAGCTACAATTAAAATCTATTGGGTAGGGGGTAACATGAACCAGACACTGCCACAGTAGCAGAGGTACTGGATAAAAGAGGGAAGTGTAATTACCAGACAACTTGAAAGGAGGGTGCATCCCATGGATTGACCCTTCAGTACTCTTTTATAGGAATTATACAATGGTGAAAAAATGACTTTATCAACTCTAGACGTGATTTATTGTATTTATTACCTAGTTCTTGTGCATAATGGCACAGTCTTGGAAATAACTATTCTTATATTCTTGAAGGGTATTTAACCATTGGATTAATGTAATAATAATAACAACAATAAAATAATAAAGCAGGCTGGTTTTATTTCTTTTCCCACCACTGGGGTGGAGGTAGGGATTGGTTCTGATTTCTAAACCCTCATTTAATTAAAGAATTATGTGTAGAATGTAGAGTATGAGAATAAATGACTCTTCCTCAGTCACTTGAGACCAACGCATGTAGGTTTTAAGACAGTGTAGTAAAGAAAAAGAAAGTCAGATAATCTTTGATGTAAACATACTTCACATGACAATGTCTTTGCAAGAGAACAAGATACAATCCTCTCAGTCTCTGAAATACCTTTGGAATGTTTACCTATGTCAGTTAGAAATAACTTTCACTGCATGAAATTTAGGATGCTGGAACCCTGTACTTTGCCAGGTTTGGTCGGGGGCAGGGAGAATTTGGAGGACTAGAGAAAGGCATTGACTCCTGAGGGAGAGAAAAGTGGGCTGAGTTTATAGGTACTGACCAGAGCAAGAAAATTAAAATGGCAATGTAGGGAGCTGGCTCCAGCCTGAAAAGTAGGAAGGACTCATCATCAACTTCCAAGTACCATGACAAGTGATACAGTTAAGTGTGTTGGTAAAAACATGAGTTCTGGATTTTGGTAATCTGGTCTTGAATTCTGCATCTACTATTACTATCTACAAGCCTTTGGGCAAATCATTTCACTTCTCTGAGCCTCAGTTTCCTCATGTATAAAAAAAGGATAATATCAGTACTACTTAATAGGGTTCTAAAAATTCTGTGAGATGATTCATGTTAAGTGTTTATCAGTCTGGCACTAGGTAGCACACAAAATTCGCTGTTATTATTAGTAACCTCGGTAGTATTACATATTGGTGAAGGAGCTTGTTTTCAGTCATTCTGAAATCATGCCAGTGAACGAATATGAAGGATAACAGGGATGGTGGCAAGAAAGGTGACTTCAAATAGACAAGATTCAACACAAGCCTGAGAAAAATATACTGGACTCATCAGTAGTATTATAGAAGCTTTTTTTGACTATCTGCCACTTAACACCCTTGCAGGACTAACGAGTGCTTGCCATGCCTCTCTAGCATATGCTGATAGAGCCCACACCATGCTGATTGGGTCATTCTTTGCTAGAGCAACATGTTAATGCTGTTACAGTAGAGTTGTATGTTTACTAGGAATTATGTATGTCACCAAATTTCCTTATGTCAGCTATTCTTATACTGTCTTTAGGTGATTTATTATTTTTTAAATTAATCAGTAATGAGTGAGGAAATGAAGGTGACTGCCTTGAAAGCATTCAATAAAGTCAACTTGCTAAACATACTGTATATGGATGAGAACAAGATAACTGTCAAGGATTGGGCAAAGTCGTAAAATTGGGTTTTCTGTACTCAGACTGCTTTGCAAGTATCTTTAAGTACTAGACCCCATTTCAAGAAACCTAAATTAGAAATCAGGGATAATGAATTTTGGGAGTGTTTTATATTTGATGTAGTCAGTCATGTATTACTTTTTCTTTTGAGAGAGAGAGAGAGAGAGGGAGAGGAAGGGAGAGAGATGAGAACTGCATCAACTAGTAGTTGTAGCACTTTTAGTTGTTCATTTATTGCTTCTCATACATGCCTTGACCAGGGGGCTCCAGCTGAGCTAGAGACCCCTTGCTCTAGCCAGTGACCTTGGGCTTCAAGCCAGAGAACTGTGGGCTCAAGCCAGGAACCATCAGATCACATTGATGATTCCACGCACAAGCTGGTGAACTGACACTCAAGTTGATGACCTCAGGGTTTCAACCCTGGGTCCTCAGTGTCCCAGGTTGATGCTCTGTCTACTACATTACCACCACTCAGGCTTATGTGTTACTGTTTATAATTCCCTGCTTTAACAATTCTGGTTGAGATTGCAGTACTTACTACTGCTTCCAGTTGAGTTGGATTGGAGCTCATCTACCACTTTAGACACTTCTACTATTGGTTGTTGCTTAATATCTAACCAATATAGTTTATTTTATATATTCAGCAAATCCTTTATTACTTTTATTTAATTCTTTTTCAAAGACATCAAGAAATTTTTAAATAATTTCTGATTCATATCTAATATCGCAAGCACTGTAAAATATGGCACAATTTCACGATCCCTTGGAATCAGAGTTATACTACTGTTGATTATTTATTTTTAATTAATTAATTTTAATATTTATTTTAAATCTATAAAGGTTTAAAAGATTTTTAAGGGTTTGAATATTTGGAAAAATCAAAACCCAATTTTATTAACATTTATCATGACACCTTGAGCAAATCTGTCATTCACATGCATGGGGCATCAATAAGTCAGAGAGCAAAGTTCCAAGACAAGTTGAGTTCAAACTCAGGGGCAAGTGGTTATTTTGTAATAGGGGTATGTGAGCGAGAAGCTGGGCACAGAAAAAGAGTGCTCTGATTAGCAGGAAAAAGACTCCAATGCAGAGGAAAGCCTGCCAAGTGAAAGTACCAGAGCATTATAGCCCCTTCTCCATTGCAGAATTTTGCCAAGGCACTCACATTGAAGAAAGTCACATCTGGTATAATACTGTAATTTTCAATATAAATTAGAAATGATAACAAACAGCAAATATAAACAATATACACAACAAATATAACTCAAGGGCGAACTTTGAACAATTATAGATAGAAAGGCAGAGTTCTCCACGTGATTAGTACTGATACCAGAAAGTGGGATTAGATTTCAAACAAAGGATCAGAATGATATCAGAGCAGAGGTGGACTAAGGCTGGTTGAGGCCTCTGGTGCAGAAGAAAATATTGGGCCCCTTACATTAGAAAAAAGTGTAAAGTTGGGGTTTTGTAGAGCCCTTCAGAAATTGGGGCCCAGGGCGTGCACCCTGTGTGCCTGCTATTAAAACTGCCTCTATATCAGAGACATAGTTGCATGTTGCAGAAACAGAACACAAATGCTTAAAGAAGAAATTCTAGTTTCATCTCCAACAATGATGAACTAGCCTGTGTCAGAACAATAACCTTCCAAGAACAGCTTAAAAAGATGGATAAAACAAAACAAAACTAAACATTTTGGTTCAAAGCACTGGAGAGCTCTCAATGCAGCTGAGACTCGAAGACCAAGATGCTGAAGGGAAGTGAAATGCATAGAAGTGAGTCAGATATTCTGAGCTGCTTTTTCTCTGTAAGCAGTGGCTTTTCCATCAGCCATAGAAGGATAGAAGCTGAGTATAGCTTTTGGCAGCCTCACATGACTGGGGAGAGAAAATGACTTGAGCCAAGATCATGAAGAGAAAGGAAGGACACAGAAGTGAGTCTGACATTTGGCATTGCTTTGCATTCTGAAGCAGTTGCTGACTTGTAAGAGTCACAGGATAAAAAAAAAAAAAAAGAGTCACAGGATAGAGTTCACAAATTTGAGTAAAAATTAGTAGCTAAGAGGCCAAATAGAGTTTTCAGCAGCCTCATAGTTTAAGAAGATTAAAATTGGAAATGAGAAGCCCTAAAGAGGAGAGACACTGTTAGACTCCCTAGTCATTCAGCTGGGACCCCAGAACAGCTACACCTTTGGAGTAAGGGTGAGGGTGAAACATAAATAACTCAGCTCCCACAAAGACTGACGTTCAGCTTCCAAACAGCCGGACCCATGATTTAATTAAAGTGACCTTCCCTATTCTAACTGCCTGCTAGAAGTAGATGTTCTGTGAACAAAGACAATGCCATCCAGAGCTTTTACAACTTCTCATATGGAATGTCTGGGACTCAATAAAAAAGTTATCAGATATACCAGGATACTGGACCAAGAAAAGAAGATATTAGAAACAAACCCACAGATAGTCCAAATATTATAGGTATCAAGCTTGGATTTAAACAAAAACTGTGATGAATAAGTTCAAGAAAACAGAATGAAAATGGAGAATTTTAGCAACAAATCAAAATTTGTAGAAAAGAATAAAATGGAATTTCGAGACCTGATAAATCTGATCACTGGAATTAAGAACTAACATGTTTAACAGTAATTAAGATCAGCAGAAGAGAGAATTAGGAATATCCAGACTACAGTATGGAGGGGAAAAAGATAAAGAATATGGAAATGAAAGTATAAGAAACATGAGAAGTAATGGCAAAATGTAACATATGTGCAACTGGAGTCCCGGAAGGGGAGAAGAGAGAAAACTGAAGTAGAACCAATCTTTGAAGAAATAATAGCCAGAATTTTTCAAAACTGACAAAAGATATCAAACCATGGATTCAAGAGGTGCTACAACCTTCCCTCCCTCAAAGAATAAATAAGGGAAATAAAACCACATTGAAGCATGTAGTAAAACTGCTAACAATCAAAGACAAAGACAAAAATCTTAAGAACAGGTCTAGAGAGAGACACGTTATCTTCAAAAGAGCAACTGTCAGACTGACATGTGACTTCCCAAGGAAATGAGGAAAGTCAAAGAGCAATGATTATGTCTTTAAAATACTGAAAGAAAATAATTATCAACTTCTTTCTTTCTTTTTATTTTCTTTATTTTTTTTTATTTTAGTGAGAGGAGGGGAGGCAGAGACAGACTCCCTCATGTGCCCCAACCAGGATCCACCCAACAAACCACTAGGGGGCGATGCTCTGCCCATCTGGGGCCATTGTTCCCTTGCTCAGCAATGGAGTCATTTTTTTAGCGCCTGAGGCAGGGACCTTGGAACCATCCTCAGCACCGAAGGCCAATTCGCTAGAATCAATTGAACCATGGCTGCAGGAGTGCAGGAGGGAGCAGAGAGAAAGGGGGGATAGGAAGGGGGGTGGAGAAGCAGATGGTTGCTTCTCCTGTGTGCCGTGATCGGGAACCAAACCCGGGACATCCATGTGCTGGGCCAATGCTTTACCATTGAGCCAATGGGCCAGGGCCACCAGCTTATTTTTTAAATTCTTCACAAATGAAGGCAAAATAAAGACCTTTGCAAAGGATCAGAGAACCTTTGCCTGCAAACTGTCATGAGGAGCAATGCAAAAGGAATTCTTCAGGTAGAAGAAAATGGTCCCTGAAGGAAAATGGGAAATGTGTAAGGAAGGAAGAGCAACAGGCAGGGAAAATGCATGGCTAAAGCTAAAGGAATATTGACTGTACAAAACAATACTAATAATGCCTGACCAGCTAAATATAGTAAAAGTATCTTAGATGATAGTACAGTAGACTGCAGTAAGTCAGAATGGATGTTGTAAAAGAATGCAGGTGTTAGAAAAATGTAAAACTAATAGGCTAATGGAGGTTGGAATGATAAAATAAAGTCCTAACCCAGGCCAAACACCTCCGCTGCCACAAACACTGCTGTTGTCTTGGCTCTACTTTGGATAGCTTTGGAGTTAACCTCTGACCCACTTCTTTGTGGTACATTTGGATATTATATGTATTTGGTATATACCTTTGCTCAAATTTGGGGTCACTTATCTTACTGTAGATAATTTGAAAGGGTGAGTTTCAAATAATAACCAAATTCATTTCAGAAAGAGAACCCTTTGGACACTGGTACAGAAAAAGACCTCGTTTGGAAAGATCCAACCATGCTTGCAGCTATGACGCCAGACCACCAAGCCAGAGGACCAAACCTATATTTGCATTGATTCTTGAATACATTTCGCAGGTAGTTCATTAAATTTTAAAGAATAAATTAATTTTTCTCTGGATAATACATATATATCTGTCATTGCTTATTGCTTGAATGCATATAGCTATAAATCCTATGACATACTTATTACTGACAAGCAAATAGTTTCCCTTTCTTATTTCCCATCTCCCCAGTAACAATCTGATATGTTTCTATTTATTCAAAGGCTATTTTGGAAAAGATTCCTGTTCCCCCACTTCTACCCTAGAGAGCTGCTCTCAGGAACTATAGCTACCAATGAACAGGCTGCCCATAATGAGATAGATCAATGCCCTTTGGAATAGTGTTGGCTTGCCAGTTAATAGACTTTTGATTTTCTTTTCCCATTGATTAATGAAGCAGTTATTTTGCTTCCAAATAAGAAGATAAATTAAGAAGTACTGTAACTGGAGCCTACAGGGAAACAGGTTGTAGTTTGGAGAGCCAGTGGTAGGTATGGAACAAGGAAGGTAGATTGGCTGACTTTGCTAAAGCAGTCCTTCTGTCACGGAAGTGCGGGCTAAAGTGTTCAACTTAGTTCAACACAGTTCAACACATACTTATCAATGTATGATGAGTCATATGCAAAGGCCCATCGGGGGAGCAGAAGGGGTGGGTCCAAGGCACAGCTTGGCTCAGAATGACTCTTATATTGTGTCCTTTCTTTGAGAGGCAGATGCAGACATTAAAATACAGGGATAGAAATAAGACAAATTGGGATACAAGATGCTCTGGAAGATCTGAGAAGGTGGAAACAACATGCATTAGAAAGTACCAGGAAAGGCGTCATGACAGGGTGGGGTATGGGAAGCTGGTGGGATTCTCAAAGATACAGTTGGGGGAAGGAAAGTTCTAGGGATGGTGAGGCAACATGAGGAAATGTAGGAGCCAGCAAAAAGAAAAGAACTCAAATTCCAGGGCTACTGAGATTATTAGCTGTGTGACCTTGGGCTAGTTGCCTAACTTTTCTGGACTTTGGTTTTCTCACTGGGTAAATGAAATCAGTAATAGTCATCTTTACTATAGGATTGTTGTTAAGATTCATTGAGATCTGTGAGTCTGTCAGGGATCTATCATAGTGCCTAGCACAGGGAAGACAGTAATGGAAGCTATGAAAATGAGAGCAAAACTTTGAATCATTTGCCTTCCTTGTCTGAAACAAAGGCAGTATACTGCTTTTGGGGTTTTATCCAAACTCTGAGTACTTGAGCTCCTTCAAGGTCAGACCTGTGTCTTATGTACCTTTCTATGCCTCTGGCTTATCTCAGGGCATGGCCCATAATAGGTACATGGGAAATGTTCATGGAAAGAATGAATGAATACATCCTGCGCTGTATATCTGCCCTACTATATCTGTTAGTGCTCTCTGTTATAGTGTCATGAAGATATTCCCCACCTCCATGCTGCCTGGCATGCCCTTCCTGATTGTCTGCCTGCAAACTCTCTTCATTATTTAAAATTCAGCTCATGGCTTTGTGAGGTCCTTCATTCAAGACAGAATTTGACGGAACTGATACTTTCTCGTTAGTACTCCTGTGTAACCTTATACATAACTCTACCATGACACCCAGCTCATCAGCTTGAAATTACTTGCTTTTCCATCTCCATCTTAGTCCTCAAAGCCAGGCTTTATAAGCTTTATTGTCTACGTGGTGTCAAGGGGACATACTATAACATGGAGGCAGAAGTTGAGAAGGCAGCAGACTCTCTCTCTGTGAGACGGGGCTCCTGTTTCTGTTTGTTTATATATTCCTATCCTAAAGAAAAATTGCTATGTTTACACATTCACAGAACAATTGGAAGTGTGACTTACGGCTCTATAATTTCTGTAGCTAATTTCATATACTATGAAGTTTCAAAGGCAATTCAATTTTTTTTTCTTCTCTGAGACAAGAATTTTAAGTCGTTGCATGTGAGTAAAGAGTACATGATACCCCAGGGGGATGACAGTGTGTGCTTCCCATACTGGGTCTTACTCATCTCTGTACTTTTAAGATTTTGCATGGGGTCTCTTCAGTGTTCACACACAATACATACCGATAATTACCCACTAATGGAACAAATGCCCTGGTTTCTCTTCACTTCCCTACACAGAAATTCTCAGTGGTTGCCCTATTCCTACTGGTCTATGTGTAACTTTGCAGCCTGGTATTCAAGTTCATTCATGAGATAACCCCAACCTC
The DNA here is from genome assembly GCA_037038555.1 of Rhynchonycteris naso. Taxonomy (NCBI): domain Eukaryota; kingdom Metazoa; phylum Chordata; class Mammalia; order Chiroptera; family Emballonuridae; genus Rhynchonycteris; species Rhynchonycteris naso. Next base: position 331,156,833 of record CM072995.1, on the reverse strand, counting down.
CCTTTACAGGCCCATCCCCTATCCCTTTATACCCTGCCTCACTGATAGCAAGCTGGACTACTGGGTGGATGGTTCTTGGCTTCATGGAGGGCGTCTTCTATGGGCTGGGAGAAATCGTTTGTGTGGGGCATGTCAGGTTTACCTTGAGGAGAGTCTCAGATGAGACAGTGAAAGAACAGCACAAATAGGAGGGTATTCTATAGACACTCTGATGAGAGGTGAGAAGTAAACAACCCACTCTCAGAACAGACCTGAAGACCAGATGTAGTGGTGGCAAAACATATAACTCTTGATACAGCTGTCTCGTTCAGCCAAAGGGTATGTACTGCCTGCAACCCTAACATGATCAGTTCAGGAGTTTGTCCTTACAGAAGGAAGGTGACAACAGAAACTGCCATCCTTGTCTTGATAGTCCAGCAGAGCAAGACAGGAAAGGAGATAATATTTTTTTGAGTATCAAAAATTTGAGTTTGATATGCTGTTCATGAAACCTCAACTTCCTGAGACAGGGGAAAGTTTTGTCTATGCTTGCAGTCAGCCCTGTACTTGACTTTCCTAGTCCAAGTTGCACTGCATTGCAATCACCGATATATCTATATCAATTTTACCAAGAGATCAAGATCCCTTAAGGACAAGTGATTTCCTAAATACAGTATTTGACACATGAATGAGTGAATGAATGAATGAAGTCTATACTAGGTGCACACACCTTTTTTTATTACCGCTAGATGGCAAAAATTCACCAGAAAGTCCAGCTCTAAATCATCAGAAACAATCCAGTGAAAACTACTTAAGTTTTTCAGTAAACTGGATGGGTCCCCACAGGGTGAAAATTTCAGGACTGTCTATCCCTGAAAAGCAAGCACCAGAATGGAAGTCAGGAGTTGAGGTTGCAGATTTGTGCTGCCATTAGCATTTGGGAAAGTCACACATATATTTTCTGGAACCCAGTTTTCTCATCTAAAACAAAAACAAACAAACAAACAAACAAAAAAACAGTGAACTGTGGTAACTTTAGATAAACATTTATTAACATCTATGGTATCCCAGACCCTGAATGAGGTAGTGGGGTTAAAGATATGACTTAGAAATGGTATTGCCCTCCAAAACAATGCTTCTCAACTCTGTAGTGAAAGACCAGTCTATTGTCATTTTAAAAATACCTAATCTGTTGCAGACTGTATTTTGGTAGAATACAATTAAAATGTAACAGTAAAAAAAAAGCAAAAGCAAAAAGCAAAAGCACACAAAATTCAAGTTCTCATATTTTTATTAGTAGATTCATGGACATTGTTAAATTGCCATTTCTAAGTGCTTATTCTTACCTTCTGGGCTTGGCGCATTGTGGACTGGTGGCGAATGGCGTGTGGACAGGCACCAGCCCACAGACCACACTGTGTGTAATGATGATTTAGGAGCTCACACTTGTGAGGGCCGCAAACACCAGAGCCCCACAAATGTGAGACCATCCACAGGCAAGGTTCTCTCTTCTGCAGAGTATTAAACACCTAAAGATGTAGAAATGCTGCTTGGAAGTTTCGAAGGTGACAGGCGGTGGTTGTGATCCTTCCTAGAGCCTTTCTGGAGAAAGTTCTGGGAAGTCCTTTCTGATTCTTTAAATATAATAGGCCCTCGTAGGCCGAGTGGCTGCCAACATACCAGAATGCTCTTTGGAAACCTTTCAGCGCTCCCTATGCTATCTGGGCTTCTGGGGTCTTCCTGGTTGTGGCCTAACCCCTCAGATCGAAGGGTAGGTACCAACTTTACTTTGCTTTCCTCCTTGGCCATAGTTCATACTCACTCTATGAGCAAATGGCTTTGGGTCGTCTGGATTATAAATCTCTGCCTCTGAGCAGCCCAGTCCCTGAAACCATGTCCTAATTGGGGACTTCAGGACACCCTGGCACTGTGTTGGCCTGACTCCATGAGCAGAGTCTGCACAAGCTATGTCAGTCACCAGGATGAGAACAATCCACTAAGAACATGCAATGTGTTTCCTTATGTGGTGTCTTTTAAAGATTCCCAATCTTAGCTGTTTAGCTTATTTGTTTTTATTTCAACTATGAAATAATCAGTTTTTGGAATAGATACTGCAAAAACATGGAACAACATTTAAAAAGCACCAAAGACAGTACAATGAAAAGATCCCCTCCTATTCCTATCCCACAATCTCTCAGTCCCCAGTCCAGAGGCAAGCGCCATTCACATGCATATACACCCTTCAAGTGATGTACACACATGTCTTCAAAAAGATAACACAAATGGAACACACTATAAATCCTCTCCTGCACTTTCTTTTTTAACTAAATGATTTGTCTTGGCAATATTTAATCTCAAATTCTCATTTCTTATTTAACTGTTTTCTCTATTAATGGATATTTAAGTTTTCCCTCTCTCTTGGTTACAGTGTTCAATAAACAGCACAGGCTTATGTGTATCTGCACATATAAATTCCTGGATAGGAACTACTGAGTCCGAGAAGTGTGCTCCCCACATCGTTTCACCAACCTGCACTGCCACAGTTGGCTTACTAAAGTGTCCGCTTTTCTACATATCCATCAAATGTAGGAGTCAATTTGCATTTCTGTAATAGTAAATAAAGTTGAGCATCTTTTAACATATCTAAAACTATCCATGTATTTATTTTTAAACATTTTATTTATTCATTCAGAGATGAGAAAGAGAGAGAAAGAAGGGAGGAGCAGGTGGTACTGACTCCCACATGTGCCTTGACCAGGCAAGCCCGGGATTTCGAATTGGCGACCTCAGGGTTCCAGGTCAATGCTTTATCCACTGCACCATCAAAGGTCAGGCCTGTTCATGTATTTTGATCATTTTTTGATCAGTTTTTTGGTTTTTTAAAATTGACCTGTAAGAACCAGTGGCGGGATTCAAATAATTTAACAACCTGTTCTTTGCCCTAATGACTATTTTAAGTACATGTATATCTTGAAAGTAGTTTATTATTACATGCATTTAATACTTAAATAAGAACAATAAAAGAGCTACACAAAACTAGATTATAAGAGTTTTAAAATATTAATGAAAAATTATTAAATAATACTTGACAGAAAACAGTAAAACTGTTATTTAAGGTATTTTCATTCCGTATTGATTAGCGTCCTCACTTGCAATTTTTTTCACCTATGGACGGAATGAACATTACTACGGATGCTTAGCATACACTGTTGTGCAGATGAATGTTAAAAAAGAGTAAGGAATGTAAATTCATTATTTCCACATTGAGTAGCTGCCCAGATGCCCACCTTAGAAAGAACCCTGATTACAAGTGCCATTTTAACACCGGTTTGCCAAACTCAACAAAAAATCATCTATCAGTTCTGCTGAACCAGTGCAAACCGGCTAAATCCCACCACTGGTAAGAACTCTTTATATACTAAAGAAATCAACCTTTTGGCCTGACCAGGCAGTGGCACAGTGGATAGAGCGTCAGCCTGGGATGTAGTGGACCCAGATTCAAAACCTTGAGGTGGCCAGCTTGAGCATGGGCTCCTCCAGCTTGCGTGTGGGATCATAGACATGACCCCCCGTGGTCGCTGGCTTGATGCCCAAGTTTTCTGGCTCATCTGGAGCCCCCTGGTCAAGGCACATATGAAAAACAATCAATGAACAGTTAAGGTGCTGTGATGAAGAATTGATGCTTCTCATCTCTCTCCCTTCCTGTCTCTCTCTCCTCTCACAAAAAAAAAAAAGAAAAGAAAAGAAAGAAAAAAGAAAAAAAATCAGTCCTTTGGTTATTGTATAAGTTACAAATATTTTCTCCCACTTTGTCTATCATCTCTAAAGTTTTAAAGAACTTTACATAATTAAAAAATGTTTATCAATGTTTTCTTTTATGATCTCTGGGTTTTGTAACTTGCTTAGAAAGGACTTTGCTCTAGATTATAAAAAGTGATTCATGTTTTCTTCTAATGCATTCATTTAAAAATATTTTAAGTCTTTTATATATTTGGAGTTTATTTTGGTTTAAGGCTTAAGGTATGGAGCAAACAGTCTTCCCATGGCTTCCAGTTGTGTAATTATCATTTATTAAATAATCCATCTTTTCCCAACTGATTGAAATAATGGTTTTTTCATATACTTAGTTTAAAATCAATTTGGGTCTATTTCTGGACTTCCTAAGTATTTTCTATTAATCTGTCTATCCTTGCTCTAGTTCCACATAATTTTATTTAATGCAGTTTGATAATGTAGTTTTCATATCTGGTTCAGCTAGTATTCTCTTCCCTCCTCCTCCCAAATTATTATTCTCTTTAAGGCATTTTCTGACTATTATTGACTATTTAGTTCTTCCACAGAATTAGTTTGTGTAATTTTAAAAAGCATTTGTTATTTTGGGGGGCAGCACATGAAATTTCCAAATTAAATTTGGAGTATTGGTTTATTGGTAATATTCAGTTTTTATCAAAGTTTTGTTTGTTTATTGAAATAACATTCTTGTACATGAACATATACCCTGTTTTCCCAAAAATAAGACATCCCCCCAAAATAAGCCCTAGTGCAATTTTTTTCAAGCTTAGAAATATAAGGCCTCTCCTGAAAATAAGACTTAGTATGTCTTTAGGAGCAAAAATTAATATAAGACACTGTCTTATTTTCAGGAAAACAGGGTAGATTGTTGTACATGGAAATAGAGTCACAAGAAATTCTTGATGGAATTCAGAGTTTGGCTGGTTATGCTGATGTTTGTGATGACATGACTACAGTATATTAATAAATGTTGATTTTTTGTTCAACAATAAATGTGAATTCTTGTTCATGGAAAAATAAGACATCCCCTGAAAATAAGACCTAGTGTGTCTTTAGGAGCAAAAAGCAATATAAGACACTGTTTTATTTCCAGGGAAACACGGGGGGACCAGAAATGAACAAACAATCCAACACAAAATGAAGAAACTAGTGATGGGGAAAAAGAGAGCAAGTTCAATTCAAGGGAACATTAGTCTTTAGGACCCTGAGCTAATAGTTGGAGGGAAGCTGGCGATGTCGCAGGCGGATATAAGGCCCAGATGTGAGAGAGGCAGCATGATCTTCGAGAGACAGAAGGAGGTTCTGCACGGGGAAAGCTTAGAGCTGCAGCAATAAATAAGATGGGAGAGGTAAGACAAAGTTGGATCATGGAGGGTCAAATTAAGATAAGGAGTTTGAATTTTATTTAGGGTGAATTAGGAGGCATTTAACATCTTAATTGGGGGTGTGGCATGACCTGATTCATGTTCTATTAAGTGGCCCTGGGGCAGTGTGAATAACAGGAAGAGTTGGAGGAGGGAGATCAGGAGGTTGATGCAGCAATTTAGGCAAGGGATGAAGATGGCTTAGACTGGGCAGTGTTGATGAGGGAGCTAACTGGATGAGTTTAAGAGAGAAGGCAGAAGTTGGGTAGGGGGTCGAGTCAAGAATGATGCCTAGGTTTCTAGAGAGATTAACATGGTGAATGGGGGACCATATTTCGGTCAGCAGCCAGAAGAAAACCAGACACCTAGTACACAGGCCATAATGTGTACTTGATGAAGTAGAAATGGTCTTAGTGTGACATTTTCATAACAATGACTATACATCAGCTCACTTTCTGTTCCCGGGTCTGCCTCCAAGTGTGATTTACCATTTTCTGCTGCATCCACCTGCCTTGTGTTACCTCTATGTGACCTGCCAGGCTAATCCACAGTCCCCACTAGAACACATGTGCTTCTGTCTCCTTATTGAGAAGTGTGCACTGTGCCCTTCCCCCACTCTCTCCAGCCACCAGTGCCATTATTGCCAATAATGCTGGTGTAATTTTTCATTAATTTTCTTGATGTTTTGTAGTTATATTAACATTAAAATTTATACTCAGTGATATTATTACAATTCTCCACTACTAATGGGATTATTAGTTTGTTCATTTGTTTGAAGGCCATTAGCACAAGATTTACCTCCAATGATATCTACTCTGATTTTTAATGCCCTTGAAACTTGCAGTGAGACAGTAAGTCTATAATAAGAGAATGCTGGTAAGCATATCAATGTCTTTCTTGGGAAAAGAGAACTTTTTCTTTTTATCCTGGTTGGACTCGGGTTCTTTGATAGAGTGATTGGTAAGATATAAAGTATTAAAGGCTGAGAACACTGTGTTAGTTTGTAAATGTGTTCAAACAAGTTCCCCAGTTATTCAGAGGATACTTTTATATTCTAGGATTCACATTCCTGATCTTTTTTATATTGTTTCTAACCTGACTTACATAAAAATATAACCAATTGGGTGCTTGCAGGAACAATACTTAGAACTATGAATTGTTTGGAAGTGAAGGGGTCCCGAAATTACTCTACCCAACTCACTTTCCAAGGAGCTGGGGAGTTCAAAACATTCTTAGTGGGGCTCTGGAAACAGGGCTTATTTCTCTGTTGGGCAGCTGTGTGGGGCAGGGAAGGTTGCCGGGCAGGGCCAGCTTCATGGGTATACAACCTGCAGACTCTTGGGACCCTGTGTTGTGAAATTCACAGCATCGCCATCTTGAAATTCTTAACATGTTTGAACAATGCAACTGATGTTTTCACAAGGCCCTGCTCATTTCATATCTGGCAATATGTACAGGGTTTGGGGCCTGCCAGACTTGGGTTCAACTTCTCATATTCTCTAGCTATTGACTGCCTCAGTTTCTTGATCTGTAAAAGTGATAATATACTGTCTTCTCAAACTAGATGTGAGAGCTAAAAGTACATGCCCACTACCCAGGGGGGCTAAAAGGCTGTGACAGACCCTGAGAAATGCTCAGTGGGAGTTTTACCTACATGTGCAGTACCTATAATTAAACTTATTACTGTGACTTAATGTCAGAACACTACTAGCCAGCTGGGACAAGCAGACATTGCCTGTGTGGTGCAGAAGTTAATCCTAGGTATGTTGGTTAAGAACACACCAAGCAAAGAATATTTTCCTAAGGGGGACATTCTAAGGCTGAGGGTCCCAGCTGTCAGTTATCAACCTTTTTATTGCTATGACATATAACAGGTAACATTCACCAGCACAACATGGTCTCAGCTTCTCAGAATTTCTACATACTTCCTCCTTTTTCAGAAACCTCTCAAGAGAGCTAACAAGTGGAACTGCCATTATTGTGAAGATACAGTTTTGCTTGATCTAATTTATTTACAAACCTTAGTATTTCAATCATTATTTGTAACTAATGTTTTGAACCATGCCACCCAAAAGAACTTGACAAGCCAATGTATCATAGTTCCAAGTTTGAGAACTAGAAATAAGGACCCCCCGAATCTTAAACAAGGGATTTTCCTTCCACAACCCCATGACAAGTCAAACAGACTAGGACCAATATAGAGCCCTCCATAACCTTGCAGATGTATGTGGTTGTGCTGTGGCCTGAGTGAATGATGCCAGTTACAAGGCAGGACACCCAGAATCAGGAAAACACTGAGTAGTTGGTCAGATAGATTTGTGGTGAATAAAATACAATCTTAAAACATCCGGTTAAACATTTTAAACATCCCCCCTGCCAAGATTGGAGAAAAGGTTTTAAACCAAATGAATAAGAAGCATAAGCTAATTCCTGGGCATTTTTGGTCCAAAAGGATTCCTCAGGGGATCATAGGAGTCAGGGTGACCTATGTTGCATTCATTTTATTGTTTGTGGGGGCTGGGAGTCCAGATGCTTGACCTCAAGGGGAAAAGCCTCAGCTGTGCTCACCCTCCTTTGCTGTTCAAGTCTCTGGGCACATGCACATTGTGAGATGTGGGCCCAGTGCCTCTGGGCTTCCTGTATTGTCTCAAAAAAAATGGAACAGCCTCACGGTGACCTGTGTTGTGAAATGACCACATTCCAAGCACAGTTTGCTTTTTCTTTATTTTCTCTTGAGCACTTGTGGGCAATGAGATGTGGCTGCCCATTTAACTCTCTCTGGCCCAAAGGGTTTTTGTGGGTAGTGATGGTCAAAGCTGGACTATCTCCTCTCCACAAGGCAGGTAGTGATGGTCAAAGCTGGACTATCTCCTCTCCACAGGGCAGGTAGTGATGGTCAAAGCTGGACTATCTCCTTTCCACAGGGCAGCCTGTGAATGACCACAGAAAACTGCCGCTCTTTTTCCAAGATCCCTCATCAGAATGACTGTTCCTCCTTTGTCTCTCAAGGGTATAAATGGGTGCCTAGATGATGGTATAGCTCTTAAGCCTATATAATATGGCACATGGTACCTAAAATATGCTTTAGTCTCTACTGATATGACTAATTAACAACTAATTTATCAAATACCTCAAGACATAGTTACAAGAGCATGTGCTGAGATACAAATGTTAATTTTTTGAAATGGCAATTTTGGCTTAGACAACTTGGATGTCACTCCCCAACCCTCTCAAGGGTCATAGCAAGCAAACCATAATCCACCACACTAACTCTCAGGAAACCAGAGACATGGTGTCCCAACAATATGGCCCTAGCAGCGGCTTTTAGCACAAACTGAAGAAAACACAAATGCAGTCAGGGAAGGACAATGAGACAAACGTTGATGCCTCTGTCCCCAACCTAACCTAAACCTTTCACTCAGCAAATATATTTTCTTCCATTCAGCAAACAGAATGTGTTGTTTTCCAACACATTGTACTATACATTTCAAGCTCCTGGGAAAGATATCTAAAGAATGCTCTGATTGCATTTCTGGTTTTGAGTTATTCTGTGATTGTTTTTCTTACCTGTTGTCGAATTTCTTCCTCCATTTTTACCGGTGAGCCAAGTTCTGCAACTTGTTTGACACCTTCACTTGCATATCCTCCATATTCCCACAGCACGTAATTCTTGGAGTGAGATCCACCAATGATCGCAGACCAGTGATTGGCCCGACCTAGGAAAGCCAATCAGGATGCAAGAGTTAGTGTGGCTGTGACTAGAACTCAAGTCCCTTAAGTAAGGGGGAGGAGGTGTAATTGGACAATGATTCAACCAGAGCTGGCTATGCACCTGCTCATTGTTGGGCCCTGTTCTATTCAGTGGTGAATAAGACAGCCGTATAAACAAGTTAAGTCTTGGGAATACGCAGACAAGGCAATGACAGATGCCTGAACAAGACACAGGGGGAGCCCAGAATGATGACTTCCGTTTGAGAGGGTTTCAGAGAAGGGGACAGCTGAGAAAATTTTAAAGACTGATCAGATTTGTAAGACAGAATAGAAAAGCTATTTCTGGCAGACTAAAAGACATTAAATAACATTGTGTGTTTGAGGGAACCATAAGCAATTTAGCATTGCTGTGTCACAAACAGTCGAGGGAAGACGTAGGAAATGATGCCAAGGAAGAAGCCTGCTCATGAATGGCTTTATTCTAAATACTTCAGGAGTCTGGATGTCATTCAAAAGGGTCTGAAACCACTGGAGGGTTCTGAGTAGGGGAATGAAATGATCCCATTTGAATTTCAGATAGATCTTCCAGGCAACAGTGAAAAAAATGCATAGAAGAAGCAAAACCGGAGTGCAGAACTGGGGAGGTCAGCAAGGAGCAGAAGTAAGGGAATTGAGTGTGAAACAGGCTTAGCAATACTGGGCAATAAGCATTATTGTCTTTAGCTGGCATTTACATACCTTCCAGGAAGGTGGGGGCAGGCAGGCAGGCTAGCCACATTAAAAGATGGGAAGGCAGTTGGTATAGAAAGAAGTGACCAGTTCACTGTGGTTTGGTGATGATCATGCATTACAGTAACTGTCATGGGATGCAGGCAGAAATGAATGGTTTACACAAGAGTGAAACAGAATAGGGTGGGACCAAGACAGATATAAACCTAAAGACTTTTTAAAGTCCCAGGGGGAGGAAGGAGAGAAACAGAGTCAACACCAGTGTGACATTGGGTTTGTTTTGCACGTGATAAGTATAGACACATATATATTTCTTGATAAGTTACGTATAGTTCATCACAGGATTGGCTTAGTTGTCCGCCATTTTTTGGTTGCATTTATAAAAACATTTTCAGGCATAGCAAAGAGGAAAACTTGAAGTGGGTGGACTCAACTGACATTTGCAGTTCACCACCCTGTGGTCCAGAGAGGGCAAAACTCTTCACTCCGCCCCACCACTTAAGAAAATAATTCTCAATAGGGCCTGATCCTGTTTAAATTTGCCACCTGCTACCTCAATGGTCCCTGTTCCCAGGGGCATATTAAGAGCATGGGCACAAAGCCAGCTTCCTGGCCTGCTTGAGGGCAGCTTTGCTTCATCCCAGGCAGATGATACCACCATGTGGGGCTGCCCACTGCTTGTTCATTATTTCTTACACATCAGAGAAATGCAAACTTGTGTTTATCTGACATGTCCCTAGCGAAGACAGATGGAGATGCTGCCAGCTATTTCTCTAACTCACTTTCTGAGTGGGGAGAATGTTTTAGCTGTCATCTAAGTCAAGAGCATTGCTCGTGTAAGAGCAAGACCTAGGAACTAGTGCTGATGCTTGGTTTATAATGTGAACTCAGGGAAACCAGTTACAGCATCTCTTGGTCCCTCTGTTCTGTTCCACCAAAATGCTCCCCTTTTCAAGATTCATCCTATCTGCAATTTTGTACCTTCAGTGGCTTAGCACATGCTGATCTCCCTGGGCTTCCTTACTCTTGACTTGGCCAACCCATTCTTCCTTCATGATTTACCCAAAAGCCTCTAAGACCACCCGAGACTGATTAAAACCTTGTCTACATCTCCTCACAACAAGATCACTTTTACAATCACTGTTACATGTTTGCTTTCCCACTAGACTATAAGCTTCCCGATATATGCCCAATACCTAACACTGTGCCTGATGCATTGTGAGTGCATATTTCCTAAAACATGTCATTCAAACACTCCAGTGGGAAGTTGGCATTATTTGTGCTCAGAGCATTTGGTAGCAGGCTTGTACAGATTGGATTCAATGTGATTAAATTCAAGTCTCAGTTCACCAGAGTTCTTGACACCTACTATGCTAATGCACTCAGCTATCTTGCATGCTGTTAAGAAACAAACACCAACCATCAGAAAAAAGAAGGGCATTGGTCTTAGCGCCAGCAGACAGGGATTCAAATCCTGGCATTGCCACTTCCTAGCTGTGTTAACTTGGTCAGATTCCAATTACTGTATCTCCTCGAGTCTCTGCTCCCTCCTTTGTAATTCAAGAATGATAATGCTACCTTATCAACCTATTATAAGAATTAAATTCAATTTTTGAAAATAAAAAGAGATAATAGATGTGCAATCACTACTGGCAACACAATAGATACTCAATAATTATAGTTTCCTCCTTTTCTGGTTGTTGGGGAGACTATAAAGATGAGAAAAATATGAAACCTGCTTTTAATTCAGCATAGGAGATAAGAAATAGATGATATGGAACAGGATAAGAGAAAAGGAACAAGCACAGTCATAGGGGGATTAAGAAATGAGCCCAGATGGGTCTTTCTGGTTTATTCATTCAATTTCCATTGAATGAGTGCCAAGCCCAGTGGCTGGCTCTGGACACCAACAGGAATTAGATATGGTGCTTGCTCTGGGGGAACTAGCAGTCTAGGGGCGGGGAAACAGATGGAAGAGCAGATTACTAACAATTAAGCATGGTCAGGGTTATTACAGAAACAAGAACACAGAGCACAGGGGATGGAGCAGCTAACTCCAAATTTTCCTAATATCCAAGGATTCAGTCTAAAGGCACATGTGCAGAGAAGCAAGTGCCTCAAGAGTGGGATGCCTTTGTGGTTTCTTATCCTTGAATAGATGTCATTGTAGCAGTTCAACCTTCTAGTCAGTCTTGTAATTTTTCTACAATGGTCTTTGAATATACCAAATTAATTCATATTTTAACACATGAATAACATCAACCATATAACTGATAATTTCAGGGCACTAGGCTAGGGTGAGGGACCAGACTATATTCTCCCTGGTGGGACAAGAAAGGTACTTATGGAGAAACAATTTGCAACACTATAAAGTTGTAAGGGGCAGTTATTCAGGTGCAGAATGATACAGGAGAGAAAAGCATGATGACCAGGAACTGGAAGACCTGGGTTCCACGCCTCCATTCATGACCATGAAATAGTCACTGAATTTCTCAGAGCCTCAGTTTACCTTTTTTAAAAATTATTTTTTAACCACAGTTTACATTCAATACTATTCCGCATTAGTTTCAGATGTACAGCAAAGGGGCCAGAAAAGCATTCACTCTACAGAGTGGTCCCTTGCAGTCCCAAGCACCCACCTGGCCCTATAGCCAGTTATCTTGACATTATTGACTACCATTCCCATTCTGCAAGTTGCATTTCTGTGGCTATTCTGCAGCTGCTAATTTGTATTGAAAAAATAAAGAATAGTTACTAGCCTTGACTGTCTCTCAGAGTTGTGCAAAGTAATTGGGCTGGTTTCGGAAAGAACTGTGAAAACTTTAAAGAACTGTACAAACAAAGGTCTCTGAATGACTGCGGACAGACAGCACTATGGGAATCCAGGTGAAGACAGACAGAGGAGCTAGGAAACTTTCCCATTGGAAGGAGGCTCCCATGGGAAGACTGGGCAGTAGGAAAAAAATTCTATTAAAAAAGAAATGAAGATTAACTATTTCCTAAGTGTAACCCTCACTACAACCTCATTCTCATCTTCTAGATGAAGACACTGAGGCCCATAAATGTTAAGCAACCCACCCAAACTCCCAGAGCTAGTGACGGGCAAAGCTTAGGTTGAAACCCAGGTCTGCCAGATCCCAGAAGACACACTCTTTTCCCTACATACAACTGTGAGGCCAGGAACCAGAAAAAACCATTTGGGTGAACTGGAGTGTCAAAGGACAAAGAAATAAGATTAAAAAGAAAGTTAAGGCCAGGTTGTGGAGGGTGCTGAGTGCCTGTTATGGTAAATGGCATTGACAAAAGGGGTAAATGTGATGGAAGTTTCCTTCTGGGAAGAATGACATGAATAGCTACATCCTGAGCTGATACCATGTGCAAGGCACTATGCACTGTGTCAAGGACTTGACCAATATTATCACATTAAACACTCATAAAAAATACCATTTTGATACAGATGTTATCATAATTTTCATTTTTCAAATGAGGATATTCAGACTCAGACATTAATTCATGATCACAGAAGACAATGAGTAAAGATGCTGGGATTGAGTTGGGTCTGTATGGTGCCAGAGCCCAGCTCTTCGTCACCACACTGCACTACATCTCCAAAAGGACACAGGTTAGAGGACCCAAGGGTGGGGGCCACAAATAGGATACTCATCAACATTTCCTGCGTGAGTTGCGTAAGTTTTAACTTAGGGCAGTGGAGAGAAAATGGGGACACAGGGTCAGAGATGTGAGCCAATAAGAGGGAAGATGGAACAGTCTTTGGGAGGTCATGGTAAATGAGCTTCTTAAAGGAATACTCAGGGAGGCTGCCACTGGGGTCTTTGATGAAACACTGGGGCTTCTGTCTTGGGGCTGGGTCAGAGACACTAAGACCATTGCCAACCTCTTTTGCTCTCAGGTACGGCTACAGCTATTTGGTTTAACATGCCTCTCTCTGGATCTGGCAGTGTTCAATTGGATCTGGGTGTAGACAGTTAATCCTAATAGCTTGGATGAGGCATAGATGGAAGAGAGGCAGATGGGAGGCTGAGAGGAAGACATGATTAGATGTGTGAGTTTGAGATAATGATAGCCAACCATGTGCATTTGTCTAAAAAGCCATTCCAGAGACATATATCTTGAATATATGTGTAGTAACCTTATTTCTGACACATTTTCTGTTGTCACTGCTTGCACCAAATTACTGGTGTTCACAATGATGCCCAAAGTGCCATCACTGATAAAAGAAGAACCACATCTGTTTTTTTTTGCCTGGTGTAGGAGGAGGCATGCTGCATGGCAAACAGGTTCTCTGAGGCATTCTGCATATGGCAGGTGTTCAGTGATGGTCAGGGGTCCCCAAACTTTTTACACAGGGGGCCAGTTCACTGTCCCTCAGACCGTTGGAGGGCCGGACTATAAAAAAAAACTATGAACAAATCCCTATGCACACTGCACATATCTTACTTTAAAGTAAAAAAACAAAACGGGGACAAATACAATATTTAACATAAAGAACAAGTAAATTTAAGTCAACAAACTGACTGGTACTTCACTGGGAACTATGGGTGCGGATGCATCCTGTGCTCCTCTCACTGACCACCAATGAAAGAGGTGACCCTTCCGGAACTGCGGCTGGGGCTGGATAAATGGCCTCAGGGGACCACATGCGGCCCACGGGCCATAGTTTGGGGACCCCTGATCTAGACTTCTTGGCCTGCTTTGACAGTGGCTGTATTCCCATGCCAATCCCAATCCCAATGAAAGCCACCCATTCATTTCCTCGCCATCTATTTATAACACTTCACTAGAGAGTGTTCTACAACTTGATGACTGATTTGCTACAGCCTCCTGTTACCCAACCTCAGCCTCAGCAAATCTTTTTTGGAGGTTAAGGAGAGATCTGGGATTGCTATAGTAGCAACACCAGAACTCCTCTAATCACTAAGTCTCAGCCTCCTCTCCCCCTTTTATTTCTTAGTAGATGACCTTGACACTTGATTCTTCTGAGAAGATCTAGGGCAACCCTTCCACAGGCTCCTCCATGCACCACATGACCAGTAACCAATAAAAACATGCTGTGGACCTGGCAGCTGTATTCGTAAGAGTCATATTGGATCTCATTTCCCTATTGCCCTGGTTATTCTCACACTAAACTCAGTTCCGGAATTTGCATGGTTTCCAGCACTTTGGATTTGGCTACAGAACTTGGCTCCTCTGGGTTTGCCCCTGGGTGCTGCCCAGTTCGTACTTGCTCCATGGCTCTTCCTTCCCTAGGCTGCTTCAGAAACTCACTAAGTAAGCCATTTTGGTTTTCAAGATCTCATCCCAGTATGGCCTCCTGGAAAAAGCCCTGTGGGGAAATATGTCAATTAAGCCTGAAATTCCTCACCTTTCTATCACTCAGCAGTCCTCTTTTTCCTTCCCTAACGTATCAAGAAAAGTGTTATTTTACCATTCTGGGACAAGCTATTGCACTTATATAATTGGTTATATTCTTTTGAATTTCCTCTGAAGGCTCCAATTATAGTATCTATTCTATTAATTAGTTTATTGAACATTTACTAGGCATAAGCTATGGTTAAGCCAGAGATGAGCAAGCTACAGCTCACTGCCTGTTCTTGTTCCAATAAAAATTTTATTTTACATATTATTTATTACTGTTTATGGCTGCTTTCATGCTGCAATGGCAAAGTCAAGTAATTACAACAGACAGACAGTCTGGCTACAAGCCCTAAAATATTTTCTATCTTGCCCTTTATAGAAAAAGTTTGCTAAAACCAGTGTACTCCATGGAAAGTCTGAGGGGAATAGACTGGGTCTCTGTCCTTGAGATGTTCATCTTGGAGAAAGGGTGGAGGGAATAAAGAAAAGATCGTAATAGGCAATTCCAATAAACTGTGTGCAATACTGCTTTGATAAAGGCAAAAACACAGTGATATAAGAGCACAAATTAGGGGACATTCAACCCTGACTGAACAAGAAAAGGCATCTTGGAAGAGATGGTATTTGAGCTACATTCTGAAGGATAAGTAGGAGTATCAAGGACATTAGGGGATAGGAATTAAGGTACTTTTGTAGAATGACCGCTATGTGCAAAAGCAGAGCATAACAAAAAGCAGAGGCACATGGAAAACCACAAGTTGGTCAAGTAATATGTGTGTGTGTGTGTGTGTGTGTGTGTGTGTGTATTTGTAAGGAGAGGATGATCAGTGATGAAGCCAGTTAGCCAGGCATACTATAAAAAGATATAAATGTCTTAATAGCAGAGAAGAGGATAAGATAGTCCTGTCTACAGACAACTCCCAAATCTATATATGCTCACGTATCTTCTGCTTTTCTTATGTAGGAAATTGCAGTTGACTAGCACTCTACACATAATTATACAACTGGGAAAAATATATGAAACAACCATTTTCAGAGGTTGGAAAACAGACAGTAAAGAAGGGAAACATAACAGTTGAGCCCTAGGTTTGTCCTAGATATTTCCTGGTGGTTCAGGAAGGTGTAGCACAGCAGAACATGGCAATCTGACTAAGAAGAGGAGGTAGAAGTTGGGATTTGAGGCTACTGAAGTAGATAGGACTTAATGGTAAAAATGCCACAGAGGAGAAAGCTGCATAGAGAGAAAGTTTAAAAATATTCATAGGCATCCCCTTAAATCTTTAACCAAACTCAAAGTTACACCTGTGCAGGGTGAGACTCCACAAAGCCTGGGAGAATATAGGTGCTGAGAAGCTAAGAGATTAATGAAGATTCCAAAGATCACACAGTGCTAGAGATGTAGGAGTTCTAATCATCCACATTACAGAGACCTAACTGACCATTCTAGACATTGAATTGAGACCCTAGAAAAGTCACAACTTAGTAAAACTACTTTATTTCTAGAGTCATGTTGCTCTAAATTTACCTAACAAAGCTTAGAAAACAAAAAGTAAATCAAGTAAATTTACCAACAAATTAACCATTTTCTAGGTCAAAACTGTATTTTTTAAAGGAAGACAACAAAGCCAGATACTCAACAATGTAGGTTCTCCAAAGTCTCTCATACAATTAAAATTGCTAACATGTGGAGAAGCAGGAAAATATGACCTATGACCATGAAAAGTCAATAAGGAGAGTTTTTTAGGTAACAGAAATGTTGAAATTAGCATACCAGGACTTTAAAACACCTATTATCAATATGTTAAAGGACTTAAAGAAAAAGGTAAACTTAATGAGTGAACAGATGAATGAATACTCAGCCAAAAACCAGAAAATATTTTTAAAATACCAATGAAAATTCTAGAACTGACAAATATAATATCTGCATTAGGACATAGCAAAAGGAAAGATCTGTAAACTGACATATAGTGTGCTATAAACAATTCAAAATGAAGCACAGAGAAAAATATGAAAAAAATAAATTGGAGTTTCAGTGGTCTTTAGAACACTAATAAGTAGTTTAACTTAGGGGTAATTGGAGTTCCAGAAGGAGAGGATAGAGAAATTGAATTATGAAAATATTTAAAGAAATAAGGCCTGAAATTTCCCAAATTTGATGAAAAAAATATTAAACTATAGATCCAAAATACTCAATAAATTCCAAACATGATTAACAAAAATTACACCTAGATACATTGTATTCAATTAGTAATAAGTAGAGATAGAGAGAAAAAATTAAAACTAGTGAGAGGCAATCAAAGACAAATTATAGTCAGGAAAACAAAGGTAAAAATGCCTGCTGGCTTTAGCAACAAGACAAACTAGAAGATAATAAAATGACACTGATAAAATTCTAAAAGAAATAAAAGAGTGTCAACCTCAAATTCTCTATCCTGCAAAACTACCTTTGAAAGTGGGAGCTAAATAAAACACTTTATTTTGATAAATAAAAGCTGAGTGAATTTATTACAAGCACACCTGCAATATACAAAACAGTAAAGCAAATTTTTTAGACCAATGGGATATGAAAACAAATGGAAACTCAGATCTACATGAAAGATTGAAGAGTGCTAGAATTGTTAAATACATGGGTAAAGTCCACTATTCATTTCTTTTTCACTGAATAGCTTTTTCCTTGAAATAAAGATGTTCAAGTTTTCTCATTCTGGGTAAAAAAATTCTTTCATCAATGCTTCTTCCCACAAAGCTGACCTTTTGTCTACCCCTCCAGGCTTTTCAGGAAAGGGAGGCTCAATATTCCCACTTTTTCTCCATAAATTCTCTTCTCAAATCCTTGCCATCTGATCCTGAGCTCCCATCTGAACTCATTTATTCCACCAACTTGTTGAAACTTTGACTTTTGCTCCCTTCTATTCCCATAGTTGGACAAATATTGGCAGCAATCAGAGGAAAATTACTATGTTCTTTATTTTCACTTAAAAATAAAAGTATTCTTTAAGTTCAGTAAAATTCATCCCTTTAATGTATAATTTAGTGAGTATTGATGAATGTATGCAGTCATGTAATGACTACCACAATCAAGATATAAAATACAGTGGTACCTTGAGATACAAACAGACCAACATACAATTTTATTTTTTTTAAGGTAAGAGCTGAGACTTGGTCTGTAATTTTGTTCGAGATACGAGCAAAATTCTGAGATACGAGCTGTGATTCGGAAAGCTGCCGCTAGTTGGTGCGCGGGTCTAGTATTGGCAGTTTGATATACGAGTTGACTGACTTACGAGCTCAGTTACAGAACAAATTAAATTCGTATCTCAAGGTACCATTGTAGTTCTATTACTTAAAATTGCCATGTGCCCCTTTGGAGTCAACCTCGTTCCTCTATTCTCAGCCCTTGGCAACCTCTTACCTGTTTTTGGTCCCTATAGTTTTACATTTTCTGGAATATACGATAAATGAACTCATATAGTGTATTGCCTTTTGAATCAGGCTTCTTCAATTTAGCACAATACATTTGAGATTCATCTATGCTGTTTTACGTATCAGTTCCTCTTTCTTTCAACTGTCTTAAAAAAGAAAAAAAGGAGACCCCCTCCTGGTTTGAGGCCATCACCACATTCCTGTTTCCACCATTGACTAGCTGTGTGACCTTGAACAAGCTACATAAGTTTTATAAGACTTTTCTTATCTGTGAAAAGGAAACAACAATAATACCTACCTTTTAAGGGTGTTATGGATATTATAGAAGGAAATCCATATGAAAATAGTACAGCTTTTGTTATATAATAAACATTTAATAAATGTTACTTTTAATATTAATATTTCATTTCTCCAAGGAAGGTAAGGATGGGGAGCAAACTAGAGCATGCATAGGCCCTATCCATAGGGTAAGGCAAAATCTTGGAGGATAGCTGGTCTTTGCAAGTGGTGTGGTCAGCTTAACTGTGGTTCAGGTGGCAGTCATCTCTGGGTGGGGGAGGTTAACAGAAGCTCATCAGGTGGGTGGAGCAAGGGGCGAGGGAATGGCAATAGGATGAGCCATGTGTCCAGATAGAAGCAGCCAGTAGAGCACCTGTCACAAGCTTGCAGTTAGGGTTCAGATTCTACCTTCTGGCGTCAGGGTGGGAAACTGAAAAGAGCTGAGAGGGAAGCAGTGGCCAAAGCAGCATGTCTGTTCTGAGCCTCGGCGCACATGGCAGAGACATCTTGAACATGGAGATAATTTAGGAGCTCAGAGATGAACCCTTAGGGGCCCAGGGCCGGGATCGGGGCTGACGGGTCTTTAATCTTGATCTATCTCCCACAGGAATTGCCCTAGAAACTAGCAAATAATACAGTTAATAACAGCTAGAGAGACTTCACTATGTGCTTTTTATATTGTTAGTAATCCTTGAAACAAGGGCTTTTAACAGATTAGGAAATAAAAGCACAGGAAGTTTAAGTCAGTTACTTGGCCAGCTAGTAAGTAGTAGAGCCAGGATTTGGACCCAGGCAGGCTCACTCTAGAGAAGCTCTGTCTAAATGAACTTTTTTGTGAAGATGGTGGTGTTCTATATTCTGCTGTCCAATATGGTAGCCACTTGCCACATGTGTCTATTGAACACTTGTAGCAACAGGAGGCTGGTGTGACTGAGGAACTTAATTTTAAATTGTATTTAATTTAAATGGAAATAGTTGTGTCTCTAGTGGCTATCATATTGGACAGCACAGCTCTGGAATCTGGGATAGATCTGAGTATCGCTAAGTGTAAGGGCCAACAGTACAGGTTATCCCTCCTGGGAAGTGGAGACGGTAGAGGGTACCCTCTTGGGGCCTGAGTTCTCTCAGTGGAGAATCACGTGGGACAGGAAGACATCGGGCAGAAACTAAGACGTGGCCTGCGACGGTTGGCACTTTGCATCACTCAGCCTCCACCCACCTCTCACTTCAGCTGCAGCTACCGCAGGCAGGTGCCAGCACATGCTCCTACTGTCAGTCAGATTCCACTGCAAGTGTACCGTGCTTCTTTCCATGTGTCCCCTTATGGCTTTCCGTGAAGCTTTGAGGCCTGGGTGGCCTAAGAGCAAGTGCCTGGGAGTGCAGGAAAGTTAGTGCTCCTGAACCAACCCTCAGCCCATGGATGGTGGGTGTTAGTGGGCACGTCTTCCAGGTGGATAATTCTTGAAGGTGTTCTGTACACTTCTCAGAGGTACACTAATGTCAATAACCTCAAAATGTGCTCTTAGGTTGATTTCTCTTTCTCATGCACTCTTCCTCAATCCCTTCCCTCCTGCTTCCTGAATCATCTTCTACATGAAGTATTGGCACCAAAGTCCTGGCGTCAGGCTCTGCTTTGGGGAAAATTGAGAAATGGCTCATTCAAGGAAAATCATGTGTCTGGGCCCAGAGATCCATAAAATAACAGTCTGGAGATTAGACGAGAGACAGCTGGGGCTGCTCCTCCTGTTTCTGTAAGCAGAGTAGTCTTAGAATACAGATGATCCTTCAGCAGCCCTCTGCCCAAAGCTATGCATGCTGTTTTCATCGTCATTGTCATTATCATTGTTGCAATGATCATCACAGCCACTACCATTTATTGAATACATTCCCTGCATCATGCACTTCATAGGTATTAACGAGCATTCTTCCATTGTCAACTACGGTCATACCAGGTAGATCAGTTACCATTCCATGAGGGAACTGAGCTGTTGGTAAGAGGCAGAGCTGAGATTATAATTAGACCTGCCAAGGCCATGACCTTTTCACTCCACTGGGATCCAGAGCTTGGATTAAGTCCAGATGTAGTTAAAGGTTATTCTGATATCATCCATGACTGTCACCAGAATCAGATCTTGGGGTGGGTATAACAGGGGCATAAATAGAACCCTGCCTAGCCAGCGCCCCTGAAAACATTGAGGGTATTGGCTCTTAACATAAATTTCAACCTTCTTCAAACTCAGCCTTTCCAACACAATATTTTTCTTGAACTTCTGACTGTGATTTATTTAGACATCTCTAAAACCTAGTTGACCATGTGATTCTTATCTTAGAGGCAAAGAATACAATCTCAGGGCACCCCCGACTCCCATCTCCATTGCTACTGGGGAGGCTGGTTAAAAGTTTGTTGTGCATTGACAAGTAGCAGTGGGGTTATATTTGTAGAAAAAGAAATTTTATTTAAAAGTGTCCTTCTAAGCTGACTTTTATGCCTAAACATTGTTATATATGGGGGAGAGGCTATATTCCTGGACATCTTCCAAATGTTTAATACACCATTAACATCTGAGTTTGGCACCCCAGGGAAGAAGCTGTAGCACTATAGATGATAAATTTTAGCAATGTTTATCTCATTTAAAAAACCTATGAGCTTGTAGTTAAAAACTTAGCATAAGCAGTAAATAACTTTCATTTGTTTTTTAGAGTATAACAAAAAAGATGGACTTCTTCCACCCCCATTAGTTCGTATTTCAGATTTGAATCTTAATTTTTAGCTACATCTTGTAATTAGTGAGTCAGTGCTCTACTACGTTTAAAAAGTTTTTAGGCAGCAGAGAAAAGAGGTAATGAGAAATAGGAATTACTGAGCACATAGTTGTTCCAGGTGCTTCTTAAGTATCCTCTAATTTACCTTCAATCTCATTTCATTGATGAGAATACAGAGGCTCGAAGAGGATCTATAACCTGCCAATTGGTACAATGCCCATGAGTGGTTGAACCAGGATTTGGATCACGATTACTTTGTGTTTGGGAAGACTTTTTGTCTGCCAGTGAGAGGGAAGCTAGAGGCTCTGGGGAAAGTTTGTTAAGCTAATAATTGAAACAAAGTCTATTGAACCAAATCTCTATATAGGAAGAAAAAGGAGTCGGGCTGAGGTAATATACTTCACCTCAAAATTGAAGGTAAAAGTGAAGATAGAAGTCTAATAATTTCTTTCATGACTATAGATGCAGAAACCTCAAACAAAATACTGGCAAACCTTGTATCCAGTTATTTACAAAATGTATACTATATCACAACCATGTAATGTTTATTCCAGAAATATAAGCGTGGTTTAACATTCAACTTCCAATCAATATAACTGATCACGTTAACAGAAAAATTATATGAATATCTTCACAGATACAGAGTAAGGATTTTATTATATTTAATATCTATTCATGATAAAAGAAATCTCAGCAAACTAAGAATAGAAAGAAACTTTCTTTACCTGATAAATCATCTACAAAAAAGCTATAGTAAAAATTATACTTAATGATACAATATTAAAACTTCTCCCACAATTACTCTCAAAATGAAATGCTTTCCCCACAAGATTGGGAACAAGGCAAGAATGCTCACTATCATTACTTCTATTTAACACATTGCACTGGAGGTTCTAGCCAGTGCAATAAGGCAAGAAGAGAAATAGAAGGCAAAAAGAAAAAGAATAAGTGTTAACCAGAAAGAAAAAAGATCATATGGATTACATTAAAATTAAAATATTTTGTTCATCAAAGACTAGGAGAGTAAAAAGGCAAGCCAAAGAATGAAAGAAGATGTTTGAAATACTTATACTTGACAAAGAACTCATACCTAGTATTTATACTTATCAATAAGAAAAAAGTAGACAACTTAATAGAAAAAAGATGGTCAAAGACCTGAACAGTCGCTTTAGATTACCCAAATGACCAATATCAATATAGCAGTCAAAATTAAAGAAATTCACATTAAAATCACAATATGATATAACTGCATATACAGCAGGTAACTAAAATGAACAAAAGACCAACAGTGTTGTGAAGGATGTAGATTCACCAGGTCTGTCTTGTATAAAATTACATAAGAATATCTACTAAAACTAGATTACATGTATTATGACCTAGCAATTCCACTCCTAGTATATAACCAACAGAAATGCATACATACATTTACCAAAAAACATGCATGTGAATGCTTGATTATATAGTATTATTCATAATAGTACCAAACTGGAAATTATGCAAATGTTCATCCATAATAGAATGAATAAATAAAATGTGGTACATTCACATGATGGAGTATTATACAGCTATAAAAAGGAACAAACCAAAATTATACACCATGTGGATGAATCTCATAAACTGTAAAGTTGACAAAAGAAGCCAGACACTAAAGAGTACATGCTATAAAAATTCCATTTACAAAATATTTAAAAACAAGCAAAGTCACTCAGTTACAGAAATCAAGATGGTGGTTACCCTTTGCAAAACTGGAAGGGGACAGAGGAGGCTTCTGGAGTCCCAATAATTTTCTGATTTTTTGTGCTGGTAACATGAATGTGCTTACATGAATGGCAAACTGTGAGCTGTATACTTACAATTTACCTGCTTTTCTGTATGCATGTTATGCTTCAATAAAAAGCTCACTTTAACACCAAAAAAACTACTAGAAACAATAAACCAATATAGTAAAGTAGCAGGATACAAAATCAATATACAAAAGTCTAACACTTTTCTATATGACAATGATAAAACTTTGGAAAATGAACTAAAAAATAAATAATTCCTTTTACAATTGCAAACAACAAAAAACACCTAAGAATAAACTTAACAAATGATGCGAAGGACTTATATACTGAAAACTATAAAACATTATTGAAAGAAATTGAAAAAGACACAATGAAATAAAAAAATATTTTATGTTCATGGATTGGAAAAATCAAAATAGTTAAAATGGCCATATTACTCAAAGCAATATACAAATTTAATGCAATCCCCATCAAAATCCCAATGTCATTTTTTAAAGAAATAGAACAAAAAATTACCAGGTTTGTATGAATGGAACCATAAAATACTCCGAACAGTCAAAGCAATCCTGAGGAAAAAGAATAAAGCCAGAGGTATCACACTATCTGACTTTAAATTATACTATAGAGCCATGATAATTAAAACAGCATGGTATTGGCAGAAAAACAGACATACAGACCAATGGAACAGAATCGAGAGCTCAGAAATAAAACCACATATATAAGGCCAAATCATCTTCGACAAAGGAGCCAAAAACACACAATGGAGAAAAGAAAGCCTCTTTAATAAATGGTGCTGGGAAAATTGGTAAGCCATGTGCAAGAGAATGAAAGTTGACTACAGTTTGTCCCCCTGCACAAAAACTAATTCAAAATGGACCAAAGACCTAAATATAAGATTATAAGATCTGAAACAATAAATTACATAGATGAAAACATAGGTACTAAAATCATGGACCTTGGCCATTAATAACAACTTATTAATTTGACCAAAGGCAAGGGAAATAAAGGCAAAAATAAATGAATGGAACTATATCAAACTAAAAAGCTTCTGCACGGCAAAACAAACTGATAACAAAATGAATAGGCAGCCAATTAAATGGGAGATGATATTTGCAAACAACACCACTGACAAGGGATTAATATCCAAAATATACAAAGAACTCACAAAGCTCAGCAACAAACAAGCAAAAAATCCAATTAAAAAATGGAGAGAGGACCTGAACAGACACTTCTCCTAAGAGAACATACAGATATATGAAAAGATAGCTCATCTTCACTACCTATTCAAGAAATGCAAATCAAAACTACAATGAGATACCACCTTACACCTATTAGATTGGCTATTATCAATCAGACAGGTAATAAGAAGTGTTGGAGTGGCTGTGGAGAAAAAGCCACTTTTAGTACAACCATTCCTTTTAGTACAACCATTATGGAAGAAAGTATGGTAGTTCCTCAAAAAATTAAGAATAGAATTACCATGTGACCCAGCATTCCCTTTACTGAGTATCTACCCCAGAAGCTTGAAAACATTGGTACATAAAGACACATGCAGCCCCATGTTAATTGCAGTATTGTTCACAGTGGCCAAGACATGGAAACAACCAAAGTGTCCCTTGATAGAGGATTGAATATAGAAGTTGTGGTACATACATGCAATGGAATACTACTCAGCCATAAGAAATGATGACATAGTGACATTTACGACAACATAGATGGACCTTGAGAACATCACACTGAATGAAATAAATAAATCAATCAGAAAAAGCTAAGAACTGTATGATTTCACACATAGGTGGGATATAAAACTGAGATTTATGGACATAGATAAAAGTGATGTGGTTCCCAGGGGCCGGGGGGATATGGGAGAAGGGGGTTGGAGAAGGGTGTAAAGAGGGACAAATATAAGGTGACAGAAAATGATTTGACTTTGGATGGTGGGAATACAACATAATCAACAATTCAAATGATAAAGAAATGTTTACCAGAAACCTATGTACTCTTATTGATCAATGTCACCCTGTTAAATTTAATTTTTTAAATAAAATTAAAAAAAAACAGAAAAAAAAAGCTCATTTTAAAAAATGAAAATGTGAAGGTGAAAACAGTGTTACCTCTTTCCCTATGTCTCAGTTTCACTCTGGACTCTCCGAGGCTTGAGCTGGGATGTATGGGAACCAAAGTTTAACCCTTTGAGTATTGAGTTTTTTTCATGCTTGCTGACCCCTGGGAGTAAGTTGTGTTTTTTTTTTTTTCAAAAAATGAAATTAGTTCCAGTTATAATTTTATTAACTTAAAATCATGTTTGTTTGATAACCAATTTATGGAAACAAGAATAACATATATTTGCGTTTTTAAAAAATGTTGCCTTACACATTTTTAAGATACAAAATTTTGTATGATCGAATTCTGGATGGTCAGGAGGCATGAAGACGTACATGAACATTCGTACTACTCAAAGGGTTAATTAATTCTCATGTAATGGGGGTGTGACAGGGAAATGATTGAGATGAGCCGTGAGCTTGGGAGAGGTGGAGGCAAGAAGTCAAAGGTTACTTTAGCACATTTTAAAGATCAGACATTAGGTGCTCTGGGCTAGGAGCTCAGCCTGCATGGAACCATTAGCTGGGAATAGCAAAACTGGTATCTTTGTTCTGGGATTTGATCTCTCAAGCAGCAGTTTGGTAGAGCAAGAGCTTGGTTTATCTTAGTGCAACTCACTGGTCACATGTTATATTCTAAGTACTGTACTATGCAAGGTCCTCAGGATTCTGAGCCAAACTAGACAAGGGCCCCTGAGCATGTGAGGGAGATCAAACACATGAATGGGCAATTACAATGCAGCATGGAAATTGGTGAGATAGGATAACCACAAGGCTTGAGCAGAAAAGAGGGAGTTGCTAATCTAGATTGGGGGATTGGAAAAGGCTTTCTGAGGCAGTGGGGTTTATGCTAAGAAAGAAAGGGTGGCCAACAGTCAGCTAGATAAGGGGGTGTGGCTGGACAGAGTGTTGCAAGCACATGAAAGGACACATGCAAAGGCCCAAAGGTCACCATGAGCAGGGTGCTGTCAGGGGACATTGATGGCTATGGAGCCAAGAGTACAGATTGCAGAGGGGCAAGAGATTAAACAAGTATAGGTCAGGTCCCAGTGAATTTAGCCCAGTTGAAGTATTTGTATTTTCACCCAGGATGATGTAATTAAATCTAGAATTTACCCTTTCTGGAGTCTTTGACCTTGATCAAGTTCCTTCTACTTTGATAGTATCAGAAATTTATTAGTTTTATCTTGAGTATTTCATTTACTTTGACTTTCCCGCCAATAGTTTTAAAAATACATACAGAGGCAACTTGTTTTCTAAAGGTCTGCACATAGTAGGTAGATACATGAAAGTGTTTGACTGACAAGTGCCCAAAGCTCTACAGCAAAGGGGGACAGCATCTCAGCTATATTATTCAGGAACACAAAAGTTTGGCAGATATCCACACTCACCGCCATATGCTGGCAGCAGAGAACAGTGCAAAGGTAGTAATCAGGATGGAAAATTCCCCTTTCCAAGTTTCTGAAACCTGCCACCCAAGGTGGCAGGCAGCTGGTGGCCTATTATTCCCTGGAGCTCTGTGAAATGGAAGAGTTCTGTTTGTGCAGTTCTAGGGAGGAGAAGTTTGTTTTCTCTTGATGAAGAGGCATAGTTTGTGATTAGAGGGACATGTCCTCACTTCTTCCAAAACTTCTTAAAGATTAAATTATCACAGTAACAGAGGGGCAGAAGGAATTCTTTTGATAAGGTTTGGCTTCTTAGTTCTTCCTTGGAGGGAAATAAAGATTGAATAACTTCAAGGGTGCTGTCAGAATCAAGACCAGGCTTAAAGATAAGACAGAGAAATCGGTGATGGAGATGAGCAGGCAGATCAGGGATGTCCCAGTATTAGGGGACACCAGGGACACTGGGCATTATGTAGGTCTGAGAGCTCTAAGAGGCAGAATTTCAGGGCTTGAGAGGATTGTTAAGAGCAAAGGAAGAACCCCATGATTGGAGGGGCAAAGATAGGGCTCCGATGCAGGTCTCACTAACATTTTGTGCATTTGGTATTGAGCTAAAAAGGAACTATATGAGTAAGGTCAGTAGAAAAGTAGGCAGCCCTTAGATACCTGTGGAATCAACAGGTGCCTGAAGACTGAGACCTAATTATGAGAAGTAGGGTCCAAGACAAAAATAGGAACACAAAAAATGAGGTATAATAATAGTTAATAATTATATAACAATATATGCCAGGCACTTTTCTAAAGCTCTTTACATATATTAATTCATTTCATCCC
The DNA here is from genome assembly GCA_037038555.1 of Rhynchonycteris naso. Classification (NCBI taxonomy): domain Eukaryota; kingdom Metazoa; phylum Chordata; class Mammalia; order Chiroptera; family Emballonuridae; genus Rhynchonycteris; species Rhynchonycteris naso. The sequence goes on along the minus strand of CM072995.1, from coordinate 331,129,312 downwards.
CACAACAGCCCTGTAAAGTCAGTCAGTATTATTATTATTTCCCAATTTATAGATGAGAAAACTGAGGCACAGAGAAGTTAATTAAGTGACTTTTCTATCATCTTAAAGATAGTTAGTGGTAGAGGCGGGGCTAAATCTAGTTCCAGGGTCCATCCACTTAACCGTTTAGAGGTGATAGTTTTGTTAGAATGAGACAATGATGGGGCCCTAAACATTTGACAGATTCTTCCAAATAAAGAAAATCACTGGTTCTAAAACCCGGGGGGGCTGTATGGGGTCTGAAGAAAGAGCTCAAGGGGTTCACTTAGCCAGTTCACTCTTCAGGAGCACTTTTGCCTGTAAATGCTATTTGTTGTGAGTTACTCTCCAGGCATTTTCTCTCTAGTAGCTGTGACTAGCAAATCCAAGCCACCTAGGGCTGCCAGCATTTATTCTGCAAGTTTTGGCCTAAAAGCCACCAGGATGGGGTGGGAACTGATGTTTTGCTTTGGCTGATAGAAATATCTGACTGACAACGCTCAGTTGGTGCCTCTGGCACGGAAGTAGTGTGAGCCATTTTCCAAGTGTTGTCTGTTCAGAACCTAAACTGACAACACAATTCTATTAATTTGTTTCCATGCTCTTTGGTTGAAAATCAACCAAAATAAGCCTTTCAAAACAGAGCTTGGACGTTGTTCTAATCGCAGTAGCTTAAATAAATGCTAATGAAGAATAAAACCCATAAAAGTTGGGTTGAAGAGGCATTTTCCTTCTCTACTTCCAAAACGAAATCCAAGAATCTTAGCAAATTGGATGCTTTGCAGGAATGCAGTGGCTGGCACGAACATGCAGCAATTCTCCTTGTGACCATAAATAGTCAGCCTTATTTGACATAAACAATTCTTTAGGGTATATTTTCAACTCATTGTTTGGAATATGTAGTACATACATGCTGTGAGCTTCAGCTGAGTTTTGTGTATATAATTCTGAGTAACCTTATTAAGATTTTTAGAATATGTACACTCTCCCTTCATGTGAGTGTTTTAAGTAGTTAGAATATTTTCTAAAAAATAGTAGAGACTTTTTGCTGCAAGTCCATTGACTGACAGTATTGAGCACTAAACTCTCTATCAGACAATGTGCAGAACGGAGCTGGGGATACAGTGATGGTCCCAACCAACTCCAATGCCTTTCTCCGGAGTCTGCCATAAAAGTATTATAGAAGGTGGGAAAAAAGCTAAGAGGACTCAGGAAATAGAAGGTAAAGAAAACAATCATAAAGAATTTTGTTCCAATATTATTTCTAATAAACATAGTACCTTAAAGATGCTAATTATAATGGTAAGCTCGAGGTTAGGGAGACTACGAAAGATTTTTTCAGATTAAAGAAAACAGAATGTATTTAAGGTAGGTTTTGGAGATGGTTTAGGGTCTATCCTACGTGACATTACCTTGATGTCATTACAAGGGAAGGACTGGACTCGGGAGCCCCATTTATTCATCTGTCCTTCCATTCATCCATCTGATAGTCCTAAATATCTGCTCTGCTTTGCACAGGCTGTGAGACAGTGACACACCCATGAAGAAGACATGGTCCTGCCCTCAGGGAATGAGTAGTCTAGTGCAGGGGATAGATCGATAAATAATTTTTGCCAGTTAGGATTTGTGCCATGATGTAGGAGTGGACAAAATGCAGATGGGGCCCAGAGGAATAGATAACTCTTTCTACTGCCTTTGAAATGAAAGACATGACCGTCCTTCCTGCCCATGGAGAAAAGAAAATTGTCTCTCTTTTTCAGATTCTCAGAAGATGTCACTTTCTGCCTTCCTCGGCTCCTCCCAGGTTTCCTGAGTGTCTAGCACGCACCAGGTATCTTGCTGCACACTCCTGTACAGCAATGAACAATGGGAAGTGTGACAGTCCTGGAAGTTACTTTTTGGGGAGGACAGCTAATTTGAAGGGAAGGTGCCTTAAACAAAGAAATTTATTCTCTTTCAGTTTTGGGGCCAGAAGTCTGAGACCTAGATGTGGGCAGGGGTGCATTCCCTCTGAATGCTCCAGGCTTCTCTCTCAGCTATGGTGGCTGCAGGTGTCTCTTGGCTTGTAGATGAATTCCTTCCCGGTGTCCTCGCATGGTCATCCCTCCTTTTCGTATAAGGATGCCAGTCATATGGATAAGGACCCACCCTAAGAACCTCATCTTAACTTGATTATTCTCAAAGACCCTATTTCCAAACCAGATCACACTCATAGGTCCTGAGGGTTAGGAACGCAATGTCTTTTGGGGAACCCAGTTCAGCCCCTAACTGTGGGTCTTGCTCATTTACTGGATTAACCCACTATCTTCATTCTCTCTTGACCCAGAATTCAGCCCTGTTTTGGCTCTGTGACTTTGTCCACCGGTCACACTGAGCTCGTATCTGCTTTATGGTGCAGTAAGGAGTTTGGGCTTCCCTGCACTCCCTTCCCTCACCAGCCTGGGCCTTTCCCTACCCCTGGGGAGCCAGGTCTGTGCTGCCCCTCCTACTTGTCCTAAGAGATGGACACAGGATGGCTTCCCTGGTTGTCCAGGGCTCAGGCTGCCTTTGGAACACATTTGCCAGTACAGTTTCCCAGCTAGATACCTTCCCCACCCTTGAGTGAGTGACACCCTACAGGGGGAAAAGGTGGTGGCTGCAGCAGTGGGAGCCTATGGTGGGCCCTGCTCTCTGCCTCTTTCTGCTGCGAACAGGAAGAGAGGGTAATAGTGAGAATGGCCTGCCCTGGGCTGGGTAATTAAACAAATAATGACAGAGTAGCTTCATTTTATGTGGCTGTGAATCACAGGGCATAGAAATATATAAAGATATTAATAAAGACATATATAAGGGAATACACTGCTCACAAAAATTAGGAGATCAGGGAACATGCAGATACTATAATACTTTCAGCCTTTTGTATAGTGCATTTTCATCAATGAAATAAAAGTTGGTTTTGCATCTCATTTGCATAACCAAACAACTTTCTTTGACTTGTCATTTACTTTTCTGATGTTCTTGTTTAATAAAAAAAATCAAATGCTTCTTTTTTTTATAGCTTTATATTTATTTTGAGATATTCTCTAATGTTTGTGAGCAGTATATTATTAAAGTATTAAAATCCCTCCATGCACAAAATGTAAAACAGCGCAAATTATCCCTCCCCCAAGTTAAAAAGGATTGTCAAGAATCATAATTTCAAAGCTGGCAGCAGACTGAATTTAAGCTGTTGCTTATATTATTGGTTCAAAGATGTACTACTTCATAGCTGGTTTGAAAAAGCAGTCCTAATCCTCCGGCAGGAATAATTGTGAATTCTGTAAGCTTTCCATTATATAGGTATCTTGAGGAACATAAATAACCCTAGAGAAATCTGTAGCAGTCACAGTAAATAAGAAACGGTTTAGAAAGGGACAAAGGTCATACAGGGGCTTTGAGAACTGGAGCCAGTCCAAGGTGGGGGGTCAGGGAAGACCTCCTTGAAGAAGTGATGGTTGAGTCTGCATTAGGAAGGCTGAGCAACACATGGCTTGGTGAAGAAAGGGGCTGCACACAGGACTGAGCTCAATATTTTAGGTCAGTTTCATCTTCTGAATCCTAACTTTTATGTTCTCTAGTTGGTTGCTGCTCACAGCCCTAGTATACTTTGAGGCAAATCCCACCTAAGAATTGCTTTTGCATGTTTTGGGGGGAGGGGAGCAGAGGGGAAGAGAGAAGACAAACCAAGTGAAACGAAACTTGGCCAAGGTAGATCACATAAATCCCAAGTGCTGTTTGCTTCCCTTAGCTTATTTACAAAAAATACAAGTCAGTAAATACTAACTTGTAATTAAAACTCCCTGACTAGTTCCATGTGCGTGGCTGGCTGATTGTGAAACTTTATGTTGTATTTGTTATTAAATTCTTTTCTGAGGGGGAAAAAGTCACAAATGCAAGCTCTAACTACTTCCTCATTGTTGGTGAGGCTTTCTGCAGTATGAGATCTTTCTGTGAGGTTAATTTTAATTTTAAATTTGAGGCCATTCAATTTCAGTGGTATTTGGAGAGTGAGGGATATAAAATACACCTGGAAGTCAGCCTCTCTCCATTCGGGATATGGAGAAATTTCAGGACTCAGGTTGGAACATCAGCAAATTCTCACTGGAGGATAGAAGCCAATAAGGTAAGAGAATGTGTCTAAGATATCAACATGAGAATTGAGCTAAATATTTATTTAAAGATTGAGAATTTGGGTGAATGGAGAATTGACTTTAGCGGGTTGGTGTACACACAATACAGTGTACAGATGCTGTGTTGTAGAATTGGGCACATGAAGCTTATATAGTTTTGTTAACCGGTGCCACCCCGATAAATTCAATAAAAAGAAAAAAAGATAGAATTAGGGCGAATATATTAATAAGGCTACAAATAAGTGCATTACCACCATGGCTAATGCAGCAAGCACTTTTTATGCTTCTGGTACTGAGCTAAAAAACGACTTACACATTATTTCATTTTTAAGTAACAATGGCTAATGCTGTGAGCTCTCACTATATGCCAAGCCTGTTTTAAAGGCTATAAGAATATTAACTCATCTAACCCTACAATAACCCAGTAATGTAGATTTGGTTTTATTGTGCAAAATCAGAGCTCAGAGAGGTCAGTCCATGTTCTTTTTGTTGTTGTTTTTTTGAGGTTCCACAGGCTAATAAATGGAGAAGCTTAGCTTTGAACCCAGGCCATCTTCAAAACAGCTTTATGAGGTAGGTGCTTTGATTATTTCTGCTTTACAATGAGAGAAATGAGGCAGAGAGAGGTACAGCAATTGTCCCAAAGCCCTATAATAAGTCTCAGAAACAAGACTCCATGCTGGATCTGATTCTAAGTTGATGATGGTTCAGATAGCAGTATATGTCCCAACATCCTTTCAGTGGAGTGCTGACCACAGGCCACTCTTTCTTGGGGCAACAAAATCTGGATTGTATCTTCTCTCATCTCAGAAATGCTCTTTCAGCTTCTATATTGTTCCGATATTTCATGTTCAGTTTTGTTATTCCAGCAAAACCTGCTCTCTCTCACCTTTCCACTTTAGCTTATTTTTCTTGCTTTAAGCCTCCTCCCCCCAAACTAGCCCTGTTTCGTTATTCTTTCCCCTGATGCGTTCACCTTCAGAATACAGATTAAAGTTTAAGAAGAGGGCAGAATTAGCCCAGGAGCTGGGTAGTCACTGATGTCTGCAAGCAAGAAATGTTTACCTAAAAATTTAGTCAATGGACCAAAGATGAAACCAGAGAGTTGAAGACAAAGCCAAATGAATCCATGTCTGCCGCAGTAGGGATAGCCAGACAGATAGATGTACAGCTCTCTTCAAAGGTTGCTTAGGGACCCAATAAACCTGAAAAGACTGTGCCCTGAATCTCAATGTGGGTGGGCGGATAAAGGAACATTATTCCTCTTCTTCCTCTTAGTTTTCCCAGAGAGGGTGCAACAAAGCAAATGCAATTTGCATTCAATAACTGAAAGCTACTCACATCTGTAAACACTAACGGTCGCAGCCAGCAAAACCCTCCAGAAAGCCTCTTAGCCCATTTTGAGAAGCCAGATGTGAAGAGAAAGCCTCTGCTTTCTATTGTTCTTTCCTCTTGAGCTGCAAGACCCTCTGAAGCTCCATATGTGGGGAAAACAGGGCACATTTTCCTCTTAAATTGAACCCCGCTTATTATGTTGGAGAGAGTTTAATTAAACTCTTGCTGGCAGTGGTGGGAAAGTTTAGCTTCCATCCAAGCCTTTCTTCATGGGGTCCCTGCAGGTAAGTGCACACTTTCCCTTCCAACGGAAGGTCATTAGGATCATATAAATATGCACAGACTCTGAAAGGTTCCAAGATGTTCTGGGGCACTTGATTTGTAACTTTCAATTTAATCAATCAACTCAGTGGTAGAGTAAAGGGATTACAACTAACCTATTCCCTAATCGCAGGCAATGAGCTTTACTGCAGGGTCGCCCGTACTAATCCTTTTTACTAAATACAAGGCAGGGTTGCCAGTGCTGTGATTTCCTATACCCTTTGTCCTTTTATGTGTTTGTTCTCGCACTCTGAATTTAAGCAAGGCTAGAAAAAAGCTGAAAGTATTCCTTTGTACTCATGCTTCTCTTCCAGCCCCAAACAGTAGAGTTCTTGCAAATTGGGAGGGATGTTTGCCAGGACTGTAGTGCCTGGCACAGACTTTTGCAGAAACTCCACTTGTGATTATAAATAGTTGGCCTCTCTTGGCATAAACAATTTTTGAGGGTATATTTTTCAACCTGTTGTTTGGAATACTTAAGTGTATAAATGCCATTAGCTTTAGCAGAGTTTTGTGTGCAAATTCCTGGGTAACCCATACATAGTGTTGTTGTTTAATGGACTTTGTATATTCCCTCTCCTATGATTCCATAAAACTTCTTGGCATTTAAAATATTTTCATGCAAAGGGAAAATTAAATCTTTATTATTAAAGCATGAATTTCTTGGAATCACAACATAAGAACTGGCAAACAGGTTTGGTGGAAATATTAAATGAAAAATGCATGGGTTGCTCACATACTTAAATGTTAACCACATCAATTTTGCCAAGAAAACTGGTAGCATTAGAACTTACACAATAACTGATCCATGATGTGCCAATGAATTCAATCTTTTTTTCCTTCCCAAGTCAGTTAAAAACAAAACAGGTGATTATTTAAGCTACATGAATAAGATGCAGAAATTGTCTCCTATTTAAACTGTCAACCAGCTAGAGTAAATGTAAGTTATCAATAAATTAACTTATACCTATCAGTGGCAATGGGATTTTACCTTGATTGCTATAAAGAAAGTATTTCTTTACCTAATTCTAAATGATCATTCTAATAGAAGCATGTAAGAATATGTTCAAGAAATATAGTTTGTAGATTTCCAGGAGGAAGCTGGAGTGAGAGGCTATGAACCTTCCAATTTCAAGTCCCATTTAAATGCCAATATGATAGTCTTAAGCAAATGTTCAGAAGTAGCAGTCATAATCATCACAAGAAACGGCACAAAAAATGAGTGTAGATGAATAAAGGGGTTCTATGGAAAGTAACCTCACAGCCTGATCTGACCATCAATTCCTACCTAAGTGGATAGGTCAGTGGTTCTCAAACTTTTTGAAGTCGGGGCGCATTTAAAATCCTACAAATAATTGTAAGCACACTATATACAAATTTCTGAGAAATATGTTATAATAACTAAGTCAAATATTAAAGAAAAAATATAAAGTCCATGTGTGCTTTTATGGTAATTAAACAAAATAAGTACAACAAAATTAAATTTATTCTGACATTAAAAACATTTTTATGTTACTTTTTTTTTTTTACAGGGACAGAGAGAGAGTCAGAGAGAGGGATAGATAGGGACAGGCAGACAGGAATGGAAAGAGGTGAGAAGCATCAATCATTAGTTTTCGTTGCTGTTGCAACACCTTAGTTGTTCATTGATTGCTTTCTCACATGTGCCTTGACCGCGGGCCTTCAGCAGACCGAGCAACCCCTTGCTGGAGCCAGCGACCTTGGGTCCAAGCTGGCGAGCTTTTGCTCAAGCCAGATGGGCCTGCGCTCAAGCTGGCGAGCTTGGGGTCTCGGACCTGGGTCTTCTGCATCTCAGTTCGACATCTATCCACTGCGCCACTGCCTGGTCAAGCTGTGTTACATTTTTTGTTATGCTTTTTAGAATTCATAAAAAGAGGGGTTAAAAAATAACAAAAATCGACAAAAAAGTTATCTTTTTATATATCGATACATTCTTAGTAGATTTAGTAAATTGGGCAGGTCCTGACATAAATGTGTTAAGTTTTTTCATTCTTGCGTTTATGAGAAACATGAGCCTGATGTGTCCTAGTGATTTCTTCAATGTTTGGGCATCTATTTGAAAGGCAAACTTTCATTTCCTCACCAATACATTGAAGAATTCCTCTCTTTTTACTATTAATTGTGTTGAGTGCAGAAAACCCCCACCATACATATCATCTTAACTTTACACCAAACAAAGGATAGAAGAAACTTGACTCCAGTCTTTCCAGGGAACATGGGGGGTTGTGTAAACAATCCAGCACCACAGCTTAACAGCCTTTTGCAACCTAATCAGGCAAGTGAGGTGGGGAGTTGGGCAGACTGTCACCTTACAGCTAATTCTCCACACCTCTGTCCCCCCAAAATCTAAACTCTAAAGCCCTGTTGGTTTTTTGGTCCCCAACAAGCACATATTTCTCTGGAATACCATAGGGCACACCTGGAAATCTTCTAGGGCACACACTTTGAGAACCACTGGGATAGGTCATGGTGGGTTGTCACTTCTTTAGTAAAAGTTTCATCTTTAAGCAAGCCTTGTCCTTTGTTTCGGTGCATCTAGGTCAGTGATGGGCAATCTTTTGAGCTTGGTGTGTCAAAATTCGCCAAAAAACTAAGCATAACTCGAATGGTGTGTCACTTCTAGAAAAACGGCCTAACCAGAAGTCCCAGAACTAGACACCCTGTGCTGGAGTTCTGTTGTTTTGGCCTCCAGACCTCCGGCACAGAGTGTCTATACTACAGCAAATGTTTTTTTTTTTTTTTTTTTTTTAATATATATTTTATTATTATTAATTCTAATGGGGTGACATCAATAAATCAGGGTACATATGTACAATGAAAACATCTCCAGGTTATCTTATCATTCAATTGTGTTGCATACCCATCACCAAAAGTCAAATTGTCCTCTGTCACCTTCAATCTGGTTTTCCCTGCGTCCCTCCCCTCCTCCCTATCCCACTCTTCCCTCCCTCCCCCCATCCCATAACCACCACTCTCTTGTCCATGTCTCATACCCTCATTTTCATGTCCCACCTATGTATGTAATCGTGCTGTTCTCAGTTTTTCTTTTTTTCTGATTTACTTATTTCACTCCGTATAATGTTATCAAGGTACATCCATTTTGTTATAAATGATCCTATGTCATCGTTTCTTATGGCTGAGTAGTATTCCATAGTATATATGTACCATAGCTTTTTAATCCACTCGTCTTCTGACAGACACTTGGGCTGGTTCCAGATCTTCGCTATTGTGAACAATGCTGCCACGAACATGGGGGCGCATTTCTTCTTTTCGAACAGTGCTATGGTGTTCTTAGGGTATATTCCTAAAAGTGGAATAGCTGGGTCAAAAGGCAGTTCGATTTTTAATTTTCTGAGGAATCTCCAAACTGTTTTCCACAGTGGCTGCACCAGTCTGCATTCCCACCAGCAGTGCAGAAGGGTTCCCTTTTCTCCACATCCTCGCCAGCACTTATTCTGTGTTGTTTTGCTGATAAGTGCCATTCTGACTGGTGTGAGGTGATATCTCATTGTGGTTTTAATTTGCATTTCTCTAATGATTAGTGATGTTGAGCATTTTTTCATATGCCTATTGGCCATCTGTATGTCCTCTTTGGAGAAATTTCTATTCATTTCTTTTGCCCATTTTTTGATTGGGTTGTTTGTCTTCCTGGTGTTGCGTTTTATAAGTTCTTTATAAATTTTAGTTATTAACCCCTTATCAGATGTGCTGTCGAATATGTTCTCCCATTGTGTGGTTTGTCTTCTTATTCTGTTCCTATTGTCTTTAGCTGTGCAAAAACTTTTTAGTTTGATATAGTCCCATTTGTTTATCTTGCCTTTTATTTCAGTTGCCCATGAAGATAAATCGGCAAATATACCGCTGCTACAGATGTCGGAGAGCTTGCTGCCTATGTTTTCTTCTAAGATGTTTATGGTTTCACGGCTTACATTTAAGTCTTTTATCCATTTTGAGTTTGTTTTTGTGAATGGTGTAAGTTGATGGTCTAGTTTCATTTTTTTGCAGGTAGATGTCCAATTTTCCCAACACCATTTGTTAAAGAGGCTGTCTTTACTCCATTGTATGTTCTTTCCTCCTTTGTCAAATATCAGTTGTCCATAAAGCTGTGGGTTTATTTCTGGGTTCTCTGTTCTGTTCCATTGATCTATGTGCCTGTTCTTATGCCAGTACCAGACTGTCTTGAGTATAATGGCCTTATAGTAAACCTTGATATCAGGAAGCGTGATACCTCCTGCTTTATTTTTTCTTTTTAAGATTGCTGAGGCTATTCGTGTTCTTTTTTGGTTCCATATAAATTTTTGGAATATGTGTTCTATATCTTTGAAGTATGTCATTGGTATTTTAATTGGTATTGCATTGAATTTATAAATTGCTTTAGGTAATATAGACATTTTAATGATGTTTATTCTTCCTAGCCATGAGCACGGTATATGCTTCCACTTGTTTGTATCTTCCTTGATTTCTTTTATCAATGTTCTATAATTTTCCGAGTACAAGTCCTTAACCTCCTTGGTTAAATTTACTCCTAGGTACTTTATTTTTTTGGCTGCAATAGTGAAGGGGATTGTTTCCTTAATTTCTTTTGCTGATATTTCATTGTTGGTGTATAGAAATGCCTCTGATTTCTGAGTATTAATTTTATATCCTGCCACCTTGCTGAATTCATTTATAAGGTCCAGTAGTCTTTTGACTGAGACTTTAGGGTTTTCAATATACAATATCATATCATCTGCAAATAATGACAGTTTTACTTCTTCTTTTCCAATTTGTATGCGTTTTATTTCTTCTTCTTGTCTGATTGCTGTAGCTAGGACTTCCAGAACTATGTTGAATAAGAGTGGTGAAAGTGGGCAACCCTGCCTGGTTCCTGATCTTAAGGGGATTGCTTTTAATCTTTGTCCATTTAGTATGATGTTTGCTGTCGGTTTATCGTAGATGGCCTTTATCATGTTAAGGAATGATCCCTGTATTCCCACTTTACTGAGAGTTTTGAGCATGAATGGGTGCTGGATTTTATCAAATGCCTTTTCTGCATCTATTGAAATTATCATGTGATTTTTGTCCTTCCTTTTGTTTATATGGTGAATCACATTGATTGATTTGCGAATATTGAACCAGCCTTGCCTCTCCAGAATAAATCCCACTTGATCGTGGTGTATGATTTTTTTCATATATTGCTGGATCCGGTTGGCTAATATTTTGTTGAGAATTTTAGCGTCTAAATTCATCAGGGATATAGGCCTATAATTTTCTTTCTTTGTGTTGTCTTTGCCCGGTTTTGGGATCAGAATTATGCTCGCCTCATAAAAGGAGTTTGGAAGTCTTCCTTCCTCTTGAATTTTTTGAAATAGCTTGAGGAGAATAGGAATTAGTTCTTCTTTGAATTTTTGATAGAATTCACTTGTGAAGCCATCAGGCCCAGGACTTTTCTTTTTTGGGAGTTTTTTGATAACTGTTTCTATCTCATTTGTTGTAATTGGTCTGTTTAGGTGTTCTGATTCTTCCAGATTGATTTTTGGAAGGTTATATGATTCAAGAAATTTGTCCATTTCACCAAGATTGTCTAATTTTTTGGCATATAGTTCTTCATAGTATTTTCTTACAATGCTTTGTATTTCTGTTGTGTCAGTTGTTATTTCTCCACTGTCCTTTCTAAGTTTATTTATTTGAGTCCTCTCTCTTTTTTTCTTGGTGAGTCTAGTTAAAGGTTCATTAATCTTGTTTACCTTTTCAAAGAACCAGCTTCTGGTTTCATTGATCCTCTGTATTGTTTCCTTAGCCTCTATGTCATTTATTTCTGCTCTGACCTTTATTATTTCCTTCCTTCTACTTGTCTTGGGTTTTATTTGTTGTTGTTTTTCTAGTTCTTTTAGATGCAGGGTCAGGTTGCTTATTTGAGCTTTTTCTAGCTTCTTATGATATGCCTGTAGTGCAATAAACTTCCCTCTCAGAACTGCTTTTGCTGTGTCCCATAAATTTTGAGTTGATGTATGCTCATTATCATTTGTTTCTAGAAACTTTTTAATTTCTTCTTTGATCTCATTGTTAATCCATTCATTATTTAATAACATGCTATTTAGTTTCCAAGTGTTTGAGTATTTTTCAGTTTTTCTTTTGTGGTTAATTTCTAGTTTCATGGCATTGTGATCAGAGAAAATGCTTGATATGATTTCAATCTTCTTAAATTTATTGAGACCATTTTTGTGTCCTAACATGTGGTCTATCCTAGAAAACGTACCATGAGCGCTTGAGAAGAATGTATATTCTACTGCTTTAGGGTGAAAAGTTCTGAAGATATCTATTAAATCAAGTTGATCTAGTGTCTCCTTTAAGTCTGCTGTTTCTTTATTAATTTTCTTTCTTGAGGATCTATCCAGTGTTGTTAGAGGGGTATTGAAATCCCCTACTATGATAGTATTGCTGTTAATCTCGCCCTTTATATCCATCAAAGTTTGCTTTATGTATGTCGGGGCTCCTATATTTGGTGCATAGATATTTACAATAGTTATATCTTCCTGTTGAATTGTTCCCTTTATCATTATGTAGTGTCCTCCTTTATCTCTTACTACAGCCTTTGTTTTAAAGTCCATTTTGTCTGATATAAGTATTGCTACCCCTGCTTTTTTTTCATTTCCATTTGCATGAAATATTTTTTTCCATCCTTTTACCTTCAGTCTATGAGCATCTTTTGTTTTAAGGTGTGTCTCTTGTAGACAGCATATGTATGGGTCCTGTTTCTTTATCCATGCAGCTACCCTATGTCTTTTGATTGGATCATTTAATCCATTTACATTTAAGGTTATTATTGATATGTAGTTGTTTATTGCCATTTTATTCTTTAAAGCTGTATTCTTCTTTTGCTCTATTCATTCCTCCCTTTAAACTGTTCACAAGAGGCCCCTTAGTATATCTTGCAGAATTGGTTTGGTTTTTATGAATTCCTTGAGGCTTTCTTTTTCTGGGAAGCTCTTTATTTCTCCTTCAATTTTAAACGTTAGCCTTGCTGGATAAAGTAGTCTTGGTTGTAGGTTCTTGTTCTGCATTACTTTGATTATTTCTTGCCATTCCCTTCTGGCCTCAAGTGTTTCTGTTGAGAAGTCTGATGTCATCCTTATGGGGGCTCCTTTGTACGTGATAGCCTTTTTTTCTCTAGCAGCTTTTAAAATTTTTTCTTTATCCATTAGCTTTGGTATTTTAACTATGATGTGTCTTGGTGTAGATCTTTTTGGGTTTCTCTTTAATGGAGTTCTGTGTGCTTCTTGAATGTGTGGAGTGTTTCCCAGCCTTAATTTAGGAAAGTTTTCTGCTATGATTTGATTGAACAAAGTTTCCATTTCCTGTCCTCTCTCCTCTTCTTCAGGCACCCCTATGATGCGAATGTTGTTTCTCTTCATGTTGTCACAAAGCTCCCTTAGAGTTTCCTCACATTTTTTAAGTCTCTTTTCCTTTTTCTTCTCTGCTTCTGTGCCTTTGTTTATTGTGTCCTCTAACTCGCTTATTCGATCCTCAGCGTCATCCATCCTGCTTTTAATTCCTTCCATTGTGGTCTTCAGTTCTGATACTGTATTTGTCATTTCTGTCTGATTCTTTTTTATTATTTCAATTTCATTTTTTATACTTGTTATCTCTTTATTTAGGTGTTCATAATGACTATCCATTGTTGCTCTAATTTCTTTGAACATCCTAACTATCATTATTCTAAATTCTGCTTCCGGTAATTTGGTTATATCTGGTTCATTCAGGTCCTTCTCTGGGGATTTCTCTTGATTCATTTGGTTTGCATTCCTCTGCCTGCCCATTTTTTCTGTGTATAAGCAAGTTGTGGCCACTGGAGTCCAGTAGGTGTTGCCTTTGTGTTCTCTAGGTGTGGTCTATCTGCAGGCCCCCCACCCCCTCTGCCGGTGCCTAGGGTGGTTGGGTATGAGCGTTGCCAGCGCCGGCCCACTGTGGCTTTTGCTGTGATTTCTGCCTCTCCTCCGTGGGAGGGGCTGTCACTGAAGCCACAAGATCAGCACCAAGGGTAGAGGTGAGCACCTTTCCTCAGCTGCAGACCCAGCCTATTTCCGGACTTCCGCCCAGAACCAGCAGTCGGAGCCTGCTCGCTACAGTTCCGCGGGTTAGGCGGGGCTTTTGACGTGCTCTCAGCTGTAAGCCTTTGCCCGTCCGGAGCTTTAGCCCCGCCCTCGAGGCCAGGGCCCTTTGCGCAGGGTCGGAAACCAAGGTTTATTGGGGCGGGCGTGTTTGCTGGCTTCCGCCGAGCTGCGTACTTCCGCTCGTCCCGGACTCTACCCCGCCCCCGCGTTCGGAGCCCGCTCGTGCACGTATGAATGCTATTCGCGTTTTCTCCGGCCGGATGGGGATAATAGCGTGGGCTCAGCTGCGAGCCTCCACCCGTCTCGGGGTCCACCCCGTTCTCATGCTCGGAGCCCGCTCGCGCACGTATACTGGCCAACCGCGGTTTCTCCGGCCGGGGGCGAGGGGACTGGTAGTGTCAGCTCAGCCGCGAGCCCCTGCCCGTCCCTGGTCCTAGCCCGGTCCCCACGGTCAGGGCCGGCTTGCGCAGGGCCTGCCTGTTCCTGGCCTCCCGCTTTGTCCCCGTAAGTGGGATTAAAGGCTGGCCCGCAGCTTCCGGACCGCTCTCGCGCTTCCCCTCCTACCCTCTGGGCTAGACCGATCTCCCACCGGCTTGGCCTCCGCCCACGCCGACAGAACCGCGTTTCAGCATCCTGCCGCCCCAAAACCTTAAGCAGCCCTCAGCAGAGTAGGAAGGGACTTAATACTCCACACTGTAGGCCTGGGAGCTCCCTCACTTGTTTCACATCTCAAATCTGTCCAAACGCCTCTTCTAGGCTCTGGGACTGCAGGCTGGGGCTTGGTTCCTGGGACCCAGGTCCCTCCCTCTCTGCCAAACTTTCCTCCCGCCACACGGGTCTCTCCGGGCTGCCGTTTGCTCCGGGGAGCTGGGCAGCCCTTTTCGCGTTTTCGCTATTCCTACCAGTCTCAATGTGGCTTCTTCTGTGTTCCTTGGTTGAAGAGTCCACTTAGTTTTGTTCAAAGTTGGTTTATCCAGGTGATGGTTCTTAAAATTGTGTTGTAATCCACTTTGGTTCTGGGAGTTGGAAGTTGGTACGTCCGCCTACTCCGTCGCCATCTTGCTCCTCCTACAGCAAATGTTTTATCCTCAACTCCTGCACCTGGCCGAGGATGAAACGTCCTTCTTGGCATGCGGCCCCATACTTCTCTGGTATGCGGCTGGATGTGGCCATGTGTCTTTGAAAATGGCTACGCGTGTCAGTGCTGACACATGTGTCATAGGTTCGCCATCATGGATCTAGGTTAACATCTTTGAAATAAGCCTTAACCACCCTCAAAACAGCACATAATCTTGCTAACTCTCCTGTAATCCAATTACTGCCTTGCTTTCTCCCACCTCCATGTAATGTTCCTGACGTTCCCTCCTTAATATCAAATCCAGAAAAGCCATAAAACTGTTATTTTGAACAGTGCTATGGTGTTCTTAGGGTATATTCCTATAAGTGGGATAGCTGGGTCAAAAGGCAGTTCGATTTTTAATTTTTTGAGGAATCTCCATACTGTTTTCCACAGTGGCTGCACCAGTCTGCATTCCCACCATCAGTGCAGGAGGGTTCCCTTTTCTCCACATCTTTGTCAGCACTTATTCTGTGTTGTTTTGCTGATGAGCACCATTCTGACTGGTGTGAGGTGATATCTCATTGTGGTTTTAATTTGCATTTCTCTAATGATTAGTGATGTTGAGCATTTTTTCACTGTTCGAAAAGAAGAAATGCGCCCCCATGTTTGTGGCAGCAGTGTTCACAATAGCGAAGATCTGGAGACAGCACAAGTGTCCGTCAGAGGACGAATGGATTAAAAAGCTTTGGTACATATTTACTATGGAATACTACTCAGCCATAAGAAATGATGACATCGGATCATTTACAACAAAATGGATGGACCTTGTTAACATTATATGGAGTGAAATAAGTAAAACAGAAAAAAACTGAGAACAGCATGATTTCATACATAGGTGGGACATAAAAGTGAGACTATGAGACATGGACAAGAGAGTGGTGGTTACGGGGTGCGGGGAGGGAGGAGAGGGTGGGATAGGGAGGAGGGGAGGGGCACAGGGAAAACCAGATAGAAGGTGACAGAGGACAATTTGACTTTGGGTGATGGGAATGCAACATAATTGAATGATAAGATAACCTGGAGATGTTTTTGTTGTACATATGTACCCTGATTTATTGGTGTCACTCCATTAAAATTAATAAAAAAAAAGTTAAAAAAAT
Source organism: Rhynchonycteris naso (assembly GCA_037038555.1). NCBI lineage: Eukaryota > Metazoa > Chordata > Mammalia > Chiroptera > Emballonuridae > Rhynchonycteris > Rhynchonycteris naso. The sequence continues at coordinate 331,113,156 of CM072995.1, read as the reverse complement.
AAAAACTGTTATTTCTACAGGAGCATTTGAGATCTTGCCCCCTGACATATGTTATAAATTTGCCTCAAATAATCTCTTATAAAAATTCTCTACAGGTTTCAACATTTTTTATGTCAATGTGAGTAAAAGATAAAAAAAAAGATGATTCTTGAATTATTAAACATATTTGGCTGTTTAAGAGGAGAAATATAAATAAAATATTGGGTTCAGGGTGGAATGATAGGGGTGGTGGTGTATGTGGAATCAGTAGACCATGAAATAAAATGAAAATAAAAAACAAAGTTTAAAGAATAGTTGCAATCTATTTTTTAAATGTGGGAGAAATATTTTATGTACTTCCAAAGACTTCATTATGGGAAGGAGGAGTGAGAAGGAGTAAACAATGACAACATAGGTAAAATGTGGAACTGGATACTATAGGACACTAAACAAAGAAAGAGAAAATAGGTCCTGGCCGGTCGGCTCAGTGGTAGAGCATCAGCCCTGTGTGTGGAAGTCCCAGGTTCAATTCCCGGCCGGGGCACATAGTAGAAGCGCCCATTGGCTTCTCCACCCTTCCCCCTTGTCTTTCTCTCTGTCTCTCTCTTCCCTTCTGCTAGCCAAGGCTCCATTAGAACAAAAGTTAGCCCGGGCTAACATGAGGATGGCTCCATGGCCTCTGCCTCTAGTGCCAGAATGGCTCAGGGTTGCAACAAAGCAGCACCCCAGATGGGCAGAGCATTGCCACCTAGTGGGCAAGTCATGTGGATACTGGTTGGTCACGGGTAGGAATCTGTCTCTGCCTCCCTGTTTTTCACTTCAGAAAAATACAAAATAAATAAATAAATAAATAAAAAATAAAAAAAGAGAAAAATATGCAGAGCATGGAGAGAGAGAGATGAAAAGATGCAAAAGAAGATGGATCTGGAGAACGTAGTGCTCTGGGAGAGAGAGAAGTTCCCAGGGAAAGAGAAAGAATAAACAGAAATAAACCATGAACATTGTCTGCACACAATCAATGTTCTGAATAGACTGGTGGCATGAATGAAGCAAACAACAACAAAAAATAATCAAATAGAGTGGTACCTTGAGATACAAATTTTATTCATTCTGTAACCAAGCTTGTAAGTCAGTATATCAAACTGCCGAAACTGGACCCGTGTGCCAACGTGCCTACTAGTGGCAGCTTGCTGAATCACGACTCGTATCTTGGAATTTTGCTCAGATCTCGAACAAAAATACGGACCAAGTCACAGCTGGTATCGTAAAAAAATTGTATGTTGGTCTGTTTGTATCTCAAGGTACCACTGTATTTTTAAATAGATGCATGAGAAGAAAAATGCCACTACTTATGAAATAGCTGAAAGTATAAAATCCTACTTAAGATCCCATTTAAAATAACTGAAATCAACATGCATTATCAAATATTGAGTTTTAACTACAAAAGAAAAATAAAGCATTCTATAAGAGCTTGGTTACTGATGTCATTTGTAGGAATATAATTCATAAGTGAATAAGGGCTATGTTTTCTTCCACTATAATGGCAAACCATGTTCAAAGCCTAGTCCAAAGTAGAAAGCTGTATAATTTAGGTTTTTATACAAATAAAAAGACTTTCACAGACTTTTCGGTCTTGAAAAACTTAATCACTCATTATTAAGCAAGCACTAACTTCAAAGGTACTTTAAAAAAATCTGATCTTTAAAGACAGACCTAAAAAAGAAATGCTATTCAAAACAGTAATTGGCCCTGGCCAGTTGGCTCATTGGTAGAGCATTGACTTTGCATATGGATGTCTCAGGTTTGATTCTGGGTCAGGGCACAAAGAAGTACCCATTGGCTTCTTCACCACTTCCTCTCTTGCTTCTCTTTCTTTCTTTCTTCTCCTCTTGCATCGATGGCTTTATTGGAGTGAGTTGGCCCCAGATGCTGAGGGTAGCTCCATGGCTTCCACCTCAGGTGCTAAGAAGAGCTCAATTTCTAAGCAATGGAGGAATGGCCCAGATGGGCAGAAAATCGCCCCCTAGTGGTCTTGCTGTGTGTATCTTGGTTGGGGTGCATGCGGAAGTCTGCCCCACTGCCTCCCCTCCTCTCACTGAGCAATAATAATAAAAAATCATCTGTGGAGGCACAGTGGATACAGTGTTGACCTGAGTTCATCAGTTTGAAATGCTGGACTTGCCCAGTCAAGGCACACACAGGAAGCAACTACTATGAGCTGATGCTTCTTGCTTCTCTCCCTCTCTTCCCCTAAATCAATAAATAAAAATATTAAAAAAAATATTAGTATGAAATCCTGAATTAGTAAGTGTCTATTGAAGAGATAAGTAAATAAGAACAATCACAGGGAAGAACTGATTGTGATTGGAGTTTGGAATTAGGAGAATTATTAAATTAAAAGTAGATTAAAATAAATAAATTGAGTAATAAGTTAAATCAATGGAGAATGGAAATGAGAAAAGATTGGAGAAAAACAAAACAGCAAAGGTTCCCATAAGACTTAATTAAAATATACTATTCAAATAAGATATGGATGTATTGACAAAATAGAATTGAAATCTCTGTTATTTTAAATTAAACAAAATTAAAAAACAAAAAATGCATTGTCTCTATAATACCAAAGAGAATCTAGAGAAAACTCCCCTCAGACACATGAGAAGAGATGCCACCTAGAATTTGGTCCTTTCCCATCACGCACTACCAGCCCTAGCATGACCTCACCAGAGAAACATAAGAGCACCTGCCACAATAACTAGATCCCACGTGGTACAACTAGTAAAACGGGAAGCAAGCCAAATGTGAAGCATCTTGCTTTCAAGAGATATATGAAAGATTTAACGTAAGCACATACATGTCCTCAAAGACACAGGGAGGATGTTAGTAATACGAAGGAAGATCAAGAAGTAAAGAAAAAGAATCAAATGCAAATTGGGTGTTAAACAAATATTGATAATGCTGTAATATCCCTGCCAAAGATGCACAACCTGAATCTACTCATGGGGACATACCAGATAATCTCAAATCAAGATACAATCTACAAAATAATGGTCTGGCGCTCTGCAAAATTGTCACTGTCATGAAAGTCAAGAAAAATGAAGCAACAGTTCCAGATTAAAGGAGGCTAAAGAGGCATGACAAGTAAATGCAGTGTATGATCTTCAATTGAATCCTGGGCTGAGATTTTTATTTTTAACTTGCTATGGAGCTGTGCTGTGTAATATGGTGGCCACTAGCCATAAGTGAAATATGGCTAGTCTGAATTGAGATGTACTCTAACTATAAAATCTACCTTGTGCTTTAGCATTTAAAAGCTGTAACATATCTCAATAATAAATTTTCATATTAATTACATGTGGAAATGATACTATTTTGGATATATTGGCTTGCATAAAATAAATTATTAAAATTAATTTCACTTGATTCTTTTTACTTTTTTAAAATGTGGTTACTACATTTAAAATTACCAGTATATACTGTATGTGGCTAATATCTATGGCTTGCATTATAGTGATAGCATTTAGTATTGTTATAAAGAACATTGAAGGTACAATTAACATCATTTGAATGAGTATGTAGATTAGATAGTAGTATTTTATCAATGTTAATGATGTGTACTGTGATTTGTACGAGAATGTTTCGTCCCTAAGAAATTCATGACAGAAGTGTTTAAGGGTAAACAACCAGGCATGATGTCTGCTACTTAGAAAATTCAAAATAAAAAAAATAAGGGTTGTATAAAATAGCAAAGACTAAAGAAGAGAAAAAAGAAAATGCCCATAACAAACCAGAAATAAAATTTTAGAAAATAATCAATATAAAGTGTGCATTTATAGAGGAATGGTAGAGACCAAAGGAATCTGAGAGCATTTAATATTCTCCCTTTGTTCAAGGAAGACGTAAACCTTGAAATGTTTATGAAATCAATAGAGATAAATAAAGATAAGCATGTGTCTTAAATTAAAGGCAACCACCATAAGAACAACAACAATAACATGAATCAAATAACTTTTAAACCAGTAAAAGAAAACTTAATTTAGGCAATGGAAAGAAAATAAATAGTTCTAAAAAAAGAAGAAAAAGAAATTATAATCAGAAAATATAGGCCTTGGCCAGATAGCTCAGTTGGTTAGAGCATCATCTTGATATAACAAGGTTGAGAGTTTGATCTCCAGTCAGGTCATGTATAGGAACAGACTGATGTTCCTGTCTCCTATCTCCTGTCTCTCTCTCTCTCTCTTTCTCTCCACCTTCCTCTCTCTAATGTCAATAAAATAAAAATTAAGAGAAGAAAATATAAAATTATATGGCAGAAAGATTGTAATATGACAGTAATCGCAATGCATATGGGGTAATGAAATTAAACCCAAAACAAAGTAAACCACAGGAGCCTTGCATAGACCAGGGACGCTCATGTGTCATGAAGTAAGTAACATATTTGTCAGTACCTGAAGTGGAATGAGAAAAAAATGCTTTCTAAAGTAAACATATATAAGGGTTTAAAAAAAACCCCAAAAACATTAATACAAAAGAATCAGAAGTTACTTACTATTCTCTTACCAAGACAAAATAAAAATTAAGAACAAAAAGTATAAACCCAAATCCCCAACTGCTTGGAAATTTAAAAATACTCTGCTAATTAACAAGTATGTCAAGAAGATAAAGTACAAAAGTACTCTGTTAAGAAAATGATGAAAATGAGAAATATGCTTTAAAATCTCTAGGAGGGGCCCAGAGCGCTTCTAAGAAGAAAATCCACAGCCATTGTGCATTTATTATTAATATTTAGAAGAAACAAAAATGGGAAAATCAGCATATTAAGGAAGCAATATTAACTAAACAATATGAAAACTTAGCAAAGAAATAAAAGGACAATCTAAAAGAAACAGAATAGTCTACATGAAACCTGATATACGTAAATTAGAAAAGGATAAAAAATAGCATTATTTACTAAGCTAACAATACTTATTAGGTAAAGCCGACACAGGTAAATTTAGTCAGGAAATAAGGGAGAATTATCTTTTTCTTCTCTATAGAGATTTGTTATGGACTATGAAAATCTGAATAAATGACAATTTTTTTAAAAAGGAATAAAATTCTACAACTAACACAAAAGAAAGATCCTGAGTATACCGATAACTGATGAAGAGAATGGAAGAGAACTTGGAGGTGAGGATGGAGGAAATATTCTCAGTGTTTGTGGTTAATTCTTTCAAAGTATCAATGACTATTAGAGATGGGTAGGTAATAACTAACCAATTTTCTCCTGAAAGTTAATATGATCTTGAGACTAAAGGCAGATAAAGAGAGGATTTAAAAATCAGAAACTACAGACCCATTTTACTCTTGCATATAATTGTGAATAATATAAAAACAATACTGATTGATTACTATTTTAAAGGAGAGTCAAGGCAAAGGACTCATTGACTCTATGAACTGCACCTAATTGCTAACTTTTCTGGGACTCAATTTCCTCTTCTGTATATAGGAAACACAACACTTATCCTATGGGGCTAAGGCAAGTGTTATTAAGAAAAAGAGTGAAAAAATTAATATATGCCTTGCAAATAGCATTAAGTAGTGGAAGAAGAATAATCATGCCTGTGCACTAAAGGAAAAAATATACAAACACCAAGTTAGGTTTGTCATAGACTAGATAGTCTAGCAAGTTGAAAATTATTAATTATAATATTTTACCAAAAAAGATTAAATCATATCAATTATATGTTCAAATTTATAGGTGCTGCAATAGCATTTGACAAGTTCAATAACCATTTAATAGATAAAAGTAGACATTTATATAAATATCTATTTAAAGTCAAAAGTCAACATTGGACTTAAGAGATATTAAAGGTATTTTAAATGCAAATAGGAGCCAAACAAAGCTACCCATTTTTACCATTATTATTTGATTATAGTGGTGGTTCCTGTCAGTGAACACAGAGATCATAGAAATCGTAGGACAGTAACCAGAAAAGAAAGACAAAAAACATGTTGCTTTTTGAAGGCAAATTATGAGTGATTACTTATGTAATCCAAGGAATTGTGGATAAAACTATTAGTAAATAAAAGCATATAGTTGCAATATAAGTGAATAACAGATCAATAGCATTCTAAAATACTCAGTATAACTTGGCACAAAACATGATAAAAACAGAAAATCTCATAATAATAACAAAAATATAAAATAATCCTAGGAATTTATGAAGGATATACAAGAAAAAAACTTCAAAGCTTACAAGGAGGAAAGGGACTAATTTAAAAATAATTAAAATTTATTCAAGTCTCAGTGTTTACAGAAATAGCATATATTTTTACACCAGGAAACATGAGCTGTGCAAATTACACCCATTAGACTGGGGCACAACTTTTTATTCATTTTATGTTGCATGAGGTTTTAGAACTTTTTCTATATATTTCTGCATGACCAATTCCAAATCTGAAATCCGTTTTTTAGTGCATGCTCTAGTTTTTATGCAATTTCAATTTCTTTTGTTACAGTTAATGGTATGCATTGATTTTTAAATTGGAGTTAAAGAGCAACGACTCTTGGATTAAACATAACCACAATTAATGTTTTACAAACATCACTTTTACATAATTGTAGTTGTTTTAAATGTAAAAAATTATTATCTGATAAAAACACCCTTTTATTTTGTTTTAAGATTGAATCATGGCTTCTAGAGTAGGCGTAAATGTAAGAATAGTCTTAACACCTTCTGTTATATATGTGGCTGTTACACACTTCAACATCAAAGGCGCAATATTTCATCCTTTGTGACACATGCATATAGTGCCTATTTTCAAGTTCCCCTTGGAGATCAAGACAAAAATTGGACTCCTCATATTGTGTGTTATAATTGTGAGGAAATGCTTCATGACTGGACAAAAGGAAAACGCAAAGGAATGCCTTTTGGTATTCCCATGGTTTGGCGTGAACCTAAAGACCACAGCTGTGACTGTTATTTCTGTCTGATTCATACAAAGGACGTCGGCAAGAAAAAATGGCATATGATCACATATCCTAATATTCCTTCAGCAGTCCGACCTATCCCACACTCTGAGACACTCCCGGTTCCAGTTTTCAATGGTTTTATTTTTTCTAAGGATGAAGAAAGTGAACATGGTGATCAAGTGTATGTTGATAAGATGCATGAGGAAATGGTTGTAGAATCTGAAGGGTCTTCTTCTGATGCCAAGCAGTCATGAACCCCTCAGCAGTTTAGCCAACCCAAATTGGATGACTTAGTAAGAGATTTGGGCCTATCAAAGAAAGCAGCTAAATTATTAGCCTTCAGGCTTCAAGAAAAGAATGTACTTCACCAGTCAGCTAAAGTATTCCATTTCAGGAAGTGTGAACAAAGTTTTGTGGACTTTTCCCTGAAGACAAACACTTTGTTTACTGTCATGATTTCAGTGGTCTTCTCAGCCAGCTAGGTGTTAACCACTTACGGTCTAACAGAATGGCGGCTATTTCTTGACAACTCTAAATGGAGTCTGAAATGTGTTCTTACGACTTACACAACGGTAATGTTTATGCAGCAGTTCCAATTGGTTATTCAACTCATCTGCAAGAAGATTATAATGACATCAAAATTGTCCTCAACTTTCTGAAGTATGAGGAGCATAACTGGATCATTTGTGTGAATCTTAAAATGGTAAATTTCCTGCTAGGACAACAGAGAGGTTTCACGAAGTATCCTTGCTTTTCTGTGTTTGTAGGATAGCCGAGCTCAGGAGAAATACTAGACACAGAAGGAGTGGCCAAAACATGAAGTTCTGGAAATAGAGATGCAAAATATTGTGAATGAACCTGTAGTTAATCGAGACAGGATCATTTTCCTCACACTTCACATCAAACTTGGCTTAATGAAGCAGTTTGTTCAGGCTCTGAATAGAGAAAGTGAATGCTTTCAACATATTATTTTGCTTTTCAAAACTGCCTTGTCTTTCGAGAAGATAAAAGCAGGTCTATTTGATGGATACGTGACAAAGAATTTGCCAGGATGATGAATAAGGAGGAGAAAGCAGCATGGCATTCTTTTGTGGCAGTTACAAAGAACTTCCTTGGCAACAAGAAAGCAGAAAACTATGAACTTCTGGTTCAAAAGATACTGTTGGCTTTCCGTGACATCGGATGGCACATGAGCGTTAAGATTCACTTCCTGAAGAGTCAGTCACCTTGATAAGTTTCCCGAAAATCTTGGAGCTGTTAGTGATGAGCAGACTACTTCTGGAGCATCAAACGACATTGTCCTCAACAAGTACACAAACGCAAGATCTACAAATGCAAATTTTTGCCTGAATAGAATTTAAATAAGTTTTGCGCAAATTTTATGATTAAAATAAGTGTTTTAATTTGAAATTGTAGACAAATTCTGATGCAGTCATATCTTTTAGTGTATTAGTGTATTTACTGCATTATATAACTTATTATATTTTCACAAAGACGATGCCCAAGAAGAATTCTACTTCATTATGTTAAACTAAATGTTGAAAATTTTACAATAAGATGCAAACCTAAGATCTTGAATTGCAAAAACATTGTAGCTTACAGAGAAAAACTAATGTCAGATTTGAGACCAGCACACTCAAATTAGGTAACAACAAGTGTTTTTGTGGATGCAACAAAAATTTTGTTCCCCAGTGTTATTAAAGGGTGTTCTCTTAGCTAAAGTTCCAGAAACCACCTAGCATGCAAGCACTGAAGTGTCTAATTATAACACTGCTGAATATGCTTTGAGTGGAATGAGAACCTAGTGCTGCTAGCAGGGAAGGGAATTAGAGGTCTTAAGAATTAGAATTGAATTGGCATCTGAGTTTACCCACAGGCCAGAGAAAAGACAGTCCCATTCGAATGTCTCTAGGTTCCAGGAGCAATAAGAGGGAAGCAGCATTTGAGAAGTGGATGATTCTAAGTCAAAGGTGGTGGTGGTAGTGTAGTGGGGATACAGGCAGAATCCTACAGTGATAACTGTCTTTCTTGTATATGTTAGTTTTGCTTTTTATTTTAGTGAGTTAATACATGTAGAGAGTCAAGAATCAATTTCTGAAAATGTGGCCATATCAGTCAGGGTCCTGCAGGAAAATGATGATATAATCAATGAGGCAAGAGAGAAGAGTTTGATGAAGGAACAATTTATAAGGACAGGTTAGGGTTAAATGCAAGCAGAAAGGCAGACCCTTGGAGGGAAAAACTTTCAATGAAAAAGTGATCCAGAAAGAGAGGTTCTCTGTCTCTGCCTGGGCTCTGACCTGAACAAAAAAGGTCTCCTTTGAGAATTTGTAACAATGGGTTTCAAGTTTGACACTGCTCCATTGTTTTGTAGCTTTGTGTTACTCAAAAGAGGTCTGATGCCACTTGGTTCCAGATCCTTTGTTACCTGTTTTTCTGGAAGCTTTTAGCGTTGTCCCTATCCTCATTATTCTGAAGTTTCAAGACAACATGACTTTTTCATTCATTGTGCTTAGCTCCTGCCCTTCTTTTAGTTCCTGAGGCTATTCCCATGTTCATATGCCATTAATTGTCTAGGTTCTTATGCACTGCCCTCTCTGCCAGTTTTAGCACATCTTTCTGTGCTCAGGTAAGACAGTGGTCTCTTTGTTTTTCATTTCCCCAGATTTTGGTATTATTTCTTTTTTGGTATAGCCTCATTTCTTTTCTTTTTTTCTTGTCTTTATAGGTTTTATATCATTTTTATTCATCTAGTTTATCTTTAGGGGAACTGAGGTAATATCAGAGATTAATGTGTGTGTTCAACCTGCCATGTTTAACTAGAATACCAGATTATTGACTTTCTTTCTCCATTCCATAATGAGCTGTTGCTATAAGACATCCTAGCAAGTTGGAGGGAAGAGAAAAAGGGGAAGAGATAGTTAGTTTTTTCTCTTTTGCCCTTTCTTTCACCTACCTGGTATATCATGACACAGGTGCTTGATATACTATTCAAATTCTATTTCCTGGTGTCATGCTTATTTGTGACTCAGCCTGGTGGTAGCACATCTGGGAAGCTCTGATGGGCACAATTATTTAGCTTGGGGAAGAATTTACCAATCATGATAGAAAGGAGTAGAATTATTGTTTGTTAGATGTTTAATTTTGTTTCTGAAGTTAGACCAAGAGAAGGGTCTTATGGTCTATATCAGGGGTTGGGAACCTTTCTGGCTGACAGAGCCATGAACGCCACATATTTTAAAATTTAATTCTGTGAGAGTTGTACAATATGTTTAACACTAAATACAAGTAAATGTGTGCATTTTATGTAAGACCAACAGTTTTAAAGTACAATAAGTCTCTGAATTCTTTTTAATAACGTTGTTATGCTGTTGCTAACCAATGATGAATAAAGTACTTCTTATCATTAATGCGACTTCTGGTGCTGCATGGTTTTGCTAATAGCTTTGTAGTCTGGTTCATATGTGGTAAGGTTAAGCTTCATGCAGGCGTTGAGACTTCCATCTGTTAAACGTGATCGTAGGTTAGTCTTAACGTTCTTTAGATGGGAGAAAGACTGCTCACATACATATGTAGAGCCAGGCATTGTCAGTATGGCAATACTCACATGCTGCAGTGTGTAGTATGTGACGGGAAGCGTGTTCCAAGTTTTGGCAATCAGCTGGTCCGTGGGTTGAAGTTTTTTCATTTCTCCCCACTTGTGTTGTTCACCAACTCTGCTTGCTGTCATGTAAGTCTTTCTAAATCTTCATTCAGTGACTTGAACTTATTCACTCACATGTCTGGGGCCTTCAGGTCAGCAGCTTGTAGCTCAAAATCTCTGACAGAGACACCAGGGATGTAACTCAGGTCTGCGCTGTCCACTTCACACTCGTGTGGATGGGTGATGAAATTAAAAAGACAAGTGCGCTCACGAAATTCTCCAAAGCGTGCTTTGAACGACTGCAGGAAATTAGATGTGAAGCCCGCTAGCTGCTGAAGATCAAGATGTTGAGCAGGGTCACTTGCTGTGCATGTATCTTTAAACTCTCCCAGTTTTTCAAAGTGTAGTAAACGATCTGCTTCAATGTTGGTGATGAAGAGTTCCAGCTTCTTTTCAAATGCAAACACTGCTTGTTGAAGGGATAAGACTGTATTTCCAATGCCTTGCATTTTCACATAGAGCTGGTTCAGATGTTCAGTCATGTCCACGAGATAGTAGAACTTCAGGAGCCACTCAGTGTTAGCTAACTTAAGATGCTTGATGTTTTTCATTTCAAGAAAAGTCTGGATTTTGCTCAGATAAGCCACAAAACGGCTGAGCACCTTCCCTCTTGACAACCAATGCACATTGCTGTGCAGAAGCAGACCAGAATAATTATTCCCAACTTCATCCAGCAGTGTTTTAAACTGGCAATCATTTAAAGCTCGGGCAACAATAAAGTTGACCACCCAAATGACCAGCAACATCACCTCACCAAGCTGCTTGCCACACATCTGAGCACAAAGTGCCTCCTGATGTAGGATGCAGTGAAAACTTAGGATGAGTCTCTTTTCATGTTCACGAAGAAGTGCTACGAATACTCTGTTTTCCCCACCATGCACGGAGTATCATCAGTACACACCAAAATAAGTTTATCCAACGGTAGATTTTTTTCTTTAGTGAACTCAGTGAAAGACTTGAATAAATCCTCCCCTCTTGTTATCTCTTTCATAGGCAAAACAGCAAGACTTTCCTCAAGTAGTGTGTCACTAACAGCATAATTTGCAATCACGCTGAACTGGGATAAGTGGCTTACATCTGTTGACTCATCCAAAGCGAGAGAAAAGAATGGTGCTGCATTTATGTCCTTCACTTGTGTTGCCTCAATCTGATTTGCCATCATGATGGTACAATCGTGAACAGTTCTTGCCAACAGAGGCATGTCTTTTATTTGTTTGATTATCTTGTCTTTATCCGAAAAGTTGTCAAAAAGTTCATTGGCAACATCAAGCATGAATTTTTGGCATAATCCCAGTCTGTGAATGTCTTTCTGTTTCTCACAATTGCTAAAGCACCAGCAAAGCTAGCCGAATTCCAGTCACCTTGTTGGGTCCAAACACAAAGTTGCTGCTGACTAGCTTGCACTCTGCACAGTAGCTCTTGACATGTTTTCTTCCTGCTGGATATTTCGATGCAAATGTAGTATGGCATGTGTCGAAGTGCCGTGTTATATTTTACCGTTTCATCAATACAATTTTATTATTGCATATTAGACTCACTGCAGAACCTGCTCTCTCCACAAAGGCAAATTCCTCTGTCCATTCCTGCTGAAAAGTACAATACTCCTCATCTGTTTTTCTTTTAGCCATTTTCTTCGTCAAAAGGGTTTCTGCAATTAGCTAGCTAACTACTTGATTAAAAGGAGGGAAATTTACTTCCTGACCTCACAACGACCCGTGTACATTACACATTATCCAATAAAAATTTGTTGTCCCAGAGAACAACTGTGATTGGCTCCAGCCACCACAACCATGAACATGAGCATTAGGAAATGAATGGATTGTAATATGTGAGAATGTTTTATATTTTTAACGTTATTTTTTTATTATTATTAAAGATCTGTCTGCGAGCCAGACGCAGCCATCAAAAGAGCCACATCTGGCTTGCGAGCCATAGGTTCCCAACCCCTGGTCTATATGCAGCTCATCATTGTCCTAACAAACCCATGAACAGACTTATTGAGCAAACTAAGTATTATAAAGCTAATAATTTTTCCCAAAGTAATTTGGGGATTTAGTGTAATCCCACTTAAAATTCTGACAGGATCCTTTATAGAACTTGATAAAATGATTTCACAATCATTAAAAAAAATAGACAATCATATTGAGGAATATTTTAAGAATGAAGAGTACCTTCATTTCCAAGATAGAAACGTGACTTGTCAGCTGTGATATTTCTTTCTCTCACTCCTCCACATCTAATAAGTGACAGAATTTACCTCTAAAAGATCTCAAATCCATCCCGTCCCTTCTTTCCATCATCACATCTACTGCCGTAGTCTGAGCTACGACTCTCAGTGCAATATCTTCCGAACCCATCTTCCCATAGGCCAGCAGCTCCATCCAATCTGCTCTTCACTCAGCAGCCATATAAAGTCCTATCTCTCTCCTTCCCTCACCTCTTTGTGGTTTTTTCCTGCACATTTCCCTCCCCGACTCACCCTTGCTCATTTTATAACTGCTATTCATTCATTCATTCATCCATTCATTCATTCATTCAACACTACTTGTTGAGATGCTTTCAGTAAGCCAGACAATGAGGTAGACCCTGGGGAGATAATGAACAGTTAGGTTTGATTCCTACCAACACCCTAGTGGTTTTAAAGGCAATGGACAATACACATGAAAAAAGATTCAAGTGTATTAGTAATTGAACCAATCCCAACTTAAAATGATACAATTCACTTTTTATTACCATTACTTGGCAAAACCCAAAAAAGGTTAAATTGAACACCGAGGAGGCTAGGAGAAACAGATATATTTATTCATTCTTGGTAACATGGTGAATGGATAGAATGTTTTGGCATAAGAATGTGGCAAAAAAAAAAAAAAATCTCAAAAGCCAAAAAATGAATCTATACAGTGTGTCCGTAAAGTCATGGTGCACTTTTGACCGGTTGGTCAAAAGTGCACCATGACTTTACAAACACACTGTATATCCTTTGATATAGTAGTCTTACTCTGGGGAAATTATTTCAAAGAAATAATTCAAAGGAAGTAAAAAGGTGGAGGAAGACTTTGCGAACAAAGTTTTGAATTGCAGTGCTTTTGATGTTAGCAAAAGACCTAACATCACCTAAATGTTCAATAATAGAACAGTTGGGGAAGCAGTTAAAAGCAAACTGATGTAATAAATTGTGACCATGGAAACAAAATCCAATGCCAAAAGCAGGGCACAATGAGTTCAATATGATGTAGAAACTCTGTATACAGATTATATGCAAAGAAATGAAAGTAGTTGCCAAGTGTTAAAATGGTGGTTTTTCATGTGATTGAATTCAATAATTAATAATGTTTTAAATTAAGTGACCCAATGAAAAAAAGTGGCTGAATTTAATTGTAAAATTAACTGTGATTCTGTAGAGTATTTCCCAGTGGCCATGTTTATAATTAAAGCAAAGTGTTCTCAAATGCAAAAAATAATTGGCTCCTGAAAAAAATGTTCTTTTTGCCAATATCTATTTGTTAAATAGTGTTAAACCTATATCAAAAATAGGGGTGGGTTACATTGTCAAGGGAGACTATAGAGTCTCTCCAGAGTGGAAGCAAAAACCCGGGAGCTGTGCTCAGAACAGGAGAGTAAAGAAACTCAGCATGTGTTAGGCAACTCTCAATTCCCTGGCAAAGACTGGGCAAGTCTCCAACCCCTGGGACGTCCCTATGAAGTAACACTGCCCAGTCATCGTGTTCCTGTAAAGAACACGTGCTCCTAGATGTGTGCTGGGCACCTCAGACTCACAGTGCTGAGGAAGGACACTGGGATGGAGGGTGGTGGGGCTTCCCCAGGGTTCTGGGGAATCGAGACTTTCTTTTTCTCACTTCTAAGTAAGGATCGCCGCAGAGCAGGTCTTTGTACAGTGGTGCAAAGCCTTTCAGAGTTTGGTATGTGTTGCGTGATACAGCAGGGCCTTATTAAAAATGCTTTGTGTCTAAGACATTTAATTTTACTGCAGAGGAGAGAAGACTACCTCATGACAGCCCCAAGAGAAAGGCAAAAAATGAATCAGAAGATCTGAGCTTTGATTTTGGTTCTGACACTCTGGCTATGAGATCTGAGCCCTTAACTTCATTGTGCTTCAGGTTTTTTCCACTTATAAAATTTGGAGGTAAAACTTGCATGATCCAGCCTTAAAATAGATTTCTAACAATTACTCAGTTGGAAGTGTTTAAAAGGATTTCACTTTTTCCAGTTGGCCAGCAGAGATTTATGGCATTACAATAGAGAGGGAATGTCAGAAGTCACTTAGGCCATCTTTCTTAGCTCCCCACACCCAGCTCCTCCAAGAGAAAAGGGTGTATTGGATGCGGAGTCTCTGGTTCTCCAAGACAGGAAACTCCAAAATCAGCATTTGGAACAAAGCATTTGGTACAATGGTTGAGAAGAGCCAGGGGCAGATGTGGCCCACCACAAGAGGTGACTGAAAGCATAGGGTGTTGCCCAGTCCTCTATATGAAGTCCAATGTGAATTCTCAAGGGCAAGTTAGCCAAAGAGAACAGAAGGACACACACCCTAGGTTGCTGCCTTATCTTATTGCA
This sequence comes from Rhynchonycteris naso, assembly GCA_037038555.1. Lineage (NCBI taxonomy): Eukaryota > Metazoa > Chordata > Mammalia > Chiroptera > Emballonuridae > Rhynchonycteris > Rhynchonycteris naso. Next base: position 331,097,947 of record CM072995.1, on the reverse strand, counting down.
GAGGGTCTCAAAGTGTGGTTCACTTTGAGAGAGTATTACAGAGACTACTTAGGACTCTGAGGACTTCTTAGGGGGACTGTGAGGTGAAAACTCTTCTGATGAGAATACTAATATTATTTGCCCTTTGCAATGCATTGACATTAACACTGATGGTGCAAACACAAGGTGAGTAAAACTACTGCAACTTAGTGCAGACCAAGGCAGGGGCCTTAAACTCTATCAGTATTCAAGGTGTTTTCTAGTGCCAGGAACATGCAGTAAACAACAACCAAAAAAGCCAGTTTGACTTAAGAATGTCCTTGATGAAACCATGAACATTAATTTTATTTAGACTCTGTACCTTTCAGTACACATCTTTTTATTATACTGGGTGACTACTTAGGAAAGCATTTTAGCTATATACTGAAGTACCATGGTTGGCTTGAGTAGAAGCTCTTGTGCAACTGAGGTGCAAGCTGGACCGACACATTACCGTTCTTCAGACTCGAAAACCTGTAAGATATTTTCTCAAAAAAGAAGTGGGTCTGTCACTGCAAGGAATACAACTGACAGCATTTGTTGCCAATGATAAAATTCAAGCTTTCAAGCCCAACTTAGAATTTTAGAAAACTTGTCTCTGTCACTATGAATTTTATAGCTTCCCAATACTTAAACCCTTTTCTGATGAGTCTAAAAGGGATACTAATGGAGGTGATTTTTGATACTGTACAATGAAATGTCTCAACATTTGGATCATCTGTATGACTCAGTGAACCAGTATTTTCCAAATGACCAACATATGATGTTACAAAATCATTCATTTGTAAAAGAGCCATTCACAGTGCAAAGAAGAGCAAAGGCATTTTAATGTAACAATGCACAAGTTCATTAATATTCTATGCTGTAATTATTCTTTAAGAAAGTAGAGCCTGACCAGGAGGTGGCGCAGTGGATAGAGCGTCGGACTGGGATGCGGAAGAGCAGGTTCGAGACCCCGAGCTCGCCAGCTTGAGCGCGGTCCCATCTGGCTTGAGCAAAAGCTCGCCAGCTTGGACCCAAGGTCACTGGCTCCAGCAACGGGTGGCTCAGTCTGCTGAATGCCTGTGGTCAAGGCACATGTGAGAAAGCAATCAATGAACAACTAAGGTGTTGCAATGGCAACAAAAAACTAATGATTGATGCTTTTCACCTCTCTTCGTTCCTGTCTGTCTATCCCTATCTATCCCTCTCTCTGACTCTCTCTCTGTCCCTGTAAAAAAAAAAAAAGAAAAGAAGAAAAGAAAGAAAGAGTAATCCCTCCTTGTCTGAGGTTTTGCTTTCCATGGTTTCAGTCTCCTGAAGTTAATTGCGGTATGAAATTATTAAACAAAAAATTCCAGAAATAAACAATTCATAAGTTTAAAATTGCACACCATTTTGAGTAGTGTGAGGAAATCCACCGCTGTCTTGCCCTGGACATGAGTCATCCCTTTGTCCTGTATACCTATACTGTATACCTTATCTGCCCATTCGTCTCCTGGTAGCTGTGTCAGTTATCAGATGGACTGTCGCAATCTCTTAAGTTCAGGTAACCCTTATTTTACTTTATAATGGCCACAAACCACAAAAGTGATGCTGGCAATATGGATATGCCAAAGAGAAGGGATAAAGTGCTTCCTTTAAGTGAAAGTTTTCAATTTAAGAAAACAATCTTATGCTAAGGTTGCTAAGATCTACTCTAAGAATGACTCTTCTGCCAATAAAATTGTGAACAAAAAAAGAAATTTATGCTAGTTTGTTGTCCTAACTCAAATTATTACAAAAGTTATGTCCACAGTGCGTGATAAGTACTAACGGGGTTCTGTATAAGCCATGGGTTCAGGCATACACTGGGAGTCTCGGAATGTATCCCCTGCAGATAAGGGGGACCTACTGTATTTGTAGAGTTTTGTTATAGTATCAAAAAAGATTATCTGTAATTATCTGAAATGATTATTAAGATATTCTTCCATTTTTCAATTATATATCTGTGTGAGACAGAATTTTCTTCATATATACATCAACTGAAAAAATAAACCATGACAGGCTGAATGCAGAAACAAATATGAGCATCCAGGTTTCTGTTAAGCCAGATATGAAAGAGATTTGCAAAAATCTAAAATAATGATATCCTTTTTACTAAATTTCTTTTTGTTTTGGACAATATAGTTGTTTTCATAAAATACGCTCACATGTAATGAGTTTATTATTGTTAAGTCACTGTATGTTAGCTTTTATAATTAAGTAATATTTTTAAATTTCTGTTTTGATTTTTGATATATTGAGAGAAACAACCCACATAAACAAAAGCATCCTGGAGTTCTCAATTTTTAAGTGTGTCAAAGGCGACTTGCAATTAAAAAGTAACTTGAGAACTACTCCAAAATCCTTCCAGGGTTTTGGATGAGTAATTAATAAGGAGACAGGGACTTGCATTTATTAGTTTGCACTTTTTTCGGGAAGCATCATGGCTTGCTTGGGCTTAATGACAAGTGCTGGTTATCAGGACAAAATTATCCCTGGAAAGGCAAAAGGAAAGTCATCTATGATCTAAGATTGGTAGAAATCACTTTTGAGAATATCACATTTTTATAGTCCCAGTTAGACTTTCTCTGTGCCCTTTCAGTTGGCTCCAGTCTCCTGAATGGACAATCCACTCCCTTCCCTACAAAGAGAGTCTGGCCCACACTCCCTGCTCAATACTGGCCATGGTGATTAGATGTGCACTAGAAATCTGCCTCCGGGTCCTAGTGAATGCCACTCTGAATTCAACAATCAGTACATAGTGCTTGGGAAGAAGGCACCAGGCACTTCCAGGGACTGAGAATAAAAAATGATCATGGCGTAGCTTTTGTCTTGGAGAACTTTGTCTGAAGGGAAGACAGACTCCTGAAGAAATAATTACAGTGTGATGTGAAAATGCTCTTTCTTACAGTGATCAAATTTTTCCAACCAATTATTAAGACATACTCTGCCATGTGACAATGAAACCATCCTGAAGGATCTGGAACACATGTTCACTGTATTTATTAAGAAACTCCCAAAAACTGTACAGAAATTCTGTACAGATTTGTCCCCAAGACCCAGAAACAATAGTCTGTATCATTTTAAGTTTATGTTTTTAATTCTGGGAAATAACAGTGTCATAATAGAAAAGAGTAAGAAGCTCATTAGGATTACAAAAGATGAGTAATGGGCCCCTAACATTTTATTCCCTCTGGGTTTGTGGATAGGAGGCACCGGAGGAAATTTTTTCCTTCATATTTGTTCCAAGTGGTTTCCACCCCCAGGCAAGGAGCCCAAGTTTGCTCAGGCAGGTCTCCTGCACCAGCTGAAGCAGATCAAACTGAATCCCAGAGTCAGAAGAATGAACTCGTTTCTAAGACTCCAAGCCTTAATTACATTTGGGTAAAATTAAACAATGGGGCCCTTGATCTGTCAAAAAATGTTGGCGTGCCCTCTGGGTGGGCTGTTTGGGGACCATAAAGGTTCTAGTCTGAACTGGGATATTTTAAGTCCCAATCATGCACCCTTGTTTCCCCCTTCCTTTGGGGCTCACAATCTCATTCTCCCAGTCCACTGTTCTTTCCCAGCTATGGTAATTCCAAAGTGAAATGAACAAGAAAAAAACAATGAACAGAAAAAGTGTGCTCAGTGCCACACACAAACATCCTGCCACCCACAGCTGGAGAGAATGTGTGAGAGTGGGTCCTAGAGGCAATTCACAGGAAAGTCAGGGCAAGGGGTCCCGAAAACCCCTTTGGGAATCTTGGACCCACTACTTACATTTGACTCACAGCAAATTAGGACATTTCTCTGATCTTCAGTAAACTCATCCATAAAAACAGGCTATTTTTGAGAATTAAATGACATTATGTGTAAGTGGCATGCTAAGTCCTCTAATCATCATCATAATTTTTACATTTTTTTGTGTGATTATTTGGTTAGTGCTCGTCTCCCCACTAATCTCTGAGTTTTATGGGAACATGAGCCGTGTCCTTTTTTGTTCACTATACCTCTAGACTTTTGCACACTGCCTGGCACATGCTAAGTATTTGTTGATACAATTGTGTAATAAAAGTGAGTTGGAAAAGTCCCAATTAAGGGTCTGCTCCAAAATAGCAAGTTTAGGACCTCCTGACAAAGCTCACAGATCGGTATTGTCTATCTGGAGAATGGTGTCAAGTGGGGTTATAAAGTGGTATCTGGAATCAATAAGGAAAGGGCGTACTGGTAGACTCCCAATCCCTGCTGTGGTTAAAGATGTTGAATATTTGTTGACCTTGGTCTGTGGAGTCAAGAGCAGGCCCCTTTTACCAGCTATTTCTAGTACAAAGATGTCTGTTGTATACTTGGTGAACAGAGCCACTTGAGGAGGACTGACTGAGGTTACCACAGGTCTGACCTAATGATAAGCAGCATGACCTCAGGGATATATATATATATATATTTTTAGGGATATATATTTTAAGTCACAAATAAGAAAACACTCAGTACAATGCTATGCAAAGAAGCTAGAAGCAAACCACTGTCTCGATGAATTCACTTATAGGCAATGTGCATTTTTGAATCATTTGGCAAGAGCAAGTAGACCTAACATGCTTCAGCTAGTATACACCACAAGTAGAGAGAATTTGGTAATGCACTTTTCCCAACCCATAAAGTAGCGACTCTACTCACGAGGATAATCCTTTGGGTGTGTCTTCTCTGACCAATTCCCATAAAAGGTGAGTCTGTACTTGGCAGTTCCACAGGCACAGCAGTCTAAGATTGGTTTTTCAGTTACCCCATCGAATGTGGAATCTGAAAAAGCCAGGGAGAAAGGCACTGTATTAGGAAGCAAATGTGGGTTTTGGTTTTGTCCTTAATGATTGGGAAAATAATAGGAGGTACAGTTTTCATTGATTAGTAACACAGAGAACCAGGTCAGTACTTGGGCTAGAAAGGATTCTGTAGACCTCTAAGTATAACTACATTCTAAAAAAAAAAAAATAGAACTTTTGCTCTAATCAAGCAAGGAGACCTGTGGGACCAATAAGGCAGACTATTTGGGATGGAGGCTATCTTGAGAAACTAGAAATAAATTTGACTCCGTTATCCATTGTGGGCTCCAGTCTCTTCCCTCACTCCCCCCCCCCCCCCACAACATGATTTTTCCAAATATCCCTTCAGGCCAAGTTGTCAGAACCAGAGAAGCTGCTTTGAAGAAGAGCAATGAGAGCACACAGAGACAGAGAGATAAAGGACTGCTGAAAAGTATTTTTTTTTAAAAGATATGCACATATAGTCACAACGGTTCTTATCAAGCTTTCGGAGACTTTAATGGGAGGGGTGGGGGGTTAAGAATACGTTCCTAAATTCAGGTTTCCTTCTGAGCATAGTGGCAGCCAGGAAAAAGTTAAGATTCCCTCTTGCTCCCATTTTTAGCTGTGAATAGCTGATAAGTGGGGAAAGAGCGATTGCATGAATAAATTCAGAATTTCTGATGTCGAGCCCACATCCCTAACTGTGCATTGTTGCTGGTAGCCTGCTCTGCTTCCTGCAAGGCGAAACAATGACTACAGCTGCAATTTGCTTCAGTTGCTTTATCTTCAGTTCCTCTAGCAGAATTAACATAAATGTTCTTTTTTTCCAAGTTGGCCACTTACTCTTAAATATTATATAATAAGCAGCGACAAGGAGTACAAAAATCTTTTCAGTGTAAGGAAGAGCACTTCACAAATGTCCCATATGGAATACACTGGGTTCATTTGGTTTGAATATGCAAAATCAGTGATGGGTGGAAGAAGTACATTCTGGGATGGAGAAAAAAAGGATGGGTTATTATAATAATACCTGCACTGTACAGAGTCCTTGTATGTGCTGATTATTTTCCATATATTGCTAGGATTGTCTTAGCAATCCTAAGAGGTAAACCCTTCTGTTAAATTAACTTTAGTTTACAGATCAGGAAACTGAGATGGATTAGGTAACCAGCCCAAGGTCATGGGATTGGTGAACGGTGCAGGCAGAACTGGAGCTCAGGTCTTTTTGAGTCAGGAGTCCATGCTCTTAATCTCCGCACTGTATCTGCCAGTCAAAGGAAAACCTTTTTCCTGGATAGGTCTGCAGAAATACCAGCGAGTGAAATATTTTCCTATGTTTTGCTTTTTCAAATGAAGAATGGTACATTTAGAAAATCATCTCCTTACACAGCTCCAGGATTTCTAAATAGCCCTAAAGAAGAGGTCTAAAACAACCCAAATTAGAAATCATTGTGTGGCTACTCTTTGTACACTCGGAAGAGACCTGAGCATCCTCTTTGCTTAGGGGACGGCTCCCTACTGCTTGTTGCACATGAAACCCACAGCTGATTCCTGTCTGAGACACTTTGATGGTTAAGGGACAAGCCCTGTTGAATATATTTCAGGGAAGGTTGGGTAAATCAATAACTCCTGAAGATATATACATAGTTTTTACATTTTTATTATGACCAAGTAACTATGTTGTGGAAAAAAGAAAAAACTAAATTAGTTTTGAGAAAGGGCTTCAGAGCCGAGAACCATGCTGGGGTTTTGATTGTGACTACCAGGCACTGTCAGGTGAGGCAGCAATAATCTCTCAAGGAATGCAAAGATGGTAAATTGGTGGTTTTCCTTTATCAGAAGGGTCCTCAGGTCTATAGGTCATAAACTTAAGGTGTCTCCAGGAGTTTAAGGGAATAAATACACTTATAATAAACCTTTAAGACTTCCAACAGGAAATAAGCATCTGATTAAAAATAAACTTCTAAGTTTGAAACTAGAGACAGACATACTGTTTCCTACTGAGGAAAATCCTATTGAAACGAGCCAGGTTTTCAAAGGCAGGGATAAGTGTTACCTTCCCTCCCTCTCCTCACCACAGCAGGGCCTGCAAATGCACCCTCTCCAGGCTGTGTGTCCCCTGAGTCCCCCTAGCCCATCTGCACTCGCGATCCATCAGCTTCCTTTTCAACTCTCACCCTTCACTCTCCTTCCCCTTACCTTTTCCTCCTTTTCTCTTTATCCCTTTTCCTGCCATCGTTTCCTCTCCCATCTCTCTCCCTTAATTGTCGGAGACATGGTTTTAGTATAAGGCTGTGGATGCATGCTTATTATAGGTCACCTTTTTGAATATTTTATGTTTCTTATTTAATTGTAAGTAGCTTAATGCTTTATGTTTCTTTTAAAAAATAATGATCGCCACCATTTTTTTTTCTGTGCAGTTCTTAATTTCCCCCTATGCATTAACAGCTTCAACTGGGAAACAGTAATAGACACTCTCTCCAATTCCTTGAGAGATTTGTTATACTCGCCACGGAAGCAAAGAATGCAAAGATCCTAATGAAAGAGCTAGAAATAATTAAGGAGGCATACACATTTAAGAAAAATCCCTTTGCTCTATGCTTATAAATTGAAGACTTGCTTCATGTGACCTGCTTGCTAATTGATGAATATCCTCAGGGGTCTGCTGTTTCCAGGGACCTACAACTGTACCTAATGATGCTACAGCCCAGGTCCTGCTGCCCCCACCCCCTTTAGAAAGCGGTGTTTTTAGGCAGGTGTGTGCTTAGACATTTTGATCTCTGCTTCAGAAGTGATAGCCAACAGAGATTTGAAATGCCATTTTATTGACACCGTATCTACAGAATTTTAGCATATTCATGGATTAGATAAGGATTGAGGCTTTGAGGGGACGTATCTCCTAAGAACCTTCACATCTGGGAAGCAAGAGTGTACTCTGAGAGTCACACTACTAAAACCATACCCCAGCGGGAGCAAGATGGCGACGGAGTAGGCGGACGTACCAACTTCCAACTCCCAGAACCAAAGTGGATTACAACTCAATTTTAAGAACCATCACCTGGATAAACCAACTTTGAACAAAACTAAGTGGACTCTTCAACCAAGGAACACAGAAGAAGCCACATTGAGACTGGTAGGAATAGCGAAAACGCGAGTAGGGCTGCCCAGCTCTCCGGAGCAAACGGCAGCCCGGAGAGACCCGCGGGGCGGGAGGAGAGTTTGGCGGAGAGGGAGGGACCTGGGTCCCAGGAACCAAGCCCCAGCTTGCAGTCCCAGAGCCAAGAAGAGGCGTTTGGACAGTTTTGAGCTGTGAAACAAGTGAGGGAGCTCCCAGGCCTACAGTGTGGAGTATTAGGTCCCTCCCTACTCTGCTGAGGGCTGCTTAAGGTTTTGGGGCGGCAGGACGCTGAAAGGCGGTTCTGTCGGCGTGGGCAGAGGCCAAGCCGGTGGGAGATCGGTCTAGCCCAGAGGGTCGGAGGGTAAGCGCGAGAGCGGTCCGGAAGCTGCGGGCCCGCCTTTAATCCCACTTATGGGGACAAAGCGGGAGGCCAGGAACAGGCAGGCCCTGCGCAAGCCGGCCCTGACCGCGGGGACCGGGCTAGGACCAGGGACGGGCAGGGGCTCGTGGCTGAGCTGACGCTACCAGTCCGCCCCCCCCACCCCCCCGCCGCCCGCCGGAGAAACCGCGGTTGGCCAGTATACGTGCGCGAGCTGGCTCCGAGCGCGGGAACGGGGTGGACCCCGAGACAGGCGGAGGCTCGCAGCTGAGCCCACGGCTGCTATCCCCATCCGGCCGGAGAAACCCCGGATAGAGTTAATACGTGCACGAGCGGGCTCCGAACACGGGGGCGGGGTAGAGTCCGGGACGAGCGGAAGTACGCAGCTCGGCGGAAGCCAGCAAACACGCCCGCCCCAATAAATCTTGGTTTCCGACCCTGCGCAAAGGGCCCTGGCCTCGAGGGCGGGGCTAAAGCTCCTGACGGGCAAAAGCTTACAGCTGAGAGCACGTCAAAAGCCCTGCCTAACCCGCGGAACTGTAGCGAGCAGGCTCCGACTGCTGGTTCTGGGCGGAAGTCCGGAAATAGGCTGGGTCCGCAGCTGAGGAAAGGTGCTCGCCTCTACCCTTGGTGCTAATCTTGTGGCTTCAGTGACAGCCCTCCCACGGAGGAGAGGCAGAAATCACAGCAAAAGCCACAGTGGGCCGGCGCTGGCAACGCTCATACCCAACCACCCTAGGCGCCGGCAGAGGGGGTGGGGGGCCTGCAGATAGACCACACCTAGAGAACACAAAGGCAACACCTACTGGACTCCAGTGCCCACAACTTGCTTATACACAGACAAAATGGGCAGGCAGAGGAATGCAAACCAAATGAATCAAGAGAAATCCCCAGAGAAGGACCTGAATGAACCAGATATAACCAAATTACCAGAAGCAGAATTTAGAATAATGATAGTTAGGATGTTCAAAGAAATTAGAGCAACAATGGATAGTCATTATGAACACCTAAATAAAGAGATAACAAGTATAAAAAATGAAATTGAAATAATAAAAAAGAATCAGACAGAAATGACAAATACAGTATCAGAACTGAAGACCACAATGGAAGGAATTAAAAGCAGGATGGATGACGCTGAGGATCGAATAAGCGAGTTAGAGGACACAATAAACAAAGGCACAGAAGCAGAGAAAAAGGAAAAGAGACTTAAAAAATGTGAGGAAACTCTAAGGGAGCTTTGTGACAACATGAAGAGAAACAACATTCGCATCATAGGGGTGCCTGAAGAAGAGGAGAGAGGACAGGAAATGGAAACTTTGTTCAATCAAATTATAGCAGAAAACTTTCCTAAATTAAGGCTGGGAAACACTCCACACATTCAAGAAGCACACAGAACTCCATTAAGGAGAAACCCAAAAAAATCTACACCAAGACACATCATAGTTAAAATACCAAAGCTAATGGATAAAGAAAAAATTTTAAAAGCTGCTAGAGAAAAAAAGACTATCACCTACAAAGGAGCCCCCATAAGGATGACATCGGACTTCTCAACAGAAACACTTGAGGCCAGAAGGGAATGGCAAGAAATAATCAAAGTAATGCAGAACAAGAACCTACAACCAAGACTACTTTATCCAGCAAGGCTAACGTTTAAAATTGAAGGAGAAATAAAGAGCTTCCCAGAAAAAGAAAGCCTCAAGGAATTCATAAAAACCAAACCAATTCTGCAAGAGATACTAAGGGGCCTCTTGTGAACAGTTTAAAGGGAGGAAAGAATAGAGCAAAAGAAGAATACAGCTTTAAAGAATAAAATGGCAATAAACAACTACATATCAATAATAACCTTAAATGTAAATGGATTAAATGATCCAATCAAAAGACATAGGGTAGCTGCATGGATAAAGAAACAGGACCCATACATATGCTGTCTACAAGAGACACACCTTAAAATAAAAGATGTTCATAGACTGAAGGTAAAAGGATGGAAAAAAATATTTCATGCAAATGGAAATGAAAAAAAAGCAGGGGTAGCAATACTTATATCAGACAAAATGGACTTTAAAACAAAGGCTGTAGTAAGAGATAAAAGAGGACACTACATAATGATAAAGGGAACAATTCAACAGGAAGATATAACTATTGTAAATATCTATGCACCAAATATAGGAGCCCCGACATACATAAAGCAGACTTTGATGGATATAAAGGGCGAGATTAACAGCAATACTATCATAGTAGGGGATTTCAATACCCCTCTAACAACACTGGATAGATCCTCAAGAAAGAAAATTAATAAAGAAACAGCAGACTTAAAGGAGACACTAGATCAACTTGATTTAATAGATATCTTCAGAACTTTTCACCCTAAAGCAGTAGAATATACATTCTTCTCAAGCGCTCATGGTACGTTTTCTAGGATAGACCACATGTTAGGACACAAAAATGGTCTCAATAAATTTAAGAAGATTGAAATCATATCAAGCATTTTCTCTGATCACAATGCCATGAAACTAGAAATTAACCACAAAAGAAAAACTGAAAAATACTCAAACACTTGGAAACTAAATAGCTTGTTATTAAATAATGAATGGATTAACAATGAGATCAAAGAAGAAATAAAAAAGTTTCTAGAAACAAATGATAATGAGCATACATCAACTCAAAATTTATGGGACACAGCAAAAGCAGTTCTGAGAGGGAAGTTTATTGCACTACAGGCATATCATAAGAAGCTAGAAAAAGCTCAAATAAGCAACTTGACCCTGCATCTAAAAGAACTAGAAAAACAACAACAAATAAAACCCAAGACAAGTAGAAGGAAGGAAATAATAAAGATCAGAGCAGAAATAAATGACATAGAGGCTAAGGAAACAATACAGAGGATCAATGAAACAAGAAGCTGGTTCTTTGAAAAGGTAAACAAGATTGATGAACCTTTAACTAGACTCACCAAGAAAAAAAGAGAGAGGACTCAAATAAATAAAATTAGAAAGGACAGTGGAGAAATAACAACTGACACAACAGAAATACAAAGCATTGTAAGAAAATACTATGAAGAACTATATGCCAAAAAATTAGACAATCTTGGTGAAATGGACAAATTTCTTGAATCATATAACCTTCCAAAAATCAATCTGGAAGAATCAGAACACCTAAACAGACCAATTACAGCAAATGAGATAGAAACAGTTATCAAAAAACTCCCAAAAAAGAAAAGTCCTGGGCCTGATGGCTTCACAAGTGAATTCTATCAAAAATTCAAAGAAGAACTAACTCCTATTCTCCTGAAGCTATTTCAAAAAATTCAAGAGGAAGGAAGACTTCCAAACTCCTTTTATGAGGCGAGCATAATTCTGATCCCAAAACCGGGCAAAGACAACACAAAGAAAGAAAATTATAGGCCTATATCCCTGATGAATTTAGACGCTAAAATTCTCAACAAAATATTAGCCAACCGGATCCAGCAATATATGAAAAAAATCATACACCACGATCAAGTGGGATTTATTCTGGAGAGGCAAGGCTGGTTCAATATTCGCAAATCAATCAATGTGATTCACCACATAAACAAAAGGAAGGACAAAAATCACATGATAATTTCAATAGATGCAGAAAAGGCATTTGATAAAATCCAGCACCCATTCATGCTCAAAACTCTCAGTAAAGTGGGAATACAGGGATCATTCCTTAACATAATAAAGGCCATCTATGATAAACCGACAGCAAACATCATACTAAATGGACAAAGATTAAAAGCAATCCCCTTAAGATCAGGAACCAGGCAGGGTTGCCCACTTTCACCACTCTTATTCAACATAGTTCTGGAAGTCCTAGCTACAGCAATCAGACAAGAAGAAGAAATAAAAGGCATACAAATTGGAAAAGAAGAAGTAAAACTGTCATTATTTGCAGATGATATGATATTGTATATTGAAAACCCTAAAGTCTCAGTCAAAAAACTACTGGACCTGATAAATGAATTCAGCAAGGTGGCAGGATATAAAATTAATACTCAGAAATCAGAGGCATTTCTATACACCAACAATGAAATATCAGCAAAAGAAATTAAGGAAACAATCCCCTTCACTATTGCAGCCAAAAAAATAAAGTACCTAGGAGTAAATTTAACCAAGGAGGTTAAGGACTTGTACTCAGAAAATTATAGAACATTGATAAAAGAAATCAAGGAAGATACAAACAAGTGGAAGCACATACCGTGCTCATGGCTAGGAAGAATAAACATCATTAAAATGTCTATATTACCCAAAGCAATTTATAAATTCAATGCAATACCAATTAAAATACCAATGACATACTTCAAAGATATAGAACACATATTCCAAAAATTTATATGGAACCAAAAAAGAACACGAATAGCCTCAGCAATCTTAAAAAGAAAAAATAAAGCAGGAGGTATCACTCTTCCTGATATCAAGGTTTACTACGAGGCCATTATACTCAAGACAGCCTGGTACTGGCATAAGAACAGGCACATAGATCAATGGAACAGAACAGAGAACCCAGAAATAAACCCACAGCTTTATGGACAACTGATATTTGACAAAGGAGGAAAGAACATACAATGGAGTAAAGACAGCCTCTTTAACAAATGGTGTTGGGAAAATTGGACATCTACCTGCAAAAAAATGAAACTAGACCATCAACTTACACCATTCACAAAAACAAACTCAAAATGGATAAAAGACTTAAATGTAAGCCGTGCAACCATAAGCATCTTAGAAGAAAACATAGGCAGCAAGCTCTCCGACATCTGTAGCAGCAGTATATTTGCCGATTTATCTTCATGGGCAACTGAAATAAAAGGCAAGATAAACAAATGGGACTATATCAAACTAAAAAGTTTTTGCACAGCTAAAGACAATAGGAACAGAATAAAAAGACAAACCACACAATGGGAGAACATATTTGACAGCACATCTGATAAGGGGTTAATAACTAAAATTTATAAAGAACTTATAAAAAGCAACACCAGGAAGACAAACAACCCAATCAAAAAATGGGCAAAAGAAATGAATAGAAATTTCTCCAAAGAGGACATACAGATGGCCAATAGGCATATGAAAAAATGCTCAACATCACTAATCATTAGAGAAATGCAAATTAAAACCACAATGAGATATCACCTCACACCAGTCAGAATGGCACTTATCAGCAAAACAACACAGAATAAGTGCTGGCGAGGATGTGGAGAAAAGGGAACCCTTCTGCACTGCTGGTGGGAATGCAGACTGGTGCAGCCACTGTGGAAAACAGTTTGGAGATTCCTCAGAAAATTAAAAATCGAACTGCCTTTTGACCCAGCTATCCCACTTTTAGGAATATACCCTAAGAACACCATAGCACTGTTCGAAAAGAAGAAATGCGCCCCCATGTTCGTGGCAGCATTGTTCACAATAGCGAAGATCTGGAACCAGCCCAAGTGTCCGTCAGAAGACGAGTGGATTAAAAAGCTATGGTACATATATACTATGGAATACTACTCAGCCATAAGAAACGATGACATCGGATCATTTATAACAAAATGGATGTACCTTGATAACATTATACGGAGTGAAATAAGTAAATCAGAAAAAAAGAAAAACTGAGAACAGCACGATTACATACATAGGTGGGACATGAAAGTGAGGGTATGAGACATGGACAAGAGAGTGGTGGTTATGGGATGGGGGGAGGGAGGGAAGAATGGGATAGGGAGGAGGGGAGGGACGCAGGGAAAACCAGATTGAAGGTGACAGAGGACAATTTGACTTTTGGTGATGGGTATGCAACACAATTGAATGATAAGATAACCTGGAGATGTTTTCATTGTACATATGTACCCTGATTTATTGATGTCACCCCATTAGAATTAATAATAATAAAATAAAAATAAAAAAAAAAAAAAAAAAAAACCATACCCCAGGTTGTGACTAGCCATCTGTGGTTGTAAACCAAGAAGTGGCCTCAATGTCCTCTCATGGAGGCAGGGCAGGAACGGGATTGCCCTTTGAAATCAAGAGTCTCTACAGTTGAGATCTTTCCTGTTTGGAGAAAAGCTAAGTGAATTTATGGACAATTAAATACAGGAAAGGAAAGCCCCAAAAGCCATGTATGGCGATGCCCACCTGGAAGCTGACCAGCGTCCTGATCCATAGGTTCCAGCTCTGTGACCCCGATGCAGGGTATCCAACCTCTCCCCTTTTGCTCTTCCCATGCTCACCATACAACCCCACGCTCCCCATACAACCCCACGCTCCCCATATAGGCCCTACTTTCTGTTCTAGCTCATCTACAGGAAAACCTATGCTTTAATATAGTACTTTGATCTGCCAAAGGCAACAGTTCCCGCTGCTTAATTGGTAGGTAGTCTCTTTGATAGGAAGAAAGTGGTCAAGTGTATTGGCTCTTAAATTCAGACACTGCCCTCTGCCACTCAGCGGCATGCTGCTGAGCAAGCCATTTAAACTTTTGTGCCTCAGGATTCTCTTCTGTATGATTGGGATGATGTAACAGTTTTACCATATAGGGTTGTGCAGATTACATGATTAAGGTATGTGAAGTGCTTAGAATAGTGCTTGTCATGTAGCAAGCACTAAAAAAATATTACCTATTCTTATAATTTTCCCAGAAGACCTTTATCAACCTTCCTTTTTCTTAGTAGTTTAGGATTTGCTAGAATTGGAGAGGATTATTTCTTCTCAAAATGTTAATTGCTTGAAATGCAAATAAAATTCTGCAAAAATGAATAGAAATGAGATAAAGATGTATAATCATAGAACATTTTCTATTTTTATTTAGTTCTTTAATGACTTCTAAATATATTCAGATGTTTAAGGTCTTAATATTTTATAGTAGTTTAATAAATAAGCTTTCAGATATAGATAACAATAACTAACGCTTATAATATAGCATTTACTATGTGACAAGGAGGCATGGTACTATTTTACATATATTAAGTCGGATGGCTAGGAAGGGTAGAGGCAGGCTTTATACCCAAGCCAAACCTGAACCCAGGTCTCTGCTCTGCCCTCCCCAGTCTATTTGGTCTGTGTGGGCTTTGTTAGAATGCCTTTAACCCCTGGATGGGGCGATGATGAGCTTGGATATCTAGAATACCCAGTCCCTTGAATGTAGTGAAATCACAAGGTCAGTGTCCTTTTGGCAACCCCATCTCCCTCTGCTCTTCCTTGGAGAAGATCCTCGCCATACTGTCTACTGCCACACAAGTTTCTGGTGGTGATTATTCTGGAAAACCATTACAAACTTAAAGGTACACAATCGTGCATTTCTTAATTAAGTCCAGTGAATTATTTCAAGGAACCTCTTCAGAATAATCACCATTTGACAAAAATAAAAAGACAACACTGATATAAGGTACATTACCTCCTACCCATGGAATCAAGCTGGGTAATTAGAGCTTAAGGCGGATCCAATTATCCACAGTACACAGCCAGATTAAAAACTGAAGCTACATGAGGAAGCAAGGGGGAACTCAGAAAGCCCAATCATCTTAATTCCTAAGGCCAGATGTTTGGACTGAATGAGCCACTGTCCATTTATCTGGCCCTTTCTCACTCACATGTTCTTACCTTGTTCACAAAGTTTCTTGGTCAGAGAGCCCTCATCCTGAAAATAAATGATGCGTTTCTGTACGATGCTGGCCCTGTGGGGAAAGAAGACACAAGTACATGGGTGAGGAAGGCAGATATGGGGGATGTCAGTTCCCTGTTTGACCACCTGCTTGCAGCTTTGGGAGGGTCACTCAGTTTCTTCATTGGAAAATTGACATTAATAATAATATCTACCACATGGGGTTGCTATGAAAACTAAATAAAAAAAATATATGTTAAGAGCTGAGCACATAACCTAGAAACCACTCAGTAAACAGTAATTGTGTTGGTGGTGGTGGTGCTAATATTAAGGTAAAAAAGTGAACTAATAGCATTTTCAACAACTTTTCTCAATGGTTCATTTTACTCTAGTTTTATATCAAACTATTGAGGTCATTTGTATATTAACCAAATTCAAGTCAGAGAAGCATGTCAAATCCTCTTCCAGAAGGGGAAAAGAAGAATTTTAAAATAATCTTTTGATTTGTTCTGAAAATGTCATCCTATATCTTTTCTGAACATCTAAACAAAATGGTCTCCTAAATTCTGAGCAAAGACAACGTTAGCTGTTATAGCTTTCTCTTAAACATGTCAAACACAGGCTCTTTGAATCTGGAAAGAATATTTTGAGGTTAAAAAAATGACTTACTTTTGGCCAGCACATATATATTTTTTAAAATTAGGATTGCATATACATGCTACTTCTCCTTTAACCTACCCAGCTACTTATTTTTAACTGGCTTCACAGAAGCTGAATTCCAAAACTCAGTGTTCCAGTAATTTGAAAGTCGACTACATTTAACATTGAGACGGTGCCAGTGCATCTCCAGTCATTTCTATTGATTTTCTTCAGCGAAGCTACTTCATCAAAAGGTAATTTTTACTTTGATTTATCCAATTAAACAGATAAAGGGAGCCCTTGACTCCATCCCAGCTGACTACACTGAACGAGTGATAGAGTCACACAACTTGCTCTGTGTCACATGACCTCACACCCAGGAATGTGGCCAAGTGTCCACAGGTCTGCCAAGTACGGAGGCAGTTTTCTCGATGGTCTGGGCCTGGGCCAAGATGACTTTCCAAAGAAACGTCTACTCTACACCCTGTCCTGCACAAAAGGATAAAATTCAGACCAGTCTACATATGTCTTTTATAGTCTTTCCCCACCCAAGGGAGATGAAATGTTGAAATAAATGAATGAAATATGCTTCCTGTCTACACAAACTTACTTTGATCATTTATCCATTCTGTTGACCATTAAGCAGAAAGTTTGCTCAGGCCAAGAGAACACTCTTGAGAACACTTACTCTCACCCCAAAGCCAGATAGCAAAGCCTTTTACGAGTCAGACTATCCCATAGTGCTTTTCAGAGTGTTTCTGCCTAGAAGGGCCCTAGGGACCCCTGTGAAAAGCAAGGAAGAGGCCTAGTAGGAAGTATTACAGGCCCCATGCTCTTGCTCCCACCAAAGGCTCTCTCCTCATTTCAACCCATGCAGTCTCTGCCCTCATCTGCTATTCTGTTTTATTTGCTGGTATATTTTCAATAAATAGTTGTTGGAGGACCACTTAGTAGCCAGACACTGACTAGGGGCACTGTCATGAACAAGACAGATGGGGCCACTTCCCATTCTCAAAGTACAGTGAGGGGAAGCATCAAACAACTAAATCCTCAGCTGGTCATTTAACACAACCATGAGTAAGTGCTGAATGGAGAAGTCCACAGGGAGTGGGAGAGTACAATACAGAGGGTCCTGACCCAGCTGGGAAAGGCTCTCTCCAGAAAAGATGACTAAGTATAGATTTGAAAGAGAACAAGCTACCTAGGCAAGTGGAAGGGAGAGGCAAGGGAGAGGCCTTCCTCTGTAAAATCCTTGCAGTGGGAGGGTCAGGGCTCATCGGAGAACCTACAGATGGCAAGCAAGGTAGCTGTGAGATGAGCTGGAGAGTGAGCACTTCACCCAGGGTCTGCAAGGAGATGGCATTTAATAACTTGATGAGATATCTTTGAAGAGTGCGTCCTGAGGAGTGAGATGATCAGATTTGCTCTCTCAAAAAAGCACTTGGGCCACAGAGTAAAAACATGTTGGCATGTGGTTGCACAATACAGAGCTCCCATACCAATCATATTTTGTCTCAATGAAATTCTCTTGCCAAGATAGTCTGAAAATTCCTAACATACAGGATAAATACAAACTTATTATGGTATTTAAAGATTTTCATAAAATTTCTCCCAAACATCCCTCTGACTTCATTTGCTGCCATTTGGTGCCATGCTGCCTGGGTTCTAGACTCTCAGAAGTGCACGCCCCTGTCTGAACACCTCTTCCACTCTACCAGCCCCCTCCCCCCAAATCTGTGCTGTTTTCTCACCCAGGATCTCTCAAAACTTGCCTTTGCCAGTGTCTATAACAAATATTTTGAATTTTCTTCCTCTTGCTGTAAATATGAGAACAATGGCAAAGCCAATGATTTAAAAGCATGAGATCATACTTTGAAAAATTAAATCATCTCAAGGTTTTCCAAGAAAGATGATTGCAAAACTTTGGGAGGCCAGAGACGGAAAACATGCAGCTCCAATACGATGCTTCAGTTTTATATCATCTCTTGTTTTCTAAAGTCTAAAGTGGCTTACTCATTTTGACAATAGTTGTAATTTCTGAGCTTGGACTGGGTGTATACATCTTATATATCAGGCACTTTACATATATTACAGGTCCTTAAATTCCTCATGCAAAACCATTAAGCTAGATGTGTCTCTGAATTCAATTTTCCAGATATTAGAAAGTTAAGCTGGCAATACAGGGAGTCCTCAGGTTACCACGGTCTCAGCATATGATGGTTCGAGTTTACGAGGCTCACTCCCATAAGAATTAAAAAAATGGAGATGTGTTTCAGCTTACACTGTTAGCATCGTATTTATGGACTACATGGGCGAACTAGTTTGGTTGTGCGTGGTGGAAGAAGACGCAGTAACGTGGCATTTGAGTGAGGGAGTTTGGCTCCTTCCAGTGTGCACGCCAACCACAGGAATAAAGGTGAGGAATTTTTTTTACACTCATTTGTTTGTCATTTTTTCTGTTACTACAGTACAGTGTACAGTATAATGTATTTATGTCCTTCTCCTTTTTCTGTAGCTTAGTTGTATTCTTATGTTCTAGATTATGATTTTACAACTGTGTTAGGATAGGTAAGTGACAGGCTAGGGTTTGTTTCTACTTACATCAAAATTTGGGTTATGTCACTGCCATAGGAGTGTTATAACCTGAGGACCCCCAGTATACCATTAACACCCCCATAATCAAACACATCAATCAATATTCAGCACTAAGTATAAGAATATCTATACTAAGAGGGTAAATAAAACTATAAATAGCTTCATGTCACTTTAGGTCAAATTTGGCAAACTTATAAAAATGCTCTTGTTTTCAGAGGACTTAAGATGAAGACTTGTGGCTATTTTTTCCCTTATCTTCCAGGCCAGAATGACTGAGATGCAGGAAGGTTAAAGTAACATGCCTCAGATTTTGAAGTTTCTTCTGTCTACCCCCAAAGTCCATGGCTTGTCTTAAGCTAGGAGTGGGTAAAGGATTAAAGATTAGGCATAAAAAATACAATTATTCTGTGAGATAAATATTATTATGAAACTGAACCCCAAATTAATTTTCCTTTGATCTGTTTCCCTAGGGCCATCTCATGGAACACACTGTGGAAAACTGAGGTTTTGATGGGTCTGCCTGGAGCCTAGGTCATTGTCATCATGAAAAGCCTGAGCATACATCTCTAAGCCTATGCTTGGCCAGCCCTTTGTATCATGTCCTTTGGATTTCAAACTCTGCAGATCAAATGTGGGATACAAGGCTTGTTCTAATCTGGTTTGGTGATTGGCCGCAGCCTTAGCCAATCCTTCTTGAGCACTGTATCCAAGTCATGCCCTATATGTCTTCATGGTCTCATACCTCTGGGCCTCTGTCCATGAGCCTTCTGCTATCCTTCCTTATGACTCTGCCATACAATACCACCATACACACACACACACACACACACACACACACACGCACACACGCACACGCACACAACCACACCCTCAGTTACCTCGCTCATACTGAACTAAGATGTTATTTTATTATTTCCTTCAGGTTGATTCCTTGACCAGGTGCTCTTCCTATGAGGACCACAGCCATAGGCTTTTGGGTTTCTCTCACCACAGCACTGATTAACTTATATTGTAATTGTTTATTTACTTATCTGTATTAAGTTATTAGAATTTTGAGAGCAGAAACTGTATCTTACCTATTTCTATAGACATTAATATCATTTTAATACTGGGAGAAGAAATGGGGTTTGGGGAAAAGGAGGGAATTTGAAATTGAGCTGTCTGTAGGCTATGATGCTATGATGGTGGGCTGTCTGATGGGTAGCTTGACAGAGGGACCTGGAACTTATGGGAGGAGTGGGGACTGTGGATATGGAGGTCACTGAGGCAGAACTAAAAGTTGAAACTTTCAGAGTGACTGATGTCACCCAGGGAAACTGTATAGAGGAAGAAGTCAAGCTAAGCCCAGAATTCTAAAGAAGACCAGCATTCACCTACCGACATGCCAGTAGGGACCAAGACTTTGATATGCTTGGTTGCAGAAGATGTTTTTTATTCCTCATTTGGTCAACTTTTGAGAGTTTTTATATGCCGAGAAAATGCATTTCACTTGAAGTCTATTCACATCAAAAGTATAAAACTCAGCTGAGACTTATAAATCATATTATTGTTCAGAAAAATAATAGCTTTACAAGATGAGAAAGCTGTTAGTAAGAATTCCCTTAGCATTTCAAAATGACAAATTTCTCCCATTCTGTGTTGCAATTTGGCAGTCTTGTTGCCTAGCCTTTATATACTGATCTACTGAATGCTCTCTTATCACGAGAGAGTGTGTTAAGGAAATCTAAATTACATTTCTCAGTGTGTTAGCCTCTTAAACTTTGGAATAGTGAGATTCCAAATAACTTAATCATTTCAAAAGTTTTCTTTTAAACCTAAAGTGGAACATTTCCAGAAACACCATCCTGAATCTCTTGGACACTCAGCCCTTTTCTGTCTGAAGGCTTTATTTATTGGCTGTTCTTTTTCCTTGGGGGATTCGCCTGTGGGAGTGAAGTTCAAGTTTGCTAAGTTGTGGGTTCGCTGTCTAGTGTTGAAATGGCCTGGGATTCCCACTTGCACTGAAAGTGAACAGGAAGACCTTGGAAACTAAAACTCTTGGCCATGAAATGACTTAAAAATACGCGTGGCTCTTCAGTGGCTGGGTCACTGCCATGGCAGATAATTCACGCCAAGTCCTTAGGACATGCACGTCACACAAAGTGTATATTCAGTATGTAATAGCCATTGTTGCTATTGTTAAATCGCCAGCCCTTAACAAAGTACCTGGCACTCTAATGTAGCTAGTAAATAGTAGATAGTTCTGTGATTGATGCCAGGTCTGTCTCCTTCACTTGAGGAGAGAGGAGTGAGGATGGCACCCTGGTTGTCTGCTTTAGGCAGAGATAAGGAAAGGTCAAAATGTCTTGCGGTGTCCAGACTATGTCTGCCAATCCTCCTCCCACTTCCAGTAAGACCCCTATTGCTGAACGCTTCTTGGAATACACTAAAAACTTAGTCTATGATCTCAGATGGGATCCAGCTTATAACCACCAGTACATCTACTTCCTTCTGCCCCCATGAAAGAATACCTGAATGGCAAAACCCAGAAATGAAATATTAAAGTCACAGCGATGGTAACACCCTCAGAAACTGAGGCTATTGCTTTATTTTACTTCCCTAGGATGCCAACTGCTAATCTGACAATGGTCTCATGTCAATTAACAAATATTTACAGAGGCTGCGTGCTTTCCATGATCCAGATCATTCCCAATATTTTATATGGCGGTAGGTGGACCTAAGGACATGGAGCTGTGTCCAGGAGTTACCAGGCCTCCTGGAAGCCCATAATAATATGCTCATAGGGGGGGGGGGAAAGTGACAGTTTATCTGCAGGGCTCTGTCCACAATGAACACACACACAAGAACTCCATGTCTGTTCAATAATAAGGTCACAACCCTAGCCTGAGGTCACAAAACTATTGATTCAAAGATTGGTAGAGTCATCTATCGTTACTGCAAAGAAGCAATTTTAGAAATGCCAGGAAATTATTTCTACTCAATTACTAAGCACTCATTTTGTGACAGACAATATTTTAGGAGCAGAAAATGTATAGATAAATAAAAGATGTTGCCTTATAGTGAGGAGCTCCTAGTCCAGTGAGGATAAAGAAAGAAACAGAAAAAGGAAACAGGAAATCAATGTTGAGTACAATAGTGATGGAACCAAGGGAGGGAGAGGAGCAGTGATTAGCTTCGCTTGGCAGAGCCACGAGAGGAGGCGCAATGGTGGCACTGAGGGTCTGAGTTATAGGGACAGTGGAAGTGCAGGATACAAGAGACATGTTGTAGGCAAGTTTATCAGGCCTTAGTAACTTACTGGATCTGGAGCAGAAAGAAGAGGTTGAGTACATGATATTTTATTTCTCTTTTGTCTGTTTAACAGTTGAGCACCCAACAACCCCATAGAATGGGCACTGGTGTTATCCCTGTTTTACAGATGAGAAAAGTGAGACATAGGAAGGTAAGTAAACTGAGTCCCCATATACAAACCCCAGTGACTAGAGAGAGAAAAGGTGACACCAGTGAATGAAAAAAAGACCGAAGGGGCAAGGAAGAATTAAAAAAAAAAATTTAGGAATGTTTATTGAGACACTTGTAGACTCACACATACTTATAAGAAATATCGTAGAGTGATTGTACATTTTTCCCAATGGTAACATTTTTTTTAAAATTTTTTATTTTTACTTTATTCATTTTAGAGAGGAGACACAGAGTGAGAGAGAGAGAGACAGAGAGAGAGAGAAAGAGAAAGGGGTGAGGAGCTGGAAGCATCAACTCCCATATGTGCCTTGACCAGACCAGTGCAGGGTTTTGAACTGGCGACCTCAGTGTTCCCAGGTCGACGCTTTATCCACTGCGCCACCACAGGTCAGGCCCCCAATGGTAACATTTTATAAAATTCAGTATAACACAGGGTAGGGCAAATGTAGGCTTTTAGTTGTGAGTATGTGAAACACTGAGTTTATTCTTGTATTATTATTTATTAATTATTGTATTATAGACTAGTAGTACAACTCTAAACGTACTTTTGCCTTACCTTGCATTGCAACCAGGATATTGACATTGGTAAAATCTAGCAGCTTGAATCTGGTAACAAAATGGTACAATAAGGCTAGATGAGGGCCAGATTATGCCATTCTAAAGAAATTGTGCCTATGACAAACTGCCACATTCTATGACAGAGCATTTCCAAATGACCCTCAGAAATGTATGCTCGAGCCCCAACTGAAGAATCATCTACAAATGCTCTGATGACTCGGGGGGAAGGCCATCTCTGACAGGGATGAGGTGAAGGTAGAGGTGGAGGTGAAGTTGGGGGAATTACTGGTAGGAATGAGGCCCATCAGAATAACTTTTTGGAAAGATGGTACTGGAGCTGTAACCAAGGACAAGCTCTTTGAAGCAGCTGGAGCTGCACAGCAAAAAGAGTCCCTTGCCAGGTAAGCTACACAGCCCTTGCGCCTTGGAAACAACATCATCTGCTCTGAGCAGATATCACTCCCTGAATCAGGAGCCTCAGCCCCACATGGTGCTACCCAGACATATGCAGCTTTGGTTGTGGCCTGAATCTGGCAAAGAAGTCACTTAGGTTCTTTTTTTTTTTTTTACAGGGACAGAGAGAGAGTCAGAGAGAGGGATAGATAGGGACAGACAGACAGGAACAGAGAGAGGTGAGAAGCATCAATCATTAGTTTGAAGCAGGTCATTGCCGTTGCGACACCTTAGTTGTTCATTGATTGCTTTCTCACATGTGCCTTGACCGCGTGCCTTCAGCAGACCGAGCAACCCCTTGCTGGAGCCAGCGACCTTGGGTCCAAGCTGATGAGCTTTTGCTTAAGCCAGATGGGCCCGCGCTCAAGCTGGCGACCTCGGGGTTTCGAACCTGGGTCTTCGGCATGCCAGTCTGATGCTCTATCCACTGCGCCACCGCCTGGTCGGTGTCACTTAGGTTCTTAAGACTATAGTTCATTCCTAAACCTACATGGTCATTGGATTTCTGGAGCTCTTGATTCACACAATTGGGCAAAGTTATGCCTATGAAGCTCTGGTTCTAATTTTAACAAAAATCAGAGGCAAATTAGTTTTGGCCCTCAGTTTATTTCATCATAGAATAACCCTGAGGATAACAAGTGTGTTATGGTTCCAGTTTCTCTTATTATTGTCCAATTTCAGATCTCATCTTTATCATATATCTTATCAGTACTATTACTCTAGCATTTAAAATTGTACCCCCTCCCATGCAAAATCCAGCGGAAAGTTAGCAATGAGGAATTGACTTTAACATCACAAGAGAGACATAAAAACAAAAGAATAACACTGCATTGTGTTTTAAAGAATGAATTTAGATGTGAGAGGCATTAAGACCAGGAAGACATTTATTTACTCATGGTTCTGTTTAATGGAATAGGTGCCACAAAGCTGTGTGAGGAATTGGAAGGACAAAGATGTATTAAGACAGTGTATGTTACATCAAATAGTTGACAGCTTGATGAGAGAGAGAGGGGTGTAATCTGATGAATCAGATACTGCATAGCAAGTACTGGTCTACCCAATATCCATCTATTCCATTTGTTATGCCTGCAGAGCCCTCATTTTGGGCTGTAGTACAAGTTAAACCAATCACAATATCCTGTTCTCTCTTTTCCCGCCTTCTTTGCAGCTGGGGAATGGGAATATAAGACCCACGTGTGGCCTCATTAACATATGGACAGGTTTGCAGGATGAAGGGGAGGCCCCCTGAGGAAGTTTTACTTTCCAGATAAATTAATGTGTCACCTGGCCTGTCCTTCTTTTTACAGCCATGATTACAAACACAGTGTGTGAAATAAGGCAGCCATTTTGTTTGACTGAGGAGAAGGCCAAGAGAAATCACTGAGACACTTGCCCTGACATCCTTTAGGTGCTAGAATAACATACTGTTAAGCTGCTGGTCAGCCTCTGCCTTGCTGTCTCCTCCAACTTCTTCGCATCTATAAACCGTTAGCAGGCTGTGAGTGCCTCGAGCCCCAGGACTGTGTCTTATTTCTCATTGGACACCTGAAAACTAGCAGAGGATTTGACCCAGACTCATGGAACCCAGGGCTCATAATCTGGGGTCTGCAGACAGGTCTCAGGATGATGGAATTTTGTGTGATGTGCACAGTGCATATTTCTGGCTAAGAGTTCATAGCTTTCGTCTGCTTCTCAAAGGGGTTCCTGACCTTGAACAGCTTAAGAACCACTATTAGGTCTGAAACAAATGACAGGGGGTACATAAAATGGTATGACTGTCATTCCATTGAATAAAATCTTCTAAGATGCTTGCTTTTCTTCTCTAAAGATGAAGGTTAAATTTTTATTCCAAACACTAAGGCATCAACTGCTTTCTCTCCAGGTTGTGCTCTGACCGGAAATAGAATCTGCCTAGGCTGTGAAACAAGGAATAGAAAGCATTGCTTCTAGGTTTCTCGGGAGCTCCTTGCTGAGTCCTTGCCGCTCCGCACAGAGCGTGGGTGTAATCACGTAATCACTGCATCTCCTCCTTAGAGAGGAAATGCTGTCACATCGCCAGCTCTTTCCCGGCTGGTTTACACAAGCCGTTACTCTCTGAAGTTGGTCCCACTCTCCCGTGGCCTTCATCGCCTCCTCTTTCTATGGATTCCCTTAAGCCAGGGCTGACAACATAGTCCCCTCAGGTGTAAGGAAACAAGCCAGGTGACAGAGCAACATCCTTAAACACAGGCTACCTGCCATTCTTTTTATTCCTCGGAGAGTGTCCCTGACTACCACCCAGGGTTTCTGCTGTGGAAATGGGAGACTCTTGTACAGTAGCAGACCTGCGTGTTGGGAGCTGCTCCCTCCTGTAGGCTGGCTTAGGAACTGTGGGAAGGGTGGTTATGGTTCTTAGCTGGGAATTCATGGTCCCTGAATGGGTTTCAAGGAATTCTGGAACCCTTGAAAAAAAGAACCATATGGAAAATGGTAAGTCTGTGCGTTGCTTTGGGGAGAGATTCTACAAGAACCAATACTCTAAATTAGGAGACATGATTTTCATTCATGTTGGTATCCACCTGAGCCCTCAGGAAGGACATGCATGGAAGATTAAATAAAGGATTCCCTGTACAATTACTCCCAACAAGTCTCTTTTCCTTGCCAACATCCAATTTATCTACACTCTGCCAGGGGATTAATTGTCACCCCTAGCATATTATCACTTCCTTTCACAAATTATTAGGCAGCAATGACACCATATTGCTAGTTATCCCATCTTCCACCTCTGTTCTGCCCCAGCCTAGCCTGCCCAGGGTCTCGCACATAGTCAGTCCTCCCCAAACAAAGGATCCTCTCCCACTTACTGATTACAGTCCAAACTTTTGGCTAAATGTCAACAATCCTGAATACCTAGATACAAACTGCCAGGCCTGACACCTGGCTGGCACCACGTGACTCTTCCCAAACACCTGAACTCAGTCCTGCCTTTTCACCGTGTACAGATCATATGCATATGACCCCTCCTGGCTTCTGCCCATGCTACTCAAAAAACCAGAAGTGCACTTCGTCTCTTCTGTGCCTAACCACACCCCACTCATCTGTTACCACCTCACTGTCTCCTCAGAGTCTCATTGGGTTTCTATCCATTTGGCATTTGGGCATTGGCTATTCTTGATGTTTGCTTAAATTTTAATATCTTGTATTATTATATATTTCATGTGTGTTCAGACTGTGTACTTTGACTGAATCCTGAATTCTTTCCAGGAAGTAACCTTGTTTGTGGCCTCTGTGGCCCCTCTAGCATTTAGCACAATGCCTCTCATGCATGAGGCATTAAAGGTGTATTGACCTTATATATTTTCATACACTGACTTTACTCATTTAACTCTTTTATATTTGCCACGTAGTGGTCCAACATATGCCCATGGTCTGGCAAGAAGCATAAGCTCTTCAGTACTAGCAGGGGCACCTGGAGCGCTGGTGAATAGCAGTGACTGGTCTGAATCACTCGACATTTTCCACAGCATAGAGGCCAGTTAAGGCTGCTTTGCTTTGTTCAAGCTAGGCTGTTTCGCTGATGGCAATCACTAGTCTCAAAAGGAACCATTCAGGTTGAATTCAACATCTCTTCACAACATTGGGAATCAGCAGAATATTGGTATGACTATCAGGAAGAGGTTAAGCCAAGGATGAAACTTTCTTTATGGAAAAGAGAGTTGCTGATTTTACAATGTACTTATTCTACTTTGCTTATCTCTTGAGTTGACCCTTATTAAAAACAAACCCATTTGACCCATGTTTTTTCTTTTCAACATCTGTACCCCTCTTGTAGCATCTGACCTCATTCTAACGTCACATAAGCTTATCAGTGGTAAGCAACAACATAAGCCATATCTAAAGAAAAAGAAGAAAGGGACAGAGAGAAGGAGGCAGGGAAGAAGAGAAAAAAGGAAGGTCAAGAGGTCTAATTTTCTGAGTAAAATATGTGGAAGAGAAATTAATGGAACCTTATTATGATGCAGAGTAAAATACAAGTGACTAGTTCTCTTTTTTTTTAATACAGTAAATTTAAAAATTTCACTAATGCTTTAGATGGGGAACTTGGGAATGAATCTGGAGCCTCTTATCCATATTAAACAAGGCCCTGAAAATCTTTCTTTTTCTTCAAGTAGGCAAGGAATAAGTTAAAACCCAACAAATCAATAAAATATCTATCTCAAAGGTAACAGTGTCAACACATTTACACGTGCATATCTCTGAGAGATGAAGGTGACCTTCAGTGCATATGTTCCTAAGGAAATGGTTAGAATTGTCCCAAAGTGGGGATAGAAGTGGAGATGGAGAGGTGAGCAAGGTAGGGAGGCAGAGGCTTCAATGCCTTATCTCTGTAAGGGAACAAGAGTGAAACCAGTTGGTAACCACCTCCAGAAGGCAGCACAACAAATGTCTTCAAAGCTGGACCCTCACAGTGTGGTGGGACCAACGATCAAGCATTTTCCACGGCTGTGCTCTGGTCAGGGATGTTTTGTGTTTGCAAATGGAAGAGTTTGTGCCATCAGATAAGGGTGTGCATTTTCCTAGTTTTTGGATGGCTTCATGTCGTTTTGATACAAAGTTAGACATATTTCCAGAGAGGAAATTAGCAGAGTCCTTATCCCAGCAGGATATTTGGTGATGGTCTTTTGGTAATGACACTTTGTACTCTTAGTTAACCCTTTTTTGTCCAAATGCTCGGTGTTTATTTGGGTTGACAGAGCTGGTCTTGAAAATCTATAATTCAGTTTCCTGCTAACTTGAATTCTTCTTTGTTCAAGTTGCCCTTGAGATGATCAGGAGTCCCTCACAACCAGGGGTCTAATGTAACTGACTGAAAGGGTTTGTGTTGCTGTTTTACTGCATATCTGTAGAAAAGGCTAATAAATTCTAGCCTTCCATGTGTCTGGTACCTTCCTTAGGAAAATCAAACCAGTTCTTTGATCTATAAATTGTTACGATTCATGCAACATATTTTGGTGAAACAAGTTAGCTGCAACTGATTGGGCTGGGGATCAATGCATGAGCCAAAGGGTTATTTTATGCATTGATGGGTTGAATATGAAAGATGCTGGCTACTTCTAGATTCCCTTCCTGAAAATCTTCCCAGTAGGGTTCTGCATATTAAATAAATAGTGCAAACTGGCTTCTTGAATTCTGTCTTTCGGCGAAAAAAATGTCAGACAAATTGAGATTACTCACTTATACACACCTAGGTCCAGAGCAATGGACAATTGTCCAGAGTACTTTTCAGCTCCTCTCTGGAGCCTGTGGCATAATACCATTGTGACCCAGTATGACTGTGGCTGATATAATGATGTCAGTTGCCAGACTTCCCCATAGACCTCATGTATTTGTATGATAACCTCTGGCACTGAAGGTCTGTGGTGCATGAGAAACATCACATATAATAAGCTGGCAGTTAGCAACATTTTCATTTGGATCTTATTGGGTTCTTTTGGTTGTTGTTGTTTTGGCTCATCAGCATAAAAATAAAGTTGTTTTGATTTGCAACTGCCTCTCTGCGATCAGACAACTGTTATTAGGAAAATCACATTAATTAGCAACAGCTGAGGGGTGGACCAGCTATTTCAGAGCTGCAGCTGGAAGTCTAGTCTCCTTGCAATCTGACTGTTGCCTAAATTTTAACAATTAACAGAATAAATAGTCTCTAAGTATATTTAATCACGTTAATTTTGTTTTCCTCTATTTCTATTACTGTTTTGGGATGGTAGTAAATCTACATTAACAACTCTGATCCATTAGCATACCTTAAAGCATAACCTCAGCCTTTCTATTTCTCTGTGATTTATTGGAAGTGATATGTTCTTTAGCTTAATGCTATTTTTTTAACTTTATGTAGGAAAATGAAGAATACATTAAAATTTACCCAACAGATTGGCCTTATTAACCAAAATATTTGATTAAACTGAAAATCTTATTTTAGAGCCAAGTTAGGTAACATAATTAAATGGATGGATGAAAGAAAGGAAGACTAAATGAATAGAATGTTAGATATATAGAATAACACACACACACACACATATAAATGAGGACTGAGATTTAAATCTTTTAAATTCTAATTTCAGCTAGTTTATTACTTTTGTTTATAATCACCACAAAGCCAGCATGGTAAAGACATAGAGTAAGAGAACACCTCTGTAGTCAGATCTTGATCTACCTCTTCAGTATGTAGTAGGTGAATTATATTTCACAGCCTCAGTTTTCTGCCCTACAAATTGGGTTAATATCAATGTTATGGGACTTTTGTGATCATTAATGAGCTAAGCTAGTCTGCAAAGAGCCTAACATCAAGTAAGCACCTGAAAAAATGGTGTCTTCCTTTATGCCTTCTACTTTAAATCTTGTGCTGCTGTTTAACTTCTCAGTATTTATGCCTTTACTACCCACCTAGGAAGTTAATTAAACTCTATGAAGTAGGGGACTCTGTCTTGCTCATCTCTGTACCTACCCATAGTGCACTGCATGGTAGCTGGAGCCCCCTGGATATTCGTACCAGTCCACCAGTCTTAGCCCACATGGCTTACTTTATTATCAGCTGGTATAATAATAATAATTAACATCTATTGAACGTTTACTATGTTCTAGCCATTCTGTAGTGAGTATTTTACATTTTTGGAGGGTTCTCAGCCCTGGCTGCTCATTAGAATTATTTTGGGGGAACTTTAAAAACCAGTGACACCCCAATTCCATCCCAAACCAAAGAGATCAATTTCCAGCAGTGGGGCCAGACACTGGTAATTTTAAAGAGCTGCTCAGGTGATTCTAACATACAGCCCAAAACCACTGACTTAGATTATTTTGTTCAATTCTCTCATCTATTAGGTAGGTACTACTATTATCTCCTTTTGCAGGTGAAAAAGTGGAGGCACAGAGGAACCAAGTACCATATTTCCCCATGTATAAGATGCTCCCATGTATAAGATGCACCTTAATTTTGGAGCCTGAAATTTGAAAAAAATATAAAAAAACTGTATTACATAAAGTTATTGGACTCAAGTTTCATTCATCATAAAATTCATACAACTCCTCATCACTGTCAAAACTCCCATCCATTAGCTTGTTCTCATCTGTGTCTGATGACAAATCACTGTCTTCATACATTGCCTCATCTTCGGTTTCATCTATGGCATTCAAAATGCCATAACCATTGTGTAAGATGCACCCAGTGTTTAGACCCCAAATTTTTTAAAAAAGGGTGCTTCTTATACATGGGGAAATATGATACTTGCCCAAGTATATATAACTCTTAGGAACCCAATGAGTTACTCCACAACCCATCACATTCTCTATTGGGCTTGCCTGACTTCCATGTGACAGGCAAATCACAAGCTAAAACTACTGAGCAAAAATAAAATATGCAGATGTCCCCAGTGTTAACCAGTGACTTTGATCATCATAAAATAAAATGTGCCAAAGCACAGCAAATCCTTACTGTTTTAATAGTGGAGACCAGGTTTCCATCTTGACTTTTACACTCATAGTCTATGTGATCCAATTTAAATCACATTATCTCTCTCAGCCTCAATTTCACTGAAGGATTATGATGTCAACCTAGCAAGCGAATTGGGAAGGCACTCTGTAAACCCTAAACTACTTTAAATATGTCAAGGGCCACTTCCCAAGCATTAGCACCTCATTCCTATTTTATAGGGGAAAAAACAGGCTCAGAATAGGTAGAGCCAGAACTCCAGCTTTAACCTATCTGACATCAGAGCTTGTCTGCAAGGGACAAACTGTCTAATGCAATGCTGGCGATCAATCGAGAGCCATCTTGAAAAATGTGATTAGCCATAGAATCTGTAGTGATGGCTAGAGAGGTGTGGAAAGTGAGAATTTTCCTGTTGTGGAGGAATCATGGAATACTTTGGCTTTTCTGTAAAGAACTGTTTTAGAGATGGTCCTGCTGCTGGGGGGAACTTGCTCTACTTTCCTCTCATACTGCCCCCCCCCCCAGTTGCTAACTCTGTCACTTCTTGGCTTTGTTCCAGGGGCTAGAGTGAAAATGGAAATGCAGCCTTGTTCCAAAGAGAGCTTGGCATTTCGGGTTCTCAGACAAATATTTATATGCTAGGCCCTCAGCCTTGTTCTCCCATCTTCTTTCTCCCTCATCCCTAGCACAAACCTGGCACATAACAGGTGCTCACTACATGTCCGTCAAATCAACAGAGTCCTGTGGGGTAGTGGGGTGAGAAGGGTTATTTAAACATTAGAGTAATACTCAGCTGAATGCTTAAGGAAGGAATGTTTTGGCAAAGGAAAGAATAAAGAATAGAAGAAAAGAAAATTCACATTTACTGAGTGTCCCCTCCACCTCAACCACACTTCTTCCTCCACCATCAGGGTCCACATGTAGGTCCTCACTTGTTCCTTGCTTCCTCTGGGCTAGGGACACTCCCACACACTGTTTCCTCTACTCTCTCCCCAGTTGCCTTCTGTCTGCTCACAAGTTGTGCTCTGTGGCCCTTCTGCACCACCCCACACTGGGCTGAATGCTCGCCCCAACACTGTGTTCTTCCCACGTGGCCTCTTTCCCACCACTTAGTGGTTGGCACTATCTGTTTCCTCACCATTCTGTGCATTCCTGGGAGGCTTGGCCCAGCTCAGCTCTGCATCCTCAGCCTCTGGCATGGTGCCTGGTAGGGAACAGTGGTGTTCGGTGAGTGAATCAAAGAAAAAGTGAACTCAGCCCAGTCTCGTACCAGTGAGTCCTTGCCTGTCTTATCCATTGAACCCAATGTCTTCTCACTCCCATTTAAGCCCAAGCTGCAGAAAAGAAGAAGCCAGGAAGAAATGAGAATAAGAATGGAGAGGGGGAACAATGCAAATGCAGCTCTTCACTTTCCCCTCCACCTCAAAGAAAACTTAGAAAAAGTTAGAAGAACAGTGTAGGGTGGTTAGCAATGGGGTGATCAAGTGGAAATTCAGAGCCCCAGTCTTTGTCTGGGATTGCCCACATGGCCAGGCACGCAGAAACTACACTTCCCATAAACCTTTTGGAGAAAAGCGACTGCACTCAGCCAGTGAGATTTCACTATGTGATATTAGCTAGACCACCCCAGGAGAACCCCTTTTAAAATCTGGCAGCATGCGGTCCCCAGTGCGAGATTCCTGGCGTTCATCTCCCGTGCCAGTGAGTCCCGTCCGAGAAACGCTCTGTACCAAATAAAGTCTTAATAGTTAATACTTAGTAACTACACTGATTTCCTTCTTTCTCGGTGGGGAAAATACCTTACAAACAGTACAAAGAATTTTTCCTCCCGAAGCATTTGAGAGCAAGTGGTTGACTTGATATCCAATCACCTGAGAGATATTTATTGTGCATTTCCTACAAACAAGAACTTGCTCTCACGAAACCATCACACAACTGTCAGACTTAGGAAATTAACATGAATACATCTAATCCTCAAACCATATTGAAATTTGGCCAATTGTTCCTGTATAGCCAAAAGGTTGAGTTTAGAATCATGGCATTGCACTTAGATTTTATGTTTCTTTAGTCTCCTTCACTCTGAAACAGCTCAGTCTTTCCTTGATTTTTATGACTCTTGACACTTTCAAAGATTACAGGTCAGTAATTCTGTAAAATATTTGAGCTTGTCTGAGATTTCCTCAGAATTAGATTTAGGCTCTGTGTCTTGGGTGGGAATCTCATAGGAGGAATTCTTTGTTTTTCTCTTTGCGTCCTACCAGGTAGCAAGATTTGTGCCATTGCTGGTGTCTGCTAGACTGTCCCATTCTCAAGTCCCTGTCTCTCTGCATAGGGATTACCATATTTCCCCATGTATAAGATGCCCCCCTGCCCCCCAAATTTGGGGTCTATAAACTGGGTGAGTCTTATACAGTGGTTGTAGATTTTTTAACTTGCATTTTCCACTTTTTCGTGCTCGTTTTTGGACTCATTGTTGAAGACAGTGATTCATCATCAGACATAGTTGAGGACAAGCTAATAGATGGGAGTTTTGACAGTGATGAGTAGTTGTATAAATTTTATGATGAATAGAACTTGAGTTCAATAACTTTATGTAATACATTTTTTTTTCAAATTTTGGGCCCCAAAATTATGGTGAGTCTTATACATGGGGCGTCTTATACATGGGGAAGTACGGTATTTTGAGTGCAGATATTGTGAGACTACATATTCTGTTCTTTATCAAACTTTCCTACATTCATTTCTTCATTCCTTTAACTGGCATATGTATTTGTTCATATCAGATAACCTCTAGCTTTCCACTTTATTTGAGAGGTCATAATCTGTTACACTCACAATTCTGTGAGAACTGAGACCCCAAGTACATTTGTGATTGGTCTACCTCTTGTCTTGATGTAATATTTTAATTTTAATTTTCCCTGGTTTTGACTTTTTAAATTTAACACGACTACTTTGTTTTATGTTTTTCTTATGTGAACTGGCAAGGAGTAAGCAAGCAAAGAAAAAGGACCCAGTGAGACTGAAATTTAATAGTTTCCAAAGCTCCAAAATCCACCTTTAAAAATGTACAGTTTTTGTCCAAAGTGCTGAAACTGGAATTCACTTCTAGGGATGAATCGCTTCTTTTGTCTTAGGAAACATCTACAAGATGATCTTCATTTGATTACAAATGTAAAGCCATAATAACAACAAAACAATTATAACAAGTAGCCTTGTATAGACTTGCCTAATGTCATTAGTAATTGGTGGAGCCAGAATTCAGTCACAGGTCGCCTGACCTGTGACTCTGCCTTCATAACTACAATGGCAAATAAACTAGCCTAGAGGAGAGTTGGTGGGAAATTTGGGGCATCCGGGACTTGTACATACAGGGGTGTTTTTTCAGGGGAAGTAAACTGGCGTCTACGATTAGGCAGGGAGACCGATGGCCACCAAGTGTGAGAAGGAACCCCTGAGGATGACCTTAGGCTTCTGGTCCCTGAGAGGAGCCAAATCTATAAGCCAGTTATGTAGGTTCTCTGAGTTAAAATTCCTGCCTGGCACTCCCAAAACTTTCAACATCTAATTAACCATTGTCGCCTGACCCTAGTAGCTGTGATGTGAGATATTAAAGGAGGGGCTCTGAGCATGAAGCAAAGGTCAGGGAGCAGCTGCTTGAGGAACAGACACATAGTTTAGACCCAGGGAGTTGGCCAGCAACAGCCAGGATATTTTGATACATGCAATAATTCCCTATAGATTCCCAAATATTCTTGGGTGGTCAACCTGGCAAAAGTCTGGTTTTTCTGTCATTAAGGAAGAATTAGTTTCTGGTTAATAATCTGAAAATACTACTTTCCGTGCAAAAGAATTGGGGTGGGCACCCTTTGAGGATTCAGACTTGGCCCTTGGTGTGAACGTCCATTCTGCTTAGAGCCCTGTTATTTCTAGCACTAGTTGGATCAGGCTCGGGATCATTCCTCTATCAGACCATGTCTTAGCACTGGAATTCAAGACATCTGTGCACTGTTACCTTGGGGTGGGTCCTTCTTTAGCATAGCACCATCACAGTTGTTGACTGAAGGCAAAGGCAAGATGAGTCTTTCATCTCAATGCACAAAGAAACAGGTACAAAGATATACAGTAAGTATCTTACTGCAGCTAGGGTTCCCACCACAGCAGCATTGTCAAAGAGGTACTGAGGGCCGTGAGCAAACACATGATAGATGGTGGAAAGTAAAAGCCAAGGGAAACCACTGAAAGCCAAACACAAAAAGGCGAGGGTAGGAAAATCAGATCCAGGAAGTGGGTTTACCTAGCAACACAGCTGGTGTGAAGGAAGATTCCCTCCAAGCAACGTGGACTGGAATGGCAGGGCCTGTTCAAGTACATTCTGACTCATCAGATTTTTACGTGGAGCCACAGATGTGTTTAATTCTATGCACTGAGACCAATTTGCACACTGTGAGCATGCATGGACCCAGCTGCCTAAGCCACATAAGCATGGTAGATATGTCAGAGGGAGTGAGAGACCCTGGCTGCCATTCCCAGGGCTCTATTTGCTCCAGCTGGTTTCCTGATTCCACAGCCACAAGACAAGACTCAGCCCTGTGACTTTCACTCGAGGCTGGGGCCCAGTCACCAATCATTCACCACTCCCTGATTTTTCCTGGACTGTGGAAGGCTTCTCTGGTCAGCTGGGACTGTTTTGTGTAATTATCACAAAACAGCCTCTGACTTTAGGAAAAAATTTTTTTAAAGAAAGGAGTTTGGACCAAGCAAGGGGATGATAGTTAACCAGTCCTGTGCCCCAAACTGCAATTAGAGCAATTCTGATGTCATCATTAATCATGCCGATTTATGTTTTGAAAGGAAACCAAATGATGAATATAATGATTATTTCTGTTTCTGCTTCCCTCTCTCTTTTCCCCCCAAAATTGGCAATAGCACTAAAGTCAAATTAAACATCTGTTTGAAAAATAAGCTGGAGTGTTGATGACAGCTGTCCTAAACTTACAAATGCACCACAGCTGTCAAACTATAAATTAACAATGATTTTCATTTATGACCAGCATAGAACTAAGATATAAAGGAGCTTTCTCTCCTCTGTTTTCCCAGAATCCAGGGGCTATTATATGTGAAATTTTAGAGAAATGCCCAAGAAAAAAAATGTAACTGAAATCAACATGCAATAATTAATCATGGAAGGTGTGGGGGACATTTTTCTTATATAATCTCATGAATTCATTGGCTTTAGGTTGGGTATTCTCTGTGGGAAGTAGGCTTGCAGGAAGGCTAATAATTCAGGGACAATTCTTTGATTACTGGGTTAAAGTGAATGGGGGTGAGGGAGCCATGAGCATCTGTGATGCCTTTTTTCTCCAGCACCAGGGACACTGTGCTCATCTTTCCAGCATTGTTTGTACCTTCAGTGGGCTTCAGCCCATGCTTCTTCCAGACGAAGTAACAAATGTCAAGGTAGGTGACTTTGTGACACTGTGGTCATCTACTGGGTGTAAAAGAAATCTACTCTCTAATCAAGCCATTTGGTGACAGGATAAAATATGCTAATCTGTTTCACACGTACTTCATGAGCGTGAAAGACAAAGTTGGTGTGGAACCATTTCTTTGACCTTTTCTACCCTTGTCCCAGAATCATCACTGTCCTTCCCAGGGATGAGGAAGGCTTGGGAGTGGAGCACCCTGTCTATTGTATGATATATTCCCTGGTTAAAAAAAAATACTGAAAAGTTAATGTACGTATGATACCACCTGGTACTTTTCAATGTGGCTCAAATGTTTTCATGTTTATCCTTTGACTATTTCATGTCAAAAAATGTCCACAGGAATAAATAGATTGTGGTATATACATGTAATGGACTATTATTCAGATCTATAAAGGAGTGAAGTACCATACATACTATAACATGAATGAACCTCAAAAACATTACCTAAGTTAAAAAAGGCAGATGCAAAAGATCACATATTGTATAATTCCATATACTGTATATGAAATATCAGGAATAAGTAAATCCATCAGGACAGAATAAAGACTGGTGGTTGTCAAGGGCTGTGGGGAGAGGAGAATGGGGAAAAACTGCTTAATGAGTAAGGAGTTTACGCTGAAGCAGTAGAAATGTTTTGGCACTAGATAGAAGTGGTAGCTGCACAACATTGTGAATATACTAAATGCTACTGAATTGATTATTTTAAATGGTTAATTTTATGTCGTGTAAATTTTATCTCAATTTTTAAAAAATATCCACAGGGTCAAAATGCGTTTTGATCTCACTGTGACTAGGGCAGGGGATCTATTGGCAACTCCTGCTCCATCAGCGGGAGAGGACTGGGACCAATCTTGCTGCCAGGGCCCTGGACCCTGGTCCACAAGTCAGGTGGGCCATGTACTCACACAGGCCCACCAAGTTGTAGTCATCCTACTGCCCCTTGCAATGTTGGCACGGTCCATGGAGCAGGGCTTTAGTGTGACCACCTGAGCTGCAGTGTACAGCTGTGCCTGTGGCTAAAGCATCCCTGCAGCCCATACTTACTGCTTCATTCCTGACAGCCTCCTTCCCTGGGGGCTAAATCCTGCACCTGGGACTTCAGCTGCTGAGGGAAACTCCATGGCCATTGGACAGTTCCCCTGGAACTGTGCCACCGCCAGCCTTTCTGGAATCCCTGGCAGCTGGATTCCACCTGTCAGATGGTAGGTCTTACAGTATCTAAATCTTCCTGAAACCGGTACATGTAGCCCTTTTTAGCCACGGCCTTGGTCTTTCCAAATGCTCTCAAGAACCAGCCACTTCAGATGGTTGGGGGGTTTATATCCCCTTTTCTGCAGACTCCTTGCTTTCTCCCCCGGTTAGCATTGCTGAGGTTCTAGACAACCTCAAGGGAAAGCAGCCCTGACTTACGACAAAGGAGCCTGTGGTTCTTCTCATTGTCCAATGCCAGGAAAATTGTGGGGTAAGCCGCAGCCCAGCCACATCAGATCCTCCTAACCCTGCCAGCTTGCTCTAACTCACACACAGTCATCTCATGTGGGTTGTCTGCGTTATTTCCTTCCAAGATAAAAGCAGTTGGTGAAGCTACAAAGTATTACGAGTGCTAGCTAATTCTTCAGTACTCATCTTCTCTTCCCACTAATAAGCCTTTCTACTGCCAGATCCCTGGGTTTGTTTTCCATTTTCTAAATGACATTCAGTTTCCTCACTTGGGGAACAACATCTCTCCCCCTCAGGGACTTTTCTGCCCTTTGGTTTATAGGAGGAGCTATGCCCTCACAGGCCAGCTGAGGCAGAAGGTGAGGGGGAAGGATGGGGTTGGTTAAGCTCAGTCAGTGTAGTTTAGTGGTGACTGTTAAAAACAAGGAGTTTTAAATCAGGAAACAGAGGATTTAAGACTCAGCTCTACTGCTTCACTGCTTTATTACTCTGAATATAAACTCTCTAAACCTCAGTGTTCTCATCAACAAAATGGGAATAATATAGAGAAGACCTATAAGCTTTTATGAGGATTAAGTGTGGTAAGACATGCAATGCACCTAGCATAGTGCTTGGCAATAAATGTAAACTACTTATACTGTTATTTATACTAATCAATGCATTGGGGCACCACTGTATGCCTCTTCACATCCTCTCATCCAACTTCGACTCCAACCACTGTTGTGCTGTAAGCAGCGCTGCCCACTGTAATTGGATGATGCACACCTTGTCTGCATGGTGTACCTCTTATTCCTGTCCC
Organism: Rhynchonycteris naso; assembly: GCA_037038555.1. NCBI lineage: Eukaryota > Metazoa > Chordata > Mammalia > Chiroptera > Emballonuridae > Rhynchonycteris > Rhynchonycteris naso. The sequence continues at coordinate 331,059,161 of CM072995.1, read as the reverse complement.
AGGGCTTCTCTGATCCTGTAGTATATGTTCAGAATTTGGTGAGCACTCACATGTGTGTAATGCGGAAGCACAGGGGAGATGATGCCTGTGGGCCTCTCCTTGATCAGTGGAGACTGGAAACCAATGGACAACGGCTTTCTCCTATATCCCTGGGCACACTATTCTGAGGCATATGTCATAAGCTTCCTCAAAAATATCCCAGTAGGATCAAGTACAACTTGTGATTGACAACTAAGTCAATAACACTCGACTGCATCGCATTTGCCACTACCCTAACCTCCCACCTTCTGTTCTCTGGGATCACTTCCCAAATAAAATACCTTCATATAAACCTCTGCCTCAGCTGGGCTTTTGGGAGACCCTGGATCAGAAATCAGCAGTTACCAGCACTGGGGGATGCATAAGTCCCTAGCACTGGGGGATGCAAAAGAGCAGGCGTCAGTATGCTTTTTCTATAAAGCTCCAGAGAAGAAATATTTTATGGTTTGTAGACCATAAGGTCTCTGTTGCAACTCCTTGATTATGCTGCTTTACTGCAAAAGTGGCCCTAAACAGTACATACATAAATGAACATGGCTGTGTTCCAATAAAACTTTATTTACAAAAACAATTAGTGGGCTGGGTTTGGCCTACAGGTTATGGTTTGCGAACCCCTGCATTAGGACCACAAAGAGAAGATCCCCTTCTCCATGAAGCTCATAGTCTCATGTTAGGTGAAGAAATACCCAGAAATAAGGTATAAGGTGACTAGGACAAGTCATGAGCCACTTTGGACCCCATGCTAAGGTATTTCTACTTTATTCTTTGGTGACGAGGGACATTAAATAAATTCTCTCAGACCTTGCAGTGACTGCAGCTGGAAATAGGCTATTTCACTGGCAAAAAGTGAATTGCTTCTTTATAACATTTATGTGACACCCAGTCCTGCCAGAGGGCTGCCTCTTCTGCATTCCTCCATCTGACTGATATCAAAGTCCCCACTCCACCCCCCTATTGTATCAACAGGGCAAAGTTCCTTTATCTGACATCCTTGAGGCTAGATGTATTTCAGAATTCAGAATATTTTTGGATTGCAGAAAGATAATAGAGTAAAAATTCCATAGATTTTGTAATATCCCCATTAGGACCTGTGTATCAAACACCTTAATATTTACACTAAAAACCTCTAAATAACTTCAAGTCAGTTCAGGGCAGCTTTGGGCCCTAATGAGTTATGAAACATATTTTGGATTTTAGAGCTTTTTGGATTTCTGAATTGCAAACTGTGCACCTGATTTGTTTTGTTGTGTTTCTCCCTTAGACTGTGTTGTCCTCAAAGACAGTCTCTGAGTCCTCAGTACCCGCACACTGGAGGCGCACAATAAATGTTGCTGAGAGAATGAGCGGACAAAACTGGCTGGAAAATGGTGTTCAAGGATAAATTCAGTGGAAAAAGAGGCTGGTCAGGCACTCTGGTACAGGACATGGGGAGACTGACATGCTATGATTAGGATCTGGACTTAATGCTGAAGGTGATGGAAGCCTGTGTTCAAGTTGTTAGCTAAGTGGTGCAACTCAGCTGCATATGAGAGCCTTGAGTCCTATATCAGCATGAGGCCGGTGCTAGGGCTAGCAGTTAGGAGGTTCCTGCAACAGTGAGGCCAGAGGTGTCTGCGAATAAGGCAATGAATGCAGAGCAAGTGATAGACAGAAGAGACAGATCTGGTGACTAATGATATCGGGGGAGAGGGAGAAGCCAGAGTCGAACCTGATCCAGTGGCATTAGTCAGAGATGATCCAGTGCCATGTTAAGATCACAGACTCCAGAACCAAGTTGTTTTTGTTTAAATCCCAGCTCTTTCATTTACCCTGGGACCTTGGGAAAATTACTTAGCCACTCTGTGCCTTAGCTTCCTCTTTAGCATCAACTTCCTAGGTTCGCTGTAAAAATAAAATGAATGTTTATATTACACCTATAACAGGGCTTGGCTCTTGGCTATTACTACTACCTGTAACCAGCCATCATTTCATAAGGTTGAATTCCCCATATGATTCACCAAATGACTGTCTCCTCAGGAATAGGATGACATCTTAGACCCTCCTGGGAAGTGAAAAATGAGTGTCAGGAATCTGGTAATAAGAGTATATAATAAAGGCAATAAATGTATGGAAAGAGAGGATCACTTTAGGGGACAGGTCTTCCCTCTGGTGGGGTCTTGTAAATATCTATGCTATTCACAAGGGCTTTTTTCCACTCAGCTGCGACTTTGCTAGAGTGGTTTTTAGTGTTCTTGCAGCATGGTAGCATGCCAAGAAAACTTTTAAGTGCTGGGTCATTCATTTGGAAGGAGGAGTCTCTGAGGAGGGCTGCCTAGAAAGCTTATAATTTAGAAATGTTCAAATCTTTACATCCAAATGAAAATGGTGTCAGGTTTGTGCCAAAGGGAAAGTCGTAATTGCCATGTGCTTCCCTTCCCGGCCCTTGGTGGACAAAAGAAAACAACCAACCAGGTGGGTTTCTAACCTGTTGTATAGACATTTAAGCAGACACTGCAGCTTATCCTACCAGGCTGTCATCTCCCAGGAACATTACCCAAACACTGCAACACAAATGCTCCTTTTTTGCAAGTGAGGACTCTGCAACAAAGTTGGTGTCTCCCCTTTTATCTGTCTTGAACTTTGCTGCCCAGTTTCAGTGTCCTTACTAACTTTTTAATGAGCCTACCTCCCAGCATGTCAGTCCACTGTTTAATAACCATAAGTGGCTTCCAGGGTCCTCTTAAATCAAGTTCAATCTCTTCATTGTGACATTGACCTTCATGACGGAGCAATGGATTTGGGCTCTCAAAGACCTTCTTTCTAATCATGCTAAGTCTGCCTCTTTCGTGTCTCCCACGGCTGCCATCTTTACTCTCACCTCTAAGCTCTCCCTTCAGTTTTCACTCTGTCTACCACCTTCACCTGGAATAACATTTTTCCTTCAGTCCATTTATCCAAACCCTACTTCAAACTTTAAGATATAAACAAACTAACCTTTTCAAGAAGCTCTGGTGCTCCTATTCTTCCACTTCTCATTCATCTCCTTTCTGACTAACATGCTTAATTTGTCCCCTGTTCATGCCTGTCTTGGGTTTGCTAATTTTTGCATATGTATTTTTATTCATCACAACTAGACTGAAAGTGTCTTGAAAGTCAGGATAACTGCTGGTGTATTCTGGGCATATGATAGGTGCACATGGAATACTGATTTCTTGGTTGGTTTCCCAACCACCTTCCACATGCAAAAGATGGAAACTTCTCAGCCAGATACAGGGTTTTTCTCAGCTTGATTACAAACATCAACCTGTGCTTCATGTTATACTTAAAAATGAAATTTAATAGTATTCTCATTAAAATCAGGCATATGCATGACTATCAGTATCTAATATTCTACTAGAGGTGACAGATAAGAAACTAATGCATGAAAAAGAAACAAAAGGTATACTTACTCATTATATTCCAAAAGAATGAAAGAAAACTATCAGGAGAGTTTGGCAACATTCGGATTAAAATTCAAGGTACATGAATCAATAGGTTTCCTAAATATGAGCAACGATTAGAAACCATAACAGGGAAAAAAAGCCCACTTAAAGGGCCATAAACCTATACTTATATACCTATTGGGGAAAAAAGCCTCACAAAAATGTGCAATCTAAAGGTTATACTACTTTGTTGAAAGACATGAAACAGCTAAATAAATGAGATAGTCCATGTCTCTGACTTGGAAAACATATTGTAGGAATGCTATTTTTTCTCATTTAACTATTAATTCAATGCAACACCATTCAAAATCCCTACATAAGTTTTTATTGAACACAACAAACTTATTTCATGATTTGTCTGGGATTATGAATCTGCTTGAATGGCCATGAACATTTTGCACCATGAGATTAATCAGCAATGACTTGCTATCAAGACATGAAATAAAATTATGCTAGTAAATGGTGTGAGTTTTATGCAGGAATAAAGAGATTAACAGAGCAGAATAGACCTGTATAAAAAGTTTGTATGTAAAGCCAGTGGTCGGGGTCAGGATAACAGCCGCCACAGCTGTCCGACCCGTGCAGGTTCACATTAGATTCGAACAGATGGCAATGAAACACCGGAGCCAAGAACTGGTGAGCCATCAGCTTTAATTCTAGCTTGCACCCGGCAGGCAAGCAAAAATACACACTGGGCTCCAAAACCCACACATTCAGTGCTCACAAAGCTACTGACTTATCCGAGTTTCCTAAAATCAAAGGTTTCTAGCTCACCAGTCTTATTCACCACTGTTTCCCATCTCCTCCTGCACAAACTCTTAACAAACTGGCTTCTTCCTCAGCACTCTGCCATCTCGGCTGCTTCTCCTGGCCTTCACCTGGCCTTAATCTGCTCTCCTCTCTAATACCAACCTCAGGAACTCAGGAACCAAGAGAGAGAGAGATCTGGCTACCGGTCCGCCCACTTTATAATGTAGAATCCAAACCCTTAATCCAATTATACAAACAAGGAAGTCTGATACAAAGTCACCCATCTGAGGCATAATGGGATTCCTCCCTACATCACCACCCTACATCATCCAATCAATCAAGGGCGTGGAGAAGAGCTTACTCTTAAAGCTAAGCCTTAGGCTATAATGACCTGGCCTGCTTACATTACAGCCTTTCCCCCATATCCATCCCAAGCATAAGGGCAAATAATATCACCTGGGTGACGGGCTTCCATGTGGGCAGCGCCATCTTTAACAAAGTGAGCATACCATATTTTATCTGCCCAACAATCCACCCTTATGCTCACTTTACTACCCACAATCTATACCACCGGCATCCCTGTACAAGGAAATTAAGTACATTACACAAATTACAGCAATAGCCCAAATCATACAGTTTCAACAATTACAAAGATACATTTCACCAGTCTCTGAGCACTTTGCCAAAAGCGCAAAATGTCCTCGGCCTTTTCTCTAGCCATGGAAAAGCTTCCCAGGGCAGGAGGGCCTCCAGCAAAGCCATCCCCACCCTCATCAGGGTATTTCACTTTGTCCAAAATCTGTAAGTCCATTCAACAAAGGAGCTTGTGCCCATCCGGTCATAGTCCAGGAAATCAGTCCACACACATAAGGCTTTAGCCTCCCCCTTCATTCCTGCCATCATTGCAGGTCTCACACTGTCCCAAGAAAAAGCACATGGCAATGGCAGTCAGCATTTCCATCTCTGCTCTGGGGAGCATGATGGTGGCATCCACCCCTATATCCCCAAATCGCAGACCTACTGGCAGCGTAGCTACTCCTTGCTGCTGGGCTCTCACCTTCTGGAGGCTGTGGATCACAATTCCAGACCAGTTCTCCTCATCCTCGAAAGAGGAACTGAAAACATCAGCTCCTGCTGCTGGTCTTGAGCCCCTTGCTGCGGCTGCTTTCTGCTCCATGGGCCTTGCAGCTCCAGCCCCGGCTCCAGCCCCAGTCCTGGCCTCAGCTCCGGCCCCAGCCTCAGGCCCGGTCTCAGGCCGCTGATGGCTCACCAGTTCTTGGCTCCGGTGTTTCATTGCCATCTGTTCGAATCTAATGTGAACCTGCACGGGTCGGACAGCTGTGGCGGCTGTTATCCTGACCCCGACCACTGGCTTTACATTTGGCGTAGTCGGCAGGATTTGATACAGATCGGCATGGAGTCACCACCACCTTTGAGTGGTAGAGTAGAGGACTGGTTGCTGTTTTGGTTTCCCATAGCTGTTTTTTGGGGAACTGTAGGCTGGCTGACTTTTACAGCCATGTGTGAGGAAACTGAGAGCTCTACGAAAGAGGTTGCCCAGGACCTGCAAACTGAGCAGCGGATGGAGCTGGAGGAAACGTGGGAGAAAGAGATGCCGACCCTGGAGTTGGAGGAAGCACCGGAGGAGGCTGACCAGGTTTACGAGATTCACCTGGAAATGGAGCAGACGCTGGAGAAGGAATCACAGGTTCCTGAGTTGGAGATTGCCCTGGATGTTGTGGAGAGCCAGCAGCGGCCTGAGACCGGGCCTGAGGCTGGGGCCGGAGCTGAGGCCAGGACTGGGGCTGGAGCCGGGGCTGGAGCTGCAAGGCCCATGGAGCAGAAAGCAGCCGCAGCAAGGGGCTCAAGACCAGCAGCAGGAGCTGATGTTTTCAGTTCCTCTTTCGAGGATGAGGAGAACTGGTCTGGAATTGTGATCCACAGCCTCCAGAAGGTGAGAGCCCAGCAGCAAGGAGTAGCTACGCTGCCAGTAGGTCTGCGATTTGGGGATATAGGGGTGGATGCCACCATCATGCTCCCCAGAGCAGAGATGGAAATGCTGACTGCCATTGCCATGTGCTTTTTCTTGGGACAGTGTGAGACCTGCAATGATGGCAGGAATGAAGGGGGAGGCTAAAGCCTTATGTGTGTGGACTGATTTCCTGGACTATGACCGGATGGGCACAAGCTCCTTTGTTGAATGGACTTACAGATTTTGGACAAAGTGAAATACCCTGATGAGGGTGGGGATGGCTTTGCTGGAGGTCCTCCTGCCCTGGGAAGCTTTTCCATGGCTAGAGAAAAGGCCGAGGACATTTTGCGCTTTTGGCAAAGTGCTCAGAGACTGGTGAAATGTATCTTTGTAATTGTTGAAACTGTATGATTTGGGCTATTGCTGTAATTTGTGTAATGTACTTAATTTCCTTGTACAGGGATGCCGGTGGTATAGATTGTGGGTAGTAAAGTGAGCATAAGGGTGGATTGTTGGGCAGATAAAATATGGTATGCTCACTTTGTTAAAGATGGCGCTGCCCACATGGAAGCCCGTCACCCAGGTGATATTATTTGCCCTTATGCTTGGGATGGATATGGGGGAAAGGCTGTAATGTAAGCAGGCCAGGTCATTATAGCCTAAGGCTTAGCTTTAAGAGTAAGCTCTTCTCCACGCCCTTGATTGATTGGATGATGTAGGGTGGTGATGTAGGGAGGAATCCCATTATGCCTCAGATGGGTGACTTTGTATCAGACTTCCTTGTTTGTATAATTGGATTAAGGGTTTGGATTCTACATTATAAAGTGGGCGGACCGGTAGCCAGATCTCTCTCTCTCTTGGTTCCTGAGTTCCTGAGGTTGGTATTAGAGAGGAGAGCAGATTAAGGCCAGGTGAAGGCCAGGAGAAGCAGCCGAGATGGCAGAGTGCTGAGGAAGAAGCCAGTTTGTTAAGAGTTTGTGCAGGAGGAGATGGGAAACAGTGGTGAATAAGACTGGTGAGCTAGAAACCTTTGATTTTAGGAAACTCGGATAAGTCAGTAGCTTTGTGAGCACTGAATGTGTGGGTTTTGGAGCCCAGTGTGTATTTTTGCTTGCCTGCCGGGTGCAAGCTAGAATTAAAGCTGATGGCTCACCAGTTTGTGGCTCCTGTGTTTCATTACCGACTGTTCAAATCCAATGCGAACCTGCGTGGGTCAGGCTGCTGTGATGGCGGCCTCGACCACAGGCTTTACATTGTATTAGATCAAGTAGCATGTCAACCAATCAGGGAAAGAACAAACTATTCAATAAATAGATATTGAGGGACAACTTAACTAGCCATTATGAGAAAAATAGGTAGATTATGATTTTCCGTCTATGAGGATGTCTTTGGCTTGCTTCTCCAGGTAACTTCCATATCCTTTGGCACCCTGGTCATTGCCCAAGAGGAGGATTTATATAGACTATATCAATGTCAGTGTATTCCATCGTCCTGAGAGTTGGAGTCAGGCCAAAGGGGAAAACTGGCAGGAAATCAGAAGAAGGGAGTAGGGCGGGAGTCTCTATAACCTCAGGCTAGTTGTTTTTCTTAACCAGAAATCTCAGTTCCTGAGAGGTAATGGTTTTGTCTGCTCTGTCCTCTCCCTACCTTCCGCCCCTTCAGTTCTGGGTGGTGGAAGCTCCTCCCACTGTTGTTGTGGTCACATCACTGTAAATAGACTCTTTGGCACCTATCTCATTTTGAGCATGCCCTCTATTTTCTATTGAGATTTATTTGTAGCGTATCATTCACAAAATTAAATTCCAGGAAGATTAAAGGCCTAAACTTATTTTTAAGTTCATAAAAATATGGGAATGCATTTATAATCTTGGACTTAGGAAGATTCTTTAAAATAGACATATCAAAATTCATAAGGGAAAGAATGGATACATGTGATTGAAACAAAATTTTAATTTTCTGGATGATTAGATGCCCATAAGCAAAGTTAAAAGAAAGGTAGAAAGAAATAGTTGAAATTTATTAAAAAGTATTATTATTTGGTATATAGAAAGATCAATTTTAAACATAAGTATATTTAAATACATAGAATTATATATTTATACATTTGAGTGTTTAAATGCTATATGTAAAAATTTTGTACCTAAAATGTTTTTATATAATTATCTATTTAATACTTTAAAATCAAGTGTAGAAAGCTACATTATTATGACATCAGACAAGAATATGAACAGGCCTTCCATAGAAGAGGAAACAGAAGTGAACTATATATAAAAAGATTCTGATTATTACTAGTAATCAGAAAAATACAAATTACTATAAGATACCATTTTCAACTATCAGATGGGGAGAACTTTAAAGATTGATAATATCAAGAATTGTTGAGCAAGTAAGGAAATAAACTCTCTTGTTCACTAGGCAGAAAAATGTTTAAGTTGGCAAAATGAATGAAAATCTGGCATGGTTATTAAAATTATAAATGTGTATCCCTTATGATCCCATTTCTTGGTGTCTACTGGATATAAAAACTTGCATGTCTGTTCAAAGAGGCATGTACAAGGGATGCTCATCATAATATTATTTATAATAGAAAAAACTTGTAACAATCTAAATGTCCATCAACTATGGAATAATGAACACATTCCCACTATAGAGTATATGTAACAGTTTTTTAAAAGAGGTAAATCTATATGTCCTGACCTGGAAATCTCTCTAATGCATTTTATTTAGTGAAAACTCATTCAAGATCAGTACACAAAGTAGACCATACAATTTGTGTAAATTAAAATTCCCACTAAAATGAAACTATGTCTCCTTATGTTTACTTATATGCATATAAACATACAGATAAATCTAAAGAATAAACACCAAATTGATATCTTTGCTAACTTCAGGTAGGAAACAGATTTATTGGGGACAATGTCAGGGGTTGTTTTTACTTTTTCTCTAGTCTGTATTTCACTACTTTCTGTATCATCTGAAATTTTACATTGTGAATGTATCTATGTCTTACCTATAAAATTATTATTTCTTTACTTAATATTTGTAGCTTATATTTAATACCTTCAGAAGAAACAAAAGAAAGGAAGATGGATATGGGACTTCAAGAAACTAGTCTAATTTCCTGCCTGGCCTGTGGTGGCACAGTGGATAAAGCGTCAACCCAGAACGCTGGGGTTCTCAGTTCGAGACCCTGGGCTTGCTTGGTCAAGGCACATATGGGAGTTGATGCTTCCTGCTCCTTTCCCCTTCTGTCTCTCTCTTTCCTCTCTAAAATGAATAAATAAAATCTTTAAAGAAGTTTTTAAAAAAAGAAAAAATAAAAGAAACTCGTCTAATTCCCTGGGACCTGACTTCTCTCCTGTAAAATCAGATAGTTGTTGTGGAGATCAATTTAGACAAAGCCTGTGGCACATGCAGCCGGGTTTCTGGTGCACAGAAAGTATTGACTGACCCTTTCTCTCTCTTTCATTTGGCCCATGAGAACCTCCAGGGCCAAGAACGTACCTCCGTTGCCTGTATATCCTGGATGCCTATGCAGATAAGAGCTCAGTTACATTTGCTGAAGGAATGAGTGAACGCACAAGCCACACTGGTTAACTGTTAATAAATAAACAAATTTTCACATATGCTCATTGTTAATGGGTAAACAAAAGACGCCTTTCTGGCTTCCACCAGGAGATCAAATGCTTGTGAGAACAAGAAATCAAAGAACAACAGAGATCCAGGCCAGAGAGATAAATGTGTCCAGAGTGGGAAGACTTCCTTCATACATCTGATGTTTTCCAACTTTCTTCTTCAGAGCCCCACGCTCTGTGGAGTGGTAGGGCCACCATAAGCAGGGGTTTGGGTACTAGAAAGCCAAATTGAGACCCCATGTTCAGGCTGAGAGACTGGATATACTACTGGACAAGGACTAGGCCATTGATGACAATGAAAATAGAAATCTGACTCCAAACTTTTACAACAACTGGCCTGGGAAGTCAAACACAATCTTTGCAGCTATCAGCTCTGAACGTTTAGGACATGGTCAATGACGGCCAACTTCTCTACTTTTTCCCCCTCTGCCTCCTCTATATTTAATTCAGGACCAACCAAAGAAAGCCAAACACACTCTCCAAACCGATATCATAAGATACTTCACTTCTAGGTAGCCCTCTTCTAGCTTCCTCATGGCAACAACTTCTAATCAGAATGTACCTGCATTCTTCTCTCTTTTTCACTATAAGCTTTCACACTCCCTGCCTGCCTTTGAGTCTCTGCCAAATGCTAGTGATGGCAGCAGACTCCCTTAATATACAGCAGGCTCTGAATGAATAGCTTGTTCTCATTTCAGTGGTCTTTGTTTATTTCCACAAGGTCTTCTACCACATTTCAACTAGATACTAGATACATGTAATATATTGGGTTTATATATAAAATTTCATTTAAAAACTCCACTGCTATTATTTTAAACAAATCTCCAACATAAGTTAATGCCAAGAGCTAAAGTTCTACAGCTAATTCTTTTAAAAATCACCAGTGTAGATTAATTCCAAGAGCCAAACTTCTCAAAGACTCAGTTTGAATTAAACTAAAAAAGAAACAAATAATGCCTAGAGAGATAGCAGCAAAAGACAGGGTTGACACTGGACAGTGGACAGAGGCTTCCAAAGAAGCCTTTTTCTCATAAGTCAGACACAGCTGAGTCCAGAATCTGCAGCAACTGGAGAGCCTAGTGCTTCCTTATCAGCCACTCCTCTGAACTGGGCTGAGTTAACTACAGTTGTAAGTCCGTTGAAAGGTCCATCTGCCAGAGGTGCAGACAAATGAGTCAAATACATAAATAAGTTTTGAGTATTTAAAAAAGAGGAAGGTGGTTGGGAAGGTCCCAGCCCTTACCTCGATGGAAAAATGACTTCTGGAATGCTGGAATTGAAGCCCTGCTCTTCAAACCATGACTATTTGCTTTTCTGAAACCCTAAATTTCTCACTGTCACTCTAGATCAGGGGTCCCCAATGTTTTTACACAGGGGGCCAGTTCACTGTCCCTCAGACCATTCGAGGGCCGGATTATAAAAAAAACTATGAACAAATCCCTATGCACATGGCACATATCTTATTTTAAAGTAAAAAAACAAAACGGGAACAGATACAATATTTAAAATAAAGAACAAGTAAATTTAAATCAACAAACAGACCAGTATTTCAATGGGAACTATGGGTGTAGATGCATCCCGTGCTCCTCTCACTGACCACCAATGAAAGAGGTGCCCCTTCCAGAAGTGCGGCAGGGGCCGGATATACGGCCTCAGAGGGCTGCATGCGGCCCACGGGCTGTAGTTTGGGGACCCCTGCTCTAGATACTCTGTAAGTCTATTTCAAATAAGTTATTCCTATGTTTCCTAAACTGGTGAGTATCAATAGATGTCTCAGGGCCCTGGGCAATTGGCTCAGTGGACAGGGCAATGACCCAGCATGTGGAAGTCCAAGGTTCAATACCCAGTCAGGGCATACATGAGAAGTGACTATCTGGTTCTCTCCTTCTCCCTCTCCCCCTTTTCTCCTCCACAGCCAGTGGTTTGATTGGTTTGAGCATCGACCTCAGGTGCTGAGGATAGATTGATTGATTAGAGCATTGACCCCAGAGCGTTGGGGTTGCTGAGTGGATCCCAGTCAGGGCACATGTGGGAGTCTGTCTATCTCCCCTCCTCTCACTTAAAAAAAAAAAGAAAAGAAGCTTTTCAGTCAAATAAGTCTGGGCAATGCTGGGTGAAACCTAGTCAAACAAAATTTATTTTAGTAGGGCTTTGTAAAACCTTCAACATACTAACATATTATAAATCTGCAAGAAGAGAATACAGTATACAGCATTTTCCAAACTTGTTTAACCACAGAAGTTGATTTTCTGCCCACCTATTTACATCTCCCCAAACATCATCCTATGGCATACAATTTTGAAGACATTTTTGAGATGATGCTATCTTTCAGATGAAAACTATTATCTGGTTAACACCTCTTATCTACTGTAACTCACCAAAAGGAAAATCAGGAGGCCCCGTAGGAAGGGGCATAAGAGGGCAATTTTGATGGGAGAAGGAAAAAATATATAAAATCATAAAGCAGACCTGGAGGCTAATGCAAGTTACAGTTGGGTCTCAGGTCAGCCTAGCACAGATTAAAGATACTAGGCATTCAACTCCAGATGGAGAAAGCCAAAGGTTGTCCTCACCTGATTCATAATTTTTCTTAACCAGCCATAGTATCATCATGCCTAGGAAAATAGAGGATGGGCAGCAGAATCACTGTTTAGATGAAAGTTGAGTTTCAGGCAAATGATTCTTTTCCATCACTTTACCAATGATGGTCTACAGTCCCATTTCAAGTTGAGATAACTGAGGGCAGAGAAATGAGGCAACATGCCCGATGCCCCAGCAAAGCCACTTTTCTTTCTGCACCACTCCATGATGTCTTCGATGGACTGCAGGGAAAGGCGAGTGAAGTGTTAAAAGAATTTCATGCTCACTTACTTTAGAATGACACAGCCCGTTCCTGCTGGTGGTGCTATCCAGAACACCTGGATCCGTGTCCTCCTCCGTGGGGTGCTTTCTGTGACTGCGACAGGGCAGTTACTCATAAACTGTGTTTCTTCTTCATCTATGATCTATGGAAAACCAGCGGGAAATAAACACATTAAAATGCGCTTTGCCTTGGGAAGGCTCTTAAATTTCCAAGTTGACACTTCCTTAATTTTATTTTTAAACCTGTCATTTTGTGTTAGCAGCTTTAGATCTCCAGACACCAGAATAGTGCCTGGCATAGAGTCCTACTCAATCCTTGTTGAATTAACATGAGGGCAAGAATTTGGCGTATGTTCTCTGCTCTCTGCAACCAGGATTTTGGGTCAAGATTTTGAGGCACAGGCTAGTAGGTGCTGATCTCACTCATTTAACTTAAATAAACCGTGTCCCACTTCAGGGAAGGAAGAGGAGGATGGCAAAGAGAAAAATGCAAAGCAAACACTCTCTACATAGCTAGATTTTGTAAATCAGCTACAATTTTATAACTTGAAATTAAAATGTTAGAAGGAAACATCCCTTTGGAGAAGTATCCCAAAGTACATAATAACTTCACAGTACTGTTTACATGTGTGATCTCTACTTTTTTAATTTGTGCATCACAGCAGTGTTCTCCCAAGTTAACCATCAAGGTTTCTGGTGACACTGCAGAAACACCTGGTAGCCATTCCCTTTCCCCAAGGCTGCTTTCAGCGTTCTCCTGCTTGCTTCTGGACCTGCTGCCAGTACTTGCCTATCCATCTAGTGGAACCACAGACTGTGGATCTTTAGGGGAATCATCTAAATCCATTTGAACTTATGTGCCAACTCCAGTTAATTCCTAGTAGCTATGTCATGAGTAATGCTTACAACATTAATGGATAACGTTGAGTGTTTAGTGTGTGTCAGGCACTAAACTAAGTGCTTATCTGAATTCCTAATTAAATCTTTAAATATAGTCTAAGGAGATCTTTATAGCCATATTGTATTTATTTTATTTTTTAAAAATTCCTCTTCTTTTTAACACAGCAGTAAAAACAAGTCACTCTGACTCCTTAGTTCATCATATAGTTTCATCACCAAACAAAGCAAAGGCAGTTGTCTATTATATTTTGTTTACAGTGGTCCCTCGTCTATCTCAGGGGTTAGGTTCCAGAACCCCCTGCAATAGGCAAAAATCCGCGAAGTAGCAACCTTATATTTATTTCAATTTAATATTCTCTTAATATGTTTTAATTAATATTTTTTAGTTTTTATATTGTTTCCAATAAGCTAGAAAATGCTTATTTTACTATAAAAATAATTAAAGTAATAAGTATATAAAAATACCTATATATCGCAAAATCCCACAATACAATGAAAAATCCGTGATACAAAATTAGATATATACAATTTTAAAATCCGCGATACAGTGAGACCACAAAAAGTAAGCTGCGATATGGTGAGGGACAACTATAAACATTTCTACAGCATTTGAACTGTTGATTGTGTTGTATACTCATCACCCAAACTCAAATCATTTTGTCATCTTATATTTGACCTTCTTTACTCCCCTCCTCCCCCCTTCCCCAGGTAACCACTTCACTTATATCTATGTCCGTGGGTCTCAGTTTTATATCCCACCTATGTGGCATATATACAGGGGGTCCTTGGGTTATGACACAGTTCTGTTTCTACAACAGTGATGTAATCCGAATTTTGGTGTAAATCAAAATGCACCCTAGCTTAAGTCACTTACCTATCCTAACACAATTGTAAAATCATAATCCAGAACATGAAAACACAACTAAGCCACAGAAAAGAAAAGGACATAAATATACTGGACTGTACACTGTGCTGTGTATTCTTCCGCTGCGCCCAACCAAACTAGTTCGCCCACGTAGTCTGTAAGTACAACATTAACGGCATAAGCCGAAACACTCATGTCTCAATTTTTTAAAGTTTTTTATGGGAATGAGCCTCATAAACTTGAAACGTCATATGTAGAGACTGTCGTAACCAAAGTATTTGTCCCTCTTTACTCCCTTCCCCACTCTACATTATTTTTTGTATTCTTCATCTATGATCTATGGAAAACCAGTGGGAAATAATCAAGTTAAGGACATTTCTCTCTATTCCTAGTTTGCTGAGAGTTTTTAACATAAATGTATATTGAATTTTGTCAAATGTTTTTTCTGCATCAATTGATATGACCATGTGATTTTTTTTTCTTTATCCTGTTGATGTGGTGGTTTACTTTTTTATTGTAAATGTTGAAACAGTTATACATACTGGATAAATCCTACTTGGTTGTATATACAATTCTTCTTTTATATTGTTGGATTCAATTAGCTAATACTTTCTTCAGAATTTTTGCAACTATGGCCTGACCAGTGGTGGCACAGTGAATAGAGTGTGAGCCTGGGAAGCTGAGGTCTCAACTTCAAAACCCCAAGGTTCCTGGCTTGAATGCAGGCTCATCTGGCTTGAGCATGAAATCATCAACATAATCCCAGGGACACCGGCTTGAGCCCAAAGGTCACTGGCTTGAGCAAGGGGCCACTGGCTTGGCTGGTGCCCCCTAGTCAATGCACATATCAGAAGCAATCAACGAACAACTAAAATGTCACAACTATGAGTTGATAATTCTCATCTCCCTTCCTGTCTGTCTTTCTCTCCCCACCCCCACCTCTCTCTTTCTCATAAATAAATAAATAAATAAATGTTTACTTCTATGTTCCTGAGAGATATGGGTCTGTAGTTTCTTGCAATGTCTTTGCTTGATTTTACTATTCAGGTGAAGCTGGTTTCATAAAATGGGTTAGGAAGTAGAGAATTGGTATAATTTCTCCCTTAAATGTTTGATGCAATTCACTAGTGAATCCATCTGGGCCTTGTACTTTCTGCTTTGTAAGGTTATTAATTATTGATTTAATTTCTTTATTATGTATAGGCTTATTCAGATTATTTCTTCTTGTGTGAGTTTTGGCAGATTGTGTCTTTCAAGGAATTGACAATTTCTTCTAGGTTATCAAATGTGTGGGTAAAAAGTTGTTCATAATACTCCATTATTATCTTTTAATGTCCATGGAATTTGTAGTGACGTCTCTTCTTTCATTTCTGATATTAGTAATATGTGTCTTCCCTCTTTTTTTTCTTAGTCTGACTAGAGGCTTATGGTTTTATTTATCTTTTCAAAGAGCCAGCTGGTTTAGTTGCTTTTCTCTATTGATAGCTTATTTTTAATTTCATTGATTTCTGTTCTAACTTTTATTATTTCTTTTCTTCTGTTTACTTTGAATGTAATTTGATATTCTAGTTTCCTAAGGTGGAAGCTTAGATAATAAGTTTTATATTTTTCTTCTATTCTGAAATGTACATTCAATGATACTAGTCTTCCTTTAAGAACTACTTTTGCTGCATCCCACAAATTTTGATAAGCTGTATTTTCGCTTTCATTTTGTTTAATATATTTTAAAATTGAGCTTGAAGTTTCTTCATTGACCTGTGTTAATTAGAAGTATGTTGTGTAATCTCCAACTGTCTGAGGATTTTCCAGCTCTTTCTGTTATTGATTTTTAGTTTAATTTCATGGTGGTCTGAGAACAGTCATTGTGGCCTTTTATTTTTTTAAACTTAAGCAGTGTTTTATGAACCAGAATGTGGTCTAGTTGGTGACTAGTCCATGTGAATTTAAGAAGAATGTGTAATTTACTGTTGTTAGATGAAGTATTCTATAGGTGTCAATTATATCCAGTTGACTGATGGTGTAGTTGAATTTAAGTATGTCCTTACCAATTTTCTGCCAGCTGGATCTGTCCATTTCTGATAGGAGATGTTGAAATCTTCAGCTACAATAGTGGAGTCATCTGTTTCTGCTTGCATTTCTACCAGTTTCACCTTTTGCATTTTGAAACCCTGTGTTAGGCACATATATATTAAGGATTGTTATGTCTTCTTCAAGTATTGATACCCTTATCATGATATAGTGTTTCTCTTTATCCCTGATAAATTTCCTTGGTCTGAAATCTGTTCTGTGTGAAATTAATATAGCTATTTCTGTTTTCTTTTGATTAGTGTTAGCATTGCAGAATTTCCTCCATCATTCTACTTTTTTTTTTTTTTTATTACAGGGACAGACAGACAGGAACAAAGAGAGGTGAGAAGCATCAATTACTAGTTTTTCGTTGCCATCGCAACACCTTAGTTGTTCGTTGATTGCTTTCTCACACGTGCCTTGACCACGGGCAACCTTGGGTCCAAGTTGGCGAGCTTGGGGTCTCGAGCTTGGGGTCTTGAACCTGGGTCTTCCGCATCCCAGTCCAATGCTCTATCCACTGCGCCACCGCCTGGTCAGGCTCCATCATTCTACTTTTAATCTATATGTGTCTTCATATTTAAAGTGAATTTCTTATAAACAAAACGTTGTTGGGTCTTGTTATTTTATTCACTCTGAAAATGTCTTTTAAGTGCTGTATTTATAATATGTGGATTAATATTTGCCATATTTGTAACTATTTTCTATTTATTGCTCTTGTTCTTTGTTTCTATTTTTGTCTTCCACCATTTTTACTTTCTGTGGTTTTAATTGAACATTTTATGATTCTATTTCTCTCCTTTCTTAGCATATCAATCTAACTTTTTCTTTTGCTTTTTTTAGTGGTTGTCCTAGAATTTGCATTAGAGTATACATTTACAACTAATTGAATTGTACTTTCAAATGACACTATCTTGATTCACAGATAGTGCAAATACCTTATAATATGAAAATATTCTTAATTCCTTCATCCTGTCCATTGTATTGTTATTTATTTCACTTACACATCAGCATATTTATAGCTGTAAGTATACAAAACTGAACACATTGTTGTTATTTTGAACAAGCTGGTATCTGTTAGATCACTTAAGAATAAGAAAAAACATTTTTTCCTTTTATCTTCACTTATTTCTTTTTTGATGCTCTTTCTTTCTTTGTGAAAATCTGAGTTTCTGACCTACATTATTTTCCTTCTCAATAAAGAATTTTTTGAACATTTCTTGCAAGACAAGTCTACTGGTAACAGATTCCTTCAATTATTTTTTTGAGAAAGTCTTTATTTTTCCATCACTTTAAAAGCATAATTTTTCAGGGTACAGAACTCTAAGTTGTTGATTGTTTTCTCTCAACAGTTTATATATTTCACTTAACATTTTGCATGGTTTCTGGAAAAAAAAGTTGGATATAATTCTTTTCTCTGTTCCTCTATAGATAAGGTGTTTTTCTTTCTGGCTTCTTTCAATCTTATCTCTGATTTTCTGTAGTTTAAAAATGATATGCCTAGATGTAATGCTTTTGACACTTATCTTTCTTGGTACTCTCTGAGCTTCCTGAATTCGTGGTTTGGTGTCTGATATTAAGTTGAGAAAATTCTCAGTCATTACTGTTTCACATATTTCTTCTATTCTTTCTTCTCTTGGTATTCACATTACACTATTTTTTGCCTTGTGTAGCTGTCCTACAGTCCTTGGACATATTTTGTTCTTTTTCAGTCTTTGTTCTCATTGCTTTATAGTTTTAGAGGTTTCTGTTGATACATCCTCAAGCTCAGAGATTTCTCAGCTGTGTCCAGTCTACTAATAAGCCCATGAAAGGCATTCTTCATTTGTTACAAGATATTTTATCTCTAGCATTTCTTTTTGTTGTTTTCCTTATGATTCCCATCTCTCTGCTTACATTACCCATCTGTTCTTGCATGCTGTCTATGCTGTATACTAGAGCTCTGAGCATATTAATCATGGCTGCTTTAAATTCCTTGTCTGATAACTCCAACATTCTTGCCATGTCTGGTACGGAGGCTGTATGGCCAGTAGTTGCAGCCACCATCACAGCCGCCTGGCTCGTGCAGGTTCCAATTAGATTCAGGCAGACAATAAAGAAACAATGGAGCCAAGAAATGGTGGGCCATTTTCTTTATTTCTAGCCTCGCACTTGGCCAGCGAGTAAAAACAAACACATGGGCACCAAAACACATTCACACATTCTCTGGTTCCACAACCAGGAGAATCTTTTTTTTTTTTTTTTTTTTTTTTTTAACAGGGACAGACAGAGAGAATCAGAGAGAGGGATAAACAGGGACAGACAGACAGGAACAGAGAGAAATGAGAAGCATCAATCATTAGTTTTTCGTTGCCGTTGTGACACCTTAGTTGTTCATTGATTGCTTTCGCACATGTGCCTTGACCGTGGGCCTTCAGCAGACTGAGCCACCCCTTGCTGGAGCCAGCGACCTTGGGTCCACGCTGGCGAGCTTTTGCTCAAGCCAGATGAGCCCGCACTCCTTCAGGAGAATCTTTTTTTAGTTTTCCTAGAATCAGGCGCCCCACTAGCCTCAGCCACCTCCTTTTCCCCATCTGCACGCCTCCATCTTGTTGCTTTCTCTCCAACTACCACGTGGCCTCTTTGCCCTGCAACAACATTGTCTCCTCCAGATGGCCTCCTAACTCCTCCTTCTTAAAACTTTTCGAAGGGACAACCCCTTCTCCAGCACACATTAGCATAACCAAGCCCCTTCTCAAGCAGAAGATAATTAACATTATCACCTGGGCAACAAAATCACATGGTCAGCAGCCATTATTAACAATAAAAGTGAGTAAAACCAGAAAATACAGATTTTACAAACTCATTTGCCCCAAAGAGGTTTTCTCTTTCTCTTCTAATTGTGGAGTGTTTTTGCCTTGTATTAGACCTTTAAATTTTTTGCTAAAAGGTGGACATGATGTACTGAATAGGTTGGCACTGAGGTAAATAAGCCTTTAATAATGTGATGGTAGTTGTGTGTGTGTGTGTGTGTGGTGACTTCTATTGTCCTATTATTAGGTCTTAGTCTTTTGTCAACTTGTGCTCCTGGATTGTGAACATCATTTGTGCTTCTCAGTCCCCCCTATCCCCTCTTTAGATGAGAAAAAATGGCTGGAAGGGGCTTTAGTTGTGTGTTTTTCTTCCCCCTTCTAGGTTAGGCTCTGATAAAATAGTTTGTCCTCAGGGTAGGCCTTAAGAAAATAATGCTCTGGCATATTTAAAAATGGTTCATTTTGCCTGACCAGGTAGTGGGGCAGTGGATAGAGCATTGGCCTGGTACTCTGAGGACCCAGGTTTAAAACCCCAAGGTAGCCAGATTGAGCTCGGTGTCACTGTCTTGAGCGTGGGGTCTTGGGCTTGAGTGTAGGATCATAGACATGAACCCATGGTAGCTGGCTTGAGCCCAAAGGTTGCTGACTTGAAGCTCAAGGTCGCTGGCTTGAGCCCAAGGTTGCTTGTTTGAGCAAGGGGTCACTCGCTCTGCTGTAGCCCTCTGGTGAAGGCACATATGAGAAAGCAATTAATGAATAACTATAGTGCTGCAACAAAGAACCGATGCTTCTCATCTCTCTCCCTTCCTGTCTGTTTCTGTCTCTCTCTCTTTCACTAAAAAAAATAAAAATAAAAAATAAGTTTATTTTTTCCTTTCCCTACCAGAAGTACAAGGGAATTTTTCTCCGATATTCAGTGTGAAGACGAATCTAGTAGAGCTTCTGGAGGTAAAACTCAGAAAAATTTTGTTCCCCTCCCCAATTCATCAACTGAATGCCCCTAGAGGTTTTAACTTTCAGAGTTGGCCACACTGAACCATTAGTAATCTATCATTTACAGTTTAGGTTTTCCTACCCTGGCATGCAGAAGTTTCAGTTCTGGCATTTTTAGTCCTCTGTATAGTCCCACCTGTCTCTCTGATTTTGAGGGCAGTGGATATAAGAAGAGTTGTTGATTACTTTTTGTCTGTTCAGCTTTATACTTGTTGTTAGAATGAAGGGGAAACGTCCAAGCTCCTTACACATGGAATACGACACCAGAAGCCCATACTGTGAGCTGCTTTTAATACTATTCACCCATATTTTCCCCAATTTTTTTGAGCCATCTGTCTCATATATAGAGTGATGATGTAATTTATTGTCAGAGAAGGATGGAAAAAGCTATTATTAATAATTGTTCTGGGACAATAGGCAAAACTGAGACTTATCAGGCAAATGGGGTATATGTTAAATGTAATCATATACTGGGCTCCAAAACACTCATGTTGTTTCTGGTAATATATTTTGATCTGGAAAGGAAAGCTCCTCTTTCTTATTCTTCTTTGTTAACATTGTGTTATCTATTTGTGGATCTTTATTTTTCATCTATGCTATAAATACTTTAAAAGCTCCCTTACCTCTCTGTCATTTTATCTTCCTGATGTGACAAAATCTTAATCCTAGATGAACTTCTTACACCTGTGCAGCACAGTGCTGCTGGACAAAGCCCTGCATTAATTGACTGCTAGCCTCAAGTCTGCCCTGCTACACTGCTGTATGTATATGTACCTGGTTAACTGTTACTTTCTCACTCTTGACAGTGATGATTTCAAATCTCCCCTAACCTCTTATTGTATTATTTTGCCTCTAACTTTACAGAGAAAAAAATAAACAGGGCTATCAGATACAAAGTCCCTCATTTTCCTATCTGCATCCACCCCAACTTCCTTCATTCCTGTTTGTTGGTTAAATAAGTTTGTAAATATGATGTATATGTTTGCTCGTTTATAGTTTTCACTGGGTGTGGGAGACAGGCTGTAAGCTGGCAAGGTCCTCATAGACTAAAACAGCCTTTTCCATCCTTTCAATACTAAAATTTTCTTAAAACTAAGGTTTTCCCCACATCCTTGACTGTTGCATGATGGGGGATGGTGCACTCTTCTGAGAAATCCCATTTATGCCTCAGATAAGTGGCTTTGTATCAGAGACTTCTTTATTTGTAAATGGGCTTAAAGGCTTTAATTTCTACACTATAAAATAAGGCAGACTGAGGGCTCGCTCTCTCAGATCCTGTCATCAGCATTGCTTAGGAGAGGCAGCCAAGATGGTGGAGTGCTGAAGGTGAAGCCAGTTCATGCAGAGTTTGTGCAAAGAGAAGAAGATGGGGGACAGAAGTGAATAAGGCTAGTGAGGTACAAACCTTTGATTCTAGGAATACTCAAATGTCAGTGGCTTTGGGAGCCCTGAATGGAAAGGAAAGTGTTTTCCTACTCTGTGTATTTTCTCGCCTGCCAGGTGCAAGCTAGGATTAAAGGTAATGGCCCACCAGTTCTTGACTCCATTGTTTCATTACCATCTGTCCAAATCAAATGTGAACCTGCATGGGCCAGGCGGCTGTGATGGTCGCTGCGGCTACTGGCCTTACACTGTTGTAACAGAGAAGCCTTACTTTTTTTACATCTCTGCTTTGGTCCCATACCTTCTTCCTGACTCGAACAATTATTCCTTTCCACTTCTCCAGATTCAACTTTTACCTCAACTGAATGATTCCCATTAGCTTTTTAAGTACATTTGAGCCTCTTCATTTGAAAATTATGAGTTAACCCTCATCCCCTTCTGATTATGGTGTTATCTCTCTTCTCTCCATCAAAATGAAATTACTTAAAGAAGTTGGCTATGTTTACTGTTTTCACCACACCTCCATTCATTCTCAACCCAATCTTAGGTGGTTAGAAATATATCACACTACCAAAGAGCTCTAGCTAAGGTGATCCTTGGCTTCTGCATTGCTTAACCCAATAAATACTATGTAATCCTTTTTTTTTATGCACTCTCCTCCCTTTCTGTGCTCCTTGCTGCCCTGTCCTACTTCAACTTTCCTGTCCACTCTTTCTCTACTTTCTCCAGCTGCTCATCCACTCTAGTGGCTTTTAAATATGAAATTTCTCAAGTCTCAGTCCTAAGCCCTCTCTTGTTCTGACTTTATTCTCTCTGTGTATGTGATCTCATTCGGCTCATACTGTAATTACTATTTCTGTGTAGACAATTCACAAATTTGTATTTCCAGTCTTGGCTGCTTCTCAGAGCTCCAGGCACATATCTCTAACCTTTTATGTTCTTCTTGTATTTCCTCTTGGATCAAAAACACCTCAAATCTACCTTGTCGACAACTAACCTAACTATCTTCTAACCTGGTCCTATTCCAACTAAACAAGCCAGAAATGTTGGATGTTGTTCTTGGCTTGCTCTGCTGTATCCAAATGCTATCCATTTTACCTTCCAAATGTGGATGAAAAGAGGCCACAAGTTGAACTTGACAAGCTCAGAGAAAGCCTGCATGGTGGCCTTACTGACTCAGAGACCTAAAGTAACCACACAGGATGGTCTGA
This sequence comes from Rhynchonycteris naso, assembly GCA_037038555.1. Taxonomy (NCBI): domain Eukaryota; kingdom Metazoa; phylum Chordata; class Mammalia; order Chiroptera; family Emballonuridae; genus Rhynchonycteris; species Rhynchonycteris naso. The sequence goes on along the minus strand of CM072995.1, from coordinate 331,036,231 downwards.
AATTAAAACTTTCTAACTGAAAGCAGTTCATGGCAGGTAGTCATGTCCTCTTGAGGTATTTTTCTGTAAGAAAGGTCAATGTTTACCTTAATCTAGCCCCATGATGGTGAAACTATGACACACGTGTCAGCCTGACACATGTAGCCATTTTTGATGACACATGTGGTCGCATACCAGAAAAGTATGGAGCTGCATGCCAAGAAGGACGTTTCATCCTCGGCTCCTGCACAGCCAGGTGCAGTAGCCGACGATAAAACATTTGCTGTAGTGTAGACACTCTGTGCCGGAGGTCTGTAGGCCAAAACAACAGAACTCCGGCACAGAGCGTCTAGTTCTGGGACTTCCGGTTAGGCTGTTTTTCTCTAAGTGACACACCACCCGAGTTATGCTCAGTTTTTTGGCGAATTTTGACACACCATGCTCAAAAGATTGCCCATCACTGATCTAGCCTGTCTGTTGTCTTCTGCATCTACAATGTTGTACCTGACACCATACAGGTAATCTTCTTTTCCTGCCCTGCCCTCAGGGCAAGTGTAGCACCAGGGCAGGAAACCAAAAATCCCTTCATTGTTATTGTTATGTTGATAAACTGTGAACTATCTTTTTTTATTTTAATTTATTGTGTTTACATAGATTCTAGTGTGAACTCTTATTCCTGACTATATAAGAGAAGTTTCAGTACTTTTTATCCAATCCCAGAGATTTCTCCACCTTGCTTTTTTCCCATCTTCCTAATCTATCACTGATCCAATCAATTTCATGTAATCCCCTTACCTCTCTGTATAAAATAAGTCGTGAAACCACCATTTTCTAGAGCACTTTTTCAATCCTTTGAGACTTTGCTTCCTGGCAATTGTCAACAGTTTGGCTCAAATAAACTCATTAAAAATTCTTAGAGATTTAGAAGTTTTTATGTTGCAAATATCTCTTGAATTCCTACTACCATCTCTGCTATTGCCCTAGACTAAGCTACATCATTTTTAATCTAAAACAATATAAAATAATCCTAACTAATATGCATATCCTCTTGCCTTTCTTCAGTTTGTTCTCTATACAGCAGGCCAGATCTTTTCCAAACACAAATATATTTATAATATCTCCCTCTTTAGAAAAATTCAACAACTTGTTATTGTTTCCAGAATTAAGACTTGTTGTAAAGTAGCATTCCGTGGGTTTACATACAGATGCCAAGGCAGGATACAGAAGAATTTTTAAGAGGAGATTTATTTAATAAGCCAGTTACATATGACTTATAGGGGGTAGAGCTGACCCAAATCGTGTAGTCTCAAATATAGCTCTGAGGCTGGTTATATACCCTTGACCACATACAGGTTGGGAGGAGCATGACACAATCAATAACAAGCTTATAACATTGGTCTAGAGAATCTATAAAAAACATTAAAACTTTCAAGGTAACACAATAGTGATGTTGCTTTACATATCAAAGACATTCACAAATCTTTTAGTGCCTATCTCCCCTCCTTTTGCCTACAGGTATGTTACTCTCAGGATTTCAGTAAAGGAGAGAGAGTTAAAATCAGTGTAGGGCATGCAAACATTGTCTGCTATTGAAAGGGAAGGGAAGTTTTTCAGATAAACTTTATTCTATAGTTAAACTAAATGACCCAGTCATCCTTGCAAGCCAGAAAGTTTCTGCATTCTTCTCCCTCCATTCTCTATAGAAAGGATGAGGCAAGAAGCTTGACTTTTTCTCTTAAAATATTGTAAAGCCAATAGCCACGGTGACCATCACAACTGCCTGGCCCATGCAGGTTCGCATTTGATTCAGACAGACGGTAATGAAATAACGGAGCCAAGAACTGGTGGGCCATTAGCTTTTATCCTAGATTGCACCTGGTGGGCAAGAAATACACACAGTAGGAAAACAATTCCCTTTTCATTCAGGCCTCCCAAAGCCACTGACTTATCTGAGTTTTCCTAGGATCAAAGGTTTGTACCTCACCAGTCTTACTCACTTCTGTTCATTCTCTCCTTCTCTCTGCACAAACTCTGCATAAACTGGCTTCTCCTTCAGCACTCCACCAACTTGGCTGCTTCTCCTCTCTTCCATGTGGCCTTTCTCAGCTTTCCTCCTGCATGGGTTCCTCTGCCCCATTTTATAGTGTAGAAATCAAAACCTTTAATCCAATATACAAACAAGGAAGTCTCTGATACAAAGTCACTTATCTGAGGCATAATGGGATTCCTCATGAGAGTGTACTACCCCACATCATGCAACAGTCAAGGGTGGGAAAGGCTGTCTTAAAACTAGACCTTAGGCTATAACAACCCTGCCTGTTTACAGCCTGTACCCCACACCCAATGCAAACTATAAGCGAGCAAACATATATATCATATTTACAAACTTACTTGACCAACAAATGTTAATATTAATTTTTGCAATTCTTTGGTACTTCACCACAGACTGAATCGTTAGCAGAACCAATTTCCTACTTTCCTACCTCTGTGGTCTCATTGTGCCATGTTCTGTCTTGTTTTCTGATACCAAACCATGGTCAATTCCTATTCTCTTTTTCCCTCCTAACCACCCCCCATTTTCCCTCCCTCCCTCCCTTCCACCCACCCTCTCTCCTTTTATCCTTTCTACATGCCTTTCCTCCATCTCAGCTCATTTTTCACTAAAAAGCCTTCCCTGTCTTCTTTCATGGTGGCATCTCCCCCTTCCTTATGTTCTCTGATACCTATACCTCTCCTTCAGACTTTTTATCATTTTTTAAATTTTATTTGAATTTGTTATATTCATTGATTAATATTTACTTCTCTAATAATCTGTAAACTACATGAGGACAGCTACTATGTTTCTTAATATTTTTCCCCCTCATTGTTTCTTCAGCACTTAGCACAGTGCCTAGTACCTAACAGGTGTGCACTAAAGAACTAGGTGTGCTTGCCTCCTCCCTTTGGTTGTGAGATTCCTGGCTCTATGTCTTGGTTGCACTATCTACCTTAGTGTTCGGCAGATAAAATATATTATGCTCACTTTGTTAAAGATGGCGCTGCCCACGAGCAGGTTTTAAGAGTAAGCTTTTCCCCACACCCTTGACTGATTGGATGATGTGGGGTGGTGCACTCTCATGAGGAATCCTCCCAGTATGCTTCAGATAAGAGACTTTGTATCAGAGACTTCCTTGTTTGTAGATTGGATTAAAGGTTTGGATTTCTACACTATAAAGTGGAGCAGATCGGCAGCTTGCTCTCTCTCGGTTCCTGGGATTAGCAGTAGAGAGGAGAGCAGAGTAAGGCCATGTGGATGCCAGAAGAAGCAGCCAAGATGGTGGAGTGCTGAGTGAGAAGCCAGTTTGTGCAGACTTTGTGCAGGAGGAGATGGGGAACAGAGAGGAATAAGACTAGTGAGCTAGAAACCTTTGATTCTAGGAAACTTAGATAAGTCAGTAGCTTTGTGAGCACTAAATGAGTGGGTTTTGGAGCCCAGTATGTGTTTTTACTTGCCCATCAGGTGCAAGCTAGAATTAAAGGTGATGGCTCACCAGTTCTTGGCTCCGTTGTTTCATTACCGACTGTCCGAGTCTAATGTGAACCTGCATGGGCCAGATGGCTGTGATGGTGGCTTTGCCTACTGGCTTTACATGCACATTTACTTAGCTTCCTAATTAGATAACTCCCTGGACTTGCTTCTCATTTTGAATTTTGTTTTCCTAGATGGTTATTAATAGCTTTGATAATAATAAACAGCTAGCATGTCTGAGCAGTATCTATTTGCGTGTGTGTGTGTGACAGAGACAGAGAAAGTCAGAGAGATGGATGTATAGGGATAGACAGAAAGGGAGAGAAATGAGAAGCATCAATTCTTTGTTGTGGCTCCTTAATTGTTCATTGATTGCTCTCTCATATGTGCCTTGACCGGGGAGCCATAGCAGACTGAGTGACTCCTTGCTCGAGCCAGTGACCTTGGGCTCAAGCTGGCGAGCCTTGCTTAAACCAGATGAGCCCGTGCTCAAGCTGGCAACCTCGGGGTCTCGAACCTGTGTCCTCCATGTCCCAGTCTGATGCTCTATACACTGTGCCACTGCCTGGTCAAGCTTGAGCAGTATCTATTGACTAAGGACTTTGCATATATTATTTTCATTCTCCTCAAACATTATTAAGCCTACCCTTGAAGAAACTACTGTGGTGAAGATGGATTAAATAACCTATCAAAGTCCCTCAGTGGCTGAGCCAGGAGTTGACCTCAGCCCTAAGTGGTTTTAATGCCTGTGCTCTTTTCCTTACACCACACTCCCTCCTAATAGTGTCATCTTCCTTACATTAGGTTAGAAGTTTCTCTCTAGACAGGCTTAGTCCCATAAAACCATATACATTGAACCAGCCCACAACAACTAAATATCCCACTCCAATACACACACACACACACACACACACACACACACACACACACACACAAATTTGGTAAATGTAAATAGCACTTTGTTTTATATTTTCTTAAAGAGGACTTAGAGTCCCTTCTGCAGCTTTGTTGGTGTAAGGGCAGATTTCCAAACACTGTGATTCTCCTGCACTTGTACAGTTGACCTCCAGTGAGGATTCCCTTTATAGCTGTCCCAGAGAACTTTTGCAGGTACTTTTAATCCTAAATCTTTAAAATCCTTGGGAGGATTCTGGGTCACTACATGGGTTAAACTAAAGGGCACTAATATTTAATTAACACTAACTATGTGCTAGATACTTAACCTGTCACATCTTTGAATTCTTGATGGTAATAATTGTTACCCTTTTACAGATAAGAAAATAAAGCTCAGAGTGATCTGGTTTGGGTTCTGACCCAAGGCTGCCTGAAGCCAAAGTCTGTGCTCTTTACAGTTGCCTCTGGCAAAGATCCCAGTGGGCAATAGGATTAAGATCCTTGGCCCAGAACTGAAACCAAAAAGAATGTTTTCCAAACCATAGAAACCTCCTCAGGTAAGTGCCATTGTTTATGTACAACCTCAGTTGCCAGATGGTAATTAAGTGTCGAACAGAAAGTGTTGCTTCCTCCAATTCAGAGAAGGCTTCCAAAGTTGTTTGCTTTCAGAAAATATCAGCTTCTGTCCACAAGCTTTGGTCATATCAGAACCTGCTCTTGTGCCTTTACTCAACCCCCAAATGTTTCCACATTTGTCGGGGTCCAGAGTAGACCCATCATGTTAGCACCAACTAAATAAAGTTCCCTTAAAGAGCCTTCAGCGATGATTTCAACCTGTGGTTTGTTTTCTGAGTACCTGAGACAGAAAATTAAAACATATCACATTAGGGGGTTTGTGTCTGGTAGTAGTAGTATGGGCAATTTTTATTTCCTTTCTATGATTATTATATTTTCTAAACTTTCTACAATAATGATGTATTACTTTAAATCAGTAGTTCTTAACCTTTTTTAAGGTACCGAACCCACCAGTTTCATATGTGCATTCACCGAACCCTTCTTTAGTGATAAATAAAATATGATTTATTTTTCCAAATTCAAGACATAGGTATATGTTTTTTTACTGGTGCACAAAATGAGCTGTGCATGAACATCACCTTGCTCAAAGAACAAAACCAACAAAGTGCATGAACTCACAACAAATTACGGTATTACTTTATTCTGGCCTCCGCGGCAGAGTCTTCTCCGAACCCCTGAGACTGACTCATCGAACCCCTAGGGTTCAATAGAACCCAGGTTAAGAACCACTTCTTTAAATGAAAAAGTTTCTAATTTTTTAAAGGACCTCATTACAACAATCCATGGGTAACATTTCAATTTTTTAAATATAGGCTAAAGTAAACTTTCTTAGGATAAGTTTAAGTTGCAAGTCACTTAAGAGCTGTTGGGCAAGCCAATGTGTTTCATGTGTGAAACAAGTGGGTTAGTTTTGCTCGGCTTTTATTTTGCATTGGATTGGGGCAGCATCGTGTGTATGGTCTGTGAGAGGCTGCGGGTGCTTGTCCTCATGGCATCAGATTGCAAATCGCAGATTGCCTTCCTGCTTGGGAGGGGCCATTGCTTGCTATTGTTTGCTTGAGAGGGTTTTTTTCTCAAGACTGTTTTGCTGGTGAGTTCAGAGAGAAAGAGAGAGTGCTGAGGGCTTGGGAGCCCTGCTGAGGCTGATAGGGGCTTGTGAATCTGGGAGAGTCCAGAGAGAGGAAGGGAAGCATTCTTCCCGCCTGTTTGCTCATCTGCCATTACGAAACTTTAATAAACAGAATGGCCCACCATTTTCTGGCTCCATTGTCCCTTTACCATCTGCCCAAATCCAATGAGAACCTGCATGGCCACAGCGACAGCCACTGGCCTTACAAGAGCAATTTGCTAGTCAAACGAGCTACTTGACTTCCTGCAAGAGAGAGAGTGTAAGGACCTGTAATTACAACTGGTCCTCATCCAACCAGATGAGGTAGACAAGTAAGGCAGGTAAGACCCAGGTTTAGACAGATGATCAAGATTTGATTTCCAGAATGCTTGGCAATCTATGGTTAAAACAACTGGTTGAGTACCTCATCATGAATAAGTCTTTTCAAATATTAAGGACTTTCTAAACTACCTCATAAGCATGACTTTAAAGGGTTCTAAAACTTTTCATTGGTCACAATCTAAGTACTGAGTCACACCAAACATATTGAAAGAGGCATCATGACCTACCTTTACTCTGGTGTTTTATTCCTCCCTCATCCTATTTATGGCCTCACTTTCCTTAGACTTGACTACATAATACTTCTTTCCTAAATTTAATCTTGGCTCCCCTCCTCACCTCTGATATAGATTCTTTCTCCTGATAAGCTATCTCACCCTTTCTGGTCCAACAGACATAAGCCACAGGAGATGAACCCAAACAGTGTTAAAATCCAAGATGAAGTTGCAAGTATTCTAAAAAGTGTGTGTACTATGAGAGTCAGACATCTATAGTAATACTATGCACAAATTCATGTAGGTGGCCTCTTGGACATTTGTGTTTAGGAAACAGTAAAGTGACCAATCGTCCTCCTTTAGGGAGAACAGTCTTTCTTTTGTAAGTTCTGTCCTCCCTCTAAAAGTGTCCTCCTACATGTCCTCCTTTTTTATATTGGAAGACTAATCTGTAAATGTCCATATTCGATTGATGCGGAGTTGATCCAGTGCGTGTGATGTGACGTATTTGTATTTGACATGATACACAGTGAGGCGAGATGTGATTACGAGACACATGTGCTCCACATCGGAGACCCTGAGAGAGGGCACAATATACTGAGCTCACAAATGGCTTTGTGTACTTTTTACTGAAACGCGACACGGCACATACAACATTGTAGACTCACGATTATTTCTTTCTCAGTGAATATTCAATCATAGACAGGTAAGCACAATTCATGTTTTATTAATTAATTATCTATTTAATAATTTCTAAATACATATAATTTTATTTACAAGTATTTTTCTGAAATTTGAATTTTAAAATGGAAATCTAACCTCAAACCATATCTATTAATTATGCATTTTGATTAAATAGTTGCATAAAACAGATGTTTTTTAATTAGAAAATGATAAATACACCCAAATATCACTCCAAATTAGTGGGTTTGTTTGATATTTAGTTTTACTAAATGAGTACTTTTTTTCTTACAATTATTATTAAAAATTAATAGGCATGTAAGCATAATTACAATATAAAATATTACAGCCTGACCTGTGGTGGCGCAGTGGATAAAGTGTCAACCTGGGAACACTGAGGTCGCCAGTTCAAAACCCTGCACTGGTCCGGTCAAGGCACATATGGGAGTTGATGCTTCCAGCTCCTCCCTCCTTTCTCTCTTTCTCTCTCTCTCTCTCTCTCTCTCTCACTCTGTGTCTCCTCTCTAAAATGAATAAAATAAAAAAATAAAATAAAAAAAATAAAATATTACAAATGTTTTCATTATGCATTTATCATATTATAGTGTATTATTGTTGCAATGAATAAAATGTTTCTTTTATTTACAATATTGTTTTCTTCAATTTATTTTTGTCCTCCTTTTCATTGTAAAAATGTTGGTTACCTTAGAAACAGAGCCCAGACACAGAGATCAAGACTAATGGTTGGGGTCAGGGTTCCAGTTCCTACATGAGAACTTAGGTTAAATCATAGAGTTGTAACAGGAACTTGGATCAGCATCCACAACAGGAAACTGGTCCCATGAGCATGAGCTTCCAACAGAGGTGGCAGGAGAGGATTGGTTTAGAAACTTGCGCCCTGGGATAAGAAGGGCCTTCTGCAGAGGGATGTGGAATGGGAGGCAGAGAGCAGCTCAGGAGCCAGAGATCAGCACAGGGCACCACAGCCGAGGATGCCTGTGAGTGGGACCAAAGGTTTGCCATGCCAGAATATGCCTTTTAGGATACTGATTTTAACATGGTTGTGTTTAAGAAACAAAAGGCTCAGGAAAAATCTTTGACCTTCTTCTCCCTAACTGCCTAAAAGGTATTTCGATAGAGGACTTGCTCCAGGAAAGGAAACATCACCGTAGATAACTAGAGTTTAATATAAACTAGCATGTGAATGGCAGAGGAATCTAGCAAGGTTCATTTGTTCAAAGTCCTGTCTGTGTCCCATTGTTACAGATGACCCAGCAAACATTGATTTAGCAAACATTTGCTTTTCCATATCTATACGAATTGCCTTCCTGCCCTGTGAAGTCCCAAACCACATCCCCTTACCCCTTTCTCCTTAGCTTTCGATGGAGCATGTAAGCCTCAACAGCCCAATGCCTCCTGGGATCTCATATTCTTACAGAACTCCTGAATGTACATCTTTAAGGACCTTTAGACATTTTTTCCTATTAACCTGTCTGATGTTAATTTGATTATTAGCCCAGCTAGAAGAATTTAGAAAGGTGGGAGGAAAATTATTTTTCATGTCCCCACACTTGTCAGGAATAATAATGTAATAACCTTCAACTGGGGACAATGGCTGCTTAAGTCCTTATTGACCTGGGTAATGGGTGGGCTAAGTCTGATGGAGAAGGTATCAGTGTATCTAAATACAGACTGTTGAGTCAGAGAGGGTAGGGGACATTGATAGAGACTGGGGTGGAGAATAAAGAGAGATATGTCTGACAGCATCATCTCGTGCATATTTCTTCTCTAGAGATTTGTGAGTAGTGGTAACATAGAAAGTGCATGAATGCTTCAGTCAGGTGGGTTTGGATTAAATCTTGGCTCTGTCATTTTTCAGTTATATGACTTTGACCAAGTCACTTGACCTGAATTTGCTTTCCCGTCTGCAAAATGAAGATGATAATACCCATCTTGTTCAGTCAACAAAATAAATATGTGAGATTATATTTTGGAAGCTTCAGCACCCATGATGGGTCCTCAGTATGTTGTTGTTAGAGAAGAGTAGTCCTCCAGCACTGTGGTCTAACTGTATTCACACAGAAGAAAAACACCCTTAAGAGAAGAAGCAGGAAAGCTTTTCCATTGAAAGAAAATCAGAAAACAAAGAAGTGAAAATTATGAAACAAACAATACTCATAATTCTACTACCCCCAAAATAGTTATTAACATTTTGATGTATATCTTTTCAGATTATACATATCCATACACAAACGGGGGGGGGGGGCAAAAATAGGTTTACAGTCGTATGAAAATAATACAATTGATAAATAATAAAAATTCTTTGTTTAAACAAGAATAAACTCTTTGTTTTGTGTACTCACAGCTGTATGGGTGATCCACATTTTATCTGACAAACCTCAGTGTGTTAAACATTTCCTTATTTATAATTTGGGGTCATTATGATCATCCCTTATAGCTAAATTTCACATTGCTAATTTCTCAGGGAGGAAAATTAATGCAGATTATTATGACTAAATATGCCCAGAAAAGGATTTTGAACCACTTCAGTCAAACCTGAGAGAAAATCCAAAGAAAATAATCCCAGCCATTAGACTACCCGTTTCTAGTTTCCCCGTGTATTTTCTCAGTCGGAAAATCATGGAAGGAAAGACAGCTGCTTTGTCTTTTATGAAAGAGCTCTCAATACAGATGTTTAAAATTTTTTTCTTTATTGCTCTAATGAGTAAGTTCCTTATAGAAAACTTTACAAAGAAAATAATGTAATGGGAAACAAATCCTCCAGTGTTTTGATAATTTTGGTTGTGTGTTTCCTTCTAACCTTTTCCCTATTTCTACTTTGAAATTTGTAAACAGTTGTGTTCATATTTTGTGTATGATGTCATGTCTTGTTTTTGTGCTAAGAGCCTCTGCATTTTCCCAGGTTTATCTAAACATATTAGAAACATCATTGGAATGTCTGCATTGGCTGCATTATCCATTGTAGCTTTTGACAGCAGCCCCTTTTCTAAGATGTCAAGGGTTAGGCCCAAAACTTGTCTCCTTTTCATAAAGTGCTACATGCTACCGAGACCTGTAATGACTCTCACCTTCCAATCTCATTTCCTCTCACCAGTTACTAGCACCCCTTTCTGCATCAGCATCTCTTGTAACAGTTTTTTATTTTTATTTTATTCATTTTGGTTACCCTTTTTGCTTTATATTCTCTTTCCCAGGGTGTGCCGTCCATCTCTTTGAGAAGTGCCTGAGAACCTGCAGAAGTGGCCACGAGCACTGTAGGTGACCGCTCTGATACCTTGCCCTGGGCATATGACCTCCAATCCACAGAGGTTGAGTCCTAAGAGTCAATGGATTGTGTTCTCAGTCAAAATCTGATTATTTCTCCAAGATACTGGGTTGTTTCCCATACTGAGACCAAACACAGCAGGTCAAGCTTGGGAGAAGAGCTGGACCAGAACACATGGGCACTCTAAGAAGGCTAAGAATGGGTCTCCTTTGAAAATGATATTCTCTAAATATTGTCCCAACACTCATTTGGAGGGGAGGCTGAGTGCTGTGTACGAGAAGGAGGCAGGAAAGCTGGCTGGCCCCGCACCACTCAGTCTTTACTGCCCTGAGTGCTTCAGCTCCCAGCCCTGAACTTGTACACCATACCCAGCAACTCGGGAACCTGGAAGGCAGGCTAATCATCCTCTCTTGTCACTTACATGCTTCCAGCAGTTTTTCCCCCTACCAACAGGCAATAGTAAATATTCTGGGAGAGTCCAACAGTTTATTTACGAATGGTGTGACTAGGAAATTCTTTAACCCTTCTGGAAGGAGTCTTCTTATCTGGAAAGTAGGGGATAATAGTATCTATGGCTCAGTGGGCTGGAAGTTTTAAGAGTTAATAAATGGAAAGCAGAGAAGTTCTTGGCACAAAGCTATCACTGTGTATATTATAGTCCCTGTGTATCACTTATAATAATAAATATTATCATCATTCTCATGTCATGGTGCTCTCAGTAATTCTGGAAAAGACTATTTTCCCCATCTCATTACATTTGCAGCGATGTGTTAGTGCTCCTTACAAACTGGTGTCCTGGCACCAGCCCAGCTGGCCGGCACCTAAATCCAGCTTGGCTTGGGAGCCTCGAGTACAATGGACAGGCTCCAGTGGAACTGGTGTGTGTGCGTGTGCACGCATGTATGTAGGGGTCATTGCCCGATCACTTTAGCCACAGTGTAGTCCTTGATTAAAAAGAGAATCTTATCTTCCACTTGATGATTGGGGAATCCTAAAAGATAAAGATGGACTTTGGGTAACTGGTCACTTACCAGGGGTAGGTAATCCTCAGTAAAAAAAAAAAAAGAGAGAGAGAGAAATCTCCTTTAAAAGAATCAGGAAGAGAAGGAAGAATTCTCCCTTGAACTAGGTGAGTTATGCCTCCTGAGATCCTGAGAGGCAGCATGGGGAAGTTGAAAGAGTAGGATGCGTGGGCTTTGGAGCCAAGCAGACCTGGGTCTGATTTCTGTCTTAATCAGTGAATATGCTTGAATGAAGTAACTAACCTCTCTGTGCCTCAGGGTTCTGATCTGTAAAGCAGCTGGGTCACACCATCGAAAGAAGATGCTCTGTCTACAGTGCCTACCAGGGTGACTGGGAGAGTTGGATGGCCCATAACTGTGACTCCCTTTGAGTTCTTAAAGTGAAACCCAGAAAATGGACCCTGACAGTAACTTCGGTGCCCAGAACCTAGTAGGTGACTGATGCACATGTGTGAATAACTGGGAATTCCAGGGGATCACAGAATGCAAAGTCATAGCAATATAACCTAGCATTTATCAAGTCCTCTGTGTTCTTGCTAACACTTCATATCCCTTGTTTCACATAATCACCTTAATAATCTTGTGAAATAGGAATGATCCTCATTTTACAGATTCAGAAACTAGAACAAGGAAGAGGAGAGCCCAGCTGGGCTCATGTCACCTAAGCCCCCAAAGCTTGTAATCACTGGACCTAACTCATTGTCCCCTCATCTTCCCCTCAGGGAGATGATGCCAGTTTTAACTCAATGCTGGAAAATCACTCTGATAAGCAGGTTTAAACCAACAAAACCATATAACTGAGGAATGCTAATGCCTAGGAAATAAATCAGCCTTTTAAGTTTTATATTGCAATACAGTTGAAGGGCTTAATAATTATTGCCAGAGAATGGTATAATGCAGTACTAAAAGTCAGTAACCGAAAAACCCATCAAGGCAGATGAAGTGTCTTCTCACTGAATTGCTACTCAATGCTTTACATAATTATTTCATTCAGATTTATAATCAGTTCAGCAAAATGTCTGTCTGTCTATCCCGCTCTGCCTGAATCTGTTCAGGAAACTTTTTTATGTTGTGTTAACACCTGGGATGCACAGATGAATGTCTGTTATACACTAATGGAGCTCTCAATGGTTTGACTTCATTTAGCAAAGGACAAAATTGGGAGTGAAATCTTGGTTTGCTGAGAACCCACCATGTCCCAACCACTGTGCTGGGTTTACATGTATTACTATGTTGGCACATTCAAAGTTCATAATTATCCGGAGGGAGGACTATGTTTTCTATATCACCAAAGAAATGGTGTCACTTAATCAGATTCTCCAAGTTCATAAGGAACTCCTTCCAGGCAGTCTGGCTCCAAGCCTCCAGAAAGACCCTATGTGCCCAGAGAAGGCTTAGATTATTGGAAAGAGGGTTCTAGTAAGGTCAGATGCAGAAGAAAACTGAGCCCAGCTAGATTTTATCTGCAACCCTGGGTTCTTAAGCATCCGAGTTGATCTTCCACCCCACCCCCTCCCTCCTTATTTCTTCATTCTGAACATGTCAGCACCTCCAGGTGGGGAGGGGTCCAGAGCCATCTCCCTAAGAGATGCAGTTTCCCAGAGACTCAGCCTCCCCACCCTGCTCAGATCATCTGAGGCTGTGAGCTTTGTCAAAGGCACAAGCTTATCAGCTTGCCTCTCCTGAGAGCCCTCAGAGTGGGAGTTCTTGGCAAATGCAGTTCACTTGCAAGTGTGGACAGATGGCTGCCTGGATGAAATGACAACCTTTGTTTCTGGTTGTATCCATATGTCAGAGTGGCCCAAAATGAGGGAAAGTGGGTAGGGAGGAGGAAAAAAATGGGTTTATCTTACAGGCTGGAAAAATATATATATATTCCTTTTCTATACTGCATTTAGAAGATTATAAATAGAAGAAGTGGACTCTCTAGCTCTCCCCTACTCTAGTGTAGGACAATGACATTTCCAGCAGAAGATGAAGTTTTCTCCTCAATGTCCCAGTCTCCTCCTTACGCTGATGCTTGGTTGTGCTCTGCTTAAGCAGACGTTGGCACAGGGTCAAAACTAGGCTCCCTTCTCCCCCACTCCTCGCCTTGAGAATGAGGTAAGGTTCTGCTGAGGATTACTTCAGAAGAGGCTTAAACAGGTCCTTGAATGTCTTCATTCTCCAGGATATAAATGCATGTCAGATTTCCCTCTTGTTTTAGTATGTAAGTGGCAGACACAGTGCACAGACTTAAATCTTACTGGATATGGTACATATCTGTGTACTGCTCCACATCCTGGGGTGTTGGTCAAATAAGTTTATAAATATGATATATGTTTGCTCGCTTATAGTTTGCATTGGGTGCGGGAAACAGGCTGTAAGCCAGCAAAGTCATTATAGCCTATGGCAGTGATGGGCAATCTTTTGAGCTTGGTGTGTCAAAATTCGCCAAAAAACTGAGTATAATTCGGGTGGTGTGCCACTTCGAGAAAAAGACCATAATTTCGCGATTTTTATAGTTTAAATAACAAAAATGTTTTGACCTACAGACCTCTGGCACAGAGTGTCTACACTACAGCAAATGTTTTGTCCTTGGCTACTGCACCTGGCCGTGCAGGAGCCGAGGATGAAATGTCCTTCTTGGCATGTGGCCCCATACTTCTCTGGTATGCGGCTGCATGCGGTCGCTTGTCATCGAAAATGGCTACGCGTGTCAGTGCTGACACATGTGTCATAGGTTCGCCATCACGGGTCTAAGGCCTAGTTTTAAGACTAAGCCTTTCCCACCCTTTTAATACTAAGATCTTTTAAAAACTAAGCTTCTCCCCACACCCTTGACTGTTGCATGATGTGGGGTGGTTCACTCTTATGAGGAACCCCATTTATGCCTCAGATAAGTGACTTTGTATCAGAGACTTCCTTATTTGTATATTGGCTTAAAGGTTTTGAGTTCTACACTATAAAATGGGGCAAACCAGGGGCTTGCACTCTCTCTCGGTTTCTGAAATTAGCATTGCATAAGAGAGGCAATCAAGATGGCGGAGTGCTGAAGGAGAAGCCAGTTTGTGCAGAGTTTGTGCAGAGAGAAGAAGATGGGGAGCAGAGGTGAATAAGGCTGGTGAGGTGGAACTCTTTGATTCTAGGAAACTTGGATGAGTCAGTGGTTTCCGGAACCCTGAATGGAAAGGGAATTGTTTTCCCACTGTGTGTATTTCCTGCCTGCTGGGTGCAAGCTAGGATTAAAGCTAATGGTCCATCAGTTCTTGGCTCCATTGTTTCATTACCGTCTGTCTGAATCAAATGCGAACCTGCATGGGCCAGGCAGTTATGATGGTGGCCGTGGCTGCTGGCTATACACTGGGGAAAATTCAAACTTTAACTATATCTTAACACTAAGAATCTCTCTTAACGAAGTGGATTCATGGTAACTCTTGGTGGCTATTTGTCAAACATGTCCAATATGGTTACCAGCCGATGGAGTGGGGAGCTGAGTGCAAAACAAATCAAATATCTGAGAAGCATGCATTTCATCTTTGTGCATCTGGAGGTGGAGGGTTGGGGGAAATGTGCTGATCCAATGATGAAGAGCTGATGTGGGCATTTCCCCCTACCACAGTGGGCATGTGAGCTGGGGCTGGGGGAGGAATCTGAGAGTCTGGCTCATGCCTGCCTGAGGAGCAGGAGATGTGAGCGGTTCACCAGTGGACGGATGACTGGAAGAAGCTTTTCCGGATAATTACTAGAAGCTGAAGAATCAGCTGTTGTCCTGTCAACACAGTGTGTTGTAGGAAAAAGAACATTAATGAGGAGGGATCAGGGCCAGGAAGAACAGAGGGAGAGAAACAAACAGAGGAACCAGGACTGAGTGCTCAGCACTGGCCACCGACTCTCTTAGTTTTAATTAATACACGTCAATTCTCTGAGGTCCTTCCACCTTCCCAAACTCTGTTCCCTCTTCTCCTTGCTAGACCAGCTTCTGCTCGTGGTCTCATTTTACATGTCACGTCCTCTGGGAAAGCTTCCCAATACCCAGGGCCTGAGCCACATGTGCAGTTCTTTGTACCTGCCCTGTCACCTCCCTCATCAGCCTGTATCTTTTATCCTTGTCTCTCTAGCACTTCTTCACCACCACCACCCCAACATTAGAAACACCTGGAAACAGTGTAAAACTAGTGATGCCTGGGCCCTACCCAGACCCGTTGAATCAGAAGCTCTGAGAGTGAGGCCAGGGTAGCATTGAATTTTTAAAGGCCACAGGCACTGAGCTGGCCAGGTTGTTCAGTGGATAAAACATCCACCCAGCACAGTAGATGTTGTGGGTTGCATACTGGGTCAGGGCACCCACAAAAAAGCAATCAATGGGCACACAACTAAATGAAACAACTAAGTGAAACGAGTTGATGCTTCTCTCTCCCTCTCAATAACGGAACAACAACAACAACAACAATAATAAAAGGCCCTGGGAATTTAAATGGACATATAGGATGACATCATCTTGAATCATATCTTGAAAGCAGGGGTTTACTCTTGTGTTACCAGCACCTAGCTCTGTGCCTGGCACTTTTTTATATACACTTAATTAATCTTTGCAGAATGAATCAATGAGTTAATTAAAATGAAAGAAGTATTACTACTCCCTTTTTAGGAAATTGACTTGTGGAGGCAAAACAGCTAGCCTCTGGTGGCAGAGTTGCTGTAAGAACTAGAGTGCAGGCTCCATGGACAGGGACCTTGTCTGTGTAATTGTGCTCGGGGTTTCCTGTGCCTGCAGTTGGGAGCTCAGTACATGGTTACTGAATCAAGACTGCACCTTGTCTTGCCTACATACAAGGCCAATCTCTTTTCACTCTATTTTGTGACCAGTTATGCCTCTGCCATGATTTTTTTGGTTTTTCACAAGTCAAAAAAAATAGGATCTCAGATTCCCAAAATGAGGACATTGGATGAAATGGCCTCCAGAAGATCCCTCCAGGTCTGATCATAGCAGACTGCCCAGTCCCCTCCTTGTTGTCACTTTTAAGATGCATATCCAGTCATTGTGCCGGCACCTTCTGCACCCAGCAGTGTCTTCACACTTGTTAAGAGGTCCCTGAATAGCACCTTCCAGTCTTTTCTTCCACACTTCTCTTCATCTTTTCCTTGCTTCCTGTCTCTCTTTATTTTCTCCCTGCTTTGACAGGCTGTGGTCAGCAAGAGCTGGCCTTAATTTTCTGGCCAACTCTCGCTCCAATGAGCAAATCCATAGCTGAGACAATGTGGTTATTAATTTCTCATCCTTCTAAATCTAATTCCAGAGAAAATCATCACACTGTGGGGTTGTTTCGGCACAAAGGAGGGAGAAAACTTGTGTTTGTTAAATGTCTACTACACATTTTATTCTGTTACCTTATTTAAGCTAGAGCTCTGACTACCTGTCAGTTGTGCCTCTACAATATTTCTCTCTAGCATCACAGAGCACCTGAATGCAGTAAACTATGGCAACAATGTACTAACTTATCTTTCTGCTTCTACAGTGAACTCCTATAATCAAATCTTCCCACAACTGCCAGACTGCACATTAAAACAATACATTAAATTATGCCCTTCCTATGTAAAGACTTCCAATGGCTTTCCATTGTACTTAAAATCTAAACTTTATACAGCAGTGCCCCCTTACAAGTGGTTTCTCTTTCCACAGTTTCAGTTACTTTTAGTCAACCACAGTCCAAAAATATTAAATGAAAATGTTAATTCCAGAAATAAACAATTTATATGTTTTCAATTGCCCACTGTTCTGCAGAGCATGATAAAATTTTGGGTTATCCCAATCTATCCTGCCTGGGATGTGAATCATCCTGTTGTCCAGCATATCAACACTATAGGCTATCTGCCCATTAGTTACTTAGTAGCCATCTCAGTTATCAGATCAATTATCATGGTATCGCAGTGTTGTGTGCATATAACCTTGTTTTACTTAATAATGGCCCCAAAGCCATTCACATAACTTTTATTACAGAATATTGGTATAATTGTTTTGTTTTATTTTTAGTTACTGTTAATCCCTTACTGTGCCTTGTTTATAAATTAAAATTTATAATAAGTGTGTATGTATAGGATAAAACATAGAATATATAGGGATTCAGCACTATACATGGTTTCAGCATCTACTGAGGTCTTGAAACAGATCCCATGAATAAGTTCCCCATCTGATCTGGTCTCTGTCAACTTCTTGAACCGCATCTCCTGCAACTCTTAGTCTTATCCACCACACTCCAGTCTCTTAAACATCCTCCACTCCAGAGCCTTTGATGGTTACTTTTGGTTGTCTCCATCCTACATGATCCCATCTATAGATCTTAAAGCGTTAGAAAGGAAAAGAGAGGGGAACAAATTTATATATATGCATGAGAACTTGTGAGAGCTGGTTTTCTGGTGAAGCAACATGAATCTGCTTTTCACTTTGTTCCTCACCTTTGCTTTCTCAGTGTGGTGCTCAGGAAAAGTAGCTGAAGCAACCCAGAATAGCCTATGGGTAGTCAAATGATGTGCGAAATGTGGTGAAGAACCAATATATTGCCTTCTCTTTACTTATTGAAAGATTTCAGTAATTCATAAGTTGGCATTTTTAGATGGTGAGGGAAGAGAAGTTTAGCTTTAGGAGAAGGAAGCTAGAATTTATGGAACTATGTGCCAGGACTTTTAAACATGATTTTGTTGAATCAGCAGAACAACCCACTGAAATAGGTACAGTATTATGATCCTATGATACAGAGAAGGAAACTGAGGTTCAGCATACTTAAAGGATTTCCTGAGGAACGCACAGCTCCCCTAATAGAGGCAATATTCTACCCAAATTTCAAATCTCAGGCTCTCTGCTCTACCATACCATCTCCCTTCACTAAGCATACCCATTCTTCCCAGCTAAAACAGCCTCAGAATAAACAACAATATATGAGTAAGCAATGATTAAGATATAAAAGTGAGAAAAGGCTGTTTTCCAAGAGCACATTTGAAGCCTCCATTTACCTGTGCTAATTGCAATATCTTAACAACAAGCTGTTCTTAAATATTCATTAAGCTGGATCCCCTAAGGGTCTGTACTTGAGAGCTCAGTTGGCTGGTATTCTGAATTTCTAAATGTACTTGAAAATAACCAAATGTCTTTTCTCCCAAAGAGAGAATGTCTTTTCTATAGTTTAGATTGGTAACCAATTTAAAATGACTCTCTGTTCCATCCATTAGTGCTTTTTTTGATTTTTCTTTTATTCTTCTGAACCATAAGGTCAAACTTCAACAGTGTCACAAACTGAGCCCCCTGCTGAGCTATGGTTTTGGATGTGTGCTGCGAAGAGAACAGTCCTGCCTTCCACAGTAGAAACAACAATCAACGTTTGCACAAAAGACTTAGGCCTTCTGGTCAAGAAGGCAGCATAGGTAGATGTAGTATTTGCATGTTCCCACAACCACGATGAAATTACAGCTAAAGTACAGAACAACTATTATTCAGAACTGCCTAAAATCTAGCCGAATTAAAGTCCTACAACTAAGGATATAAAGAAAAGCCATCTTGAGACTGGTGGGAGGTGTGGAGACATGGAATGGGCTGGTCCCACCCCCACGCGAGGCAGATAAAAATCAGGAGGGATATCTCAGCTGCAAAGATCTCCCATGAGGAATGAGAGGTCCCAGCCCCACACCAGGGCTCCCAGCCTAGAATTCCAGTGCTGGAAAAAGTCCCCATAAATTCTGGCTGTGAAAACCAGTGGGGATTGTGGCTGAGTGAGGCAGAGAACTGCTGGAGTCCCAAGCAGTTCCTCTTAAAGGACCCATGCATGGTCTTCTTTCAACTCACTCCCTCTGAGTTTCAGTGCTGGAGCAGTAGCTCAAAAATCACCAGGGACATACTGAGAGCAACTGAGCCATCTGGCATCAGTGTGAGATTTGGAGGGATAGCTTTGCCACAGACTGAAGTGGTGGTAGAGACCATTGTTCCTTTATGAGCCCATCCCCCAAAAAGCCAGTAGGCTTGTGTCATATCTGAGTCCCTATCAACCTGGTATCACTGCTAACCCTGACCTAGTGATTCCCTGAGACCCTGCTTCACCAATTTGCAGGCCCATCCAAGCTATTTCCAGTGGCTTTTTCCTATAATGGCCTTTCTTGGCTTATGCTTCAGGCTTCCCTAAAGTCTCTCAAACAAGCATGTCCCATACCTCTTGCTAAGTGGTCCCAGGCCTGGCATTAGTGACAGACATTCTTTGTTCATAGCTTGGCCACATCTGGTCACCTCCAAGCTGAACACAAGTAGTAGTCATCTTTAGATCACTTTGTAGATCATGCTGGGGGCCCAAGCAGAACACAGGTGGTCGCTGACCTTGGCCTGCACTTCCTGAGAAGCCCCATAGGCAGCATGCCCAGTAGGTAGCTTCAGACTACATCAAATCACTATCCAACTACCTCCACAAGTGGCACGCTCAAGGAGTAGACTCATGGGCACCAGAGTCATGCTGAAATAAGTCCTGCTGTGTGGGGTGGGCCCCTGCACAGGTGATCCTCTAGGGTGGTCACAGACAGTTCTTGCTGTCAATCAGTCTGGGGATAAATCACTCCCATTGACATGCCAACAGAAATCAAAGCTCAACTACAATAGTAGAGTATACAGAGCCCACATGAAGTGAAGGAGGTGCACCTGAGTGCCCAGCTTGAGTGAATGGGAGACTGTGCCCCAGGACCCTACAGAACACCTACTACATTAGGACATTCTACCAAGTCTAGTAGGTGCAGTAGCTCTACCTAATACATAGAAACAAAACATAGGGGGCTGTCAAAATGAGGAGACAAAAAAACAGTTCTTAAATAAAAGAACAGAACAAAATTCCAGAAAAAGAACTAAACAAAATGAAGATAAACAATCTACTAGATGCAGAGTTCAAAAGACTAAATTTAAGAATGCTCAGTGAACTTAGGGAAAAAGGTGATGAACTTAGAAAGAACTTCAACAGCATAAAAAGGGGCATGGAAACCATAAAATAGAACCAGTCAGAAATGAAGGATATAACTGAAGTGAAGAATAATTTACAGGAAATTAACAGTAGGTATAGAAGAAGCTGAGATTCAGGATCTGTGATTTGCAATATAAAGAAATAAAAGTAAAAACAAACAAACAAAC
Source organism: Rhynchonycteris naso (assembly GCA_037038555.1). Taxonomy (NCBI): domain Eukaryota; kingdom Metazoa; phylum Chordata; class Mammalia; order Chiroptera; family Emballonuridae; genus Rhynchonycteris; species Rhynchonycteris naso. The sequence continues at coordinate 331,015,490 of CM072995.1, read as the reverse complement.
AAAAAAACACAAAGCAAAACATCAAATCAGAAGAGTTAAAAGAAAAAAGAATCCAGAAAAAAAAAAAAAAGAGTATAGTGTAAGGAGCAAATGTATCAAAATTCACATCATGTGGGTTCTGGAAGGAGAAGTGAGAGAGCAAGAAATTGAAAACCTATTTGAAATCATAATGACAGAAAACTTCCCTAACTTGGTGAAGGAAATAGACATACAAGTCCAGGAAGCACAGAGTCCCAAAGGAGATGAACCCATAGAAGCCCACACAAAGACACATCATAATTACAATGCAAAATGTTAAGGACAAAGACAGAATTTTAAAAGCAGCAAGAGAAATGTGGTTAGTTGGCTACAAGTGAGCTACCGTAAGACTGTCAGCTGATTTCTTAACAAAAGCTTTGCAGTCATAAAGATTGGCAAGAAATGTTCAAAGAAAAAAAAAAGAAAAGAAATGTTCAAAGTGATGAAAAGCAAGGACCTACAACTAAAATTACTCTACCCAGCAAAGCTATCATTTAGAATCCAAGGACAGATAAATAGTCACTCAGACAAGAAAAAGCTAAAGAAGTTCATTAGTACTCTCCCTTCTGGGAGCATGCCTACACCTTCCCCTCCTCGTCCACCCCAGGCATGTTTCCCTTGCTTTTCTGTTTCTCCTAAGCTCTAAGGAATCCCATGAGACTTGCAACCTGGGGAGCAATGGGTAGCAGCAGCGCGTCCCTAACCCCCTGAACCCATCTCCAAGGCCCGCATTTCTCTGACTTTCTTCATGCATGGCCATAAATGTTCTCTTTCCTGCTACACTTTGACTCTTTTTTTTTATTTTTATTTTTTATTCATTTTAGAGAGGAGACACAGAGTGAGAGAGAGAGAGAGAAAGGGGGGAGGAGCTGGAAGCATCAACTCCCATATGTGCCTTGACCAGACCAGTGCAGGGTTTTTGAACTGGCGATCTCAGTGTTCCCAGGTCGACGCTTTATCCACTGTGCCACCACAGGTCAGGCAACACTTTGACTCTTGATTAAATTCTTTTTGTCAAAAAGATAAGAATTGAGGTCTCATCATTTTGCCAGTAGCATTTTTTTTGGTGCCATGTGACTCACATGATCCTATCATATCACAGTGTAGCAGGATCCTACCCAGGACCACCATGCAGATCTGGACCCATGCTAGGTACTAATAGGGGTCCACTGTGCCCCACCAGCTCCTCATTTTGCATCAGGTGCATTTGGATGAGTTTTCCTTGGAATTCCAGACCTCCCAGTTTTAAGGTAAGAGGCTTTCTTCTTTGAACTGTTTTTTTTTATTTTAATTTTTTTTATTTTATTTCCTAGAGGTGAACTAAATGTTAAGGGTTGAGAGAACCTATACAGAATAAGGGTAGAAGTAACTAAGGACGGGGAAAAATTGATATTTTTTAAAATTTATTTTATTAATTTTAGAGAGAAAGGGAGAGGGTAAGAGAGACAAGAAGATCAAGCTGTTTTGTATGTTCCTTGACCGGGGATCAAACTGGCAACCTCTGTGCTTCTGGAAGATACTTTAACCAACTGAGCCATCCAGCCAGGGCAATAGCTGGTTTTTTAATTTTGGCTTTTCAATTGGAATTGCTTTCTGAGGGTCTAAACCAGTGGTAGTCAACCTGGTCCCTACCGTCCACTAGTGGGCGTTCCAGCTTTCATGGTGGGCAGTAGCGGAGCTACCAAAGTATAAACAAAAAGATAGATTTAACTATAGTAAGTTGTTTTATAAAGATTTATTCTGCCAAACTTAGCAAAAATTCGACATAAAGTACTTGCTAAGTAATTATTATTAAATACTTTAACTTGCTGTAACTCTGCTTTATAAATTTTATAAAGTAACTTCCCTACTTTATAAATCACCATTACCGTGGAACTGGTGGGCGGTTAGAAAATTTTATTACTAACAGAGATACAAAAGTGGGCAGTAGGTATAAAAAGGTTGAGTACCTCTGGTCTAAACAAAACCTTTTGTACGTTTTGTTAAGGAAGAGCCTGAACTCTTTTTGCTCAGAAGATAAGGTGTACTTTCTCCCTCCAACTCAAATCTTAGGTGTTCATAGACAACTAAGAATCTTTGTGGAAGTATCAGAGGGTATACCTCACAACGTGCAGGAGCCCCATAGAAAATTCCCCCTTAACTGTAATTAAATAATTGACTTGTCTGGAATGCAAATCACGGACATGCACAGGAAGGTTGGTTACCCAGTGCTCTGAGTCCTCATGGCTATACTAAACATCTGGGGAGAGAAACCAGGATATGTAAGAGGGTTTGAGATAACTTGGAAGGTGACATTCCTTTGAAGCTCAACCCACAATCAATGCACTTTCACCCATCACACAATATCCCTAGAAATTTGTTCAGACTCTACAGGTCTCAAAATAAAACTAAAATTAACATGGAAAATCATGCCTACAAAGCCAGGCACTCCCAGACCCCTGCCTTATCAATGCCACCATGGCTGTTGTTTTCACAGGGCCTCCCATGTTTGATTAAACATTTCTTCTGTTTGAGGCCCAAAGATCCAAGGATGTGGGATGTTAGAAAGCCTCTGGGAGTGGGAGGGTGACAAATCCTTTTGTCGACTTGGTCTGTTACTTTTCTGGAAATTCCAGAAATTAATGAAGGAACAAGGAGTCAAGTCCTTATCCCTGAAGTCAAGTACTGCCCTGCTAAGCCTCCTTATGCATCTTGAGGAGTGGGATGGGAAAGACGAGAGATGGACTGGCAAGCTCACTTGCTCAAGACAAAAGGTTGGAGACAAAGGAGATCCTGTTGGTGAGTTTAGAGATGAAAGATGGTTCCTAGACAAGACTGGGGACAAGTTGTACAGAAAGGCTAGCTGATTCTGGGAACCCATGAACAAAACAGCTCACTAAAAACTGGGAAAAATGAGGATGCCTGTTTTCTTCTATACTTTCCTCTATTGTCTTCCAGATGGAACCCTCCCACACGCACACTCCTTTCTCAGTATTCACCCTTAGGATGCATCCTCAAGAACTGGTCAAGCCTGATCTGTGGTGGCGCAGTGGATAACGTGTCAACTTAGAATGCTGAAGTCTCCGGTTCAAAACCCCGGGCTTGCCTGGTCAAGGCACATATGAGAGTTGATGCTTCCTGCTCCTCCCCTCCCTTCTCTCTTTCTCTCCCTCCTCTCCAAAATGAATAATAAAGTCATAAAAAAAAAGAACTGGTTAAAATTTTATCCCCAAATATAAAAGAGGCTATTATTTTGCAACACAGCCTGGACCCAGTATGAATGGGGCACTGGAGAGGTTTGACTACTTAACGGCACCATTAATTTCAATATTGTCTTGCAGCTAGACCTGTTTTGCTAGTCCCAAGGAAATCAACAGAGTTTCCATAGATCTAAGCTTTTATGGGTCTCAGGAATGACTCTCAGCTATAAACTAGATTTTTCTGTAATTGCTACAGAGCTTCAAAGAAAAATGTACCCATATGGGAAAATATTTTTAAAAACGGGTGAATGAATTTGTCAGTCCTTTGCCAACATTTGGGTGGCAACTCAATTCTTGAGATATTAAAAACAACTGTCCTTATTTTACAAACAATGTCCTTATAGGGCCAGAGTTGTGGCTCCAAAACCAATTCAAAGCCCCCCAAATCTTATCTGGGCCATCTTTTAAAATACAAGTTTCTGGGAGGTAATTCTTATTAAAAAAAAGAAAAAAGACCTTAGCAATCTGAGTAGATCAAATTGATTTCAACTGTTAAACATTAATTGCTAGACAAGTCTTAACTTCACCTATGTTTGGCCTTTTTATTACAGAGAAGCTAGAAAATCTGTTCATGAATATCTTATACTTTATTAGAAAGATGTCTCTTAAAAGTATGTGTGTGCTTGCCAGTGAAGAAGCCTACGCCTCTGGAAGTTATGAAATGTATTTGCCACTCAAAAGGATGTGAATTGCTTACTTTTTAGCTGCTACTAAAAATGAGGTTAGGATGCTTATTGATCAAAAGTAATAAGCTAATACAACGTTGGAGTTTAGTTCTTTTCTACTATGTCAAAAAGACAACAGAAAACAACTTTTGCTTTCTATTTTTCTCCTTACCAGATCCCTCCAGAATCTGGATTATTATTTTCATGCCAATACGTTTATTTGCATGAATCCAATAAGAATCTGGTCTCTTTATAATAGGACACATAGAACCAGGTCCGACTGTGGCTTTATTAACTAGGACTTTGACTAGAATGTCATATTTAAGAGAGACATGACTAGACTCTGCATGTCACCAGAAGGCTTTACGGAATTGAGATTGACTTTGAAAGCCAATAAAGCCTCTTGGAGAAATGACCTGGTATCTTGCTCATTCATATGGTTCATTAAAATCTTTCCAGGTAAGAAATGAAGGTGGCTTTCCTGGGAGATGGCAAGGAAGGAACCTGAAGACATTTGAGGGGACCTGGAGAACCTGAGGAGTTCACCGAAACCTATAGGTATTACAGGTAAAACCTGACGGCAACTGTGTGGCTTGGCTTCTTTGCCCTGAGGGGCTAATCAAAGCACAATCTAGAGATTCTTTATGAAGATTCCAGCAAAGCCGATTTAACAAAACCAATATGATCAACTGCTATTCTTGCTGTGTTTCTGCAAATAATCAGGTCAAATTAAAACTGGACTTAATGCAGTAAATGGGTTAGTCTTAATTTGGCTCTTTGATAAAAATCAGGGCGGTTGTTAGGGAGAAAAATTGTGTATCAATACACTCTATACACAGTTGTGGATATTAGACTCTAGTTTAGTAATTTGTCTTTTCACCTGTGAACTAAACTAGATTCTGAATTTTTCTAGTTTTCTTAATAGTTAGCTATAAGTCTCCAAACTAATGTATCATTTTTCTCTCATCCTTTGACTGGGAGTTATTGAAAACTAAAACTTTTCTTCCCCTTCCATTGTATCATTCATCATAATTGTCATTCTAGCTTTTGCCCCAGTAATACTGAGATTTGTAATACAGTTTTTCTCTACCAGGTTACAAGCCCTCCTCGTACTCAGGGAATACTGTCCCTAGAAACCATTGCAAACGTCTTCCATGCCCAGGCCTCATTGTCTCTCTGAAGGAACATGTTACCCCTCTTCAGCAGAAAGCAGCTACAGAAGAGACCCTACTTCCTTCTTCCCTGAAATATCCTTGAGGGAGAAAAGTGGTAGGCAGTTAGACGTGAGCAGAGCAACAACTAGAGGCCAGGCACAGAGGATCACCAGGGCGGGAAGCCCCAAGTACCTAGCCATGGGGAAAACAAGGATCTTGTCCTTAGCATAACCTTTCCTCCCTGGCATGTTGCTTGTCATGAGGGTTAGACCCCCTTAGCAGGGGAGTGAACAGGGGCTAAAAAATAGCCCTTAAGCATTCACCCCTAGGTATAACAACTAGGCTTCATTTGTGTTTCAGCTCTAAGTCCAGAAAAACAGCAAAAGCAGATAAACAATGCCATGGCTGACCTCAGGACCAACTGCATTAACTATGTCCTCCTTACCCTGGCACCAACCCATGGGTGGAGACCATAACCTTAAAAGGACATACCTGTAAAGCTGATGAATATTCTACGGAAGTCCTCCCTGGGACCTCTCCTAAAATCCCTGCCTTTAAAAGCTCTTAGGACAGTGTACCAGCTTCCTTCTGGGAGCATACCCACACTTTCTCCTCCTCCTCCTCTTCTTTCTACCTGGCTTGTTTTCCTTGCCTGTTTCTCCTAAACTCTAGGGATCCCATGAGACTAGCAAGCAGGGGAGCAGTGGGCAGCTGCAGCTTGTCCTGGGCTAACATGCTGAACCTGTCTCCAAGGCCCCCTTCCTTCCTCCATGGGCAATACATTTTTCCTTTACTTTCTGTAAAAAAAAAAAAAGAGTTTATCACTAACATACCAGTATTATCTAAAATGTTAAAGGGTCTTCTTTAATAAGAAAAAATTTAAAACAATAAAATGACAATAAATACATATCTATAAAAATTAAATCTAAAAAAACAAAATAAATGAACAGGCAAAACAGAAACAGACTCTAGATACAGAGAACATTTTAACGGTTGCCACATGGGAGTAGAGTCGAGGGGTTAGATAAAAAAGGTGATGAGTTTAAGAATTACGAATTGGTAGTTACAGAATAGTCATGGAGATGTGAAGTACAGCGTAGGGATAAAGTCAGGAATATTAAAAGAGCTATGCATGGAGCCAGATAGACACCAAATTTATCGGGACGATCACTTCGTAGGTTATACACTCGCTAATCACAGGGCAGTGCACCTGAAACTAATATAATACTATATGTCAACTCTAAATGAAAAATAAAAATGATTTTTAAAAAACCCTTAGGGCAATGGGAGACATGGATGAGTTAATTACACTCCTATTCCCTTTGTTCTTTACAAATAAAGGGCCTGGGTGATGAGTGAACTTTAGAAATGCAAATCACGGAACAGAAGAGAAATGGGTTTCTTAGGGACCCAGTGTCCTTTCCAGCAACTGCATTTATATCAGAAACATCCACACTGTTGGGTTCCTGGCGGAAGGAACCAACCCCAGAGCTGGAATTGGGAGACACAGGTTCTAGGGAAAGATGGGAAACTCAGCCTTTCTGGGCACTCAGGCATTCATATGAAATGATTCGCTGCCACAGTTCGAATCCCCCGCAGTTCGAAAATACCTGGCTGAACTGTCAGATGCAGCCAGCTTGGGAAGGGCTGCACAGAAGTAGGGACTGGATTCCAGTGCTCCTGGGCCTGCTATTCTCTCATGCTGCCCCCATTTTGGAAAACTGCAGTGTCCATGCGGATAGGCAGCCCTCAGCTTGAGTTCCTCCTCCCTGAGGTCACCCTGGGCCTGGTCAGTACCCGACTGCTACTTCCTTGAAATTTTGGTCTATGCAACATCCTCCTAAACACAAGTTGCTAATTTTTATTTATTCATTCAACAAATATTTATCACCTGTGTGCAGTGAGCCAGATACTGTGATATATGAACAAAACTAAATGGTGCCTGCCTTCATGTGGCTTATAGTCAGGCAGGTGAATTGGACACAAAAACACCTTCGTTTTAAAGGTGAGAAATACAGAAATGTATGAAGTAAAAAGTGAATTGTTTCCATGGTTCCATCTCCCACAAAAAGTACTGTTTAACTGTCAGATCATATTATCTTGCTATTGTAACTTCACATTTTTCTTAACATCTCCTAAACAGCTCTCTATTTTCATACCTATAGATCTACTATATATTTTTAGTGTGGCATAATAATATATGCCAGACATAGTCTATGTATTTCATTTGTATTGATTTCTTTGATTCTCACCATCTCTTGATATATTGGTACTGTAATTATCCATTCTCTGGCTAAGGAACAGCTGGAGAAAGTGTCCCAGAAAGCTGAGGTCAAGCAGCTGGTAATTGGCGGACGAGAATTTAAGCCCTGACTTCCAGATTCCAGAACTTCAGCTTTTAGCCACTGTGCCTAATATTTCATTGCCAAGCTATACCCTCCTTTCTTTTAATTAATCCTACATGATGTACATCAATTACCCTTCTTCCCCCCCTTTTTTTGCTGTCATAAACAAGGCAGCAATCAACACCCTTGTACCTACTACATTAGTCTACATTTGTTTATTCTTCCTATTGGATTAAATCCTAGAACAGAAATTTCAGAGTTAAGGAGTATGAGCATTTTAAATTTTGATACACACTGCCAAATCAATAGAAATGTTGGATGAATTTGCATTTTCACCAACTGCATATGGCAGTTCTCTTCTCAACCGCTGGCACCACTGAATCTGCTCTGGCAGTGGCCAGTGTGACTTTCTCACTTCTAAATCTGACAGCTCTTTACAGCCTCATTTTGCTCAAAGCTCTGCCACATGAACCGCTGTAGATACACCCTCTGGGAAATTCTTCCTGGGCTTTTCATGGCACTCTCCCCATTCTCCTCTCCTCCTATTTTGTTGCCACCCCTCTTCCCTATGTGAATGCCATGCATCCATGGAGTCCTAGGTTCTCCTTTTTCTTCTTCATGCTCTGAATACCTATGCTCCCTTGAGTAGGAGACTTTCTTTTTTTTTTTAAACTAGTGATTATGTTTTCTTAAATTTATTTATTTATTTATTCATTTTATTAGAGAGGAGAGAGAGTGATAGAGAGACAGACAGACATACAGACAGAGAGAGAGAGAGAAAGGGGGGAGGAGCAGGAAGCATCAATTCCGATATGTGCCTTGACTGGACAAGTGCAGGGTTTTGAACCGGTGACCTCAGTGTTCCAGGTCAACACTTTATCCACTGTGCCACCACAGGTCAGGCTGTAGCAGACTTTCTTAATTGCAGGCCCTACAGTCATTGTTAAAAGGACCCTGATTTTGTTCAAGACTTAAAATGTTCAGCCCCAAAGGATGTATCATGAACTGTTTAAGCCAATCATGGCTGTCCTGCTCCCCTTCCATGAGCTACAGGTGCCCATGTGACCCAGTTCTGGCCAATGAGACACAAGGGCACTTTGCTCAGGAGCTTCTGGGATTTTCTTGTACAATAAAAAAATAGAGATCTGTGAGGGGAGCATTTATTTTCCACATACCTAAGTATTTGGAACATTGTTAATGAGGATGAGATACTTTGAGTTAGAGCAAATGTTTTATGGGCCAGGAGAGAAAGGCCAGCTGAATCAGAACCACCTGTGCAGTGTTCTGACATCAGCGAGCTGTTGAAAGAATGCTGAAACGACTGACCTCCAAACTCCTTGTTCAACAATACAATAACCCAGTGGTTCTCAAAGTGTGCGCCAGGGTGCACTGGTGCACCCTAGAAGATTTCCAAGTGCGCCCTGTCGTATTCCAGAGAAATATGTGCCTGTTGGGGACCAAAAAACCAACATAGTTTTTGGAGTTTAGATATTTGGGGGACAGAGGTGTGGGGAATTGGCTCTAAGCTGACAGTTTACCCAACCCCCCACCTCACTTGCCTGATTAGGATGCAAAAGGCTGTTAAGCTGTGGTGCTAGATTGTTTATACCACCCTCCATGTACCCCAGAAATACTGGAGGCAAGTTTCTTCTATCTTTTGTTTGGTATAAAGTTAAGATGATATGTATGGTGGGGGTTTTCTGCACTCAACACAATTAAGAGTAAAAAGAGAGAAATTCTTCAATGTATTGACAAGAAAATGAGAGTTTGCCTTTCAAATATATGCCCAAACATTGAAGAAATCACTAGGACACATCAGGCTCATGTTTCTCATAAACACAAGAATGAAAAACTTAACACATTTGTGCTGGGACCTGTTGAATTTACTAAATCTTACTAAGAATATATCTATATATATAAAAAGATAACTTTTTGTCGTTTTTTATTTTTTAACCCCTCTTTTTTATGAATTCTAAAAAGCATAACTCAAAAAATGTAACATAAAAATGTTTTTTAAAGTCAGAATAAATTTAATTTTGTCATATTTATTTCATTTAATTACCATAAAAGCACGCTTGGACTTTATATTTTTTTCTCTAATATTTGTCTTAATTATTATAACATATGTCTCAGAAATTTGTATATAATGCACCTACAATTATTTGTAGCATTTTAAATGCGCCCTGACTTTAAAAAGTTTGAGAACCACTTAAATAACCTACGAGAAGAACCTCAAATGGGTTTTCTGTTTCTTATAGCCAAATACTTCCTAACAAATAGATACATAATGGTCAGCTTAGCCTAATACTCTACCTTGATTGTGCCAACCCAGCTGTCTTTTGAGCCTCATAGCTATATACAATGATAATAATAATAATTAACTACAATAATAAATATTCATTAAGAACCTATTATGAGCTAAGAATTGTTCTAAGCGATATATACACACACACATAAATCATTTAAACATCACTACAACTTAATGCTAAAGAACTATTAGTATCCTTATTTTATTAATAAGAAAACTGAGGCACAGAGAGATTAAGTAACTTGACTAAGGTCATAGATCCCCTAAGTGGCCACCCTAGGATTCAAATTGAGCAATATGGTTTCAAGGTTCCTATGCCCAAATATGATGTGATACTTCCTCTCAGCTACTTGGATAACTAAAGAGACTTTGAATTTAACATGTCTCAAATGGAGCCCACCCTCTTCCTCGCTCATAAGTGCTCTTCCTTCAAACCCCCCCTCATGGTCACGGCTCCTAGGACCTATGCTTCTCTCTTCTAATTCACATCTAATAGGTTACCGCATGCTGACAATTCTACCTTCGAAACATATTCCAAACTATTCTGCTGTCCGAGCTTACAGTAAATGCCCAATGGACCCTGGCTGCTATTACCAGGCTCTTTATGAGTGAGCTGCTCCTGTGGTCTCCTCTTTCACCATCCAAAACCTTCCAGCCCACTGGACTCGCCTGACCTACTGCAACTAGAGTTTTGGTGAAGGTCTTCCAAAGGGAAGAAGAATTTGTCACCCCAAGATATGCCTTCTGGAATATTGATTTTAAGATGGTTACTTTTAAATAACAAAAGACTCAGGAAAAACCTTTTACCTTTCCCCTAACGGCCTAAAAGAAATTTACCGTATTTTTTGCTCTATAAGATGCAGATTTTCCCCCCAAAAGTGGAGGGGAAAATGCCCATGTGTCTTATGAAGCAAAAAATACGGCATTTTATTAAATATTTTAATACACTATTTGGTTCATAATATTTTTTTTCTTATTTTCCTCCTTAAAACCCTACGTGTGTCTTATGGTCAGGCGCGTCTTACGGAGCAAAAAATACAGAAGATAGTGGACCTGTTCCAGAAAGGAAGAGTTCATCACAGATTACTAGTTTATTATAAACTTGTGTGTGATATACAGGGAGGAACCTAGCAAGGTTTATTTGTTCAAAGTCCTTTCTGGGTCCCAATGTTAAAATGGCCCAGCAAACGTTTATTTACCACACATTTGCTTTTCCATGTCCATGTGAATTGCCTTCCTGCCCTGTGAATTCCCAAACTACATCCCCCACCCCCTTTCTCCTTAGCTCCAGATGGCATATAAACTTCAACTGCCCAATGCCTCCTGTGGTTTCATATTCTTATGGCGCACCGGAAGGTACATCTGTAATCAATTCTGGACATTTTCTCCTGTTACTCTGTCTCATGTAAATATGATTATTAGCCCTGCCAGAAGAACTTAGAAAGGTGGGAGGAAAATTATTTTTCATGCACCTACATTTCCATTTGAGTGTATAATTTTGGAAATATTTGGAAAAGCAGCATGGCCCCAAGAGATGAGCTTGGCCCTACCACTTCCTGGCTTGGTACCTTAGGAAAGTCGCTCAACTTCTGATTCTTTATCTGTAAAATCTGGATAAGGACCCAGTTCTGTCAACATCACAGGGTTATCACGGAGCTCAAATAAGAGTGAACATGAACAGAATTAAACCCTGCTAAGTTCTCTAGAAATGGAAGGTGCGTTGTGCAAAAGGATCAGTCCATATTCAACCCAGGAAAGAAAGAAGAGAGGCTTTATTCACAGATTACTAAATAAAACTAATGAAAGCAATCAAAAGTTTAAATCCCTTAGTTGATACTTGGTCTAGAAACAATAATACTAATTAAAAATAACCAAACACATTGACACTGATTTTTTTTTTTTTTTGACACTGATTTTTAAAATAAATTTATTTCATTATTTGGCTCTCCCTATTTACTAAAGGAGTGAGATATTTTTCTTGTTGTGTTTGACTATTTTTTATTTGTGACCTTATTGGTTTTCTATTTTTTTTTTTTAACAAGTGAGAGGCAGGGAGGCAGAGACAGATTCCCGCATGCACCCTACTGGGATCCACCCAGCAACACCCATCTGGGGCTGATGCTCTGCCCTTCTGGGGCCACTGTTCTGCTGCTCAGCAACCAAACTATTTTAGCACCTGAGGCGAAGCCATGGAGCCATCGTCAGTGCCTGGGCCAACTTGCTCATTTGAGCCATGGTTGCAGGAGGGGAAGAGAGCGAGAGAAAGGGAGATGGAGGGATAGAAAGGGGGAGAGGTGGTGAAGTAGACGGTCACTTCTGTGTACTCTGACCAGGAATCGAACCCAGAACTTCCACATGCTGGGAAGACATTCTACCACTGAGCCAAGTGGCCAGGACCTGTTTTTTAACTCAATAAAAATGTTTTAAAGAAACAATATCATTATTTCAGGGTCTTGGATCCTCATACTTGGCTATTCAGTCTCAACTTGAAAAATGATTGTAACATTTTCATTAATAATTAATATTTTGAGAGTAAAATTAATTTACCATCTGGACATAAGAAAATGAAACATGTGCCAGGAATGCCAGGAGGGCCACTGCCAATGAAAATGGGCTTAACACCCGCACTGAAACCTACAAAAACCTCCCTCAACACCAACAATCCATGGGCACTGGCAAAGAGGGTGTAAAGATTGTTTTTAAAGTTGTAATGCCCTATGTCCATTCTGGAAGCAAAAGTCTGAGCTGCTGTCAGCTACTGTACAATGCACATAGATCTTACTGGCTAAAGGAGGCGACTCGCACTTAGTGAGTGAGCAAGTGTTGCCTGAATTAAAATGAAAAAAATGGCACATTACCGTCTGTGGAGATTAAACCAATTGAGTGAGTCAAGCTTCTTTTCTTTCCCAATTTAAGTCCCCAAAGCACTACTAAAACGATCATTTTAAAATTCTATTTAAAAAGGATTAATTTTAGATTAAACCAGATATGAGCTATCTTAAATTCTTTTTGAACAAGATTGGGTATATATTTCTCTTTTAATGTGAGTATAAAAATATAACGGGAAAAAGAAAACCCTACTACTCTGAAAACTTAACTTTAAAGCACCCATTAGCAATAAGTGAACAGTATGTTAATTTGACTACTAATCAAATTTGGATAAAACATAACCAATGCCATAATTATATGGGCCCTTTCTGAAACAGAATGAATGAATAAGTTGGCTGGTATTTTTATGTGTGTCTATCTTGACGCATATACTTTTGCCTTCTTGCTGAACACAGCACTACAGACAGAACGGTAGTGTCTGGAGCTGCTGAGTCCTTCCCCTTTGTTTTCTTCCCGTCCCCTACAAAAAAATTTAAAAACAATCATTGCCAAGACTTTATGACCCTGGCGCCTAACTTATCAACTGCCCAGTCCTCAGTGGCTATTGCATTTGATCCACGAGAAGGAAAGACAGTGGCCTGACACCTCAGAGGTCCCTCCTGGAGACCTGCCAGCATGGACATTTCCCCAGCCTGCTCTGAACAATTCACTTAAGGTAAGTCAAGTCAGTGGTGACCCAGAGTCTGCATATTTCCCAAGAGGTATCCCCAAGACCCTGTACCCCTGATTCACTGCATCTGGGCAGCATGACTTGCTCCACTCCTAGTGAGAGCTGTTGCTAAACAGCCAACATGGATAAACAGTGAGATGTTCTTTGATAGTGTAAACATAAAGTCTTTATTATTGAGCTTAATTTTACCCATATCATAAGTGTTCATCAACCAAGTCTATGAAACATCAATTTACAAATTATCAAAAACTTTAAGCATATTTTTACCCCTTAATACTAATTCCATTTCTGGGAAAACATTGTAATGAAATAACCTAACACATAAGAAAAGCTTTTCTGGTCAATGAATATTTTTCTCTATTATTTATAATGGTGAAAACCGGGAAATAATCTTTGAGCTACACTAATAGGGAAAGGTTAAGTGAACTATTTTTTTGCCTATTAAAAATGATGTCTACTCAGAATTCTGCTTCTTTTAAAAATTTATTATATAGATATAAGTGAATATGTGTGTGACACATACCTGTAAAAATGCATTTTGATTTGTAATAGAAAAAAGGTAAAAATAATGTGTATGGCCACTAACAGTAACATTCATAAAATGAAAATTTTTAATTTTAATACTTAAATATTTTTGTTTTACAATAAGCATGTGTTATTGTATATAATTGAACTAAAACTCCTAAAAGCTTTTTAAAAAAGACCAAAGTCACAAATCTGTGTGAGTTGAGGTGGGCCTCTAACTTGGTCCCTAGGAAATGTCCCCTGTGTTTTGTGTCCCTCGGTTTACAATTAAAGACATGGCAGGTGTTCCTTCTTTTTCTCTGACAGACACATTATGAAGCTGTGAGTGTCTGGTGCTGGGGATTCCCACCATCTCCCATGCACGTGGTCGCCCCAGCTTATCCTTCTTCCTCACTGCGACAGGACACAGCATCTGACCCCCCTCCTCCCAAACTCCAGATAGTCTACACCAATTGACCAGAACTGACATTCAAGACACAACCTGCCACAGTTCCTTGAATCTTAGACACCATTGAGTGTAAGAGGCATTGATGATACAGTACCAGCTTATCTGGGGAGAAGGGATCCTACATTTCACCTGTATGTCAGCTGTAAAGTGCATTCCAGTTTCTGACTACAATGTTACAAATGGGCATTCTAGAACCTGTGGAATGCTGCTGTTGCCTTCCCTGGTCTGTGGCAGCCTGTCCTTTCTTTTCCCATCCATGACATTCTGTGCTTGCTGACATTTCACTTACTGTTAAGAAGCCATAGCCCAGGCAGAAGTCACTGGGCTGGGCCCACTGAGTCCACTTAGCATGGGCCTCTGGGACTGCCTGGGGCTGTCTTCCCAGCCAGCAACTTATTCTGAAGGAGAAGCAAGAACCTCAGGCCAGGTTGGAGCAAACTCATTCAGTAACGTATGTGAGATTCCATTTGGAGGATGCTGTTAGAAACAGACTCACGGGGAAAAGATGTAAGAAATACCAGACTACAGTCATCGGGGACCAATTTGTGCAGGAACAAGTCACACCTCCCCAAAAAGGCAGGGTACACAAACAGACATATTTAATATTTAATAACTAAGGAAGGGAACATCAAATACAGCCATTTTTGGCTCAACAAACACTTATTAATCAACCACTAAGAACTAAATTCTTTGCTGGGCCTGAGGATTCCAACATAATTAAAACACGCTTTGTCCTCAAGGGGCTTGCCGTCTAGAAGGCTGAGGCAAAGAGGTGAGAATAAAAGGGAAATTCACCTGAACCAAGGACAATGGAAGCCTCAGGAGGGCATGGCTTCTATTGGGAGCTGGTGTGGGGGCATAGGAGAGGCTTCACAGAGAAAGTGACCTTGAGCTGAGTCTCAAAGAGCAGTGAGCATTTGCCGGATAGAACAGTGAATGGGTCCCTTGTACCTACTTACATGGCTGCAGCGTGTGGAGGATGCGCATAGGGAAAAGAAGCCTTTTTCCCTTGCACACAGGATAAATGTGACCTGCGTTTCCACAGTGAGAAAATGCTTGACAGCACTACGTCGTTCTACGAGGGAGCAGGTGTTAGTCTGGCTCCCAGATGTATCTCACCAGGGACAAGAGCTGACTCACATGTGGGGCCAGAGGAAACACTGCTGTGGCATTGCATCAATCTCCCCATCTGGGGTCCTATGGCCCCAGGCGACATGCCAGGGTGGGTGTGGGCAGCAGTGCTGTCAGCAGGCTGGGTCTTCTTGGGCTGTAATCACTGTTGGGACGAGGAGGCTTTGCAGCTACATGTTATTAAGGACAGGAGTTGGGAGCACTGGGTGTTGGAAGGCTGCCAAGCGAGTCTTGAGCCTGATTCACTAAGTCAGAGAATTTGACTCAAGGTCAAATCTGACTCAAGGTAAGGAAGAGAAGAAGCATGGATGAACTCCCACCTGTGGCCTATTGGGCTTCTGTCACCTGACCCTCAACCACCTGAGGCAGCTGGAGGTACCTCAGCTTCCTACATTCATCTACTACTTACAGACCAGACTCCGCTGAGCACTTTCCCGGCATTATATTGCTGCCTCTCACCTCGTATCCTCAGTAGAGTCAAATGCTTTTTCTTTGGAGTTTCTTGAGCTGAATTCTGACCCATTCAAAGGAGCTGAAAGGAATGAGGCCATCTCTGGGGCTGCATGTGTTCCTCACAGGCAGTTGCCCTGAATTCGAGTCACAGGCTATGCAAGATGTTTTAGTCCTGGTCTGTCCTAGTCACCCACACAAATTGGGAGAATGTAACTCATTCTTAGGAGCTCCCCATTAAAGGAAGAGAATGGTTTGTTACAGGGAACTTCAGGATTTCTTAAAGCTGAGATGCCATTATAATGCCATTTACCAAGGATGTTCTATTTATCAGGATTGCATCTGCAGTAGACTGAAATCCTGAAAGATGGCAGTAACACATTCCCAAGCTCAGACAGGCAGGCGAGAGCAGGGGGAGACAGTGTGGGTTAGTGGAAAGAGCACAGAACATGAATCCCACTTAATATTGCATCTAGAAAAGAAAGGTCATCACACCCGACTTACCCGTCTCAGTGAGTTTGGGTAGCTGTGAACAGATGCACAGTAATCTACTGAGAAATAGGTTCACATTGAGAATAGGGTGATCATGGTTCCACATACATATGCACATGTGCACACACGCACAAGTGTACACTCACACACATACACACACTTTGCTCACAGATTACCGGCTTCACCTATGTCAACAGGAGCTTTTTTTCAGTACATATAAACCTTTCCTCTTCTCCCCCAGCCCCTTTCCTCTTTATTTGCTCTCACCTTCTGCTTCATGTCCTCCTCAAACTCTCCGCTCCCTTCCATCTCCACACTTATCTCTATCCACAACCATCTTTCACTTCTGTGCTTCTCCCTTTCTAAAATAAGCTTCCAGTCTGCTTTTAACCAACCCTGTCTCATATCCAGATGCTAATCCTCTTGGATCTCCCATCTTTCCTTTCTCCACAGTTTCACCAAACATCTAAATAACTAGCCTGGACTCTGTCTTGAACCCCAACTTAAATTTCCACCTGAATTATCCGCTAGGTTTTCTAATGTTTGCAAAACGTAGTTTTCCATCAAACTGTCTCCTCTTTCTGTCCCTGATCTGAGTCCCATTATCTAGACTGTATTCCTGAATAATTTATTTATTGAGTATTTCTGTCAGACAACATGCTGAGCACTAGGAAAATAATGGTCCCCATTCCCAGCTGGTGGGAAGGATGGCCATTATCAGACAGTCATCCAATAAGAACACAATGATCGCTAGGGAATTTTCTGCAGAGGAAACATATGTGCTAGGAGAGTGTATAGAGCAAATAAGGGTGCTAAGGAAAGCTTTTCCAAGGAAGCAACTTCCAATATCCATGCTAAGGTCTGAAGACTGAGTTAGCATTAGGTAGGAAACGATGGGCTGAGTGTTTCAAACAATGAAAGAGGAAAAATAAAACCACACACATTTACAAAGGCCCTGGGACAGGAGGGAACTGAAGAGTCCACAGAAGACCAGAATGTATGTATAAAGCCCAGGGAGGAAGCGGGGATGATGGGAGAAGAGAGACAGTGGGGAGCCAGACCTTTAACTGTGAAGGAATTTTATCTTCTTCCTGAAATTAGCAATGAGTTGATTACCTTCAAGACTGAATGAGCACCAGGCACTTATCTAGATGCTTGGGACACAGGGAATACAGCAGAAAATGACTCAAGTCCTAATTCCATGGAGATGACATACTGGTCATACAGGCCACTGAAGGGTGCTCCGCTGAACCACTGTGAGGTGGCAAAAGAGGTCACTATGATGGTTCAGTGATATGTGACAGGAGATTAGACTAAGACTAGGCTGAGGAAAGAAGCTGGTAACTTAGAAAGAACTGTTTAGGAGGTACAATCAGTAGGACTTAGTGACAGATTGCTTTGGCGATGGAGTTTCCAATTATTGTGGGATTTTGTTGTTGTTATTATTTTAAGAGATTCATGAAGGAAGAAATATAAAACTTGAACTGAAGGGAAGGATCTAATTGAAAGGGAAAGACTGATTACAAAAAGGAGAAGGGGTTAGTGGCCATTTAAAGTCCCTGAGAAGGTAGGAGAGCGTTGTATCCAGAACCATAGTAAAGGATTTGGCTTTAGGAGGAGGGATTACTCATATTCTATTATTTTAGTAAGAGGGATGGTGAGGAAAGACACAGGTAGTTTATTAACTTGATACCAACACATTTAGTTGTTGTAGTTCAAGGTCATTTGATGAGAAAGATATGGGAAGAGGTAGAGAAAGGTGAGAAATTAGAGAAAATCAGCATTAGGGAAGTGAGAAAGAGAACCTTTCAGAGTAGTTTAGTCAGATTGTCAGGCAGGTTGAGGGTCCTCCAAGGTCAGTTATCCTAATGGGTGTGTGTAGTCAGCAGAAAATGCCCCCTCAAAATATATTTACTTCCTACTCCTCAGAACCTGTGAATATAACCTTATATAGCAAAGTATGTGATTAAGTTAAGGACATTGAGAAGAGGAATTTTTCCTGAATTATCTGGGGGGAGTAGGAGAGGGTGCTAAATACAATCTCATGGATCATTCAAAGAGACCCAGAGGCAGTTTTGAGAGAGAGAGAGAGAGAGAGAGAGAGAGAGAAGGGGGAGAAGGCAACGTAAAGATGGGGAGACTGGAGTGATGTGGCTACCGCCCAAGATTGCTAGCAGCCACCGGAAACCAGGAGAGGTAAGGAACAGTTTCTCCCCTAGAGCTCCCAGAGAGAGTATGGTCTTGTTGACACCTCGATTTTGGCTTAGTGCAACTAATTTTAGACTTCTGGACTCCAGAACTATGAGAGAATAAATTTCTGTTGTTTTAAGTCACCAGGTTTGTGGGAATTTATTACAGCAGCCTTAGGGAACTACAACACTGTCTATCTACCAATCTGCATGGCAGTATGATTTCTCCATGCACAGGGCTCGAGGACAAGCACAGAGTGCTTATGTTGCCACTAAAATGAAAGCATTACATAGGTATCAGGGCAAGATTCTATACTAGGATCCAGAAAGGCAGGTGCATAAGTACAGGTTGCTTTAGAAAGAGGCCCAGAGGTGTGTGCAAGCATGTGTGTCCTCATATATGTACATGTGAAGAAGCCTTGGACGTCAACTGACTTTGAAAGGCAAGGGACTGGGGCGGGGGGAGCAGAATCCTCGTCTTTATTAGAGTCATTGTCATTTTATTGTCAAAAAGAACAACTTGGTTTAGGGCTGAATTCAAAAAGCACACCTAAGAAACAGACAGCTATCTATTAAATGCCTTTTATGTGTCAGGCACTGTGACAGTGCTGAACAAAGCAATGTCTGCACTCTTGTGGAGTGACTTTGTGGTGAGGGGAAATGGTTAATGGGCCAACAAAGACATCTCAGATCAGGTGGTGAAAAGTTCAATGAAGAAAACTAAAGATCAATGGGATTAAGTGTATGGGGGTATTGTTTCTTTCCTTCTTTTCTTTTTTTAATCTCTCTCTTTTCTTTCTTTATTTTTTTTAGATTTTATTCATTTTAGAGAGGAGAGAGACAGACAAACGGGGGTGGGGGGAGCGGGAAGCATCAACTTCCATCTGTGCCTTGATCAGGCAAGCGCACGGTTTTGAACTGGTGACCTCAGCGTTCCAGGTTGAGGCTTTATCCACTGTGCCACCACAGGTCAGGCCATGGGGGTATTGTTTCTGAAATATGGTCAGAAATGGGCTATTTGATAAAAAATGATGTTTGAGTGGAAACCTGAAAGAAGTGAGGGAGCAAGACCTCTGGATACCGGTGGCAGGTGGGGGGAGCTTCTGGCTAAAGTAAGAGGAAACACAAAGTCCCGAGACATGCATCATGGCTCAGCTGAGGACACAGGCTCATTCAATCTGCAGATGGCATAAGGCTATGATGACAGCAATTAACTATGTTGGAGAAAAGATGCCAAATCTAAAAGAATCTTGATATGCTGGAGAGACGGGCTCTGTTGAATAATCAGTTTGCCAGGGCAAAAATCTAAGGTCTTGAACTTTATTCCAAGAAAGTAATTGCACAAGAATGGGATTTGCAAACTGTAGTTTAGTTACCACATGAAAGATGGTTGGGAATTCCTTCCAACCAACTTTCTGGTCTCCCCCAAAACAAAGGACTGTGGGGCATCAGGTATCAGTCAGGGGTCAACAGGAGGGATAGTTTTGTGTCCAGGGGAGAAACCAAGAAAAAAATGATAGCAAAGATTATACATTCTCAGCCTGACCTGTGGTGGCGCAGTGGATAAAGCGTCGACCTGGGAACACTGAGGTCGCCAGTTCAAAACCCTGCACTGGTCTGGTCAAGGCACATATGGGAGTTGATGCTTCCAGCTCCTCCCCCTTCTCTCTCTCTCTCTCTCTCTCTCTCTCTCTCTCTCTCTCTCACTCTGTGTCTCTTCTCTAAAATGAATAAATAAAAAAAAAAAGAAAAAAGATTATACATTCTCTCTAAAACTAAGCTCTGAGTCAGGCTCCTACTCAAACTCCTACTTGATCAGGTGCAATGAAAAGTGATATAATATATATCAAGAGCTTTAAAACTATTTGGTCCAGAAATCTGAGACTCTATCCCATGAAAATGATCTAAAATATGAAAACACAATGTCCATAAGAAAAGGGATATTTCATCTTATCACAGTTATAGTCTCACAGCCTGTAATATGTCTTACACATAATAGATTTAATAAATATTTGTTGAATCAGTAAATAAATGAATAAGAGTTCTCTTTATAAAAATGTACATTGTTAATTTATTTATAATATTTTTAAATTGACCTAAATAGCTTTTAATAGGCTTCTATTTAAGTAAACTATGATCCACTCACTCTTTGAATTTAACTCTATTTTAAAAAGCAAACATGATGACTTATGTATAAAACCAGAATTAAGATCCATCCTATAAAATAATTTGCTCTGGAATGGAGGCTCAATTTTTCTTATTTTTTCATCACATTTAATATACAATATTATATTAGTTTGAAGTATACACCCCAGTGATCAGACATGTACTAAAATATATTCACTTCCTAATCCCAAGAACCTGTGAATATAACCTCACATAACAATGTGATTAATTTAAGGTGATCATTCCGATAAATCTTATACTCATCTGACACCATACAGTGTTATTTGAATATTCTTCACTATATGTCCTATGCTGTACTTGACATCCCCATCTGTAACTACCAATTAGTAATTATTAACCCCTTCACCTTTTTCATCCATCCCCACGACACCCAACTCTTCTCCCATCTGCTAACCGTCAAAATGTTCCCTGTATTAATGAAACTGTTCCTGTCCTGCTTGTTCAATTATTTTGTTTTTTAGTTTCAATTATTGATAGATATGTATTTAGTGCCATTTTATTGTGCATATATTTTATTTTTCTCCTTCTTCTTCTTAAAGAAGACCCTTTAACATTTCATGTAATACTGGTTTGGTGGTGATAAACTCCAACAGCTTTTACTTGTGAGGGAAGTTCTTTTATATGTTCTTTGAGTCTAAAGCAGTGGTTCTTAACCGTTTTTGAGGTACCGAACCACCAGTTTTATATGCGCATTCACCGAACCCTTCTTTAGTGATAAATAAAATATGATTTTTTTCCCCAAATTTAAGACATAGGTATATGTTTTTTTACTGGTGCACAAAATGAGCCATGCATGAATATCACCTTGCTCAAAGAACAAAACCAACAAAGTGCATGAACTCACAACAAATTACAGTATTACTTTATTCTGGCCTCCACGGCAGAGGCTTCTCCGAACCCCTGAGACTGACTCATCGAACCCCTAGGGTTCGATAGAACTCAGGTTAAGAACCACTGGTCTAAAGGATAGCTTTGCTGCGTAGAGTGATCTTGGTTGTAGGTTCTTGCTTTTCAGCGAGTGGGCCCTTTAAAAGGAACATGTGGGACTCCAGCAGCCCTCCATCTCCCTCAACCACAATGCCCACTGGTGTTTATAGCCAAAAGTTGTGGGGACTTCTCTTCCTGGCACTGGAACCCTGGGCTGGAGGTCCTCAGGTGAGGCTGGGATCCCAGGATCCCCAGGGGGACTGCAGCAGCTGAGATTTCCTCCCGATTTTTATCCACCAGTTTTGATGTGGATTCTTCTTTAAGTCGCTAGTTGTAGGACTTCTGTTCAGTTAGATTTTAGGCAGTTCTGAATAACAGCAGTTTAGTTGAACTTTTGATGTGGTTGTGGGAGAATTCCAGTACTGTATTTACCTACACTGCCATCTTGACTGGAATCGTTATTTTCATTTTATTTTATTTATTTTTTTATCAAGTGAGAGGCAGGAAGGCAGAAAGACAGACTCCTGTATGCATCCTGACTGGGATTCACCTGGCAACCCCCCTCTGGAGCTGATGCTCTGCCCATTTGGGGCCGCTGCTCCATTACTTGGCAATCAAGCTATTTTAGCTCCTGAGGTGAGGTCATGGAGACATTCCCAGCACCTGGGGCCAACTCGCTCATTTGAGCTATGGCTGTAGGAGGGGACAAGAGAGAAAGAGAGAAAGAGAGAGAGAGAGAGAGAGAGAGAGAGAGAGAGAGAGAAGGGGATGACCGGTAATTGAACCTGGGACTTCCACATGCTGGGCTGACGCTCTACCACTGAGCCAACCAGCCAAGACCCATTATTTTCTTTAAAGATGAGAGGCTGCAAAACCACACAGTGACTTATTGGCATTTTGAAGTTACTTAATTTATATATGATAACAGTTCTTTGGGGCAGTAAAAGTTACGCATTGTCTGCTGAACAATTTATAATGCATTTAAAAATAATTTCCAGACCTTTAGAAAAATAGATGCGGAAACAATGCTAGTTCCCATGCAAGAAAGCATGAGGTCAACTAATGCCAGCGAACAAGCAGGTAGGGCTAGAAATTTTAGCAACAGTCATCCATCAATTTGGAAAATATTTATCAACTAGCCAGTGTGCCAAGCCTTGGTGAGATCGTGGGAATACAGAAATGATCTGGGTCCAGGTTTCTGCCTCTTTGCAGAATCTTGCAGGGTAGCAGGGATTGAATACATCAGGGACACCCAAGTGAAATACTAAGATAAAGGGGGGTGCCTGGTGTTTGAGGGCTCACAGTTGGAGCACGGGGTACAGATTCAGAATCCAATAAAACTAAGACATGACAAAGCACAGGGGAGATGACCTGTGAAGGGCTGAGACCTGAAGGATTTAGAATCTGTGAGATGACAAATCTGGCCTGATCCCCAGAATAACCCAGAAAGGATTTCGGGGAACCAAGTAGTCGGTGTCTGTCTGCCTCTCCCACACATCTGCCTCTATAGCTACGAAAGATGCTCAACAAAGAAAATGGCACAGACCTCAAGTGTTTTATTTCTCGATTACTGCCATTGACTGACTCTGTGCCCTTCACCACATTTTTAATTTGCACTGTGTTACCTGGCCTGTAAGAGGGGGATAATAATAGTGCCTACCCATGGGATGGGTCTGAAACTGATGAGAAATTGATTGATTGGTTTGGCAAA
This sequence comes from Rhynchonycteris naso, assembly GCA_037038555.1. NCBI lineage: Eukaryota > Metazoa > Chordata > Mammalia > Chiroptera > Emballonuridae > Rhynchonycteris > Rhynchonycteris naso. Next base: position 330,992,142 of record CM072995.1, on the reverse strand, counting down.
TATGCACCAAGAATCTGTTGTGTGTCAGGCACTGCATCCAGCTCTGGGATTGCTATCATGAAAGAAATAGTCCCTGTTCTCCTGGGACTGATAGCTGAAAGGGGGAGAATTAAAGTAAATGAAGCAACCTGACCAGTTAGTATCTGGAGGTGACTTGTCATGGTTTCCTAAACCTGCTCACTCCCGTGTGTGAAGCCTTTGTCAGGGTATGCTTTACACCCCATGTTCAGTGAAGCTTCTGTGTGGGAATAGGTCACAAAGCCAGCAACTGAGCCCAACCAAACAGCTGGCACCCACATTAAAAGCTGTTATTTTTATTTACTTGGTATCATGTACCCAGCAGCATTAAAAGTTTTTTTATTTGACTTTATAGTCCTCCTAATCATATTGCAGTGAAGAGAGAAGCCTGTCTTTCCCCTCACCTGGCAGAGTCCTATAGACAGCTGGTCAGTTTTACCTAAACTGAGATGTCTGCCTGCATCCACAGAAGGATGGAGTTTGTGAGTGAGAGGACACAGAGATACGGAAGCCTATCCTCGGCTGCTGGCTCAAAAGGAAGAGGCATTGATTGATGCTCCATCATGTCCAGGCACTATGTTGAGTATTTTACATTAATTATCTCATTTGATACTCAAAATTAAGCAATTTTGTCACCTAGTTGGCAGAGGCAGAGTTTGAGCCCAGGTCTGCTGATTCCAAAACCTACATTCTTTCCACATACCCTTTTCTAAATAGAAAAAGCTAAGCTAGAATGGGAAGAATAATGAGATACAGGGTTCTTTTTGGGAAAGAAGATCGGCCTAAAATGTTTCCTACTGTCATCATAATGTGTGCCCACCACTGACACTGTCAAATTCAAAATAGCCACCTCTAGAAATAGAGGAACTAATATATACACACAGCGGTGAGCAAAATTGGCTTATAGTTGCATTCTGACACTTTTCTGAGTTAAAAAGCTAGCGTAATAATCATAACTTGGATGTTTTTTTCCATATGAACAAATGTAAGCCAACTTTTGCCCACCCCTGTATACATGTGTGCACGCATAGGGGAGAGAGAGAAAAGAGAGACAGAAACTTTAGTTTGACCCTGTAATTTAATTATTGAAATTAATAATGAGGAAATACTCACACATGCTGACAAAGATTATCAGTTAAGGTATTCATTGCAGTGTGCTTTTATATGAGAAGAAAGAGAATAAAGAAAAAGGAAAACTGGAACCACCTATCTTGCCTAACATAGAGGAGTGATTGACTACATTGTAATTCAACAGTAAAAAGGAGTATTATGAAGCTATACAATTTATGCTGTAGAATTCTATCTAATCGCATTCAGCTATGCTCATAATATAATGTTCACAAAAAATAAAACAGGATATAAGACCCTATATATAGTATGGTTCCAAAATTTTGTTGGAAAATTATATATATGCATACATATACTTAAAATCTGGAAGAAATGTACCCAAATGTTAATAGTGATTTTCTCTAGGTTATAAGATAATGGATTTTTTCTTTTTTCTTTATCCTTTTCTATATTTTCAATACAAAACAAGGGTGCACTCTATTGAAGAGTGATGCTGAAGTCTTCATAAGGCGTCTGGTTCCTAGGCTCAGAGCCTGTCTGCCTGGAAGGAAACTATTTTGCATCCTCCCTGGTAGCAAACACTACAAACCAGGGAGGGCTGTGGAAGCCTGCAGACCCCGTGTCCACCCCAGGCACTCATAGCGCATGCTGCTTCTCACCTTCTTACAACTGTCTTAGATAGCAATTAGAAAAACAAAAACAAAACTAAGTGTTGAACAAGAGGTATTGGCATTGCTTTTTTTTTTTTTTATTTTTTTTTTATTTTTTTTACAGAGATAGAGAGAGAGTCAGAGAGAGGGAGAGATAGGGACAGACAGACAGGAATGGAGAGAGGTGAGAAGCATCAATCATTAGTTTTTTGTTGCTGTTGCGACACCTTAGTTGTTCACTGATTGCTTTCTCACATGTGCCTTGACCGCGGGCCTTCAGCAAACCGAGCCACCCCTTGCTGGAGCCAGAGACTTTGGGTCCAAGCTGACGAGCTTTTGCTCAAGCCAAATGGGCCTGTGCTCAAGCTGGCGAGCTCGGGGTCTCGAACCTGGGTCTTCCACATCCCAGTCCGATGCTCTATCCACTGCACCACAGCCTGGTCAGGCTGGCATTGCTTTTAAAATGTATTCTTTTGCTGGTTCTTTTAGAATACCAACTCCACAGAGACATTTTATACAGAGTGCCTGAAGGGCAGGGGGCAGGCATAGCATGTCATTCATCCCATTTCATTTATTCAATAATTCATTTGGGAAAACTTTTACTGTGCTCTGGATGGGCTCTGTGTATTTATCAAAGAATATATAAACACTAAAGTAGGGCAAAGTTTGTTTTTATTTTATTTTATTTAATAATTTTTATTTATTGATTTTAGAGAGAGGAAAGTAGGGAGAGGGAGACTAAAAGAAAGATGGAATGAGAGAGTGAGAGAAGAAGAGAAGAAGAGAGGGGGAGAGAGAGAAAGAGTAGGTGGGAGGGAGGGAAGGAGAGAAACATTGATTTGTTGTTCCACTTATTTATACATTCATTGGTTGATTCTTGAATGTGCCCTGACTGGGGATGAAACCCATAACCTTGGCATATAGGGACAATACTCTAACCATCTGAGCTACCTGGCCAGGGCAATAGGACATGTTTTAAAATAGAGGTGTGAGGAAAGAGTGGAGTGGTCTTCACACAACCTTTCATCTTCACCCTTGTTCACTTGCAGACTTGAACTTGAAAGAGAAAGTTATCATCTCAATAAATGTCCTTTGTTATCCTACCCAGTCAGCACTCAAGCACTCATCACTTCTTGAAATTTTTCTTATTTGCACACATGCAAAATTATAGCACCTAGCTTGCTGCAACATAATTCTTTGTATACAAATCTCTTTACTCTATGTCCCCTGTAGGAAATGATAGAATTTCCCTAGGGTAAAACAGATGAGACCACTCAAATATCTAGGGAAAAAATATCTGGGCTCTCTCTTATAACCCATTTGTAATCCACCAGTGTATGTAACATACCAGGGTTAGGAAGTTCTGCTGTAGATCTTGGCCTTCTAATACTAAAGACTGTGCCTTAATTATTCACCTCCATATGTTTAGAGCCTAGTACGTTGCCTTTTACATAGCTGGTAATTCGTGCTTTCATTAGTTCATTTCAGCAAATACCTGCTGAGTGTCCACCACGTGCCATGTACTACACTACTAGTACACAAGTGAACAAAGTAGATTTGGTTTTGCCCTTCAGTTGTATGGGGCAAAGCTATATTAAACAAATAATCCTATAAACAAAGGCACCGTTATAAGTTGTAATATTCACTCTGAAGGAAAAGTGCAGGGTTCTATGAATGCTATGAAAACATTTGAATGAACAAATGCATGAATAAAAGAAAACACTGTATAGTTGTTCACTAGAAAAGGAAAGAAAGAGAATATTGTGGACTCTTTCTCAGGATGGATTGAAAACTCTATAAAACAGTTTGACTCCTGTGTTCATGCTCCCTCTTAGACCTGATCAGTTTTTGTGGTCCTGTTTCATGGATGACACATTCTGAACTTACTTACAGGCAACTAAAAATCCTGGGATATTTTTGTTGTTTGTTTGTTTAATGTGCTGCCACAAATTGCAGTCTGTCTTCTTGCACTATTTTTCACCTCCCAAAGAGGACATTCTGATCACCCTACTTGAAATTTGGATCTAGGTAGATGACTTTCTTGGCTCCTCCATTAGCTTTCATCTTGCTAGATTTGGTCCATCAAGTTGACCTGCCCATCCCAGTCCCTATATAGAAATATATGTTACGCTTCACCTCAGTGGATGTGGCTACCATAATGGAAGGTCCAATTGTTGAAAAGAGTAATGAGTGAAATTTGGGGGAGGGGGTTGAAAATCACCTTTGCAATATACACAAATAACATAAAAATGTTCATATTTTTTGCCTTTATAATTACACTTCTGGGAATCTATTCTAGCAAATAGTACCAAATTAAAAATAAAGGTTTTTGCAATAAACTATTTTTACTTTTTTTTTTTTTTTTTTAATATATATATTTTATTATTATTAATTCTAATGGGGTGACATCAATAAATCAGGGTACATATGTACAATGAAAACATCTCCAGGTTATCTTATCATTCAATTGTGTTGCATACCCATCACCAAAAGTCAAATTGTCCTCTGTCACCTTCAATCTGGTTTTCCCTGCGTCCCTCCACTCCTCCCTATCCCACTCTTCCCTCCCTCCCCCCATCCCATAACCACCACTCTCTTGTCCATGTCTCATACCCTCACTTTCATGTCCCACCTATGTATGTAATCGTGCTGTTCTCAGTTTTTCTTTTTTTCTGATTTACTTATTTCACTCCGTATAATGTTATCAAGGTACATCCATTTTGTTATAAATGCTCCGATGTCCTCGTTTCTTATGGCTGAGTAGTATTCCATAGTATATATGTACCATAGCTTTTTAATCCACTCGTCTTCTGACGGACACTTGGGCTGGTTCCAGATCTTCGCTATTGTGAACAATGCTGCCACGAACATGGGGGCGCATTTCTTCTTTTCGAACAGTGCTATGGTGTTCTTAGGGTATATTCCTAAAAGTGGGATAGCTGGGTCAAAAGGCAGTTCGATTTTTAATTTTCTGAGGAATCTCCAAACTGTTTTCCACAGTGGCTGCACCAGTCTGCATTCCCACCAGCAGTGCAGAAGGGTTCCCTTTCCTCCACATCCTCGCCAGCACTTATTCTGTGTTGTTTTGCTGATAAGTGCCATTCTGACTGGTGTGAGGTGATATCTCATTGTGGTTTTAATTTGCATTTCTCTAATGATTAGTGATGTTGAGCATTTTTTCATATGCCTATTGGCCATCTGTATGTCCTCTTTGGAGAAATTTCTATTCATTTCTTTTGCCCATTTTTTGATTGGGTTGTTTGTCTTCCTGGTGTTGCGTTTTATAAGTTCTTTATAAATTTTAGTTATTAACCCCTTATCAGATGTGCTGCCGAATATGTTCTCCCATTGTGTGGTTTGTCTTTTTATTCTGTTCCTATTGTCTTTAGCTGTGCAAAAACTTTTTAGTTTGATATAGTCCCATTTGTTTATCTTGCCTTTTATTTCAGTTGCCCATGAAGATAAATCGGCAAATATACCGCTGCTACAGATGTCGGAGAGCTTGCTGCCTATGTTTTCTTCTAAGATGCTTATGGTTTCACGGCTTACATTTAAGTCTTTTATCCATTTTGAGTTTGTTTTTGTGAATGGTGTAAGTTGATGGTCTAGTTTCATTTTTTTGCAGGTAGATGTCCAATTTTCCCAACACAATTTGTTAAAGAGGCTGTCTTTACTCCATTGTATGTTCTTTCCTCCTTTGTCAAATATCAGTTGTCCATAAAGCTGTGGGTTTATTTCTGGGTTCTCTGTTCTGTTCCATTGATCTATGTGCCTGTTCTTATGCCAGTACCAGGCTGTCTTGAGTATAATGGCCTTGTAGTAAACCTTGATATCAGGAAGAGTGATACCTCCTGCTTTATTTTTTCTTTTTAAGATTGCTGAGGCTATTCGTGTTCTTTTTTGGTTCCATATAAATTTTTGGAATATGTGTTCTATATCTTTGAAGTATGTCATTGGTATTTTAATTGGTATTGCATTGAATTTATAAATTGCTTTGGGTAATATAGACATTTTAATGATGTTTATTCTTCCTAGCCATGAGCACGGTATGTGCTTCCACTTGTTTGTATCTTCCTTGATTTCTTTTATCAATGTTCTATAATTTTCCGAGTACAAGTCCTTAACCTCCTTGGTTAAATTTACTCCTAGGTACTTTATTTTTTTGGCTGCAATAGTGAAGGGGATTGTTTCCTTAATTTCTTTTGCTGATATTTCATTGTTGGTGTATAGAAATGCCTCTGATTTCTGAGTATTAATTTTATATCCTGCCACCTTGCTGAAATCATTTATAAGGTCCAGTAGTTTTTTGACTGAGACTTTAGGGTTTTCAATATACAATATCATATCATCTGCAAATAATGACAGTTTTACTTCTTCTTTTCCAATTTGTATGCCTTTTATTTCTTCTTCTTGTCTGATTGCTGTAGCTAGGACTTCCAGAACTATGTTGAATAAGAGTGGTGAAAGTGGGCAACCCTGCCTGGTTCCTGATCTTAAGGGGATTGCTTTTAATCTTTGTCCATTTAGTATGATGTTTGCTGTCGGTTTATCGTAGATGGCCTTTATCATGTTAAAGAATGATCCCTGTATTCCCACTTTACTGAGAGTTTTGAGCATGAATGGGTGCTGGATTTTATCAAATGCCTTTTCTGCATCTATTGAAATTATCATGTGATTTTTGTCCTTCCTTTTGTTTATGTGGTGAATCACATTGATTGATTTGCGAATATTGAACCAGCCTTGCCTCTCCAGAATAAATCCCACTTGATCGTGGTGTATGATTTTTTTCATATATTGCTGGATCCGGTTGGCTAATATTTTGTTGAGAATTTTAGCGTCTAAATTCATCAGGGATATAGGCCTATAATTTTCTTTCTTTGTGTTGTCTTTGCCCGGTTTTGGGATCAGAATTATGCTCGCCTCATAAAAGGAGTTTGGAAGTCTTCCTTCCTCTTGAATTTTTTGAAATAGCTTGAGGAGAATAGGAGTTAGTTCTTCTTTGAATTTTTGATAGAATTCACTTGTGAAGCCATCAGGCCCAGGACTTTTCTTTGTTGGGAGTTTTTTGATAACTGTTTCGATCTCATTTGCTGTAATTGGTCTGTTTAGGTGTTCTGATTCTTCCAGATTGATTTTTGGAAGGTTATATGATTCGAGAAATTTGTCCATTTCACCAAGATTGTCTAATTTTTTGGCATATAGTTCTTCATAGTATTTTCTTACAATGCTTTGTATTTCTGTTGTGTCAGTTGTTATTTCTCCACTGTCCTTTCTAATTTTATTTATTTGAGTCCTCTCTCTTTTTTTCTTGGTGAGTCTAGTTAAAGGTTCATCAATCTTGTTTACCTTTTCAAAGAACCAGCTTCTTGTTTCATTGATCCTCTGTATTGTTTCCTTAGCCTCTATGTCATTTATTTCTGCTCTGACCTTTATTATTTCCTTCCTTCTACTTGTCTTGGGTTTTATTTGCTGTTGTTTTTCTAGTTCTTTTAGATGCAGGGTCAGGTTGCTTATTTGAGCTTTTTCTAGCTTCTTATGATATGCCTGTAGTGCAATAAACTTCCCTCTCAGAACTGCTTTTGCTGTGTCCCATAAATTTTGAGTTGATGTATGCTCATTATCATTTGTTTCTAGAAACTTTTTTATTTCTTCTTTGATCTCATTGTTAATCCATTCATTATTTAATAACAAGCTATTTAGTTTCCAAGTGTTTGAGTATTTTTCAGTTTTTCTTTTGTGGTTAATTTCTAGTTTCATGGCATTGTGATCAGAGAAAATGCTTGATATGATTTCAATCTTCTTAAATTTATTGAGACCATTTTTGTGTCCTAACATGTGGTCTATCCTAGAAAACGTACCATGAGCGCTTGAGAAGAATGTATATTCTACTGCTTTAGGGTGAAAAGTTCTGAAGATATCTATTAAATCAAGTTGATCTAGTGTCTCCTTTAAGTCTGCTGTTTCTTTATTAATTTTCTTTCTTGAGGATCTATCCAGTGTTGTTAGAGGGGTATTGAAATCCCCTACTATGATAGTATTGCTGTTAATCTCGCCCTTTATATCCATCAAAGTCTGCTTTATGTATGTCGGGGCTCCTATATTTGGTGCATAGATATTTACAATAGTTATATCTTCCTGTTGAATTGTTCCCTTTATCATTATGTAGTGTCCTCCTTTATCTCTTACTACAGCCTTTGTTTTAAAGTCCATTTTGTCTGATATAAGTATTGCTACCCCTGCTTTTTTTTCATTTCCATTTGCATGAAATATTTTTTTCCATCCTTTTACCTTCAGTCTATGAGCATCTTTTGTTTTAAGGTGTGTCTCTTGTAGACAGCATATGTATGGGTCCTGTTTCTTTATCCATGCAGCTACCCTATGTCTTTTGATTGGATCATTTAATCCATTTACATTTAAGGATATTATTGATATGTAGTTGTTTATTGCCATTTTATTCTTTAAAGCTGTATTCTTCTTTTGCTCTATTCATTCCTCCCTTTAAACTGTTCACAAGAGGCCCCTTAGTATCTCTTGCAGAATTGGTTTGGTTTTTATGAATTCCTTGAGGCTTTCTTTTTCTGGGAAGCTCTTTATTTCTCCTTCAATTTTAAACGTTAGCCTTGCTGGATAAAGTAGTCTTGGTTGTAGGTTCTTGTTCTGCATTACTTTGATTATTTCTTGCCATTCCCTTCTGGCTTCAAGTGTTTCTGTTGAGAAGTCCGATGTCATCCTTATGGGGGCTCCTTTGTAGGTGATAGTCTTTTTTTCTCTAGCAGCTTTTAAAATTTTTTCTTTATCCATTAGCTTTGGTATTTTAACTATGATGTGTCTTGGTGTAGATTTTTTTGGGTTTCTCCTTAATGGAGTTCTGTGTGCTTCTTGAATGTGTGGAGTGTTTCCCAGCCTTAATTTAGGAAAGTTTTCTGCTATGATTTGATTGAACAAAGTTTCCATTTCCTGTCCTCTCTCCTCTTCTTCAGGCACCCCTATGATGCGAATGTTGTTTCTCTTCATGTTGTCACAAAGCTCCCTTAGAGTTTCCTCACATTTTTTAAGTCTCTTTTCCTTTTTCTTCTCTGCTTCTGTGTCTTTGTTTATTGTGTCCTCTAACTCGCTTATTCGATCCTCAGCGTCATCCATTCTGCTTTTAATTCCTTCCATTGTGGTCTTCAGTTCTGATACTGTATTTGTCATTTCTGTCTGATTCTTTTTTATTATTTCAATTTCATTTTTTATACTTGTTATGTCTTTATTTAGGTGTTCATAATGACTATCCATTGTTGCTCTAATTTCTTTGAACATCCTAACTATCATTATTCTAAATTCAACTTCTGGTAATTTGGTTATATCTGGTTCATTCAGGTCCTTCTCTGGGGATTTCTCTTGATTCATTTGGTTTGCATTCCTCTGCCTGCCCATTTTTTCTGTGTATAAGCGAGTTGTGGCCACTGGAGTCCAGTAGGTGTTGCCTTTGTGTTCTCTAGGTGTGGTCTATCTGCAGGCCCCCCACCTCCTCTGCCGGTGCCTAGGGTGGTTGGGTATGAGCGTTGCCAGCGCCGGCCCACTGTGGCTTTTGCTATGATTTCTGCCTCTCCTCCGTGGGAGGGGCTGTGACTGAAGCCACAAGATTAGCACCAAGGGTAGAGGTGAGCACCTTTGCTCAGCTGTGGACCCAGCCTATTTCCGGACTTCTGCCCAGAACCAGCAGTCGGAGCCTGCTCGCTACAGTTCCGCGGGTTAGGCGGGGCTTTTGACGTGCTCTCAGCTGTAAGCTTTTGCCCGTCTGGAGTTTTAGCCCCGCCCTCGAGGCCAAGGCCCTACTGCGCAGGGTCGGAAACCAAGGTTTATTGGGGCGGGCGTGTTTGCTGGCTTCCGCCGAGCTGCGTACTTCCGCTCGTCCCGGACTCTACCCCGCCCCTGCGTTCGGAGCCCGCTCGTGCACGTATGAATGGTATCCGGGGTTTCTCCGGCCGGGCGGGGACAGCAGCGTGGGCTCAGCTGCGAGCCTCCACTTGTCTCGGGGTCCACCCCGTTCCCGCGCTCGGAGCTCGCTCGCACACGTATACTGGCCAACCGCGGTTTCTCCGGCCCGGGGTGGTTGGGGTGGGGGAGTGGGGGAGTAGTAACGTCAGCTCAGCCACCGCCCCTGCCCGTCCCTGGTCCTAGCCCGGTCCCCGCGGTCAGGGCCGGCTTGTGCAGGGCCTGCCCGTTCCTGGCCTCCCGCTTTGTCCCCGTAAGTGGGATTAAAGGCGGGCCCGCAGCTTCTGGACCGCTTTCGCGGTCCCCTCTGACCCTCTGGGCTAGACGATCTCCCACCGGCTTGGCCTCTGCCCACGCCGACAGAACCGCCTTTCAGCGTCCTGCCGCCCCAAAACCTTAAGCAGCCCTCAGCAGAGTAGGAAGGGGCCTAATACTCCACACTGTAGGCCTGGGAGCTCCCGCACTTGTTTCACAGCTCAAAACTGTCCAAATGCCTTTCTGAGACTGCAGGCTGGGGCTTGGTTCCTGGGACCTAGGTCCCACCCTCTCCGCCAAACTCTCCTCCCGCCACACGGGTCTCTCCGGGCTGCCGTTTGCTCCGGGGAGCTGGGCAGCCCTCTTCGCGTTTTCGCTATTCCTACCAGTCTCAATGTGGCTTCTTCTGTGTTCCTTGGTTGAAGAGTCCACTTAGTTTTGTTGAAAGTTGGTTTATCCAGGTGATGGTTCTTAAAATTGAGTTGTAATCCACTTTGGTTCTGGGAGTTGGAAGTTGGTACGTCCGCCTACTCCGTCGCCATCTTGCTCCTCTTATTTTTACTTTATTACTTGTAATAGTGAAAGGCAGATAAAAAAATCTTAATACCTTATAAGGAGCATGATTAAGTGTAGGTGACTATAACAACAGAAGTTTTCTTATAAACTAAACTAAGAATTTATTTTATTTTTATTTATTTTTATTTTTTTGCGAGAGAGACAGAAAGACAGGGGCAGACAGAAAGGGAGAGAGAAGAGAACATCAACTCATAGTTGCCACATCTTAACAGCAGTCATGAGGTCATGTCTAGGATCCCACGCTCAAGCCACATGAGCCCACACTCAAGCTGGTGAGCCTGCACTCAAGTCGAATGAGTCTGTGGTCAAGCTGGCAACCTCAGGGTTTTGAACCTGGGTCCTCAGTGTCCCAGACCTATGCTCTATCCACTGAGCCACCGCCTGGTCAAGCTAAACTAAGAATTCTTAACAGCAGACTTGCAATAGCATTTTTTGAAAAGTGTGGCAAAAACTCTTTTAGCTTCTTACATGGCTCACTCAGAACCCATTTAACGCTACTAAATATTTATTGTTAATGAAGAGATAAGGAAACAGGTGATTAACAGTATGAAATAATTAGCTGTTAAAAAGGTACTTGTTTGTGTGGTATTGATAAGGAATCTTCTCAGGCAAACTGTTCTTTATAATGAGTCTTTCTTCCTCTGATTGTCAGACTGTTGCCTAAACTAATTGATGCAAATAAGCCTTCAATGAAAATTAAATAAAGCAATGGTATTATAAATTAGCAGCTTAAAATTCTTCTCATAAATATTTGAGTGCCTATCTGTGCAAGGCACAGGTCAAGGTGCTGGGGATACAGCAGCAAACAGGACAGATAAAAATCTCTGCTTCATGTAGCTTATACTTTAGTGGAAAGGGGCAGGTAATACTCAAGTCAACAAGTAAAATAGCATGTCAGGTGACAATAAAAGCAATAGAAATAAATTAAGCAGGTGAAAAGGGACAGAAAGTCCAGCTCGGGTGGAAGGGTAAAGGAATAAAGTTTCAAAGCAGGTGATCAGGATGGTCTTCCTGGGGAAGGGACAAGTGAGCAGAGACCTGAAGGAGGTGAGAGAGTGAGGCAGGCAGTTGGCTGGACCATGAGCATTCCAGGGAGCCATTCATTCTTAGCAAAACAATTGTGAGGATGGCTGGTTACTTTGTACAGGCAATCGGGCCCTGCATTCCTTGTCACTTTCAATTAACCACGAGTATACCCAACCAGCTCATCAGAGAGTGTCCTGTGTCTCTCCCATCCGGCAGCCAGAGACGGATCTCCTAGTTGGTGCCTGTGCTGCCACGCTGGACCCTCTGCTGGAAGCAGAGATGGCAGGCAGCCCCACCTCTTTCCTTGGGCCCTCTGCAATTGTAACCCTTACCTCCCTGTACCAGGCAGCCCTCATCCCTCCCCACTGAGTCTAAGGGGCATGAAGTTAACTTTTGTTGTCTCTGAACCTGGTGAGTCTGGATTCTCCATGTAAGGGTTCTTAGTTCTTAGATCTAAGAAGGTAAACTTTAACCAGACTTAAAGAGTATTAGAATTTTGCTATTGATGTTAAGTCCCCAAAGCTGTCAGATTTAGAGTAACGGTATTAGCAAAGAAGTATATGTAAATATCTGTTCATTATTGTGTATATATATTTTAAATTACAATGGCATTTGTTTCTGATTATCTACTCATGTCCCAACTGATGACTTGCTGACTTTCTAGCATGCCTGCTGGCCGCAGAGGTCTGTGCCATGGAGAACACAGTATACTCCGTGAAGGCAAGACTGTTTTTCTCACCTTCATATCCCCAGTGCCAACCTCAGTGCCTAGCACATAAGAGACATTTAACCAATACTGATAAATAAAGGAATGATTCCAGCAATGACAGTTTTGGTACAGAGAGAAAAGACTTTTATGCTCGAGGGGACGGGGCAAGCACAGAGACCACCGTATCTGAAGCAGGAGAGGTAAGACAAAGGGATGAACTATGATGCCTGACCCTTTGACGTCTGAGAGGATGGGAACCCAAGTGGAGAGTACGTTTAATGCACAAGGTAGGGCAGGGGTGGGGAGATGAAGGGAGAGAAAATCACCGGCACAGTGTTTGTCCTCACCTTCCCCCATAGATGCTGCATTACTTTGGTCAATTTACTTAACCCCTTGGAGACTCAGTTTCATCATCTGGAAAGTGAGAATAACAATACTGGTCTCAGAAGATTGCTACAAAAATGAAGTAGGATAGTGCATATAAAGCCCTCGGCACAGAAACTACCAATATAAAAACGTCACAGTACACTCTCATTTGTTTCATTTAACATGTGCGCATTGAGAGGCAGTGTACACCATGGTTGGAAGCAGGGACCTGGACTGCCTAAGTTTGAATCACAGCTTTATGACTTAGAACTAAGCAGTCTTTAAAAAGTTGCCTAATTCCTCTGTGCCACAATTTCCTCATCTGTGAAAAGTAGGACAATAAAGCTTATCTCATAGTGTTGCTCTGAGGATTAAATCAGTTAATAAATGTAAACCGCTCAGAACCACATCTGGCACACAAGCATTGTTATTGTATGCTAGGCATTTTTCATATTTGTTTCCCACTTTGATCCCTGTAGGGCTGGTGGAAGCAATGAGAGGACAGATCGGAGCAGACAGATGTGTTGACGTGATGATGGAGGAGTACATGTTGAATGGGCTGGATCTATGTCTCTTTTCAACACTGGTTCTCAAAATCCAGCTGCACTGGTTTCCCTTTGCCAGCTTGTTAAAACACAGGTTATGGAGGCCCTGCCCTCAAAGCTTCTGATTCAGTAGGTCTGAATAGGGAATGAGATCTTGTATTTCTAACAAGTTATCAGACGGTGCTGATGTTGCTGGTCCAGAGACCACACTCTGAAAACTACCAAGATGTGATAAGAAAGGATGTCAGAAGCTCCAAGAGAAAGGAAAAGAAGATATGCATAATGAGATAGGAGTTCTGAAACAATTCCAAATATGACTGAATTAGGGGCACTGGTAGAAAGAATAATTTGGTCATTTATTCATTCAACAAACATTTACTCACTGCCCACTGTGAGCAGGGCTCCATATTCACCAGTCAGTTTCAAGAGCCAAGCTTTAGCCAAGCAGGACACAATAGTGAGTTGGAGAGGACTATCACTCTATTAAATTAAAACAGAATAACACTAAACAAAGAGAAGCCATGTCCCCACAGGTCTGACTCTATATCATGTCTCCATCTGGCCAAACTCAGGCATCATTGTTTTTTATTATTATAGTAAGATATATATATATATATATATATATATATATATATATATATATATATATATATAACACATAAAATCTACCATTTTAACCATTCTTAAGTGTACAGTTTAATGGCATTAAGAACATTCACATTGTGCAACCATTGCCGCCATTTATCTCCAGAACTTTTTTCATTTTCTCAAATTGAAACTCCATACCTGTTCATCAGTAACTCCCTACCCCCCCCCCCCCCACAGCCCCTGGCAACCACCGTTTTTTTTTCTGTCTCTGAATTTGATTACTCTAGGTACCTTATGTAAGAGAATCATACAATATTTGTCTTTTTGTGGCTGGCTTCTTTCACTTATAATGTCTTCGAGGTTCATTCATGGTAGCATGTGTCAGAACATCCTTTTTTTCTTAGGAATGAATAATATTCCTCTGTATATATAAACCACATTTTGTTTATCCATTCATCCATCAGTGAACATTTGGCTATTGTGAATAATGTGGCAATACCTGTTTGAGTGCCTACTTCCAATCCCTTTGGGTATATACCTCTAAGCATCATTTTAAGGCAGATAACTTTTGTTTGGGTGAAGATTAAGATCACACTTCTCTATCCCACCTCCACCTTTTCTTTTTTTAGATCTTTACCCCTCCTAACAGTCAGGTACCCAGATCTCTCAGCTGCTCGAATCTGATAAATCATCCACACGTCCAGCTAAATTAGCACAAGGACAAGGGGGATATATTTTAAAGCTTTGTGGGCTTAGTGCATGCATGGATCTTCCTTTCTCTGCAATGTAAAACTTACTGATGTACAGTCCAAACACTCCTGTGCCAAGAGCTTAGTCAATACTCCAAAGAAATGGCTTAGTTTCTGAAATCAGACAACTGATACAGAAAAAAATGGTCACTATTTACTAACCATTTAGGCAAGTGATTTAATCTGCCTTGTTTCAATTTCCTGATCTATAAAATAGGAATAAAAGTTCCTATCTAGCCTGATCAGGCAGTGGCGCAGTGGATAGAGCGTCAGACTGGGATGCGGAAGACCCAGGTTCGAGATCCCTGAGGTCACCAGCTTGAGCGCGAGCCCATCTGGCTTGAGCAAAAGCCCACCAGCTTGGACCCAAGGTCGCTGGCTCCAGCAAGGGGTTGCTCGGTCTGCTGAAGGCCCGCGGCCAAGGCACATGTGAGAAAGCAATCAATGAACTAAGGTGTCGCAAAGGCAACGAAAAACTAATGATTGATGCTTCTCACCTCTCTTTGTCCCTATCTATCCCTCTCTCTGTCTCTGTAAAATAAAAATAAAAAAAGTTTCTATTTTGTTTTGAGAATTAAACTACAATAGGACAGGCTAATTAAATTAAGAGAAACCAAGATAAGGTAGAGCACTTAAGCTAGCACTTGGTTTATGGTAAGTACCAAAAAAAATGCTAATTGTCATTAGTATTATTATGGGGTAACTCCTTCAGCTATATGCCAAGAACCTCTCTGCCATCTAAGTACATAGAATGACATTACAATGAGTGTGGAATAAAGAGACCTACTAGGCCAGAAGCCCAGCATCCAAAAAAATGGGCTTTTTTTTTTTTTTAATTATAGGATTCAAAATTACAAGCTGGCTACAAGGGATTAAAAAATATCTTTGGATGGGGAAGATATTGGGGGCAGCATCCTCTGTGAAGCCCACAGATTGTATCGGAGTCCCCAGCAGCCAGCTATGGGTGTAAGTAATCTTCGGTTTTTGGGGGTTTTTTTCTTAGTTTGCAAATGCTAGATAGAAATGGATTCCAGAACAATGGGAATTTGAGATGAGTAATGGTCATAGCAAATTTGGCCAGGCCTCCCATTAGGATCCCCCTCCTGTTCTGACAATTTGCTGGTCTCTTTTTAGACCTCTGAAAGGAGCTGATGCTCCCTCCACTTCCCTTGGAAGAGACTATTCTGCAGTGAAACATGACTCTCCGTCAGGGCCTTTGCCTTTGAAATTCCCTTTCTTCTCTTGACCCACTTTTGGTGTACTGCGCCTTTCTGTACAAAGTCAGACGAAGCCTCCCCTGGAGAAGATTGCTCTGTGAGGACTGACATTTAAAGACCATTACCACTTCTTAAACGTGGTCCTGTTCATTTAGCCAAGCAAAGCATGTTTAATTCTTTTAATCTTCCCTCATAAATCAATCCCTTCAGTCTCTTAATAGTCCTCCTTCTGTGCTTTGAACTCACTCCAGTCTGGCCATCCGCAGCCCTCGTTCCGTTTACAGTTGAGAATTGGCAGCCAATCGCAAAATGGCTGTGCAGGAAAAGCAGCCTGGCCTCACTAGTTCCCCCTGCTCACACCATGCTAGACCGTCTGCTGCCTAAAGGCACTGTGAGCCCAGAGAAAAGCTCTTGCCTGGTGGTCAACCACTTAAGGGAGATTTGAGACATTTCCTGCCTCCTCTTGATTGGATCTCTCAAGTAGACATGGTCCACGTGGTCAAGGGACCTGCTGGAGAAGCCACCTCAGAGTTGCACCTCTCATTTTCCTACAGCTTCTCAGTTTGTCTCCATTGCACTTGAATTCTATCTACCATGACCCTGGTTGGTAAACTGTGGCTTGCGAGCCACATGTGGCTCTCTGGCCCCTTGAGCGTGGCTCTTCCACAAAATACCACATGTGGGCACTACCCGATAAGGAATATATCTACCTATATAGTTTAAGTTTAAAAAATTTGTCTCTCTAAAGAAATTTTAATCGTTGTACTGAGGATATTTGGCTCTGTTTACTAATAAGTTTGCCGACCACTGCAACAGGACAAGGAGGGCCACTGCAAAAGCCCAGAAAGGACCTTACCTGGAAGGTCCCAGCATGGTCTTCTTCCTTATCACCCTCTCTGTTTTCTTTGAGGGCAATTAATGTGAATCCTCTGAAGTAGGAGGGAGGAGCAGCTGAAAGTGTCACTGTAGAGAGAGAAGAAAGCAAATTATAAGCACAGGAATCAACTTCCTTCTGTTTGTCAAGTGGATAGATAGGAGAGTTCTCCATCAGCATCCCAGGCCTGTGGGCTAGAAGGGCAGCAGACAGTGGGAAAGACTTGTCCAGTTGAGTAGTGAGCTCTCTCTTTCCACCCAGTTCCCTCTTATATTTCAGAACCTGCTAAATGCCTGAACTGCTCTCTCACTTGGGAATTCTTGAACCAACCAAGGCTGTGGTGAGCTCTCTCCCAGTAACCATGATTTGATAAAGATAGTCCCCGGGGAGCAACTCTAACCTTGACAGTTATGTACTAGTACACTTCTGTTAGATCGGTCCAATCTAGCTGCTCACAGCACAAACTGGCAGAGACTCCTGTGTGTTCTCCAAAACACATTTCCTTTTCCTTGTGGGAATTCAGCTGGACCACATTGCCAGTCTCCCTTGCAGTTAGGTGAAAAACATGGGCAGACATGATGCAACTTGCTCATATAAACTTTCCACATAATCCTCCACTGTTATCTCCTGCCTCTGCCTGCCAAATGCAGGGGACCTAGCAAAGAACTCTGGTATCCCTGGAGAAGGAGCCACAAGACAGAAGGATCTTGGGCTTCTGAATAACCACAAAGAATCACTCATTGACCAGAGATAATCATATTATACTTTGCATAAACTGGAAATAAACTTAGATCCTGGGGTTTTACTATAGCAACTGGGGTTATGAATTGACATTGTACACATCTCACATTTACCCATAGAACTATGTTTTCACTAAAATCTAGTTCAAATGCCTTCTCAGCAATGATGGTCACCTCTCCCTTTGTATCCCCGACCTCCTGAGATAGAAGTCTTTTATTGTAATTTTTTTCACCGAACTGCAATTCTCTGTTTGCCTGCCTTCTCCACTGAACTGTCAGTTAATGTTGAAGAGAGAATGGATTTTAATTATCTTTGTATCCCTCACACCTAGCACAGACGCTGTCATCTAATAGACATTCTTTTGAACTTTCTTGAAATTCATATAAATCGAGTTTTAAATTACCTTACTGCCTAATCAAAATGCTAAGATTATGGTTTTTAATCATAGAATTATTGACTATCAGAGTCTCAAGCTATCCCAAGAATCCTCCATTCCAGCCTTCTAACGTCACAGATAGGAAACAAAGACACAAAAGGTCAACAGACACTTCCAAGGTAATAAGACCATCCAGGGACAGGTTTAGGGCCAAACCTTCTCCCCATCTTAACTCTCCACCTATGAATGCACATACAGAGTATATTCATCACAATATGGGTATTCCACAAGAGTTGATCACATTTTTAAAAAATTTAAATCATGTGGTTCCATAGTATAGTGCTTAGCACACCTGCTTTACAGGTTTATGGAGACTAGATGTGGCACATATCTGTGGGGGTAGAGCTCATCAAAGGAACAATGGCTTTTGTTTGACAGAAAGCTGTCCCCCAGCTCTTGCTCTGATGCCAGACAATTTATTTCCTCCCTATATGTCCCTGGTGCCTTTCCAGGTATTGGGTTCTTGCCCCACCGGAGCCATGGTGTGATAATGTTTATAGAAGGCTCTGGTTAAGATGATGGCATAGGTAAACATAATACTGAATCCTCTCACAACTACATCAAAATTACAATTGGACTATAAAACAACCATAATTAAATTTTGCATAAAGTCTAGCTGAATGGAAGTCTTACAACTAGTTATTTAATGAATCCACATCGAGACTGGTGGGAGGGACAGAAGGATATCTCAGCAGTGCAGTTCTACCTTAGGGAGTGAGGGGTCCCAGCCCCACACCAGGTTCTCCAGCCCAGGGTTCCAGTGTCAGGAAGAGAAGTCCCCATAACTCCTGACTGCAAAAATCAGCAGGAACTGAGGCTGAGGGAAACAGAGACCTGCTAGACTCCCAGGCAGTTCCCCTTAAAGGGCTCATGAATGGACTTACTAGGACTTACTCCCTCTGAGCTCCAGCACTGAGGCAGCAGCTGGAACATATAGGGACATATAGGGAGGAAATAAATTGTCTGGCATCAGAGCAAGAGCTGGGGGACAGCTTTTTGCCAAACAAAAGCCATTGTTCCTTTGATGAGCTCTACCCCCACAGATATGTGCCACATCTAGTCTCCATAAACCTGGCTATCACTGTCCCCCACCCCCGGTGACTCCCTGAGACTCTGCCCACCCAACTTTCAGCCTCGCCCAAGCTGTTTCCAGTGGCTTTTTCACATGATGGCCCCTATTGACTCATGCTTCACACTTTCCTTAAATCTCTCAAACAAGCAGCAGCTGGCCTAATCATGCCCCGTACTTCTTGCTAAGCGGCTCTAGGCCCAGCCCTAGTGGCAACCAGCCTTGGTTCACAGGTTGGCCTCTCCTGGGCACTTCCCAACACAAGTAGCAGCCACTTGTAGATCATGTTGTAGCTCATGCCAGGTTGCTCTGGGCAGAATACAGGCAGTGGCTGAACTTGGCCTGTACCTCCCAGGAGACTACATAGCCAGCTACTTGGTGGACAGATTCAGACCATGTTAAGTACCAACTAAGCACCGCCACAAGCGACACACTCAAGGTGTAGACTGAGCAAGTACCAGAACCCTAATGAAGTAAGTCCTGCTTTGTGGGGTTGGCCCCTGCACTGCTGATCCTCCATGGAGGGCTAAGGTTAGTGGTCAATGGTTGTAGCCAGTTCTTACAACTGATCAGCCTGGGGGTAAATCCCTCCCACTGACAAGCCAATAGCAATTAAAGCTCAACTACAACAGAAGGGTGTACACAGCCCACCCTGCAGGGAGAGGACACACCTGAAGTGCCTAGCTTGGGTTATCAGGGAGGCTGTGCCACTGGACCTTGTAGAACACCTACTACATAAGCCACTCTATGAAGCCTGGAAAACATAGCAGTTCTACCTAACACATAAAAACAATTATAGAGAGACTGCAAACATGAGAGGACAAAGGACCATGTCCCAAATAAAAGAGCAGAACAAAACTCCAGAAAAAGAACTAAACAAAATGGAGACAAGCAATCTACTAGATGCAGAGTTCAAAACACTGGTTACAAGGATGCTCAATAAACCTAGTGAGAACTTTAACAAAGAGTAAGCATAAAAAAGGACATGAAAACCATAAAAAAAGAACCAGTCAGAAATGAAGGATACACTAACTGAAATTAAAAAATAATTTACAGGGAATTAATAGTAGAGTAGATAAAGCTGAGAATCAAATCAGCAATTTGGAATATAAGGAAACCCCCAATCAAAACAGCAAAAAGAAAAATAAATCCAAGGAAATAAAGGTAGTATAATAAGCCTCTGGGACAACTTTAAGCATACCAACATTCACATCATAGGAATGACAGAAGAGGAGAGAGAACAAGAAATTAAAAACCTACTTGAAAAAATAATGACAGAACACTTTCCTAACCTGGTGAAGGAAATAGGCATACATGTCCAGGAAGCACAGAGAGTTCCAAACAAGAGTCCCATACAAAGACATGTTATAATTAAAATGTAAAAGGTTAAATACAAAGAGAGAATCTTGAATACAGCAAGAGAAAAGCAGTTAGCTACCTACAAGGCAGCTCCCATAAGACTGTCAGATGGTTTCTCAACAGAAACTTTGCAGGCCAGAAGGGAGTGGCAAGAAACATTCAAAGTGATGAAAAGCAGGGACCTACAACCAAGATTACTCTATCCAGCATTAACTATCATTTACAACTGAAAGACATATAAAGAGTTTCCCAGACAAGCAAAAGCAGAAGGAGTTCATCACCACCAAACCAGTATTACATGAAATATTAAAGGGTCTTCTTTAAGAAGAAAAAAAATATCAAAAATATAAATAATAAAATGGCAACAAATACATATCTATCAATAATTGAATATAAAAAAATAAAATAAATGAACAAACAGAACGGAAAAAGACTCACAGATACAGAGAACATTTTGATAGTTGCCAGGAAGGGTGGTTGGGTTGTTGAATAAAAAAGGATTTATTGGGATGATCATTCAGTAAGTTACATAATATCTAATCACTGAGTTGTACACCTGAAACTAATATAATATTATATGTCACTGTAATTGAAAAATAAAAAATGATTTTAAAAGTTTTTAATCAATTCACTTAATATATAATATTATGCAATTCTGATAAGCAACCCCCTGCTTGGAAGGGGCATTTAGTCTTCCAAATTCCTCAAATTAGTTTCAGTCCTGAAAATGAAGCACTCTAAAACACTGAAAACTAAAACTACCAGTTTGGATAATATAGCAGTGGGTCATGAGCCACCAACACAGTGACATCTCAGAAGATTGCAAATCTCATGCTGTGACTGGTCAGTTCATCGTGCAAAAGTAAAGGAACAGTCTTATTGACTACTGATGTCTATAAAAGGTCAGATAGAAAGTAAGGGGGAAAAGTGCAAGACAGTACAATAAAAAAATTGTGCTCAGCAGTGGCAAGCAGAAAATGATGGTTATGATGTCAGGAGAAACAGCTGAGATCTCTTGAGGGGCAGACAGACAGTTCCAAAGCAGTCCGAGGCTCTCTGGGATGAAGTGAGGTCGTCTTTAACGCCACAGTTCTGGAGGAAGAGTAGACAATAAAGGTCCTCTGCCCAGATACCCTCAAATTACTTTTTACCATTTTAAAGTGACCCTGACACTGATGTCTTTTTGCTTCTAGTAGCCAATACCTATGGCCCTCAGGTCACGGGAGCCTGCTCTGCTGAATGTGAACATCCTGGTTCCCTGTCAGTGGAGGACAACTCTGAGGGCTACCTGCCAGTTCAAAATGGCCCTTCAGGATCAAACTGAAACTCTTCTTAGGGGCCTCCCCTGGGGTCACAGCCTGGTGGGGCCTCTTCCCTCCCCTGTCTTGTTTCCCCACTCCCTTACTGGTTTTCCCTGGGAGCACTTCCTTAATAAGTCACTTGCACACAAATCCTCACCTGAGGGTTTGCATTAGGGGTTAAATTGTGTCCTCTAGAAATATATGTTGCAATCCCAGCCCCTGTGTCTGGAAATGTGACTTTATTTCTTTGCAGGTGTAATTAGTTAAGATGAGCTCATTTTGGATTAAAGTGGACTCTAAATCCAGTATGACTGATGTCCCTAGAAGAAGACACATGGAAACACACAGGGAAGAATGCCAGGTGACAACAGAAGCAGAGATTAGAGCAATGCATCTAAAAGCCAAAGAATGGCAAAGGTTGTCACCAGAGGCTAAGACAGGCGGCTGACCCTCTGCTGACACCATGGTTTCAGAGTTTTAACCTCCAAAAATGTGAGTGACTACATTTCTTTTGTTATAAGCCTCTGGTTTGGGGTACCGTGTGTGGCAGCCCTAGGAAACAAATATAGTCTGCTTCTTGGGAACCCAACCTGAGATGGCCGATCCCTTCTTCAGCATGAAGCTCAGACTCTGCAGACAGAAAGGCCCTCAGCCTCTGCCTGTCCAGCTTCACCAACCATATTCCCATTCTCCTCCACACTGCATTCCAGTCCTGGGACTCACTCCTTGGCAGTTCCCCGAAAAGCCTTATCTCTTCACCCTGCAGTATTTTTTTCTTCACAAGCTACTCATATGACTGGAATGTTCCACTTCCTCCATTCCTAACAAACTTCTTTAAAAGTCACCTAAATTTTCACCTTTTGTGTAATGTGTCCTCTGATTTCCCCATCAAGACCTAGGTACTCTTTTCCCTTGGACTCTGTTAAGATTAAAGATACCTCTACAATGGGCATGATAACAGCACTTACCTCAAAGTATTAGTTTGAAGCATAAATGAATCAATACATGTAAAGGCTTTAAAATCATGCTTGGCAAATAAAAGGTACTTAATAAGTATTAGCTCTTATTATCATTATTATCAGTGATATTATCACACTATGTTCTGTGTGTAAGTACTTGTTCACCCATTTGTAAGGCCTTCGATGGCAAGAACGATATCTGAGCTCCACACAGAATTGATGCACAATTAAATTTACTGACTTGTTCATGGATCAGTAGACTCAGTATTATAACGACGTCAATCTTCTCAGATTGATTTATCAATTTAGTGCAATCTAACATAAAATCCCAGCTTGTTTTTATGACAGTGATAAACTAATTCTAAAATTTATATGAAAACGCAAAGGGCCAAGAATATCTAAAGCATTTGAGAAAGAAGTACAAAGTTGGAGGGCTTATACTACCAGATGTGAAGACATAGACATCTGTGGGGATTGAGCCAGTGTGCTAGAGCAAGGAGAGGAAAACAGGCCAACTGAACAGGACGGTGTCCAGAAGAAGTTCCACAAATACATGGAAACTTGGCTTGTGATAAACGATGGACTTCCGAGCAGTAGGAGAAAGACAATGATTTTCAATAAATGGCTAAGGCAACTGGGATCACCTTAGAGGAAAAGGTAGCTCTTAGCCTTTATGTCACATCATACACAAATAAATCTTACATTGATTGTAGAGCTAAATGTGAAAAGTAAGACAGTGAAGTTTTTAGAAGGTAATATAGAATAATATGTGACATTTTCTTTGGAGGGTAAAAAAGTTTTTTAAACTGGACAGAAAAAACACTGATAAGAAAGGAAAAGATACAAAAAAGGGATGATATTAAAATTTTGCTCATCAAAAGAAACGCTTAGTATAAAGTAAGTTACAGTGTGAAAAAGATCTTATCAACCCATATAACCAATAATTGACTTCTCTCTGAAAATATATAAAGAATTCTTTCAGATAATAAAAATAATAATATAGAAAAATAGGCCTTTTGGCCCAAAACCAATAAGCATATGAAAAGGCACTTAACCTCATCAGTCAACAGAGAAATAAAAATTAAATCCACAATAAAATACTACTGCATGTCCCGCAGATTAACTAAATTTAAAAGGATCAACAATATCAAATGCTGTTAACTGAAATTCTCACACAGTGTTGATAAACTGAAAATGAGCAGTTCCCATTGGAAAACTCTCCAGCAGTATTTGCTGAAGCTGAACATATACATAACCTGCGACCCAGCAATGTCACTCCCACATAAACAGAAATGCATAGATATGCAGGAACCACACCAAATGTATGAGAATGCTCATAGTAATGTTATGTGTAACAACACCCACTGGAGACACTCAAGTGTCCGTCTGCAGTAGAATATAACTCTATAGTGAAATTCATAGAACTGAAAGCCTTCTAGGAAACGAAAACAAACAAACTGCTGTACATACTACATGAATAAATCTCACAAGCACAATCTTAAGTGAAAGAAGACAGACACAAAAGAATACAGAAGGTACGATTCCATTTATATATATTTATATAAAATTCAAAAACAGGGAAAGTAATCTATGATGCTAGAGGTCTGGACAGTAGTTACATACGAGGGAGAGAGAGAGTGAGGACTGATTTGAAGGGGGTACAGGGATGCTTCTTGAATACTAGTCATGTTTTATTTCTTGGTCTGAGTGCCAGTTGTGTGACTATATTCAACGTCATAATTCACTAAACTGCATGATTAGGGAAGTTTTCTGTATGAAAGTTACATTTTGATTAAATGTTTCTCAATGGAAAATGTTCATCTTTTTGTCTATCTGTGCAGTGCCCTTAAAGAACTAATTATAAACTCAGCTTCCCAGAATGCTGCATTCCTGTGGGTTCTAGAAAACTAAGATTTGACTTTACCTTATGTATACAAACCCACAAGATGGAGGCTCTGGAGGCTGAACCCAGTGTGGTATTTCAATCCATAATTATGACTGGTGATGATATTATACCATATAATTTGAAGGAAGAGAGGAGACCCTATCTCTCCAAAGGACCCCATTATATGACTTTATCCTGAAAGGAACAAATGGGCATCATGTTCTAAGTCCCAATAATGACTAAAGATGACTGCTTGGCAATAAATAATAGAATTTTCTCTCTAATGACTTCTTCCAAGTGCCTCCCAAGAGAAGCCATTAAGAGGCCTAAGAAATTCAAGAAAAAAGCTTACAAAGGATTTAAAAAATAATAATAATAATGAAAGGTCCATTTGGAGCCATCCTGTGCTCACATACAGGAAACTGGTTAAGAGCAAAAAACTGGATTAGAATCTTAGAGCTACCACTTATTAATTATGTGACCCCTGGCAAGTTACTTAACCTCCCTGTGTCCTCATTTTAAAAAAGGTTAATGATATTGCCTCTCTTGTGAATGTGGAAAGTATTAAATAAACATTTATCACAGTGCCTAGCACATACAAAGGAGTCAAGAACCACAAAGAATGATGGTGGTGGTGGTGGTAATGTTGGAGATAAAAAAGATAATGATGAAAATCATGATGTCCAGTAGGCTGATTAAGCAACAGAGTTTCAAAGAGGCGGCTCTGAGGGACAATTATTGAATCTCTAAAGAAAAACTCTAGTAGGTGCTAATGAAGGACCACTGAGAGGATTGCAATGGCGATCATTGTTCTGGGGACAACTTTGCAGGGCCAGGTCATAGGGGGATTTGAATAAGTCCTTATAATGAGTCGAGTCTTCTTGTAGCTCATCACCACACCCAAGATAGAGCGCTGTGTGTGTGTGAGGTCCTCTCAGCCCTCCATATCCACACAATATACCGTGTGAACATCCCTTTACTTTTATTGAATGCCTCTCATCTAATTTTAATTAAATATTTATTTGTAAATTATTAAATGCCAGCCTCCCTTAATAACTTATAAATTCCATGAGAGCAGAGACCAAGTCTGAACTGCATTATATCTTTAGCATTTAGTATACCTCTTAACACAAAGGAAATTCTCAATAAATACTTAGTGAATGAATGAATGACAAGAAGGTCCTTTGTCTTTAGTGCATAGTTTGCTACTTCTGCTGTGGTTCCTCCTCCAAAGTTCTCATGGGTTTTACAGGTCATGTGTAATATGCCAAACTCTCTTATCCTTTTGTTCACTGAACATTTGTCTATGCCAGCCCAATGCTATGTTCCTGGAGACAGCAAAGACACGGTCTCTGCCCTCTAGAAGCAAACAGTCTAATAGATGGGAGGAAAAGACACACCAGCAAATATATATATGATAAGTGTTATGGAAGTATAAACAGAGGAGGATGAGGGGGCATCTAAGCTGCAAATGAATGAGGAATGAAAGTCTGTCCAGTGACCAAGATGAACAACATTACCCCAGGCAGAGTGAAAGGAATGGCTGGCAAATTTTGGCCATAGAAACCAGAACTAATCCTGTATTTCATAAATTGCAAGCTGGGATAGAAGGTATGATAAGAAGCTAGGGGAGAAAGGAACACAAGAAGTAGATAGTTAAAACCTTCAAAGCCTTGCTAAGAAGTGTGGATACCACCCTGGAGGCAATGAAGAGGCACTGAAGGATTTGAGTTAGGGAATGTCATATTCAGATTTATGTTTTAGGATTATCAGGCTGAAAGTTACATGATTATTGGATTACAGTCCTATTTTAGAAATCAGCTGAGTGGCAAGGGCCTTTCTGGCTTACCTTATTTATATGAAAACTGTTATTTCACACTAGAGCCTAACCTCAAATCTCCAAACCAGGTTGAGGTCTCCCCACTTTTGGGTACGCTCACCATGTGAAACTTCATTTCCACTTAATTTGTAAAAAGCTTTCTGGGTCCTTCAAATGTTGGTTTGCCAATCATAGAACATAAACTCTGATGAACTGTTACCCAATTCATTGGCTATGCCCATTACTCTTATAGGATCTTGTTCAATACCATCACCTTTCCCACTCTGACTTTGGAGTTTAGACCTCCCAACCTCAATCTTAACAAGCAGGTTCTGTATCAGATCCTAGCTTCATCACACAGCCAGCCCCTGCCATCTACCTGCTATGTGTTACTGAGATATACCCATACATCAATTACAAGAAACTCAGCTTCTGCCTTAATTTGTAACATAATGTTGTATGAATTTCTGGAGCATTACATAAGCCACAGTGGTCCACTCCATAGTCAGCACAACTTCCAGAGCTCTGTGGGAACTGCAACTTGCATGTTTCACTTAGAAATTGGCACAACAATTCAGCCCACTCCACTCAGATCAGGCAGAAAAATAAGCTGGTAATGGGTTGGCAGATGGGAAGACAAAGCTAAAAGTTCAAGGGTGTGTAAGTGTGTAAGTGGGGTTGAATTGTGCTGTTCCCCTGGATGATCTTCTTCAGCAAATGTTCCCAGAATTCCCAGGCAGAGATGAAACATTTCCCATTCCAAATCAAAGATCATGCATATTTGAAATAGCAAGGGCTGTCTTTCTACAATGAATGTAGCTAACAGACTTGCATTCAAGTTCCCCTCTGTTTACTGTGTGCAAACTTAGGGAAGGTATATATATATAAGCTCTCATTGTCTCAGTTTCCAATCACCTATAAAATGGCAGTAATAGTACTCACCGTATTTTTTTGCTCCATAAGACGCACCTGACCATAAGACACACCTAGGGTTTTAAGGAGGAAAATAATAAAAAAATATATTCTGAACCAAATGGTGTGTTAAAATATTTAATAAAATACAGTGTTTTTTGCTCCATAGACACACGGGCATTTTCCCCTCAACTTTTTTGGGTAAAAAGTATGTCTTATGGAACAAAAAATATGGTATGTTGTTATTATGACAATGTGTTAGTATTTTAGATAGTAAGTATATATAAATGTTTAATAAATTAATAAAATATATTAAAATAAATCAGTCTCATATAAAATAGGAATAATCATTTTTATCTTATTAAATTTGTCATACAGATTATAGAGAAAATAATGAATATGAAATACAATAGCTCAATATAAGTTCATTCTTTCTTCCAGGAGCTACTTTATCATGGGATAGCTGGGAACCAAATGAATGGGTTCTGAGCTGAACACTATGTGAATAAGAAGAAGAATGGATGGCAAGGATGCTTCTGGGAAATTGAGGGTAAGTCAGCCAAGAGAATGCAACTGAGAATACAAATGAGGGATCTGACCAGTGGTGGTGCAATGGAGAGATCATTGACCTGGGATGCTGAAATTCCAGATTTGAAACCCCAAGGTCACCAGCTTGAGCATGGGCTCATCCAGCTTGAGCACAGGCTCACCAGCTTGAGCGTGGGATCATTGACATGATCCCAAGGTTGCTGGCTTGAGCCCAAATATTGCTGGCTTAAAGCCCAAGGTTGCTGGCTTGAGCTGGATCCCTCACTTCAAGCCAAGGCACACATGAGAAACAATCAATGAACAACTAAAGTGACTCAACTATGAGTTGATGCTTCTTATCTCTCTCCCTCCTGGTCTCTCTCTCTCTGTCTTTCTTGCACACATGCACACGTGCTAAAAAAATGAATAACAGACATATGCTGTCTAGGAGCCCATTCCTTCCCCTACTGTGACCATGTGATGTTCAGTTCCTCTCCCATTCTTAAGATATAAAGTCATAAAAATAACCGTGACCTAGAACCAGCCTATCTCCATACTCCGTTCTTCTGGGCATGTGACACAGCTGGACCAATGAGAATCCTCCCCTTGGGTTTTTCAGTTTGGAGTTAAAGAGAAAGGGGTTTTCTGGTAGTTATAGAACTAACTGAAAGGTTTTTCACTGAAGGTCATTGTCAGCTATCTTTCCTGTCATTTGTAGAAAATTTCTCTCTAATGAGTAAAATGAGGGTAACGTACAGAAATCCAGACAGAGATAAAATATGGAAGGAGCAAGACAGAGTAGGTGGAAGGGAAGGATAGAGAAGGAAGAAGAGAGAGAGAAAGAGAGGCTTCATTTGAGTCCCTATCCATTCATATGTGAAGCCAGATCCACACCTGAACTTTCTAAATATGAAACTCAGTAGATTCCTTTTTTTCTTTTACTTTATTCCTGTCACTTGCAGTGGAAAGAGTTCTGACTAATTTTGAAGCAAAGAAAGAAAATAATTCTGCCTAGACTCTAAGATTCATTAGCAGGCTAACGAAACACTATTCATGACTGAACTGAGGTAGATAACCAGGAGGGTGGCAGTTGGTATTTAAATGTCATTGAGATGACAGCAGATCAGTTGACTTCAAAACTACTTAACTAGACGTCACCTTTAGGGAAAGTCTCTAAGGAATGTCAGGAGGCTCTTTCCAGAGCCCTGGCCCGCTCCACATTCTTATCAAATTTTTTGATAAAGACTTCGAAGGCAGCTAATTAAAATTGTGGCTAATCCAAATTAGATAATGTGGATTAGTTACTCAATGACAGAATCCATATTCATGAGCGGTTGACAGCCACAGGGGTGAACCCAAACATGCTGGATTAAGTGTAATGGGGAATCATGTCAAATATTACGTTCAAGGACCAGCTATACCGCTGCCATGCTAGCAGGGCAGCAGGCCTCCCAGCAAGTCACAGGAATTTAGGCTGGCTGCAAGCTTGGTGTGATCCCAGAGGACAGCTGCCAAAATAGCAAACACAAGACCTGGCGAGCTTACCACCAACACAGTGTCCAGGACAAGGGAGATACTCATTTGGCCTGGTTCCATCCTGATCAGGGCACATCTGGAGTACAAAGTGCAAGGAAACCAGGAACAGCATTTTATAAAAAATGGCTGAAGAAATGCATTTGCATCAGAAGTCATAGTAGCTGTTTCTCCACAGACACCTCCAGGGTTGCTATATGGCAAAGGGGAAAACTTGCATGCTTGATTTCCAAGGACAGAACCTAAACACTGAGTGAAAGTTACACAAGAGGCAGGTGCTGGTAGCAGGAAAGTACAACTGAGCCAGCCCTAGCTCAGGCTCCACCAGTCTGTGAGCTTGAGCACCTAAAGGAAATTCAGTTTCTTCTCTCCTCACCACTCCACTGTCAAGGCAAGGGACGCTGCTATTGTGTTGGCTTTGAGAACATTCCATGGTCCATCGTACTGTGCCCACTGCAACATGATAAGGCAGTGAGGTGACCAAGTGGTAAACTATGTGGGGCACGGGAGTCTGAAGTGGGGGGGGGGGCACATGGGAGAGGTGGTGATGGGAAAGCACACTCACAGAAAGTGACCACCTTTTGGTCACTTTCTCTTTGTGCATCAATCTTAATTTCAAAAGAAAAAAAGTATATAGATTCCTAGAACCCAGCGCTTTGATGGGGTAGGGCCAGTGAAGCTATGCATTTTTGTAAACCTTCCAAGCGATTCTGATGCATAGCTAGGTTGAGGAATAGCACAAGTGACCCCACTAAGTGCTGATTCCAGGGAAAGTCACCTTAGTAACTGGTCTCTAGGCTTGATGGATCAACAGTCCCTTCTGCCCTAGTCTCCATATAATCAGAGTCAGTGACTGAAGCTGGCAGCCCTTTTCCTTTGCTCTTTTGCCTTCTGTTCTCTGCTCTTTACCTCTGAACCATCAATCATCTATCTATATCTAGCTTTCACCACGCCTGTGACTGCTGACTTCTTCCCTCCCAATAGTCTTAATCCTGGACCCAGACCACCTGCCTGCCCTCAAGCTCCAGCCTAAGCCCGCATCTGAAGCTTCTTGCCCTCTGTCTCCATCCGTGGTCTCATCTCTCTCTCTCTCTCTGACAGAGAGAGAAACATTTTTTCCTTCTTTCCACCCAGCTCTCTTAGAGGGATATCTCATACCAGGGTTCTTAAGTTTAAGTGATACATTAACTTTTTCCAACAAATAATGATCTAGTTCCTGTTATAGCCACACGCTGTTCTGGGTGCTAAAAATAAAATGGCAATAAGATAGACATAGTCCTTCATCTCATAAAGCTTGTACTCTAGCTCAAGAAGGCAGATGATAAGATCATTTCAGAGAGTGGTTAAGGGCTATGGAGGAAATAAAATTAGGCGAAAGTAATGGGAAACATAAATTGGTAGTCAGGGGAGCCTCTTTAAAGAGATAACATCTGAGCTGAAACTTAAAAACGAGGAATGAGTAATACAAAGAGCAATCTAGACATGGAGAAGAGCACATACAAAGGTCCTGGGGTGAGAATGAGCCTAGTGTGTTTAGACAATTCAAAGGGGAGTGTTGCTGTTTTTATTTTTATTTTTTAAGTGAGAGGAGGGGAGATAGAGAGACAAACTCCCGCATGCGCCCTGACCAGACTCCTCCAAGCAACTCCCACCTCGAATCAACCAAGCTACCCTTGTACCCACACTAGCTGCAAGAGGGGAAGAGAAGAAGGAGAAGAGGAAGGGGGAGAAGAAGTAGAAGAGAAACAGATGGTCACGTCTCCTGTGTGCCCTGACTGGCGATTGAACCCGGAACATCTGCATGCTGGGCCAATGCTCTATCCACTGAGCAAACTGGCCAGGGCTGGGAATACTGCTGTTTTGAGGCAAAGAAGAAGAAAAGGAGGAGGATAAAATAAAGAAGAAGGAGACAGAGGAGAAGAGGAAGAGGAAAAAAAGAGGAAGAACATCAGAAAGCTTTCTATAGAACCTAGAATAAACATTTAGGTTTTTTATGGCCTGCTTCCGAGTCTGCCCACCTTCCCACACTCCTATTCCCCACACACAGGTTTGTGCTTGGAACCCTTTCTAAGCCTTCCTGCTCTCACACAGTCTAGGAGACATATTTGCAAATATCTGAACCACAACCCATAATTGGATTTGTTATTTCCCTTGGATCTCAAGTGCCTCAGCAAATCAACTGATGTGAGTAGGCCCCTGTCTATTTCCCTGAATTTTTCATAGCAGTTATGATTATTCTGTGAAAGTTAGAAGCTTTGTCTATACAGAGGTTGCAAAGGATTTCTGGTGGTGTCACCTAACCCCTGACCCTTCCTATCTTAGACAGCTCAGCCAAGACATCTGGTAAAAATTTTATGCAAGCAAGAACTGGCCAGCCACATAGAAAGCTTTATATGATGTAGTGAGTTCCATGATAGATATTCAAGCTCAACTACATACTGTTGAATAAAAAAGAGAGGAAATAACACTTTAGATAATTTGGACCACTTGCTACTTCATTATGTGCTTAAATAACCATGAGTTCCCTCACTCTATCATACAGTGAGTATTTCAGATTTGTCACATCAGTGATTAATGACAAGTAAACCAATTGTTTCATCTGGTACTCAACTTAGGAAACATGAATCTTTTTCGATGCTGAGGGGAAACCCAGAAGTGCTGACTTACTGAGAAATGTCAGTGTGTCTCTATTTCCCACTAACAAAACTATCTGAAGGGGCATATGAATAAGGTTAATTTGAATCTAATCTCCATGTTATATTTAATGTAGAATTTCTAAAAATTTTAAGGAATAATTTTGACTTATGTGATTTTGGATTGCCTCTTGAATCTAAATCTCAAGTAAGATGAAACTCCACTCCATTTTCTTCGTCTTCATTCTGAATGTACATCTCAGTGTTTTTCTTTTCCTTTCTTTTACTCTAGTTTCTTTCCCCTTCTCTTCTCTTTCTCTCTTGCATGTAAATACACACATTCACACACACACATAGATACACACTCCTTCCCCTACTGATTCAGCCAGCAGTTACAGCAACTTCACGTGCTGTTGAGAAGACCCATCTAGATGACCTGTCACTTCAAGAACATGAAATAATGTTTTTTTACATGACTGTGTATTAAAACATGTGGCAGAGACATCTTATTGTCCCCCCAATACTATTTTCATTTTCATCCTTTAGAAAAATAAATTCTTCCTCCAAGTTTTAGCTGGGCATGTGGCTATATGCTAGATTTCCCAGGCTCCCTTGTAACAAAATGTGGCCATGTGACAAAATTCTTACCAATGGATTGTATCAGAAAGTTCAGGGTGCAATTTCTGGGTTGCATCATTAAAAGAAAGCTACTTGCCCTCAACTTCTTTTCCCTGACTGCATGCTGAGTGGAACTGGGACGTAGGGGGTAAATGAACTAGCTGCAACTATGTTGATGGAAACATCCTAAAACAGTGCTAGCCAATAGAAACAATAACTGTTCACACCAGGTGAAATTAGTTTTCTTTGTTACTAGGCTTTCAGTAGGAATACATGTAAAACAAATGAAGTTAACTTTAACAACATATTTTATTTAACCTAATATATCACTTGGACATGTAATCAATATATAATTATTAATGAGAAGTTTATCCTTTCTTCACATTAATTATTCAATAAGTGTGCACTCTACACTTCCAGCATATCTCAATGTGAATTAGCCATGTTTCAGGTACTGTGACTTGCAGTGACCATTGAACAGAAGAGTACCAGACAATGGGGAGCAATAAGACAGAAGGAACAATAACATAACCATGTATAAATCACTCAAGTTTTAAACCTTGAAAAATTACATTTGATATGCTTTCATTTTTGTATGTTTTGATTTCTTTTTTTGCATTTCATGACACTGAAAGCAACAGTTTCTACAACCATTAAGCATTTAGGTAGGTATGCATCTTCTATTTTTTATTATCAATTTGAAATAAATACTTATTTTAAATAAGGTTAAAATAAATTTAAATAATAAAAAAGAGGGAAATAGAAAATTAAAACACTAATTTGAAAAGCTATCTAAAACATCCATGTTCACTGCAGCACTATTTATAATAGCCAAATCATGGAAATAGCCTAAGTGTCCGCTGAATCATAATGGATAAAGAAGATGTGATATATATATATATATATATATATATATATATATATATATATATATATATAAAATACATACATATATGTGTTTATATATATATACACACACAAACATAGGTGTGTGTATAAATACACAATGGAATACTACTCAGCCATTAAAAAAATGGAATCTTGCTATTTATGACAACATAAATAGACCTTGAGGGCATTATGCTAAGTGAAATAAGTCAGATAGAGAAACACAAATACTGTGTGATCTAACATATGTGGAATCTGAAAACAAACAAAATAACAACAAAAACAAAACCAAGTTCATAGATACAGAAAACAGATTGGAGGATGCCAGAGGGGGGTGGGGATGGTGGTTGACAAAACACATCGAGTGCTCAGAAGGTACAAACCTCCAGTTATGAAATAAATAAATTAGGAGGAGGTAATGTACAGCATGGCGACTATAGTTAATTGTACTGTATTGCATATTTAAAAGTTTCTAAGAATCTTAAAAGTTCTCATCAAGATAAAAAATTGTAACTATGTATGGTAATCAATGGTAGCTAGACTTATTGTGGTAATCATTTCACAGTGTATACAAATATTAAATCATTGTGTTGTACGCTAATATAATCTTATACGCCAATTATACCTCAAAAAGTATTTTACGTAGAAGAGGTAATAGACAAAAAAAAAAAAAAAAGAGGAGAGGTGGGAGGAATGAACTTACAACTAATTACAATATCATGAGCAGCACCTAATTTTAAAAAAAGACGCTAGGTAAGAATTTATTTAAAAGACCCCATACAGCTTAATCTCTCAGATTATACCTACATTCATTTATTTTTTAATTAAAAATATTTTAAATTTAGTTTAGAGAGAGAGAAAGAGCAAGAGAGAGGAATATTGATCTGTTCCTATATGTGTCCTGAATGGGGACTGAACTGGCAACCTCTGCTTTTCAGAAAGATGCTCCAACCAACCGAGCTAATCTGGCCAGGGCATGCTTATGTACTTTTCAAACACAAATTTTACAGGCATAATCATATAATCTCTGCATGTAAAAATAAAACAATAGTCAAATTGGTTTCGTTTTTCCTATCCAATTTGTTTCTGTTTTCCTACAAAAGGAATTGGCTAAAGAGTGACAAGGTTCTTCATGCTTCTAAATTAATCCTCTGGTTTATGGGAAAATGCAAAACTGAAATCTACAAAAAGAAAAAAAAGCAAATGTAAATAAGGACTCATCACTTCATACTTTGTGTCCCAGGATATGTCAGTTATTATCTTGATTTGTTGCTGCTGTTTTCCTTCGATGAAGACACCATCCAGAAGGCTGAGGGTTGCTAAGTGAATTCATTCTACTCCCAACTCATTTTATTGAGTCTGTATAGAAGACAGGTTAAGAGCCCAAATTTAGGAGTCAGACATCCCTAAATTTTTATCTTGACTTCAGTGATTATTAGCTGTGTGACCATGGCAAGTTACTAAACTCTCTAAGACTTGGTGTTCTCATCTGCAAAATAAGAATATCAATAAACCACCTCAAAGTATGACAAGAAATAAGATGTTAGATGAGTAGGAAGCACTTAACACAATGTCTTATCCAGGGCTCACTGCCAAATATTTTTCTATTCCTAAGGAAAATTTCATAACATATATTTATTTTAGCACCTACTGTGTGACAATTTCTTTTGAAATGGATTATTTCTAATTCTCGAAGCAACACTGGGAATAGAGTGCGGGAAAGCAGTTTCATTTTACAGTTGGAGAAACTGTGGCTCAGAGAGGTGAAGCAGCCTGTGTAAGGTCACAAAGTAATTATGTGACTGAGCAGGACTGAAACAGACTCAGTCAATATCAAAGCCTGTGCTCTTTCCACCAGGCTGAGGTGGGACACTCTGGGACACACAAAAGAAACAGAAAGCAAGGCAACTTTGGAGGTCTCCCCATTTAGAATAAATCCCCTGATTATTCTTGAAGCTAGAGAAGCTTTTCACAACTCAACTGGACATTCTTTCCCCGTCAAGTTCCTTGAAATTTCCCTTTAAAGAGCATCTAGGAAAAGCCACTCTCATTAGCTAGGATCTGGCTTTATTTTCCTAATAAACAGACCTTTAGTCAGACAAAAGAGCCTCTTTTATTTTCAATCAATTCTTGAACATTTCAGCTGATTTTCTTCTATTTGGCTTGAAATTGTGATCTGGGAATGGCTGGTCCTGCAAATTGTCCTCCCATAAGGAATGCCCCTTGAGGATCCTCAACTTGTTATTTTTAATCACTGTAATCTCCTTTTCAAAGGAGTCCATGGTCAGAAACAGAGCAGGCCTTTCAGAGCTTTCTAAAGCACAATTATTGCAGAGGGATGGGGGAGAGTAGAGAGAAGTGGTGAGAGAGAGAAGGAAGTCAATATAGTACTAGCAACTTGGAAAAGGCTGAATAATCATCTCAGTTGGATCCTGGCTATTGAGAAGAAACCCCATGTTTCAATATTTTTTAACAGTGACCATTTTATCCCAGTCTAGAATGCCTAGAAGATACATTGGGATGGGGAGCATGGAGAGCAGAAGCTATTTAGGAATGAACTGGAATACTGGGGACAAAGATCTGAGACAGAAAAACAAGTCAAGGATTAATTCTGAGCATTGTGAGGGTCTCTAATTCAGGAAAATTAAAAAAAAAAAAAAAAAAAAAAAAAAGCAAATAGAAGCCCAGGGGAATGTTAATTTCCACAG
Organism: Rhynchonycteris naso; assembly: GCA_037038555.1. Taxonomy (NCBI): domain Eukaryota; kingdom Metazoa; phylum Chordata; class Mammalia; order Chiroptera; family Emballonuridae; genus Rhynchonycteris; species Rhynchonycteris naso. The sequence continues at coordinate 330,956,132 of CM072995.1, read as the reverse complement.
CCCTAACTCAATAAATACTCCAAGCAGAATGCATTAGACTTATTTTTTCACACAATTATTCTAAGAAAGTATAAGCCAACAGAAAAATGTCAAATTAGGTCAGCACCCCTTTCTTCCTAACTTTGTGTGGCAGAATCAGGTTTGCTAATCACAGAAGGCCTCGGTACGGTTCCTGCAAGAGTTTTCTTTCAAGAATCTCTTAGGCACCAGAAAGGAGAAAAGGCGATTGCCCACCTAACCGCCTGAGTGGGGGCTTCACAGTCCAAAAGGCTAGTATTTTAGGCTGAAAGTCTACTGTTCCCCCATCCCCTAGCCCCAGTTCCCACCTCCAGGCCATGGACACCCAGGCTGTCATGGAATCTCTCTGTCCATGTGAATACCTGATGCACCTCCCTCCCAGTGCTGGGGCCACCCGCTGCTGCGAGTGCTCAGTCAAACTGGGAGGATTCCTGTGGGAAGAGACGCGGTGTAGAACACTTGGCCTAGGCCCCATGCTGGTTTAACCGCCCCCACCCCACCCCAAATCCTCCTGGGCTTAATTAGAAACAGTCTTAGACAAGGCTCCTACCATGGAGAAATCAATCATTCATTTATTCAGTTCATTTTCACTGGTAGATAGGACAGGTGGAGTACTGAGAAAACCTACTTTTAAACACACACACACACACACACACACACACACACACACACACACACACACACGCGTCTGACCAGGCACATCCTTCCATTATTAAAATAATAAAGGCTGCATATTCATCTCAAACTAACATATATTGAAGACCTTAGGCATATTCAACTTTGTAAACTCATTTACTCCGGACAACCACAAAACGAAGTCGGATAAACAAATATTTTTCACAGCTGGAAAATGGATTCAGAGGTCATACAGCTACTAAACTCAAGTCCATTTGACTCATAGAGCCCTATCTTTCCTTGCCACGTGGAGCTGGGGCACTTGCCTAAGAGAACACAGATCTTCCGTTGGGGGGACGACAAAAGAGGCCAATGGGGTTATGCCCGCTTCCCTCCCGTCCATCAAGAGCACTGGCTGTTCCCCAGTTTGGCGGAGAATCTGTGGCCGCACGTCGGTTCGGCTCCCTCAGCGGAGCGCCAATCCCGCTCGCTCCTTCCCGTTCTGGGTCGTGTATCCTCCTCCCAGCGTCTTTCTCCTTTCGGTGAAGTCGGGTCGATCCCGCGGATTCGCGCTCCCGGGTCGAAGGAGCTGCTCGCCAAGCGCTGAGCGCCCTCAAGTGCCAAGGGCGCCCGCAAGCCAGCTCTGGGTAGCTCCAGGTGGAGAAAGTCGGGGACAAGGACCCAGGGAAACGGGAGAAGCGTTCTGAAAAGGTTCGGCCGCGTGTGTGGCCCGAGTGCCCGCCCGCTGACACTGCCCCAAACTTTCCCCAGTGTTGCTCCCACCACTTCCTCCCGCGATGTTCTAGGAACCGGGAAGGCGGGGTTGGAGGGCGGCGGCTTTGAACTCATTTGCCCCACCAGGTGTCCAAATGACCCACTTTTCCCTGCTTGGTACCAGACTTGACTTATAAAGGAGCGGGACACGCGCCCCGTCACTCCCCGCCTGCGGGGTCCCTGGTGAAGCCAGGCAGGCTTCCTTCCCCCGCCTCAGGTGCTGTTTCCCAACTGGAGAAGACAGCTGCTGCATGGGATAAAGATGTCTGGGGAGATGGCGGGGCTGAAGAGGGAGGAGGTGGATCGCGGGGATGGAGTCAGGTCTGTGCCAGTAGAGCTGCCTGTCCTGCCCGGAAGGCGCTCACATACTTGGACATCCCTTTTCTGTGCTCGCAAAAGCCTGCTCTCAGCTGAGGAGCTTAGGCGCCACATCCGTGGGGGAACAGAGCCTCGGGTTTCGGAAGCCAAGGTACCCCGGCCTCCGAGCAGCAGGCCTCGGGAATTTGGGCTTTCCTTTCCGTCTTCATCGGGCTCCTCTTTTCACTCCGAGGCTACCCAGATATCTTTGAAGGCCCGTTCCACTGGGAACCTGTCCTAGAAATCCAGGGTCTTCTCCCTGGCCTAAGACCATAAGAAAATAATTGGGAGTTCTTTCTAGGGACCCTTCCCAAAAGGTCGGGCTATTCCTTTCTTCCTCTCCTTGCCCTTTCTCCCTTCCCGAAGAGATCTATCTGTCCGGGAAGCTCTAGTGACCATCCCGCCAGAGGTCAGTTCGAGAGAAACTGCTATCTTCTTAAAGGAACAGATGCGAGGAAAGTCGGAGTTCACCACCTTGCTTGGGACCCAACTGGGAGAAGCCAGGGTACCCTCTACTCTAGGGACGTAACTGGAGAGAGGCGGGTCTCCACTGTTCTCCTGGAGCAGGCGGGTTCCCTCCCAGCCAGGCCCGTGTGACGCGTCGCTTTGCTATAGCCCACGCCCGGGAACCGCGCGTAGGACTGGGGGGCTGCCTCGCTTGGCTGCGGCAGGCCCCACGACGGCCCCAGAGCTGGCTTGGGAACTGGCTCCCGGCTAAAAGGGTTGAGGGCAGCCAGGACAGAAGGGCCCTTGCCGGGCTGCGTCGGCCCCGTGCGCCCGGGGACTGTGCGCCCTCCTTCGGCACCGCGCGGTCGGCGCCCTCCAGGGGCCGGGTCCCGCGCCCCCAGTGCCACTCTGGGTCACTTACCGCGGTAGCTGGTTCCCGGCTTATAGAAGTCGGGGTCGCCCTCCACTCGAAGGCTGAACTCGGTGTAACCCTCGCGTCGCGTGCCTTGAGCGCGCAAGATGCGGCTGCAGTAGCCCTCCGACTTGGGCAATTTGTCCAGGGTCTCGTCGGAGAAGGCCAGAGCCGCTGCCAGTGGCAGCGCCAGGGCCAGCAGCGCTGGACTCCGGCTCAACCTCAGGGGCGCCGGGGACAGCCTCATCCTCGCGGGCCCCCAACTTTGTACCGCTGCCGCCAGCCCTCGCCACGCGACTCCTGCCCGAAGGGGTCCCCGCGGAAGCGAGACCTGGCGGAGCCCGGGCGGGAAGCGGGAAGCGGGAGCTCGGAGTCGGAAGACTGTGCCTGCCTCAGCTTGGCCGCTGCGCTGCGCTGAGCTGAGCTGAGCGAGCCGAGCAGCGAGAGGAAGGGAGGGCGGCGGCGGAGGAGGGAGGGCTGATTTTGCCCGGATCCCCGAGCGCAGCGCTGTTTTGTTTCTGAGCTGGCGATTAGCGGCGCGGCCGTATTTTGCAATGCTGATTCCCAGGGTCTGGCGAGGAAACCAGGGTACAGGAACACCGCGGGCTCTGTCCCACCACCAGGGAGGCTGCTGCCCCAACCCCCCAAGCCCCAATACTCTGGACCGTGTGGAGGAGGGTACTTGAAGGAGGAAAAGACAGAACTAACTTTTGTTGCACACCTACTCTGTGCCTAGCTACATGCTGGGCGGTTTACTTATGGTATCTGCTCCCCTTCTCCACCACAACTGCACACAATAAACTTGACCTCACTTTCCCTCATTGTGTGATGAGCAAACTGAGGCCTCAACCAAACAGTTAAGGCAGGGTCAGCAGCCAAAACTACGTATTTTATTTACTATTGCTCTTCCAGAGGGGCTTTGGAACAAGTCAGATCTGAGGATGAGAAACAGACAAAATAATTCATCCATTGGGCCCGGTAGGCACAGTGCCTATGTTCTTTCATGTTTTTAGAGATTCCTGAAATGTTTTCTTTAAAACCAGAAGAAAGAAAATTAGATTCAATAAAATGTTTCACTATATAATGTTACTTGTATTTATTTATACTTCACAGTTATAAAATATGTTTACAGGCATTGATCGACTTACGACCTATGCAATTTAAGACTATTCGACTTGACGACCACAATCGCTAGCCTCAACTGCTCCGCGTCTGGAGCAGTGTTTGTATGCACCTGTATTTTGTAATTTTGTATGTTTTGCAAATATTAAGCCAGTTGTAATTGTAATGAGGTGTTTTACTTAAACCTGATGAATGTAAAAATAAGAAACAAAATGGTGTAGAGATGATACAAATGGCATAAAATGAACAAAGAAAATTTTGATATATAACAATAATGAAAGAAAATTATGATAAAATATGACTTAAAGATTTTTATAACATCATTTCACAGTACTGTACATATAGCTTACTCAACTTACGACCAAATCATGTTACAACCAGTCTGTCAGAACCAATAGTGGTCGTAAGTTGAGCACTAGCTGTATTACTGTTTCATGAAGGAAGACAAAAATACTCAACATCCACGAGAGTCCTCATATGCCCTTGGAAAGGAGTTTTGAAAAGCTCAAAGAAAAACCTGTGTTTTCTTAGTGTGGGTCAAATAAGTTTGCAAATATGATGTACATGTTTGCTTGCTTATAGTTTGCATTGGGTTTGGGGGACAGGCTGTAAGCAGGCAGGATCCTTATAGCCTAAGGCTTGGTTTTAAGACTAAGCTTTTCCCCACACCCTGGACTGTTGCATGATGTGAGGTGGTGCACTCTCATGAGGAATCCCATTATGCCTCAGATAAGTGACTTTTATCAGAGACTTCCTTGTTTGTATATTTGATTAAAGGTTTTGATTTCTACACTATAAAATGTGGCAGACTGTGAGCTTGTGCTCTCTCAGTTCCGGAGATTAGTATTAGAGAGGAGAGCAGAGAAGCAGCCAAGATGGTGGAGTGCTGACGGAGAAGCCAGTTTGTGCAGAGAGAAGGAGATGGAGAACAGAGGTGATATGGCTGGTGAGCTAGAAACCTTTGATTCTAGGAAACTCAGATGAGTCAGTGGCTTTGGGAGCCCTGAATGGAAAGGGAAGTATTTTCCCACTGTGTGTATTTCCTGCCTGCTGGGTGCGAGCTAGGATTAAAGCTAATGGCCCACCAGTTCTTGGCTCCGTTGTTTCATTATCGTCTGTCGGAATCAAATGTGAACCTGCACAGGCCAGGTGGGTATGACGGTGGCCGTGGCTACTGGCCTTACATTTAGCTTAGATTTTAGTTCAGGTTCCCAGACCTCAGTGACATGTTTGGAGAAGAGCTGAGCCTAAGGGCTCACCGGGCAGAGCCTAAGTCACCCACCCCAAGTCCAGACAAGGGAAGGCCCAGGTGCAGAAAGCTCCCCAGTGGGAACAGGCCAGAATCAAATCTTAGTCCTGCCACTCACCCACTGTGAGACTGGGTAGAGTTAACCTCTCTGAGCTTCAGTTTCATACTCTCAACAAGGTGGTGTGTGCTTTTGGGCCAACACATTCTTCCTCTAGGGGGTGCCAGAATCAAATGAAATGACTATATAAAACACCTGGGCTGGTTTCCAGCATCCCCCACTCCTCTATCCCTTCAATGGGTGGGTCTGGGCTTACCCTGAGTAGCCCAGCAAGAAGATCAAGCCTTCTTTGGAGATGCCTTAGGCCTTGGGTTTGACTCAGTGTGCATCTGTCACTAACTGCTCTCAGAATGTACCACTTCCCCTGGGCAATTAACACACCTAAATAGTTTACATTTAAAAAGCAATCTTCTTTGCTTTCCAGGTCGGGTTTTTCTCTTTGACATTGCTAACAAACAGCTGGGAGAAGCTATCTGCATTAGCCTTCTCCATTCCTCTTCACCACCCCACTTATTGCTCAGTTCTTGTGCTGGGACTCCCACTGCCACTGTCAACTGGACAGATTTTCTCAGAGGTCACTGAGCATGCCCTCTTGCTGAAGGCAATTACTATATGCTCTTTTCTCAGCCCTGACCCTCCTTGACCCTCAACAGCACCTGATGCAGCTCACCAGCCTTCCTTTCTAAAAGTAGCATTCAGAGTCATATCTGCATTCTGAGAGAATTCTCTCCAACATCACTGTACTGGTTTGGAGCTTGCGCTAGATTCCATAGTGCACAATCCCAGTCATCCAGCAAACTTGCACTGAGTGTAAATTTGGGGCTAAGTCTGGGCTGAGCAGTGGGCACCAGAGAGAACAAAAATCCATTCATTTATTCATTCACGTTGGAAGCCCTCTGGATTTTTATCTCTGAGGAAAGGAAACTGAAGAGATGTATAAAATGTGACTCCTGTTTTGCAAGCTTATTGTATGTCCAGTTGCCCAAATATGAATGGCTCCTCATCTAAACAACACATTCAATTCGTACGTGGAGGTGGATGGCACGGAGCAGGCTGGGATGTAATAGTAATTTTTTATGGAACATTGACAGGAAAACCATGTGAGATAGGAGGCCTGTTTACCCTCCCCGCTCCTATTTTCCAGATTAGGAACCTATAAAATTACCTGTCTGGGTGCCATGTCTAGTAAGGAAAAAAAAGCCAGAATTCAAATCAGGCCTCACCACCAATAAAATGGGGTTCTTCCCACTATACAGTCATGACGACATCATCTGCGCAATGACAGCAGGCTCTAAGCAACCGATCACTCTGCCATCTCACTACTCAAATGAGATTTCCCTTACCCAGCACTGCTGTCACGTCAGACCTCTGCTCTCTCTTTATGCATTGAATGTATCACCGAGTCATTAGTTTCACGTTCTAACTGCCTCTCGAATCTGTTCATTTCTTTCCACCTCCTCTGCCATCATACCAGTCTGAATTGTCGTCCTCTCTCAGCCCTTAATTGGACTGCCCAGTCTACTCTTGCTCCCTTCCAACCTATCTTTTGTACTGAAGATCAAATGACCCTTTTTATTTTTTTGACAGAGAGAGAGAGACAGAGTCAGAGAGAGGGACAGACAGGGACAGAAAGGCAGGAAAGGAAAGAGATGAGACCTATCAATTCTTCATTGTGGTTCCTTAGTTGTTCATTGATTGCTTTCTCATATGTGCCTTGACCGGGGGGCTACAGTAGACTGAGTGACCCCTTGCTCAAGCCAGCAACCTTTGGGCTCAAGCCAGTGACCATGGGGTCATGTCTATGATTCCACACTCAACCCAATGACCTTGCACTCAAGCTGGTGAGCCCATGCTCAAGCCAGATGAGCCAACGCTCAAGCCGGCAACCTCAGGATTTCAAACCTGGGTCCTCCACGTCCCAGTCTAAAGCTCTATCCACTATGCCACTGCCTGGTCAGGCCCTAATGACCCTTTAAAATGCATTTTTGAGCTCTGGCCTGATAGCTCAGTTGGTTAGAGCTTTATCCAAAAGTGCAAAAGTTACAGGTTTGATCCCCAGTCCAGGCACATACAGGAACAGGTTGATGTTTCTCTCTCTCTCTCTCTCTCTCCCTCCCTCCCTTCTTCTCTCTCTCTCTCTCTCTCTCTCAAATCAATAAAGTAAAATAAATAAATAAATAAGCAAATAAAAAAATGCACATTTGAATGTCATTCCCAAGGTTAAAATCCTTTTATAGTAGATTTCCAGGGCTCTCATAACAAAGAGAGACACTTTCATGTGGCCTCCATGGTTCTGCTTGATAGTCTCTCAGGCCATGCACCCTTTCTCTCTTGGGCTCCAGCTGCCATGGCTTTTCTGCGTTGTGAGCTTCGCCTGTGAGGTTCTCCCTGTATGGAATCCAACACTCTTCAGTCTCTCCCAGCACCATGCCTTCCCAGCCAACTCCTATGCATCCTTTAGCGCTCAGTGCGAAACTGCTTCCTCTGAGAAGTCCTTCCTTATTTCCTAAAACAGAGCCTACCCCTCTTTATATGCACTCCTGGAACCTGATACCTTTCTCTAATGTTTTCAAGATTTATAATTACTTATGCATTTCTATGTTTAATTTTTGCATTTTGTGTTTGTTCGGTGTCTGTCTCCATCACTAAGTTCTAAGCTCTATATGGGCATAGACTTCTCTGGAGCTCGCCACTACACCCTCCAGGCACACCACAGTGCCTGGCTCCATAAATATTTGTTCTATAAGTAAAAAGTCTTTAACAGTCTCCCAATGTCCTGTGACTCAAACCAGTTTCTTCCCAGGCTGCGCTCCCAGTGCCGCCCAGTTGGGTTTCCTTGCTCCTCACTTTCAGATTTGACTTGGCACATTTGCTCATAGCTTTCCCATCATCGAGGATGCCCTTCCTCCTCCTGCCATTGAAATTCTTCTCTCATCCACAGAATGAGATTCCTCATTCTCCCTTCTGGACTTCAGTAGAACCCATGAGGAGAAAATTTCTTATTTTGACTATTGTATTTCAATGGATTGTCATGAACTATTGTCTGCGTTTCATCGCCTAGCAATGAATCCAGTTTACTTTCTGTTTAATTTCCTGTTCCGATGTTTTGTTCTGTTGTAAAATACACTGGACTTCAAGAAATCTCTTTCCAGTTTTGTAGCCTAAGGCAGAGCTGATGTTAGTTGCTAAGATGTTGCTAGGGAAAGTCATTTAGTCAAGGCAGACAATTAACTTTATCAGTGTGTGTGGGTAAGTCATAGAGGAGAAGAGCTGGGGGCTTTACTCCCCCCCCCAAAATCACTTTGATTGGAAGAGGTGAGCTCAGCCCTTCCCCTACATGCATGCGTGTGTGTGCACGCATGTGCACACACACACACACACACACACACCTTCTCTTTAAGAGAGAAGAAAAAAAAAAGGAATTTCTAGATTAGTGTCTTTCTGAGTATGATCATTGAAATACAAGTATCAGACATTTGCTTCAAATGCAGATTCCAAAACTCCATCCTGGATCTATTGAATTTGCACTTTGAACAAATTAAAACTGAAGTTTAGGGAACTGCTGTCCCAGAGTTTATAACTCAGATTTGAGGTAGAACCGTCACTCTAACTTCCACTGCTCCAATGAGTTTAGCTCCCTCCACACCAGCTGTCTCCTCCCACAGAAATATCCTCAGCTTTGGAAATCTTGACTCCCAACAACCCTCTCTCATTCCACCTTCACCTTGCCCATTTCTTCACTCCCTTGCATTGGCTTCTCTATGTCATTTAGACCTTGTAAAGCCAGTAGCCAGGGCCGCTATCACAGCAGCCTGACCCCATGCAGGTTCACATTAGATTCGAACAGTCGGTAATGAAACACAGGAGCCAAAAACTGGAGAGCCATCAGCTTTAATTCTAGCTTGCACCCGGCGGGCAAGCAAAAACACACACTGGGCTCCAAAACCCACACATTCAGTGCTCACAAAGCTACTGACTTATCCGAGTTTCCTAGAATCAAAGGTTTCTAGCTCACCAGACTTATTCACCTCTGTTTCCCATCTCCTCCTGCACAAACTCTTAACAAACTGGCTTCTTCCTCAGCACTCTGCCATCTTGGCTGCTTCTCTCCTCCACGTGGCCTTAATCTGCTCTCCTCTCTAATACCTACCTCAAGAACTCAGGAACCAAGAGAGAGATCTAGCTACCGGTCCGCCCACTTTATAGCATAGATAATCCAAACCTTTAATCCAATTATACATACAAGAAAGTCTCTGATACAAAGCCACCCATCTGAGGCATAATGGAATTCCTCAGGAGAGTGCACCACCCTACATCATCCAATAAATCAAGGGTGTGGAGAAGAGCTTACTCTTAAACTAAGCCTTAGGCTATAACAACCCGGCCTGCCCACAGCCTGTTCCAGAACACACATTAATATCAACGAACTTCCATGTGTGCAGCGCCATCTTTAACAAAGTGAGCATAATATATTTTATCTGCCCAACAATCCACCCTTATGCTCACTTTACTACCCACAATCTACACCACTGGCATTCTTATACAAGGAAATTAGGCACATTACACAAATTACAACATGACAAATCATACAATTTTAACAATTACAAAGGTACACACATTTCACCAGTCTCTAAGCACTTTGCCAAAAGTGCAAAATGTCCTCGGCCTTCTTTCTAGCCATGGGAAAAGCTTCCCGGGGCAGGAGGGCCTCCAGCAAAGCCACCCCCACCCCCATCAGGGTATTTCGCACTGTCCAAAATCCATAAGTCCATTCAACAAAGGAGCTTGTGCCCATCCGGTCATAGTCCAGGAAATCAGTCCACACATATGGGGCTTTAGCCTCCCCCTTCATTCCTGCCATCATTGCAGTTCTCACACTGTCCCAAGAAAAAGCACATGGCGATGGCAGTCAGCATTTCCATCTCTGCTCTGGGGAGCATGATGGCATCCACCCCTATGTCACAAAATCGCAGACCTACCAGCAGCGTAGCTACTCCTTGCTGCTGGGCTCTCACCTTCTGGAGGCTGCGGATCACAATTCCAGCTGGATTCTCCTCATCCTCCAAAGAGGAACTGGAAACATCAGCTCCTGCTGCTGGGCTTGAGCCTTGGGCCACCATTTCCTTCTGCTCAGCAGGCCTTGCAGCTCCAACCCCGGCCTCAGCCCCGGTCCTGGCCTCAGCTCCGGCCCTGGCCTCAGGCCTGGCCTCATGCCGCTGCTGGCTCTCCACAACATCCAGGGCAATCTCCAACTCACGAACTTGTGATTCCTTCTCCAGCATCTGCTCCATTTCCAGGTGAATCTCGCAAACCTGGTCAGCCTCCTCCTCCAGCGCTTCCTTCAGCTCCAGGGTCAGCATCTGTTTCTCCCACGTTTCCTCCAGCTCCTTCCGCTGCTCGTCCTGCAGGTCCCGGGCAGCCTCTTCCATAGAGCTCTCGGTTTCCTCACACATGGCTGTAAAAGTCAGCCAGCCTACAGTCCCCCAAAAAATAGCTATGGGAAACCATAACAGCAGCAAGTCCTCTACTCCACCGCTCAAAGGTGGTGGTGGTTCCATGCCGATCTGTATCGAATCCTGCCACAGACTACGCCAAATGTAAAGCCAGTAGCCAGGGCCGCTATCACAGCAGCCTGACCCCATGCAGGTTCACATTAGATTCGAACAGTCGGTAATGAAACACAGGAGCCAAAAACTGGAGAGCCATCAGCTTTAATTCTAGCTTGCACCCGGCGGGCAAGCAAAAACACACACTGGGCTCCAAAACCCACACATTCAGTGCTCACAAAGCTACTGACTTATCCGAGTTTCCTAGAATCAAAGGTTTCTAGCTCACCAGACTTATTCACCTCTGTTTCCCATCTCCTCCTGCACAAACTCTTAACAAACTGGCTTCTTCCTCAGCACTCTGCCATCTTGGCTGCTTCTCTCCTCCACGTGGCCTTAATCTGCTCTCCTCTCTAATACCTACCTCAAGAACTCAGGAACCAAGAGAGAGATCTAGCTACCGGTCCGCCCACTTTATAGCATAGATAATCCAAACCTTTAATCCAATTATACATACAAGAAAGTCTCTGATACAAAGCCACCCATCTGAGGCATAATGGAATTCCTCAGGAGAGTGCACCACCCTACATCATCCAATAAATCAAGGGTGTGGAGAAGAGCTTACTCTTAAACTAAGCCTTAGGCTATAACAACCCGGCCTGCCCACAGCCTGTTCCAGAACACACATTAATATCAACGAACTTCCATGTGTGCAGCGCCATCTTTAACAAAGTGAGCATAATATATTTTATCTGCCCAACAGACCTACAATTGTTTAATCACTTCTGATCTCCCCACCTATCTTCTTATCAGTCTGGACACCATGCTTAACCATTTTAACCACATTCTCACCAACACTCTTTGTTAGGTCACCTCTTTGATTTCTCTAAATAACCTCCATCCCTAGATCAACTGAGCAGAACAACAGAACTATCCCAGACTTCTAAGTTCTGCTGCATAAAACCTGGCAAACTGGCAACCTAGCAAGAGCCTTACTACAAACTTGAATTCTATTCTTAACCACAATTCTTAAATTTATTTCTAATCAGTTTCCTTTCCCAATCTTCGTAGTGTCTTCTCTCTTGCTTCTAGTCCTTATTATTATTTTTTCAAGATTGCTATATCACTCTTGTTATTCACTCTTTGGTCTCTTGTTTCAACCTCAAATAAGACATTATACATGAACTTCCTCAAATCTAAAGTGACTAGTTGTCCTCCTTTAGGGAGGACAGTCCTCCTTTTGTAAGTTCTGTCCTCTCTCAAAAAGTGTCCTTCGACATGTCCTCCTTTTTGATATTAGAAGACTAATCTGTAAATGTCCGTATTTGATCAATGCAGAGTCGATCCATTGCGTGTGATGTGATGTATTTGTATTTGACGTGACGATTCATCAAGGATCAGTACAGTGCAGCGAGACGTGATTATGAGACACATGCATTTCGTACAGGAGACCTTGAGAGAACGCACGATATACCGAGCGTACAAATGGCTTTGTGTACTTCTTACTGAAACACGACACGGCACATACAACAGTGTAGACTCACGATTATTTCTTTCTCAGTAAATATTCAATCATAGGTAAGCACAATTCATGTTTTATTAATTCATTATCTACTTAATAATTTCCAAATATGTATAATTTTATTTACAAGTATTTTCCAGAAATTTGAGTTTTAAAGTGGAAATATAACCTCAAACCATATCTATTAATAATGCATTTTGATTAAATAGTTGCATAAAACAGACATTTTTTTAATTAAAAAATGATAAATACACCAGAATACCCCTCCAAATTAGTGGTTTTGTTTGATATTTAGTTTTACTAAACGAGTACTTTTTTCTTATAATTATTATTAAAAATTAATAGGCATGTAAGCATAATTACAATATAAAATATTACAAATGTTTTATTATGCATTTATCATATTATAGTGTATTATTGTTGCAATGAATAAAATGTTTCTTTTATTTACGATATTGTTTTTAATTTATTTTTGTCCTCCTTTTCATTGTAAAAATGTTGGTCACCTTATCAAATCTGTCTCTACCCTCATACCAAACTCTGGCAAAACCCAAGTTCATTTCTTGCCTCAAAGGAAGAAGAGTTTTAATTGTTCATTTCTTCTAAGGTTAATTCCCTCCTGAGATCCTGTCCTGTGTTCTGCTGAACACTGACCAGGCTGTGATTCTCTCTCCTCTTGTGTTTGTTTTTGTTTTCCTTCCTGTCTGTGTCCTCAGCCTGCAGACATGGGTAAGTCTCCCCCATCCTGGCAGGGTAGCAGCAATGAGGGGCAGGGATAAGGTGGCCCTGGACCTTTCATTAATTTTCTCTATCTCTCCAGCAGTTCTCTTACTATGTTTCAGAGTCCAACTTTCTGAAAGAGTTGCCCTCCCTTGCAATCTCTGCTCCCTCTGTTTCCATTCATTTTTCCATGCAGCACAGTTTAGGATTGGCTCACATCTCTTTATTGAAAATACTTCAACAGAGATAGCCTAAGTCCTCCTAACTACCATAGTTATGGTCTGAATTAAAATAGGCAAGAGCTGTCTGTATGGGCCCTGTCATTACCCAGCCAAATGGAAGCTCACCACTGGAAGAAGTTAAAGGGAAGTGCATGGTGGGAGGTCTTCTAAGGTATAGACCTGGTTCCAACCTGAAGACCTCTAAGTCTCCTTGCTTTGGGTTTATGGATTAGAGAGGACATTGTGTCTGAATGCAAAGTAGCATGTCAGGTGCAGCTGTGGGCAGCTCCCAAGGGAAAACCCTTGGAAGTTTAGCCATGTATGGAACCCAGTGACAGCCAACATTCCCCCTGTGGTTCACTTGCTATTAACACTGGGGAACAAAATTTTTGCTGCATCCACAAAAACACTTGTTCTTACCTAATTCAAGTGTGCTGATCTCAAATCTGACATTAGTTTTTTTCTATAAGCTACAGTTGTTTTGCAATTCAAGATTTTAGGTTTGCATCTTATTGTAAAATTTTCAACATTTAGTTTAACATAATGATGTAGAATGTCTTCTTGGGCATCATCCTTGTGAAAATATAATAATTTATATAGTGCAGTAAATACACTAAAAGATATGATTGCATCAGAATTTGTCTACAATTTTGATATAGAACATATTAAGACACTTATTTGAATCATAAAATTTACACAAAACTTATTTAAATTCTATTCAGGCAAAAAATTGTGTTTGTAACTCTTGTGTTTGCATACTTGTTGAGGACAATCTCATTTGATGCTCCAGAAGTAGTCTGCTCATCACTAACAGCTCCGAGATTTTCAGGAAACTTATCAAGGTGACTGTTCAGGAAGTGAATCTTAACACTCCTGTTACATCCAATGTCGCAAAAAGCCAACAGCATTCTTTGAACCAGAAGTTCATAGTTTTCTGCTTTTTTGTTGCCAAGGAAGTTCTTTGTAACTGCCACAAAATACTGCTATGCTGCTATCTCCTCTTATTCATCTTCCTGGCAAATTCTTCATCACGTATGAGGGTTCAGATTTGAAGTCCATCGAATACACCTGCTTCTATCTTCTCAAAAGACAAGGCAGTTTTGAAAAGCAGAAATAATATGTTGAAAGCATTCACTTTCTCTATTCAAAGCCTGAGCAAACTATTTCATTAAGCCAAGTTTGATGTGAAGTCGGGGAAAAATGATCCTGTCTCGATTAACTATAGGTTCATTCACAATATTTTGCATCCCTACTTCCAAAGCTTCACGTTTCAGCCACTCCTTCTGTGTCCAGTGTTTCTCCCAAGCTCAGCTGTCCCACAAACACAGAAAGCAAGGATACTTTGTGAAACCTCTCTGTAGTCCTTGCAGGAAATTTATCATTTTAAGATCCACACAAATGATCCAGTTATGCTCATCATACTTCAGAAAGTCGAAGACAATTTTGATGTCATTATAATCTTCTTGCAGATGAGTTGAATAACCAATTGGAACCGCTGCATAAACATTACCATTGTGTAGGAGAACATATTTCAGGCTTTGTTTAGAGCTGTCAAGAAATAGCCGCCATTCTGTTGGACTGTAAGTGGTAACACCTAGCTGGCTGAGAAGACTACTGATATCATGACAGTAAACAAAGTGTTTGTCTTTGGAAAACAAGTCCACAAAAATTTTTTCACGCTTCCTGAAATGGGATACTTCAGCTGACTGGTGAAGTACATTCTTTTCTTGAAGTCTGGAGTCTAAGAACTCAGCTGCTTTCTTTGATAGGCCCAAATCTCTTACTAAGTCATCCAATTTGGGTTGGCTAAACTGCTGAGGGGTTAATGACTGGTTGGCATCAGAAGAAGACCCTTCAGATTCTACAACCATTTCCTCATGCATCTTATCAAAATACACTTGATCACCTTGTTCACTTTCTTCGTCCTTAGAAGAAATAAAACGATTGAAAACTGGAACCGGGAGTGTCTCAGAGTGTAGAATAGGTCGTATTGCTGAAGGAATTTAGGATATGCGATCATATGCCGTTTTTTCTTGCCGAAGCCCTTTGTATGGTCAGACAGAAATAACAGTCACTGCTGTAGTCCTTAGGTTCACGCCAAACCATGGAAATACCAAAAGGCATTCCTTTGCGTTTTCCTTTTGTCCAGTCACAAAGCATTTCCTTACAATTATGACACACAATATGGGGAGCCCAATTCTTGTCTTGATCGCCAAGGAGAACTTGAATATAGGCAATATATGCACGTGTCACAAATGATGAAATATTGTGCCTTTGACGTTGAAGTGTGTAACAGCCACATATATAACAGAAGGTGTCAGGACTATTCTTACATTTATGCCTACTTGAAGAAGCCATGATTTAATCTTAAAACAAAATAGGAGGGTGTTTTTATCAGATAGTAATTTTTTATATTTAAAAACAACTACAATTTTGTAAAAGTGATATTTGTAAAACATTAATTGCCTTGTGGTTATGTTCAGTCCAAGAGTCGTTGCCCTTTAACTCTAATTTAAATACCAATGCATGCCATTAACTGTAACAAAAAGAAATTAAAACTGCATAAAAACTACTACATTCACCCCAAAAAAGATTTCATATTTGTAATAAGTGATGCAGAAATATATAGAAACAGTTATAAAACCTCATGCAACAGAAAATGAAAAAAAAATTGTTCCCCAGTGATAATCTAGCAATCACCAACCACCTTTTGAAGTTCTGGAACTTCATGGCTTGGATCACATGACCGCAGCACACTACTGCCACCTGGTGACAACAAATTGAACACGCAACAATATTAAGTAAGGCAGGCTTAAGGTTACCTCCATGGGCCAATTTTAGACTACATTGTTTGCTCTGTGTATATAGAGTCACTGAGTTTTCCACTGTGTTTTGAATATTATGTCTGCATGAACTAGCTATTCAATGAGCTTTTGTGAAATTCAAGCCTTTCATTCAACAAACATTTATTGATTAACTAGGAGAAGGGTGATACAAAGGGAAAACATAATTCCTGCCTTCAAGAAGCTGCAGAGACAGAAAAAGCAGATATTTGTAAAATGAGGATTCATATATACTAAACATCAGTGAGAGAACAGAGAAAGAAGTGACGAATTCTGTCTGGGGTGACGGCCCAGGAAGAGGTAACATTAGAAAAGGCACTCAACACCTTCTTGCAAGAACTTGCCAATTAGAAAAGGGAAAAAGGATTCTAGGCAGAGAAGACAGATAGTCCATGGCAAAGAGGTATAAAAAGGAAGGACGTGTCGTTGGGGTGATAGGGTGACATCTTTTACAATGGCACTATATAAAGACGGATTGTCAGGGAGAGTCTGGGACAGGGATAGATGCTAAAAAGCTTTACTAGCCATCTGAAGGAGGGTCAAGGGCTAAGGATAGAAAGGAATGGATGACATTGAGGGCTGTTTAGGAAGTGGGGTGAAAAGGATGCTGTGCATAGTTATGTGTCGGAGGGGAGAAAGGAGTCAGGGATGGCTCTGAGGGTGCTCATATGAGCCATGGGACAGGGAGGGGAGTGTCCAGGGTAATATAATTGCCTGATATAATGATTTTAAGAAGAAAAGCTATGGGATGTGTGGGAATAAGATGAGATTATATACACTTAATTGTTGATACATCCCATTTAAGGGGTCTATAAAGGGGGATGTATGATGGACTGCATTAAAGACAATAGGTCTCCAGCTCAGAAGATAGGTGGGTGCTAGGGACAGGCACCTGGAAGTTGGTAAGATATTAGACCCCAGAACCACCATTTAGAGTGCTCTCAAAGTCCTATGTCGCTTCCTATCAGTTTTGTGCTCTGACTTCTAAATCAACAGATCAATTTCATAAATGTACTCTTGCCAGCTGGCTAATAGAAAAAAGAATAACCTTGGTGTTCCCTACCTGGCTTACCAGGTGACATGTGGCTGTTCACAGTGGTATCCTAAGGTGAGCAGAGAGGCGGGGTGCAGGTACCTGCGGTTTTGAGCAACTTTCAGGGTTTGTTGGCTGAGAGCTCCTCTGCTTACACAAAAGACTAGAACTGGAGGGAGGTACTAAAAGAGAAAAATAGAGGGGAAAATAGGTCCACATCCCTTTAGCCTGATGACATGAGGAAGAGACAGAAGGAAAGGAGGGAGACCCAGCAACTGGAGATGAAAGAAGACAGAAATAATCAGAAAAAGTGTAACAGAGAAAGGGCAGAGGAAATGATGCTCCCTTCCTCCTATTGCCATGGTTAAGTGTCCATGTGCTGAAAATAAAAAAGGTCTCCTTTGCCTTCCAATTATCTGTGGCTCCAGCTTTGCACCTCTCGCAATCTGAAAAATATAATTGCTGAAGTGTCAGGTTTATGGATTGGATTGTGGCTTTAAATAAGCTGCATCAACTCTTACTTCAAATACACAGCCCAAAGAGCTAAGACCTGAAAAAAAAAGTCCCCAGAAATAATTCAAACGTGAATTCATTTTTCTTAGAAAACTGAAACCAACTGTGTTGGTCTGGCCATTAAGAGGAAGTAAGAATAAAACACATTTTATTCATTCATTAGATAGTGGTCACATTGACAACACTGAGCTCTTTACTGAGTTGCTGAGGGACAGAAGGGTGTGCCTCCTGTCTACAAAGGGCTTGCAATAATTATAGCTGCCAGTTATATCATGCCTATTATGAGCCAGGCAGTGGTGGTCTAAATTTTTCATGTTTGTAAACTCATCTCATTCTCACAACCTAGGTTTTGTATTACTCCCATTTTGCAAATGAGTAAAGTGAGGCACAGAGAGATTAAGTGATCTGCTTGCCCAAAGTCACAATTTATCTGACAGCCCACACAGATCTACAAGAAACATCTCAATGTCAATGAACAACCAAGACAATGGTCTCAGTGTTTCTTGAAGAATTACCAAAAGAAGAGATCTCTACAAGCTGGAGGGGGCCTATGGTTTCAGGGAAGTAGTAGGACTTGATGAGAGGGTAGAATTTTGGAGAAAGACATCCCAAGTAGCACAGATTATAGGAGCATGAAACCGTGACAGAGCAGTAAGGGGCCGCCAGGTCTGGAGCAGGTTTGTGGCAGGAAATCACAGGGGAAGCTGTTGTGACAGAAGCAAAGTTGTGATGAGACTGTGGCATTGGAGTTACTTTTGAGAAATTTTAAATGTGAAATGAGCTTTCAGTTCTCAGCCCGGTGCACCTTAATATAGTGCACAGGAGCCAGTGTTCTGAGTGCATGCCTTCATCAGGCTCCATTAACTCATTAAACTTAACATTTCATTTTGTCTCTGGTCTTTCGTTCTCCTTAACAAGTCCTGGCATCTCAGATGCTGACCTTTGAAAAAGATTCTTAGGTTGATTATCAGTCCCCCTCCATATTCTTGAAGATACAGCTCAAACGGCACCTCCCTGAAGCCTTCACTAAACGCCAGGCAAGATTGCCACCCTGGTGTGCACCAGGCTCCTGTGCATAACCCCTGTAGCCCTTAGCAAACAGAGTCATCATCTACACATACATCTTGTTAACTTGCACAAGATCCTAGGGTCTTTAAAAGGTAGACCTCTTTACTTTGTATCTCTAGTACCTTGCACAGTGCCTGGCACACAGTAGACACTAGTAAGTGCCTACTGAATAAGTGGATAAAAGAATGAATGAGTGACCACTGTTATATTGAAAGGACTCTAAAGGTCCAAACCTTTAAATCAAAGGAATCTCTGATCCAAACCTTCATTTCTTTTATGAACTCTCTCTAAAACCAAAGTAGCTCCTTAGCCCTTAGTTCTTATTACACTAGGCTATTTATTTATTGCCTTAAAAACACTCATCACAACCTGTAATTATTTGACATGCCCGTTCACTCTCTGAGGACAGGAAACTCTACCAGTGCAGATGCCACATCTGTCTGGCTCACTGTTGTATCTACAGCTCCTCACACAGTGCATGGCTAGTGTAAATGCTCTACAGCAGTGGTTCTTAACCAGGGTTCTATCGAACCCTAGGGGTTTGATGAGTCGGTCTCAGGGGTTCGGAGAAGCCTCTGCTGCGGAGGCCAGAATAAAGTAATACCGTAATTTGTTGTGAGTTCATGCACTTTGTTGGTTTTGTTCTTTGAGCAAGGTGATATTCATGCACGGCTCATTTTGTGCACCAGTAAAAAAACATATACCTATGTCTTGAATTTGGAAAAAAATCATATTTTATTTATCACTAAAGAAGGGTTCAGTGAATGCACATATGAAACTGGTGGGTTCGGTACCTCAAAAAAGGTTAAGAACCACTGCTCTACAGATATTTGCTGAATAAAAGAATGACTATCACATCTCTAATCAACTGTTCAGATTCTTTCTGGATTCATCAAATAAAGGGACACTCATTCTTGTTCTTTTAATTTATTTATTTTGTGACAGAGACAGAGAGAGGGACAGACAGGAAGGGAGAGGGATGAGAAGTATCAATTTTTCATTGCGGCACCTTAGTTGTTCGTTGATTGCTTTCTCGTATGTGCCTTGACCAGGGGGCTATAGCAGACCAAATGACCCCTTGCTTGAGCCAGCGACCTTGGGCTCAAGCTAGTGAGCCTTGCTCAAACCAGATGAGCCCACACTCAAGCTGGCGACCTTGGGCTCTTGAGCCTGGGTCCTCTGCATCCCAGTTCGAGGCTCTATCCACTGCACCACCACCTAGTCAGGCTTATTCTTGTTCTTTTAGATGACTCTAATTATTGGAGAATTTTTCTTTCTACTGAGATAAAAGCTACTTCCTTAAAAGCCCTACAGAACAAGCCTACCTCACTTACTAAGAAGCAGATTCCAGGGTTTTTTTTAATGTCTACAAATTTTTTGAGACTCTTTCCTTCAAGAGTTTGAGCTCAGTACCCCTCCCCTTGAGGGTAAGCAGGACTCAGGGGCAAGCTTCTCATGCCTAGAATAATAGAGAAGTTATGGTGTGTGGCTTCAGAGATGAAGTCAAGAAAGGCACTGTGACTCCTTCCTTTCTTAGAAAGCTTGTTCTGGCATCTATTAGCTGTCATGTCATGAGTACACTCATGGAACCCAATGACGAGACCTATGTAAAAGACAGTAGTTCCTACTGACATTCTGCCTGCAACCTCATGCGAGACACCAGATAGAGCCTCCCAGATAAACCACGTCTCAATTTTTGACTTACAGAAATGATATAGAAAATAATAAACAATGTTTTAAGACAATAAGTTTTGGGTTAATTTGCTACACAGCCATAGATAATGAGCACGTAGCTCTTTAAGATTTGCTGAGAATTACTATGTTGTCCTATTGTCTCCTCTTTTCCAGGTGAGACATGCTTTCTGCATCCTTCATCCTCCTGTTCTCTCTCCCAATAGCATGTGGCAGCTTGTTACCAACCCTGAAAAGAGCTTGGCACCCAGAACTGAAAACAGAATTTAATATATGGCTGTGTTATCCCAGAAGAGAGAGGCCCTCATCTAAACATATGCTGTTAATTGGCATTGGCTTCTTTCCTCATTTTATGAGGACATATCAAACATACAGAAAAGTTGAAAGAATTTTATTACTAACAACCAAATATCCACTACCTAGATTCCACAATAAACATTTTACCAGATTTGCTAAATCAAATATCTCTCTACCATTCTACCATTCCATTAGTTCTTCATTTTTGTTTAATTCATATCAAAATAAGTGGGAGACATTCCCATGGACCTTTTGATCAAAACCATCAAGTCCTTTTCATGCTTTTTCCCTCCCCCAACTTATTTTTTCCACATCTTATGCTTGGTTTTGAAATACAGGACTTGTTTTACATTTATTATCATAGAAAATCAGAATGGCACAGGAGGGAATAGAAAAGGTTTTGAAGATGAAAACACCTGGTTAGGAATCTAGTTTCTTCATTTCCAGTTATGTGATATTAGGCAAGTGACTCAACCTCTTCGAGTAGAATGAAGACGATAAGACCTACAACGTAGGACATTTAGAAGACAGGAGATTATGCATGAAAAGCATTTACCATACTATCTGGCATGTTCAATAAATGATAGCTAATATTATATGCTCCACCATTTCAACCCACCTAGATTATTTTGGATTCTGAATCTGTCATTCTAGATTTACATCATCTTCAAGTCTATAAAATCTGCTAGATCCTCATCCCAGAAACTGAAGGGGAGCTTGACTGGGACAAGGACTGAATCTCCTATCTTTTGTAAATATTGTGATTGTTCATAAATCTGACATTAATTAAAATAATACAATGTAATCCTAATAGTTTTTGCTTATAGGGCTAGAATTAACTATCCATCAACAGTCTTTTAAATCTTTTAACCAGTGATATATCTATCTTATTCTATTGTCATATTCTCCACATCTCTCTGTCTTATCTATAAGGACATTACTAGTGGCTTTGTTAAGTGCCTTGCTGATGATAAATGCATTTACCAAATCTTCCATATTTTCTTTTTCTGACAGCCTAGTAACATTTCCATTAAATAAAAGTTGATTAATCTGCTTGACAGTTTCTTTGTTAACTCATGGAAATTCCTAGTGATCAGCTCTTTTTATTTAACATGCATATAACCTGTTCTTGGAAAACCTGTTATTACAGAGACTGCTAGGTATATATAGCCAGTACCCATCTTCTCCTTCTTTACTAATAAATCCCTGGTCTTGTTGTGGGAGGGAAGCAATGTGCCCAGCTAAAAATTATATTCCCCACTTGTTTCAGATACTAGTGAGCCACCTGACACATTTTGACCAATGAGATAGATATATGAAGAAGTTGCTGGGTCTCTAGAGCTTTGGGGAAAGCGACATTTTGACCAATGAGATAGATATGTGAAGAAGTTGCTGGGTCTCTAGAGCTTTGGGGAAAGTGCCTTAAAAGAAGGCATGGAAAGATATAAACAGAATCAACTTACTCTTGTCCTTCCCCTTCTGCTGGTACACAGAAATTTATGCTAGCAACGGAGGAGCCATCTTGGAACTGTAGGGTGACAATGAGGGAAAGGCCAAGAAAACCTTATAGAGCTAAGTCCTGACAGCCTTGAGCAGCTAAACAAATGCCTGCCTTAGGACTGCTTACATAATGGGAAAAATAAGTCTCTAAATTGGTGAAGCTCTTCTGTGGGGGCTTAATTACTAACAGATGAATATGCCCCTTAAATGATACATCTCTCTTAGAATTCTGACCAGGATCA
This sequence comes from Rhynchonycteris naso, assembly GCA_037038555.1. Taxonomy (NCBI): domain Eukaryota; kingdom Metazoa; phylum Chordata; class Mammalia; order Chiroptera; family Emballonuridae; genus Rhynchonycteris; species Rhynchonycteris naso. The sequence continues at coordinate 330,933,883 of CM072995.1, read as the reverse complement.
ACACCACTGCTCTGTAATTAGAAGACTTCCTCTTCTGTGATATCGAATCAAGATGCTATTTGACTATTTCTGATTTCTACTACCACTTAATTCCCACAACTCCACTGTTTACAAGTCAGCAAGCTTGTAGATGACTTATTTTCATAACCAGGTAGGTAATTTGTTTAGTTTGAGAAAATAGGCATTATTTGAAGCAGCTCGGTTTTCTAATAATTTTTTGTGGACTTCAGGTCTCTCATGCCAATGTAGGTTTTCACCCTCACCAGTCCAGTGAGCATTCTCATTAACAAAGATGGAAGCCAAGTAGAGGAACAGCTCTGTTTTCCCATTGTTTCCCACCACCCTTACAGCCCCTCCTAAAGCCACAAACACTGTGCCCCGCAGTTATCCATTCATACAGAAGAAAACAGTCTGTTTTGTTGATTTTGACATTTGCTGCACGTCTCTGCTCAGCTTGTTCTCTAACTTTCCTTATGCAATTTCCAGTATGTGTTTGCAGACTGATGACTGTATCTAAGATATGAACAAACTAATGAATCCAACCAACCACAGAAATACAACAGGGAGTGCCCAGTAGCTCAGAGTGCAGGTGTGGCTTAGTGTTTTAGATCGGCCACGTGTACAGTGCAAGCCCACTCGCTATTCAAAACCACCGGGGAGCCTCAGCAGAATGTAACTTGGAAAACAAAAGAAGTAAGTGCCCACTTCTCCAAAGAGGACATACAGAGGGCCAACAGACATATTGAAAGATGCTCAATGTCACTAATCATCAGAGATGTGCAAATTAAAGCCACAATGAGATATCACCTCACACCTGTCAGAGTGGCTATCATAAATCGATCAACAAACAACACGTGTTGGTGAGCGTGTGGAGAAAAGAGGATACCTGCACACTGTCGCTGGGAATGCAGACTCGTGCAGCCACTGTGGACGACTGTGGAGGTTCCTTAAAAGATTAAAAACTGAACTGCCTTATGACTCAGCTCTTCCACTTCTGGGTCTATAGCCAAAGAAACCCAAAACACTAATTTGAAAGAATGCATTCACCCCTATGTTCATTGCAGCATAATTACAATAGTGAAGATATGGAAGCAACCTAAGTGTCCACCAATAGATGAATGAATTAAAAAGTTGTGATATATATAATAAAATAGTAATCGGCTATAAAAATGAAATCTTAGCATTTGCGACAGCATGGGTGGATCTAAAGGGTATTATGCTAAATGAAATAAGTAAATCAGAGATAGACAAATACCGTATGATTTTGCTTACATTATGTGGAATCTAAAAAACAAAATAAACAAAATTGAAACAGACTCATAGATATAGAGAACAGACTAATGGTTGCCAGAGGGGAGAGGGTTTGAGGGAGTAGGTGAAAAAGGTGAAGGGATCAAGAAGTACAAATTGGTAGTTACAGAATACTTACAGGAATGTAAAGTAAAGCATAGGGAATGTAGTCAATAATATTGTAATAAATATGTATCATGCCCGGTGGGTATTTGAATTATCACTTCATAAACTATATAATTGTATAACCACTCTGTTGTACACCTGAAACTAATATAAAATAACAATTAATATCAACTGTAATTGAAAAAAATTTTTTTTCAAAAGAAGTAGGTGCCTGGGTTTATTATTTCCTGGACCAGCCATTTTCTGCTAGGCTAAGTCTAAGTTCTTTCTAACTATATTTCTAGGAGCAGAAGGTGATTCTATCAAACACAATAAAAAATACACTAAATGATCTATTTTAAAGGTTCTGACAATCTCTAATTTCAGAAAGTACTTGTATTAGGAAAGGTCCTGGTTGTTATGTAAAACAGAGCCAGTATCAGCAAACGTTTTCAGATAACAAATACTTTAGGCTTTATGGGTCTTATGGTCTTTGTAGCAACTATTCAACTCTGCCATTGTTTCATGAAAGCAGCCATAGAAAATACATAAGCAAATCAGAGTGGCTGTGTTCCAACAGAACTTTACTTATGGATGCTATAATTTGAATTTTATCTAAATTTCATGGTTCATGAAATGTTATTCTTCTTTTGATTTTTTTTCCAGCCATTTAAAGATGCAAAACCATTCTTAGATTCTGAGGCAGAAGGTTATATTTTACCCACAAGTCATACTTTGCTGATTCCTGAAATGGAGATATTCATAGGGCTGGTTCAAGAAAAGAGTTCTTTTCTGTAAAGCCATAGCAAGAACTTATGGAAACTGGAAAAGGAACATCAAAAGCTGTTAGGACCTTAGTCTACTGTATACTAGACATGGTCTCCCTTGTGGTTTCTCTGTATTGTTTAGCACTTCAACTCCTTCTCTAGGTCCAGACAGCTCCTCTCTGCATTCACAGCCTCCACAGGTAAATCAATAGGCAATCCAATCTGATGAGACAAATGTAATGAAATTGGTATGCACAAGGTGTCAATGGGGGCAGGAAGTCTGTAACTCAAGAGTAAGGGCCAAGATGGAGAAGGCAGTTGATGGTCAGAGGTTTGAAGAAAGTATAGAAGGTTTGAAATGGTCTGTGTAGAGAATGAGATAGAAATCAGAACAAAGGAAGAACCTCCTAGGTTTCAATGAAGGCCCAAGTGATGTTGAGAATTTTAGCATTTGGTAGTTGTATTGTCGAGGTTGCCTTTGGCAACAAGTAACAGAAAATCTTTCAAAATGGTTTAAGCACTAAGTTCACTATGTAAGTATCATAATTGCAGGAAATATGGCCATTTTGTTCACAATGTGTCCCCAGTTCCTAGGACCATAGCTGGTGCATAGTAAGCATCCAGTAAATGATATTTGAATGAACAAATGAATGCTCTCTCACAGCAGTAAGTAAAAATTCAGCTTCAGTCTATTTTTTGGTGAGTTGACTTCATGTTCAGGTCAGTTTTCCATAGTTACAAGATGGCTACAGTTCTGGTCATTACAATCAGACCCCAAAATGTTTAACAGAATGAAAGGGACCTATCTACTCTTTGAGTCTCTTTTAAAGAGTGAGGAAATCTTTTACAGAATCCTCAGCAAATGTTCCCTCAGCTCTGATGGACAGAAATGCACCACAGGCCAATGTCTAAATTAATTACCAACAAAGGTAACAGGATCATTATGATTGGCTTAGGCTAATGGTTCTCCATAGGGGGTGATTTTTGTCCCTCCCCCCAGGGAACATTGGCAATGTCATGAGTCATATTTGACTGTCATAACTGAAGAGGGCATCTAGCAGGTAAAGGCCAGGAATGCTGCTAAGTCATCTTACAATAAGCAAAACAGCCTCTACACAAGAAAGAAGTATGCTATTCAAAACATCAATAGCTCTGAGGTTGAGAAACCCTGGCTTGGACCTTTCAGAATTTTCCCCTGGAATGGGGTGGGGGTATTTTCCTTGCAGCTCATAGTCAGGAGCATAAATATCTGTATACAACCAGGATTCTAGAAACAGTAGATGAGGGAGGGGAGAAAAGATGCTGGGTAGGCAATCAACTGAGTCCACTCCAGAGGAGTTCATTGTATTTTCCAATAGCACAAAGGAGCCTTTGGGGAAAAAAATAAAATAATTTTAAAGCAATGCAGAACATGGAGTTCCTGCTTCCGTAAACAAAATAAAGAGCTCCTGCCTTTTTTTTTTATAAAATAAAAATTGTAACCTATTGGCCATCCATCCCTCCAACAGATACACATGGGGAAAGATCAGAAGAAACTGATGCTCACTGACCACCTACTGTGAGTGCCAGTGCCAGGAGCACCTAAGGTGTGCAGAAGCCATGCTAGGAACTTACATGCAGGGTGGGCAAATGTAGTTTGTATGGAAAAGTATATAATACAAAGAATAAATAATAATACAAGGATAAATTCTGTTTTGTGCACTCACAACTGTAAGCCTACTTTTACTCATGCCTGTATATTATTCTACTGTATCCTCACAACAACACAGGAAGGCATGCAATATTATCTGTGTTTTACAGAGGAGGAATATCAAGCCCATGGTGATCCCATGAATCAAAGAGCTAGAGTCCTCCTTTACCTTCTGCACATGAAACCCCTTCTCTGAGTTTAGGGTAGTGCAGAAGAGCCAGCATTTTTAACAGACACATAGCTATGGAGGAAACTGTGTGCTGACTCAAGGTCTCTGATGCCTTGGATGCTTCACATCGTCTCAGGGCAAACAGGCTGGATCAGGACTATCCTAGCCCTGGCCAGTGGCACAGTGGGTAGTGTCATTCCAGAGTGGTGGGGGTCACCAGCTGGATCTTGATGACACCGCCTCAACCCTGAGGTCACTATTTCCAGCCCTGGTCAGGGCACATATGAGAAACAATTAATGGGTGCACAACTACAGGAAACAATGGGTTGATGACTCTCTCTCTCTCTCTCTCTCTCTCTCTCTCTCTCCTTCCCATTCTCTACTCCTTTCTTCCTCTCTCTCTCAAAAAAAAAAAAAAGAAAAGAAAAAAGAACTATTCTGGAGAAAGGGCTTCTTTTTTTTCTGTGTTTCTTTTTATTTTTTTTCCTTTTGATTGAATGTATTGGCGCAACACTAGTTACCAAACTATACAGATTTCAGGTGCACAATTCTACAACACATCCTCTGTGCACTGTAATATGTGTTCACCATCCCAAGCCAGAAAGGGCTTCTTGACAAAGATCTGCCTTTTTTATGTCTTAAAGACCCAAAAGAATCTCCCAGTCTAAAACTCAGTGAATTAAATCATCTCTTTATTTTTTCCTTAAGCGAGAAGTGAGTAGGCAAAGAGACAAGACTCCCACGTGTGCCCCAACCAGGATCCACCTGGCAACCCCCATCTGGGGTTGATGTTCTGCCCATCTGGGGCCATTACTCCGTTGCTCAGCAACCAAACTATTTTAGCGCTTGAGGCAAGGCCATGGAGCCATCTTCAGCACCCAGGGCCTACTTGCTCCGACTGAGCCATGGCTGCAGGAGAAGAAAAAAGAGAGAGAGAGAGAGAGAGAGAAGGGAGAGGAGGAGGGGGAAATAAGCAAATGGTTGCTTCTCCTGTGTGCCCTGACCAAGAATCGAACCCAGAATGTGCATATGCTGGGTAGATGCTCTACCACTAAGCCAACTGGCCAGGGCCCAAATGATTTCCTTAAAGTCTTTTCCTTTCCCTTTTCCTCAATATATACTTAGCTTCTATATCACTGTGCTTTCTGAATATAATGGAGTAAAAATCAGGAATGATAAAAAATAGAGACAAAAGTTTTCTGAAATATTCCTTGAAGACAGTATTGTGTCATTAGACAGTGTTCACCTATTTGCTATCAAAAATCTTTCCTGAGAAGCCCCTTCTTACTGCCTAGAATTATTAGGATTCAGCCTGGGTCTCCTGGCATGCATACTGGGGAGAGAAGGGGCCAGTCTCAGCTGTCCAAACAGAGGGGAATTGAATGCTTTTGTCTCATATGAGACCACTGAGCTCCATGGTGATTTTCAGCTCTCACCCAGGGGTGTTACAAAGGCTCTCTCCTCTCTCTTTTTCTTTGCTCCAACTCTTCTGTTTGTTTGGGAAGCAGAAGGTGCCTGTGGTAGACAGGCTGCAGGTTTGGGACTGGATCTTAAAAAGAACGAGAAAAGAAAGGAGACTTAACGGTTACACATGCTGGGTTCCACCCTCATAGTAAGTGCCACAAAGTACTATTGGAGTTCGAGCATATTATTAAAACACAAATTGGACTCAGTGCAAAACCAGGAGCTTTAACACAGACTTTTGGTCTGAGTTACCTCTAATAAATCTCACTTCACAGGTTCAGTGTGGAAAATCAAATTGAAATATAGGTTCCTGGTTCAAAATGCACCGCTATGTAAGGGCATTGGCTAATTCATTTGTACTGAGCTCTCCTGATGGGGAACTCATCAGAGATACTTTCCTCGGGTGCCCCTGTGGTGGTGATCTTTTGCTGTATAACAAACCATGGCACAATATGGCAGCTTACAGCACTATCATTTTAATTACTCATGATCCTATGGGTCAGCAAATTAGTAAAGGTGACTCGTGCAGCCAAACTCATCTGGCGGCAACATTTTGTGACTGAATGGTCTGAAATGGCTTCACTCATGTGGAGCTGGCTGTTGGCTGGGCCACCGATCTCTAGAAGGCTAGCCTGGGCTGCTTCACTTGGTTCCAAAAGCAGCAAGAGAGAGAGCAAGTGCCAATGTGCCAGCTCTCACCTCAACTGACCTCATGTTGGTTTACTGGGTGTAAGCAAGTCTCGCAGAGGCAAAGGGGAGGGGAGATCAGGGAAGCAGAATTCCCTGGGGCTATTCCTGTCCTGATCTACCAGTCCCTTTCCTCCTGGACACCTACCTTTCACTTCTCACTGAATCCCCCAGAAAAAGACTAGTTGTTCAATGGATGTAAACCTCAGTTAAAAAAATTCTGTTTGGCTGAACTCAGTGCAATTTTTATTGAAAGCCCCCACCCTTTCTAGTTGGATGGTAGAAATTCAGATTTAAATTTCAGTTGCCGCCCCTTTCCCACTTCCAGGAAGTTCTACCCAAGTACCAGGGTTTGGGAAGCATTATCTGTGCTGGATCATCTATCCATGAGGATATCTGTGGGATGTGTTGGGTTTTTCTTTTTATTTTGTTTTGCTTTTTTTTTTGTATTTTTCTTAAGTTAGATGCGGGGAGGCAGTCTCCCACATGTGCCTGACTGGGATCCACCCGGCATGCCCACCAGGGGGCGATCGATGCTCTGCCCATTTGGAGCATTGCTCTGTTGTAGCTGGAGCCATTCTAGCGCCTGAGATGGAGGCTGTGGAGCCATCCTCAGTGCGCGGGCCAACTTTGCTCCAATGGAACCTTTGGCAGCAGGAGGGGAAGAGAGAGATAGAGAGGAAGGAGAAGGGGAAGGGTGGAGAAGCAGCTGGTTGCTTCTCCTTTGTGCCCTGACTGGGGATTGAACCCAGAACTTCCACACGTCGGGCAGACACTCTACAGCTGAGCCAACTGGCCAGGGCCAGGATGTGCTCTTTAATGGAGGGTCCATGTAGTCCCCCTGGAGTCTGGCCACCTCTCAGATATTCTTTTGCCCCTCTGTAGTGTACTCAATTATTCTACTGTTGTTAGTCCACACTGGGCTGAAGGGATCTCTATGGGGCTGTGTAAGGTTCTCTCCATACACAGTGCAGCTGTTTCCTTTCTGAGGTCTTGCTGCATTTTGGATTCCACACAGGAAATAATACAAGGGTCTTTTATCTCTCTATTCCCCACACTGTTCCTGAACACTTGCCCTGCCCTGAGCTCTGCCTGGTTGAAGGATAAATAAGCTCCTTCTTCTGAGACCACAATGTTGATGCATTTATCTGTTCCTTTTTGGCTCCCTTTTCCCCACCCCGCAGACTCTCTCTGGTTGGAGGTGAGGGTAGCTTGGCTTTTACTTATCTGAGTGTCTCCCAGTGCAAGCCCAGAGTTCTCCCTGTTACTCCTGAGAACTGGCCTCCTGAAAACGCAGAGCAGAAAAGCTTGTTTTCTCCTCTTCTGAGCCTCATTCCATCCCTGAGACAAGGAATCAAAAAGGTTTGGTTTGAGCAGAAGTTGCACTCTTGGGAATGGAGGGAGGGGAGACATTTCTATTTCCAAATAAGATCCTAGTATATTTGCTTCCTGTTTCCAACCACAAGGTCCAGAATCAAGCCCGCACTTTCTCTACCCAGCAGTGTTCTTTGAAATACCAGCAGGAGAGTCTCTCCTTTTAGTAAGGACCCAGCCTCCCGTGTAAGGGCTTTCACTTAATTGAGGCAGACCTATCCAGGATAATGTCCTTTATGACTAACTCAAAATCAACTCATTTAAGACCTTAACTACACCAGCAAAAACCCCTCACCTTTGCCAGATAACTTTCCAGAGTTAAACTTATCTTCTTCACAAGTCCTATCCATACTCCAGGGGAGGAAATTACACAAGACATGCAAATCAGATAACCAAAATTTTGGGGGTCAATTTAAGAATTTTGCCTACCACAAGCTCATGCATGCTTGCTCTAAGCCAGGCACTATGCTAAGCAGTTTTATAAACACTACATTATTATGAAGATGAACGACTAAATTATATCACTTATTTGAGGTTATGATTACTAATGGCTGTCAGCTCAGCCTCCTGATTTAATTTCTATGGTGTTCTGCATTATACTCAGGTACAAGAATGATTCTTTTAGCCCTTAGAGGGGCTTTGTTAAACCAGGAAAACATCAAGTCTTAGAACAGACCCATAAACCTCTGTTTAAATATAAAATGCCATACAAAGATTGGGTTAAAACAGTGGTCGGCAAACTCATTAGTCAACAGAGCCAAATATCAACAGTACAACAATTGAAATTTCTTTTGAAAGCCAAAATTTTCAAACCTAAACTATATAGGTAGGTACATTGTTATTAACTTAATTAGGGTACTTCTAACCTGGCCTTTGAGCCACACTCAAGGGACCAAAGAGCCACATGTGGCTCGTGAACCTTGGTTTGCTGACCACTGGAACCATTAAGGGATCTGGCCAATGATTGCAGGCAAGGCAAAGAAAGCATTACTAAACATATGTGCAAGACACTAGACTACGTTCTCTAATAGAATTCAAATTATACATTTACAGTTGCCCCACTAGTAAGAATTGGTATCCCCATTTTGAAGGACGAAGAAACTGAGGCTCAGAGTGATTGTGTGTAAGCCTTGCCTGAAGCCACAGAGCCAGTCTGTGGCAGAGATGGATCTTGATCAGAGCAAACAAAACATTTTTGCAACATCCTGCACTTGGCACTGGTAGACAACAGTGTTTTTCATGATGTACAGATTCTGTAAGTTATGCGTGCCTTCAGTTCTCAGAGCTTCTCTTTTCTAGCCTGGGGATGTAAGTAAATTGGTGTTCTGAGACTCAATTTTCAACATGGTAGTGGTGGGAGGGGGTTGTTTCATCCCACAGCAACAAATACCCTGCTGGTGTGCCAGAATTCAACTCAATTAGGACACTACCTACCTGGAGATGGTCTCTGATTCCATAAGTTAAGAGTTCAGTCCCGCCAGACTAGCCCCTTCCCCTTGCAGACACCAGTTGCAGGTCTAGGCTGTTACTTGTACTTCTAACCAACTGGCTGTAAGTCAGAGGTTTCCACATCCTCCTCCTTGGATTGATTAGTTTGCTAGAACAGTTCACAGAACTCAGAGAAACATTTTACTTACTAGGTCACCAGTTTATTATAAAAGGATGTAACTCAGGAACAGCCAAATGGAAGAGATGCACAGAGCAATGTGTGTGGGAAGGGGTATGGAGCGTCCAAGCCCTCCAGACACACCATGAGCAGCATCTTCATGTGTTCACCAACCCAGAAGCTCTCTGAATCCAGTCCTTTATATTTTTTTGAAGGCTTCATTACATAACTGTGATTGATTAACTTATTGACCAGCGGGGATTGAACTAAATCTCCAGCCCCCACACCATCCTATTCCTGGAGGTGGGGTGGAAGTTCAAAGCCTGCAATCACAGGGTTGGTTCCATTGGCAACCAGGCCCCTTCCTTAGATGCTTTCCAGAGTCACTCTCTTAACATAACAATATACCTTTATTATTCCTAATGCTTAAGAAATTCCTGAGCCAGGACATGTGGACAAAGACCCAAATATACAGGGTGGGGCAAAAGTAGATTTACAGTTGTTCATATGAATAATATAATAATAAATGGCCTGACCTGTGGTGATGCAGTGGATAAAGTGTTGACCTGGAATGCTGAGGTTGCTGGTTTAAATCCCTGGGCTTGCCCACTCAAGGCACATATTGGAGTTGATGCTTTCTGCTCCCCCCTCTCTCTCTTCCTCTCACCTTCCCCTCTCTAAAATGAATAATTATTTTTAAATAAGACAATAATAAATAAATAATAACACAAGAATAAACTCTATTTCACATTCTCACAACTATAAACCTACTTTTGCCCCACCCTGTATATAAGAAATATATTTTGGTTATCTGAGCAACCAATTACATATTTCTTATAAATCACAATATTGCAAGGTGAAATTCAAGGAGGGACAGAGACTTTTAGTTACGTGGATCTTTGGGACTCCCTGCTATGAAAGTGTTCAGCCTTCCCTTGGGACACTGAAGCAGCACAGCGGCTCCACCGTGGACTGTGCTCCTTACTGGGGGAAGGAGTTAGCCCGTGGTCTTCCTCATCTCTGGAAAAAGCAGCAGCCACACCCTTAACAGTTCGGATCTACTACAAACTTGGCTCCACTCAGAGCCCACACCAACGCCAGAGGCTCCCACAGAGCCACCCTGTCCTTCTTTGTTTAAGAGGCACTAACAGCATTTCCATTCCACATATCTTTCTTTTCGAAAATATCCTGACAGCTTTACTACTTTGGCTGCTTTATGGGTCAGTGGAAGAGTGTGGGCAGGAGAAAATCAATAGCAGGCAATGGAGGGTGCAGGAAAACATTTTGTGCCCATGCTCCCTGACCCCCTTCATGCCCCTTGCTCTGGCATCAGTTAGAGCTAACAGTCCTCCAACTTAAAAGTGTGCTGCCCAAGACCCAGAGTGCACCAAGAGTGGAGCTGACCAGCCCCAGGGAGGTTACTGGGAAAGGTCACGACCACAGATTCATTTGCTCAGAAACTCCAGGCTGCTGGGAAGAGGGTGTGATCCCGGCTGGGGTGATGTAGAGTTGTTGAAATTAAATGGTTGGCAGAGTGCTGTGACTGCTCCTTCCAGACTGACACTCAGAATGGAATAGGATGTTAAGGAGCAACCAGTGTCCTGGAGGCAGGAGGGATAGGGTGGCAGGTCAGCAAGAGGAAATAAAGGGATATGAATTGTCAAAGTAAGAAGCGCCCAAACTTGTAAAACTTTTTATGAGTTCATTTTATGAGTCTATTTGAGCCACACTGTCGACAATTGCTGGGAAGCAAAATCTCCACAGATTGAGAAAATGCTCCAGAGAATAACAGTTGTGCGCTTTATTTTATATATTGGAATCAAAGGAGAAGGTATAAGGAGGGTTACATGAAATTCGTTGGTGGTATATTAGGGAGGTGGTATTATAGTAGTCAGCCAGCTAGTCAGATGTTAACAAAAGAGTAGGGAACAAAACTGGCTAAGCCTAAACCTGATTAAGTCTGGAAGTTACAGCTTGGGATACCTCAACGGACAACCACATCCTCAGTCAAAGGGACTTAATCTCTGGACAGACAGGATGATTGGCTTTCCAATCTCTTCCTGCACCTGGAGGTGTGAACAAGGAGAGGGAGAATAAAACAGTTGCGGAAAGTCCTCTGCTGAAGCATGTGCAGTAGAAGCCAAGATAGCAGAGGGGGAGGTCCTTCTACTATGAGCCATGCACAGTAGGAGTAAAATGTGACATAGGGGAGGAGTCTAACCTGAGAAAAGAGACCAAATAGGATAACAGACATGGAACTCCAGCAGATTCAGGAAAGGGATTGGATAGGGGCTCATGCCTGCAAAGAGCCAGGAAAGAGATTGGTTAGTTTGAAAGAAAGCTTACCCCTTCTCAAACCCATAGAGATATAATTAAAGCTTAACAAAGGCTCAGGGCATCCATTTTTCTCTCTCTCTCCCTCTCTCTCTCTCTCTCTCTCTCCCTCAGTAACAGCTGTGCAGTCCTAAGTGTGGCCCCAAGTGCAGCACCAGCCACCAGCTGGATGGGATCAGAGACTAACCTAGTCAGATGAGGGACAACAAGAGACTAAGTTAGACTACTAGTGATTCAGATGCCAGTGCTTGGGAAATGACACAGTACCTCTGGGCTCTGGTCCTCCTGAGCTTGGTGAGGACAAGTATGGGTTTGCGGCCCCAGAAGCTGGACTTCTCTCACAACAAAAGCCACCTGCCCGTGGATGAGACATCAGGTACCTGGGGCCAGGCCTTTGTTTTTGCTCCAATAAACCCTACCACAGTTGCTTACATCTTCCTATGCATGGGTCCCCAAAGTGCTTTTCTTGTGACTCTGTGAAAGAATCCCATTTCTACCGGCAACAGTGGAAGAAAGCAAAGTGGGATAACTCTGAGACTGGATAAAAAGTAAAATGAAGAGACACACACTTATTTTACAGCGGTGGGTATAGGATAGTTAACAACCAACATTGATAGTACATACAGATGGTATGGGAGGGAACAAGCTAACAATGAGAGTTCTGTGGCCTTGTGTTCTGGTGGGAGAGTGTGCTCTGAGGGGTCTGGAAAGGGGGATTATTCTGACATTTTGAACATCTGTTACTATAGATGCAAAAAGACAATAGACAGGCTCAGTCAAGGTAAAGATAGACCTTTGTTAAGAAAAAGACTGATGTAGGCCATGACTACCTGCCATGACTAGCTTTTAATTAGGAAGTTTTCATTTTAGACCATCCTATCTGGTTACTTTAGGTCTCTGAGTTTGTAAGACCCGCCATGCAGGCCTCCCCTGAGCTTGTCAGGTTTGGTACGTGGCCTCTTTTTTGTCAACAGAATCTTTATGACAAAGTCAGGATTTTCAACTGAAGAGAGCTAGAAGCTCTGTTAAATAAGGAAACCAGTGTTAATCACTTTGCAATATATAAGTATACCAAAGCAACCCATTGTACACCTTAAATGTACACAATGCTATGTCAATTACACCTCAGTAAAGTTGAAAAAACATAATCTTTAAAAATTATAGCTCAATTTTATTTTATTATTTTTAAATTTTTATTATTGATTTTTAGAGGCGGGGAAAGAAAGAGAAGGGGGTAGAAGCAGGAAGCATCAACTCATAGTAGTCACTTCCTGTATGTTTGCCTTGACCAGGCAAACCCAGGGTTTCAAATCCGGCAACATCAGCATTCCAGGTCCACGCTTTGTCCATTGAGCCACCACAGGTCAGGCTATAGCTCAATTTTTTTAAAATGAGGAAGCTGCTGGAGCTTCCTTATACTGTCTGCCCACATCAGGAAGGGACTACTTTTCACCTAAGTGAATCCTTTGTGGTCAGATGAGCCCGTGGCAAGACACAGTGTCTGGGGGCTGGGTGATGCATACAAGCCCGGAGTGAAGTTGGCCTCTGCCAGCTAGCCCCAGGGGAGTCATAGTCAACAGATAGCTGGTTGGGGAAGAATAAATAGCAACATGCAATCCCTTCTTAAGTGGAATTCCCATGAGAAGAAAGTAATTTCCATCATGGCATTATGAGAAATTCCCAAGCTATGCTACATATTGCTGTGTTAAGTGATAAATTGCTGTGAATGGAATTGCCCCTTGGGGCCATTACTACCTAGAGCAAATTCCTGCCAAAAGGGTGATGCCAACTGGCACTGGCACTAGAAATAGGACTTGCTTCCCTGGGGACTTGGGTTTTCTCAATGAAAAATTTTTGCCTAACTTAATGCCATTTCATTTTAATTTGCAATTCTCTGCTTATTAGTACGTTTACTGCTATTTTTCCAGATCTGTGCTCCCTTTTGGGTAACTATAAACTGATTATAAAAATGGGGAGAAGTGACCTTGAGACATTAATGAGAAAAAGAAGGGTGAGGAAGAGGGGGAAAAGTAAGAGAAAATGATGGAAAAACTCCACTAACTTCAGTAAGTTGTAGTAGTATAAAATAGACAGATTTTGAAGTCAAGCCTCACAACCTCACCCCCTCTCTCCAGTTTAAGACATAACTTTACCACTAAATAGATATCTAATCCTGGGCAGTCATTTAATTTCATCTGTAAAATGAATACATTAATAGTTCCTGATTCATAGAATTATTATACGGATTAAATAAGCTAATGTATGAAAAGTACCTAGTTTAGTGCCTGACACAATTATTATAAAAATAATTATTATAAATACATATAATTGCTATACATAAAATAATTATATTATATATTATATATAATTATACACTTATAATTGCTCTTATTATAATTATTATTACTCAAACACTAACCCATTATATATATTTAGAATAAGCAGCAGGATAGTGAATAGAGTATCTAAAACTGGAAATGCCTGGAGATGAGTCCTAGATCTGCTATATACTACCAATGTTATTTAAACACTCAGAGATTCCATTTTCTCACTTATTAAATAGTCAGGATAAAAATAACTGGCTAGCAGAATGTATGTAAAAATTAAATAGTGTAGACAATAACTCTTAGCACAGTACCTGACAATTAGGAGCTGAAATAGTAGTAGCTATAATAGCAACTAATCAGTAAATGTTACTAAGCCATTGAATCAGGCCATGTGCTAAATACTTTGAGTACATCCATTTTAATCAGCACAACATCTTGCGAAGTAGGTGTTATACCCATTTTATAGATGAGGTAACTGAAGCTTAGCGAGGATGACATAATTTATGCTCAGTCACATCTCTTTTAAACAACAATTAGAATTTAAACCCCAAACTCTTCAACTGTTGGCACATACAAACTTTTAGTAAACTTCTTTTTCATCCGCCCTTTTAAAATTCACCGTAATGCTTTATTCTAAGTTTAGGTTTCCCACTTGTTACACAGAATGATGGTTGGCTATGTCTTTCTGTCTTTCTCTTGGAGCTTACTCTTGTCTCTATTCCCATAGTACTCTCTGGTATTTCCAGCACACTGCTCCCATTGCCCACCCCAGGCCATGGTATACTTGGCTAAATGTATACACCTTGCCCTGCCCACCACCGCCAGTCCTCCTCTGCACAGCGAGGCCCCAGGCTCCCCTCCAGCACATTCCCTCCCACCTTGTACCCACAACCAATCCCATCTGCAGTAGCACTTAGTCCGGTTGCAGCCCCAAGTTCTGGGTCTCAGCATCAACCTTCCATAGCTGCTCCTTGTACATCAAGGTGCTCCTAGGCTCTGCTAACAGTGTCTGTCTCCATCCCTATCTTCTGCTCACCTCTTTGGTGTTTTCTCTGCACCCCTAGCCTGTTTCCAGGGTAGAGCAGAAGAGATGGTTTTAACACCATGATAAACTCCTTTCGCCCCCCTGGCCTTTGACACCCAGATCCTGTGCCTGTAACCCCAAAAATTTGCCAGTTAAGGTGACTTATCCATGACTTGAATCTTAAACTCCCTGAAGTGAACACCCTACAAGTCCTACAGAAGGAGCCTGATGCAGAAGTGGGAAGCCAGCTAGAAAGGACGCATTCATTTTGACTGTAATCGGATTGACTGGCATTTTGTTTTCAGACTCAATGTTTACATAGCCTTTATATTTAAAATGAAATTAATCTCAGCAGCTCTTATTGGGAACCAGCTTTGTACCTGGCCCATGCAGGGCACTGGGACAACAGTGATCAGAAAGACTCAGTTTTTGTTTTTAGGGAGCTCTCATTCATCTGGTCCATATTCAAATTGGTTCAAGTTCACTGTAGTGCTGATCTTCCTCTTATACATAATTATATTTTACATATAGGTTTTTATTTTTAAGAATCCACTCAAGAGCCATGCCATCTGTGTGGATTACCTTTCACAGCACTAAGCTCAGTGCCATGGGCCTGAGGCAATTAATGTAAGCTCTTTGATGATATTGAACTTCCTGGAAGCTTCAGGCATTTCTTTCCATCATCTTAGTTAGTGTCTTAATGTGATAATAGGATGATTAATTGTTTGTAAGTCTTAATCACCCATCAGATGTTCAACTTAAATTTCAATTCCAGCTCCACCAACCACATAACCTTGGGCAGGTTGCTCAACCTTCTTGAACCTCAGTTCTCTCCTCTGTTAAAACAGGAATAATAAAACCCATCAGACAAGCTTGATGCAATCATTAAATTAAATGGAATTCCAGACAAAAGGTTATATACACCCTTCACATTCTATCCAGTTAGATTTTTTTTCTCTTATTTTTTTCAGCACATACTATGGTCGGATTCTGAGCTATGTCACCTTGGGAGTAGTGAGAATAATACTCAGCCCCTGTTACCCCACAAACCAACAAGCTGGTGGAAACAGAGAGACGTAAATATGTAGTTATGATATTTACATACAGATCACTAAGAGAAGTTCTTTAGGGACAGTAGGGAGGGAGGGGATAAAAATTTATTATGCATCAACTATGAGGGACCCACGGAAGAGTCACTATGGTGTGTATTTGCATGTGCATATCCATAAACTCATACTCATTTGGGACTTTGTATTCTCCATAGTTGAGTTCCCTGGATGTCCAGCTTTCCTGTAATAAGCACCAAGAAGCTAATCTTGATTCTTCTTCACTCCGGAGCAACCTCATCCCCAAGAACAGCCAGGAATGCCGATGACCACTTAAGACATTATGAAACCATCAGTCAAATCTGGGCCGGATAAATATGCAAAGAAGTGCTCCCTGTTGACCTTTTCCCTGAATGCTTTCCCAGCTCTGCTGTCTCCTGCTGCCCAGTAACCCGTTGCCGTGGGAGACAAGTGTACTTAGTGTGACAAGTCACATTGCACCCTCAGCCTTCTAATCCCATGTCAGGCTGACCCAAAGGCAACAGCAACTCCCCCCAAGTTATTGTGGACAGAATACATCTATGTTTAAATGTATCACACATTTCTATGAGATTGTATCTTGCATAACTGGTTTGCCTTTCCCCCTCCCTGCAGGAGCCTGCCTCGAAGGAACGCATTGCCTGGCTGACACCTCTGTGGATGCCTGGGTTGAATCCTTTACTGCTCCCCCCATCTCCTAGGTGTCAGTTCCAAACTCACCTCAAAACAATCCTCCATGGGCCCCTTTCTTGATGAAACAAGAGACACTTTTAGAATACCAATCGCTATTCTGCATCAGTCTCCCCAGCAGTGCTGAAGATGGAAGGAGAAGAGATAAGCAGAAGCCAGCTTTTAAGACGTCAGTTTAATACCAATGACTAAAAATCAGGTCAAAGAAGCACAGGCTAGCTTCTCTGCCATGTAGCCTGACTTCTTCCCTCTCCAGCTGAGACAAATTGTAACACTCGACTGCCTTTATATATCACATGCCCTTGTAATGTTTTGCTTGTAGAGTTTATAATGGATAATAATAGCTAATATTTATTGAGCACTAGTAATATATCAAGCACCTGATATATGTTTATTTCATTTAATGCTTATAGCAGCTCTATGATGAAGGTACTCGAATTAGCTCCTCTTTACAAATTAGGCATTGGAGGCATAGAAGGTGTGGTTCTTTTATGCAATGTCATGTAATAAGTGCAGGAGGCAACATTTGAACCCAGGGTATATAGCTTCAAATAACACTCTCAACTCTTGTGCTATTCTATTGTTAGAGAAGCTGCCTGGGAGAATGATAAAGATAAACCAGCTCTGCCACTTATTAGCTGCATGACTTTGGGCAGGCTACTTCAGTTCTCTATAAAGTGAGGACAATAATAGTACCTACCTCATAGAGTGATAGTAGTAGACAAGGATTTAGCCCACATAAGACATTTATTATCATCCTTGGCACAGAACAAGGATACAATACATGCTAGTTATTATTATAAAGAGCAAGTCCTTCCAAGTTAGGGGCCTTGTGTTAGTTCTCTTTAAAATTTTATCCCTAGGACATAGCGCAGTGCAAAGTACATAATAGAAACTGATTCAACACTACTACAAGTTGATGCTTCCCACTCTCTCCTTCTTGGAAGCAATCAATGTACAATTAAAGTGAAAGCAACTATGAGTTGATGCTTCTCACCCTCTCTCTCACTTTCTGTCTTTCTCTCTCATTCTCTCAAAAATACATTCTAGAAGATAGTTATTAGTAAGCTTTATTTTTATAAGCGCTTTATTATGTACTAAATGCTGTCATTTATTTTAATTTGTATAAGGTTTGTATTTGAGTTAAAATATCAAGAAAATTCAACTCTTTGGTATGTATCCAAGAGAAATGGAAACACACAAAAATTTGGACATGATCATTCATAGCAGCATTATTCGTCATAGTCAAAAGGTGGAAGCAACCCAACTGTCTACCAATGGATAAATGGATAAACAAAAGTGGTATATCCATTATCCATACAATGGAATATTATTTAGCCATAAAAAGGAATAAAAGATTTATACATGCTACAACATGGATAAACCCTGAAAGCATTTATGCTACATGAAAAAAGGCCAGTCACAAAAGACCACATATGATATGATTCCATTTTTATGAAATGTCTAGACTAGGCAAATCTACAGAGACAGAAAGTAGATTCATTGGTCCCAGGGGCTAGGAGGATAAGGGTGTTGAAGTGGTGGTGATAACTAAAGGGTGTGGGGTTTCTTTTGGGGGGTAATCAAAATATTCTAAAATTGATTGAGGTGATGATTGCACAACTCTAAATATATTAAACATCATTGGATTTTACATTCAAGCAGTTGAATGGCACAGTATATGAATTCTATCTTAATAAACAAAGCTGCTATATATATAAAAAAAGTCAATAAATTGATTGAAAAGTCTCCAGATCAGAAGCTCAACACCAGTGAGTTTGGTGATTTTCCCAGATTTCCCATTCTGCTCCCCTCACTGGTTCAGGACCTAAGCCACATGCACCACACACATCCTCACCGGGGCTGACCAGGGAGTGGGAATAGATCAAGTGTATGTCGTTATTCAAGGTGAGATGGGGAAAATTAATTAACGATTACTCTTGTATTCCAGTCAGGCAGCCCCGCAAAAGTTTCTTTGTAATTTCGCCTCCTGTCTAAGTCTGTTGGGTGAGATGAAAGGCTGGTGGGCAGGTCAGTCCAGGGCAGAAATGTGAGGTGGAGAAGAAAACTTGCAGTAATAGCCTACTCTTTCTCTAAATTAAATACAAGTTCCAAAGCTGGAAATCAAAGCTAGGAAAGTCTAAATATCAAGCCTATTAATCATTTGCAAGTCACTTCCCTCCTCACGCTCTTGTCTGAGAAACAAATAAAAGCCTGACGTTCTGGCAGCTTCACAGCATCTTTTGTTTTAATGATGTTTTCCAAAACTTTAGCAAATTGCTGATGGAAAGGAGAGAAGTCAGGATTCTAATTAAGCTGCCTCAATTTGAAAAGTTGTAGAAGGTTGCCAAAAGGATTCCAAAACCGACAGGTATTTAAAAGTGAAAACATAGGGGCAATGATGCTTGGGATTCACGAGAGTAGCTGGAAAGGTGTGTAATTATGACTGAAACCAAAATATGACCTCATCGCTCGGAAATCTTCATTGCTCTGCTTTTCACCGATGATACTACAGTGTGTCCGTAAAGTCATGGTGCACTTTTGACCTGTCAAAAGTCAAAAGTGCACCATGACTTTACGGACACACTGTAGTATCTATATATGGACATACTCACATACTAACACGGAAAATTCCTTAAGCAGAAGGCGAAAAAGAAAAGTCATGCTTTCCCGGTCCCTGATAACTGTTAGGACTGTTAATTCAAACTGAAAAACATATTTATTTAGGTAGTGATAGTGAGAAGACTTACAGATGACATGTTGGTTTCACTAAGTGATGCCTGCTGAACGTCACTGAGGGCTCTCCGCTCCTCACGTTTTATTTCATCTAATCCCTGCGGCTACCTTACGAGATGGGTACTATTCAGTATGATTACTTATTATTTTTATTATTCTGTTTTGCAAATGAAGAAAGTAAGACACAGAGATGTGAAGTAGTGTGCCTGGGGTCACACGCCTAGTATAAATGCTAAAGCTGAGATGTAAGCCTTGTCTGATTCCATGTTGTTAATCATTATCTTATTCTGCCTTTCTAGGAAGTTGTCAGTTCTTAATTTTACCCTTGATGCTTCTATTTAAGAGCTGAACATGTCAGAATATTGGAAAGAGATATTTTTATACAAAATAATGCCATTTTATTTATTTATTACAGGGTGTTATTTTCTTTACTTAATACATGTGTGTTGGATGCCTCCTGTATCCAAGGTGGTGTCCTTAGCCAGCCATGGGGTGACATGCCTCCAGGACTCTCCACATGCCATCCTTTGCCTGTCATGCCCTGCCCTCTCTTCCCTCTAGTTACCTGGCTGACACCTCCTCAACCTTCAGATAGCAACTTAAAATATTATTTTCCAGATAAACTTACTTAACCTCCCCTTACTTCACCCTGCTGTTACATAGTCTCTCATCCTCCTACACGTTCCCTTTGTAGCACTTTCTGTGATGGTAACTTGAATGAGTAATTGGTTGTTAAATGTTTGTCTTCTCTGCTAGAATACAAACTCCAGGAGGGCAGAGCTGGTGCCTGTCATGTTCACTACTCTTTCTTCTGTGCTTGGCCGACAATATGCTCTGCTTAATGTTTATATGAACAAGGAGACATCAGTGGCCTCCCGTGTTGCTTACATTTTCATACAAACACGTACCTACCATGGGGGAAACGGGTTTAGCAGGAGAAGGAACTCACCCAGAAAGGGGTTTTCAAAGCCATAACATTTGAGCTAGCCCTTGGAGGATGAGCCACACTTCAGAGGGAGAAAAGTCAAAAGCAAAACAAGAGCCAGGCGAGCACAGCCCACAGAGTAAATTGTTGTGGTGTACTATACTTTTTTAGAAAATAAAATAAGAAAAGAGTAAAACAACAAATGTTGTTTTCCTTTCATTTCAAAGTATTTCGGTATAGACTGTCTTTTTGGGCCTGAAGACAAATGGAATTGTTTAGCTTGAAGGCAGCTGTCTTCATGTACTAATGAAAATTATAGAAGCCAAGATACAAAATATAACTTGTGCCTTTGACCCAGATAACATCCCTCACTGAGAAGGAAAGAAAGAGAGCCATGAATTTCTGAGAATAGATGAATAAGATGTCTCTGCTATTCTCTGCATGAATCTATTTCCCTGTTGCCAGTGAGGGGAATGAGGTTGCTGAATTTCTCAGCCAAGTCATGAAGAGTCTCTTGAAAACCAATCGGTCACTTTTTAAGTTCCAAATCAATAAAAGTAACTACACAAAGATTAATATGTTTGACCCCACAAAAATTAACAGCTACTCAACGTAAAAAAACCCACACAACCTCAATATAAGGCAAACAAAACCCCAAGAAAAGTCTTCACCATTACCATGATGGCGAAACCCATTTCAGTTCAATTGAACACACACCAACTGTGCATTTCTGTGTAACTAGAACTGTCCGGTGCAGGCGCTCCAAAGCTCTGCGGAGAGGGCAGGACGTATAAACTGACCGTTCCAATGATGTCAGAGCACAAACAGCTCTGAGGAAAGAGAAAGGGTGGGCACCTGATGTAGCCTGAGGTTAAGAGAGGTCTTGGACTAATAATAGTTGAGGAGCACTTATCCAAGGCAACAATGGGAAGAGTAGGAGGGTATTTAAAACATGGGACCAATGAACGAAGGCATGGAGATGTGAAACATCTTGGTATGTGTATGTTGGGGGTGGTTACAAATTCTTCAGGGTTCTGGAATAAAGCACAATGTTGGGGCTAATGATGAGGCTGGACAGATAAACCAGGATTATATTATAAAAGTTTGTACTTTATCCTATAGCTGACTGGGAGCCACTGAAGCATGTAATAGGGTCCTGAACAGGGTGAGTTTACAAGGCCAAGAACTAGTAAGGACTGAATAGAGCTTGTGGCACAATAGCTTTAGACTGGTGAGTTCAGTGAGGTTCAGATTTTCAAGTGAGTTTTGATGAGCATGCTCTCACCTTTGATAACTTAACTGTTTAGCTCATTCACAGCTTCATCTTGCAGGAGTTGTCATTTCCCAAAGCAAGCAGCAACCAAGCTGTGCTTGCTTGATCCCAGTGTTATCATGGGCACAGGAATGTGTGCCCAGTCCCAGCACTGTTTAATGTTGGGGCAGGAAATTATGTTGGTTTCAGTACAAAATTATACCCAAGACTGTGTTGCTTCAGCACCCTACTCTCAACCCACCCTGCCCTCTTTGTGATGTTTCTGGCTGAATAAATCAAAATTTTTAAAAAATGCGTTTTGGGAAATGACCCCCAAACTGCCTTGTTGGGTGGAATAAGTGGATTCTAGAGTTAGATCAACAGCTATGGAGAGAGGGTAAGGTTTCCCGCCCTGCAGGGGAGGGGTACAACTTTATGTGGAGGGAGTTGAAGAAGTGGGGTAATCTGGAAAGTCAGAGAGGAGTGCTGACCTCAAGATAAAAGGAGTAACCTGGTGCCTTAGGGAGACATTATGGGACCCTCTGAGAAGAAATTAACCATCTGAGTGATGTTTAGTATACTATTCAACATTTTTCTTTTACTGAGATAATTGTTGTACATCTCAGCATGAAGCTCTGAAAGTGAGGTGCTAGGAATCAGAGGTTTGAGTAGTAAAGGGAAACACAGGCTTTGCAACCTGATTCATTCACTGAGGCCAGTGTGTGTGAGTGTGTGTGTGTGTGTGTGTGTGTGTGTGTGTGTAGCCTCACAGATAGGAAAGAAGGGACCTGAAGAAGCAATGGGAGAGACAGGAGAGGTGTACCTGGTCCAAAGAGCTGCCACATGGAGGCCAAGAACAAACACCCTCTCTCCCCCAGTTATGTTAGAGGATGGCTGCCCTGAAGAAGGCAAGCTGACACTTGGGTTGCCTTTGTGTCACTGGAAAAAATTGACAACTTGAAAACCAAAAAGAGACCTTAAAAAAAAAAAGAGTGATTTTAATTCTCCATATGTTTTATACAGGGAGGCAGAAAGAACTAGATTAAAATGAGCAAGAATAGCGTACAAGATACTTAATTGATAAGGGAAGATGAACTCATTTAATTGGTGGCTGTCTTGAATAATATGCACTGGAAGCTGTATAATTGAAAGTAGCACATAGAGTAAGAAAAATAACCAAGGAAATAAGAAAGTAGTCAAGAAAACTTCCATAAATTAAATGATAGTTGGAAGGGATAAAGTCATGTTAACACTCATTACCATATTTTAATTTCATAGTAATTAAAATTATAATGTAGCATGTATTACCACTTAATTGATCTGCCAACATCAAGTATTTGCAAATTTCTTTTTGTTCTCTGAAGTCATAAACTATTCTTCACTGCATAATTTCGGAGATAATTTTAAACCATAAATATTTCACTTTATTAAAATCCTCAGGGAATTAGAACCTCCGTAACTACTTATTTATATCTGCTTTGGCTAACAGCCAGAAAATTCATTTTCTTATATTTTGAATTCTACAGAGTTAAAGTGCTAAAGAATATGATCTGTTCATCTTCACACTATCTTTTATGACAGGTTTATAGTTTAACCTCAATGTTCAGTTATCCGATGGTGACTAGCTAAGCTATATCCCTTAAAAACTGGGTACCTGAAAGCTTCCCCTTGTTGAGAATAAACACCCATCCCACTGCCAACCTTGTACCTTTACAATACCTGGCCAGCCTTCCCAGGACGGGGTTGTCCCCTGTTGATGCCAATCCCCAGAGACCTGGCAATATTCAGAGACTTCACCCCATTAAGGTACCCCTATGTCATCTGTACCATTTGGATGAGATGATGTCCTTGTGCTGACCCTTTGCTGCAGTCGTCATGACCTGTCAGGACACAGTCACCTCCAGCCTGATTTAGCTCATCCCTCCTCTGTGCATCTATGCCAGGCCACCCCGGTTCTGATGGAGTAAATAGGACACATATGTCACTGTGGAGGCTCAGGAGTCTCTGTAGATAAAAATAAATTTGGATAATTGCAAAACCTTCCAGAGATAATACTTTCCTAATGACTTCTGCCTCTTTTGACACCCCATTACACTGATTAATGGTCATTCAAATTGACCACCTGGCATAGCTCACTGTCAAAATCAAAAAGGACATATTTTCAAGTTAGGAGTTATATTTTGTGTCGTGGAATGCTGATGTGCATGTGTGTGTGTGCTGTGCACGCAGACTTATAACAATTACAAACAGATGTACTATCTGAGTCCTAAAACTTACTAGTGGTCCTTCTCTACATTTATGTTCTCTAGTACCATTCTTCTTAGGACTTACAAAACAAATCATTATCATTAGTTCTAATAGTCAGCAAAATGCTTAGACCAAGGCTCGCCTTATATTTTAAACCAACAAGGAATGGAAACATGTTTAGTAGAGACCTTTGACATGAACCATCTGAAAGGTATATATATATATATATGTAAGAGGAAATGGATAATTTCTTTATACAACATTATTTTAAGCTATGGGTAAACAAATCTACTTTTCAATGGTTAGCCTCAGAAAGGGTTTGATCACTCCTCCTAACATTTTTAAAAATCTGGCTCTGATGGGGTTTATGATTGAGCATACCTGAAACTCATACATGAGAATAGCATCATGGTTGCATAGCAGAGTCATCAAATATTTGATTGTAAGAAACAGAAATCTATTGAAAATGACACAAATCCAAAAGGAGGGCTTACCGGAAGCAGAGAGGGGATAGCTCTCAGATCCCAAGGGCAGAATGTGTAGCCAGAGGGTCAATGTAAGTACGAGTCAGGACCCAAGTTGAAGGGCTTCATGTCCCTCACCTCTTCCCTGTATATTCCAGCTTTAGTGGGCCCACAAGCAGAGCTCAAGCTCCTTCTCCACCTAACTTCCAAGTTCCAGCAGCTCAGACAGACTAACCCAGTCTCCAAGAGTCTTTTAATTTTAAGATTGAGCTAGTAAGAAAAGGAGAATTGAATTGGTCAGTGGCCAGCCAATGGACTGGAGGGCCAAGTATCTCAGATCTTTGAATGGGACAGTTTAGATAGCATGGTATCTCAGCAGCATTGATCAATGACTCTGTAACATGCAAGATCTCTGGTCAAAAGGAGCTAGAAGACAGCTCACTTTTGGTACTTAATGGGGAAAAAGTACTAGGGTCTAAATGAAAAGGTTTAGCTATTTCACAAAAGGTCACTGGGAGACATAGTTCATGAGAAGGCATAGTTCATGAGAAGGCATGGGAGAGTATGTTTTGGGCCTCAGATTAGAAAATCTGAAGACTGTAGGGAGCAATTTTAGCTTTGGGATGAGATACATTTTAAAGGGCAAGGACTGATGTGAGTCCCTGAAAAATGGCAAGTGACCAGGGTCAGGTCACAGAGAGGTCAGACATTGGGGGAGGAATAAGGAATCAATGAAAGGGTTAACTATATCATTTTCTCAGCAAGACACCCATCCTCTCAGTTAATCCTTAAAACAAAATTCTCATGCAGCTAGAGGTGGCACAGTGTGGTGATTACATACCAGCCTCTGGAGTTTGAATGCCTGGGTTTAAATTCCAGCCTTGCCATTGGAACTTTCTTCTTGTCATGCTTAAATTCCTCAACTACAAAACTCCAGCAGCAAAGAATTATCTGCAGCTCAACTGCCCACTCTGGGGGTTAAGACTGGAAAAGGAAGAGGAGGTGAAAGAAAGCTGAGTAATCTATGGGAAGCCAAAGCTTATATATGTTTTCACATCTTGGTAAATTTTTAGAACTTCAGATAAACTATGAGGAATTAGCTGGCTCTCTCTACCTCCATTCCTACCCCAACCCCCAATACTTCCAATTTCCCCCATTGTTTAGCTCATTTGAATATTCTGGTAGCATAGATCTGATCATGCCTCTGCTTTAGGAGGTTTAATGGATCCTCGTCACCTACAAGATCAAATCTTTACATTTTGGTTAGGTACATAAGGTCATTCCCAGCACCCCAGCCTGCATTTCTAGCCATATAATACTCCCCACCCACTCCACCCTATATCTCTTCCAGCCATCCTAAACTGTTTCCTCAACGACATTGATCTCACACCTCTATTTGTATGTTTTTGCACATACAATTCTCTTTGCCTTAATTTCCTCTCTATTTTTCTCTCTTTCGGCAAAAGATCATCAGTTCTGCAAAATCCAGGTCAAACGTTGATGAATTTTTTCACTCTGTTAACTGCTCCCTCCTGAGATGCAAAATATACCTCTATTGTAGCACATAGCGTAGTATTACATTACATTCACCCTTTAACCTGGCTATCTCTGATCAGTATATGATAATCTAGAGGGCAGGCCTTGAGTCTTCACCCTTGCATCTTCAGGGTCTGGCACACTTTCTGGTCTGGGGTAGGATTCTAATAAACTTATTAAATGTCATCACTGGGGCTTTCACACTCATAGTGTTACTGGAAAGGGGTCCTGGCCCTTCACAGATTTGCCTAGGGCCAGCTGGTAGCGTGTGGGTTCTTAATGCAGGAAAGATTTCACAACACAAGCCCAGGTGATTTTGAGACTATGTTTTTAAAAATTGGGGACAGTGAAACAAGGAAGGGCTTAGGGTAGAAGAAGCAAGAGGAGGGAGCCTAGGCAGGGTTCTTTGGCTCTTTGGAAGCGTCATAGGAAAGAAATGAGCCTAGGGAGGGCTGCTGTCAGCTCACTGGAAAGTCAGACAGAAGACGGCCTTGGAGACAGGTTCAGGGAATTAGCCCAAGACCAGCTGCCACTGCCCATTGCTCCCCTGGTGGTAAGTCTCAGGGAGACCCTTAGAGTTTAGGAGATGCCTGCCTGTGAGGGACGGAAAGGGGGAAGAGAAAGGCGCAGATATGCTCCTGGGAGTGAGAACAGAAGCTGGGTCTTTCTTTTTTTGTGTGAAGATTTTGAAAGGCTGGGAGTTTAGGAGAGGTCTTAGGGGAGGATCTCAATAAAATATTCATCATCTTTATGCTGATTGACAAAAATGGGACTTATTTTCTTAATTTCATCTGTCTTTGGGTGTGGTTGGCAAATGGCGCTAATTGGATTGTGGCTGTCATCTCCCTGAGTAGGGTGATTTAACCTATTTACCTTCTTTCTGCTTGGGAAGAAGTGCAAACCATTTACTCCTCAGTGTCCTCGGTTAGGGGAGATAGGATTTTTCGAGTTACTAGATGGCCATAAACTGCTGGGCCATTTAACAATCTATCTCGGTTTCCCTATTCTACTTGTCCTGGCCTACGAGTCTGTCTCAATAGTTGGTCTTCACTGGCATTTTGCAAGGCTTTTATTCTACCCCCTCTAAGTAGAATCTTGTTCATGTCTAGACACAGGAAAAGAAAATATAAAATATTGTTGCTGTGGAAACAAACTTGGAAAATGACTTTCTTTTCTCCTTTATATAAATGTATGAGTCGTATCTCATGGCTAAGCTGAGTGTGAACACTTACACAATGGCAATGAAAGTGTCCAGCTGGCTCCTGCAGGCACTCTGTGGCAGTCAGCTGTGCGGATCAGAAGATGCTCCATGTGCCATTCTAGCATATAATCTTCCTCACTTTGATGCATAGTCACTGGGTTAAATATAATATTCAGTGTATCCTACAATCAAATTACTGCATTTCAGTAGATTTCTGCTCAGGGATTTAAAATATTTTAAAATCACACAGTACAACAATTTTTTAAGAGGAAAGGAAAGCACCCATTATTTTAAAAAGTTCCTTTCAAAAGCCTTTATTCTTTTATGTATTTGGGATCAGCCCACATGGAAAGGTTCTCTTAAGATTCTATAGAGCCTGACCTGTGGTGTTGCAGTGGATAAAGTGTCGACCTGGGAACACTGAGGTCGCCAGTTCAAAACCCTGCACTGGGCTGGTCAAGGCACATATGGGAGTTGATGCTTCCAGCTCCTCCCCCCTTTCTCTCTCTCTCTCTCTCTCTCACTCTGTGCCTGCTCTCTAAAATGAATAAAATAAAAATAAAATAAAATAAAATAAAATAAAATAAAATAAAAATATATTTAAAAAAAAGATTCTATAGAGATGCTGGCCTGTTGGCTCAGTGATAGAGTGTCGGCCTGGTGTGTGGATGTCCTGGGTTTAATTCCCAGTCAGGGCACACAGGAGAAGCGTCCATCTGCTTCTCCACCCCTCCTCCTCTCACTTTTCTCTCTCTCTCTCTCTCTCTCTCTCTCTCTCTCTCTCTCTCTCCTGCAGCAATCGCTTGATTGGAGAGAGTTGGCCCCAGGCACTGAGGATGGCTCTATGGCCTCCACCTCAGGCCCTAAGAAGAGCTTGGTTACCAAGCAAGGCCCCAGATGGCAGAGCATCGCCCCCTAGTGGACTTGCCAAGTGGATTCCTGTTGGGTTGCATAAGGAAGTGTGGTCTCTGCCTCCCCTGCTCTCACTGAATAATAATAATTTTAAAAAAGACTCTATAGAAATATTTTCCCTTTCCTTTCATGAACTCCTACAAAAAGGCACTAAAAAGTAATAACAAAATACTTTGTATTTGGTAAGATTTCTCCTTATGAAATGATTGTCTAACCACTTTTCTCCTGAACAACTACTCTACTAGAAGGAACATGTGGAAATTTTTATTACTTTTTCTCCTTTATGGACCAAAAGACCATTTTTGTGTATTAAAACCTCCATATCCCGACAGATCTCTGGGGTTCTATAACTTCTACCACATTGACAACTGTCCTCTCTCATTCTAAACTGCAGTGTCAGCCCAAACATCCTTGCCTCAAAAATTGTAAAAATGGGGAAGTTTCTTATTTTAATCTGTGTGGAATATGGTATAATTCTGGCATTAAGAAAAAGCTTCATGTCAGGTTTCAGACTTTCTCTACCCTTTCATGCAGCATGTTCCTTTTTTGTAATGAATGTATAACTCATATGCCAGCAGACTTGACAGAGTCCCAAGTGCTACACAAGTAAGGTTCCAGGGGCTGGAAGCTCTCAAATGCCAACCTTGTCTAATCCATTGACTCTGCAGAAAACAGAAAAGATAATACCCAACTCAGTGGGTTGTTAAAATAATCAATTAGATAGAGCATGTGGATAATGCAAGGCTCCTTGTAGTTCTGGGCTCTCCACTTTGCATGCTCTACTCGAGCCCTGGATGAGCCCTATCCATTTTGGGAAGGTGTATTCCACAAATATACAGTTCAGATTTCACCCTTAAATTTCATATCCACACACTGAACTGCTTACCTGGATTTTTCGCAGCCACCTGGAACACAATACACAACTGACCTTTGAAAAACGTGGTTTGAACTGAGTCAATCTTCTTACACATGGATGCTTTTCAATAAATACAGGTGGCCCTTCCTATCATGGCTGTGCATCCGCAGATTCAACAAACCCAGGTGGAAAATAGTATTTTCACGTTCCCAACAGCAGATTCCTAACCAAAGATTGAAAAACTTGTTTTTCCCCCATGATGTGAATGTAAACAAACACCATAGTTAAGTGTGTGTGTGTGTGTGTGTGTGTGTGTGTGTGTGTGTGTGTGATTTCATACTACACAAAGTTTTTACTGCTTAAGGGGGTCAACAACCCTAATCCCTACGTTGTTCAAGAGTTATCTGTGTAGATAAAAAAAAGTTTTATGGAAAGTAATTTCACAGACCTGATCAGAAATTCTTAACTTGGCAGGTCAAGGTAAGTAATCATGCCCCAGGCATACAACTTTTTTGTAAAAGGCTTATATTTGCTTTAAGCAGGCCCTGGCCATTATTATTTCTGTGTATTTAGGTTAATGCCTTTTTTCAGACCCCTCCTTTAAAGGGTAACCACTCTCAAGAGAGTTTATAATCTCATTAACTATTTCATAATCCAGTCCCTGCCTTGCTTTCTCCCACCTTTATGTAATCTTCCTTTTGTCTCCTCCTTAATTTCAAATGCATAAAAGAATCCGCAAAATCGTTATTCTCTGGAGCATTGGAGATCTTGCTCCCTGGCATACGTCATCATTCTGGCTCAGATAAACTCCTATAGAAATTCTCTACAGGGTTGGATGTTTTTTATGTTGACAACTATATGCAAAGTGAAACTCACCTTTGGCATTTCCAAATTGGCTTCTCTTTCTGACTCTACCTATTGGTAAGTGACATAGCCATCCACCCAGGTGTCCAAGCCAGAAACCTGTGCATCGTCAATTCCCTTCTCACTCTTGTACACAAGTCATTTCTAATCATTCCCCAAACCCTGTTGATTCTACATCCAAACCTAATTAGACTCCACTCACTTTTTTCCATTTTTTGCCACTGCCTGGCTAAGGCCACTGATCTCACTTGGCTCCTGCAGCAGATTCTGGGTGGGCCTTCCACCTCCAGTCTTGCCATCAATTCAGTCTTCATTGCAGCCAGAATTGTGCCTCTAATGCATATCTTATCTCTCCTTTAAACCCTTTCCTGGACCTCCTGTTCTCTTGTAGCAGGAAGTGACCCAACGGAGGTAAGACACTTAGTTAACTTAATTGATGAAGGAGAATTTATTAAAGTTGGTTGAGCATGTGGGGATTGTAGGTGCACAACATGGGTTCCCCAAATTAAATTTTCTCACAGATTATATACCTTTACAGTATTTAAGCAATGGGTGCATGATTTCTTTGTTTAAGGTTTCCCAGGACTCAAGGATAGGGAAGGGGGAGTTTCGGTGGGGTCAGCAAGGAGGAAGGGGTTTCTAGATCATTGGTCATAGCTACATACTGTCTCTCTTGCTTTGTGTTGTAAGTGACTCTAAGCAACCATTCAGAGAACTATGGGATATAGTTAATTTATAACTGGCTAACTCAGTTATCCCTGCTGGCTCCTTTACTTTGTATGCTTTTTGTTTCTTCTTTCTCAGAGAAGAGGGGGCCTGCCCTGCCTTTCTCACTCTGAATAAAGTCTAAGCTCCTTATGATCCTTTTCATCCTGTCTCTGGATACTTCTCCAGTCTTTTTCTTTTCCATTTCACTGTCCTATCCCACTCCCCAGCTATACCACACACCTTTTAGCTTCAAACACACACTGTTTCTCCTGCGTCTAGGTCTTTACACTTGCTCAGACTTTGTTGACAGGGTCAGGACTGGAGGCTCTTAAAATACAAATAGAGAAAATTCTAGAATTTCTCTTCTGACTTTTTTTTTATAATTAAGTGTTCTCATTCACTCTCCCTTAAACCCCAGAACCTTATTTCCAACTGTCCTCCAGTTCATCCTTCATTTGGTTGTTTAACAGACATGTCAAAATTAACAATGTCCCAAACTTGTGTCCTCTGTCAACTTATCCCACCATTCTTTTCAACAGATGTCACCACTCCCATACAAGGTACTTTATTTATTTATTTTGCTTATCTGTCTCTCCTACAGGAAGGTAGACTGCAACCGATGGAGTAACATTTTCTTTTTCACTCAATGATGAATTCCCAGGATGCAGTATAATTCCTGACTATTATAGACTGAATGTTTGTGTCTATCCTCCAGTGCTGAAACTCTACCCCCATAGTGTGATGTTGTTAGGCAGTGGGGACTCTGGGATGTAATTAGGATTTGACAGTGGTGGGATTCAAATAATTTAACAACCAGTTCTCTGCCCCAATGACCGTTTTACACATAAAAAAATGATACGCCAAAAGGTAGTTTATTATTTCATGCATTTAGTACTTAAATAAGAACAATAAAAGAGGTATACAGAACTAGATTATGTTATAAAAAAGTTTTTAAACATTAATGAAAAAATATTAAATAATACCTAAGAAAAACAATAAAATTGTTATTTAAGATATTTTCATACTTCTTCTTGATTGGTATCCTCACTTGCCATTGTTTTCATCTACGGATGGGATGAACTTTACTACGGGTTCTTAGAATACGCTGTTGTGCAGATGAACGTTAAAAAAGAGTAAGGAATATAAATTTGTGTTCTCTACATTGAGTGGCTGCCCAGGCGCCCACCTTAGTGAAAGCCCTGATTACAAGTGCCATTTTAACAACCAGTTCACCAAACTCAACAAAAAATTAGGTATCAGTTCTGTAAAAATGATGCGAGTCAGCTGAATCCCACCACTGGGATTAGATGAGGTCATTAAGGTGGAGTTCTTTAAATTTTTTTTTTTTTTTTTTACAGGGACAGAGAGAGAGTCAGAGAGAGGGATAGATAGGGACAGACAGACAGGAACAAAGAGAAGTGAGAAGCATCAATCATTAGTTTTTCGTTGCCGTCTCAACACCTTAGTTGTTCATTGATTGCTTTCTCACATGTGCCTTGACCGCGGGCCTTCAGCAGACTGAGCAACCCCTTGCTGGAGCCAGCGACCTTGGGTTCAAGCTGCCGAGCTTCTGCTCAAGCCAGATAGGCCCGTGCTCAAGCTGGCAAGCTCGGGGTCTCGAACCTGGGTCCTCCACATCCCAGTCCAATGCTCTATCCACTGCGCTATCACCTGGTCAGGCTAAGGTGGAGTTCTCATGAATGGGATTGGTGCCCTTGTAAAAGTCACAAGAGAGCTTTCTTCCTCTGCTCCATTCTCTTCCATGAAGGATACAAAGATACTGTTCTGGCACCCTGATCTCTGACGTGTAGCCTCCAGAACTGTGACCAATAAATATGTGTTGTTTATAAGCCACTAAGTTATAGCAGTATCTAGCAGAAACAGACTAAGACATTTTCACAAAAAAAGACATCTGGTAAGTGGGGGGGGGGGTTGTTTGTTTGTTTTTATTCATTTTTTTAGAGAGGAGACACAGAGTGAGAGAGAGAGAGAGAGAGAGAGAGAAAGGGGGGAGGAGCTGGAAGCATCAACTCCCATATGTGCCTTGACCAGACCAGTACAGGGTTTTGAACTGGCGACCTCAGAGTTCCCAGGTAGACGCTTTATCCACTGTGCCACCACAGGTAAGGCTGGTAAGTGTTTTTTAAATGAATAAATGACCCTATAGCAACAGAATGCAGATGGACTGAAACTTACCTAGAACTTCCCAGACCTGGACAGCCATAGTCCAATAGAGAGAGCGTAGAGTTTTGTCAGGTAGATCTGTCTAGCTGTGTGACCTCTGGTAACTCATTTAATCTCTTCAAGACACTTTTCTCATTTGGTACAATAAAGATGAGATAGGTCATCAGATTGTTGTGGGCTACTTGATATAATTGCCTTTAACCACATCATGATTGATCCTCAATAAATAGTCTTCTTCCTAAATCCTGGTTTCACAAAGACTACTAAAAGCCCTAAAAATCTGGCGAGGTAAGTAAGCCTTATCTGAAGCAGACCTCAGATGAAGCAACTCAGGAGTTAATCAAACTATGTTCTATGGGAAGCTCATTTTATTAAAAGTGCTATAGCTCTTACTGGGAGGAGCAGGGTTTAGTGTGAGGGTCAATTGAAAAGTATATTCTTGTAAATAGTTGCTCAAGGCATGTTGTCCTTGAGTGGAATAGAGAGCTTGAACTCCCCTTGCCACCCATCTTCCCCAACTCATGGGAAATGTTCATTTGAGACAGTTTATCGAGCTTGGAGTTCTGCGGCTTGCATAATGCCTAATAGCTGTGCATTTATTTTAAAGTTCTTCTGCTGCAGTGTGGCCAAAGCCTGTTAAGAAGGTTAGAGTAGGAAGAGAGTTGACACCAAAGGGGCCATGCTTGGGAGAGGTTTAAAGTTTCCAGAGAAATGAAATGAAAATGCCCAGTGCCTATGATTGTCAGGGCAGATTAACATACAATCCCGTTAGGATGTGAACTTGCTAAAGTGCGTTTGTGGGATGATATTTGCAGACACCAGGCAAGGGCACTGATGTTTGTTGACATGGCAGCAACTCACAGGAACCAAGCATATTAAACATGGAAGGGACTGACACATTGCATCAGAATCACAAACTAACTCAGCTCCATGAAACGCTAGGAATCCTTTGTTCTGAAAGCCAGGAAAATGAAGCACAGAGTGATGAAGGAACTGGACAAGAGTCATTGTGATGAAGGAGCAGAAAGACGACTTAAACCCTGACCTTGGGAGTCTCAGGCTTCAGCCCTTTCTTAGCTCCACGTGCTTAGAGCAGGAAAAGAGAGGTCTACAGAGGCAAAGTGATGCTAGTTTTCAATGAAAAATCTTTAAGGGTTTTTGCATGGTCAGACTAAAATGACCTAAAACAGATCAGCATTTAATAAGTAATAGAATGTATAAGAAAGTGCATTGTAAACCGTAACATATCGCCTAACTATTAGATGAATTACTGACTAAATCTGTGAGTTTAATAAATGAAAGGGTCTGCCAGATGGATGCGATCGTATAATATTATTGCATGTCACATTTTCACGGTAACCAAGCACATCAAAGTGATTTCACCTGTTTTGTCAGCTGTTCGACTCTTTCTTGCTGACTCCAGAGAAGGTAACACATCGATCACAAATTTGTACTAGAAAAATGTGCAGAAAGATTAATTTGTACATGATATTTTTACTAAGATTTTTTTCCACAAGAATGCATAAGTATGTTATTTTACAACAGTGGGAAAATACAGCAAAATATAAAAGAAATGATGAAAATTACCTGCAAATCTACCCCTGAAAAAAAAAATTAAAATATTGCTGTATTTTTTCTAAAAGACTAAATTCTATAAGGACATACTGTGTATGCAGTTTAAAAGTCATCTTTAAACATTATTTAGTGACTTTGTTCCATCTAGTATTTGTTGAAAATACCATAATGGATTATAGATTTTTTTTGTATAGAACTGTCATGATTTATTTATAACCCATCTATTGTTGAACTTTACTCTTGTTACCAAATTTTGACTATTATTAATATTTATAAAATAAAAACAATACCTTTTTGGTCACACTTTTATCCTTCCTAGAATAGATTCCTAGAAGGTAGATTATTAGATCAAAGACTATGACAACTTTTAGTGTTCTTTATAAGGGTCACTCAATTCTCTTTTCAGAGAATGTAACGTAGCACTTTCTGTGACTATACATCTCATCACACCTTGCCAGCATTGTCATATAAAATAGTTGGCAATGGGTGAAAGTTTGATGAGAAACAGAATATTTACATTGTCTCAAATTTCCATAAGGTGCTTAATAACTGCAAAGAAAAAAATAACTTCACAGAAGAGAAAGTGCAGACACCATGTTAACAGAGCAAAGTCAGGGTCATTGATAATGGGACAAATTGACATCATATTCCTTATAATTGGATGCATCAAGAAATAGAACATTACTTCTGAGATAGTTCTGCCAAAAATGCATAATTTGAATCTAATTATGGGAAAACATCTGAGAAACCCATATTGAGACACATTCAACAAAATAATTGATCTATATTCTTCAAAACGGTTAATGTCATGGGGCTTTTGATGTTCCCTGGTTTTTCTTGTGATTGGCTTCCAATCACCATTATACCATTATACTATTATCTGTGTGGCATTGCTGACTTAGAGGAAACTACTAGATTTTGTACACTTTTCTTGTATGCCCCCATTTTAGTTCTCATAAATTAATGTTAAGAGCTTTCAGCTGATTCTCTTGCAGTTTTAAAAAGATATATAATCATATTGCCTGCAAATATTGGTAATTTTGACTGTTCCTTTTCAATAATTTTACCTTTTGTTTCTTCCTAATATCTTACTGAATCAGATAGAATTTCCAGAAGAATGCTACATAATAATGGAGACATCCAACATCTCTGCTTCATCCTAACTTATGGAAATATTTCTGGTATTTCAACATTAAGAATGGCACAGGCTGTCAATATAAAATGTTTTATGTTAAAGGAAATACCTTCCTATTTCTCTATTTCTATGAAAAATTAATTTTTAATCAGGCAAAAATGTTGAATTTTATCTGGACATCTTTATCATCTATTAAGGTTATCTTATTGAGACTGTTGAAGTGATGTCATTTTATTAATAGATTTTTCTAAGATGAAACTATCCTTGCTTCCCTGGAGTAAACCTGATTTAACAGTGGCAAATAATTCTCTTAATACTTCATTTGCTCTTATTATATTTTGTCCTTTTGCAATTCTGTGGTGAATGAATATTGCATTGACTTGGTTTAGCTGGGAATGTTTCCAGAAGTCCTTTCCCTGCATATTTCTGGGTTAGTCAGGTCACAGGAGACAGTTGTGAAACTGGGAAGGGAAGGCAGAAGTGAAGCAAAAGCCATATTTTCTTTGGACTCACAGGCCAGTATAGGGCATGAAGAGTTGGTGTTGTCACTCACTGCTCTCTGCTGGCTTGCCTGATTGAGGTGTGACAGCGACTGGGCCAACACTTTCAGCACCCCTGACTTCTGGGCTGGGTACACTTCAGCTCCATGAGAAGAGCACCAATTTCTCCTGCAGAGCTCACCCCGTCACCAAAATTGGTCTTGGGCAGTGAGAGACTGATGTAGGTTTTAGTCTGCCTTTGTGGGCTCCAATTCTTGTTGTCCCCATTTCATGTTTTCCTCTTTCCTCACTGCCTGCTTTGCTGGCCTCAGGTTCCAGCCCTAAACACAGAAGCAGCAGCCATATATATACTTTAAACAGCTTCCACAATTGCATGCAGTCCAACCTTTGTGCTATGTCCTAGTGGTTCTCCTTCTCTGACAAAATCCTGATCATAAATAAGAATGGTCTAAATATGTTCTCATTATACTCTGTTGACTCCTCTGGCCTGCTCGGCTCTACTGTGGTATAGGGAATCACCCTTCTCACCTTGAACCCTCTATGACTTGAATTGGGGAATGTTAGTTAAAAACCCTGAGTGAATGTCTCTTGGATGCAAACACCAAGAAGCTGTGTGAGTGAGTGATCTTTGTGAGGACACAAAGGAATGCATGTGAAGGGCTTTAGAAAATTAGCCTAAAAGTTCTAGATTGCCCCTTCCTTTGTGCTTGTTAATTAGCAAAAGAAAAAGTATGCACTGACCCAAATTAGCCCTTTCTCCACGTCAGCAAAACAGCCATTAGTCATTCTTTCCCCTTATCACCTGACCTGTTACCTCTGTTCTGCTCCTGATCAATAAAAGCTAAGGGAGAAGGAGATTCAGTAGGTCTCCTCTGCCTCCCTTGGCAGGCCTCCCCCTCTTCCTCTTGACATCAGTTTGTGTCTTGAGTAGGTTTCTTCTAGGCAACACTCGTAGTTCCCAGCGGGCTGGAGTGCAACATTGTGGGCCCTAGGTCTAATCTTTACAGATGGAGACTCACTTGCCCTCTGGCTTCTGTTGGCCTTGGTCAGTGTATGACGGGCAGGGGAGGAGAGAGCAGAAGTCTTTTCCCTCCCACCTGGGCCCAGTGGTTCTGGCAAGGGTCACACCCTTTTGTGTCTGTAGTTCATGCCTAGAAGTCCCTCCTCTGTAATTCAAATATTCACCATCTCTAGGGATATTATTTTTTCCATGTATTATTAGTTCTCTACTGCAGTGTAATAAATTACCTTAAATTTTAACAACAAACATTTATTATCACACATAGTTCTGAGGGTCAGGAATCCAGGAGTGGCTCAGCTGGGTGGTTTTGGCTCAGGGTTTCTTGTGAGGCTGTAGTCAAGATGGCATCTGGGACTGTGGTCATCTGCAGGCTTGTCTGGGACTGGAGGATCTGTTTCCAAGCTTTTGCTCATGGCACAGGGTCTTATCCTGTGAGCTTCTCCAAAGCATTTCTTGGGTGTTCTACAAAATGGCACTGGCTTCCCCCAAAACAACTAATGCAAAACAGAAAACAAGGAGAAAGCCACATTCCTGCTTTTAGTCTAGGTCACACACTTTCACTTTCACTACATTCTGTCTGAAGAGAGTTGCTGAGGCAGCCCACACTCAAGTGCAGGGGAATTAAGTTCCACCTCTTCAAGTGAGGAGTAACAAACAATTTAAGAGCATATTTTAAAACATTCCCTTTGCCACTTTCAAGGCTGGGATGGTAATGGCTTCCCATTGTTGCTAGTATTAAATACTTCAATATACATGAATTTTTTAAACCCTTACCCACACCTCTATGAATAATTCCTTAATTAAATGATCTGCAATTAAACCCATTTGCACATAATTATGCTTCCAGGATTTTAATAGAATATATTTTAGGGGAAGGCTATATCTACCATTATAATAGCATGAGATTTTCATGGGATATATATATATATATATATATATATATATATATATATGTAATTATTTATATATAGTTATTATATAAGTATTAACAGCACAATTATTACATATAGTTATATAATTTATATGTTATATATAAGTCTGTATCTATATGATAGGGAGACAGAGAGAGAATATGGGCTTTTTGGTCTTTCCTAAATAAAACATTCAAAAATAAAACAAAATAAAATATTCAAAAATAAAGCAAACATGCCAGGATGGCTGCTGGTATTTAGTTAGGACCATTTGTCTCTCACCATCCCTTTTGTGCTGTCTCCACATTCCAGGGGCAGAAACCTGAGAACTACATTTCCCCAATTCCTCTGTGGATAGATTTTCTTTCTTTCTTTCTTTCTTTCTTTCTTTCTTTCTTTCTTTCTTTCTTTCTTTCTTTCTTTCTTCCTTCCTTCCTTCCTTCCTTCCTTCCTTCCTTCCTTCCTTCCTTCCTCTTTCTTTCAAATGTATTGATTGATTTTAGAACAAGAATAAGGGGGAGAGAGAGAGAGAAAGAGAGAAATCTCCTGTATGTGCCCTGAGTGGGGATCAAACCCACAACTTTTGTGGTATCAGATGCTACTCTAACCAACCAAGCTTTCTGGCAGATTTCTGACTGTAGTTCACGAGAAGCACTCATTGTGAGTTTAAAAGGCAGAAGAGAAATACAGGTATTATTTCTTGTTTTGCCATACAGTAGCCTCAAGGTTTTTCTTCCCAAAGACATTCCCCTTGGTTCTACAGGCAAATCTGACCATTGGCAGTGATTGCTTGCATTCAGCTGCAGACTGGGGAGAACTTTCCAATTCCCTGAGAACTAGCAGGAAACTGAGAGCTGTGTTCCCTGACCTTTGTTTCTCTGACTCTTCCAGTGGTTTTTTTGGGTGTCTGTTTTTCCCAATGTTTTTTTTTAAGCATATGATTCTCTGACCTACATCATGTTCTATCTAAAATACCCAGAGTACTTTATTTTCCTGACTAATTCCCGATTAATACAATAATTAGGAAAAATGATATTTAAAAATATTTTAATAACAAAAGATACATTTTGAGACTATCAATTTTAGTAGTTTAACATTTTCTAAAAGTTTAAAAATTCTCTCTGTATTTACTATACACAGGCCTAAATCTTAATTTTATTTATTTACTTTATAAACTTAGTTTGCTAGGGGTTTTGTCTTTATTTTCAGGATTGGTTCTTTGATTTGTATACCATGTAAGTTAGAAGCTACATGCATCAGAAAATGAAACTGATGGCGGTTTCAACAAATAGACATTGATTTTCTAAAATAACTCAACAGTGCCATCAGATCCAGAGTCATTCTGTTCTTCATATTTGCTATCCCGAGTCCATTGGCTTCCTTCTTCATGTCTGTGGCTTCCTGGTCATGAGATGGTTATTATAACATCAGACCTCAGAGATACATTCAAGACAGAAAATGTGGCCAGGGAAGGGGAAGAGGAAAAGCACTGAATCAGCTCTGTACCCTGTTATACCATTAAAACAAGAGTGGCCCAAGAAACCCCTTCAATCATCTCCCATTGATATCGCAGTGACAAGATTTATTGCACTTGGCCGCTTCTAATTTCAAAGGGTCTTGGAAAGTTAGTGTTTCATTATCTACCTTACATAGAAGAAGATAAGAGAAAATAAAGTTAGCCTTGGAGACATTAAGAAAATCATCCTGCAGACTTCATTGTATCTGTCAGTTCCATGGTGTTTGTTTCTTTGTTTCTGTCTCTTTCTTGTTCACCTTGCTATTCATTTTCTAAGTTATTGAGTCAAATAAGGAAGTGTATTTATTATATTTTGTTGTTGTTAAATAACAAGATCACTTTATGCTACCAATTTGCCTGTGGATAGTTTTGACAACATTCCATGAATTTTGATGTACCTGCATTCTCATTGCAATTTTCTAAATAATCTATGCTTGCAGCATTGATTTCCTCTGTTAATGACAGTTTTTTTAGGAGAGTATTTTTTAACTTCCTTGAGTTTAATAACTTTATCCTTTAAAAAAAAAGGCTTATTTCTTGAATTCTAGATTTGTTGCATTTTAGACAGAGAATGTAGTCATTGCAGTCTCTATTTTTAGAGATTTAGTGAGGTTTTTTTGTGTGCTCTAGTATGAAGTCTGTTTTTGTAAATGTTTCTCAAACCCTCTACTAAAAGGTATATTTTGTTTATAATATTATTGATTATAATATGTATGCATTTTTCAAATTCTCTATAACCTCAGGTTGGAGGGCATTGGTCTTAATTTTACTTCAAAGTCATCCAAATAATTGTACAAGTATCAGTTTTGTCTTCTGTTTTAATCATTTCTTTTCTTTGTCTGATTTAATACTTTGTAATTTAGCACTTATATCTTAGGACAATACACTTTGTTATCAATGGGCATTACAGAGTTATGGCTGCTAGGATTTCTGATAGGAAGACTTTGTATTTGTGAATTGGGCACACAATGAAAGAGGCACTATGTGAAGGTTTGGATTTTAATCTTGGCTTATTCCTAACCAGCTTGGTGGCCCAGATCAAGATACTTAGCCTCTTTGTGCCTTAGTTTCCTCATCTGTAAAGTGAGAGAAATAATAGTTCTTACTTTATAGAGTTGTTGGGAGTGTTAAACGATTTATTCCATGTGAAATGTCTCATACACAGTTAGCACTCAGTAAGTGTTGTTAAAGTAATCAAAGAAGAAGGCCATTTGACTGAGGTGATCCTAACGCCTTAGTAGCTGAAGTAATAAAATGAAACTTAAGCCAGAGTCAATCCTATAAATGCCTCAAGAAGAAGAACAACTAGTCATAAACAGCCAAGTCTTTTCCAAATAACGCAGCTGCTTAAGCTAGTCAATCAAATAATTTCCTTTTCTTGTTTCTGCATCTTCTCTATAAAACCCTTGCGTTGCCACTAGCTTCTGTCCATGGACCATTCCAAACCACTTCTGGTTTGGCACTGCCCAATTCCAATCAAGTTTTGCTCAAATATACTCTTAAGATGTTTAATATGCTTCAGTTTATCTTTTAACAATGTTAACTACTTTTATTACTATTCTTGTCTTCAGTTTAGCAGACTTACTCTGTTTCTAATGTCAGAGCAAGGGTGGGGAAGAATCTGCATCTTCCAGCCAATTCTGTTGGCATTAAAGTGGTGTTAATCAGTCCCAGATTCTAGCAGTCACAGTCTGCAGATATTTAGGTGCATTTTTGACGTCTTCTCTGTCCTCATTGACATTTTTTGAGGGGTTGG
The DNA here is from genome assembly GCA_037038555.1 of Rhynchonycteris naso. Taxonomy (NCBI): domain Eukaryota; kingdom Metazoa; phylum Chordata; class Mammalia; order Chiroptera; family Emballonuridae; genus Rhynchonycteris; species Rhynchonycteris naso. Next base: position 330,892,972 of record CM072995.1, on the reverse strand, counting down.
AAGAGGTTGGGTCAAGGTTTACTAGCCAGCCACATTTTAAACCAGACACTTGTATCTGAATTTTAAAATAACCTGTTTCAATGTGATTCAAGTTAGGCAGAAATTGATGCTATAATTCAATTGCCATAAAGAAATAACCATTAATGCACCTTTCAGTCCTGGCTGGGCACTTTCTAAATGACCTCAAAAGACTTTGGTGAAATAGTTCAGCGAATCGTTTTGTTCTTATCAGGAGTTCATTTGAGAATTTACGTTTCTTTTTTCACATGTCATGAATTTCAGCACCATCTTTCTAAATCATATTTGATCCACTCTGTAAAACCAATCACAGCATTGTCCCTAAAATAGCACCTCCATTCCAATGAGACCTCCCTTTTAAAAACAGTAAGTCTGACAGGTATCAGATTATAGACTGTAAAGCAGGCCTCATCCCTTAGCTCAACTGACCTTTGAATAACCCAGATGAAAAAAGAATAGGCCATACTTCCAAGAAGACTCTAATCCTGGTTTGGGTTTGGTGATCCTGTCAAACCAAGAGTGAAGACAGCAATCATGCATGATGTGGAAATTGTTCTCACATGAAGTCAACTTCCAATAAGGAAAAGAGCACTTGAGTGAGAATCAGAAGATGGGAGTATAGTTCTGATTTCAAAATATATAGATTACATCATTGAACTTTCCAGAGTTTCAATTCTCTTATTTATCAAGTGAGGAGGATAATCCCCCAGGAAGCTCATGATTGGTGGAGGGACAGTAGGGCAAAGTAGTAGAGTAGGTAAACTTTAGAGATTTGGGATTAGTATGCCAGCTCCACCCACTTACTGTGTAACTTTGAGCAAATTATTTGTGTCCTTGCCTCAGCTTTCTATCTGTAAAATGGGAGATAATAGTACCAATGCCATAGGCTGTTTTGAGGATTAAAGGAAAAAATATACATCAAGCTCTTATCCCAGTTCCTGAGCACCCAATAAAATATCTACATTTCAAATATGACTGGTTCTCTTAGTAGTTTGCCCCATCCTCCTAACATCCTTCTTTGGTCCCCAAAAAATCCAGTTGTAAAAGATTGACAAGTAATATTGATGTTAATGAAAAGTTCATGGAGATTCCCAGGAAGGTGTAAAATAACAATAATAATAACAACTAAAATTTCTAATTCTTAATATAGTTTAGACATAGTGCAGAATACTCTCTGTGGATGATCTAATTTAATTTCATACAATACAGCAACACAATAACCCAACTTTCTCTTGTTTTGTTTTTCTTCTGTAACCACTTTTTTTTTTTTTTTTTAGAGAAAGAACTACTTTCTGAGGAGTCTCTCTCTTCTGTCCTCATTTTGTCAAGGCATCAAAAATTCCCTCTATTGTCCAATTTTCCCTTCAAGTTGCATACCTCATTTAGTAAAACCGAGGAGAGATAGCTAGTCTGACTGCTATTCTTCCTTAATTTCTGCTACCCAACAACGTCTGGTTCATCCTACCATGCCTGCTATTAGGGGTCTAGGAGCGGTGGTCCTCGTCACCCCATGTGGTCAGGAAGAACGACTAGATTTCATTATTGTTCCCCACTTTATCTCCAGTGCTTGATGTAGTCCCTGGAACATAGAAGGTCATAGGTAAATATTTATGGAATGAACAAACATATGATTAAACTAACATAACAGAGATCAGAATGAACCAGTGTTTAACAAAGGCAGCAGCAATGTACTGTGGGGTATTGACTGAAAGGGAAATTTTCACAGAAAAGAGAGGATTAGACCTTGAAGGCTGAGTAGGATTTTAATAGGCAGAGACTAGGAACAATAACATTTCAAATAAAGGGAGTTGTATAATAGCACTGAAACAAAAGAGTCTATGGTTTGTTTGGTTGGCGTAGAGAAGTCATTTGTACAGTCAACCTCATAGAGGTTCAGTGCCTGAATCCCAGAGGTAGCTGAACCTTCAGGGTGGCCAGAGAGAGCACAGTCGGAAATGGGCCTGGGAAGCTTGTGGAAACCAGCTCAAAGGAAGAGACTTAAACACTTTGTTCAGGAGTTTGACTTTATTTGTAGGTAGCAGGGGACATTTACCACTGAGAGTTTCTGAGGAGAAGATTGGCTTGCTCAGGTAAGTCTTTTGAAAAGATGACAAAGATGAGGATGGATGAGGCAGGGTGGGCAGAGACTGGAGACAAGGACAGCGGGCAGGAGACAAAGGTGGAAGAGCACACAGGTGAGCACCCTTCTTCCACAAGTCTGAGGCTACCTCCTGAAGGCAAGCCTGTCTCAAGTGGCACTTCTGCTCCCAATTGATCTGGGAATATCTGTCAGATGAAATAGGGTGTGTCTTCCCTGTTCTTATAAGTGCTTTTTATACAGGTCATAGAGAGCACATGAATAAACATAAAAAACATACCACAGATATTAAATTATATAATCAAGGCTTACAAGTCTCTTCAAATTTGGGTGGGTAGGATGAGTATATTCATAAATCCAAAGTCTGAGGAAAGGGAAGAGTAATTTTCAGATCCTGGGAGCCTCTTTATTGCTGTTTACAGAGCTGCCACTTGTTCCTACCAGATGTTTGTATTATTAATCCTTTGACAGTCTCTAATATGTCCCCAGGACATGCAGAATTTCAAACAATAAAACACCTCTGTTACTTTCCTTCTGAAGCACTTGGCCATCATATTGTAACTGCTCATTGCTGCTATATTGTTTTCCCCCATAATTACGTTTTATTTCTCATTGATCTACAGAAACTTAAGTCTCTGGTTAATTTTGGTATCATATCATTACCATGCAATTTCCCCTCACTACCCCTGCAATTTTAAGAATTATTTCATGCCCATTTGAATGTATGTTACAAAAGCATCAAGAATGGAGGCTTATGGGAAGGGCGATACACTTGGGGTGACCCTAGAATCTATGTAAACACAAATAATTATATTAAAAAATTAAAAAAAAAAAAGAATGGAGGCTTGGAAGGAATCAACATTAAGACACAAAATAGCAATAATGCCTATAGCAATTTGAGATTGCTTGGTTATAGAGATAACAGATCAAGAAACAGTAAAAAGTGATTTAAATTACCTAGTATGGGTCCTGGAAGGATGGTGATATTATCTGTTTGAAATAGTAGAGGCACACCTTGTTCTATTGTGCCTTACTTATTGTACTTTGTAGATAATGTTTTCATCAACATCAAAGCAAGATCCTCCAACAGCAAAAGGATTATGACCCGCTGAAGACTCAGATGATGGTTAGCACTTTTCACCAATAAAGTCTTTTAACTAAGGTATGTACATTGTTGGGGTTTTTTTACATAATGCTATTGCACATTTAATAGACTACAGTATACTGCAAACATAACTCTTATACACACTGAGAAACAAAAAAATTTGCATGATTCACTTTACTGAAATATTAGCTTTATTGTGGTGACCTGCAACTGAACTATAATATCTCAAAGGTGTGCCTGTGGTATTTGAGGTGCTATTATTTCATATTAGCCAGAGTCTATACATCCCTTCCCAAACCACAGCATCCCACCATGAAATTACCAAGAGAGAAGACACACACACATGTGCATACACACACATGTGCATGCACACACATGCACGTGCACACAGGACAAATCAAATAGGCTGAAGCAGGTAAAGAAGTCTGTCCAATTTTGCTGCTGCTTCTTCCCTCAAAGCCCAAACTTGAATTTCATCTCTTACCATACTGATCATATGGATGGAAGAAGCCAAAAAAGAGACAGAATACAAACAGTCAGACTGATTACTGGTCCTGATTTAAACATGTATAAAAAATAAGAGACAGATGGCCAGACTAATTTAATTAGAAAAGGTCTTAGGTCAGCAAATTACTCTCACCACATGGAAGAAGAAAAAGACTAGAGAAAGTCGTCCCCCCCCCCCCCGCCAAATAGTGACCTTTAAAGTAAAAATTGGCAAACTCCAGCTCATGGTCCATTGCTTGCTTTCTCCAGAAGCTAAGAATAATTTTCAAATTTCTATAAATTTATTTATTTATTTTTAGAGAGAAAGAAAAAAGAAAGAGAAAAACATACAAATAAACATTGATTTGTTGCTTCACCCATCTGTGCATTCATTGGTTGACTCTCTTATGTGCCTTGACCTGGGATTGAACCTGCAACCTTGGCACATTGGATAATACTTAGCCAGGGCTGATGTGTTTGTTTCTTATTTGTTTGTTTTTAGTGAGAGAGAGAGAGAGAGACAGAGAAAGACAGAGAGACATACAGGAAGGAAAGAGATGAGAAGCATCAACCCGTAGTTGTGTCACTTTTTAGTTGTTCATTAATTGCTTCTCATACGTGCCTTGACTGGGGTGCTCAAACCAAGCCAGTGACCCCTTGCTCAAGTCAGCAACCTTGGACTTCAAACCAGTGACCTTTGGGTTCAAGCCAGCAACCTTAGGGTTTCAAACCAGGGAACTCAGCATCCCAGGTCAACACTCTACGTATCTACTGCATCACCATTGGTCAGGCTGATTTTTAAATTTTTAAATAATTAGGAAAAATAATAAAAGAATGCTATTTCATGACATGTAAAAATTATAAAAATTTGAACTTCAACGTCTATACCTAAAATTTTATTGGAACACAGCCAGGCACATCATTTACCTATTGTTAATGTTCACATTTAGTTTCCATACAGAAGGTATAGTCTACAAAATCTAAAATACTTACTATCCAGCCCTTTACAGAAAAAGTTTGCCAGCCCCTGTTCTAAAGAACAACAATGTCACCCAAGTAAATAGGAAGTAAGTAGGGCCTGATTAGATTAATCTGACCCATTTGTATCAGTTTCTCCTCTCTAGGGAAAGCAAGGACAAGCTTAGAAAGAGGAATAAATGGCTTTGTACTCCTGCCTTTAAAGGCAATTGTGTATTGAAATGGGGACATGGAGGAGCAGCAGGTTTTGAGGGAATTGCACATTTAAGTTGAGGTGTTTGGGGGATACCTAAGATGCGACTGGACTCCTCAGCATAAGGCTTGGGAGACAGAGTTGAAAATATGGATTTGAGACATGTCTACAGAGGGAATGGTGAAGCCATGGATAAGCTTTCCCAGAAAGAATATAGATGAATAAGAGGAGAACTGGCTAGGGCTGCCAGATAAAATATTTATTTATTTGCTAAATCTGGTAACTCTGTTGGGGACAGCACTTTGGAATTTGAAGTTTGGCTAGAAAATGAAGAGCCAACAAAGGACCCAGAAAGGAGACAGTCAGAGAAGAACCCTAAGAGTAGGAGCCGTTTGTGACCTCGGGAAGGACAGTTTGATTGAAATGGTGGGAGCAGAAGCCCATATATAAAAGAGAAAGAGAATTGATGAATTATAGGTTTTCCTTCCAGAAATATAATTGTGCTGCAAAGGACCATAGGATGGCAGGTTGAGGGGAAATACTGGGCTAGTGGCTGAGTTTGGGACAATAGAGGACACTTGAGCTTGCCTCTTGGTGAAGGTGTGGAGAAGACACTGGGAAGTGGTTGAAGTTGTGATAAAATAATATTTTTGCTGTTGTTACATTAGGCTGGGATACTACTCACACAAGTGTGTTCTCTCTGCCATCCTAACTCCTACCATGCCCACCACCAAGGGGAACAACAGTAGTTAAAGTCCTATAAAAAGTAAAGCTCTGAAGCTAAACTGCCTTAGAAACTGTCTATCATCAGAGCTTATAATGTCCTGTAAAGTGATTTTGTTAATGATTTGTTTTAATTCTCACAATTAGACCTAACTGGCTCATTGGGCATATGTCCCTCGAATAGTTAGTTACCTTAGGCAACCATTGGTAGAAATTTTACCCAGGTGGATAACAACAACAACAACAATAATAATAATGATGAAGGGGAGGAGGAGGAGGAGGATAATAAAAGCAAACATAATAGCACTTAGTGGCCACACTGTTCTAAGTAGTGAAAGATACAGACTAACACACACATGAAAATAGCTTACTCACATCTTCTCCGTGAAAATAATAATAGTAGTCGTAGCCAACATGAGTTGAATTATGTCAGGCACTATGAAAAACATGGTATTTGCATGATGATAGAATAATAGTTGATGGAGCAAAAGTACTACGGAGCTAGGCGGGAATTAAAAACACAGGCAGAAAGAAAAGAATCAGGTGGAGAGAAGGAGATCTGGACAGGAGTAGGGACATCTGTTCCTCTGTGACAAGGTAGTGAGAAGAAATAATGAGCAGACACACCACAGTGTGTCAATAGAGAGGAGGGGCACAGAGAGTGTCAAGCTTGGCATCTTCGTTTCTTAGGGAATGAGGAGGTTTTCTCACGTAATGAGCATGAAGCAGCATTAGATAAACAACACAGTGATCAGAGCAGGCACTCACATCAGATAAAACTCTGATGTATTCTAAGGCAGAAGTACTGAATATAGCTGATGTGTCTTGCTCCTCTAGACTTTAGCCATGAATCATCACATAGACCGACAGAAGGAATCTTTGGTTTTCAGCAACATTGTACAAAGCCAGGCTGCCGCCACTCCTGCACTCAAAGTTAGCCCCCAGCTCCTCACTGCCGTGGTCGATCTCCTCTCCACGGGCCATGCCTGCATCCTCAGGTCAGTCCTCGCCTCCTATCTGGACTCATATCCCTTTGACCCATTCCAACCTCCTGAAAGTTAGGGCTTTACGGTTAGACCCACTAAGCCGTGGAGCAGAGCAACACAAAAGTGTGACCACAGACCCATGTTGGGTACCTGAGAGCTCTAGCCTCTCAGTCATTTCACATCATGAAGTTTGCTAATTTGAGACATGAGTAGTTTGTGACAAAATCATCCGGGAAGAGGCAGGCCCAGCCTTTCCTCAGGGGCAAACTGATGCTGCTGAAACCCATCTTTACATCATGCTGTTTTTGTAGGGAGCCATGCTTGTGAGAGACATCATGATGAATAACTGTTTATTTTCAAAGGAGACATATTTCATGGGCTGGCTACATAATGGGGTCAGGAACACAGCAAGCTGTCACCATGTTTTCCATATCATTTAACCTCCCGGCAGGGATCTACATGGAAAACAGAAAATCTCATGATAGATAACATAATATCTTTGGCCTTGCTCAGAAGCTGTATTTTGAAAGCAAGGTTGTAAGTATCTTAATATCACTTGTCAAACAGTACCTGTCAGACTTACCTTGTTTTTGCTCCACCTTCAGACTCTGCCCCGCCCTAGGCCCCAGCCCAGCCCAGCTGTGAGGCAGGTGGTCAACAGTCAGCCGTAGTCCTCTAATAGACGGGTCTCAAAGGAGGTAGGTGTCAGGGTTATAACTGTTGAGCGCCTGTGCTGAGCCCCATGTTATATTCCCTGAAGGTCACACTTAGGACCTAGAATCAATCCCCTCTGTGCTCAGAGGGTGTGAAAAAAAAAAACAACTGATGCCAATATATATAACAAAAGCATATAAACAATGAATTTAAAGTTTTGACTGGAAAATATAGGAACTACCATACTGTTAATAACTAACATTGATTGAGTGCTTACTATGTGCCTGCTACTGATCTAAATGCTTTATTTACATGGATTACTGAAAGGATCCTTGCAAAGGCTTATGAGGTAGATATTATCCTTATCTGTTGTGTAGATGAGGAAATGATAGAACTTACCCCAAAGTCACTCAGCCAATAGGTGGTTGAGCCAGAGTTCAAACTAAGGGAGCGTGAGTCCAGGATGGAAGTGCTCTGCCAGGAGGCATGCTCCTCGTTATAGAGGGTGCTGTGGTGCACTGCCCCCCAGGGCTGAATCACTCCTTTCCCCAGCTGAGGGGCGTCCTGTCTCACTGAGGCTGCACCGCTCATCCAGGGGTCAGTCCGTGTGGGAGCGTAAGGGAGCATGAAAGCCAGCTGGCTGCCCCAATGAAAGAGCATCCAAGCTACAGAGCAGAGCTCTTCAACAATTGGCTGAGACTGCCTGCTGTGATCACATTGCAGTTCACCTTCTAGATGTGCCGTGCCCCGCCACACAGGTGTCCCTACCAGCAGTACGCCCAGTGTACTTCCTGCACAAATACTCACCCCAGGGTTTGCTTCCTCGGGGAACCCGGTCTACAGCACTGTCCCAGACATGACGCAGCAGAAAAGTGAAAACGCAGATGCACAAGCCACAGGACTGCTACAGGATCATTAAAGGGAAACTGCCAATTTACCCTGGAGCTTTCATCTGCCAAAGAGAAGATGGACACACGATGGGAATAGAAGCAAAAGTCCAGAGACTATCTCATGTGCACGCACGCGGTGCCCGGGAAATACAGAGGATGAGAAGATGAAGGGGCTGACCACACGTGTCCCGGTGGGCCCGGGGGGGAGACTGTCCCAACAAGGAACACATGTGGGCTCTGCTCAAGACGGACAGCCTGTGGTCCTAATACCTGACTGGGGGACGAAGTTTACCACCCATAAAAAAAGATGCAGGTCTTTGGGTGAAGAGAAATTCAGGCCAGAGGGGCCCGACAGGGAAAGCCAGAGAGCCTGAGAGAGCAGCCCAGGGGAGGAGAGCTCATCTACCAGACCGAGAGCATGGTGTCAGATGAGATCACACATTTCAAGTAAGGCCTTTTCTGCCCCCACCAACTCCACCTGCTGCTCCTCCCCCTCCCCCAAGGAAACTGGATAGTGGGAGAATCTGACGGGGAGAAATGGGGACCCCTGGCCACACCTCCTCTCTATTTCCCACTGCAGACTCCCATTCTAAAATCGGCCCAAGCTGGGGGAGATGGGGAAAAAACACCAATCTAAACCAAATGTAGAGATTGGGACTAAACATTCTAGTTACTAAATTAGACTGTATTTGCAATTTAAAGTCACCTGGGAATATCTATTACCTGAGAGTTAGAATAACTGCGAGCTTGCTAGAGGTTTCATCTAGGCCAGGGGGAGATTCATCCCTACTGAATAAACTACAAAAGGTTGTGGGAAACAGAAATAGAATTGTATTTTAATTATACTACACGCGGCGCTTGTTCAACATCCCAGTTCCATCTGTACATCTGGCCTCACCTGAGCTGGCCTTACATGCCTGCTTATGGAGGGACATTTGCATATTCTTGGGGAACTGGGGAAGTGAGGGGCACCAAGTGAGCAAAACTGGGGAATCGTTTCCCAGTTTTGCTCACTTGGTGAGCAAAGGGGCAAGAGCAGGCAGGAATCCAGTTTTCTTGCAGGGAAGGGCTCCACAGGCTGAGGGATGGCACTGCCTGCTTCCTGCTCTGGCAGTGAAAGTGGCCTGGGTCACAGAAGTGTCTGAAGACAACAGGGTTAGCCCGTGCCAGCTAGGCCCTGCACAGGGAGCCTGGGGAACACTTGCTTTGCTAGTGGATAAGGGGAAAAGCATGGTGGGAGCTGAGATACCACATCCCCTCCCATGTGCACACGCACACTCTCCCTTTCTCCCTCCCTCCCTCTCTCTCCCTCTCCCTCTCTCTCTTTGGCTTAACAGCCATAAGTCATATAACCTTTAGCCCTCCTGCCTCTTTTAACATCTTTCTCTACCTTGTTTCCTACAATGAATGGCTTGCAGAAGAACTGAAAGGTATAAATAAAAAACGTGTGTGTGTGTGTGTGTGTGTGTGTGTGTGTGTGTGTGTGTGTGAGAGAGAGAGAGAGAGAAAGAGAGAGAGAGAGAGAGAGAGATGCGCTGTTCCCATGCTGTTCCCTTTGCCTGAAACACCTGCTGAACCAGTCAGGGGCTTGACAGAAAGCAGATGGCCCACTCATGATAGTACATTTCAAGGAGAGTCTATTAGTGGGTATGGGGGAAACACAGGAGATGTGCAGTAGCCCAGGGTGTCCCATCCCCAGGCCCAGAGGAACAAGGCACGAGGGAGGAGGTGGTTACTACAAGGCAGGCTCATTTCACACATTTGTGGGCCCAGGACAAGAGAAAAATTGGAGACCTCCCAAACCACATTTCTAAATATTTAAAAGTTGTAACTCAAACTAACAAACTGCTAAGTGAAATATATTTCACCTGTTTACCTTGGCAAATATACCTTTATAACAAGCTGGAAGACTAAATTTGAATATAGAAGCTTCAGGCTACTCAAAGTTCTGCGCAGAAACATGGCAGAAGAGAAACATCTGGGCCCTTGCTCCTGGCTCACAGCCCACCCCTTCTCTTCCCACCCTACCCTACCTTTTCTTGTAATCACAAAGTGACCTCACTCATACAGGTGGACAGCCAGCCCTCAATTTCATGCTCCACCCAGAAGCCACCATACATACACTGTAATGCTGGTAGCCAAGGCCAGGCAGGTCCACATTGGATTTGGGCAGACGGTAGAGGAACTGTGGAGCCAGAAAGTGTTGGGTCATTCCTGTTTAATAAGAGTTTCACAAGGGTGGATGAGCAAACAGGCAGGAGAAAACCTCTTTTCACGGCAGCAAGTGAATGAACAGCAGAAAACAACCCCTCGCAGTGTTGGGCAGGCAATCCTCAATCCGCCATCTACCCTGAGGGCAAGTACCTATATGTAGCCTTACATGAACTATGCACACATGGCGCTGCCACGCACTCACTCACGCACTAATCATGCTAAGTACAAGCGAGCAAGACTAACACAGTTGTTTTCCCTACACCAGATACCCTCTGGCCAACTCTCAGGCCTAGGTCTAACAACATTGCTGGAGTAGTCCACACTTTGAAAGCGATCTGGGGTGAGGGCGCACAAAATGGAGGAGCAGGCACGGGCGTTTGGGGCAAGCACTCTTACACCAAGGGCAGTGATGCAGCTGGAGGAGGACCAGGGTTCTGAAACATGGTGACCACGACGGCAGCCCTCTCTCATGGGTCAAAGGGCAGCACTACTGGAGAGAGGACATAGGAATAGTAATTTGATGTTAAAGGACCCAGCCAACTACAGGCAACTCCACAGGGAAGACGTACCTTGACTGTATGCTTCTCCTTCCCTTTGATTGCCTACGCAGCTAAGGATCCTCAACAGAAAGCCAGGGAGGGCAGGGGAGCTGGAGATGTCCTCCCAGCTGCTCAGCCTCCGAGGTAGAGACCTGGGTGGAGAAGGGCCGAGAATGTACCTGCAAGATGTCTGGCTCTCCGTCCTCCCCATTTCCTCTAGTTAGTTTTCATTCCAGCTTTCAATACCATCTAGAGTGTGAAACTCTTGGGGAAAACCCAACCTGACCTCCAGAACTAGAGCAGCTGTTCATTAGGTGGTCCATGGCAACCTACCCTGCCCTTCACAGCCTTCCTGAAATTTCTGACTGTGATCTGTGTGGTTATTTTATTAATGGCAGTATCCCCACCAGATCACAAGCTCCACAAGGGCAGGGACTAGGTTTGTGTGGGTCACTGCTCGGTGTATGGTCTGCCACAGGCCTGGCGTGAGGGGGTAGAGGGTCCTTGATGTTCTATGTGAGCCCCTCTGCACTTTGCTGGGGTCAGGGAGAGCTACATTCAAGGGAACATAGGCAGCAAATTTATGACAGCAACACACACACACACACACACACACACACACACACACACACACACACACACGGGACTTTGAAATGTATTCAAAACAGAATACCGATCCAGTATAATTGATCATAACCATGAGCTTAAAGAGCCAGTATGATTCCCAGACCTGGACAAAAATATGCAAAAGGTATGGTTATAGCTAAAGAATGTGCGCATGAACCAGGGGACTGGGTGGCTGTGGAAGCACAGAGGAAAGAAGAGCTGTGTGAACAGTGCCCAGAGAAGAGTGTGCCCCGTCAGCCCAGGTAAGTGTCCCAGCCCCAGACGGGCCTGTCCCTACAAAGGAAATGGGAGTATCAGTTTTTCAGAGCCCGATGACATTAAATTTTTAAATTCCCTAACTCTTTTGTTCTGCTTCCACAGTCATCAAACACCCATCTGATAATTTGGCTGTACGGAGCTGGCTGGTCAGGTTCACACAGTGACAGGTTCGTCTGTCAGATGTATTGCTCATTATAAATAAATGAGATGGTGTTCTGATTTTATTTCCACTCATCAGAGATTTTGTTGACAGGGGTGGGTATTCTTATGTGTGATCTTCATGAAAGCTGATGAATGTAGGTTCCTAAACCTGCAAGGTTGAGAGCCCAGTCTCAAGGTTGAGGGCCCAGTCTCAAGCTACAGTGAACTCACGGGATACTACCCCACAGGGAGTTTCCTTTCCACCAAACCCAGAAATGAAACTTTTTTCTTTTGTGAAACTGAAATAATGGCATTCTCAAAAGGTCTCACATTTATCAAGGGAGAAAGGGAGGCATATTGAGTTGTGTACAGATAGAAATGGTTTTGATTTTTCATTTTTCCTTTGACTTCTCGAAACCTAAATTGTCTTTTCGGCCAGAATACAGAGTAGCGGAGAATTCACGATGACTGATTTCTGATCACGTATCAGGGGTTGGGGTGATAATGCCCCAAGGAAGCTGCACAGGGTGAGACGGTGGGAATCGAGTGAGGAAACCAAGAGGGTCATTACTCAAGACCCTTGAGGCAGTGCAGTGCATGTGGAGAATAAAGTCTTTATTAATAGAAGCTCCAAGATCAGAGTGTGCACAATCTGAGGGGCAAGGAGTGAACTCAGAAGGAATTGAAAATACCAAGGAAGGCAAGAGTGAGACAAGGTGAGCTATAAGGAGTGACTTCTGATCAGCTAAGTAGGTAGCTCCGTGTTATGGTCGCCCACTGCAATTCCAATTTTATAAACAATGTAAAAGCTAAATGCAATGTGGCACCCTGGATTGAATCCTGAGGCAGTAAAAGAGCATTAGTGAAAAAAAATCTGGTGAATTTATTTTTTAGTTAATTATCATGTACAAATGTTAATTTCTAAGTTTTGAAAAATTTTATGGAAGACGTTAAGAGTAGGGACACTGTGTAAAGGGTATACAAACCTTTTGTGTTTGCAACTTATCTAAACAATATATCTAAAATTATTCAAAATAAAAATGTTTACTTAAATAATATAAAGGTCTATTTGTTTTAAGCCCAAGAAAGTTTTCTTCAATGTGTCTTTGATTAGTGTTTCTATTCTAATTGTTTTTTAATTTAAAAAAAATCTATTGTTCTTATATTGGATCTCTTTTCTCTACTCTTCATGGCTATCATGTGATCTCTTATTGTTTTCATCCTTTTGTTTCATTTTCTCTGAATTCTGGAGGACCTTCTGCAATTTGTTCTCCACATCACTGATCTGATTTTCAGCGATGCTGCTCCTGCTTATAAGTCCTTCAGGGTAAATATTAATTCTGCTGCTGCATTTTTAGTTTCTTCATCACTTATCCTTATCTCAGTCACCTCTGTTTATCTCTGCTCCAGCTGTATTTTAATCATAGATGACCTTCTACTGTCACTTTATACCGTTGTGTCATGGAAGCCAGGGCTACCTATGTTCTAGCAAACAGCCAGTATGACTTTGTAAGGTTAGTGAGTACTGTCTCTCATTGCCCTCAAAGACTGGCCCTTTGCTATCAGAGCTTATGGAGCACGTGAAGCTACACTCACAGTATGAACAAATAAAGAACTCATCACGTCTCCAGAGCTGCCTGTGTTATTTGCTGGTGGGTATTGCATTACTGACAGTTGAAAATTCCTGATCAAACTCCCTAAAGCTTCTATCTTCTAATTAATGTATAAATCACAAAGAAAGGACCCACCACTGCCTACCTAAAGGATAACACTATAATATTGTAACAAGGTCCAACGATGATAGGACCTTAAAATTTGAAGATACTTTCTAGGAAATGAGAGTGTGATTTTACGCCACCAGGAATAGAATCAGAAAAAAAAAAAAAAATCTTTGCTATGCTTACAATGCCATGGTTAAAAAAATAATCTTTCTCTTATTCTGTTTCTAATAGAAGAGGTATTGTTTAGTGTTTGAGATATTATTCCATTGGAATCTACATGGACAAAGCCTACCATTGTGAGAAGAAACAGGATTCTTATCTGAAAAGTAAGGTTCTTTTTTTGTTTGCATATCAACCACCGCTCATCAGCTTGGAAAGAGCAAGGCCATCTGTCAGACCATGGACTAGAATAAAGGGTGTGGTCAAGAAGAAGCAGGTCATTTTCCCTGAAGGGTCATGAATGCCTAGAAAACAAGTTTGGGTATGGTGGACACAGCCTGGTACATGCAAAGAAGGAAAGACATACAGAACATGTGACATAAAATGACCCTTTGGAGCCAGAAGCCACTTAGAATAGAATAAAAGAAAGCAAGTATATACATATATATATATACACATACACAGTGTGTCCATAAAGTCATGGTGCACTTTTGACTTTTGACTGGTCAAAAGTGCACCATGACTTTACGGACACACTGTATATATCATTTTCTAAGTCAATCTTTATGATGCTCTACTTTCTATCATTTTTTCCTTTTTGTTCTCATTATTTATTTTTTAAATTTATTTTATTGATTTTAGTGAGATAGGAATGGAGAGAGAGACAGACAGGAACATTGATTTGTTCTTGTATGTGCCCTGACTAGGGATCGAACCCACAACCTCTGTGCTTTGTGATGATGCTCTTAACCAACTGTGTCATCCAGCCAGGGATGTTCTCATTATTTAGTAAAGTTTCTTTGAGAAGTCAGACGGTCTTAAAAGATACCTCCATTTCTGAAAAGCCAGTCTTCAAAGATGGCTACTGGCACCCCCAGAAGATTAGATAATGGGAGCTCCTATAAAGGAAACCAAATCTGAAAGTGAATGGAGGGGCCATTGCTTACCAGAGACCTTCGCTGTCCTACCCTAAGAGGGGCTGTGCTTGAATAAGGGGCCAGTTCTGAGATGATTGTCATTCCCTGCCATATTTTACACATGCTCTCACCTGCTGTTTCTGCTCTTTCCAGGACATCAGAGGAAACCACATGTCTGCCAAGAAGTAGTCCTTTTCCTTCCAGAGCCACCCACAGCAGAAATCACTAAGGACAGCTGAAACTCATGGAACTCACTGTCCTCTGTGCGATAAAAGATTTGCTTAATTAAGAAAAGAGTTCGGCCTGACCAGGCGGTGACGCAGTGGATAGAGCATTGGACTGGGATGCAGAAGACACAGGTTCAAGATCCCAAGGTCGCCAGCTTGAGCGCGGACCCAGACCCATCTGGCTTGAAGCAAAAAGCTCATCAGATTCCACCCAAGGTCACTGGCTCCAGCAAGGGATTGCTAGGCCTGCTGAAGACCTGTGGTCAAGGCACATGTGAGAAAGCAATCAATGAACAACTAAGGTGTTGCAACAGCAACGAAAAACTAATGATTGATGCTTCTCACCTCTCTTCGTTCCTCTCTGTCTGTCCCTATGTATCCCTCTCTCTGACTCTCTTTCTCTGTCCCTGTAAAAAAAATAAAAATAAAAATAAAATTAAGAAAAGAGTTTGCCTGGGCGGTGGCGCAGTGAATAGAGTGTTGGACTGGGATGTGGAAGACCCAGGTTTGAGACCCTGAGATTGCCAGCTTGAGCGTGGGCCCATATGGCTTGAGTAAAAGCTCACCAGCTTGGACCCAAGGTCACTGGCTCGAGCAAGGGGTTACTAAGTCTGCTGAAGGCCCCTGGTCAAGGCACACGTGAGAAAGCAATCAATGAACAACTAAGGTGTCACAATGGCAACGAAAAACTAATGATTGATGCTTCTCATCTCTCTCCATTCCTGTCTGTCTGTCCCTATCTATCCCTCTCTCTGACTCTCTCTCTGTTCCTGTAAAAAAAAAAAAAAAAAAAGAGTTCAATAAGTTCTAAAACCTGCTTTGCATTTGTAAAGCACTTAACCTATCACACGCATTCATTTTTAGCAAAGTTGAATCTTAATCTTTGATTTTTGTATAAATGGGTTGACAAGACATGACTCCCTCAGAATGAGGAGTTCAGCTGTAGGTCAGAAATTTTCTTCACCCAGTCACAATTTCCAGGCTTTGATATTTTCCTCCAACACAGTTGAAGTCCTACAATTCAGGATTAGGATATGGTGCCTGCCCCCCTCCACACAGTAAAATTCCAAGAGGAATTGGTGGTATTTATAGAGCACTTGCTATTTGCCAGACATTATTTTAAGTGCTTTATGTGCAACAGTGAACAAGGGAGGGCTGGTGTTATAACGAGAAAGACAAGAGATAATCTTTGGAGGTCAATAAACCTTGTTCAAATCCCCACTCTGCCACTTACACTATATGTAATTTTAGTCAAATTTCTTAACCATTTCAAGTCTCAGTTTTCTCTTCTGGAAAAAAGGAGCTGGTAGTAATACCTACTTTGCAGGATGTTTTGTGAAGATTAAGAGAAATAACATATAGCAAGACCGCAGGGCGTGTAACCAGGGTCCTTCTCCTTTACTCCTTCTGATGGAAACTTAAGTGTAGCAGAATGACCCACAACACTACAAAATGCAGTGTTTAGGTTCTACCTTCCAATAAATGGTCTCATTAATTTTCTGGTAAAGGGAGAAGAGAAGGGCTGGCAGCTTGCCAGGGCTAATGGAGTCATTTTGTAAGACGGTGATTTGTTGTTGACGAAGGAAACTATTACCTACCATTACTCTTCAGGGCAGCATAATCCAAAAATACGTGCAATGATTCGAGTCCAGCATGCAAGGGTGTGAGGAAATTTTATCCTAGAGCAGTGGTCCTCAAGCCAGACTGGTACTAGAAACCTCCCGAGGAGCTTTGAAATAAACAGATGCCTGGGCTGCACCCATAGACATTCAGATAGAACTGGTTTGGAGTGAGGCTTGGGCACCAGTGTTTTATATAGTGGTGCTGGCAAGCAGACAGGAGCCCTCTGAGGTCAGAGATCTGGTTCTGGAAACACTGCCTTCAGCTATGGAAGTCAGCTGCTGGAGGAACAGCTCTTCTGTTCCGCTGTTGCTGCTGCTGCCACGAACTACAATATGTCATTATCATGTTGCTCATTCCCACCTGCCTCCTCAGGGCCAGAGATGTGTCATGTTCACCACCAAACGTCCTCCAGACCTTCCTCAGTGTCTGGCTCAGCTGCTCCTGGCTGGTACTCTTGTAGGAGGAAGGGGAGATGTTCTTCTCTCCACTAGTCCAAAGACCCACCTCCTGGACATTTCCCACAATGACTGGCTCCTGGGATGTTTACCTCGTCAGAGAAAAATCCCACCCACTCACCAGATTGTGGTCTGCATTTGTGGTCCCCACCAGATACTCACAGGAGAGCCCCATGTAATGCATTTGTCACATTCAGTGTCTCCGAGGATTACCTTTGAGCCCATACTCTGAAATGAGAATCACGTATAGTTGACTGATTGTATTGACCAGTCTCTAAAAACCCCCAGTCTCCAGGTCATGGTCATTGAGGGGCTGGTCATTAGGGTATCCAGTGTGACTAGGGAAATAATTCTGGTCTGACTAGGGTCTTCCTCTGTTGCTTCCATGCTCTTGTGCTATATTCATCTACCATGCTGGAGTGTTTCAGACGTCCCTTTAAATTTTAGGCTGTTTATGCACTTGCTTAAAACTAAGTCTTTAGCATTGCTTTTGACAGAAAGCTTATCTTTTCCTCAGGGGGCCTTGCCATTTTATTATTTCATGCATCGCGCAATCTATTTCAAAAATGATTTGCAAATGCTTTTACTATAGCATAAGTTCTATAAAATATTTGAGCGAGACAAAAGTGGATCTAGTACTTTCTCTTGCCCTCCCCTCACAATGCCATTCCCTGTATTAACCAACTGTGATACAGTATACAGGCACACCTCAGAAGTAGTGTGATTTGGTTCCAGACCATGGCAATAAAGTGAGTATTGCAATTAAGTGAATCATAATTATTTTTCTGGTGGAGGGTCTTGCCTTCAATTTGTAAAGGATGAAATCTATGAAAGGCAGTAAAGAACAATAAAATGAGGGTATATCTGTATATCCTTCCAGACCTTTTCTAAGAGTTATATTTTAATACTAATAATTAAAAAGCACACACATTTTATTGCATAAAACATTCCATAATAATTTTCCGATCTCCTTGAGCATTGGTTTAAACTTTTGCCTAATATTCTAATAAGTGGAAGCACCATAATTGGCCATTTACCAAGAGACAGTGATTTGATCATTTCCAATTTTTCATAATTATAAATAATACTGTGATAAACATCTTCATGGATTTTTTTCATTGAAGATAACTTGTTTTGGTTCAATTCCCATCAATGAGATTACTTAGTAAAAGAGTATAAACAAGCTAAGAAAGCACTTTATAATTTAGTGATAGGTAAAAAAGACATATAGCCAAACAATGACTTTGGTTAAATAAATGATAGTTTACCTATATGATTAAATGCTACAAAGTCATAAAAAATAACATTGCAAAAGAACATTAATTATCATAAGATTTCCACTATCTATGAAGTCATTTATAAGACAAGTTATAAAACTTTCTATGTAATCTGAATATAAACATTTTTATAATAAAAAAATTTGTATATAATTTATATGGGAAAGGGAATACTAAGTAAGGTCCAGGAAGAGCCGAGACAATCTTGAAGAAGAACAAAATTGGATGGCTTACTCTATAAGAAAATCAAGATTTATTGTAAAGCTAGCATGATTAACACAGTATGGTATTAGTGCAAGAACTAGAAAAAAATAAAAGAACAGGATGCAGGAATCAGGTATATTTTTCTGAAAAGGGCAAGATAGTTAAAACTATTTAGGCTTTGTGTTGTCTGTCACAACTCAACCTTGCTATTATAGTGTCCATGCAACCCAGACAATACACAAGTGAATGGGCATGGTTGTGTTACAGCACAACTTTGTAAAACAGGCAACTAGTCTTAGTTCACCTATCTCCGGGTCACAGAATTCAGAAACAGATCCTTGCATGCCAGTGTGTGTGCGACTTGTGATAAAAGTGGTACTGAAATAAAATGGGAAAGGATGATATTTTTAAATAAATGATACAGATCCAATTGGCTTTTATATTGAAAAAGCGAGATTTGATTCCTACCTCACATCATTTATAAAAGCAAATTCCATTTCAATTATAGACATAGATGTGAAAAATCAAATGATAAAGCTTCAAGAAAATAAGATAGGAGAATATATGCATAAACACGGTAGAAAAAGACTTCTTAGATAAGGCACAAGAGCATTAACCATAAAGGAAAAGAGTAGTACAAGGGGATGTATTAAAATTATAAACTTTTTCTTCATCAGGTGTTGGAAAGGTCGAGTCTGAGAAGAGATATTCGTAACACATATGAATGAAGGCGTGTTTATATCCATAAAATATTAAAAATAATTATGAATCAACTTTTTTTAAAAAAGAGAGAATATTCAGTAATAAAATAGGCAAGAGGCTCAAACACTTAACAAAAAGAGAATATCCAGTTAGTCATTAGATACCTGAAAAGATGTTACATTTCATTAGTTATCAGGGAAATGCAAATTTAAATCAAAATGGTATAATTGTTAGAATATCAAGAGTTAGTAAGGACGTGGAGCACCTGCTGACAGTCTCAGACACTGCTGGGTGTAAACTGATGCAATCCCTTTAGGAAGATATACTAAAGCTCAGCATATTTATACCTATGATCCAGAAATTCACTCCTAGGTTTACACCCAACAGAAATGTATATGCCTGATACCAAAAGATATGTACAAGAATGTTCATGGCTACATTATTCATAATAGCCTCAAACTAGAAACAACTCAAATGTCTCTTAATAGAATGGATCAATAAAAGGTAGTATATGCATACAATGCAAACTATATAGCAATACTAGTACAATGAATGAATTCTCCTTCAAACAATAAAGATGAATTCCACATTTATAATTTGTGTGAAAGAAGCCAGATACTAAAGACTGGAAAAAACAACTGGCTACTGAAGTGGGGATACTGAGAGAGTAGTTAGTAACTGGGGTAAGCATGAGAGGGAGTTTGGGTTCCTCACAATATTTTATTTATTGATTTAAGGGGGCAGTTACATGAATTATCTACTTTGTGATAAATCAGTCAGATTTACCTTTATGGCAGATACGCTATTTTTTTGTATGTTATATTTTAATTTTTTCTAAAAGTTTATAAAATAGGTCTGAATAGAAATAGCATTAAGGCACTTGATACTATCTAAAGTGAACAAATCAAGAGATAAAGATAAAGGCATATTTTTATCTTGAGTAGCACTGTCCAATAAAAGTTTCTGTGATGACGGAAATGTTCTACATCTGATCTGTTCAGTGTGGTAGCATCTAGCCATGTGTGGCTATTGAGCATTTGAATGTAGCTGATGAGACTGGGAAAAAGAATTTTTATTTTTATTGAGTTTTAATTAATTTTAAAGAGCACACGTGGCTAGCGGCCAGCACTTTGGATAGCACAGGCACGAGCTCTGGATACAACACAATGGGAAGCAGGAACTAAAATATGTTCTCTCTGGGAAGTGGGACAGCATGAGGACGTTGAGATGGAGCCAAGTTGCTTTTTATCATAAACGCTCTGTACCAATTGATGTGTGTGACTCTCTCTGTGTGAGTGTTACTTAGATAGAAATGAAAGTTTAATTTCAAGGGAAAAAGAAAGCTTGAAGCAGATACTTGAGATTGGTTTATCTCTGAGTGGTTGGATTTATGGTGACTTTTTTCTTCCTTTTAACAAAATTATCCATTTTCTAAAATGTTTACATAAGCACACATGAACAAAGAACAAATTAATAAATCAAAAGTTAAAACTAGATACTGACGACAAATTGGAAAATTCTCGAGGGGCCTATCTGTACTGGTACTATTAAGGCAATAATGTGTGTAATGAGAATTTATGGCAGGTCATATTTTTCTTTTCAACGTTTAATATCTAAATGTGCTGGCTAAGCATAGATTTCACATAAAGCACACCAGGTTTCTGCTGCTTTCTACTTCCTCATATGTTATAGAGGAAGTTGAATTTGGGTTGAACCAACAGTTTGGAATTTGGTGTGCCCACCTTCAGGCTGGTTCGGGCAGAGAGCTTTGAGGAAATGACCCCACTTTCCTGCTGCACTCTTACAGCTCAGCACCACGGTCTTCCAAGGGCTACATTTTTAGTGGTGAAAGTTTGTGGTGAAGATTATTACAGGTTCCTAACTGTGTATCTTACTATGTACTGGACCGTCCCCATCTAGATGTTCTATGGGCCCCTCAAACTCAGCTGCCCAAACCAGCCCATCTGTCTTCTCTCCTAAAGTTATACCTTTCATGGAGGCACAATCCCATTGTATTTCCAATGGGCATTCACCCAAGTAGCCAATCTACAAACCTGGAAGCCTGCTTCCATCTTATACCATCCTGCCTTCCCATCTAGCACTCTGTGCTGCAGGCTCTCTAAATCACACACTGGTCTCTGCTCATTCCTACTTTGTGCACCTTTGCATTTGCATGTGATATTCCTTGGCTGGGCTGTCTTTTTTTCCCCTTTTGTTCTTCCTGGTGAATACTAAGCAGTCCTTGAATACCTATATCAAATGTCATCTGTTCTTAGAAACTTTCTGTATTAGACATGTCAATCACAGTGCTGAAGGTCCACAATCCTAAGTAAAACTGCTCAACCTTCAGCACCTGCTCAGAAGACAGTCATAGGACCTGTCACAGCCATTGGACCTGGAGTGGGCACATGACATAGGGATGAGCACCCACCGAAGGCAACTCTTTCATAAATTAGCTCGTAACCTGGTGCAAAATTTAAATTAGGAAGTGTGTGAATTTTGTGGCATGTAAATTATACCTAATAAAACCATTTTTAAAAAATAAACCAGCAGTTTTGACATACTGAGGCATCTGCTGGTGAGAATTGGAGCTAGAAGCCTGGAGGTAGTTTGGGGCCCTGAGAAATCATGCTAACCATGCACAGGTCAAAGTTCTGATAAAACAGATCTGTGACAAAGCAGGGGAAGGCAGCCAGTAGTGAGAAGAGAGTGAGTCAGACAAGGAGAGAGATGGGGAGATGCCAGGAGAGGGACCACACACTCTGGGACAGATGAAGAGAGCAGCATAGACATGCCTCAGTTCCCAACAGGTTTTCAATCACAAATCTCAGTTCATGGGTCTTCCTTATAGTACCCTCCCCCCATTATCTAATGAAGCAATTTGACTTGAAACTGAAAGAAGTTGGTTACAACTTTCCTGATTACTAAGCAGGGTTTATCTCTCTCTCTGTGTTCCTACAGCCTATTGATGTTGCAATTTGTATATGTGTTCACAGAAAATGTGTTTGCATTGGAAAGAGCCCAGCTCTGATGTCAGACATGGGGGTTTAACCTCAACTTATGAACCCTGAAACCATAGGCACATGATTTCTTTTTGGACCTTTATTCTTTCATCTGTAAGATAGGAATTATCCCAATTGTAAGCTTTTCTAAGATAACATATAAAACATCAGTGACTGGGCCCAGGTCCTAATAGGTGCTCAGTAAATGTCAACCACATTCCCTCCCACTTCCTCCTTCACTGGCCTGTGAGTTGGTGGCAAAAACAGTGACTTATTCATTTGGGTTGCCACCGTGGCATCCAGCGCTTGTCTGGCAGATAGAAAATGTTCACTAAATAGGTTTTTATTTAATTTAATAATGAAATCCATAGAATCATGTGTTCCATCTTGGTAGGATTGCCAGATTTAGTGAACAAAAATACAGGATGTCGAGCTATGCTTGAATTTCAACAAGTAACAAAAAAATTTAAAGTGACTATGTGCACTGTATGCTTACACCAAAAGTTATTTGTCACTTAACTGAAATTCAAACTTCACTAAACTTTCTGCATTTTCTCTGGCGATGCTACATCCTGACCGTTGCCTTCTAATTCATTGACACATTCTGTCTACATGCATCAGGCATTATTAGTTTTTCCAAAACCCACCCTTTTTCAGAAGAAAAAAAAAAGAATTAGGCGAGTGCTTTCTCTAACTATGTGATTCCCTTTAATGAATCCTAAGAATGTCAATGTTTATTTGAGAAATTACTATGTGTGGGGACCTGGAGAGCCCCAATTTGCAGTAGTGTCCTGGTACAATTATAGAATATGTAATAGTTCCTCCTTTCACTGTCAAAAGTGATCCAGTTTGAGTGATATGATAGCCCTCCTGTGTGCCAGGCATGGTGCTCAGACAGCAAGCCATGCTATCTGAAGCAAGGGAGTAGAGGCTTCTACTTCATAAAGCATTGGTTTCACCAAGGCCTCTCCCAGCCACCCTGCCCTACCATTCTGCCCATAAGGAAAGTGAGGCTCAGGGCACTGACACACCTTGCTTGCAGTGATTGTCCCTGTCCAGTTTTCCAGTGCCACCACCTGTGTTACAGGACTGCCCCTTAATGCCGCTTGTCTCTCATTTTCTTCATTCTCTCCTTGTCCATCATTTTCTCTGCATTTTTATATTATGTGAGTCTCATTTTTCTCTCTTTCTGGCTCCCCTGACATTCTCCTTGTGCTTCTATCTTCAGTTTTCTCTTAAGTCCAACCTTTCCATGTCTTTATTAGCCTCCCTCTCCAATGTGGCTGAGCTCCCCTCTCGAACACCCTCACAGCTGAGCCAGGACCTGCCATTTATTGGGTGTTCATTATCCTGAGATCGTGGAAAAATACTTCATATGCATTGCATCCTTTAATCTTCCTAAGAACCTGCTTCCCACTGCCCAGGGTCAGGTTAAGACCCAAACCTCAGATCTTACCCTCAACAGGCAGCACGGTCTCACACTTCTAATGAGGCGTGTGCCCTGGTGTTATGCTGTTGTTTTGTGCAAATGTGAATTCTGGGAGGGCGACCCTGTGAGTGTACTTGGACGATGTGGAAGTTGCAGGCAAAATGAATAACAATAACAACTGTCTACACTGCTGTGACTGCCGTTCTTATGGTGACCTCAATTAGTTTTCTCATCCACCCCACAAGATAAGCAGCATCTGGATGCCCCTTTTATGAATGAGAAGACAAGGGCTGGGACCAGCCCAGGTCTATGGTCACTAAAACCTATGTACTTTCTACTATACCACATGTGACTCTCTAAATTATATTGTTTTGGAGCATGCCTCCTGGGCAAGGAGGAAAGATCACTGCCAGGTGAAAATGAAAAGGATCCAAATAAAGACATTTAAAAGTTCCTTCAAGACACCTGTAGGCCTAGAAGGACCTCTGGGAGGGGTGTACCTGTAGATGCGCTTACCCTTACTAGGAGGATATCTCTCCAACATAAGATCATCACACTTTGTCCACCTGATTGCTTTTTTAAAAATTCTAGCCTCGTAATATTCAGAACAGATGGACCTGAATACAGAAAAATGCCACTTAATTTGAACCTGCCTTCCAGACCAATGTGTCAGTCAGTCGTCGACGAAAAACAATTACTACACTCCAGCTAGCACAGGCAATGGAGTATGAAGCAGCACCAGCAGCACAATAGTTTATTGGCAAAGAGATGGGAGGTTGGGGGGAAAAAATCAATTCTGTTAAAAATAAACAAACTATAATTCTACCTTCCTGGCAAGAGAACATTTCCAAGGCAAATGAGTAATGGTATGGCATCTTAGTTTCCAGAAATGATTACAGAATCATCTTTACAATGCATTGCTTAATACTGAACATCTTGGCATGACAGTCAAGCCCTGCCCCCCATGATCTGCCTGTCAGTCTTTCCTCCTTCACTACCTGCCCCTTCCCTGCATAACCTTGGCTCCAGCAGTGATGAGCCCCTTGCTGTTATACATTTTCCTGAACCTTCACGAGTTGGTACAGCCACCACCATACCCACGAGGTCCTCCCGACTGTTCTTCTTCAGGGCCCTCACGGACTCTCACACATCATCCCAGGAACACATGCATGAACTCCATTCATCAAAGGGCTTTGCTTCTCTCTACTGTCTTACTCTGGTCAGGCTTCTATAACAAAAATACCATCAACTGGGTGGGCTGTAACAATAAACATTTAGTTTTCATACTTCTGGAGGCTGGGAAGTCCAAGATCATGGTACCAACAGATTGGGGGTCTGGAGAGGGCACAGTTCTTCATAGGTAGCTATTGTTTCATACATGGAAGAAGGACCAAGGAAGCTTTCTTCGGTCTCTTTTATAAGGGCACTATTTCACTCATGATGGCTCTGCCTTCGTGACCTAATCCCTTACCAAAGGTCCACCTCCTAATACCCTTAGATTGGGGATTAGTTTTTCAACGTATGAATTTTGAGGGGTCACACACATTCAGACTGTAGTATATACTAACATTAAAGCGCATTGACAGTGTGCCAGAAATGTTTCTAAGAGCATTTACATGTATTATAACAGTCTCTACAATTCTCTCATGAAGTAGACAGGATTTTTATATTCCCATTTTACAAATGAGGAAATCACAGCACAAAAAAGAAAGGCACGTTTTTCCAGGTTAACAGCTTGTAAGTGGTGTAGCCAAGACTTGAACCCAAGCAATCTGACTCTACACAATTGACACTATCCTAAATTTTCTGTCCCTTTTTGACACAATGGGACTTAGGGCCTGATGCACAGAAAGTACTTAATAAATGCCAACTGAATGGCCTTGAGCTGTTGATGTGTAACATCTGGTTTTCTAACATGGTCACCACCATCCCAAGCCCTCAGACTGGAGGCAGAGAAGGGAGTCAGCGGACTTCCCAGCTGCGCTCAGTGGAAGGCACCTGGACAGACCAGCCACCCCCAGTTTGGCCCACATGCCCCAGATCTTAGATCTTAGATTGTCTGCTTTCACTGAAACAGGTAAATTGCTTCAGGGAATGGCGGGTTACTACTCTCTCTCTCTCTCTGAAGATAGAAACTGTTCTTTCAGCCCAGAGTGACTTAGTTGGAAAAAACTGATTTCACGCTCTGCTGAGTGTGATTGTCCTTGAACAGCGGAGCGCATTATCTGCCTCCCTGCGCAGGCCTAGCGCTGGGACTGCGGTTCAAGGGGTGCTTCAGGGACCTCTGGGGGGAAGACCTTTGATCTCGAGCACTGGCTGGTCCCCCAGGACATTGGAAAGAGCAAAGCTATCAGACAATAGCTTTCTGGCAATAACCCTGCTTTCTTGCCCTTCAGCGCCCTCCCACCTCTCTACCTCCTATTTTCCCCCGGGGTAGCAGTCTTGCTTTTCCAGCAGTTTACTTGAAGGCCTCTCTCCTTTGGCTGTTCACAGGCTCCCTTCACATACCTGAAAGGGAATTTTCTTTCCCAAATCTGCTTTGTTATGTTCCCATTGATGTCACCTTTAGCAAGCCAGTCCCTAAGCCAAGCATCGCCTGATTCTACCTTCCTGTTATGAATTTCCAGGTGTCTGAAGCTGATAAACTCTAACTGTAGACGGTCCAGCTTCCCTGCCTCTGTCTAGCCCCACTGCACAGGCTGACATAGGACTCCTCACTGAACAAATGGCCTCACTGCTTAGAACCTTCCAAAGAACTGTCATGGGTCCTCGCTGGAGAACCAGTGTGTGACACAGGACCCAGCTGGACTGTGATGTCTGACCCAGGCTGTGGGCTGTGTGCTCAAGGGCAGTGAGGCAAGAAAACGGAATCAAATCCAAGTGGCCTAATGGTCAAGCCAGGGGTTAAGTGGAGTAGAGAAATCCAGATAAAGTGAGGATGAGGAGGTTGGGAACAAAAGTGGGGTCAGAAAAACAAGCGAGTCCAACACTCTGGGCAGGGGCAGGGCACTGTGTGTGGGGGGGGGGCAAGAGGATAGAGGAAGGTCTTTCTAATGAATTTGGCACGTTAAAGGGAAATGTTTTATTTCAGTGCTTCTTGGGGTGCCTTTGATGAAGTTCATGAAAAGATGGCAAAGTTCAGCACAGCCCCTTAATGACCGTTAGATATGCAAAGGGGGTCCAAGGTTTGTGGGCGGATAGCTGCAGTGCTCTGGGAATGAACTTAATAAGAATTTGGTGGCTCAGAGTGGGGAGCTGGTAGGGGAGGGGAGGAGAAGGTTTTCAAGGCTGAGCACCGAGAAGATGACAGCATGGCCTAGCGAGAAAGTGGCCAGCGAGGTTTTCTAGTGCAGGAAACCTCTGTTAGTTACCTGGACACCCACAAGGAAGACATGACTGTAGGCTGTGATTGCTGGAGTCATGTGCCCAAATCCACCAGTTACCTCAAATCTCCAGGAAAGTCTACTCTGTAAGAGGCCTCATGTTAGAAATAACCTAGGGAGAAGTGAAGGAAATTGGGGTGATGCATAAAAATGGAGTAAAGAAGTGTCAGAGGAAGTAACTTACAGAGTGGAGACCAAGGATCCAGGAAAGGTAAGATAATAACAAGGTGCTGTGCTCCTCTGTGTCAGATGGGGGTTGAAGTCATTTGTATCCATAGTGATTTTCAATCGGTATGCAGCAAGATTTTTTAAAACGTGCAATACCTGACTATGTAGTCAGGGGCACTGACCTCTTTTCCCTTAGCTTGTCAAATAAAAAAATGACAACACCCAACACAACATAGCTGTCTGGTGTAAATGAATTAAAATTATATTAATTTTTTCATCAGATCAGCAAAATATATATATATATATTTTTTTGGTGTGTCACAGTTTTAGCAATTAGTTTGTGTGTCATGACATGAAAAAGGTTGAAAAATCACTAGAATGGAAATGGCCCAGCAGACTGGAGGATGGGGGACAGCCAGGTGACTGACTTCTGCATGAGGTTACTGACCCGAGTAGGAAGGTTTGAAGCAGAGAGCGCTAGAGAGAAGTTAAGCATGGAAGACATATTTTTAAAATTAGGCATCAGTGGCTGCAGGAGGGCCTAGGGCGGGAGCTATTATAGACCTTTGCTTAAACAGCCTTAGGCAAAACAGAGAAGAAAAGACATTCCCAGAGTCCCAGCCAGAGAACCCAGCCAATTCTGTGAGGTGCTAGATATAGATCGGGGTTAAGTGAAGGAGGAGAGCTCTGTGTCTGGGTTAAAAAAGTGGGACAAAGAGGGGTCACCTGGGATGAATGTGCAGGAGGTGCCAAAGGAAAGCAGAGTGGGGAGAGACGTGGTGGGACCATACAACCTGCTTCTCTGCATCTGTTTTGGGGGCTGACCCAGCTTGCATTTCACTATGCTCCCATCCAGATGATAGAACAAACACCTGGTGAGCTCTAACTGGCTGTGTTCCATATGGCTGGAACCCCCAAAGCCCAGTTCCTGGCTGTAAAGCCAGTAGCCACGGTCACCATCACAGCTGCCTGGCCAATGCAAATTCGCATTTGATTTGGACAGTCAGTAATGAAACAATGGAGCCAAGAACTGGTGGGCCATTAGTTTTAATCCTAGCTTGCACCCAGCGGGCAAGTAAAAACACACACTGGGCTCCAAAACCCACTTATTCAGTGCTCACAAAGCTACTGACTTATCCGAGTTTCCTAGAATCAAAAGTTTCTATCTCACCAGCCTTATTCACCTCTGTTCCCCATCTCCTTCTCTCTACACAAACTCTGCACAAACTGGCTTCTCCCTCAGCACTCCAGCATCTTGGATGCTTCTCTTGGCCTCCTCCACGTGGCCTTTCTCTGCTCTCCTCTCTAATACTAATCTCAGGAACTGAGAGAGAGCAAGCTCCCGGTCTGCCCCACTTTATAGTGTATATTCAAAACCTTTTATCCAATATACAAACAAGAAAGTCTTGTCTGATACAAAGTCACTTATTTGAGGCATAATGGGATTCCTCATGAGAGTGCACCACCCCACAGCAAAAAGAGTGGGAAAGGCTTAGTCTTAAAACTAAGCCTTGGGCTATAACAACTCTGCCTGCTTACAGCCTGTCCCCTACACACATTAATATAATCAAGCTCATCCCAAGCAAGAAGGGCAACTAATATCATCACCTGGGAGACGGGTTTCCGCGTGGGCAGTGCCATCTTTAACAAAGTGAGCATAATATATTTTATCTGCCCAACACTGGCAGAACTGTTGAAGACAATGTACCTCACTCCTTGCCCTCAGTTAGCAGCTGAGTTCTGCAAATTTTACTTCCTAAACAGCTCCTGTCTTCCTTTTCCTACAGTGCTCCTTTCTGAGCTTATTCCTCATGGGCCTGTTGTCATTGGACCTGATCTGCTGTCCTTTCATCAGGTCAGCTCTCAGACTTCCCTTCCAGGGTTGGGCACCTGCCAGCAGGTGCTCTGTCAATGCTTACTAAGTGAATGGTTTTCCATGAAGAGCTAACCCCCTGTATTCACACACCCCCTACACCAGGTATAGCCAACATGCGGCCCACGATTACATTTTTAATATTCTCCGCTACTTTAAAATCTCAGCTACTCAGAAGCAGAAGAGTCTTTGATGATTGGAAATAGAGATATTTAAGAAAATAATGATACGCAGAAAAGAATTCTGCGTGTGACTAATCTAGGGTTAACTTCCAGTAATTAGTCAAATGGATTCGCAATACTTCTATATTTTTTTTAAAAAATTCCATTATAAAGATTTACAACTTTTGTACTCGTCTGTACTCAATATAAACTGTTTGACATTTAGGGGCAATGTGAAACCCATATTCTTTTAGGAGGAGTTTGCCAGTGCGCACCCAAGGTAAAAAAATTCGTTATTTTTGTGGTCAAGTGTGCTGAATCAAGTGTCATTGTAGCATAGACAATAGCTGCAGTTGATAACTGAAAACATGTCCAGGCTGTTTGTAAAATGAAATAATTGTTTTATTTGCGATATAACCCCTTTAAGTTCATTCTATTAATTAATTAATTAATTAATTAATTCTGTCTCATTTTGGATATTTATACAGTATGTAATTATATTTTTCTTAAAACATATTTTTATTAAAGTAATATTTTATATTAAAATTTTTTCACTCACTTACATTTATTCATAAACAAATTACATATAAAATTTTGTTTACTTAAATGAATCATTTTTGTATTTAACATTTTTTAATTTTAATATTTCATCTGGCCTGTGAGAAAAGTTTGTTTTCTAATTTGGCCCCGGGTCAAAAACTATTGGCCATGCCTGCCCTACACACCACACACTCTCTCTCTTTCCCTCTCTCTCTCTCTCTCTCTCTCTCTCTCTGGTTCCTATGGTTGTTCTTTTTCTTAAAAAAGCATGTCCCCTGCAGTAACACTCATTTAAGTGTACAAGTAAAAGTTGCCAATGTGGGAGACTGTGGGACTTTGTAGTGTGTTGTGCAAACCTCACAAATGCTATTAGCTTATTCTATGGCTTTGTATGGATTGGGGGACCAGAAAGCCATCCTGCTCCACCAAAGTGGATGACACAGCTGTCCTTAAAGTTATAAGCTGTTTCTTCCAGGGGCTGCTTAGAAGCAGTCCTCCCTTTTGCTTTCTCTTCTCCATCATCTTCCTATTCATTTCTTCCTACCCCTCCCCCCACCATCAACTCACCATTTATTTGTATTTGCTATGTCAGACACTGTAGCAGGCTCCATAAATAACTAAGGTTGATTCATCCTCGCCACCACCTTCTGATATGGGTGCCAGTATTCCCACGTTATATAAGTTAAGACACTGCTCCCAGGACTAGGGAGCAGCAGTTGTCTTTGTTTCCGAAACCCCAACTCTTTCTGCTCTCCTGGCTGCCTGTCACTTAGGCCAAGTTCATCTGGCCAGTTCCCTATCTTTATTCCCTTTAGTCTCTCCATAAAGCCCTACTCGCTGGCTGCCTCTGTTGGCTCTCTCCCTTAATTCAGATTATGTTAGACCAAGTTCTTTTCATACTCCTGGTGATGCTTATGGAAAATTTTGTCCTTAACAAAGTTATGACTTAGATTTAAAAGTATTATGCTGCTTAACAATTTCACTTTGATTCTGTAGCTGCCTTCATTACTACACTGTTAGCTAAGAGGACAGGAACCAAGTCCAGTTCATCTGTGTAAACTCCAGTAGGCTTTATCCAGAGAGCAGGGCACTGGGGCTATCCAGCTGATACTACTGAGCAAAGGGTAACAGCAGAGTATAGAGTACCGCTCCACAGTCAGGTAGTCCCATGTCTGATTCTACTTCATTATATCCAGCTCTCTGACCATGAGCAAGAAGCTCAACTTTCTGAACCTTAGCTTTCAAAATGGAGAGAATAATGGCAGCCACTCGATATTATATGAGAAGGGTATGTAAAGGAATTAGCATAATGCCATAACAGAGGAAGTGCTAAATAGATGTTAGCTATTATTAGTATTATCGGTGGTGAGTGATTGAATCTTTCCTGTCTCTGACCCTTTGGGATCATCCAGCATAGCTCCCCAACTTCCCAGCTCTGTTTATGACAATTCTTTTGAAACTTTTGGATTGTTACCACCCTGCTCTCACCCTGACCCCATTTCCCAACTGTAATGTCTGGTCCCTGTGTCCAGCCTTCTGATACCAACCTTGCCTCGCCCTTGGCACATGCATTTTGCATTTGGTTTACAGTGTTTTGACTTGTGGATGTTCCCTCATGGTCTTGGGCTTGGGTAGGTCCTTGATTCTTCCTTGAGCCTGGGGTCTCACCCTACTCTAGTTCCAGCCAAAGCCACCCAATCTGCCTTGACTCTTTCCATTTCCTATTCATATTCCTTCTAATAAAAAAAAAAAAGAGAGAGAGAAAGAAGGAAGGAAGGTATAAGGGTGGGTGGGAGGAAAGCAAGGAAGAAGAAAAGGCTTCAGTGAGGCTCTTCTGATGCTTCTCTGGCCTTTTTCACTAATGCCTAAACTGGCATTGCTACTTCTAACCTTATTTCCACCCAGTCCACCATCCATGTAGCCACTGGAATAACAGCAACAACTACCAGCATGTTTTAATCACGCATTTCACATATGATAGGTACAGTTCAAAGCACTTCACAAACATTAATTAATTCATTTATCCCTCACTACCAACATATAGTTAGTACTCAGTAATACACTCAATGCAACATGTAAAGTAAATGATAATAATAATTTCACTGTAAAGATCGAGAAGCTGGCATGCCCTTGTTCACTCCCTTGAGTACCTTGTCCAAGGTTACACAGCTAGTGAAGTAGCAGAGCTGAGATTTCCATCATCATCGTCACTCAGAATGAACCTGGTTGCTGTCTTTGCATTAGACTGTGAGCACACTCTTCAAGCAAGGTGTAGGTAGCTTTTGAATCAACTTCTTCAGGTTTGGCTACTATTTGAAACAGGAGAGAATTAATATTTGTGCAAAGATTTTCCGTACTCACCTGCACAAATTTTCCTTTAAGGGGCAGCCAAAATATGAGAATCCGTTGACACTGGAGTCAAAATGCCCTGCTACCTTCCCCATCCTCATACACATTAGAGGGGGTTCTGCAGGTTGGAGACTGTCATCCAACTTTCTGCCTCCCTCTGACCCAGCACAATGCCCCACCTAACGCATGCTGTGAACACATTCATACTCACCGCTCCAGGTTGTACTGCATATTTCATGAAATAATATTTGTAAAAGTATCTTGTAAGATGTGAGGTGCTTTCCAAATAAAATTCACCATTATTGTTGTTACTGCTATCTCAAAATTTTTTCAACTATTTGAGAGGCTGCTAAAGAATCCTGATGCCATTGGGAGAGGTAAGGCGGGAGGAAAGCTATCTGCATCCTCTGTCTTACTAGATAGAGGCACACTTGCAGAGTTTCTCTTGAAAGGATCGAATTCAGGCTTGAGAACCTCTTTACAGTCTAAATTCTGCTCTTCTTGCTCAGACTGTGTGGAGAAAGAGCAGCCTGGGGGGGGAGGGGGCAGTGCCACCTTTGCCCTCCCCCACCTTTTTGTGGCAGAGCTGTCTGGAGTAAGTACTCATTCCTTGACTTTGGTCGATAAACAAAACCAGGAGACTGAGTAGCCAGAATGTGTGTTTGTGTGTTTGCATACAGCAGTTAAGGAAACATTCCGAGCACAGAGGACACAGCTGGGGAGGCTGTCAGGACAATCTAGGCCTCTGGGAAAAGGCACGGCTTAGTCCCGCACACATGGCCCCAGCCTGGGCTCGACCTCTGGATGCCACGTGTCACCTTCGGTGGGAAAATCAATAGACCCCTTGTCTGGAATGTGCACCCCTTCTCTGGTGGAACATGGGAAACAGCCAACAATTGTGAGAAAGGAAAAGCCTGTTTGTGAGCTGTCCTCGGAGCATACGGACAAGGCCTGCCTCCCACCAGCAGGTCAATACTGCTATTGTCTTCCTTCCCTGGCAGTGATCCTCACTCAGCTCCCAAGATTCAGGCTCGGGGCTTCCAGATGAGCCAGGGCTGCTGTTCACACAACTTTTTAAAGGGGTGTAAAGCCAGTCGTCAGGGCCACCATCACAGCCGCCTGGCACATGCAGGTCCACATTAGATTCGGACAGTCGGTAATGAAACAACGGAGCCAAGAACTGATGACCCATCAGCTTTCATTCTAGCTTGCACCAGGCAGGCAAGCAAAAACACACACTGGGTTCCAAAACCCACTCTTTCAGTGCTCACAAAGCTACTGACTTATCCGGGTTTCCTAGCATCAAAGGTTTGTAGCTCACCAGACTTATTCACCTCTGTTTCCCATCTTCTTCTCCAGCACAAACTCTGCTCAAACTGGCTTCTTCCTCAGCACTCTGCCATCTTGGCTGCTTCTCCCCTCCTCCACGTGACCTTAATCTGCTCTCCTCTCTAATGCTAACCTCAGGAACTGAGAGAGAGCAAGATCCTGGACTGCCCCACTTTATAGCGTAGATTCAAAACCTTTAATCCAATCTACAAACAAGGAAGTCTCTGACACAAACTCACTTATCTGAGACATACTGGGAGGATTCCTCATGAGAGTGCACCACCCCACATCATCCAATCAGTCAAGGGTGTGGGGAAAAGCTTACTCTTAAAACTTACACGTGGGCAGCGCCATCTTTAACAAAGTGAGCATGATATATTTTATCTGCCCAACAAGGGGGAAAGACAAAGGGACACTTCAGTTTTGTTAGGGGAGACTTGATGCTGCTTGGCTTGTATGAAGACAATGAAGAGGGAGAAAGCCCAGGTCAGGGCGGTGCAGTGGTCCTCTTTAGTGCTGACTGCTGAGACCTGTTGCCCGGAGCACAGAGAAGAGGCAGAGTCTCAAGGGAGGAGTGAGGGAGTTGGCCTGGGTGGCAGTGAGTTTGCTAAGCAGGCACTAAGCCAGACCACAGCTTCCTTGCCTATAAACTGTGCTCCTAAATGTCTGGGATTATAAGGGGAAGCAGTTTAATCCTCGGAACTAAATTTAATGAACTGATAATAACTTCCAGGAACCACTATATTGCAGTGTCCTGATGCTGGGTTCCAGCTCAGTGGGAAAGAGTGGTCCGACTCTGAAGAGTTTGGACTGTCAGAATGTGTGCCCCTCGCTGACATCGCTGCCCTAGCCTCCCTTCTACATACATTCTGATGGCTGTCAGGGTGACTCCCTTCCACGGACCCCTCCCAGGGCTGACTGCTCTCCATCTTCGTTCACCTCTATCCCCAGCAGTGAAAATGCACACCACAGCTCAAGTCAGAAACCTAGATCTTATCACGAACTGCTCCTTTTCCTTTACCTCCAGATATGGTAATCTACACATCTTTCCAGTTCTAGTTTCTCAATATCTTTTAAATCCATCCTCCTCACTTCCCCATCCACACAGACTCTGTCTTAGCTCATCTCTCACCTCGATGAGCTCACCCTTCAACAGTATCTGACTCTGACCTCTTCTCATCTAGTTTAGCATCTGCCCATCACACCCATCACAAGAGTGAAAGTTTATGTCAAGAGTTAGAGGCTACAAGACTTCAACACAGAGAGGGCAAACTCCCCAAAAGGTTAAAGACCATCTAAGATAGCTCCAGGGAAGTTAGAACTCCTTGGACTTCCAGTTACTAAAATTCAGCATAGTTCTCTAGTCTCCTTCCTCTTTGCACTGTTTCTCTCTCTTTCTATCTCTCTCTCTCTCTCTGATTTATTTTATTAACTGATCTCCAAAATGACTTCAAAAGCATCCTTCTTTGAGTATGTGCAGTAACTTATTCAAAAATATTTATTTTTCAAGCTCTGAAGTCTAAAAACAGCTAATAATTTTCTCTTCTTCTTCCAATAGCCTCATTATCTGTTCTGATCATTTTACTTCTGTCTCCAGAAAAGTCAGGTGGCCACAGGAAAACTTGTGGCCAATTATGGGTGACAATTGCCCAATGAGTGGGAAGCAAGACATGGGAGCTCCTGAGCTCAGGAAATTCTCTTCTTGAAGAGCCAGCCCTCGGCAGAGGGTGTTCCCGGGCCAGCAAAGAGCAGCTGTAATTTGTTTCATCCAGCTACAAGGGATGATTTATTCCCTGGAGCAGCAGCATGGATTTTATAGGCATGCAAGAGAAACACAGCATTTGGTAGCAAACCCAGCAGATGCCCTTGCCAGGGTGGCAGGAAAGTTCAGTGACTCAGACATTAAGCTGTCAGAGTAAGGCTGGGCTGGTCAAGTGAAGACAACCCTTGTGTACACCCTAACTCCCAGATGTGGAGGAAGGCTTGAGCCACCTCCTGGTCAAGAATAAATAAGACAGTTTCAAGAGAGCCTTGTGGGGAGAGAGCCAAGGAACCTATAAACTGCTTTTAATTACAAAATATAAGGTGTTGATTTTTGGAATCGGAAAATACGAAACATTGTGCCTGTATTGCACATGGCAAGAAAGGTAATAACTATTCTCAGGGCTTCCAATGGACATCTTATCTGTTTTTATCATTTTGATGAAATCTTCAGTGGCTCGGTAAGATGGGTGGGGAGAAAGACAGAAAATATAGCCAAGGAGATACCTAGGAAGGGTGATGTATCTCGGAGGGTGGCGAGACCATAAGTATTGAGACACATTAGAAGGTAATCATCAGTGCTCTTTCTAGGTAAAAGTTGAGGTGGGTTTTTAAAATAATTTAAAATTAACATTTAAACTTCAGAAATACTTTCCCCACATGTTTTTTTTAATTCTTTTAATATTCTTTAGGGAAGCCTTCCCTTTCCTTCAGAAACTAGAGTAGACCATCTTACTATGCCAACTCCTGGCCTCCAAGCACTTCTCATGACTGTTCACCATATAGCTGTGCGTTTCCCCATGTATTTAATACCTACTCTCCCCCTAGAGTATAAATTCTGGAAGTGCAGAACCAGGTTGTCTATATTCCCTGCTCTATCCTCTAGCACTTGCTTGGGACACAATCTAAACTCAAAGGGGCTGATGATAAGATAGCTAAGAAAGAAGATGAGGACACAAGGGAGTAAAAAAGAGTAAACAATGGTGAAGTGTATGGATTGAAGGTTCAAGTGACATGCAGAATTATTACAGTGTGGGTTCTAGAAGGTTGGTAGTAGGTTATGAGAGGCATGGAATTGTTTTAAAAGGAGATATAGCTATCAGTGAAAACAAAAATTAGCTTAGGGTGTTATGAAAAAGTTGGTAGCTGAAGTGGGGTATGGAAACCACCACAAGGGGTGAGGAGCTGAATGCCTGGGGCCAGGAATTGGTTGTACCTTCTCCATAGATATGGCATTACCAGTGGCTGTGAATGTCAGGAGGGGTATGAGGAGCTGAAGCCTGCAGTGAATGATGGGGAAACAGGGAAATCAGTGGCTGACAACAAGGAAAGGTACCAGGTGGCATAGTGTGGTGGCATATGTTTTCTCCATCCATTTTTTATTATTATTATTAATTTTAATGGGGTGACACCAATAAATCAGGGTACATATGTACAATGAAAACATCTTCAGATTATCTTATCATTCAGTTGTGTTGCATACCCATCACCCAAAGTCAAATTGTCCTCTGTCACCTTCAATCTGGTTTTCCCTGTGCCCCTCCCCTCCTCCCTATCTCATCCTCCCTTCCCTCCCCCCACCCCGTAACCACCACTCTCTTGTCCATGTCTCATAGTCTCACTTTTATGTTCCACCTATGTATGAAATCATGCTGTTCTCAGTTTTTTTTTTTCTGATTTACTTATTTCACTCCGTATAATGTTTTTAAGGTCCATCCATTTTGTTGTAAACGATCCGATGTCATCACTTCTTATGGCTGAGTAGTATTCCATAGTATATATGTACCAAAGCTTTTTAATCCACTCGTCTTCTGACGGACACTTGGGTTGTTTCCAGACCTTCGCTATTGTGAACAATGCTGCCATGAACATGGGAGCGCATTTCTTCTTTTCACACAGTGCTATGGTGTTCTTAGGGTATATTCCTATAAGTGGGATAGCCGGGTCAAAAGGCAGTTCAATTTTTAATTTTTTGAGGAATCTCCAAACTGTTTTCCACAGTGGCTGCACCAGTCTGCATTCCCACCAGCAGTGCAGGAGGGTTCCCTTTTCTCCACATCCTCTCCAGCACTTATTCTGTGTTGTTTTGCTGATGAGTGCCATTCTGACTGGTGTGAGGTGATATCTCATTGTGGTTTTAATTTGCATTTCTCTAATGATTAGTGATGTGGAGCATTTTTTCATATGCCTATTGGCCATCTGTATGTCCTCTTTGAAGAAATTTCTATTCATTTCTTTTGCCCATTTTTTGATTGAATTGTTTGTCTTCCTGGTGTTGAGTTTTATAAGTTCTTTATAAATTTTGGTTATTAACCCCGTATCAGACGTGCTGTCGAATATGTTCTCCCATTGTGTGGTTTGTCTTTTTATTCTGTTCTTATTGTCTTTAGCTGTGCAAAAACGTTTTAGTTTGATATAGTCCCATTTGTTTATCTTGCCTTTTATTTCAGTTGCCCATGGAGATAAATCGGCAAATATATTGCTGCCACAGATGTTGGAGAGCTTGCTGCCTATGTTTTCTTCTAAGATGCTTATGGTTTCACGGCTTACGTTTAAGTCTTTTATCCATTTTGAGTTTGTTTTTGTGAATGGTGTAAGTTGATGGTCTAGTTTCATTTTTTTGCAGGTAGATGTCCAATTTTTCCAACACCATTTGTTAAAGAGGCTGTCTTTACTCCATTGTATGTTCTTTCCTCCTTTGTCAAATATCAGTTGTCCATAAAGCTGTGGGTTTATTTCTGGGTTCTCTGTTCTGTTCCATTGATCTATGTGCCTGTTCTTATGCCAGTACCAGGCTGTCTTGAGTATAATGGCCTTGTAGTAAATCTTGATATCTGGAAGCGTGATACCTCCTGCTTTATTTTTTCATTTTAAGTTTCCTGAGGCTATTCATGTTCTTTTTTGGTTCCATATAAATTTTTGGAATATGTGTTCTATATCTTTGAAGTATGTCATTGGTATTTTAATTGGTATTGCATTGAAATTTATAAATTGCTTTGGGTAATATAGACATTTTAATGATGTTTATTCTTCCTAACCATGAGCACGGTATATGCTTCCACTTGTATCTTCCTTGATTTCTTTTATCAATGTTCTATAATTTTCCGAGTACAAGTCCTTAACCTCCTTGGTTAAATTTACTCCTAGGTACTTTATTTTTTTGGCTGCAATAGTGAAGGGGATTGTTTCCTTAATTTCTTTTGCTGATAGTTCATTGTTGGTATATAGAAATGCCTCTGATTTCTGAGTATTAATTTTATATCCTGCCACCTTGCTGAATTCATTTATAAGGTCCAGTAGTTTTTTGACTGAGACTTTAGGGTTTTCAATATACAATATCATATCATCTGCAAATAGTGACAGTTTTACTTCTTCTTTTCCAATTTGGATGCCTTTTATTTCTTCTTCTTGTCTGATTTCTGTAGCTAGGACTTCCAGAACTATGTTGAATAAAAGTGGTGAAAGGGGTCACCCCTGCCTGGTTCCTGATCTTAAGAAAATTGCTTTTAATTTTTGTCCATTTAGTATGATGTTTGCTGTGGGTTTGTCGTAGATGGCCTTTATCACGTTAAGGAATGTTTCCTGTATTTCCACTTTACTGAGAGTTTTGAGCATGAATGGGTGCTGGATTTTATCAAATGCCTTTTCTGCATCTATTGAAATTATCATGTGATTTTTGTCCTTCCTTTTGTTTATGTGATGAATCACATTGATTGATTTGCAAATATTGAACCAGCCTTGCCTCTCCAGAATAAATCCCACTTGATCATGGTGTATGATTTTTTTCATATATTGCAGGATCCGGTTGACTAATATTTTGTTGAGAATTTTAGCATCTAAATTCATCAGGAATATAGGCCTATAATTTTCTTTCTTTGTATTGTCTTTGCCTGGTTTTGGGATCAGAATTATGCTCGCCTCATAAAAGGAGTTAGGGAGTCTTCCTTCCTCTTCAATTTTTGAAATAACTTGAGGAGGATAGGAGTTAGTTCTTCTTTGAATTTTTGATAGAATTCACTTGTGAAGCCATCAGGCCCAGGACTTTTCTTTTTTGGGAGTTTTTTGATAACTGTTTCGATCTCATTTGCTGTAATTGGTCTGTTTAGGTGTTCTGATTCTT
This sequence comes from Rhynchonycteris naso, assembly GCA_037038555.1. Lineage (NCBI taxonomy): Eukaryota > Metazoa > Chordata > Mammalia > Chiroptera > Emballonuridae > Rhynchonycteris > Rhynchonycteris naso. Next base: position 330,853,662 of record CM072995.1, on the reverse strand, counting down.
CCAGATTGATTTTTGGAAGATTATATGATTCAAGACATTTGTCCATTTCACCTAGGTTGTCTAATTTTTTGGCATAGAGTTCTTCATAGTATTTTCTTACAATGCTTTGTATTTCTGTTGTGTCAGTTGTTATTTCTCCACTCTCATTTCTAATTTTATTTATTTGAGTCCTCTCTTTTTTTCTTGGTGAGTCTAGTTAAAGGTTCATCAATCTTGTTTACCTTTTCAAAGAACCAGCTCCTGGTTTCATTGATCCTCTGTATTGTTTCCTTAGCCTCTATGTTATTTATTTCTGCTCTGATCTTTATTATTTCCTTCCTTCTACTTGTCCTGCGTTTTATTTGCTGTTGTTTTTCTAGTTATTTTAGATGCAGGGTCAGGTTGCTTATTTGAGCTTTTTCTAACTTCTTATGATATGCCTGTAGTGCAATGAACTTCCCTCTCAGAACTGCTTTTGCTGTGTCCCATAAATTTTGAGTTGATGTATGCTCATTATCATTTGTTTCTAGAAACTTTTTTATTTCTTCTTTGATCTCATTGTTAATCCATTCCTTATTTAATATCATGCTATTTAGTTTCCAAGTGTTTGAGTATTTTTCAGTTTTTCTTTTGTGGTTAATTTCTAGTTTCATGGCATTGTGATCAGAGAAAATGCTTGATATGATTTCAATCTTCTTAAATTTATTGAGACCATTTTTGTGTCCTAACATGTGGTCTATCCTAGAAAACATACCATGAGCTCTTGAGAAGAATGTATATTCTACTCCTTTAGGGTGAAAAGTTCTGAAGATATCTATTAAATCAAGTTGATCTAGTGTCTCCTTTAAGTCTGCTGTTTCTTTATTAATTTTCTTTCTTGAGGATATATCCAGTGTTGTTAGTGGGGTATTGAAATTCCCTACTATGATAGTATTGCTGTTAATCTCACCCTTTATATCCATCAAAGTCTGCTTTATGTATGTTGGGGCTCCTATATTTGGTGCATAGATAATTATAATAGTTATATCTTCCTGTTGAATTGTTCCCTTTATCATTATGTAGTGTCCTTCTTTATCTCTTACTACAGCCTTTGTTTTAAGGTCCATTTTGTCAGATATAAGTACAGCTACCCCAGCTTTTTTTTAATTTCCATTTGAATGAAATATTTTTTTCCATCCTTTTACCTTCAGTCTATGTGCATCTTTTGTTTTAAGGTGTGTCTCTTGTAGACAGCATATGTATGGATCCTGTTTCTTTATCCATGCAGCTACCCTGTCTTTTGATTGGATCATTTAATCCATTTACATTTAAGGTTATTATTGATATGTAGTTGTTTATTGTCATTTTATTCTTTAAAGCTGTATTCTTCTTTTGCTATATTCTTTCCTCCCTTTGAACTGTTCACAACAGTCCCCTTAGTATCTCTTGCAGAATTGATTTGGTTTTAATGAATTCCTTGAGGCTTTCTTTTTCTGGGAAGCTCTTTATTTCTTCTTCAATTTTAAACCTTAGCCTTACTAGATAGAGTAGTCTTGGTTGTAGGTTCTTGTTCTGCATTACTTTGATTATATCTTGCCATTCCCTTCTGACCTCAACTGTTTGTGCTGAGAAGTCCGATGTCATCCTTATGGGGGCTCTTTTGTAGGTGATAGCCTTTTTATCTCTAGCAGCTTTTAAGATTTTTTCTTTATCCATTAGCTTCGGTATTTTCACTATGATGTGTCTTGGTGTAGATATTTTTGGGTTTCTCTTTAATGGAGTTCTGTGTGCTTCTTGAACATGTGGGGTGTTTCCCAGCCTTAATTTAGGGAAGTTTTCTGTTATGATTTGATTGAACAAAGTTTCCATTTCCTGTCCTCTCTCCTCTTCTTCAGGCACCCCTATGATGCGAATGTTGTTTCTCTTCATGTTGCCACAGAGCTCCCTTAGAGTTTCCTCACATGTTTTGAGTCTCTTTTCCTTTTTCTTCTCTGCTTCTGTGCCTTTGTTTATTGTGTCCTCTAACTCGCTGATTCGATCCTCAGCGTGATTCATCCTGCTTTTAATTCCTTCCATTGTGGTCTTTAGTTCTGCTACTGTATTTGTCATTTCTGTCTGATTCTTTTTTATTATTTCAATTTCATTTTTTATACTTGTTATCTCTTTATTTAGGTGTTCATAATGACTATCCATTGTTGCTCTAATTTCTTTGAACATCCTAACTATCATTATTCTAAATTCTGCTTCTGGAAATTTGGTTATATCTGGTTCATTCAGGTCCTTCTCTGGGGATTTCTCTTGATTCATTTGGTTTGCATTCCTCTGCCTGCCCATTTTGTCTGTGTATAAGCAAGTTGTGGCCACTGGAGTCCAGTAGGTGTTGCCTTTGTGTTCTCTAGGTGTGGTCTGTCTGCAGGCCCGCCACCCCCTCTGCCGCTGCCTAGGGCGGTTGGATATGGGCATTGCCAATGCTGGCCCACTGCGGCTGTTGCTGTGATTTCCGCCTCTCCTCCGCGGGAGGGGCTGTCACTCAAGCCACAAGCCTCAACACCAATGGTAGAGGTGAGCACCTTTGCTCAGCTGTGGACCCAGCCTGTTTCCGGGCTTCTGCCCAGCACCCACAGTCAGAGCCTGCTCGCCACAGTTTCGCGGGTTGGGCGGGGTTTTTGACGTGCTCTCAGCTGTGAGCCTTTGCCCATCCTGAGCTTTAGCCCCGCCCTCGAGGCCAAGGCCCTCCTATGCAGTGTCGCAAACCAGGGTTTATTGGGCCAGGCGTGTTTGCTGGCGTGAGCTCAGCCGTGAGCCTCCGCCCGTCCCTTGTCCTAGCCCCATCCCCACGGTCAGGGCCGGCTTGCACAGGGTCACAGAGCAGATCTCTGCCCGTTCCTGGCCTCCCGCTTTTTCCCCACAGGTGGGATTACAGGAGAGCCCACAGCTGCCGGACTGCTTTCGCGCATCCCCTCCACCCCTGCTAGAGTAGACTGAGCTCACACCGGCTGGGCCTCCGCTCATGCCGACAGGACCGGGTTTCAGCGTCCTGCCACCACCATCCCTCCAGCAACCCTCAGCAGAGTAGGAAGGGTCCTAATATTACATACTGTAGGCCTGGGAGCTCCCTCCCTCTAAGCAGCTCTGCTCTAATTGCCACGGGAGAGCATGTTTGGCTAGTGTCCTGTCTCCCTTTGCTGGTATTGCTAGTTCCAGGGGAAATATTCGTTTTCGATTAGGGAAGTGACTTAGCCCAGGGGTTAGGGTGGCTGTCCCTCAGAGTGTTTGTCCCTGTGCCTTCAGTCCACCCTCTCTTCCTGCTGCTCTGGTTCTTTTCTCTGTCCCCGTTCCCCGGAGCCCCAGGTGCGTGGTTGTGAGAGAGGTTTTCTGTGCTGTCCCTTTAAAAAGAATCTTGAATCTGAGGAAACTGTCTCTTTCTCACAAACAGTATCCTCACTTGTTTCACAGCTCAATACTGTCCAAACGCCTCCTCTAGGCTCTGGGACTGCGGGCTGGGGCTTGGTTCCTGGGACCCAGGTCCCTCCCTCTCCGCCAAACTCTCCTCCCGCCACGCGGGTCTCTCTGGGCTGCCATTTGCTCCGGGGAGCTGGGCAGCCCTCTTTACGTTTTCGCTATTCCTACCAGTCTCAATGTGGCTTCTTCTGTTTTTCTTGGTTGAAGAGTCCACTTAGTTTAGTTCAAAGTTGGTTTATCCAGATGATGGTTCTTAAAATTGAGTTATAATCCACTTTGGTTCTGGGAGTTGGAAGTTGGTACGTCTGCCTACTCCATCACCATCTTCAGTCCCCTCTCCATCCATTTTTTAACAAATATTTACTACGTGTGTACTATCTATGAAGCCCAATTCATGCTATGAGTGATACAAATAAAAGTAAAATATTGTTCCTCCTTCAGGGAACTGATAATATACTGCCTATTAATGTAAGGAACATTGAAAGGCATTTATTGATTCAGGCATTATTGACGATCTTAGTCTGTGCCAAGCATAACAGTCGGCCTTTAAGGACAGAAAGACTCACAGATCTTGCTTTTGAGGTATTTCCAGTGTAGGAGGAGAGAAAAACAACAACATAAAGAACTATAATTTAACTGAATAAATACTAATATTGAGGCTTACACATGTCAAAGGGGCATAAGGAGGTTTCCTAATAAACTAAGGAAAGGAAATCAGAGATTTCCTGGAAGAGAATATGCCTGATATCAATTTTGAAAAAAAAATAAGAGGAAGTTGTGAGAAAACTAGAAGATTGTTCCAGACAGAGGCAATATATGCTGGTGAATGGAAGGGTGATAAAATCTGAAACCCACAAGAAGCTCTGAGTAATGGGAACCCAAGGCGAGATACGGGGAGTAACAGAAGATGAAGCTGGAAAGTTAAGCAGGTACTAAATCATAAAGATTTTTATGACAGCCTAGGGACTTTGCACTTCGTCCTAAAGAATACTGGGAAACTGTGAAGTAGAGAAATGGTATTAGTCCAACTATTACTAGCAAATGATGAAAATAATCAAAAACCTCAAATAAGCTTTTGCAAAAACACGAACTTATTGGTTACATTACTAAAAAGTGCAAGGGTTAAAGGTGGCTCCAGTCAAATCTTGATAGATAGGGCTTAAATGATGTTATCAGGATGGTTCTTTTTCATCTTTTGGTTCTGCTCTCTTAAACATTGATTTCATTCTCCTGTTCTTTGCGGTGAGGGTTCTCGGTCTACGCCTCCCCAGAGTTAAAGCCTGTAAAAGGACAGCTTTTCTTGCTGGTACTTCTCACTTAAGTCCCAGTACTCTTTCTGATTAGATCAGTTTGGTCACATGGCTGCCACAAACCAATCACTCTGGAAGGGGCTGAGTGTTGATTGGCTAGGCTGCTGTCATACTCCACCCCTTGAACTAGTATCAGTGCCCCATTCAGACTCCCTAGACAGGGAAAGGGGAACGTGGTTTCTCTGCATGAAAATACTACCTGCAGAATAAGAGTGAACGGATACTGGCTGGTAAGAACAACAAATGTGTGCTCTAGTTTTAGTAAAGACCACCTTTGGTAACTACACAGAAAATGGATGTGACAGGGAAGTCTGGAGGCAAGGATATCTGCTAGTCAGTTAGTTCTAGTCAGAAAACAGGTGATGAAGGCTTGAACTGGGGTAATAGAATATGAGAAACTTTTAGGCAAAAACAATAAAAGGTGGAAGACAGGGAGAAGTAAGGAGTCCAAGTGACTTCCAGGTTTCTAGTTTAGACAGTAGAGCCACTCAACAGAGAGAGAAACTTTTGGAAGAGGAGCAGTTTGGATGGTGGATGAGATTGATAAGTGCAACATTAATAAGTTCAGCGTCTGTGGGGCTTTCCAGAAGGCAGTTAGATTCAAGAGTCTGGAACTCAAGAAAGAAGTCTGAATTGGAAACAAAGACTTGAGAGTCTTCAGGTTATAAATGAAGATGGAATCTATGGGGGGGGGGGAAGAGTGAAGAATTAGATAACCCAGGAGAAGTATGCAAACTAAGATAGCAAAGGAGCCTAGGAAAGAGTCCCCAGCACCCCAAAACTTAAGGGTCAGGCAGAGAAAAAGGGACTAACAAAAGTGACTTGGAAGAGACAACCAGAAAGATAGGCTATAAACCAGGATAGAGCATCCTCGAGCAGTGTGAGCAAGCAGCGCTGTGGAGAAGAGAGGATGCCCACCTTCCACCCCACACCCTCAAGGAGAACACACTGGTAAAGCTCAGGAGAAGTGGGGCCAAACAGCACCTTCAAGAACTGTCTTGTCTTTCAGTTAAGACAAGAGGGTGAATGCAATAAATATGAGGATGTTGAGAAGAAAGGCGAGGGGTGTTTACTCTGGAGTAGGGGTTCTTAGAGACAGAGTAGAACCATGTTGAGGAAAAGAAGTGGGGTAAGAAAAGATAAAGCCCCAAAGAGGAATGGTGCCTGCAGGGTCTTGACCTTGGATGCTCAACCAAAGTTGTTAAGGACATCGGTGTAGTGGAGATAAGTGAGCTCAAGTTTAGAAATAAAAAGCTGCCCAGAGCAGTTTCAGGGCTGGTGTGGACTGGTGATATATAAATCAGTTATCACTCCCCTGACACAACCTTTTTATGACTTCCCATTGTCCCTGGAATAAATTGCAGCTCCTTACCCTAGCCTTCAAGACCCCACGTGGCCTGGCCCCTGATTGCCTCTCTGGTTTCATACCCAGGCACTCCTTCCTTTGTGCCCCCTGCAAGCATACAGACATCCTTTCTGTACCTGGAAAATCCCAAGTTTGATCCCATTTCAGGGCTTTTGCACCTGCTGTTCTTTCTGTCTACAATCTTCTTCCCTTACTCGAGGCCAGCTCCTTCGATTTATTGGGATTTCACTTCAAGCATTATCTCCTCTGAGAGGCCTCTCTTTTCCTATCCCCACAAGTCACCTTCTTTCTCTTTAATTGCTTTATTTCCCTCAGAGCATTAATTATTCTCTGAGATGCTCTTATTTATTTGTTTTCTATTTCTTTCCACCAAAGTGTAAGATCCAAGAGGTCATGAACCTTTTTTGTCTTTAATCACCCATTATCTCCAAGCATCAGGAACAGAGTCTGGCACAAAGTAGGTGCTCCATAAATATTTATTGATGGAACAAATGAATATTTAAAGGTGCAGTCTCCTCTGTAGGCTCTGGATAAAGCCGTGGTCAGATTCCTTTGAGATTTTAGGAATAGACAGCCTGACATATTTTGAAAGAAGAAGTCACTCAAGATTCTTCAAATAAGGCATTTTTCTCAGATGTAAATTATTCTGAATATCATATAACATCTTCAAACACCAAAGTTGGCTGATGAAAGAAGAACATTGAAAGGTAGCTTCCCAAATAAAAACTCTATTTAAATAAAATGTGAAAAATAATGTTCCACCTACAAATAGGTTTCCACAAGGAACTATTGCACAAAACAAAAAGCCAATTACTCTTACCTTAGATACTTTTGGAGTTTTAATTTTAAATGGAAATTTTACAGTGCCACATTCTCAGACTCAATAAGAGGTTTACTGAGATGACTGAACTTGGCAGAGACTGTCACAGTCCATCTCACAACTAGATTTGTATTATAAAACAGTATTGCCTAAAATAGAACTTCTTAGAGGAGGATAGTTGAGCAAGAGCTCCTAAGTAAGTCTTTGCAGAAAATTGAGACTATGAGAAGGGCTGGAGCCAAAAGGGTAGTATTCTGTCAAAATAAATCTGCTCAAAATAATTCCATCACAATAAATCTGTAAGCATTAAAACTAATATAAACAGGTTTCTTTTAAAGTTTTTTATTGAATTTATTGGGGTGACATTGGTTAATAAAATTCTATAGGTTTCAGGTGTACAATTTTATTATATAGGCTCTTTACTGCAGAATTTTTATGCATTTGAAGATGTTCCTAAGTTTTGAGGTTTCACATAATATTTATTTCTTTAGCCTCAACACTTCCCAAGAAACAGTCACTAACATAGGTTATAGTATCAATGGCAGTTGTATAATTATTTGGTGATAAACTTGGCTTTGACATATTGGAATATCAGGACGGAGTGGTGGTTTGTGAAAGTGATAAAAGATGAGTCAATATACATAGGAAGAGGGAAACTGAACAGCATATACATAGTTTTGATGACCTGCTAACTTGAAGGGCACAAGCTGTAATACTTGAGGTGGAAATGTGGGAAGTGTTGGGATTTTTAAGGAGATTTCATGCTATTAAGCCAACCCACCTCACAGAGGCTTCTAAGCCTTCTTCTATTCCCTTAAATTCATATGGCTAGAAGCCATTTCTGACACAGCATTTTCTTATCTAAGGTCTGGAGTCATTTCTTGCATTGTATTTTCATTTGAAGCTTATTACTGCTTCTTTTTTGATTAGCATAAATTTAGGTAGAAAAGATCATTTCCTTTCCTTTCATGTAATTCTAAAACAAAGATGTATAGAAAGCAGGGTTATGGGACAGCTTGGGGATACAAAATATAAGTTACAAAATATATATTTAGCATATATAAAGTATACATATTTTGTTTTGTTGTTGTTACACTGAAGGATTCCTTAAAATTGTTTTGAATGGCCCATAGTTCTTGTGGGTGTTGACTGGGCTAGTGGTGAGCTGGAAGTGTACCAATTAAAAAGCCAAAAGAGCTCTGGAAGAATGTGTGGATGGACTGCAGCCAGTTGTTCATGTGACTTGAATGTTGCTGTGTTTGGGAAAGAAGACCAGTCATGTTGCTGGTACATCTGATAGGCGCTCTTTGAAGGGTCTACAAAGCCATGGACCCTGATGTCATGGAATGCTGGCCTCATGGCTCCCAATAAACCATGGGAGAAAGAAAACAAGAGAATTGTGTAATTCAAGAAAGAATATAAGTACTATAAGAGAGGATCAAGATGGCCTGACCAGGCGGTGGCGCAGTGGATAGTGCGTTGGACTGGGATGTGGAAGACCCAGGTTCGAGACCCCGAGCTCGCCAGCTTGAGCGCGGGCCCATCTGGCTTGAGCAAAAAAAAAGCTTGCCGGCTTGGACCCAAGGTCTCTGGCTCCAGCAAGGGGTTGCTCTGTCTGCTGAAGGCCTGCGGTCAAGACACATGTGAGAAAGCAATCAATGAACAACTATCGTGTCGCAATGGCAATGAAAAACTAATGATTGATGCTCCTCACCTCTCTCTGTTCCTGTCTGTCTGTCCCTATCTATCCCTCTCTCTGACTCTCTCTCTATTCCTGTAATAAAAAAAAAGAGAGGATCAAGATGTATGTGGTTATAAAAAATAAAGAAATGATAAATGATTGGGCAAAGGGTGCACTCAGGAAAGACTTCAAGAGTTCTATAGGATGAAAATTTCACCCCTGTGGTCAAAATAAGGTGCAGAAAGAGGCACTGGACCAGAAAGTTCCTGTGTCAGGACACTAGGTGGGGTGAACTGATCAAGACAGGTTAGGACAAATAGGGTAACAGAGAATAAAATGGTTGTCAATAATGTGGTTCTAATTTGAACAGTTCCAAAGACCCATTATTCATCTGATTGCAGAGAAAGACAACTACAGCTGAAGGCTTCCTCTTTGACCTCATGGACTTCAAAATCAGTCAAATTTGTGTTTGAACTCTCATTGTCTATGCAACTTCAAACAAATTATATAACTTCTTGACCTTTCATTTCTATAGAAAGAGTATAGTAATACCTTTCAAAGTCATTGTGAAAAATAAATAAAATGGTGGTTAGGTGTCAGCCCAATGTTTGGTACAATACTTTTGTTCTACTCTAGAAGAAGGGCACAGTAAAGTGGCTCATATACATCAGATATCAAGATACTGTTTTGTCTCAAATAAAAGAAAATGTGTATTTAAGTATCTTTGGTGGTATCCCACATACATACCAGAAAAGGCATTTTCAGTTACGGCTCAGCCATTGAAGCTGTACATCTTATATACAGGAAAGAGCTTTTTGGCATACCTGGTTTAAGTCTCTCTATTTAATAAAACCAGTTTAATTTCTAGTAATTCCATGGGGTGGGGGAAGACTACAGTAGCCAAGTAGGAAATACAGACAAGGGTTTTTATATGACTCAAAATTATATCCCCAATCTTAAAGGTAACAAAAAGGTCAAAGAAGTCAAAAGCATGATTTGTGAAAAATCAGCATATCATGTGATGATAAGCATAGCTGCTATTGACCAAAAGTAAGTCAGAAAATGATTTTGAACTCATGTTCTAAACTAGCTTAGCCTTAAGACTTGATTGTACTACTAAAAAAAGAAGGTAATATATAATTATACAAAGATGAGTAGAAATTAAAAACTTTGTGACCCTGGCCAATGGCTCAGTGGATAAAGCATAGGCCTGGTGTGTATGATCATCCTGGATTCAATTCCCAGTCAGGTCACACAGGAGAAGTGACCATCTATTTCTCATCTCCTCCCTCTCCCCTTTCTCTCTCTCTTCTCCTCCCACAGCCAGTGGCTCAATTGGTTCAAGTGTCGGCCCTGGGGCACTGAGGATGGCTCTATTAGTCCAAGTGTGTCAGCCTCAGGAGCTAAAAATAGCTCATTACTTGAGCATCAGCCCCAGACAGGGCTGCTGGGTGGATCCTGGTTGGGGAGCAGGAGGGAGTCTGTCTCACTAATTCCCTTACCTTCACTTAAAAAAAAATTTTATAGTGTTTATAGAAATTTAAAAATATAATGTTTGTTTTCTCCCAGTTGTTTGTAAATTAATGGCATTTTATTATTGAAGGTGTTTTAGAATCTGGGAAATCTGATATTTTTCTGGGGTGGGTCCAGATCCTTTTTTTTTTTTTTGTCATTCCTGCCTCTCTCATGTTCACTGTCCCCATCCTGATCTACACCTGTTTACATGACACCAGTCACACTCTTGTATCAGAGTTAATATTCTCTCTCTCTCTCTTTCTCTAATTTCTCAAAATTTAGTCTTCAAAGAATAAAGTTGCCACTGACTACAGTTAAATTCTAGCTCTTGAGGTATATCTTGGCTATTTTAATCATCTGTGATATTGTGTGACTATCCTATATAAAAACATCTACTATGAAACGCCTTTTCTTCCCATAGTACTGTCACTATTGGCTTCAGTATTGATTGGATAGAAGAGGAAAAATAATAATTTCTGTGTTAATTATAACGAAATTGTTAATTAACACTCACCATTGCTTAAAAGCCTTTTTTGTTCATTTGTTTATATTTACTTTTTATGCCCTGCTTTCAAATATCTCTCAGTAGAATATGGGGTTTAAAAATTCTTTATATTTACCCCACAATGGAACAAAAGTATGATTTGTTCAGATGTTTTCTCAAAAATTTCTGTATATATAATGAATTTCCTGGTTTAATTAGGAAAAAAAAAGTGTTCTTTTTTTAAAGGCTTGTAGATTTATCTATACCCATGTGATTTTCTTTATATTTATAATGGAACTGTTTTGATTTACTATAGTATGGGTACAGAAATATACATTTGTATGTGAATCTATAGCTACCTGACTAATGAACTGAGCACCTCTTTTATAGAGGGCTATATTTTACTCATTCTGTATTTCCAGAGCCTAGTAGAAAGTCTATACTGTATAATAAGGCAATCAATAAATATTTGCTTATTATGGCTGAAAAAAATTTCTTTGGAATGTTGTATTTTGGTTAACAGGCTATATTCAGCATAAGCCTGAGTTTGTATGGGAAGCTTTTTAGATGATGCCAATTTAAGAACTCAAATTGTTTCTGAGGAGTACTATTCTTACACTTGCTTAAGACACATTGAGAACATTTTATCCATTTGTTTACTTATTTATTCATTCATTCATTTATTTATTTATCTGTTTATTTTAATTCACTGTCATAGCATTGGTTAATAAAATTAAATAGGTTTCAGGTGTACCATTCTATAATACATCATCTGTATACTGTATTGTGTGTTCATTACTCCAAGTCATGTCCTCTTCCATCACCATTTATCTATCCCCCTTTGCCCTCTTCTAACTCCCCACCCCTTTTTCTTCTTATAATCACCAAACTGTTTTCTGTATCTATGACTTTTCTTCTTTGCTTAATCCATTCACTTTTATCACCCAGCCCTCACCCCCTGCCCTTCTGACAGCTGTCATTCTGTTCTCTGTATCTATCAGTCTGTTTCTATCAGTACATAAGAGTATAAAGAAGCTGTGGAACAATGGAATACTATTCAGCCATAGAAAATAAGGAGATCTTACCTACTGTGACAGCATGGGTGGACCTGGAGAGCGTTATGCTAAGTGAAATAAGCCAGTCAGAAAAAGATAAATATCATATTTTACTTATATGTGGAATTTAATGAACAAAATAAACTAACAAACAAAATAGAACAGTTAAATACCTCTTGCAAACATGCCTCACTCTGCCTCAGGAGTTGAGGGGAGTTTGAGAGATTGGAAATTCAGAGGGTTCCTCCTATTCCCAGAAGCATCTCAATTCAACACAGTTTAATGCATTCTCACCATGTAGGAAAAACAACCCAGGAAACTATAGAAAGGCAAACTCACACTTTCCGGTGTATAGGTCTAAGCACACCCGTTGAATAGTTAAACTAATTACAGAGAAAAGAAAGACCTTCAGGGTTTTGAGGCAGTGATGTTAGAATGCCTGATAATTGTGGCAAAAGGAGAAGAAGGTTCTTGGAGCATGAGATTATTTTGTTTTTAAAAAGTTGACACAAGTACTAACCCATAGAGACAGCACTTTGTTCACATCACTTGTTTCTTTGTTTCAATAAAACTTCTGTTTTGATAGAAGTGGAATTATGTTGGCAACTGAAGTATGAGATAAAGCACATGCCTTGCAGTTCAAGTCCAAGAAGCCTGTTACCAGCCGGGAGTCAGAGGCTTAAATCACACATAAAGTTTTCAAGGTGGAAGATATGGAGGAAGAACAAAGAGCAGCCTTTGAAATATTTAATTAGCAAACTAATTGCACATCATGAAGAGCGTCAAAATATCTATGGACATATTTCCACAGAGACATAAGCCAATGTCCTATAAGTAACTTCATTTAAATACCCCACAGAATTAAGTTAATAATAAGTGATTTACTTCTGCCCCCCCATACCCTTATTCTCAGAACATCCATGACGTCCTTCTCTTTTAGTAACTCAGTACACCTTTGAAGACCTAGCAGAAGGGGGTCCTCCTATGCTTTTCTGTAGCACCTTATACATGCCCCTGTAATAACACTTACCATGTGCGCTTATGGTTATGAATATATGTGTCTACATCACCTTTTAGATTAGAGGCTCCTCAAGGGTAGTCACTATTTCTCTTTTGTCCCTGTGCCCTTAAACTTCCGTCTGAGGCTTAGCACAGCATGGTTACTCGATAAATATTTGCTGACTCAGACTGAATTCTGGGAAAGACAAAGGAGAAGAAAATACAGAAGTGAAGAAGCTCCTCAAGTAGTATTTTGAAGGTGAAAAGTGATTTGCAAAAAGAAAATAGCATGCCAGGAAGGTCCTTTGTCCCTCAGAAGCAGAGACGGGGCTGGCAGTGTAGAGACCCGCTGGCAATGCAGAAAGGGTGTGTGGAAGGATTGATGTGGCCATGCTCTGTCTGCACCCCACAACGCTGGCACTTGTCCCTTCAACCTCACCTCTTCTGGGAGCCCTATCTAATCCCATCTGTGCTAACTTGAGCTTTGTGCCTGTCTCTCACTTTTTTTATTTAAAATTTGCCTTGATATTTAATTTTGTACAGGTCATAGACTTGTATCATGTGACCAAACCCACCTATACTTTTGTTGGCTTGTCCAGTGTTTTAAAACTGGGATGTTTCAAATAAAAATATTTTATGCTTTTCTCTAAAAATAGGAAGATTTTCTAAAGCTGAACTTGCATTTCTTTATGGCCACAACCCACTGAATCTGAGGAGAGTTGGCATCCTTCAGACATAGGCACTTCGCTTTCAGTATGACACAGTTCCCACCACTCCCTATTGTCTTACGCTCTACCGGCTGCTCTCATTTCAGTTACCAGCTGGACATTTACAGACATTGAACTGTATGATCTTGTTCTACTGGCCTACTGATGCCCACCCTGCCCTCCTTCTGACAGTTTCCTGACTTCCATTCTCTCTTTGAGTAGTTTATTTTTGCCATTGGTTCATGGCATGCCTTAGCCCTGTCTGCCTCAACTTAAGCCAACTCCTGGCTTCCAGCCATCCTAGGCTCTGCTGTCAGACTCAGTCTTTCTGGCTCAGTCCTGTTGAGACTCTTTATATTTAAGTACAGTAATGTGCCATTTAATGTCAGGGATATGTTCTAAGATACATCATTGGAGTTCTCATTGTACAAATTGGCTATATAGTATAGAGCGTATTGCTCCTAGGCTACAAACCAATATAGCATGTTAGTGTACAAAACCACACAAGATTAAATCAAACACAAGATAAAATGATGCAATCAAGAGACATGGTAAATATGAAACATATGAGGCTGCCAATGTTACATGGCATACTGTTTTAGAGCAAATGTTTTTACAAGTAAAAAATGCACACTCTAAAATAACAATAAAAAGTATAGTATAGTAAGTATATTAACCAGTAATATTTATTATCGTTATTAAGTAGTAGATACTGTACATCATTGTATCTGCTGTACTTTTATACAAATGGAAGTATAGTAGTTTTGTTCACACTGGCATCTCCACAAACATGTGATAATGCATTGTGCTACATTGTCACTAGGTGAAGGGACGTTTTCATTTCCATTATGATCTTATGGGACCACCGTGATTTATGCAGTCCATTGTTGACTACATATGATGCAACACATGACTGTGCCTGGGCTGGAGGGTCTCTGGGAAGTCCGCCAGCTGAGAGAACCCCAGATCTCTTGTTTGAGCACAAAAACTAAAGTGGAAAAGACAGGTGTTTGGCTTTCCTCTAATAGAAGCACTTTTCATTCCCTTGTCCTTTAAGTCAGCATAGGGTAAAAGGCTGCTATGCTCTATTCTTGTTTAACACTCCCAGAGTTCTACACAGAGCTTCTCCATTGTTTCCAAAAGGAAATGTTGCAGAAAAGTCAGGTTTTCTATTTCTTTTCTTCTAATTGAAGTGTCCTTTTGCCAATTATAAATCTATGGGAACTGAAGTAAGTGCAGAGAAAGGAGGAAGGAAGGAAGGAAGGAAGGAAGGAAGGAAGGAAGGAAGGAAGGAAGGAAGGAAGGAAGAGAGGGAGGGAGGGAGGGAGGGAGGGAGGGAGGGAGGGAGGGAGGGAGAAAGGAAACAGCTAGCCAACCCCCTCTGCCTTCCAACCTTACCCGTGGGCTGTATTCATCCTTTGTGACCTCCCAGGTCCACCATTGACAAATCTCAGAAGTGAGGACATAGTAATGGTCTCCCCACCCCCTTTCCACTCACTTTCCTCTTCACCCCTTATGGTGCTTCTGTCAGACTTGAGTCTGGGGATGCCTTGTATATAACAGGTCCCATGGGAGCTGAGAGGTCCAGCAAGGCCCATGGAAGAGGGGCCGAGGCTGGCTGCTTGGATAGAAAGCTGCCCTAGGCAGTGAAGGGTGCATGTGAGACTGATTCCAAGTCAGGAATAAAGAGTGAGAACTTGATTTTGTGTCCACTATACTGGGCTTCCCAAATACCTAAGAGGGTAAAAAAAAGTGAGTAGAGGCAGGGACACCCTCACAGCCCAATGAATTCCAGTTCCTGGATGGGTGGTGAGTGAATAATGGGCTAATCCTCCAGTGGCTCATTCATTAGCTAAAAGACAACCCAGGAGACTTTATCTGTGATGCTCTTTTTAAAACTGCTTTAATCACAAGCCATTAGAAAGCCCATAATGCTGACGGGGTATCCTTGACTGGAGAGAATCGGCCTTCTTGAAAGAAGCGAAGACAAAGAGAAAGCCTCTCTCTCTTGATTTGTGAGCCTCAGGTTGCTCCAAGGCTTCTCTTCAAGGATTGTTTAGCCCATTTCATGCTCGTCGTTTTTATTTTCTGATATCTGCTTAGAAATAACCTTCTCTTTCTGGTAATTAGTTATACCACATAAATCCTTTTGCCAAGTCTAAGAACCCACAGGACTGCTCTGATAGCCCTCCCTGAGGGCTCAGCTCGACCCAGCACTGCCACCTAGCCTGGCTTAGTGTGAAAAACCTAATGAGATGCTGCCTGCTGGGTGGGGAGGCAGGTGGAATTTGTAAAATGGGATTTAATTGGGTCTGAATAAACTTCACCTTAAAATTCCTAACACAGCGGCCTCTGCTCATGGGTGACAACAGTGTGCATTTGCTCTGATTCAGAGCCGAATCCTAGTCCTGCAGCACCGTGCCCAGAAAAGAAAGCAGCGATGGGAAACCCGCATGCCTTTCGGAGCTGTCAGTCATCCGCCACTCAGCCCTGCGCCCTAGGAGAAGCTCCACGCCTGAGCTCTCTCTTCAAGCCAGTGGTTCTTAACCATTTTTGAGGTACCGAACCCACCAGTTTCATATGCGCATTCACCGAACCCTTCTTTAGTGATAAATAAAATATGATTTTTTTTTCCAAATTCAAGACATAGGTATATGTATTTTTACTGGTGCACAAAATGAGCCGTGCATGAACATCATCTTGCTCGAAGAACAAAACCAACAAAGTGCATGAACTCACAACAAATTACGGTGTTAGTTTATTCTGGCCTCCACGGCAGAGGCTTCTCCGAACCCCTGAGACCGACTCATCGAACCCCTATGGTTCGATAGAACCCAGGTTAAGAACCTCTGCTCCAAACAAAGGAAACGCAAAACTACCAGAAAGCTCAGATGGAACTTATGGGCAGAATGATAAGCTTTCATTTAATGAAGAGCTATTCTGGTGAATGGCTGCATAATGCCCATCAACTTCATGCTGCCTTTATGCAACCTTAGAAAACTGGGTGCTGCTACCATATACTGCTGGAGGAAGCAAAATTAGACCCTGATTGACGAAAGTCTGAGAGAGTTTAGCAGAAAAGCCTGCCTTCTACCCAGAAGTTTGCCATTGCCTAGGCAGTGGTTCTCAAAGTGTGCACCAGGGCGCACCCTAGAAGATTTCTGGGTGCTCCCTATGGTATTCCAGAGAAATATGTGCCTGTTGGGGACCAAAAACCCAACAGGGTTTTTGGAGTTAGGTTTTTGGGGGACAGAGGTGTGGGGAATTGGCTGTAAGCTGACAGTCTGCCCAACCCCCCACCCCACTTGCCTGATTAGGTTGCAAAAGGCTGTTAAGCTGTGGTGCTGGATTGTTTACACTACCCCCATGTTCCCCGGAAAGACTGGAGTCAAGTTTCTTCTATCCTTTGTTTGGTGTAAAGTTAAGATGATATGTATGGTGGGGGTTTTGGATTGATGATTAAACATAAAGAATTGTCTCTTGAAGCATTTTAAATTTCTATAAAAGAAGAATACATGGCAATATCTAAAAAAGCTTTGAACATTTTACTACAATTTTCAATGTCCTATTTATGTGAATTAGGATTTTCTACCCTCAATACAATTAAGAATAAAAAGAGAGGAATTCCTTAATGTATTGATGAGGAAATGAGAGTTTGCCTTTCAAATATATGCCCAAACATTGAAGAAATTGCTAGGACACATCAGGCTCATGCTTCTCATAAACACAAGAATGAAAAACACATTTGTGCCAGGACCTGCCAAATTTACTAAATCTTACTAAGAATGTATATATATAGATATAGATATAGATAGATATAGATAGATATAGATAGATATAGATATATAGATATATATAAAGATAACTTTTTTGTCATTTTTTTATTTTTAACCCCTCTTTTTTTACGAATTTTAAAAAGCATAACTCAAAAAATCTAACAGAAAAATGTTTTTTAATGTCAGAATAAATTTAATTTTGTCATATTTATTCATTTAATTACCATAAAAGCACGCTTGAACTTTATATTTTTTCTTTAATATTTGACTTAATTATTATAATATATTTCTCAGAAATTTGTATATAGTGTGCCTACAATTATTTGTAGGATTTTAAATGCGCCCCGACTTCAAAAAGTTTGAGAACCACTGGCCTAGGGCCTCTGATGCTTATTGTTTTTAGAATGGATGAGGGTCTGTCCTTTAGGGTTAGAGTGGGGGATGGGAGGGAGTGGGATACATGACAAACCGGGAGTGTCATTGGTATACAGATCTCTGGAGCAAGGAAGGAAGAGGAGAGAGAAGGATTGATTGGGGTGGCCTGGATGAGAGGATCTTTCTCTCCATGTAAGGAAATAGGAGGCATGCTTAGAACCAGGCTGACAAAACGATTTCATCTCCTATGACAATGTAGTGCATTGATAGTGGCTTCCTGGAAGACTACTGAAGATAATTTCAGTCAGTTCTGGGATCCAGGGAGGAAAAGTACTCTATCAGTCATAGAGTGTGGTTCAGTTTGGAGAATAAGTTTTGCCCCCATCCATGAATGGTGAGTTAGAAATTTTTGGGGTGTTACCCAATGACTAATTGCCTTCAGAGACAGTATGCTAATGTGACACATAAAACCCTTCATAATACAGTCTTAATAGCTTTGCCAGCATTGTGTCCCACCTTACCTCCATCTCTCACTTTGTAAACCCAGCATGGTTTCTGAACAGTCTTGGGCAGACAGAAAATCTGTGGCAGGGGCACTTGGAGCTCTGCCCCTTCAGAGATCAGGGCAGAGGGCTCCATGGCACACTGCAGATGCTGTCAGCCCAGCTGTGTGCCGGTGCCGACCCAAAGCCAGCAGTGGCGGGGAGAGTGCTGGTGGTGGTAGCCCAAGGTGATAATTCACCATGACTCATTTTCAGCCAGGACCCAGCAAAAACTTTAAACCAGAAAGAACATCAGGAGAAAAGGGTTATTGGGCAGGGAGGAGACCCAGTGCTAATTATCTTTTGAGAAAAGCCACCAGTCAGAAAAGGATGGGGCTAACTTGAGTTTCCTTGGTGAAAAAATTGCGAAAACCAGGTATTTCCCTGAGTAGTGCCCCTGATAGAGGGGTACGGGATTCCTAGACTTGTGTTAAAGAATAGAGCATGGCCTGACCAGGCAGTGGCGCAGTGGATAGAGCATAGGACTGGGATGCGGAAGACCCAGGTTCAAGACCCCGAGCTCGCCAGCTTGAGCGCTGGCCCATCTGGCTTGAGCAAAAGCTCGCCAGCTTGGACTCAAGGTCACTGGCTCCAGCAAGGGGTTGCTCAGTCTGCTGAAGGCCCCCGGTCAAGGCACATGGGAGAAAGCAATCAATGAACAACTATGGTGTCGCTACGGCAACGAAAAGCTAATGATTGATGCTTCTCACCTCTCTCCATTCTTGTCTGTCTGTCCCTCTCTGACTCTCTCTCTGTCCCTGTAAAAAAAAAAAGAATAGGGCATGAAGGCTTGGCCGTCAGCTCCTACCCATCATAGTAGTCAGCTGAAAGATGAAGGTGTCCAAGGCTCCTCAGTCCATATCTTAGCTGTGTGAGCCACAGGCACATTAGTTAAGTTTAGGTACATCTGAGTTTCTGTTTCCTTGTCTATAATATGGGAATGGTAAGACCAAGGCCACAGGGTTACTGCCCACTTGTTTACTCATACATTGCTCATTTCCTATGTGCCGGCCAAAGTGCCAAGCGCTGAGATAGTTTCTGAATGAACAAGACACAGTTCCTGCCCTCTAGCCAGGAACACAGGCACAAAAAAACCAGCAAGTCATAAAACAGAGGAAATGCTTGGCTGTTTTTCCTATTTTGGGTGTATATTTTCTAATGTCCAATACATGACTATAAAGGGGAGTAATGCTGAGCCCGGAACATAGTAAGCATTCAAGATGTAGTGGATGAAACTGAATCTGACAAGTGCATCCCCAGGGAGACTTAGAAGTGAGTAGGGAGGTAGGGGAGGGGAAAGGGAAGGGAGACTGCCCACACCGCCTTCAGGAAAAGTCTTTGGGACCCCAAGCTTGTATCTTAGCCCCACGCTTACCAACATTAGCTTATAAGCAGTCTCCCTTACCCCGAACTGTATCCCCAAGACCTCAGCAGTTCAGGTGTCTACGGCCAGCCCCCCAGGTCACCCACAAAAGGAGACGCTCAGGTCTTGTCCACACCCCCAAATTTGCTAGTCTGTTTCCATTTTGCTCTCTCTTCTCCTTTATACAGCAGTCCTCCCTTACTCATGGGGGACATATTCCAAGACCCCCAGTGGATGCCTAAGTTGGTGGATAGGTATCAAACTCTATATATGCCATGGTTTCTCCTATATGCTACCTATGATACAGCTTCACTTATAAATTAGGCACAGAAAGAGCTTAACAACAATAAGCAATAATAAAATAGAATAAAAATATTACAATTGACTATAATAAAAGTTCTGAGAATGTGACATTATTAGGTAAAATAAAGGTTACTTGAACACAACACTGTGATACAGAGATGGTCTCTTATAACTGAGACAGCTCCTAGGTGACTAATGGGGAGGTACCATGTAGATACACTGGCCAACGGGGTGATTCATGCTCTGGGTGGAATGGAGCAAGATGGTGAGAGATTTCATCATGCTACTCAGGATGGCATGCAATTTAAAACCGGTGAATCATTTACTTCTGAAAGTATCCATTTACTGTTTTGGATCACAGTTGACTGAAGGTAACAGCCACGGAAAGCAAAACCATGGATTAGGGGGGACTACTGTATTCTGCAGGTAGATTCCTCCTGGACATATGCTCAGGTATGATGGCTCCGAAGCTGAGCTGACCCTACAAATAGCAGATACTTCTTCCAATCACTGTTCTGCTATGATTGTTTTTGACCCAAGACATAGAAATAGCAGGAAGAGTGTTCAAATTAACCACCCAGACAGGGCTGATAATTCAAGTTTTTCACTAGCAGAAAGAACAATACTTAGTGTCTCTAGCGCCTACTAAGTGTACATGAAACAACTTTGCCGACAGGTAGATAATCAAATTGTTCTGAATAATTTAATCTCGTGTTTTCTTGCTTCTTCTTCATGCTAATTTATTCTGGCATGGCTTTTCAATAATGAAAATCTGTTCTTACAGAATCCATTTCATCGAGATTTTCCATATTAAAATGGAGATAGAAATGTCGTGGAGAATTAGATTACTTGTCCTCATTCCAGCGCCTGGCATTGCTTGGGAGAGGCCTTTGTCTCACAGTGGATAAGCAGATGGTTTAATTGAAGAGAGGAGCAAGTATACCTTCTGTAGCAGGCTGGGCTATTGTTGTTGTTTTTTTTTAAGTGTTGTTTCCATCTAATCAAAGCCTCTTGCCTGCACAGACTTAATCTGTTCCTTTCCTCATGAAATTTGTTCATTTTTAATGCATTTTCAGCCTAATCATTACCACCAGGGTGAAAAACTAGTTTAAATAAATGCCTTGGTGACTAGAACATGTGTTGGTTTCATTCCAGACAAACACTTCCTGGGCAAACCAAAGCCTCAGCAGCAGGAACAGAAGAACAAATTGATAAGCACACTTGTCTGGGGAGCACTTACTGGGCACAGGTCCCATGCTGGGGCCAGGGGTGGGATACTTTAGTGAACAGGGCACCAACCCCGTTCGCCAGGAACCGAGGTATCATGTGGAAGTCTCAAACTTAGTGTGTGAAGAATCACCTGAGAACTGTGTGAAAAGTGTGGGTTTCTGGGACCTGTTCACAGGGATTCTGAATCAGCTGGTGCTCAACAGATGTTAGTTCAGCCTGACCTGTGGTGGCGCAGTGGATAAAGCGTCGACCTAGAATGCTGAGGTCGCCAGCTTGAAACCCCAGGCTTGCCTGGTCAAAGCACATATGGAAGTTGATGCTTCCTGCTCCCCTTTCTCTATCTCTAAAAATGAATAAATAAAATCTTTTTAAAAAAACAATAGATGTTAGTTCAAAAGACAAAACAAATTTTCTCCGGTAATTTACTTCATTCGTGTAATGGTGGCCAGTTGGCACCAGCCCCCTTTCTTGAGCATTCCAGGGAAGATCTTAAATATGGGTCAGGCAACTCTGTCAAAATTTATGTGAGCAATGTATAATGCAGAGCAAATACTATTAGTTTGGTTGCTGCTGTAGAGAGTAGGCATCTCCTTGGCCCTAATTCATCTTATTGAGTTGACTCTTCAGCACCATTTTCTAAACGCTCCTCCAGGGTTATATGAATTTAGTGCTTCTAGAATATGTTCCTAAGTAGTAATATCAAAATAACAATGATAAATATTTACCGCCAGTTTGCTACATGGCAGTGAGCACTGTGCACGTTCTGTCTCGCTGAGTTCTCATCTCACAACCACCACAGGAGACATAATACTATGGTTATTCCTCCTCTTATAGAGGAGATGCCTCATCAGTATGGGGGGGGGGGGGCTAGCCAGTCTGTCTAGGAGTTCTGGGGCTCTCCTACCTAGGCTGACCAATATCCTGCTTTGTCCAGGAAAGGAGGGTTTCCTGGGAATCAGGGCTTTCCATTTTAAAACTGGGCACATCACGATGAGTCGGTTACCTTCCTCCTTGATGGGGTTTTGAGGGGGACCAAAATCCAAAGAAAGATCAAATTCTGAGTAGAAAGATGAGTTCTGTGAGTCAAAGAGGGAATTTAAATGGATTGTCTAAACCTAAGAGATAACAAGCCATTAAATGTGTGGCACAGAAGACAGGGAAATGAACATGAGAGCACTGTGATCTGGGACAGTTACACAGGACCAGTGACCCCAGCCCTAGTGTGGTACATGTTGAGCCAGCCACTTTAAGGGGACATCTCTGCTCTCCTCCTGTCCTCTTCACTTAGGTGGGTGGTCCTGAGGCTTCTCTAGAAATGCTTGTGGTGCATTGTGTTCCAGAGCATTCTGATGGCATCTTAATTTCACCTCTTAGACTTTCTTAGGAAAAGCAACATGAATCTCTTAATCTGTGTTGCCTGGGAGCATGTGGACAACAGCTTCAGTCTCATCTCCCAATGGAATGAATAAAGCTGTCAACTAGCCCCATGGTGTGTATCTCTGCAATGCACATGCCGAGTGTCAGCTGTACAGAGAGACACACCCCGCAGCCCCCAGGTGACAGGAGGCCACAGCCATCATGGGTTCCCCTCCAAAGTATCTGAACTCTTTACTCCTTGCTAGAGAATCCCCCCAGAAGTAGCTTAAATGCTGCTGGGAATGCGGAAACCAAGGAGCAAACAGAGCTTAGAACAGACTACTGAGTCCAAAAAATCTAAGGCGGAGACTTTTAGAAGTTTCCAGAACCAAATGAATCAGAAGTAGCGGAGAACAAAGTATAACTGAAATCTGAAGGCCAAAGAATCAAAAGCTGGAATTTGAGGTCCAAAGCAGCCAGGAGTGATCTAGGACAATTGTCTGGATCAAGTCTCATTGTCTGCAGCTGGCTTTGTGGCCAACGACTGCCTGGGTGTGCATGTGTGGACACACGTGTTTAAGGAGTCAGATAAATATG
Organism: Rhynchonycteris naso; assembly: GCA_037038555.1. Classification (NCBI taxonomy): domain Eukaryota; kingdom Metazoa; phylum Chordata; class Mammalia; order Chiroptera; family Emballonuridae; genus Rhynchonycteris; species Rhynchonycteris naso. The sequence continues at coordinate 330,830,763 of CM072995.1, read as the reverse complement.
AGAAGACCCATGATTTCATAAGGGGAAAGAGACAAGTTAGCTTTCATTGGTGTTTGGCATTGGGTCTCTCCTACCTCTTCTGCTTTCCATATTTCCATCACCCAGACTCATTCTTTCTTCTGGTCTCCAATGCAGCTTTTTCTCCTCAGCCAGCATGCAAGCACCTTTGCCTGCCTTCATTCTATGTTTATTATCTGCTTACTATTTTAGTTACATATTGCTGTTTAACAAACCACCCCAAAACTTAGCAGTTTCAGACTACAACCATTTTATTTGTTCACGATTCAGTGGGTCAGCTGGGCAATTCTGGTTTGTTTCCTTTGGGGAGGAGAGGGTCTCTACAGTCAGCTGGTGGCACAGCTGAGAATGTATGGCTCGGCATAGCCTCAGTTACATTCCAACAGTGAGCAGGCTGGTTGAGGTCTAGAGGACCTTTGCTGGGACAGCCTCTCTGTGCTCCATTGGGCCTTTCATCCTCCATCAAATGATGATACAAGTATTTCCAACAGCAGGCCAAGGTCAGCCTCAGTGCTCCGACACTTTTAAAGCCTATGTGCATCACATTTCCTAATGAAACTTAGGGTAAATCAAGTCACGTAGTCAAGCTCACAGTCAGGGAAGAAATAATGAACTCTACCTCTTGATGAGAGAGCTACAAAGAACTTGTGCCCATTTTTTTTTTCTTTTTGCAATTAAACACACCTACTCTTAAGTCAGGCACTGTCCCAGGCACTGGTGATATCGCCATATAAAAGACTGACATAAAGGACCTGCAGGTGTGTGAATGTGATCAGGAATCACTTGGAGATGACTGTGTATTGCTTAGCTGTGTTGAGAGCACTGCTAAAGCTTGAAATGTGATGGTTTGAAATGTGCCACCATTGGCCTAATTGTGTGATTTTCCTCCAGAAAGATCTAGCTACTGATGGACAAAGTCAGGGGAACTGCTTGGCAAGTTGGGTGCAGTGACCCCATAAGGGGATGAGGACCGAGGGGATGTTAGGGAGGTTTCCAGTGGGCACTGCGAGTCCAGCAGTGGGCTGTGGGCATAGATAAGAACATCATTCACAATATTACACTTTCTACAGAAGCTGTCACAGGGTATTAAATGATGGGGACCTGCTGTTTTGTGGGGGTGGCGGGTACCAGGCATCCTTGCCTACCTGTAGTATAAGCCAGGAAAACAGTTGCAGTTTAGCTTGTTTACAAAGAGAACGTCTTAATTATGTAAAAGTCTCGAGATATTTCTCCACCATGAGACTCATATTCCCACTGAGGCTGCTGTTTAAACAGCCTTGAGCTCAGGACACCTGCAGGAAGGAACTGCTCTTTGTTCCTTCCCATCAGCCCCAACCAGTGGCAAGGGTCTGAGCAGAGCTAGAAAGAGCTAGCGAGCCCACAGGTCCCTGTGATCAGTTGCCAACCAAGAAGACTGCAACTTGACTTTCTGCAAAGGGTAGAGAGAGTGGGTTTGTGCTTGAAAGGCAATTAGTCTGACTTTGATAACTACTACTCGGAGGTGGGGGAGGGGAAACTGACTGCCTGACACCTAGGGAACAAGGATGTCATCCAGGTGGTAATGAATCAGTTCAGAACGTGTTGAGGTGTGAGCCTCCCATACCTTCCTGAGGGCTGTGTGGGGGCCCATGGCATGACTCACTCATGGCACCTTCCCACTCACAACTCAGATGATCACAGAGAGTGAAAAGCTGCTGTGACTGCGGGGCAAACTGTGAGCAGACAGAAAGTGCTGTCTTTAGAAACTGGTGATAGGCAGATTTCTCCGTTCGCCATTCTGTACCAGTGGTTCGTAACCTTTTTTGAGATACCGAACCTACCAGTTTCATATGCGCATTCACCGAACCCTTCTTTAGTGATAAATAAAATATGATTTTTTTTCCCAAATTCAAGACATAGGTATATGTTTTTTTTACTGGTGCACAAAATGAGCCGTGCATGAACATCACCTTGCTCAAAGAACAAAACCAACAAAGTGCATGAACTCACAACAAATTATGGTATTACTTTATTCTGGCCTCCACAGCAGAGGCTTCTCCGAACCCCTGAGACTGACTCATCGAACCCCTAGGGTTCGATAGAACCCAGGTTAAGAACCACTGCTGTAGACACTTGAAGGTCTCTAGTTGCTTGGGGCATCACTTTCTTGTTTCCTTTGACTTTTTTGATGAGTGTCTTGGAGGAATCTCAGAAGTGTTTGGAGTGAGACAGCTGGATTCAGACCTGGCTCATACTTGTGGCTGGATCACTTGCCAGAGTTTCATAGGCTGCCTGGGCTTTCTATTCCTCCACTGGAGAGTGGGGATAACCAAACCTTCTAAGAATTATTGAGGGGTTGAGCACCTAGAGTAGGCTCATAGTGGTTGCTATTTCCCTCCCTCTTTTCAGGGTTTCCTGAGCACCTGCCCCTTTAAGGGAGAGGCGCACTATTTCCCATACCCCAGGCACAGACAAGAACAGTGTTAATCAACACGACAGACAGAAGGAGGGGATTGATTTGTTCCCCTCTCACACAAAGCTGAGCACACTACAGGTTATGGGTGTGCATATTAATGCATTTGAAGTAAGAAGAACCACTTATAACAAACTGTCTTGCTTACAAAGATTTATTTCCCATGTAGTTTCTCATGGCTCATAAAAGGTGATGGATGAACATAATGTTTAGTTTAATTTCTTGCCATGCAGTTCAGTAATTTTTGAGATAAACTCCAATTACTAAGGATCTGGAACTGTTCAAAGCACTGAGGAGCCGCGCACATCAGGCCATACGCAGGACATGGCATGTTTAATTTTTCAACCCAGCCGCAGAAGGGGTGAGTAGGCAGCCCACACACATGTAAACCACGTTATCTTTAGGTCCACTTCTGCCTTCTCCAAATTCATGCCAGACCTCCCTTTAAGAAAAGTTTTGTTGGCTCTTTGTGGAGAAGGGGCATGCACATTGATAGACAGAAAAAGCAAACAATTTTTTCTCCTAAAATGATATTTTTTATTAAAAAGATATTTTGTATCTTTTTAACCAAGATATATATATTTGGATATATACAAATGGGAAAGTAGTGATAGATGATAGATAGATAGATAATAGATAGATGATAGATAGATAGATGATAGATAGATAGATGATAGATAGATAGATAGATAGATAGATAGATAGATAGATAGATAGATAGATAGATAGATAGATGATAGATAGATAAATGTAAGAGTGTGGTTAAGTTGTGACTGAAGGATATTAGCACTGTGACAAAAATTATTTTGGGGGGTAAAGATTTCTGCTTATATTTTTAAAAACAAATCTTGGTCTGTGTTGTATCTTGCCCTACATGTGTTCATATCTATTAAACAGTGTCAGGTTAAATAAAACATGCTACTATCCTAATAAAGATTTTTCCATTCTTATAATCAGAGATTGAAAGCAAAGAGAAAAAGATAAATGTTCCAGCAAGCACGTTTCACCCTCGGTCACTGACAATAACCTAAACAGAATTCTTCTGTATCAGCAGGTTAACTCTGGTGACACTGTACACACTCAGAATTACAATTTTAGTCTGGATGACAGGAGAAAAAAGAAAAAAAAAAGTCTGACCAGGCAGTGGCAGGGTGGATTGAGCGTTGGACTGGGATAAAGAGGATCCAGGTTCAAAACCCCGAGGTTGCTGGCTTGAGCACGGGCTCATCTGGTTTGAGCAAGCACGGGCTCATCTGGTTTGAGCAAGGCTCACCAACTTGAGCCCAATGTCACTGGCTTGAGTAAGGGGTCACTTGGTCTGCTGTAGCCCCCGGTCAAGGCACATATAAGAGAAAGCAATCAATGAACAACTAAGGTGCTGCAACGAAGAACCGATGCTTCTCATCTTTCTCCCTTCCTGTCTGTCTGTCCCTGTCTGTCCCTCTTTCTGTCTCTCTCTGTTTCTGTCACCAAAAGAAAAAAATTAAAAAAGAAGAAGAAGGAAAAAATAATCTTAGTATGTGATCATTTTAGTTCTGTGCCTGGAACAACCTTCAGAGGTCAGAAAATTATGCCTGCAGATTAAACTGGAAAGATAGAAGGTAACCATTTAGTAGAAACTATTGTTACTGTTAAAGTACCTGGCTCCGAAGGATACTCATCGTTTGGGGCATTTTGGCTGCTGTCTAAAATTCCTATTGATAGGGAAAAAGCCACAGCCTATAAACTTGCCAAAGGCGAGTATAAACAAGAGGATAAGAGAAAATAAAATACAGTTTTACCAATTTCTATTTACTTATTTACCACTCATATACTACTGATTTTAGGAAAAGAATTTAAAAGAACTTGTCATGAAAGATTCAAAAGCATTATCATCTTAAAATAAAATAACAAAGCCAAAAAGCCAGGTAACGACGGGAAAGATATTTTGTCCTTCATGGGTACTTGAATCTCTCAGGTTCGCCCTTACACTGAGCTGCAGAACTGCCTAAAATCATGTCTTCAACACCTGCAAGGTCTTTGCCGGAAGCCCCAGCCCCTGACCTGCTTCTGATTCTCCAGGCTTCTGACCTCACCGTCCTCAGTGTTCACTCTGTACTTGCCTCACCTCAGCCCCTTCTGCTTGGCAGCACTCCTTCGGTTTGACCTTCAGTTTCTCTCTGATTATCCCCTGGCTTATTATGCAGGAGGAAATTGATCCAAGATCAAGGAGAGAGACTTAATACAAATTGCTACTGACATGGTATACCAATTGAAACATTTATTGACTCTCACAGACTGCAGCCGTGCCAGTGCCGCCCATTCACTCGAAACGTTCCCTCCCGTCTGCCTGCTTGTCTCCAGCTCACTCTGAGGTCAGTGGTACTGCATCTGGCATTAGCTTCCTATGGCATCCTATGACCAGGTTTTGCCCATCTTTTGGTATCACCCACTTTGAGTCTATTGGTATTACTGGTCTTTCCCGTCCTCAGAGTAAATTCTGGTTCCTATAGGCTCTAGACCAGTGGCTTTCAAATTGTTTTGACCCAGAACTTTCAGTAAAAAATACACTATTGATCGCAACCCAGGACAGGCACACATACACAAACCACGGAAACAAAAGTCTCATTTAAAAAGAAACAAAACAAAAAAACTAAAACCTTACCTTTACTACTTGGGATACATGCTGATGTTTTCTATTCCATTCTATATTAAATGTAAGTCAGTTTGGAGGGCCGGGGGGGCGGGGGTAAAGGTAAGAGCACAAAGAAAACCAGATCGAAGGTCACGGAAAACAATTGGGTGATGGGCATGCAACATAATCAAATGTCAAAATAACTTGGAGATGTTTTCTCTGAATATATGTACCCTGATTTATCAATGTCACCCCATTTAAATTAATAATAATTAAAAAAATGCCTGCTCAAGCCGGCAACCTCAGGGTTTCGAACCTGGATCCTCTTTATCCCAGTCTAACACTCAAAAAATGTAAGTCAGTTTTATAATCCACTAAAAGCATGTGACCTACAGTTCCAAAAGCTCTGATCTTGTATGATGGTAAACAGTTCCGGTCTTATCTGCTAGGAACAAGGCCTTTATAAACATGTTTTCTCTTTAGACATCTAACTGGAGCTGAAAGACCCCCGAGATGTGGCTGCATTTTGGTAGTTATGTGACTACTGGGTTTAGGGCCATCCTTTTTCAAACAGACAAGCATACACAAACTCCCTTCCTCTATTCTTTGGCTCCTATTGCAGTTCTGATGGGCCTTTTCTGGTTGTAAAATATCCCAAGTTGTCTTGGATGTAATCACCAATAGAGCCTTTCCTACCTTAACCACCCTGGGTCATCTTGTTACTGGACAGAGACCGGCATGAAGCAAGTCTGCCTCCAGCCTGCCAGTAATGTGTGGGTTCTTGACATTGTGCACGAGTCCAGTTGGGTTTGAGAGCACATGTATGAAAGCTGGGGACAGTGTGTTGGGCAGATAAAATATATTATGCTCACTTTGTTAAAGATGGCGCTGCCCACATGCAAGTTTTAAGAGTAAGCTTTTCCCCACACCCTTGACTGATTGGATGATGTGGGGTGGTGCACTCTCCTGAGGAATCCTCCCGTATGTCTCAGATAAGTGACCTTGTATCAGAGACTTCCTTGTTTGTGATTGGATTAAAGGTTTGGATTTCTACACTATAAAGTGGGGCAGGCTGGGAGTTTGCTCTCTCTCGGTTCCTGAGGTTAACATTAGAAAGGAGAGCAGATTAAGGCCACGTGGAGGAGAAGAGAAGCAGCCAAGATGGCAGAGTGCTAAGGGAGAAGCCAGTTTGAGCAGAGTTTGTGCAGAGAGAAGGAGATGGGGAACAAAGGTGAATAAGTCTGGTGCGCTAGAAGCCTTTGATGCTAGGAAACTCGAATAAGTCAGTAGCTTTGTGAGCACTGAAAGAGTGGGTTTTGGAGCCCAGTGTGTGTTTTTGCTTGCCCGCCGGGTGCAAGCTAGAATTAAACCTGATGGTTCACCAGTTCTTGGCTCCGTTATTTCATTACCGACTATCCGGATCTAATGGGAACCTGCATGGGCCAGGCGGTTTTGATGGTGGCCCTGGCCACTGGCTTTACACAGTGAAACAAAGGAAGGGCTTAGGGTAAAAGAAGCAACAGAAGAGAGCCTAGGTAGGGCTCTGCTTTGGCCCTCTGGAAACGTTATAGGAAAAAAAGTGAGCCAAGATGGGGCTACTTTTAGTTCAATGGAGAGTTAGGGAAAAAGAGGCCTAGGAAACAAGTTCAAGGGGTTAGCCTGGCACGAGTTGCTGAGGCGCACTGCTCCCCTGCTTGCAAGTCTTGTGGGGACCCTTAGAGTCTAGGAGAAAGGAAATAAAAAGCTCATGCCTGAAAGGGGGCATGTGTGAGTTTTAGAGTGAGCCAAGGCTGGGTCTTTGTTTTGAAGCTTCCTTATCTCTCTTCTGTGGGCAGAGTCTTAGGGGACAGTTTCAGCAGAATATTCATCAGCCTTCCAGGTGTGTCCTTCAACATATTGATTCATCAAAATGAGTGTATAGGGGAGCTTGGAATTATTCTCTGGTCGGCTTTACTGTATTACTTTTATCTTGGGTTTGCCTGGCTCTAATCGGGTTTTTGTTATTTGGTTCCCTGACTTCATCTGTCCTTGGGTTTGGCTGGCACAAATGGCATTAAATGGGTCTCTGTCCTCTATCTCCCTGACCAGGGTGTTTTCAACTATTTATTCTCTGTTCCGGGAGGAGAAGTATAAACCAATAGCTATCAAGTGTCCTTGGTTAGGGAAGATAAGGTCTTGCAATTCACTAGCTGCCGATAAATTAGTCAAATTGTCTTTATCTTGTCTCAGTTTCCCCATTCTACCTGCCCAGAAATCTTCCTAGCTTCTTACTATCCTGCCTCAGTCCAAGTCCTCCAGACCTGCCATCACGACCCCATGCCTGATCCTTTGCTCCATGGGCTGGATCCTAAGAAGAGAGAACTGTACCAAACCATTTAGGTCAAGGAAAAAATCTTTTAACCCCCAGCAGTCAAGGTAAGAAGAGAACAAGGAACAAAGATTTTGTAGGAATGTTGACATAATTCCACTATTTAATAAGAAAAAATGTATTTCATCTGGATAAACGATTTGTTTTCTTATAAGTAAACATGGAGGAATTGATTGTGTGATATTCTTATATCTTCAGTACACACTGAGATACATAAAAGCTGCTGAAATCTTTATAAAGAATTTTACAGTATGTGTCTTGGTTTTGTCATTATTTATGCAGTTAATGTTTCTAGGGTTATTTTTAAAATGTTCTAGAGTTATTCCTAAATTTTTCCAAACAGGATTTATTTAACTAATAACTGGGTTCTGATAGACGCTAAGCAACTTTGAAAGAAATTTGACACTTGCTACTTATATTTTCTCACTACATACCCACTCTTCAACCCCCAAGCCATAATCTGATTACTCTTCACCCTCTTGAAATCAGACTGCTCTATCTCTCAACTGAACCTCTTTTCTAGGTGACTGTATCAGCTAAATTATTTTATAGTAACAAATAGCTCTAAAACCTTAGTGGCTTAAAACAACAAGGTTTATATCTCACTCATGCTATATGTGTCCATCCCATATCGGCTGTGAGGTACAGGGGCTCTGCCATATGTCACCCTCACTCAGGAAGTCTGGATCATAGAGTTCATACCGAGCATGGTACTTGTCACTACAATGGGGAGAAAGAGACATGGAAAGTAAGGACCTTCGCTTGCAAGTCTCTATCTCATAGTGACACATGTCACTTCTGCACTCATTCTACTCACTAGACCAAGACACATGACCATGCCTAACATCACAGAATGGGAAAAGTACCACCTTACCTGTGCCCAGCAGAGAAACATGAGGATTTTATGAAAAGCCCTCCTCCCCGTCAATAAAAGGGATGCTTCTCTGCAGCATTAACTCTGTTGACCATCTCTTTTCCTTTAAGTTCTCTGCGTCTTTGGCACTGATCATTTTTTCTCTGACTCCATTACCCTTCTTTTCTTCCTCAAAATATATCTGTCTCCCATCTTCCGACCTAAAATTTCATCCGGAATGGACCAAGATGTGGCCTAGATGGAGCCAACTTCAAACGTTTATCTTTGGTTCTACAAAGAATGATCACCTCAGAAAACTAGGGCAAAAGTAAATATGCATAAATTTGAAAAAAAGAAATACTTTTTTCCAAATTCTTTCTTTTTTAATAGACACACAACCAATTGTTTAGAATTCCCAATTTGGAAAATCTAAAAGAAATAAAAACTTTAATTTATAAGCATATATAATACCAGAATGTTTATCATATCATTGTTTATAGAAGCAAACATCTAGAAAGAACCTAAATGTCCCTGCAAAAGGGATATTCTTGACTCAATTATAATATATCCATGCCATGAACTACAGTGTGTCCATAAAGTCATGGTGCACTTTTGACTGGTCGACCAATCAAAAGTGCACCATGACTTTACGGACACACTGTATTATTCAACTGTTAAAAAGATTGAAATAGATCTATATTATCCATGATGTATTTAAATAAGAAAAGCAATGTACAGAGTTATATTTTTGGTATGATTCTATTTCTATGATAACAAACACCAACAATAACCCTGAAAGTCCTAAATATATGTGTTTGAGCATAAAGGAAATTGTAGAAAGATATACAACAGGTTGTTAATGTTAATAATCTCAGAAGGGTTAGAACAGTGGTTCTTAACCTTTTTTGAGGCACCGAACCCACCAGTTTCATATGCGCATTCACCGAACCCTTCTTTAGTGATAAATAAAATATGATGTTTTTTTCCAAATTCAAGACATAGGTATATGTTTTTTTTACTGGTGCACAAAATGAGCCATGCATGAACATCACCTTGCTCAAAGAACAAAACCAACAAAGTGCATGAACTCACAACAAATTATGGTATTACTTTATTCTGGCCTCCACAGCAGAGGCTTCTCCGAATCCCTGAGATCGACACATCGAACCCCTAGGGTTCGATAGAACCCAGGTTAAGAACCATTGGGTTAGAATAAGGGACAGTGGGAAGAGACTTTTTTTAACCTAAGAATATATCTTAGGATGGTTTTATAAATTATAATCATTAACACCACAATTTAATAAAGGATAAACTAGTACAAAAACAAAACTGAAAGAGAATTTAATTAATGAAAACAATAACAAAAAGAAATCCTGTCATTTCAATACTTCCACTTGGCCCTCCACCTGTCCAGATTGATTTCATGGCTGCAACCACAATGCACACAGCTTTTCACTTCTCATCTTAAATGCTTTTCCTCATCCTCCCTCGTTTCTTACAAAGATTTTTTTCTCCTTTATCTTCAGCACTTTCCAAAGGGTCAATCAACTACAATCTATCAAACCACTATTTCAAATTGAATAGCAGAATGATCATTGCAATACAAGGTCTGTCATCCTAGTGTATGTTTTAAACATTATTTTTCCTTGAGATCCCTTTTTATTACAGATTATTTATGTAAGAGCAACATTAGTTTCTTTTTTATTCTAGTATAACATAGAAGGTAAATACTCTTAACATTACTCATCAACTTCAGGCCTTCCATAAATATTCTGTGCACTATAACCATCAATTTATATCGATCTATGCCAGTATAAGTTTAGACTTTCTTTTACAGTAGATAAGGAGTTATGTCCTTTTTGGATATTCTTATTTTCTTCGTGCTTTCTCATTAATCATTAGCTTAATCTAACAGCTAATATACTTCTCTTTGTGTCTTCTGTACCGTGCTTTGATTCCAACCAAATTAAAATTATTATCTTTCCCCTCCCATTTGTTTTGCAAAGGGAGGGAATAGAATATATTTGTGTTTCCTTGTTGTTGTGAAAGAAACTTCTTCCAGTGATTATATATATTAGCTTGATATAGTGATAGTCATTACCTGTGGTGAGGTAGGTGTGAAAATCAGGTGGAGGGGGATAGAATTGGAGGACACAGGTATTCCACAAAGTCTATCTGCCATCTTTCAGCTAGGCATTTAGTACTTCAAAATGTATTACCTATAAAAAAATCCAATGGGCCCAAATTAGGGTAATTTTACATATCTCTACTACAATTTACAGTGCCAGAAGATAATGTATTCCATTTTCAGAATTTTTCAAGAAAGGAAGAGAAATATAAGATGGCAATGGCCATTCAACCTATTAGTTTTTCATGAAAGACATTCTAAGACCTGAAATTTTAATTATACAACTCAACTAATTATTCTGTTAAAATCATTGGAGGGTCTTATCTAGAATAATGAGTGCTCAAAGGAAAAATCTGGGCTACAGAAATGCATAACTAATGAACTATGAAACCAATTATTACACATATAAAATATAACTAATATTTCAACCACTTATTTTGAAAATAAGTAAAAATAGCATTAGTGGGAGGGTGGTTTCTAAAAAAACTGAGTCAATAACAAAGGAGTGGACAGGAAAGGTGTGACCTAATAGTACTGATGTTATTTCTTGCTTACAGGAAGTCCATCAGGCAACATGGAAAGTAGAAAGCATCCTTGACAACTCCTTGTGCACTTTGTTTTTGGGTACCGTTATATTTGAATTGTGTGTACCTTGTACCCATTATAATATTCTTTAGCATCCATCTTACTTTCTTTTAAATTTTCTATGCTCTTAATCATTGTGAAGGAAACTTTAAGCTGTTCTATTTATATTGATAACTGCCAATTCCTTCATATTGACTTGCAGATTTTGTTTTGTTTTAATTTTCATGCAAGTCATGGGATACAAAGGGAAACAAAAAAGTGGTCTAAAGAAATCATCTCTTAACACTAAAGGATTTGCAAGCTCGAAAAAGAGGCAGGCATTTAGCAAGTATAGCAACATAAAAGCAACACTAGAAAGAGATGTATAAAATCATGTAGAAATATAAAGAGGGAGAAACTCCTGTGCCCCAGGTTGAGAAAGATACCCTTTGAACTTAGCTGAAGATGACCTTGTCCCCTATCAGAATATGAATGGAATGCATTCTAAGCAGAAGGAACAGCATCTATAAAGATATGGTAGCTTGACTAAGTAGGGCCTGCTAAGAATTTGGCAAGTATAGTATGTGTGAAGAAAGAGGCTGGATTTTCCTGCAGTTCAATTTGAAATGATCTCTAGTTGAGTATTCAGTCCTCCCAGAACTGTGTCATTGTGTAAGTACATAAATCAATCCAAAATAAGTATGCTTTAAGTTCTAAGAAGACTCTGAAAGTCCTCAGTTCTCTAAACGTAGCTTCAGGATGCGCCCAGAGCGCACCAACACAACATCAACATCCTAGTGTGATGAGAGAGGTGGAAGATGGATTTTAACTATCAGAATTGTCATGCAACTGTCAAAGTTCACGAAACAAGCTACATAAATATCACAGGCCTACCTATTCTCTGACAGCATAAAACCTCCAACTTTTTATTAAGTGAGGAAATAAAAATAAAGATTCTGCATGTGTCTTTTCCTGGAGGGTCCGCAACTTTTCCCAAACATTTTCTTTTGATGCCAAGACTGTGTCTTCTTTTACTAAACAATTTCTCTCCTCTGACTCTGCACTTAGTGCTAGAGTTTTGCTTTTTTGAAATACTAAAGATGTGAAAGAACAAATTATGTATTTGAGGTAGAGTTGCATTGAAAGGCCACTATTCCTGCCAGAGCCTCTATGATAAAAAATGATAAGAACTTGGGTTCATTGATTGGCAATGCTGAACAACCCTCACTGGGGTTGATGAAGAGAGAGCACACCTTCTGAAGTGTAAATGTGTCTAGCCCATGACCCTGCCATGCCTCCTTTTGTGCAGTGGGCCAAGGAACCAAAGCATTGAGGGTGACTCCTACGTGGATATCGCATGATAGTCTGGGCCAGTTCTGGCTCTTAGGTCTTCTATTTCTCAGAGTGACAGCGGGATCTGGTTGTTTTGGACGTTTTGATTAAATTCAACGAATGTTTATTCAGTGTTTTGAACACGAGTACAAGTCACTGCCTCAGTTCTGAAGGGTCTCCTGCAGAGCAGCTAGGATAAAGACTATGTGTTCAGGTTTAGTCCTCAAGCGCTTAGGACCTAAAGACAGAGATGGAACAAGCGCACAGAACAGCTGAGGTGTCTGGGAGTTGAGGGGAAATTAGAGCACAAGTAGTTGAGGGATCTCATGGTTTTTCTTGTGTCTAAATCCTGCCTTCACTGCCAATCGCCTCTGGTGTAGAACTCGGCATCTTTTCTCATTTACTCCGACCTCGTTTCCCCCACGGCTTTAGTGAGCAATCTTGAATGATGACCCCCCAAAAAGAAGCAGGGAGTTCTCATGCTTCACATCTCCATTATCCATTCTGGCAAACAGTTTCATCTTTTGTTTGTTTCTTTGGTTCAGTTTAATTTGGTTGTTTTCTTTCTTTCTCTCTCCCTTCCCCACTAACTTCCTAGATCCTTTCATTTCAAATTCCCCTTTCAGAATCTCAATTTTCTATCTCTGTCAAGTGTACACACTGATTCCATTACCCTGTCCTGAAAAAAAAAATGGATGCTCTGATTAATAGGCTCCACCCCCATCTCCCAGAACATACTATAGTGTCTATCTTTTGTTACTTTAAAATGTTCTAACGGTCTCACTTCTCAACCCAACCGCCCCCCCCCACATTTCACATCTCCCAGTTTCCTTATTCCCCCACATCCCTACTGCTTATGTCTTCCAAACAAATATAACTTTTCCCATGGAGAATTACAGCAACAAAATGTCTTCGTTTTACAAGTTATTTATATGTCTACTCGGAACAAACCAGTATTTTAAAGTTATAAAAAGATGTGTCCTGCCTGACCAGGCAGTGGCGCAGTGGATAGAGCATCAGACTGGGATGCAGAAGACCCAGGTTTAAGACCCCGAGGTCGCCATCTTGAGCGTGGGCCCATCTGGTTTGAGCAAAAGTTCACCAGCTTGGACCCAAGTTTGCTGGCTCCAGCAAGGGGTTGCTCGGTCTGCTAAAGGCCGTGGTCAAGGCACATGTGAGAAAGCAATCAATGAACAACTAAGGTGTTGCAATGGCAATGAAAAACTAATGATTGATGCTTCTCATCTCTCTCTGTTCCTGTCTGTCTGTCCCTATCTATCCCTCTCTCTGACTCTCTCTCTCTGTCCCTGTAAAAAAAAAAAAAATGATGTGTTCTGTTTCTCAGTTAGTGAAGGAAAACTTCACTATGATAGGCAAAATAATGCTCCCCCCATCCTCCACCCCCACAAAGATGTCCACTTCCCAATACCCAGAACTTGTGAATGTTACCATACAAAGCAACATTGCCAATGTGCTTGCGGATCTTGAGATAGGAGTTCATCCCAATCCTCCACCCTCACAAAGATGTCCACTTCCCAATACCCAGAACTTGTGAATGTTACCATACAAAGCAACATTGCCAATGTGCTTGCGGATCTTGAGATAGGAGTTCATCCCAATCGCCTGGGTGGACCCACTGTAACCACAAGAGTTCTTACAAGGGAAAGAGTCAGTGTCAAAAGTGGGAGAGACTCAAATGGTCATTTCTGATGGAAGGAGACATCAAGCCAAGGGGTGAAACTTGGAGGCTTCTAGAAACTGGAAAAGGCAAGAAAACAGATTCTATCCTAAAGCCTCTGAAAAGAATACAGACCTGCTGATACCTTAATTGTAGCCCAGTGAGACCCATTTCAGATTCAACCTTTTACAAGTGGAAAACAATCAATTTATGTCATTTTAAGCCATCAACTTTGTGGAAAATTTGTTATAACAGCCATAGGAAACTAATACATCATCTTTAGGGTAAGATGAAATTGGGGGGGGGGGAATGGGAAACACTTTAAGACAATAATTTGATTGGTCAAAGATAATGCCTCCTCTACCATTTTTGAATGTTGACACATGGAGGTATTAAACTGTTTACTTAGTAACAGCTGTCTCTATGGGTAGAGGGGACATTGACCAGGACAGGGAGGAAATGGAAATAAGGCAGGTACAGGCTTTCCCACACATCCTCCCAATGGGGACTGGAGGATGTTGGACGCCTGAACTTAGACAGAAGAGATGGCTGTAGGCATGTCTGTTTACGTGGGATGATAGCCAGCTAGATGGCTTTGAAGAGGCAAAGGGAGGGTTGTTCTCTGTGGAAGAGCCATGTGTTCTGGTGGGTAGGGGCCAAGTGCCTGTGATCCCATTTAAGATTTAGTTTTCTATATGTTGAAGTCGATACCACTAAACCTTTAATTAAGGTGTGTTGAAATTTATTATTTGAGTTTAGTTGTGTCCTAGACAAAGAGGCAAGGACCTGTGCCAAGGAAGAATGAGAATCTGAAAAATCTGTAGAAACATTATAAGGTGGCAAAGGTTGTCCCAGAGGTCCAAGATAGCCTTTTAAAATCAAGATGGCTGGCTGAGGTGACAGCAATAGTTAGAACCCATTTTTTTTTTTTAGTTTTATTTCTAATTGATTTTTAGAGAGAGAGAGAGGGAAACAAAGACAGAAAAACATCTATTCATTATTCTACTTATTTATGCATTCATTGATTGATTCTTATACTGTATGTGCTCTGACCGGGGATCAAACCTGCAACCTCGGCATGTCAGGACAATGCTGTAACCAACTGAGCTACCCAGCCAGGGTCCAAGACCCATTTCTGACTCACACAATCATTCTTGGGAAATCTCAACAATATTTCTAGAGAAAAAAAGACCATGGAAGACATTCTTGTAACCACCAAGGAAGAAATCTTGAACCATTTGGGCTCAATATTTAAAGAAAAGAGATCCTTCCGTAGGGTAGAGAGTTTTAAGAAACTTGGAAGACACACACACACACGTGTGCATTTACATATATGTGTGTATTATTTTAAAACTTCATGTATATTATTTAAATATGCATTGTCGGGCAAAAGTAGGTTTGCCATTGTAAGTATAAAAACACAGAGTTTATTCCTGTATTATAATGTATTAATTATTATATTATTTTCCATATGAACAACTGTAAACCTACTTTTGCCCCACCTTGTATCTATTTAAAGTATTATTTTTAAAAACAAGCATGACTGAGAAGAATTTTCATATGGATGACTCTGTATCTCAGTTAAATTATACTAAGAGGGCCCCTAGGTCAGACATGTATGTACACATCCATTCTTTCAACACATTTATTTAATATTATAAAGAATTAAAATAGATGTGATAGAGGCCCCTAGATTTCCTGGCTTCAACCCTTGTCCCCTGTCTCCTTTTTCCTCACTTTCCTTTTCCCTTTCTTTCTTTCTTTCCTTTTTTTTTTTTTTTTTGATGTTGTTGTTTGTTAACTCCTCCTCTCTGAACCTTAACAAGCCGACAAGTTGCAAAGTTTAAAAAAAAATCTCTTGAAAGAACTGTCCTAGGGTTGCACCGGTGATCCTGAACAAGAGGCTGGTTCTGAGCCCAAATTTCATGGCAACTAATGATGAAAATGACTACCTAAGCTATACAAGGACACATATTCCTCTCTTCTCTTCACCCCATGAAACTACACTTCTGCTTTGACCCAGAGTATTAGCTAAGGTTCCCCAGGGCAATAGACTGAGGACCCAGCTTAGTAGTCAGGCAGAAACCAAATTCTTCTTTTCTCTCCTTTTTGTTCTATTTGGGTCCTCAACAGATGTGATGTTCACTTACACTGGCAAGGGCGATACGCTTTACCCAGTCTACTGATTCAAGTGCTAATCTTGCCTAGAAACACCCTCACAGATACAATCCAGAATAATGGCTGACCAAATAGCTGGGCACCCTGTGGCCTGGTCAAGTTGACTCATAAAGTTAGCCACACAACCACTAGAGACTCCCTAAATGATCTAATTCAATAGTCGCATCTCAGCTTCCATTCTTGACAAGCCTTATATGGATTCAGTGGTTTCTACAGAGTTTATATCTAAAACAGATGGAAGCAGAACTGCTCTGACTGTGGCAGGGCAATGGGCCGAGGCACTTCTCAGCTGCCCTCCCCACCCAACCCCGCCCCAAGGAAGCCCTACAGTTCTGAGGAGCAGAGACTGCACGCCAACTCTAAACAAGAAAAAAAAACCTCAGAATTTGACAATTGGCTGACAGGGATGGATATCTGACATCCCCAAACCCACCTCTGTATCCTGAAGAGTAAAAGGAAGTCAATGGTAGGCCCGATCTAGGCTGGGGCTCTGGCTGGAAGGGGAAGTGGGTAGATCAAGGTTGTTGAGTGATGGTCAAAGGAAAAAAGAGACTTGAGGAGCTGACACCACCACAAACTTGATGCCAAGGAACATGGGTTAAAAAACACCTTTAGGCAGAATGAACAAAAGGCATTAGGATTTACCCTCCACCCAAACCATTAAAAGATGAACACATATCAGAGTAACTTGCACCTCTATGGGCTGTGAGCTCTTTACGGGCAAGGACCAGGTCACAGACTATTCTGTGTTCCCCCCAAACCCAGCCCTCAGGTGGGCTCCTAGGGGAACCTCCATGAACACGTGATGCGTGGCATAAAATTGAAATCTAGCCATATGTCACATGCATTCTCCTTCCTCGATGAAAGCAGACTGGGTGCAGAGAGCAGCTAGTGGAGGTACTTTTATATTTATAATAACCATTTCCAGCCTGTTTCCACGAATATCTAGAAGGTAAGCAAGTTACCAACATAAAGTGATAGGCAAGTGAGGCATTTTTTCTCCGTTTTACAATTTGTTTGACAATGTCATCTATTTCCTATCAAATTAGCACAATATCCTTTTTTTACTAGCCTTTTACTATGTAGATCTAGAGAAAATGTTAATCCTATTGTCCTTGTCTTTATTAAACCGATACCCTCTCCTGGATTAAATTGGGTCATAAAAATTGTTATCACGTTACTTTATGTAGCATAAATATAATGCTGAGTGTTCAGCATTCTGTCAAGTCTTGGTGATAATGAATAACTGACTCACTGCCCGCTGAGAACACTGACTTTCCCTCCCACATCCCAGCTGTGGTTGATACCAGGCTGTTTTCAAGCTACCCCATCTCTGCTGTCCCCGAAGAATCACCTGGGGAGGCAATCACCTATTCTATTCCAACCTAATTGTATCACCTCTCCACTGAAAAAAAAAAGAAAGAAAAAGGAAAATAAACCCACAGCAGTGCCCCTCTTCGTTCATGACTCAGATTCCCTTATGAGATTTTTCTTAGGCAATAAGAAATTGAATGCTTTAAATTTCGAGAAAATATGTGATCTCCTGGTGATCTGGAGATGAGACTTCTTTAATCTTCTGTGTCCTGTGTGGCCATCTGAGGCCAGGTTCCTAAATCAGCCAGGGGCAAATGCCCAATCACTTAATTTAGCCAGGGTCCCCCAGGCCTCAAAGGACTGGGACCAGTCATAATGAGACAGGGCCCCAGAGGACAAGCTGGGAATAGCAGAAGTCAGGATATTAAGTGACTCAGTTGGAAGGCTCCAGGGAGGCCAACAGCACGGGTGAGGCAAGCAATCTCCAAAGGCCTTGGCCAGGTAGCTCAGCTGGTTAGAGCATTATCCTGATACTCCAAGGCTGCGGGCTTGATCCCAGTCTGGGCACATACACAAATCAACCAATGGGCTGTGGTCAGGTGGCTCAGTGGATAAAACATTGACCCAGCATTGCTAGAAGTCACGGGTTTGACTCTCCCACCCCCAGTCAGGGCACACATGGGAAGCAGTCAGTGAGCGCACAACTAAATGCAACAACTAAACCAGTGGTTCTTAACCTGGGTTCTATCGAACCCTAAGGGTTCGATGAGTTGGTCTCAGGGGTTCGGAGAAGCCTCTGCCATGGAGGCCAGAATAAAGTAATACCGTAATTTGTTGTGAGTTCATGCACTTTGTTGGTTTTGTTCTTTGAGCAAGGTGATGTTCATGCCCGGCTCATTTTGTGCACCAGTAAAAAAAACATATACCTATGTCTTGACTTTGGGGGGAAAAAAATCATATTTTATTTATCACTAAAGACGAGTTCTGTGAATGAGCATATGAAACTGGTGGGTTCGGTACCTCAAAAAAGGTTAAGAACCACTGAACTAAATGAAACAACAAGTTGATACTAATCTCTTTCTCCTTTCACTTCTCTCTCCTCTATTCCTTCCTCTCCGTCTCTCCAATCAATGGGGAAACAATTATAAAGAATCAAAAATCCACAGCTCTTGGCTTCCAACATAGTTTGCCGCGACATGACTAAACGCACCAAGAAGGTCGGAATCGTTGGTAAATACAGAACCCGTTATGGGGCCTCCCTCCGGAAGATGGTGAAGAAGATTGAAATCAGCCCGCACGCCAAGAACACTTGCTCCTTCTGCCGCAAAACCAAGATGAAGAGGCGGGCCGTGGGGATCTGGCATTGTGGATCCTGCATGAAAACAGTTGCTGGTGGCGCCTGGACCCGCACACCACCTCTGGGGTCACAGTCAAGTCTGCCATCAGAAGACTGAAGGAATTGAAAGACCAGTAGGAAGGAGCTCCACGATTGGAAACACTGCTAGCCTAAAATAAAATAAATGGGTTAATTTATGTAACAACAACAAAAAAAAATCAATCAATGAATGCATAAATAAGTGGAACAACAAATCAATTCTTCTTTCCCATTCTCCCTTCCTCTCTCTAAAAATCAATCAATCAATACAGTTTTCTAAAGAAAAAGAGAGAAATCTCCAGTGCCCAGCTGGGCTAGAGTCTTTAGGCTGCAGAGAAGCACCCCCATTTTCATCCCTAAGCTGGGGAACAGGGGAAAGGGAAGGGAGCTGGTGAGTTCTACTTTTTGGAGTAAAAATAGATGTTTGGTAGTCAGCAAGGTTTTCCTTATCCATCTCACCAGGGGTCAGAAACCACAGACCTGAGACTGGGCGGTAAAGACTCCACAGAGCTCTTTTCTGTCACTCCCTCTCAGCGTCCCTGTAGAGACCTGCACTGAAATCCTTAAAGCACAAAAAGTGTAAGGGCTTGCCTTGAGCAGAGAGGAGGCAGGGAACTGGATAAACTACAGCACACTGTGCATCCAAGACTGGGGCCGGGAGTGATGGAAGTTTCAGAGGTTAAAAAATAACAACAAAAAAAGCAAGCCAAATCACTGGGGTTTGCATCAGGGGAGAGGAGGGCACTGAGCTCACCTGAGAAAGCACTGTGGGCTGAGCAGCTGAAATGCACAGCCTAGAGCTCCTGATAACTCTCTAATGGATGGTGGAGCATGGGTTTTTTTTATATATAAATGAGTCTAGTTAGATTAGTGTTGTGGTAATGCCTGTTTTCATCTGCAAGTAGTTAAGAATGTACACAAGGCTCTCCTGATTTATCACAGTGTTCAGTCCTAGTTTTTACTTTTATTCTGAAAGTATTCAGTTCTGCTTTCAAATTTATGTACCTTAGTTCTGAGTTAGATCTGCAGATGTGTACAGATAGTTCATATTTATGTATTGCACATAATCATGCTCTCCAAGATTGATGCTCTATTGTAGTATATAAATAATAAAAGCCATATGCAGAAGGGAAAAAAGGGGTGGGGGGAGGCCATCTAGGGCCAAAGAGTCCTGGATTCAAACCTCTGTCACTGTCAGCTGTGTGAACGTGGACCTGTGCCTTCATCTCCTCATGCCTTTGTAAACCGGGTGTGATGGTAATTTCAACCTCTTAAAACTACAGTGACTCTTTATGTCCATTTTTCTCCTGGATTTGATACCAAAATTTATCAGAAATTTCTAGTTCTCAAAACACATTTGGGGAAAATATAAAACCAAAGAGCATTTGGAGCACCTAGATATGGAGAGTCTGCTTGGTCCTGTCTCCTCTCTGAACAGCCTATTCCAAGAGCAACAGTGACACCCTGCCAAGCTTGGACCGAGGACAGGGAGGGGTCTTTGAGGGCTCATAGTTTACGCTGTTAATCTCCAAGTTAACCTCTGTCTATTAGAGGCAGCAAACTGTGTCATTTGTCTTTAGCCTGGATACGGTGACATCTGGATTCTGAGTTGCCATGTGTTCCCAGACCTGCCCCCATCTGACTTAGGACGGACTGTTTTCAATGGTGATAATGAAAGGAGGCAGCTCCCAGGCAGAGGCATCGGTGCCTGGAAAAAGTGCAGGGATCCGGCAGGATGGGAAAGCAAGCTGCTGTGCAAACAAAGCAGAGCCTGAGCCTACTGGGCCAGGCGTGGGGACGTGTGTGAGGTGGGGGTTGGGCGCCGCGCGCACAGGTGCCTGGCCACACCTTTCCCTCTCCAGCACACTAGCTTAGTTCAGAGCCTCCATCACCCACCTGGACTTCGGCAACAGTCTCTTGTAATGAAATGAAAGTGAAATGCAGAGCCTGCCGAGTGTAAGAGGAGGAGGGGAGACTCTGGCAAGTAAAGCTGGCTTTCCACAGAGCCCCCACCAAAGTCTCTTATTTCCCACTTCGAGCACTGCCCCTGCTCTTCCTGCTGCTGCTTCCATGGAGACCCTGAAAACCAGTGGAAGGGAGAAGCATAGCTACCACTTTATGGTTCTGCAATAAGTATGGGCTTCAATCTCTACCCTTAGCTCCATTTAGCATAGCTAAGAAAGAAATTCCAAGGAAGTGTCACTAAATCCAGAAAGAGAACAATAGAGAAATAATTCCCCCAAATGTAAATAGCACAGAAATAACATGATTTTGGAGTTTTTGAGGCTATCGAAATGAGCTGCTAGTCCCATAGGAGCAGAGGTAGCCAGGCTTCTGGAGTCCATGTTTCCACCGAGGCATCAGAAAACTCCAGGCCCCAGAGAGCCGGCAGGCCTCATCAGCCATGGCCACATCACTTCCTGCCCAACTTCCTTCCTGGCTCCTTCAACAAGCACCATTCTGTTTTCTCTCATATAAAATGGGTTCTTAATATATCCTGTATTCTCTCCAGTTGCCTCCTCAGGTGGGACCAGAAGTGGTCAAGTGTTCATCATTCTTCATGAGCTCACAGGAACCATTCCTTCAGTACGTGCCTTAGGGATATACCTCTTTTCTAGGCATTGACAAGTTTGGTATTGTTAGGATATGTTATAATGGAGGGGGGAAAAAAAGCAAATGCCAGAAACATGGAGAGACAAGTTGTGAGTCAGGCTAATCAAAGATTAGTATTGACAATAGACTATCACATCTCAAATAGCTATTGTGCATGTCTTATCTTCATGCCAGAAGTAAACCATTCTTGGTTTTCTGGGCAATGAGGTGGGAAATAGTAAGAATTGGTAGGGATGGGGAGTCTTTTTTATAGAGGCCAGAAGGATAAGTGACTTATGCATGAAGAAGTCTTTCCTTGGTCAATTTAATCACTTCTTTATGATGCTTTAGCTCACCTTTCTCCTTTGTAGTCTCCAGAACTGGCTGCCATAAATGCTTTCCAGCCATGTACCTTCATGGCACTCCATTTACCAAGAAGTGAGTATTTGTCTCTTCTCCATGAATTGGTTCTGGTCTTATGACCTGTTTTGACAACAGAATGTGGTGAACATGACATTCTAGGATTTTTAAGCTCAGGCGTGAAGAGAACTAGAAGCTTTTATGTCTTCCCTCCTGGAAGATGTCTGCCAAAAGAAAGCCAACCACCCTAAGGCAGACATACTGTGAAGAAGTCCAAACAAACCAGGTGGAATTGACACATGGAGGGTGAGAGATGCCTGCCAGCACCCAGTTCTTTCAGTCACCCCAGATGAATAAACAGACATGCAAATGAAAAAGTCATCATGGATTTTCTGTTCCCAGCAGGCATGGATTATATGTTCCCAGCAGGCAACATATAAAGCAGGACAGTTTCCCAGCTAAGCCAAGATCAGATTATAGAATTATGAAGTATCATAAATTATTGTTGTTTTAAGCCACTACATTTTGGGTAGCTCGTTACATAGCAATAGAAAACTGAAATACCACTGTAGTCTATATTAAGTCATTATCACCTATGTATTATCTAGGTATTTTTGTATACACTTTTTACAATTGTTGGTTTGCTAATTGGTTAGTTTTCTTTTCATGTCATTAAAGACAAGGACAGTGACTTAAGCATCTCTGACTCCCCAAAATAGCATATGCTCAATAATTAATTGTTGAATGGCTGACTGGTTAGATGGATGAATGCATGTGAAGTGATGAATATAAAATTTTCTTTTCCTCAAGGGGCTAAGGGAAGTGGTTTAGCTCAAGAGAATAGTACCTTTCTACAACTACTTCCTCTGAAATTTGAAGGAAAATGAAAAATTAAACACAGAGATAGAGAATTTGGAACCTGAGGGTGAGTGAGAGAACTTCCTCATATCAGTCAGCTTCCATCTCATCAGTGATTAAGAATGTACAGTTATTTACTGAAGACAAAGATGAAACTGCTTGAAGGGGGACTCTGAGAAAGGTCCTGGGACAGATACTTCAAGGAAGGTGTTAGAATCACTACAAAGGAGAAAACATCTCTGGGAATGTCATTCTTAGTCAATGGTTATTGAAAGAAGCTTCTAAAAAGGAGGATCACCTTCCTATCCAAGAAGAAATTAATAGGTCCAAAGAAATAAATGAAAAGCTTTTACCCACCAAAGAGAGATGGTTGGGATTCAAATTTTAAAGAAATCAGTAGGTTGTCAGAAAGGCCATATTGAAATTACCATTATTAAATTTACCAAAATAATTGGACAATTAAACTCAAAGTACTTGCCAAATTTTGTAGATGAGGTCAGGCATGTGTCATCTTTGTGACAAAAATTATCACCAAATGCTTTCACACATCCCAGTGTTTAAATGTGTCATGAGATCAATAGGGAGAGATAGTAGAGGCTTCTCGCAAATTGGGACACGCCTGTACCAATACCTGAGGTTAGGGGAATGCCATATTCTGTCTGAGGGAGCTTTGGGTTACCTGAATGATGACAAGAAGCATGAACTATACCCACACCACTTGCCTCCCTCCCTGGGAGGCGCTTTTTAGAAACGCTAAGCTTTTAAAGACCAAAGCAATGAAATGGGGTAGCTTTCGCTTTCATGAAATGGATGCTTTCCATTGCCAAATAAGCTTCTCCTGAGACAAAGGAAACAAAAACCAGACTTCCTTTTTTGTCACAGGAATGGGACTATGGAGGGGAAAACATGACAACAAACTATTAGTTACTATAAATAGATTAACTTGCTATATATCTTAGTGGATCTCTGATGATTCCCCAATATATATCTCCATTCTAGATTTTTCAAACGCCAGTCATATCCAGCTGACTCTTGGTATTTCTACTTTGATATCTAACAGACATCTGAAATGAAACATTCAAACCCGGATCCTGATTCCCCAAACATGCTCGTGTTCCATGCTAGCACTTATCCCCTTTCCCCAGAAGTTATCTAGAATCCCACCACTCTCTACTACCTCTGAGTCACCATCATCTCTCACTTTTATCACTGCCTCCAACTCCAGTTTCCCTTGCTTCCTAAAACGTCTACTTTTAGACAGAAAATTCTCCTATGCTTTTGAGGATTTTATCTGACTTTTGAGCATAGGAGGACATCCTATCCACCGTGTAGTTCCGAGTATAAATGTAAATCCTTACAACAGCCCATGAGATCTTACACAACTCTCTGACATCCAGATTCCCCCCCTTCCTCCAACCAGATCCTTTTACTCTGTTCTAGATACTGACCTCCTTTACCCTCTAACGTGTCAGGAAACTTACCACGTTGGGGCCTTCGCACTGTGTTCCTTCTGCCTGTGAAGGCTTTCTCTTAGCCACCCACTTAGGTAATTCCCTTAAATCTTGACTTAAATGTCACCTTCTCAATAAGGTCTGCTTACACAATTCTATTCAACAGTGAGAATTGTAGATGCCCTTCCTGCCCTCCCAAGTCCCTGCTGATCTATCATAATTCATTTTTATTTTCTAGCACTTAACATTGTTTATATAATTTACTTATTAATTATGTTTATTGCTTCCTATCACCCCCAGTGCCATGTATGTTCTACCAAAGCAGGAATCTCTACATGTCTTTTTCACTGCTGTATCCCAAGGACCCAGAGCAGTCCTAAGGATTTAGAACACTCCAGTCCCATGATCTGGAGCCTCTTTCTGCCCCCGCCAATTAATGGCTCAAAAACTTGCTGGAGATCACACAACAAAAGGGTTAAGAGCTGGGCTTAAAACGCAACTACAGTCTTCCCCACAGAAAAAGTCTATGATTAGATCCCTCCTCTTCCCTCAGCCATAACTTGGAGCTTAATTATGGAGATCTTCTTTTTTAATCAGGGAAGATTTCATTAAGTTAAAGAAAATGTAAAAATTATGAAGATGGCCTGAGGCTCGGAATGCTATCACTGAAATGAAGCTCTTAGGTGACTTGACATTTGGAAAATATATTTAGTAATCACTTTTGTCTTAAAATATGTAACAGTATCCTAAGAAACATCTTCCTCCTGATTGCTTTCATTTTCACCCAGGCTTTCTGCTTCTGTGTGTACACACACACACACACACACACACACACACCAGGAAAAGGAAAAAGGAAGGAAGGGAGGGAGGGAGGGAGGAAGGAAGGAAAGAGAGAGAGAGGAAGGAAAGAAGAGAAGGAGGAAGGAGAAATAAAGAAAAGAAGAAGAAAGAAAGAAAGAAAGAAAGAAAGAAAGAAAGAAAGAAAGAAAGAAAGAAAGAAAGAAAGAAAGAAACTGAAGAATGCCTGCATATATCTTTTGAAATATTTCTGCTTAATGTTTCTGGCCTTGCTCCTTCATTGAATAATCAATGGACAGTTTGTTTCTATTTTATCAGCAGAGGCCCAAGAACTTACATCACTCTGAGAAGTAACCTTACCCACTACAGAAAGACTAGTGAGTCTGGAATTTGACAGCAATAATATTTACCCAGGGTCAAGGCCCACCTTTTTACCTTCCCCCCTCCCAGCCCCTAACCCCACCAGCCACTTATTCCTTCCAGGACTACTCAGGACTGGGTTTGTCCCACTGATCTGCTTCACCATTGGGGATGACTGTAAACGAATGAAAAAAACATAGAACCTATTAAAATTTATCCAAGGTAAGTGGAGTTTACATTTAGGTCTGGCATGTACCTGAAAAAAAAAAACAAACAGTAACTTGATTTCTGTTATAATTCAAATAAATCATAGCTTATTTCCTTAGCTCTATCTTCCTCTACAATCAAGTCCTAGAGAGTAGGGCTTTATCTGATTCATTTACCAATGTGACTATAACACTTCTGCCTGATGCATAGTAGGCATTCTGTAATTAATTTAATGCTTCTTGGGTTGAATAAAATAATGAATTACACTGGGGAACAATTTTTATTTTCATTTTCTGTTGCATAAGGTTTTAGAACTTTTTCTACATATTTCTGCATTGCTGATTGCAAATATGAAATTCATTTTTTGGGGCATGCTCTAGTTTTTATGCAATTTCAATTTCTTTTTGTTACAGTTAATGGCATGCATTGTTTTTAAATTGGAGTTAAAGGGCAATGACTCTTGGATTGAACATAACCACAAGGCAATTAATGTTTTACATACATCACTTTTACATAATTATAGTTGTTTTTAAATGTAAAAGATTATTATTTGATAAAACATCCTCTGATTTTGTTTTAAGATTGAATCATAGCTTCTTCAAGTAGGCATAAATGTAAGAATAGTCCTAACACCTTCTGTTCTATATGTGGTTGTTACACACTTCAACATCAAAGATGCAATATTTCATCATTTGTGACACGTGCATATATTGCCTATTTTCAAGTTGCCTTTGGTGATCAAGACAAGAATTGGGCTCCCCATATTGTGTGTCATAATTGTGAGGAAATGCTTCGTGACTGGACAAAAAGAAAATGCAAAAGAATGCCTTTTGGTATTCCCATGGTTTGGCGTGAACCTAAGGACCATAGCAGTGACTGTTATTTCTGTCTGATTCATACAAAGGGTATCGGCAAGAAAAAACGGCATATGATTGCATATCCTAATATTCCTTCAGCAATACAACCTATCCCACACACTGAGACACTCCTGGTTCCAATTTTCAATGGTTTTATTTCTTCTAAGGAAAAAGAAAGTGAACATGGTGATCCAGTGTATTTTGATAAGATGCATGAGGAAATGGTTGTAGAATCTGAAGGGTCTTCTTCTGATGCCAAGCAGTCATTAACCCCTCAGCAGTTTAGCCAACCCGAATTGAATGATGTAGTAAGAGATTTGGGCCTATCAAAGAAAGCAGCTGAGTTATTAGCTGTCAGGCTTCAAGAAAAGAATGTACTTCATTGGTCAGCTAAAGTATCCCATTTCAGGAAGCATGAACAAATTTTTGTGGACTTTTTTTCCAAAGACAAACACTTTGTTTAATGTCATGATATCAATAGTCTTCTTAGCCAGCTAGGTGTTACCACATACAGTCCAACAGAATGGCGGCTATTGCTTGACAGCTCTAAACAATGGCAGACCATTGCCTGAGCATCAAACGAGATTGTCCTCAAACGCAAGAGCTACAAACACAAATTTTTGCCTGAATAGAATTTAAATAAGTTTTGCGCAAAGTTCATGGTTAAAATAAGTGTTTTAAGATGTCCTATTTTGAAATTGTAGACAAATTCTGATACAATCATACCTTTTAGTGTATTAGTGTATTTACTGCATTATATAAATTATTATATTTTCACAAAGATGATGCTCAAGAAGACATTCTACTTTATTACGTTAAACTAAATGTTGAAAATTTTACAATAAGATGAAAACCTATAATCTTGAATTTCAAAAAAACTGTAGCTTACAGAGAAAAACTAATGTCAGATTTGAGATCAGCACACTCGAATTAGGTAAGAACAAGTGTTTTTGTGGATGCAACAAAAATTTTGTTCCCCAGTATTAATAATGTAATAGAAGAACATTTACAAATAATGCATATAGAAAATGAAATTGATTAGTAAGACTGCACCAGGGTTGAATCAGCTGTATTTATAAGAGAGACTCTGAATTCTGGTCACCAGAGAGACATCCTGTGGCATATAACTGGCAGCCACTGATCTTATTAAACTGATTACAAAATCTTGGCAGGAATACTGCCACTGGAGATGTGGGGATTTCAGTTCAATGAGCCTTAACATTCTGTTCATTGGGAAGGACCAAAATGGAATGTCCTGACTCTGAGCTGATAAATGCTGAGTCACTTTGAAGTAGAATGCCATTTTCTGAAGGGCCTTTGCATCAGGTAAGGAATTAGACTAAAAATGCTGTAAGGTCCCTTTAATCTGTCATTTTCTTAGCATGGCCTTGAGAGGACAACACGTTGGAGAGCATAATATGAGTCTTTCAGAAGCTGCTGCAGGGCTGTGCACATGGAGCAAGTCTAGAATCAGAAGCCAAGAGGTACCCAATGACTTTTCCAGGACAGTTAATTATCCTTGTCCCAGGGAGCTTCTTCTGGTTGCCACTGCATTGAGACCCAGGTAACATTGGGTGATCCCTCAGTGACTAATAAAGAAAAATAAAATAGCTCATTCTATTTTTAGTATTTGAGTGCCAATACCCCAACTTTGCCCCAGGCTGGTATGACTTAGAGGAAATACCTGTCAGACTGGATCCCCTCCCGCAGTGCTAAGTTGAAAACTCATCATATCCTTTTTTTACACCCCCCACAGCCAATAAAGTTTCTTTACCACCTTTTTTCTTTCCTTTCCCCTTTTTATAATTGCCTGTTCTATGTCCTATGCAGTCTGGATCTTTAAATTATTACACCTAGAAAACTGTAATTTTAAGATTTGTAAGAATTTTCTTTATCCTGGAATTTGCTCTTAAGATAGACTTTTCCTTTTGTTCCATTATCTTTTAATTCTGTAGAAGTCTGGTTGGTATCTATCCAAGTAATTCTAATGCAGATGATTTAAACTTTGAAAGTGTTCTGTTTAGTAAAGGAAATTCATTCATTCATTCATTCATTCATTCACTCAATAAATACTTAAGTGCCTGTATATCAGGCTCACATTAAGAGCTGAGGACTTCTTTTTTTTTTTTTTGGCTGTTACACTTTTAATGAAATAAAAAACGCATCAATGCAAAAGGTTTTTTACATACTCATTAGTATAGTGATAAATTTAGGAATACACAGTGTGTTAAATCTCAAAAACTAGTTTCCTACAACCTAAGATAATGGAAAGGCTTGGAGTTTTTACCCACCACCTGTATTCAAGTTCTAAAGTGCCTGGGGGGAAGGAAAACAATAGGCTTTTTCCAGCTGTGATTCAGGAATTCCAGTAAAGCTGCATGCCAACGACACAGTCAAACTGAAATGTTCCCAAGAGGGCTTTCTAGATGACACCACCACACACAAAGTATTTCCAATATCATACAGGCAAGCTGAGTGACTTAATAGTTAAAGGCTCAGAAAGTAGGTATGTATATCAGATAATTTAAAAACATTGTAAATCCTATTTCTCTCCTCAGAGAAACTTCTTAAAGCATGGACATGACTTTAAGATACTAAGAAAACATCAGTTTTCATAAAGCTTCAATAAACACCCCTGAAGAATGCAGGCAACAGGGCCGCAGTGCCAACTGATCAAAGAATAAAGACATTGGTAATGTAGTGCCTGAAGTGTTCATTAGCCCAAAGTCATTCATTGGTGCATCCTGTGTAAATGGGAATTGAGCTTGAAATTTGGTGCTTTTAACTAGGGATACATTAAACATCCTCTTATTTAATACGAGCACAGTGTACCTTTTCCTCTAAAAGGGCTGAGGACTTTTGAGGTAGCTAAGTCAGTCTCTGTGGGGCTGCCTTTATGCCAATGTTAAAAACCTTCATTTTTGTAAGACTGCCCTCTTGCACCTCCTACAACTCTTGTCTTTGTAGTCAAAACAGAGCCCCACAGACTTAATGGACAACTGACCCTCTTACAGGCCTCCACACCTCCAGGGGGAGTTTCTGGAAGAAGCACCAGAGTTCAGAATTCTCCCTGACAAGATCTCCACCTCACTCTTTCCCCTCAACACTTACAACTTCACCACAACCAACCATCATATGTCCTTTGTCTCCATTTTTATCAGTCATTGCAAGAAGCCGAAGTCCCCCCAGTTCAACCCTCATCCCCAAGAACTAATCCCCAACATATGCCATACATTCTTCTTTTCTTCTTCTTCTTTTTCCAAGTGAAAGGAAGAGAGATAGAGACACAGACTCCCACATGTGCCCTGACAGGGATCCACCTGACAACCCCCATCTGGAGCCAATGCTCTGCCCATCTGGGGCCATGTTCATAACCAAGGTATTTTTAGTGCCTAAGGTGAAGACTCCACAAAGCCATCCTCAGCACCCAGGAGCAATGCACTTGAACCAATCGAGCCATGGCTGCAGAAGGGAAAGAAAAAGCGAGGGGTGGGGGAGAAGTGGAGAAACAGATGGTCGCTTCTACTGTATGCCCTGACTAGAAGTAAAACCCAGGACATCCATGTGCTGGGCTGATGCTCTACCTCTGAGCCAACTAGCCAGAACTGATCTAGTAAGCTTTTATTCAACGATTTGAGCAGCATCAAATTCAGGAGATATAAAGGATCCCTGAGGAGATGCACAAGACAAGAGATTTTATAGACCAAAGTGAATAGAAGCAAGAAAGTTATACTAGCATTTGATTATCACTGGAAAACAAAATTTTTGTTGCATCCACAAAAATACTTGTTCTTACCTAACTCGAGTGTGCTGATCTCAAATCTGACATTAGTTTTTCTCTGTAAGCTACAGTTTTTTTGCAATTCAAGATTTTAGGTTTGTATCTTATTGTAAATTTTTCAACATTTAGTTTAACGTAATGAAGTAGACTGTCTTCTTGGGCATCATCTTTGTGAAAATATAATAATTTATATAATGCAGTAAATACACTAATACACTAAAAGATATGACTGCATCAGAGTTTGTCTACAATTTCAAAATAGAACATCAAAACACTTATTTTAATCATAAACTTTGTGCAAAACTTATTTAAATTCTATTCAGGCAAAAATTTGCATTTGTAGTTCTTGCATTTGTGTACTTGTTGAGGACAGTCTCATTTGATGCTCCAGCAGTAGTCTGCTCATCACTAACAGCTCCAAGATTTTCGGGAAACTTATCAAAGTGACTGCTCAAGAAGTGAATCTTAATGCTTGTGTTACATCCAATGTCGTGGAAAGCCAACAGCATTCTTTGAACCAGAAGTTCATAGTTTTTTGCTTTTTTGTTGCCACGAAATTCATTGTAACTGCCACAAAAGACTGCCATGCTGCTTTCTCCTCCTTACTCATCTTCCTGGCAAATTCTTTGTCACATGTGACGGTTCAGATTTGAGGTCCATCGAATACACCTGCTTTTATCTTCTTGAAAGACAAGGCAGTTTTGAAAAGCAAAAATAATATGTTGAAAGCATTCACTTTCTCTATTCAAAGCCTGAGCAAACTGCTTCATTAAACCAAGTTTGATGTGAAGTGGGGGGAAAATGATCCTGTCTTAATTAACTATAGGTTCATTCACAATATTTTGTATCCCTACTTCCAGAACTTCATGTTTCGGCTACTCCTTCTGCATCCAGTGTTTCTCCCGAGCTCTGTGTTTGTGTCACACAAACACAGAAAGTTTTGTGGAAGCTCTCTGTTGGCTTAGCAGGAAATTTACCATTTTAAGATCCACACAAATTATCTAGTTATGCTCGTCATACTTCAGAAAGTAGAGGACAATTTTTATGTCATTATAATCTTCTTGCAGATGAGTTGAATAATCAATTCAAACCGCTGCATAAACATTACTGTTGAGTAGGAAAACACATTTCAGACTCTGTTGAGAGCTGTCAAGAAATAGCTGCCATTCTGTTGGACTGTATGTGGTAACTCCTAGCTGGATGAGAAGACTACTGATATCATGACAGTAAACAAAGTGTTTGTCTTCGAAAACCAAGTCCACAAAAATTTGTTCATGCTTCCTGAAATGGGATACTTTAGCTGACTGGTGAAGTACATTCTTTTCTTGAAGCCTGACAGCTAATAACTCAACTGCTTTCTTTGATAGGCCCAAATCTCTTACTACGTCATTCAATTCGGGTTGGCTAAACTGCTGAGGGGTTCATGACTGCTTGGCATCAGAAGAAGACCCTTCAGATTCTACAACCATTTCCTCATGCATCTTATCAAAATACACTGGATCACCATGTTCATTTTCTTTGTCCTTAGAAAAAATAAAACCACTGAAAATTGGAACCAGGAGAGTCTCAGTGTGTGGGATAGGTCGTATTGCTGAAGGAATATTAGGATATGCGATCATATGCCATTTTTTCTTGCCGATACCCTTTGTATGAATCAGACAGAAATAACAGTCACTGCTGTGGTCCTTAGGTTCACGCCAAACCATGGGAATACCAAAAGGCATTCCTTTGTGTTTTCTTTTTGTCCAGTCACAAAGCATTTTCTCACAATTATGACACACAATATGAGGAACCCAATTCTTGTCTTGATCGCCAAAGCGAACTTGAAAATAAGCAATATATATATGCACGTGTCACAAATGATGAAATATTGTGCCTTTGACGTTGAAGTGTGGAACAGCCACATATAGAACAGAATGTGTCAGAACTATTCTTAAATTTATGCCTACTTGAAGAAACCATGATTCAATCTTAAAACGAAATAAGAGGGTGTTTTTATCAGATAGTAATTTTTTACATTTAAAAACATCTACAATTCTGTAAAAGTGATGTTTGTAAAACATGAATTGCCTTGTGGTTATGTTTAATCCAAGAGTCATTGCCCTTTAACTCTAATTTAAAAACCAATGCATGCCATTAACTATAACAAAAAGAAATTAAAATTGCATAAAAACTAGAGCATGCACCGAAAAATGAATTTCAGATTTGGAATCAGTGATGCAGAAATATATAGAGAAAATTCTAAAACCTCATGAAACGGAAAATGAAAATAAAATTATAGCAGGGTTACTCTTCTTATACAGAGCAAAGAGATGTCTTGAAGCCTGGTCTACACTACTATGCTGAGCAAGTTACTGCTGATTGACTGACCTAGGCCCTCTTTTTCTGAGAGAGCCAAGCCTAGAAACTCAGTAAAGTTTTTGTTTACTGACATAGAGCTTAGCATAAGTGACTCTATTTTGGACCTAATCTGATTACTTTAATAATTTTGCAATACTTTTTAGAGGCCCATGAAAATATTTTAATTTATTTTATAATTAGAAGAAAAAATAAATATGATAGTAATAAATTTGGCCTAGATTACATTCATCTTAATATAAAGGGTGGGGCAAAGTAGGTTTATAGTTGTATGTGAAATACAGTTTATTCTTGTATTATTTATTAATTATATATTATTTTTCATAGGAAAAACTATAAACCTACTTTTGCCCCACTCTGTATACAGATTTTTTTTTTTTAACAGGGACAGAGAGAGAGTCAGAGAGGGATAGATAGGGACAGACAGACAGGAATGGAGAGAGGTGAGAAGCATCAATCATTAGTTTTTCTTCACCCTCGCAACACCTTAGTTGTTCATTGATTGCTTTCTCACATGTGCCTTGACCACGAGCCTTCAGCAGACCGAGCAACACCATGCTGGAGCCAGCGATCCTGGGTCCAAGCTGGAGAGCTTTTTACTCAAGCCAGATGGGCCGGCGCTCAAGCTGGAGAGCTTGGGGTCTCGAACCTGGGTCTTCCGCATCCCAGTCCAATGCTCCATCCACTGTGCCACCGCCTGGTCAGGCTGTATATAGATGTTTAATGTGTTATATATAAACCTTTTATGTAATGGAGAGAGTAGTCCGCACAGTTAAATTGCCTAGGGCACACAAAAATCATAATATCGCCCTGAGTCTCATGCCTTTAAATACCATCTAGGCATATATGATATTGTGATTTATAACAAGAAACATATATTTCATCTTTATCCCTGTTTTTGGCACAGAGCTTGGAATTTCCTTAGTAATTAGAGTGATAAAAATGTCTCTTGTGCCTGACCAGTGGTGGTGCAGTGGATAGAGCGTCGGACTGGGATGCGGAAGACCCAGGTTCAAGACCCTGAGCTCGCCAGCTTGGACCCAAGGTCACTGGCTCCAGTAAGGGGTTGCTCGGTCTGCTGAAGGCCCGTGGTCAAGGCACATGTGAGAAAGCAATCAATGAACAACTATGGTGTCGCAATGGCAACAAAAAACTAATGATTGATGCTTCTCACCTCTCTTCGTTCCTGTCTGTCTATCCCTCTCTCTGATTCTCTCTGTCCCTGTAAAAAAAAACACCGAAAAACTTGTTATGTAAATGAGGTATCTTTTGGAAAACACCTAACTATGAGAGCTGATTGCCTGGACAATCAACCAAAAGATTAGAGGGTTAGGACTTTTCAGTCTCCTGACCTCCTTGAATTGATCACCAATGGTCAATGATTTAATCAAGCATGACTATGCATTAAAGCCTTGGATGCATCTACGTGCCAAGTCCCAAGTTTCTTGGGGACAGAAGCACTTGCAATAGGGACCAAGCCCTATATATCTCTTCATCTGGCTATTTATCTGTATCCTTTAATATTCTTTATAATAAACCAGTAGTCTAGTAATTAAACTAGTTTCTTGAGTTCTGTGAGCCGCTCTAACTTATGAGGACCTTACATTTATAGCCAGTTGATCAGAAGCACATGTGACAGTCTTGAGAATTGGCATCTGAAGTGGTAACAGTGTTGTGGGAGTGAGCCCTGAATCTGTGGAATCTGATAATATCTCAGGTAGATAGTACCAGAATTGAGTTAAATTTGTGGGACACTTGATCAGTGTCCTTGGAGAATGGAATTAATTGGTTGTTGGTTAGAAAAAAACAAACACATTGGAATAAGGATGACGTACCACTTGCAAATTTATTTCTCTAACTTGAACCTCTACCATGAACTCCAAATTTGTATATCTGTCTTTTCTTAACTTTATGGATATCCAGTTAGTTTCTCAATCTCAAAATGTGCAAACCAACTTTTTGATTTGTTATGGTAGACAGTTATTAACAAAAAGGAAAGGAGCAAATATCTGAGTGAACCGGAATAACGAGGAAGGGGCAGTTTCGGTCACTCCAGGGAATATCCAGCATGGCTCTGCCAAAGGGATTCACATCCGAAGGGACAAGAATGACCTACTTTCCAATCACCCCAGGAAACAATAAGATTAATGAAGGGAGGGAGAGACAGTGAGGAGGAAGTCCTTTTATTAAGCACACTTGGAGTAGAAGCCAAATGACAAGGCAGACCTGTGAGGCCTGCAAAATAAAGCTAAAGTGGCAACCATGAAGGGGAGGAGATTACCTAGGAACATCTGGGGAAAAGACCAGAGAGGATAAGGGCACCTCTGAAGATCCAGAAAAGGGACTGAATAGCAGGAGGGCATTAGCACCGCCCCAGGAAAAGCCAGGAAAGAGTTAGGGTCTTTTGAAAGAAAGCCTGGAGGTTATCAAGCTCCCGAGACACTGTGGGTATGAAGCTCCCCCCCACCCCCGGGGAGAGGGTCTTGGGCTGAAGTGGCTCTCCCAACTCATTCTGTGGTCAGGAGACCCTTTCCACCATGGTGTGCTGCCCTGTGGGGGCTTTTCTCTGGTTCCTGGTAGTCTGCTGGGACACCCTGGACACACCGCCCTGGCTTTGCAATGCTGCCGGGATAGTTGCAGCGGTGCGGGCCAGGCATTTTTTCAGACTTTTGTGTGTGAACTCATTTGCTTTTCGAAACAGCCTTCAGCAGTATAGTACTGACCAGGAAGAAGCTCCAGCAGCCATTTCAGATCATGAGGTGATGCTGGGAAGTGGGAAGACAGATGCAGAACAAGGTGTTAGGAGCCCTCAGGCGGAGTTGAACTGAGATGCCCCCAGCTTCCTGAAGGAGCTGATTCCCACGTACACACAGGACGTGTATCTGCATATGCAACGATGGACTAGTACACATACTCAGCCATGGTGGAGGGCCACCTGCCGAAGTCCACATCTGAGGAATAAGTGCAGTAGGACTATACAGTCTGGCCGATTGGGACCAATACAGAACACCTCTGACGGCCAGCACGCCAGAGCACACCAGACCTGCCAGAGCTTTGCTTGGGCTGTGTACACACTTTTTCTGCCCAGTCCTGCTTCCGTCCCCTTCCTTTCACAGTTGTTGATGCCAAACATCTTGTACCCCAAACTCTGTCAGCATCTGCTTCCATAGAAGCCATTCTGCAGCCAGTACTAGGGGTAGTGTGAAAGCAGGTGATAAAATGGGGTTTCAGGCTGCTCACTCATCACTTGTGGGTGGAGCACACAGTCCCTGACACAAGGTGGTAATCAAATTGTTCATTTTTAACCAGAATTGAAGTAGCAGGTGTACTACTAAAGCGAAATGGAATACATTAGTGTATAATGGTTTAGGCCTTTACATATATGGAAATAGAAAGGGTAATGGCATTGAATAGCTATTCCTTAGTACTACTGATGCTCTTTTTATAAATAAATAAATAAATAAATAAATAAATAAATAAATAAATAAATAAATAAATAAATAAAATGGACAGACAATTGAAAAGAAAGAAAGAAAGAAAAAGAAAGCCTGCTTTTCCCCCCAAGGCCAAGGAAATGTAAGGAGACACAAACAAATGTCCATCCTCCAGGGAGTGACCTCACAGCCTGGACCCCACTGAGCCTTGGCAGTGGACATACAGATGAGGAAATTAGGCACAGAGAAGTGAAATAACTTGCCCAAGGTCACACAGCTAAGAATTTTGATGCCTGCCCGGAACAGAGACTGAGCTGGACTATTGGAGCCTTGTGTGACAGGAGTGATGGCACCACAGTTCTGGGCCCTGACCCTTCTGGGCCTGGTGGCACAGTGCAGGCTCTGGACACTGGACTGCTTCCACAGAGAGATGGAGCTGAACCACCTGGTCCTGAATGAGACATTGGGTGGGGTTTGGGGGGGGGGGAATGACAACATCGACGAGCTTTTGCTGCTAGACCAGTCAGGGAGGTGCCCTGGGGACGGTGGCAGCCTTCTCAAGGGCATCTGTGCCCTGCGTGCCCTTTCTTCTCAGATATACATGCTTTTGCCACTTCCACTGAAACTTCCTTCATGAGTCCCTAGATGCTCTCCCACGACACCAAAAGAAACTATTTCTCCCAGGTAACAGGGTGATTGGAGTGAATCCGAATTCAGGGGGCTCTCTTTAAAAAAAAATGTATTAGAATTATGCATAAAGTAGATGTTTATTTAGAATGTTAAAAGATAAACTTAGGCAATTTAAAAATGTCAAGAGATTATTTGAGCAAACATCTACTGGAATTGGTCAGTGCAAAACTGGAAGAGGTTAGAAACTCTCCATTGACAGGAGATAGAGGGAAATCCCATAGAGAAAAGAGGTACAAAATAAAATTATTTGCTTGACTATAGCTTAAAGCCTAGTTGACTGTGATTGGTTGTTCTTAAGATCCAACCTTGAGGCATTTGCAGGTTTACATTTTGGTTTGATTACTTAGGATGTCAGGGCATTAGAGCCACCGCAGTTTAATGGT
This sequence comes from Rhynchonycteris naso, assembly GCA_037038555.1. Lineage (NCBI taxonomy): Eukaryota > Metazoa > Chordata > Mammalia > Chiroptera > Emballonuridae > Rhynchonycteris > Rhynchonycteris naso. The sequence goes on along the minus strand of CM072995.1, from coordinate 330,793,760 downwards.
TTTCTTATTCAATTAACTTAATAAGAATGAGAAAAAAATTACAACTGTGTCTAAATTTTTAAAAGTTCCCCCACCAAAAACATAAACACCATGACATTACAAAATCCAGTAATATAATATTTTAATTAAATAACTACCTGACCCGCCATTTTCTATCATTTGGGGGTGGCAGAGTGGAAGTTACTTTTTGGTCAAGTCTTTGCTGCTTTCCATAACAAGAATAATAATAAAAAAAAGACAATTGGGTCTTCCTCTAGCATGATTTGTGTAGATTTTTAATAGTGATAATTTTAGAAAATTTTTTTCAGCTTCACAACCTGGTGTAGGTAATGTCACGAAAGTTGTTAGGATTGTTTTCAAATTCAGAAAACCCTCTTTTGCTTCATGTATACACTGTGAGATTTCAGAACATTTTAAGCTTTTCTGTTCAGTGATTGAACACAAATACTTTTGAAATTGACAACACTCTTTAACCAGATTTTGTTGCTACCGTATTGTTCTGGGGTATTTTGAGTTGCATATTATCTTCATTAATGTCAATTCTTTTTTTCAAATCAGGAACATGTTTATTAAATAACTTTTGTTCATTAATTGCATTATCAAATTTACTGGATTATCAAGTTTATAGCTTCTATTTTAAATTTATCTGTTTCTCTTAATGAATTGCTGCATTTAGTGTAATCTGAAAAGTGTGTTACAATTTTCTTCTCAGTATTAAAATAACTTCTGTTGATTTTATTGTTCATGCTTACAGTTTCTGATTCATATTCCTTTGATTTTCCTCTAAATCTTCTCTCAGTTCTTTAAAAAATACATTTAAAGGTGACAAATGGTATCCTTCAAAAACATTTAAAACTGTAGTCAATCATTTCTTACCCATTTTATTTAAACTCCAGAGCATCTTTCAAAATTGCAGTTACAGTAGCAAAATCACATAATGCCAAATATATTTTTTCATCAAAAAAGAAGAAAATATCTATTGTGTAATTATAGTTATAAATTGACTTGGCATTGGTGAAAACTGAATCCTCTGCTTACAATTGTATGTATCTGATGACTACAATTTTCTATAGACTAGCTCTCACTCCATATGCTTCTGCTCTTGATCCTTATGTCTATTGCCAACAAAGTGATCCTGTTAAAAAACAAGTTGGATCATGTCAATCCTTTGCTCAGAATCATCCAAGAGATTCTTACCTCATTATTAATAAAAACCAACGACTCACAAGGTCCTACACAGTCTGAACCAGTTACCTCTCTGACCTCATCTCTCTTGTTCTCCCCTTTTCACTTGGCTCCAGCTACACAGGTGCTTTGCTTTTTCTTGAATTCTCCCAGGATTCTCTGCCTCAGGGCCATTGCTCATGCTATTCTCTTTGCCTAAAATTCTATTCCGTCAGATATACCCATGGCTCACTCCCTCACCACCTTTAGATCTCTACTCAACTATCACCCCAGTGAAACCTTCCTTGATCACTTCAATTATAGTTGTCTCCTAATACTTCCTACCATTTGTCTTTATTTTCCCCTAGCTCTAATCATCAGAAGTACTATAGCGGTGCTCCTTGATTTCCAATGGGGCTACGTCTGGAAAAACCCACAAGTTGAAAATATTGTAAGTTGAAAATGCATTTAATACACCTAACCTACCAAATTCCATAGTTTAGCCTGGCCTATTTTAAACATGCTCAGAATTAGCCTACAGTTGGGCAAAATCATTTGACACAATGAATACACTGTATAGCGTTAGTTGTTTACACTTAAAGAGGGTATCCTACCGTATATCACTAGCCTGGGAAAAGATCAAAATTCAAAGTCTGGTGTCCACTGAATGCGTATTGCTTTCCCACCATCATAAAGTCAAAAAATCGTAAGTTGTGGACCATCTGTCTATTTCTAAGGTCTACATAGGAGTTCAATAAAAATTAGTTGATTAAATGAGCCAAGCCAGACTCCTGGAAATTTACTTTTGGTACATTCTGCAGATGCATTTAGTCCCAAACACACAATTAAATAAAACAGCAACATCATATGCAGTAACTTTGAGGCCAGGAAGATAATAAAAGAAAAAATTTAAAAACAATAAATACCTGCTTAATTTCTTTTCACTCTCATGTGCTAGGTTAATAACTGCCATTATTGAGCTCCCATTTATTATATACACCAGCCTTTTTTTGATAAGTGTTTTGATATATAACTTTTCTCAATCCTTTGTTTTATTGTAGAACCTTATATTTGATGTATATCTCATCTAAAGCATGAATTAAGTTATTAATCAAGCCTAGTATTCTTTGATTTTTAATCAGTGTTTAGTCAATTTACCTGTATGTGGTGGTTTTTACCATTTTAGTATTTGTTTTCTCTGTCCTATATATTCTTCTCTTTTCTTCTTTTCCTACTTTCTCTTAAAATGTTTTTAATTGCTCAATATTTCTTTTCTATTATCTGGGAAGCCAAATCCTGCTTCATAATTCCTTTAGTGGTTACCCTAGAGATTACAATATGGTTTATCAATTTATCAACTCTAATATTAATTTATATTTTTACCTTGTTCTTAGACAATGGTAAAGGATCTTATAACATTTTGACTCTACTTCCTTCCGATTTATGTGTGCTTTGTCATATAAATTAGTTATAAATTTAATTTAAACAGTACTCTACAGTCTGACCTGTGGTGGCACAGTGAATAAAGCATCAACCTGGAACACTGAGGTTGTCGGTTCAAAACCCTGCACTTGTCTGGTCAAGGCACATATATGGGAGTTGATGCTTCCTGCTCTTCCCCCTTTCTCTCTCTCTTTCTCTCTCTCTCTCTGTCATTCTCTCCTCTCTAAAAAATGAATAAATAAATAAACAAATAAAATTTTAAACAGTGCTCTACAGTAAATATTTTAAATGGTTTTATAGAGGAAATATTTTAAAGTTTTATACAGTAACTATTATTTATATTTACTGATCTTTATTGCTCTTTATTCTTTTCTACATTACCAACTATACTTGTATAATTTAGTATTTCCTCCAGTTCATGTTTACTAGTTATGAATGTCCTCCATTTACATTAATCTGTAAATATATTTAATTTTTTTTTTTTTTTTTACAGGGACAGAGAGAGAGAGTCAGAGAGAGGGATAGATAGGGATAAACAGACAGGAGCGGAGAGAGATGAGAAGCATCAATCATTAGTTTTTCGTTGGCGTCGCAACACCTTAGTTGTTCATTGATTGCTTTCTCATATGTGCCTTGACCGCAGGCCTTCAGCAGACCGAGCAACCCCTTGCTGGAGCCAGCGACCTTGGGTCCAAGCTGACGAGCTTTTGCTCAAGCCAGATGGGCCTACGCTCAAGCTGGTGAGCTCGGGGTCTCAAACCTGGGTCTTCCTCATCCCAGTCCGACGATCTATTCACTGCGCCACCACCTGGTCAGGCTTGAAGGATATTTTTTGAGAGGTAAAGAATCTAAGATTCAATTACAGCACTTTGAAATCTTATTCCATGGTTTAATTGTTGTGCCTTTGAAGATAATATGTCTTTGTTCTGTTGCTGATTGTAAGGCTATTTCCTCATCTTTAGTTTTTAGCATCTTTACTGTGTGCTTAGACAAAGAATTTTTTTTTAATTAATCCTGCAAGCCATTGGTAGGACATCTTTTTTTTTCTTTTTTTTAGTGAGAGGAGGGTAGACAGAGACAGACTCCCACGTGCTCCCCAACCAGGATGCATCCAGCAAGCCCACTAGGTGGTGATGCTCTGCACATCTGTGGCCCTTGCTGTGTTGTAAACAGAGCCATTTTTTAGCACCTGAGGTGGAGGCCATGAAGCCATCCTCAGTTTCTGGGGCCAACTCACTGTAATTGAGCCATGGCTGCAGGAGGGGAGAAGAGAGAGAGAGAGAAGTGAGAGAGAAGGTGTGGAGAAGCAGATGGGCACTTCTTCTGTGTGCCCTGACTGGGAAATGAACCCGGAACATCCACATGCTAGACCAACACTCTACCACTGAGTCAACCGGCTAGGGCCACAGGGAATCTTAAAACACTGGACTCATGTCTCTCATCAGTTTTGAAAATTCTCAGCCATTATTTCTTCAAATATTGCTTCTTCCCCCATCTCTCTGGCTCTGCTTCTGTTTTCGTTTTTCTCTCTTTCCTTTCCTCCCTCTCTCCTCTGCCTACTGAAATATCAATAACAAGTATTAGAATTCTATAGAATATTCTTATACCCTTTTGTCTCTTATCTTCTAGTCTGTGTTTTTCTACCTCTGCCTGTCTATGTTCCAGTCTAGATGCTTTCTTTCAATTTATCTTCTAATGTATTAATTCTCTCATTAGTTGTTAAACCCCTTACCTGAATCTTTAATTTGGTTTTGATATCTAGGTATTCATTTGGCTTTTTAATAATAACTTTCCATTCTCTGCTAAAATTCTAGAGATTGTATTTTATCCCCTTGAATACTGTAATGACCATTATTTTAAAGTCTATATCTGATCATTCTAATAATAAAACCCTATTGGTTCTGCCTCTGATGATTTTCATTCTTATTGTTTTAGAGAGGTTTTTTTTAAAAAATTCTTTTTATTTTATTTATTTTAGAGAGAAGACACAGAGTGAGAGAGAGAGAGAGAGAGAGAGAGAAAGGGGGGAGGTGCTGGAAGCATCAACTCCCATATGTGCCTTGACCAGACCAGTGCAGGGTTTTGAACTGGCGACCTCAGTGTTCCCAGGTCGACGCTTTATCCACTGCGCCACCACAGGTCAGACTCATTCTTATTGTTTTATCTCCTTGTGTTTCTGGTTAATTTTTACCCAGTCCGGGATGCTGTCTTTACTAATTTGCACATGGAAATAATTTATGACAGACACAATCATATATTATTTCTGAGAAGACTGACATTTGTTACCACCAGGTGCTTGACACTGTGGGTCACCTTAATTCTGAAGGCTTGTAATAAAACAAAGCTCAGTTATAGACCCTGTGATAGATTTTCAAACACCATTTCACACTTACTCCTACAGTACAAAGTCTAGAAACCTAAACCTAAAGCAAGTGGGGCTCACTGAGTTTCCCTCGCATCCAGCAAGTGAGCTGGTTATTAAGCTATTGTTACTCAGCTTCAAACCCACCCTTTTGTACTTTGCTTTGAGATGCTAGGGCTAGAATTCTGCAAACCACATTGCAAATTGAATAAAACTTTTTGTTATTCTGTGTCTTTGACCTTATTATTTTTGTCTGTTCAAATAGCTTAAATCTGATGTAATCACTGTGCTAATAATAAGTGAATGTATGTGTATAGTTAATGTCCTTATTGACAAAATAAACATTGGCAAGCCTATGTTTCTCCCTATTGATTTTTTTAAAATTTTTATTGGATCAAAAATGCAGTAGACATTGTGTGTCTGGATTTGCATTGAGCATTTGGCAAGCTTTTCATGATGCAACCAGGCCAAAATGGATACAGGAGTTGGATGCAGAGCCTGCGGAGGCAGAGTGTTCTTATGGCAATGTTTTATAACATGTCACCCTGACAACGAGGCCTCGCACATTCTGTGCTGCTTGTTCTAACACTCCAAGTCCTTCCTCGTGTGGTTTTCAATCACCCAAACTCCACCTGACATCTCATCCTCCCTCTGACACATGGCTTCATCTCCTACTTACAGTTCAACACCTGCTTTTCCCTTGATGTTTGCATTTGAAAATTTGAACATGAATGAGCTATGTATTCAATTTAAAAGATTAGAACAAACAAACTACACTAAAAGAAATATGAGAGAATTAATAAAGATAAAATGCTGAAAATAATGAATCACAAAACCAAATGCCAGCAACAATGATAAATAAGCCCAATACTCTATCAAGTTTGATCACAAAAAATGCAGGACAAGTATTTATATTAGGAACAAGAAAGAAGATAAAACCATAGTTTTAAAAAATAGTTAAAATAATTATAAAATATCATGCAAAATGTTATCGATAAATGTTCAAATCTAGATGAAATAGATGATTTTTTTAGCACAACATAAATTACCAAAATTGATTTAAGAAAAAGTACACAACCTGAACACATTAACCACCACGCAATACACTAGCAAGGGTTTTTAAATAGACTCATCCTTTAAAAAGTAAAACTGGAAAAGATCATTAGACTTGATTGTTTAAGACAAGATCTAATTAACCTACACATTAAGAAACATATAATCCTACCTAAATTATACAAACTGTTTCAGAATATATAAGTGGAAAGTTTCCCAAATAATTTTATAACTAGCATAAGCTTAATAACAAAACCTAATAAACAGCATCAAAAATAATAATAAGCCATCTTACAAACATCTACGCAAAAATTCTAAAGTAAATATTTGCAGCTGGCTTAATAAAACAATTTTATTGTGCCAGTTGCATGATCAATGAGAATTTATACCTCAGTGAAGCACTGTTAGCATTATAGCATTGTCAGTAGTATTTTACACACACACACACACACACACACACACACACACACACACACACACACACACACTTTCCTCTGCTGACTATGCTTTTCCCCACCAAGCTGAAATGTTTATAAAACCAAGGAGATGTGCATACTTGAAATCTTGTCCTTATATCTTATAGATGACAAATCTGGGTGCTTAAAACCCTGGAATTCTCTGTCAATGTCATCAAAACATCTTACCTGGCCTGTACATGCCAATTCTCCTGTCCATTCTCCTGAGGGTGGGCTGTGCTGTTAGGAAGTCACGCCTAGGCCCCAAATGTGGCCAAGGATGGCTTCTTGTTAGGGGTATAAATGATGCTTGAGTCTAGGAGCTACAATGTGCACCAGTCAGGAGTGGGAAGATAAGGGGAGCAGGCTGTGGGCGGGTCTAGCTTTTCCCATACTACCACTTTAAAAGTTCTAGTCTGACCAGGTGGTGGCGCAGTGGATAGAGCATCAGACTGGGATGCGGAAGACTCAGATTCAAGACCCCGAGGGAGCTCGCCAGCTTGAGCGCGGGCCCATCTGGCTTGAGCAAAAGCTCGCCAGCTCAGACCCAAGGTCGCTGGCTCCAGCAAGGGGTTGCTCTGTCTGCTGAAGGCCCGTGGTCATGGCACATGTGAGAAAGCAATCAATGAGCAACTAAGGTGTTGCAACAGCAACAAAAAACTAATGATTGATGCTTCTCACCTCTCTCCATTCCTATCTGTCTGTCCCTATCTATTCCTCTCTCTGTCTCTCACTGTCCCTGTAAAAAAATAAATTAAAAAAAAAAGTTCTGCCTGACCTGTGGTGGCGCAGTGGATAAAGCGTCGACCTGGGAACACTGAGGTCGCCAGTTCAAAACCCTGCACTGGTCTGGTCAAGGCACATATGGGAGTTGATGCTTCCAGCTCCTCCCTCCTTTCTCTCTCTCTCTCTCTCACTCTGTGTCTCCTCTCTAAAATGAATAAAATAAAAGTAAAAAATAAAAAATTTAAAAAAAGTTCTAAATCTGAATCTGGCCTTCCAGGTTACTTTGAAGATATAATCATCAAGGTAAGAGGATAGGGCATAGTTTTAAAAAAAAACAGATTTTTATCTTGACTTATAGCCTTTAAATATTTAATCATATGGTAAGTAAGCCTTTATTTTTGCTTTTGCCTCAGGCCCCACCAAACTAAGAATGAGTCAGCCTCGTTCTTCCAAATTTGGCTCAGGTGAAAAAAACACTGCATCAGATTAATAAATATGGCATGAATAAATATTAGTGAGTTGTAGAATGTATGTGTATATATCATATAACTGTGTGCATACATACACGTCTATCTATTGAGAGACAGAGAGAACGTGTATGCATATTTGAGTGTGCACAGATACACAAATATTTACACATTGTATACACACACATATGTGTACACACATATATCAGCATAAACATGGGAAAAGTTGAAACATCCAGTTCCAGGCAAGATGGGAAACTAAAAAGTGCTGCTGTGGCCCTTTCTCCATAGCAAACCGGAAACGCCAGAAAAGATAGGAGGAGACTGAGCAAATGCAAAGCCAGTCATTTTTGGCAGATTGGAGGCAGTCAAATATTAACATAGGAAGGGAACGACATCCTGAATTTAGTAGGGTGCAAAAGTAGAGACGAATGTTGGGGACCAATTTAAAGGTGCTGCATACCAGTAGAGGTTTTTAATTGCACGCTCTACTCCACATTGCCCTGGCGATCTTCGCGGCAAATAGACTGCTCACGTTCTTCCCCACCAGCCCCGTGTGCTGCCTCTCTTCCAACACATACACACTCCCTGGCCGGATGTAACACCAAGGATGCCTAAACGTTTTATATCGGTATTGTATCAAGACAATTCCATGAGCACTCGGGTTGACGCCCTAATCGATGTCCACTGTCATTGTGCCAAAAGAAGAAATATGAGGGCAGCAGCTGGAAGTGAGGGGACATAGGCCAGGTATCTTCAGCCCAAAAGATCAGGGAAGCATATCTGAATGGGCACAGACCAGCTGGCTAGGCCTTGAGCATCCATTCAATCACCTGTCACAGAGGGTGATTGTATCACTTAGTTCATGTTACATAACAAATTACTCAACATTCTCAGAGGCTGAAAACAACAATTTATTTTTGATCATAGATCTGGGGGTTGACTAGACTTTGGCTGATTAAGGCTTAGCTCTACCCCTTGTGTTTCGCATATGCCCCCTACGCCAGCAGTCTATCCCTGGCATGTTCTTTTTACAGGGATGAGAAAATCTCCAGAAAACAATTGGAAATATGCAAAGCCTCTTGCCCTACCTTGAAATAAACATGACATCACTTCTACCTCATTCTGTTGGCTGAAGCAAGAAATAAATAGCTAGTGCTCGACTTACGACCACGATTGGTTCCGACAGACTGGTTGTAAGACGATGTAAGTTGAGTAGGCTATATGTAAAGTACTGTGAAATGATGTTATAAAAATCTTTAAGTCATATTTTATCATAATTTTCTTTTATTATTGTTATATATCATAATTTTCTTTGTTCATTTTATGCCATTTGTATCATCTCTACACCATTTTGTTTCTTATTTTTACATTCGTCAGGTTTAAGTAAAACACTGCATTACCAGTACAACTGGTTTAATATTTGCAAAACATACAAAATTACAAAATACAGGTGCATACAGAAACTGCTCCAGACGCGGAGCAGTTGTGGTTACCAACTGTGATCATAAAGTCAAATGGTCGTAAGTTACATAGGTCGTAAGTCGGTTAATAACTGTAGTCAACTTGCAAGTCAAATGATGAGAAAATATAGTTTCTTTGGCAGTAAAAATGGCAGAGGCACATAGAAAGACCAAAAAATATTGGTAATAAATTTCAAAAGACTGGAATCATACAAAGTATGTTCTCTGGCCACAACAGAGAACAAAACTGAATAGACATCAATAACAATAAAATATCCAGAAAATCCCCCCCAAAATATTTGGAAATTAAGTAACACACTTCTAAATAATCCATGGGTCATAGAAAAAAATCACAAGAGAAATTTGAAAATGTTTTGAATGAATGATAATAAAAACACAACACATTAAAATGTATGGAATGTAGTAAAAGATGGTGCTGAGAGTGAAATTTGCTTTAAAAGAAAAAAGGCTTAAAAATCAAAGATCAGAATTTTCACCTAAGAAACTAGGGGAAAAAATAACAAAGTAAACCAAAAGAAAGAAGAGAAGAAATAATAAAGATAAAAGTAGAAATAAATGAAATAGAAAACAGACAAACATTAGGCAATTTTTAAAAGCTAAAAGATGAGAGGAGAAGCCCCATGAAGAGAGAGCAGAGATGGGAGGGATGAGGCCACCAGCCCAAGGTTGCCTGGAGCCCCAGAAGCTGGAAGAGGCAGAAAGGACTCTTCCCAGAGCCTGCAAAGGGAGCATAACCCTGGGGCACCTAGATCTCAGAATCCATGTCTCCAAGATGGAGAGAGGAGTTATTTAAGCCCCTGTTTGATGGTCATTTGCTGTGAAGTTCCAGGAATCTCATACAATCTATTTAATCCTGACCAAAAGAAATTACCTCTCTGCTCCTCAGCTGTTGCCATCTTCTTTTCCAGGAAAACCCATAAATTCTGACCTGATTGGAAGCTTCCAGGGAAGTCAGTCTACACAGGGCACATCTAACCACTGTCCCCTTGTTTTCTACAAAATGAAAAAAAACAAGTCCTGTTGTGGGTACTGCTCATGCACCCATGTCCCCTCTCCAGTCTCAGCCATCTCTGCAGAGGGACCATTGAGACCAGCTGTCCCTGTTAAGGGGTTCCTGTCTTTTCAGCATCCACCTGCACCATCATGGCACAAACACTTTGAGTACCAGACTTTCAGACAAATCCCTTTTACAGTTTTCATGTTCTGTCTAAAGGCTTCCACTTTTCCACCCAATGCCTCTAGCTAATAAACATTCTGTATCTCCTAAATTCATGTCAGCCCCTGTTCAAAGGACACTGAGGCTGCTTTAGTCATCCATACAGTGCTCAAATATATTAATAATAATAATAATAATAATAATAATAATAACAGTCAACTGTTGAACAAGGGGATGGAGGGATTATGGGCAGTACACCTCTGCAGTCAATATCCATAAAACTTTGACTCCCCAAAAACGTAACTCCTAAGTCCTCCTAATGAAGTAAGCCTTACCAATCACATAAACAGTCACATGAACACATATTTGTATGTTATTTGCATCATATAGTGTACTGTTCCAATAAAGCAAGCTAGAGAAAAGAAAATGTTATTAAGAAAAAGAAATTTAAAAATAAAATTGAAAAAGCCAAAAGTTGATTCTTTGAAATAGAATCATAATTGATAAATCTATGGTAAGAACAAAATGGAAAGAGAGAGAATTCGATTGCCAATATGAAAAATGAAATGGGAATATAAATAGAGACCTTACAAACATTTAAAATATAAGGAAATATTATAAATACATTTATGATATAAATTTAGTAGCTTAGTTGAAATGGACAAATTACTTATAAAATACAGCATACTAAAAGTGACTCAAGAAAAAATAAAAAATTTGAATGGCCATATATCTTTTAGGAAAATAGAATTTATAATTAAAAATCTTCTAACAAAGAAAATTCCAAGGCCAGAGATTTCACTGGGGAATTCTATCAAACATTTAAGGATGACATAATATCAATCTTACACAAATTCTTCTAGAAAATAGAAGAGAACACTTTTCAACTCATTTTATGAGGACAGCATTGTTCTGATAACAAAACCAACAAAAATATTGTAAGAAAATAAAATAACAATATAACCCATAAACATAGACCAAACTCTTCAACTGAATATTAGACACAAACTCTTCAACTGAATATTAGCAAATTATATTCAGAAATATATAAAAGGATAAAACATTATGACTAAGTGGAGTTTATTCCAGAAATTCAAGGTTGATTCAACATTTGAAAATCAATTTTGTAATCTACCACATTAACAAAATATATGGGAGAAATTATGATGATCTCAAAAGGTACAGAAAAAATATTGAAAAAAATCCAGCACTGTGGTAGAATGTACATTTGATATAATATGATGAGAATAGCACTTTATCTGTATGACCTTTCTCTCCAAAACCCATAACCCTAGTATAATCATGAGAAAAATGTCAATCACATCCAATACAGGTACATTCCACATATTATCAAACCACCTCTCCTCAAAACTGTCAAAGTCATAAAAAACAATGTATCAATGTATGTCTTAGAAATGGTGACAGCCAAGAGAAGCCTAAGGAGACATGATGACTTAACATATATGGTATCCTGGATTGGATGCTAGAACAGTAAGAGCATACTAGGCAAAAATGAAGGAAATTTGAATAAAGTAGGGATGTTAGTTGACAATCACATCTCAATATTGTGGTTCCTTAATTGTGACAAAAGCATAATATTAATGCCAGATGTTAATAATACAGGAAACTGAATGTGTAATGTATAGGAACTCTGTATTATCTGTGCAATTTTTCTATATAGCTAAAAATCTTCTCAAATAAAAATTTTATTTTAAAAAGACCTGAATATTCATATCAGCTTTACTCTTAATAGCAAAAACTGGAAACAACCCAAAACTCCATCAACAAATGAATGGATAGTCCTGGCCAGGTAGCTCAGTTAGTTTCATTTTCAACCTAATATGCCAAGGTTGCAGGTTTGATTCCTAGTCAGGGCATATACAAGAATCAGCCAATGAATCCGTAAATAAATGAAACAACAAATCAGTGTTCCTCTCTCTTTCTCTTTCTCTCTTTCTCTCCCTCCCTCTCTCTTTAAAAATCAATAAAATAATTTAAAAATGAATAGATAAACAAATTATGTCATATTCATATGATTGTGTGATATTCAACAATAAAGATGACCAAACTACTGACACATAAATCATGGAGAATACATAGTGACATTTGAAAAGATAGAGAGAAAGTCTCCAGAACCTTCTCATAGGAGAAAACAGACTGAATGTCAAGGTGGACGATTACCTCAGTTCTGTTTCCTTCTCCTATCCTCAGGTGTCAACCATGGACAGGGGGTATAAAATAAGGTCCCTCCTCAGAGCCACCAACAACAAACTTTGTTTCCTTCCTGAGTCGCTTCCTCAGTGCTCCAACCCAGACACTTCAGCTCCCCTGTGTGGAGCAGAAGCAAACTTAGTCTACCAGTATTTTTCCAAATTTATTATTGAAGTGCAAACTCAGCTGTAAGGCTATAAAGCCAAAAACAAAATAGATTTATTTTTATTCTTTTACATTTTTGCTGCAACAACCCAACAGTGAGAGTTAGTAATGGTGAGGTCTAATTTGAGATAAGTTAGGAAATAAAAGGGGACGAGACTTCTGGGGGAAAACATGTCAGTTGTTATTTTAAAATATTAACCCACCCCATTTACTTCTTGGAATAACATGGTTCTTTTAACAAGAGTTTACAAAATAAATGTTCTATGTTAGAAAAGAAATGAATCTTTCTTAATGTGTTCTATTTTACAGCCAGACATTAGTGGGAGATCCCTGGTTAGCACTCTTTGGGTCCCTTTATGGTATTGTCAGCATTTTCCATTAGCTTCTCTTTCCCCCAAGAAATGCTATGGTTCTGGAAACATTCTCAATGGGCAGCCTTATGATAATAGAAAGAGACAACAATGAGATGTTGTTAATTGCTTCCTGTAAACATCCCGCTGACCCCCAATATGTCAAACTTCTTAGACATCCTGAGCTGTGAGCCCCTGATGAGAAAGAAGGGTGATGATATTTCAAATAGTTCTCATTAAAAATATAGAAATTATTCTAGAACCAAAACAATCCAACACCTGAAACTAATTTTCTTGACGTTCATGGGTTTTAATGACAGCTTCATTAATTGAATAGAGTCACATGGGGGCAAAATCATGTTTTCCTTAATGGCCTGCCAGATGATAAATTTTTTTATTTTTTTTTTTTACTTAATTTACTCTGAAATTTTTCAAAGGAAGGAAAAAAGAGAAGGACTGGTTCTGAGTGTCATTTCACAACTGAGCTTGACCAAGAGGCTTGCTGGGGTCTTGATGGTGATCCAACGTGGAAACAATGAGGTGGGTTTGGCAGGCTAGGGAAGCAGTATGATATCATTGTTAGGAGCCTTGCTTCTCAAAGCGAGGTTCGCGGACCAGTAGCAGCAGCAGCAGCAAGAAGCTTGTTAGAAATGCGTCTCTGGCGCCTCCCCAGTTCAACTGAATGGGAATCGGCATTTAACAGGACCACTGGGTGATTCTCAGGCACATATGAGTTTGAAAAGCACCCAGTTGGGAACACAAGATTTGGAATCCAATGGACTTCAGTTGGTATTCCAGCTCCATTTACTGCTGGCCTCAACTTTTTATCTGTAAAATATACGTAATGGTATCTACTTCATAAAATTGTGAGCATAAACAAAAGTAGCATTAGAATATTTCCATGGATGTAATATATGTTGAAAAAATGATAGGTAGGTAATAGTGGTTGCTCTATCCATTCCATTTTGGAGAGGATGTATTTTTTGGAATAAGAATTGAGTTTAAATCCAAGTTTTGCAATTTAATAGCTACCTGATCTTGGTCATGTGACCTAACTTACCTCAAACTCTCTGTCTGTAAAATGGTATAATTTAAATGTCAGAGCCTCCCAAGTCATAAGATATGAACACAGAGCCTAGAGAAGTTATAAAACTTCCTGAGATTTCTGCTACCACAGGGCTTCTCCTCTCACACTTGTGCTGCATCTACAGATACTGACCTCATTCCTCTCCAACTCTCTCCTAGAGATCACAAGAAATTCACTTACTCCATGTGTTTGAGTTGGGTAGAATTTTCTAAAACTTTGGGGCATGGGTTACAAGGAAGAATCATATTACATATAGCATAGCTTTATGCCACCTGCTGGCTCCTTCCTTTCTTCCCCCTTCTCTCCCTTCATCAGTACCCCCTCGGGAATAAGTAAAAGCCTCGTCTTGTCACCCAGAAGAAAGTTTAGCTGCAGCAGCTGCAGTGGAACAGCAGGGAACGGGCAGCGAAAAGACGTTTTCCCATCCCCATGCTGCGGTTACCATTCACTCTCTGGGCTCTATTTCCTCATCCCTAAAGCAGGTCAGGAATTCCTCAGTCCCAGGGGTGGCACAAGAATGAAAGGAGATCTCCTGTCTGAAAATGCTTACAAAGTGCTGGTTATTAAGCCCTTGTTTCTCGGCTTCAGTTTTCCCCTCCTCCCTACTCTACTTTCTAATACTGGGGCTGAGCCTCTGCAAATGGCAATTTTCCTTTGCCAGCTGGCTCCTTGTTAGGCTCTGCCTCTCAGGGATGCCACAGGGAGCTGGAAGGTTGGAGGAGGGGAGGAAGACTTTCTCCTTTGTTCACTTTCTGTTCCTATCAGCGTTGCCCCAGCAACATTCTTCACCTTGGCAGCTGCTGGTGGTTCCAGCAGTGCAGGTGCTTCTCGTTTGCTGTCCTTCCACACTCTCAGAACCAATCTCATCGAGCCTTCCAGACACACCACCGGCCACTGGTGCCTCCTCCAAGGAGCTCAGCGTCTTGGCTACCAGGTGGCTCATCTCCGGGCTCCAAGTACAGGTTCCACTTGAGCAGTTCCTTCTCCTTAGAGGGCTGAGTCCCAGCTCTGCAGGCCCCATCTCCAAGCTTCTAAATTTTAGTAATCTTGACATCTTCTCTCTGTTCCCCCATCCCTATGTGGGGCAGCTGCTTCCTGCAGCTACCGCCTTTGTGATACCTTGACATCCCCTTTTGCCTGTTCAGTTGTGTTTGGGAAACAGTTCTCTTGCCATGAAATTTTCTCTGTTGAAGTAATGGCGTGGTGTCTGGCTCCTGAGAGTATCCTGTCTGATGTGAAAAGTAGGTAAAAGATACCGGTTTCCTTCCAAAACAATAAAATAAGATCCACATTCTAAATAATAAGTCTTGCCACCAATAAGAAGATTCAAAAAAACATGCCGATGGCTTTGCAAACAATTTTCAAAGAAAAATTTTCAAACTATTTTGGGCTCTGACAGCCCTGTTGGAATAGAACAGGAGGAATACTGAGCATTTTGAACAAAAAATCAAAACATGTATCTAGAGAAAGAAATGCAGTTAGACATAACTCATGGCAGAGCTGATACACAAAGTAGGGAGATGCCACCTGTGTAGACACCAGCCTAAGCAAGGAAAGGAGGGAGGAGTTGGGAGGCAAGAGAGCCTCCCCCCACAGGAACCAGGTGCGGGATGTCACATGTCCAGAGGTCAAAGAGGTCTTGAACCAAAGTTGAAATAAATGGAATTTTAAAGAACTTAGAAAGAGCAGTTTAGTTAATGGCACTTAAAAAGATTAAGTTTTGTTAGTGGTGCTTAAAAAAATCAGAGTTGACCTTGCTTTACTAAGAAATTGTACTTTGAAGGTGCTGGCCATGACTTATGTAAATAGAAATTGAAATGGAAATGAAAATAGATTTTTATTTAATTAGTAAAGATAAATGGAAAATCATAGCCCTCAGTGTGGGTGATCTTGTTCCCAAGTAGGCACCTATAGATAGTTGGTGCAAGGTAAAAAGAACAAGACAAATAATAGTTTGAAAGAATCATAGGGATAGTCATCTCCTTTGACCCAGTCCTTTCATTACTGAAAATTAACCTTAAGGAAGTAAGTCAAAAGAATTTTTAAAAATCTATCTTTGTGAAGGTATTCATTGAAGTGCTGTAGACAAGAGTGAAAAATAACATCATATAATTAGTAAATAAAAGAAGAATAATTAAAATATATTTATATTCACTTGTCAAAGTATTTATAACAATTTTGATGATTCTGTTAAAGAAAGCCATAAAAGATTTTTGTGGTGTGATAGTAATTGCAGTACAAGCAGAATATATAGTGTAGAGTAGACTGTAGAAACAAGTACATGGAAGAAGGTCCAGTCATGTTACTTTTGTTAGCACAGGAATGAGCAGGAGAAGCTCCGTGAGTCTTATACCAAGGCACAATGTCAATGAAAGATGGCTGGGGCAAGTTAGACAGGACAGAGAAGCCAGGTGTGAGCTTTCACCATTCCTTGCATTCTGGACTGGAATCAATATCTTGATCCTAAAATGAAGAACCATTTTAATAATCTTCAGGATTGTTTGTGTGTTTAACTAAAGATTAGACAAGTTTGTTACAGACTACAATCCCGCCCTTCTATAATAAAGCATCAGAGTTTTAAGACCAGCACTGATGGTGGTTTTGCTTCAGAAGGAGAAAAGAGCAAGAATGAAGGGTAGACCCTGAGCCAGACAGAGAAGGCATTGGGGGAAGAGTTGGTAGATCTCAAGGAGGGAAGAAAGTAATAAGACTACTGAGTTAAGCAGCTGGTAAGTGAGCAGAAAGTTGTAACAGTGGCCAACCAATTAGTTAAAGGGACAATTGGCTGCAGGTGGTAAGTTAAGAGCCAATTCTGGCCTCTGACCAAAGGAATTTTGCCAGCGCTTAGTGTTTGACCTTCCATGGGCCTTGGCTTGCTGTACAAAAGCTTGGAGAACTGATTTCCTACAAGCCTTAAAGAACCCCATACAGTAGTTGTAAAAGCTGTGTGGACCTGGGCTACCATATAAGGCATAGAAGGAGTTATTGCAGATAAAGGATGAAGCGTTGGTTTCCAAATATAGAGGGAAATGCAGTTTTCCTGATGATAGTTGCTATTTAGAAAATCTACGAGAGTCAATTTATTCACTGAGATGATCCATCAGCCTATGGAGAATAACCAGGGTTGGAGTTCCTTGGCTTTCTTAGTTGTTGGTGGATGGAGAAGATAAAGAGACCCAACTGAGTGAGGGATCTGCCACAAAAACACTCATTTGTTTAGCAAGTATCCTGCTAAGCTCCTGTTCTGCCTGAGACCCACATTCCATTAGGGGAAATAAAAAAGAAGACAATTCCAATAGAGGGTAACTGCTTTTTATAATCAAATTATT
Organism: Rhynchonycteris naso; assembly: GCA_037038555.1. NCBI lineage: Eukaryota > Metazoa > Chordata > Mammalia > Chiroptera > Emballonuridae > Rhynchonycteris > Rhynchonycteris naso. Next base: position 330,776,308 of record CM072995.1, on the reverse strand, counting down.
ATTGCTTCAGAAAGAAAAAAAAAAAACTAATGTTTTTATCAGGGATTTCTGGAGAAGATCCTGGAAGAGGTGCCATCTGAGCTGAATTTTGAAATAAGAATAGACGTTTTCTCAATCAGTGTATCGGAGTTTTATGTAGCTGGAATGTTTAATATGAAAGGAGAAGAGCGGGAGATTATGTCAGAGATGTAGTCCTGGCCAAGGTCATGAAAAGTCTAAAATGTAGACTTAAGGACTTAGACTTTATCTAGATCAGGGGTCCCCAAACTTTTTATACAGGGGGCCAGTTCACTGTTCCTCAGACCGTTGGAGGGCCGGACTATAAAAAAACTATGAACAAATCCCTATGCACACTGCACATATCTTATTTTAAAGTAAAAAAACAAAACGGGAACAAATACAATATTTAAAATAAAGAACAAGTAAATTTAAATCAACAAACTGACCAGTATTTCAATGGGAACTATGGGTGCGCATGCATCCTGTGCTCCTCTCACTGACCACCAATGAAAGAGGTGCCCCTTCCAGAAGTGTGGTGGGGGCAGATAAATGGTCTGAGGGGGCCGCATGCGGCCTGCTGGCCATTGTTTGGGGACTCCTGATCTAGATGTTGAGAAACACTGAATAGTTTTAAGACCAGCAAAAAGATGTTTAGACTTGCATTTTTAAAGAAGGACTCTTTGGAGAATGGAATAGAGTGGGACAAAGCTAGGAGCAAAAGTAGTAACTCGGGGACTCTTCCAATAGTCAAGACAAGATAATGAGCACCTGAATTAGGCAATGGCCAGGGCAAGGGAAAACTTGCCTTTCCCCTGACCTTCCTTCTCTGGTGCAAATGATGCGTAACTACCTCCCAACTCTAGCAGTTACCTGAGGACCAGATGCCTGCCTGCCTGCCTGCCTGCCTGCCTGCCTGCCTGCCTGCCTATTCTAGGTTTGCTGCCAGTGGGCTGGCCTTGGCTCAGGGGATGACGCCAGCATATGAAAGGGTCATATGATGAGACCAAGAGAGACAGATTTGTTAACCAGAGGAGAGGAATTCAAATCCCAGTGCTACCATGTTATGGACTGGATTGTGTCCCCTCCAAGTTCATCATATGTTGCAACCCTAATCCCCAATGTGACTTTATTTGAAGATAGGACCTTTAGGGAAGTAATTAAAGTTAAATAAAGTGTTTTGAAAAGGAAAGGGATATTCAATGGACAATTGTGTTTGTTCAATAAAGAAAATGCATAAAAAGAGAAAAAGAAAGGTGACATAAAAAATTTAATGAGATCATAAGATGGTACCGTACTCTGATAGGACTGATGACCTTATAGAAAAAGGAAGAATCACTAGAGATCTGTTTCTTGGATATATTTTGAATGCATGTAATTAGGCAATAATCAGAAGCTAATTGATTACAGATGTCCAAAGGGCTCTCAGTTCAAATCAATGTTGGTAACCAGTGCCAATAAAACCGTTTGGAAATTTTCTATGTTTTTATAAAAATAAACCCCACAGAGTTCCAAATTTATGAAGTACCCCAAATATAGCCTCTATAGAGACTTCCTTTAAATGTTTAACATCTGTAGACATATTCAGAAAGAGGAGTCTTCAACATTTGCACCTGATATTTCTGTTACATGGAAGTCTATTAAGTATGGACAGAAAGATAATAACATAGAAACTACCTGTATAATTGATATAAATATACCTTTTCTAAGAATGTTATTAATTTTAACTTATAGTGTTAACATGGATTCAAGTGTCCCACTCAATATAACACCTTCACCCCTGACCTCTGTGTCCCCCATTGTGCTCCCTTTGCCACCCTCCCCCTAACTTTCTCCCCCAACTTCCCTCTGGGATTTGCTGTCCTGTCACCTATATCTATGTATTATGTATTTATAATCTCACTAATCCCTTCACCTTCTCTGATCCCAACCAGACATCCCCCTGTAACCCTGTCTCTGCCTCTATTCTGTTCCTTAGTTCACTTTGTTCATTAGATTCCACATATAAGTGAGAGCATATGATTTTTTTCTTTCTCTGCCTGGCTTATTTCAGTTAGCATAATAATCTCAGGTTCATCCATGCTGTCGCAAAAAGTAAGATTTCTTTCTTTTCATGGCTGTGTAGTATTCCATTGTGTATATATACCACTGCTTTTTAATCCACTCATCCACTGATGGACACTTGGGCTGTTTCCAAATCTTGGCTATAGTAAACAATGCTGCAATAAATATGGGGTGCATATCCTCTTTTGAATCAGTGTTTTGGGATTCTTAGGATATATTCCTAAAAGAGGGATAGTTGGGTCAAAAGGCAGCGTCATTTTAAATTTTTTGAGGAAATACCATCCTGTTTTCCACACACACTGGCTGCACAAGTCTGCATTCCCACCAGCAGTGCAGGAGAGTTCCCTTTTCTCCACACCCCTGCCAGCACTTATTCTGTGTTGACTTGTTAATGAGCGCCATTCTGACAAGTGTGAGGTGGTATCTCATTGTGGTTTTAATTCACATTTCTCTGATGATTAGTGACATTGAACATAAATATACCTTTTCTCTTAAGGTCTTAAGAATATTTTTCAACTTTGTTTCATTATTGAAAATGTAACCTTAAAAAGTAGTCTTTTAGTCATTCTTTTTATGAAAACCCTCGTGAAATTTTAATACCATAAATATACTGTATATCTGTTTATATGTATGTCTGTGCTTTATACATAAAGCATATAACCAAGAACTAATTTTCATCCCCTTGGGCTGACATTGCCCTTGTTAAGAACGCATGGCCTTAAAGTGATTTATATAATAAAACATGTTATTGTTCTTCACAATAAAGCTGATGGAAAATGGATTCAGAGTGAGAAATGAACCTATTTCTCTGAGGGCATACCTAAACAGAAAGAAAAATATGGCTCAAGGGGTTCAGTTTGCCGCCCAGCTATGGTTACCCTAGGACACGGCTAGACTTAGGAGAACCTACTTGCATGAGGAGCCCAAAATCTTCTGGCTCCAGGGGGAAATCCACCCTGAAGGGAAAGAGCACAAGTTTGGTTCAGAGCCAGTGAGCCAGTGGGAGAAGTAAGCAGAGATCTACCCATAGCAGGGCGTCTGTGTGTAAATTGTTCCTCTTCTCAATGGACTCACGCTGAATCCATGCATACAAGAGAAAAGCTGAACTAGCCTCCATGCCACCCACCCATTGTTCCCACAGCATACTGAGAAGCAAGGCACAGCAGCACCAGTACAAGGACCACACATGTGCAACTGGTGGGAGGGCTCTCATGGCTCCTGCAAGTAGGCAAGTGTGACTTGTAACTGCTATCCTCGTGTCAATCTTAAATCCCTTAGCCATGTGGCCTGGGAGCCATGGACCCTGCCCATATCACAGTGGATATTGTTATACCTACCCAAGAGCTTCCAGACACCTTAGCGCACCATTCAAGCCTCTACATGAGAAAGGCTGAGCCTATCTTTTGAGCTCCAGTTTTAGAGTCAGTTATACCCAGATGTGACTCCTGTTTCTTCCATCGCCTAGCTGGATAATTGCAGGTACCTTTCTTAACCCTTCTAAGTTCACTTTTCACCTCTGTAAAATGGGGATAGTAAGAACAAAAGGGGATTAAATTAAATCATGCATGTAATGTGCCCTTTGCACAATACCTAGCACATGATAAGTACTCAATAAATGTTAGCTGTTTCAGTCCTTGACTATGATCATTCCACTCACTATTCCAGCGGCATAAAAATGAAATAAAAATTCTCAAATGTGCTTCTGTGCTTTTATACATGTTTCTTCTGCCTGGGATGTTTTTAAATGACATTTATCTGTCTGGAGAGTGCCTACCCTCCCTGTAAGCTCCAACTGAAATGTCATCTCTCTGAGAAGGAGAGCTCAGAAAAATCAATGAAGCTCTTGACAACTCTTTACTAATCCCCTGTTAGAGCCCTAATCACACTGTAGGTTAATTCTCTTCCTCCCCTCCCTTCTACTGGACTGTGAGGCCCTTGACAGAGAGAGTCTGCCTCATTCACTTCCACATCTCCCGGGGCCCAACACAAAGTCGGAACCAAGAAATGATGCGCAGAATGCATAACCTATTGACTCTATTTATAGGGCGATACCTGACTCTGCTGTCCTCTTTTGCATAGCCCTCTTTCGGCTTCTCTCTGAAGCCTCAGGGAGCCTCTGGATTTTCTACTGACATGAAGTCTTTCAGCCCATCTAAAAAGTTTCCCTTCTTTCGGACCAGGATGTTATGCTACTCAATGCTGCGGAAACAAGTCTGTGAATGTTAGACCATGCCTTGAGAGAAACAGGTTGGAAATGCTCAGAGAGATTAAGCTACTTCCCCAAGGTCACTCAGCAGCAGAGCAGAGCAGAGATTCAAATCTAGATCCTTGCTCTTCTGTTATATCACGTTGCCTGGCTTGATCCAGAAGCAGATGTAGGGGCTGAGGAAGGGTGTTTGTACCTATCTTGGAAAGGCCTTTGAGGGGAGGGTGCAGATGTTTTCTGCTCACAGGATCAGTGTGAGGGGACAAATGGGTGTTAGTGGAGAGTTCTCTTCGTACACCTGGATGGCTGCCATCCTCTCCGTAGGCGAAAGGCCTGAGGCCGTCCCCCACTCTACTCACCCATTTTCTCATCTTTCCCAGTCCCAGTGTGTGTGCAACACACACACACACACACACACACACACACTCTCTCTCTCTTCAGGTAAAATCAAAGAAAGAATATACCTTTTAGCCAACATCAGCCATCAACTAGAATAAAGCTAGCCCACTTCCTAGCACAGGTCTAAGGGTCCTGCTTAATGAAAAGACCAGGTTTTTGCCTGACCAGACGGTGGCGCAGTGGATAGAGCCTTGGACTAGGATGCCGAAGGACCCAGGTCCGAGACCCCGAGGTTGCCAGCTTGAGCGTGGCCTCATCTGGCTAGAGCAAAAGCTCGCCAGCTTGGACCCAAGGTCGCTGGCTCCAGCAAGGGGTTGCTCTGTCTGAAGGCCCGCAGTCAAGGCACATATGAGAAAGCAATCAATGAACAACTAAGGTGTCGCAATGGCAATGAAAAACTAATGATTGATGCTTCTCATCTCTCTCCGTTCTTGTCTGTCTGTCCCTATCTAGCCCTCTCTCTGACTCCCTCTCTCTGTCCCTGTAAAAAAGAAAGAAAGAAAGAAAGAAAAATAAAGAAAAGACCAAGTTTGTGATGAATAAGAAACTCATACGTGTCAGGGGTATCTTGAAAGTGCGGGGAGCTGCTTGGAAACAGGGGGCTCTCTGAAGGAGATTAGAGATCTTCCCGCTTACCTCTCCTCACCTATTCCATCAGCCCAGCAGTATCTTTATTTAGAGGACACATTGGGGGATAGGAACTCAGTCCCACTCACTTCCTGGCAGGGGCGGCTCACAGTGAGGCCCAGGCAGGGTGCTAAGGCACCTCTCACAGAGATTCTGAAAGGGCCAGTGCACTTGTGAAATATGAAACAGAGAGGACTTCTCACAACACAGGTAGAGTGAGGCTAGCTGTCCCCACCCGGGTTCCTTTCAGGCAGCTTAGCTCAGCCTTATGCCTCTGGGAACTTCACCTTTCTCCGTGGACCTCAGGTGAGCTACTGATGAGACACAGAGTGGAGAACCGGCAGACCTAGGCCCAAATCCTGACAGTGTTACTTACTAGCTGTTTGACCATTGTTAAGTTACTTTTCCTCTCTGTCAGTTTTCTCATCTCTAGAAAGGAATATTAATAATGTCAAATACTTGTAGTTAATATGAGAATGGCATGCTATTTTATATGTGGAATTGCACAACACCCTGCATAGCACATGGCGTGAAATTAAGAAACATTAAATAACATTAAAATTGGATACCATTAAAACCAGTACACCACACTGTGAACACCTCCCAACCTTCCATGACTCACCCACTCACCTGAGCCCACAACTCAAGAAGGCCTCAGTCACCTCTACCTGCGGATGACATTCCCCACACCGGCACTGGCTGTCAGTGCATCATAGGATCCGGATAAATTTACACAAGCAGCTGATTTGTCCTGAGCTGTGGTTTAGGAGCACCTGCTTCCTCATTCCTCTGCTCATGGCCCTGAGGAGTGACCGCCAGCCTCCACTGCAGCAGAGAAAACTGAAGAGAAGAAAGGGCGGCTGAGTCACCACCAGGGCCCCCGGGGAAGCCAGCATCCCTTGAGACAGAGGCAGCACTGTAAACACTGGCACCCCCATCCTAGGAACTCACCTGCCTGCTGCCCCCACCTTCCGAGAAGAGCTGACTCTCAGACCACCTTGTTGTTTGTAGAAAACCTGTGAGTTTCTAAATGGGCTTCCCAGCTTACAATACACGTTTTTAGCAAGGAATGCACCCAGAGATGGATGAGCGTTACTCTTTTATGTTTTAACTATGTTAAAATACGTATAGCATAAAATTTACCTTTTTTGCCATGTTTAAGTGTACCAGGCAGTGGCATTCAGTACATTCACATGGTTGTGCAACCATCACCACCATTCATCTCCCATCTTCCCATCATGTAACTCTGTACCCCTTAAACAGCAACTCTCCATTCCCCCTTGCTCCCAGAACCCCGGTGCCCACATTCTACTTTCTGTCTCTGGGCACCTCATCTAACTGGAACCATGTGTGGTATTTTGTCCTTTTGGAACTGGCTGATTTCACTCAGCATAGTGTCCCTAAGGTTCATCCATGCTGTAGCTTGTGTCAGAATGTCCTTCCTTTTTAAGACCAAAGTGTATTCTGTTGTATGTATTTGCCACATTTTGTTGTATGTATTTGCCACATTCTGTTGCATGTATTTGCCACATTTTGTTCATCCAGCCATTTCTCAGTGGACACCTGGGTGGCTTCCTTCGTTCAGCTATTGTAAGTAATGCTGCTCTGAGCATTGGGGGAGAAATATCTGTTCAGGTTCCTTCTTTCAGTTCTTTGCAGTATACACCCATAATGGAATTACTGGATCAAATTGTAGCCTATGTTTAATTTTTTGTGGAACCACCATACTGTTTTCTGATGTTACGTTATGTCCATAAGTTAAAAATTGTACACTTTTATGCCTCTATTCTCTGTGCCTCCTCCCTCCCCCGACGTGACTCCTGGGCAGTATCTGTCAATATGTACAGACTCATCCTTGCTGCTTTGACCCAACCCCTTGCCTTCCCAGGATCCTAAACTCTAAGCCTCCGCTTCTTTTCTGCCCTTGGGACATAACACCTATTTCCTGTAAGTAAACCCAGAACCCCAACCCTAGACTTCTGTGGAAGCTAACACCCCAGCACCTTCAAATGGGTGAGGAGACAGATTTGGGGAGGCATTGGCTCAATGCAGCTCAAAAAAGCCACCATTCTGCTTTTCTCATTTGGGGAATGATGGGCAATAACTTTTGAACTTCCCAAAGAATTAGAAAAACTGAAAGTAATCTTAATCTATATTTTTTTTTGGTAAAATAGCTAAATTCACTATATTTGTTCTTTATTTGTGATAATGCTTTAACTTCTCTTAGATTTTCAAATGCCTTGCCCTTTCTGCACTGGTAGCATCCTCACAACCAGAATCTGCCTCCACGCCAGAGCAGCAATTAATTAAGAATTGACATGAACTCCATGTCCCAGTGAACTCAGCAGTTAATCCCAAACCAGACCAAAGCAAACCAAGGAGGGAAAGCATTTGGGGAAGAAGACTCTGACTGAAAAAAAAAGCATATTTCTTTTTCTGATCATTTTTTACTTTTCAATTACATTTGACATACAATATTATGTTAACAGTTTTAGGTGTATAACTCAGTGATTAGAAACTATATAACTTACTAAGTGATTATCCTGTTAAGTCTTGTACCCTTCTGTTACCATACATAGTTATAAGAATATTATCAACTATATTCTCTGTATCTATGAGTCTGTTTCTGTTATTTATTTATTTTGTTTTTAGATTGAATTATTGATAGATATGTATTTATTGCCATTTTATTGTTCATATTTTTTAACCCTTCTTCTTTTCTTCTTCTTCTTCTTTTTCTTCTTCTTCTTCTAGAAGACTAACATTTCATGTAATACTGGTTTGGTGGTGATGAACTCCATTAGCTTTTTCTTGTCTGGAAAGCTCTTTATATGACCTTTGATTCTAAACAATAGCTTTGCTGGGTAGAGTTATCTTGGTTGTAAGACCTTACTTTTCATAACTTTGAATATTTCTTGCCAATCCTGACAGTCTTACGGAGCTTCTTTATAGGTAGCTAACTGCTTTTCTCTTTCTGCTTTTAAGATTGTCTCTTTGTCTTTAACCTTTTGCATTTTAATTATGATGTGTCTTGGTGTGAGCCTCTTTGGGTTCATCCTGTTGGAAACTGTACTTGCTGGCCTTGTGTATCTATTTCTTTCATCGGGTTAGGCAAGTTTTTCATCATTATTTTTTCAAATAGCTTTCATTTTCTTGTTCTCTCTCCTTTTTCCTTCTGGCACCGCTATAATGCAAATGCTGGTATGATTGAAGTTGCCCCGGAGGTTCCTTGTACTATCCTCATTTGGGGAGATCCTTTTTTATTTCTGGTGTTCTGACTAGGTGTTTTTGCTTCCTTATGTTCCAAATCACTGTTTTGATTCTCAGCTTCATCTGCTCTACTGTTGGTTTCCTATAAATTATTCTTCATTTCAGTTAGTGTAACCTTCATTTCTGACTGGTTCTTTTTTATGGTTTCTATGTCCTCACTAAATTCCTTGAGCATCCTTATTACATTGTCTTGGACTCTGTATCTAATAGTTTGCTTGCCTGTACTTAGTTTAGTTATGTTTCTGGATATTTCTTCTGTTCTTTCATTTGGAAAAGATTTCTTTGTCTCTGCATTTTGCTGCTTTCTTATGTTTTTATGTATTAGGTAGAGCTGCTCCATCCCCCAGACTTGATAGAGTGGCCTAGTGTAATAGGTATCTTGTAGGGTTCAGTGGCACAGCCTCCACAATAACCCAAGGTGGATGTTCCAGGTGCACCCCTGTGTGGGCTGTGTGCACTGTCCTGTTTTGTTGAGCCTTGGTTGCTGTTGGTGTCACTGGGAGATATTGACATGCAGGCCTGGCTGCAAGGACCAGCTGTGACTACAGCAGAGGAGCTGCTGTGTAAGACTCAACCCTAAGGAGCAAGACTTGCTTCAGTGGGGCTTTGGTGCTCATTGAACCTGCCTTGCTCGGCCACCTGGTATAAGCAATAGAGCAATGTGCAGGTGGCTGCTACTTATGCTGAGCTTGGAGGTGCCCAGAAGAGGCCAAATGTTGAGCCAAGGCCAGCTGCCACTAGTGTCAGGCCTGGGGCCACTTAGCAACAGGTACAGGAAATACAGAGGCCAGATGCTGCTTATTTGAGAGATTTAGGAAATTCTAAAGCATGAGGCAAGAAAGGCCATTTGTGTGGAAAAGCCACTAAAAGCAGTTTGGATGGACCTGAAAGTTGGGTGGGGTGGGGTCTCAGGGAATCACCGGTGTGGGGCGGGGGTGTGGGGGGGACTAGTGTGAGCCAGGTGAATGGAGATTCAGATATGGTGCCTGCTTGCCAGCTCTGTGGCATGGAGAGATGTCTCAGAAAATGAACAATGGCCTCTGTCAGCACTTCTGTCTGGCAGAAAGCTGGCCCCTCCCCAGTTCTTGCCCTGATGCCTGATAAGCCAGTTCCTCCCTATATGTCCTTGGTTCCTTTCAGGCTGTTGACCCGGTGCTGGACTCAGAGGGAGTGAGTCTGAGTAAGTTCATGGACTCCAGCAGCCCTCCATCTCACCCACAATCTTGGCTGGTTTTTACAGCCAAACGTTATGGGGACTTTTCTTCCTAGCATTGGAACCTTGGGCTGGGCGGCCTGGTGTGGGGCTGGGACCCCTCACTCCTCAAGGGTACCTTCACAGCTGAGATATCTCTCCTGATTTTAAACTACCACATGTGGATGTGGGCCTAGCCCATCCATGTCTCTGCTTCTCCTACTGGTCTCGACATGACTTTTCTTTAAATCCTTACTTGTAGAACTTCCATTCAGCTTAATTTCAGGTGCTTCTCAATGATGGTTGTTCTATAGTTTAGTTGTAATTCTGAAGTGGTTGTGGGAGGATTCTAGTACCACGTTTACCTACGCTGCCTTCTTGATCAGAAGTAGAAAGCATATTTCTTAACAAATGTCACAGAACAATGACCCACGGTTTGGGGCACTTGTGCAAAGTGTGTGTTCGAAGACTTTGTAGGAAATACCCCACTTTAATGCCAGCTGTTGGAATTGAAACCCAGCAATATTTCCTCCTGGAACAATGACTTACTTTCTTTGGAGTCTGGGAAACAATTAAAAGCAGCAGAAGATGCTGCCCTAGGGTTCTCAAGATGGGAAAAATTGGGTTGAAAAAAGTCCCATGTGGCATCTGTGTCAAAGGGGACCCCACCCAGTAGGCACAGACTGTTTGAGACACCCTCTCTAAGAGAGCATATGTTTCTGGTTGCCCCTCCTGGACACCAGAACTGGGATTCTGAAGAGAGGTTGGGTTGCTCTCCTTCGTGATATGTCTGTCGGTCATTGATTCAACAAACAGTTACTGAACATCTGCTCTGTGCCAGGTGCTGAGAGGATCACAGCCCAGCTAACTTGTTCACTAAGTGCAAGGCCCTGTGCCCACGCCTTACCTTATCCAATGAATCCTCAGGACAATGCTGATTGATTACCATTGTCCCCATTTTACAGATGAGGTCCCTGAAGCCTGATGAATCTATATAATTTGCTTAAGGTCACAGTGATAATGACGCAGAGAGAATTTAGCCTGGGTACCTACCTGGAGAGCCTGTGTCTTTAACTACTGTGCTAGAGTCAGGGCAACCACTAGGGATTATTAAGGATACAACTGTATAAAGCATGACCATTCACCATTTCCCCCGCCCCCTGCCAGGGAGCTTAGGGGCCAATCAGAAAGAGTCAAGGCAATGATACTTCAATACTGTCTGCTTGTTCAAGATACATGGGTGACACGAAAAAAAAAAAACAACAAAAGGAATAAAAAGCAATCAATTGGACTTCATCCAAATATAAGACTTTTCTGCTCCGAAGGACAGTCTCAAGAAAAGTAAAAGGACAATTCATAGAATGGGAAAAGAAATTGCAAATCATATATCTGAAACTCCAACCAAGAATATATATAGGGCCTGACCTGTGGTGGCGCAGTGGATAGAGCGTCGGCCTGGGAACACTGAGGTTGCCAGTTCAAGGCCCTGAACTGGTCTGGTCAAGGCACATATGGGGGTTGATGCTTCCAGCTCCTCCCCCCTTTCTCTCTTTCTCTCTCTCTCTCACTCTGTGTCTCCTCTCTAAAATGAATAAAATTAAAAATTTTTTTAAAAAAAGAATATATATATTCTGTACAGGCCAATAATTAAAATTATGTATCAATGGTAAAGACAATGCAAGCAAAGTAGCTGACTAGGCATTTCTCTGAAAAAGACACATAAATGGCAAAATAAGTACATGGTACGATGCTCATCATCATTAGCCATTACGGAAGTATAAACAACCTGATCAGGCAGTGGTGCAGTGGACAGAGCGTCGGACTGGGATGTAGAAGACCCAGGTTCAAGGCCCTGAGGTTGCCAGCTTGAGCGTGGGCTCATCTGGTTTGAGCAAGGCTCACCAGCTTGAGCCCAAGGTCGCTGGCTTGAGCAAGGGCTTACTCAGTCTGCTATAGCCCCCGGTCAAGGCACATATGAGAAAGCAATCAATGAACAACTAAGGAGCCGCAACGAAGAATTGATGCTTCTCATCTCTCTCACTTCCTGTCTGTCTGTCCCTATCTGTCCCTTTCTCTGACTCTCTCTGTCTCTGCCACAGAAAAAAGGAAGTATAAACAGAACCAATATTAGATACCACTTCACACCTAGTAGGATGTCTATAATAAAAAAGACAGATAACAAGTGATGGTGAATGTTAGGAAATTGGAACCCTCATACATTGCTGGTGGGAATGTAAATTGGTGCAGCTGCTTTGGAAACCAGTTTGGCAGTTTTTCACAAGATTAAACACAAAGTTGCCACATGACCCAGTTTGGGGTATAGAAAAAACTTGAACACAAGTGTTTATAGCATATGAACATTCATATTTATATGTTAATCTTCATATAGCCAAAAAGTGGAAACAATCTAAATATCTACCAACTATTGGATAAATAATATGTATTTCACCCATAAATTGGAATATTATTTGGCAATAAAAAGAAATAAAGTACTGATACACATTATGCCTTGAATGAAATTTGAAAACATTATGCTAAGTAAAAGAAATCAATCACACATATTGTATAATTCCATTTATATGAAATGAACAAAAAAGGCAAATTCGCAGAGACAGAAAGCAGATTAGTGGTCGCTAGAGTGGGAAACTGTTGGGAGGATTGGAGAGAGACTAAGTACAGTGTCTCTTTTGAAGGTGATGAAAATGTTCTAAAATTAATTGTGACAATAATTGCACTACTCTGTGAATATATGAAAACTCATTAAGTTATACACTTTAAATAGGTGCATGGTCTGGTTTGTGAATTATTTCTCAATCCAGCTGTCACTTTAAAAAAGATATGCTGATGACAAGTAGAAGAGGACAATTGAGAGAAGACTGACATCCGCTGAGAATTCCTTCATTCAGCAAAATGCACTAAGGGGTGCCAGGTGCCATGCTGGGTGACACAGAAATGAGTCAGCACCACTTCTGCCTTCTGGTTGGTCACAATCTCACCAGAGTGCAAGGGGGAGATTGGGGCACTGTGAGAAGATCCATACTGGGAGACAGGGGGTGCATGAGGCTGTAGGTGCTCCTGGGAGGGTCATGCCTCACCCTGGGAATTTGGAGTAAGAAATGTGAGGTCACCTTTTGGGAGAGAAACTGGAGATAGATATATCATGTAGGAGAGCAGAGAGATACAAAGTCACCAGGAGCAGAATGAGTTCATGACCCCTCATGTCCAATGACAGCTGGAGCTCATTTCAAAATACAGTACTGCCTTGGCCTGACCTGTGGTGGCGTAGTGGATAAAGCATCAACCTTGGAACACTGAGGTTACCAGTTCAAAACCCTGCACTGGTCTGGTCAAGGCACATATGGGAGTTGATGCTTCCAGCTCCTCCCCCCTTTCTCTCTTTCTCTCTCTCTCTCACTCTGTGTCTTCTCTCTAAAATGAATAAAGTAAAAAAAAAAAAATACAGTACTGCCTTATCCACAGTAGTGGTTCTGTAAAGGGATGGATTCTCTAAGGGGACATCTGGCAATGTCTGGAAACATTTTTGATTGTTACAACTCAGGGTAGGGGTGGGCAGAGTTCTACTGCCAAGACACAGGACAGCCTCTCCACAAAAAGGAAGTATCTGGTCCAAAATGTTAATAGTGTCCGAGCTTCAGAAACCCTGATCTTAAAGCAAGTAAGCATTGATCAGCAGGGGAATGGTCAGCTTAGAAACAAGGAGAACTGCAGAAGCCAACTTCAGTAGAGACCATTTATTATGGACTGATGGTGTCCCCCCAAAAAAGATATATTGAAATCCTGACCCCAAATACCTCATAATATAATCTAATTTAGAAATAGAGTCATTGCCAATATAGTTAGTTATGATGAGGTCACACTCAAGTAGCAGGGGCCCCTGATCCAATATGACCTGTACACTTATAAAAAGAATGTCATACGAAGAGACATGCCTGAAAGAGAATGTCATGTAACGATAATGGTAGATATTAGGATGATGTACTGACAAGCCAAGGAGTTTGGCAAATTCCCGAAGATTGGCAGCAACCACCAGCAGCTAGACGAAAGCCATGGAATAAGATTCTTTCTCATATCCTCAGAAGGAGTCATCCCCATGGACACCTTGATCTCATACTTCAAGCCTCCAGAACTACAAGATAATAAATTTCTCTTGTGTAAGCCGGTGGTTTTCAACCTTGTTAACTTGGGGACTGGTGAAAATAGGAGAATTATTTCAGGGACCACAAAGGCAGAAGTCGCCCTAAACATAAGTAAATCTGACTAAGATCATTTGGGTCTATAACCTTGATATAACATCAGGGCGGTTAACTCTTCCGCAGACTGGCACAATATTTCTGATGAACTGGTCCACGGACTGGCAGATGAAAAACACTGGTCTACGCCACCCAGTATGTGGTACTTTTTATGGCAGTCCTGACAAATTAATACACCATCTGAGCACTGTTTATGGGACTTAGCACACCCTGGGCCCCCTTGAGCACCATTTAGTCTCTATACTTCCCAAGTTCTGTTTTCAGACTTACCAATTATAGATAATAATGATAATTGCTCCCTCCCCATCCCAGGGAAAGGCTGGCTGATTGATCGACACAGTTATGCCAACCCTGATGCCTCTCAGGGCCTGAGGTCTCCCGCACACTGACAAAAGGGAGTCTCTGTCTCAGAGCAGAGCGCCAGACTCAGCCAGCCTCACCCGAGGCAGGTGGTTTCCAGAGTACACGGACTGTGCACAGCAAGGAATGAACAAGACCTTCCATTGGAATGAAGGAAGGAAATACTAGACATTATTTAGACTACTTGTAATTACAAATAAAAGTTTAATACTGTTTCATGAATAAATTGACAAGAAAATTTATTAAGAATTTATGAATATCATGGGTTCTTGTTTAAACAATTTCAGTGACGGCCGTTGGTGGTCACTGCCTTAGACATGGTCTTAGATCAATCCACTGCCAGTTCTCTACACCACTCTTGCTTGAATCTGATTCATAAAAGACCTTGTGAGTCAAGCTGAGGAATCTGACTTCTCTCCTGTGGTCTGTGAAGACTCTCAGAAGGTTTTAAGTACAAAAAAGATTGTAGCAAGTCTGGGGGGAAATTAACAGCACAGTAATTAGTGTGGATTCTGGAACCAGCTGAATAATTTACTGGTTGTAATATTTACTACGTGTTTAACCTTGGGCAAGTTACTTAGCCTCTTTAAGTCTCTGTTTCCTTATCTGTAGAACAAGGTTAATAAGAGTAACCACCTCTTGATGTTGTAGTAAGGATCAAAAGAGACATCACATTCAGAGCACCGTGCCTAGGGCCCCTGACAGATGGCAAGCCATCAATCAGTGTTTGTTACGATTCTCTTTTAGAACATCACTCTGTTGGGCCCACCCCCCAATTTAAGATTCAGACCTGATGACATCACATTCTAGAACCAGCTCTTCAAATATAGGTGGAAGCTGCCTCGAATACAGTATTTGAAGATACAGAAATTCTTTAGCTCCCAAACTTCCTGGTTTACTCAGTCCTGGGCATAATGGCTTTGAAGGCCTCTCATGGCCTGCAAAGTCATGTCAGAAAAGCATAAACCGTTATATGTGGCCTTTGTGTACAAGATTTAATTTAAGTCCATGTCTACCAAACCCCAGTGCTCCAAGCCGTCTTTTTTTCTATATTAATCTCTAAGACTAGTTTCTCTTTAAATTCTGTAACTTTTTTATTTTACTTCAAAATATTATTACTTCCCATTTTAACATCACAGCCTAACGGCTGTACCTACCCACAATGCTAGTCAAGATTAATTGGATTTTGAAATCCAAATGAACGGTGGTATTACTATGTTCTTAACCACTCGGCTTCTAGCTGATTTTAAAATTCACATTTCTTCCCCCTCTCGGACAATTCAACAGGTCCTTTTCCCAGTTTAAGAAGGAAGTATTTGCAGGTGTTAAACTTGTTCTTGTAGTTCTGCCAAATTACATTCAAGAGCGCCATCTCCTGGTAAAGTTGAAAATGAAAAGAAAAGGAAAGAAGCAGCTGGTGCCTAAATGATCTTGTGCCTTTAATCAGGGGCTTAACTACTTAACCATGAAAATGAGCTTCCCAGGGCTAATGAGCAGGAACCCTATTTGCAGGAACCGGTGTTTATTTTTGTAGCACAATTTTCCAGATGCCTGCATCCTGCATCCTTTACAGTGTGTAGCATCTGCTTATGCTGCATTGTTAGTGTTTATGGTTTTGCTTAAAGATTCCTTCTGGAGTCTGAGGGGCATGGAATGAGCTAGCTAGGTCTCCCAGGTTTGAAAACTGTATTCATGGATCCAGGATACCTTCTGGGTTCAGCCTATTAGAACTCTGAAATCAGGTACCAGTCTCTTTATATTCAGTACTAAACATCAAACCCCACCCCCCAACAGTCAATCATAAGAAAACAGGTTGAGCCTTGGCCAGAGACTCGGTTGTTTAGAGCATTGTCCCAAAGCAGAGAGGTAGCCAGTCTGATAGCTGGTCAAGGCACATACAGGAACTGATCAATGTTCTTCTCTCTTTCTCTCTTTCCCTTCTTCTCTGTAAAATCAATAAAATAAACATTAAAAAAAAAAAAAAAAAAAAAGACAGGCCCTGGCTGGTTGGCTCAGTGGAAGAATATTATTCTGGTATGTGGAAGTCCCAGGTTCAATTCCCAGTCAGGGCACACAGGAGAAGTGCCCATCTTCTTCTCCCCCTCTCCCCCTCTCACTTCTCCCTCTCTCTCTCTTTTCCTCCTGCAGCCATGGCTCGATTTGAGCAAGTTGGCCCTGGGCACTGAGGATGGCTCCATGGCCTCTGCCTCAGGTGCTAAAGAATGGCTCCAGTAGCAACGGAGCAAGGGCCCTAGATGGGCAGAGCATCTCCCCCTGGTGGGGTTGTAGTGTGGATCCCAGTCAGGGCACATGCGGGAGTCTGTCTTTCTGCCTCCCCCCCCCACCCCCGTCTCACTAAATATAAAAAAAAGAAAGAAAACGACAGGTTGAACTTTGATGACATGTTATAAAATGAGAACAGAAGCAACGTGTTCTAGAGTCAGTACATCAGTGGCTATCAGTTTGCCCTTTTTAAAAAAGTGTCAGTGTTTCTGCAATAATGAGATATACTGCTCACAAAAATTAGGGGATCAGGGAACGTGCAGATACTCCAGTACTTTCAGTCTTCTGTATAGTGCATTTTCACCAATGAAATAAAAGTTGGTTTTGCATCTCATTTGCATAATCGAACAACATTCTTTGACTTGTCGTTTGCTTTTCTGATGTTCTTGTTTAATTTGGAAAAATCAATGCTTCTTTTCCTTAATCACTTCATATTCATTTTGAAATATCCCCTAGTTTTTGTGAGTAGTATATATGTGTTCCTGGGGGGCTGGGATAAAACACACTTTCTGCAAAATGACAAACTAAAAATAATAAGACTTGTCGGGAAAATGAGATTTAGACAGACAATTCAAAGCACTCCAACTTTGTAACCAGAGTACTAACAAAAGGAATAACAATCTTAATTTTTAAAATGCCAGCAGAGTTTCAAAAGACAGTTCAGCTCCTAATTAAAAAAAAAAAAACTGCAGAAAACAAAGGCTTTTTCGAAGGAAGGAAGGAAGGAAGGAAGGAAGGAAGGAAGGAAGGAAGGAAGGAAGGGAGGGAGGGAGGGAGGGAGGGAGGGAGGAAATGTAATTTGATGGAAGACAACATAAGAGAAGCTGCAGTCTTGACTCATGGAGATGAGGAAACAATGTGCAAGTTTGAGAACCCCAAACAAAAAGCACTTTTAAGATGGAATTTATGGCTCAGCTAAGGTGACAGGGAGATGAAGGCAAGTGAGCACTGGGACCCCTCTGCCCGCCCCCTCAGCGTGCCCCCCTCAGCGTGTCCCCCTCAGCCTGCCCCCCTCAGCCTGCCCCCCTCAGCCTGCCCCCCTCAGCCTGCCCCCCTCAGCCTGCCCCCTCAGCGTGTCCCCCTCAGCGTGCCCCCTCAGCGTGCCCCCCTCAGTGTGTCCCTGCACTCTGCCTTCCGCATCTGACAGACTGGGGGCACCACAGATGAGCCAATGCAACTTCCACAATTCACTGACATTGTTCCACCACTGATTAATCACATTTGTACTGATTTATGTTAAGGATAGCTTGTACACACATAAGTGTTATAGCAAACCAGACTGAACATGGGCTAGTTTCCTAGCACACATTTAATACTAATCCCTGCTGGCAGGATGGCTCTGTCAGCCCTACCTCTTCCTCCTGCCTGCCTCCCTGCAGCCTCGATGTTGGATTCATAGATGTCCCCACCTTCCAGCCACAGTGGCCCCATCAAGGTGCTGGGCTCCCAGCCTTCAAGGTGCAATCAGCTAGTTAGCAAGATAGTAAGTATTTGTCAAGCTTATTTTGGTTACTAGTGAGAGAACCCAAATTAAAACTGTCTTAAAGAAAAAGAAGAATTTTTCCTAACCTGATAAAAAAGTCCAGATATAGACGTGGCTTCAGTTATTGCTGGAGTCAGAGGCTTACATCTCATCCGCCTTTCCCACCTTCACTCTCCCATTTTTATGTCATTGTTTTCCAGGTCCTCTCCTATAGATGGCACCTGAATACTTCTCATTTCATAATCCATGCAGCTAAGTAACTATCCCAGAGGAAAAAGAGATTCTCTTTCCCAATAATGTTTACCAAAAAAAGAAAAGAACGCCGCCAGGAATTGTCTCAGTGGCGTGGCTTGATGCCCGTGCTTCCCGCCCTTGCTCTTTTCCCCCGTGGCTGGAGGATGAAGTCTACCTCGCCAGGCCAGGGCTCAGAGGCCGAGTCTGCCCCAGCCAAACCCATGTACATGGAGACAGAGAAGTTCCCAAAGGAAAGACTTGGTCAGTACCTGGAAAAGGAAAGCAGAGCAACCCAGACACCCATCACCATGGTGGTCCACGCCAGGCGCCTGTCTAGTAGCTTGTGAGGTTTAGAGAATCTGGTTTCTGATGGACATGATATCTGAGCAACACTATTTATCTTGGACTTAAAGAAACAGAAAAAGATGGATGGGGCCTGCTTGTATATTTAGTTTGGCTCAACGGTGCTGTTTTTTGTTTTATTTAATTGGCTGCCAACATTTACAACTTACAAAATTTAGGGCTCCTCTTAAACTAGAGCTGCAGTGTGTCCATTTTCCCACACGGTGAGACTAGGCTGAGCTGAGTGGGAGCTGCAACTTTATTGTATGGTTCTCTCATGTTCACAGTGGTCCCCACTATTCCCTATGCTGTTTTGTCACCCACCTGGCCCCAGGAGCCATCTGAATTTGCAATCTGCCATATGAGGTTAGCTCTGGCCACCCAGTCTCTCCAATGGCACTTGGCAAGAGTTCCCTAGCCAGGAAGGACTGGGTCAGGTGCCTTCTGTCTCACTATGTTGTCCTGTCCTTATGGTGCTTCAAACATGCTTGAAAATGAGTCAATTATCAGGTACATAATAGTGAACTAGCTGGCAATTCATTGAGATATTTATTCTAGCTTATTACTCTAGCTATAGGCAAATGAAAAAAGTAAAATTTTATCTCCTCCATTCCTGGAAGAATAATAGCCAAGCATTTGTATCCAAGAGATCTAAGTGACCTTTGCTTGTGAGAGAATGTTAACAGACTTTCGTTTTCAAGGGCTTAGTCACATAGAACCTAGAGCTGGATTGTTCCAGGGAGGACAGCATTCCACGGGCTGCAAAGAGGGAAAATACCAAAACCAGAAAATAATTACACTCTTTGAGACTAGAGGATGGAAGAGAAAAGGTGGACTCATAAATGACCTTGAACTTCACCTCATCTAAAGTCCCCCAAGAGGAGCAGGATTCGATATTTGATAGGATTCCTTCTACTGCAAAAGACAGAAGACACAGCCGGACAGGCTTAAGGTGATGAAAAAAGATGAAGGAAGTTGGGTAATTTATTGGCTAGTTACTAAAAAGTGCATCGGTAACTAACTTCAGGTGTAGTTTGATCCAGGGATCTAAAATATATCATGAGGATTATTTCTATCCATTTCTCAACATTGCATTTCCCTCTTTCTGTTGATTTCATTGTCAGGATGCAAGTAACGTTCCCTCAGCAGCCATCTCAGACAACAACAAAAAACCTCATTGGCTTCTCAATAGAATATTGTATGGCAGTTACTGAGCCAATCTCTAAAGCCATGAGACACAATACTCTAATTGGCCATGCTTCTTCTCTGAAACTGGGAGAATTGGGTACTATAACTAGAAGAAGGGCACGGGGAGATAGATGCTGAGTAGAAAAACCTGGCTCCAAGGACACTGGGCACCAGGAAACACGGCTTAGGAATCTTGGCAAAGGTCTCTGTGTCTGAGCTTGTTATAACATGCATGGAGTCCACTGCTTCTGAATGGATCCAACAGAACATGGACAAGGACCAAGAGCTGCACCCACCTGCCAAGAGCCTCCTTTGGGGGATGTCCATAAGTCTCCAGGGCTCTTGCACAATCACTAGTCAGGAAAGGTGTGCAGGTAGGTATCAACACATGCATGCACACACACGTGTACACATACACACACGTGTACACATACACAATGATAGGCACACACAATGATAGTCTTTGCTTTTTTTTATTATTATTAATTTTGGCAGATAAAGGACTAAGCCAAATCTGTTCAGGAAAATGATGTTTGTAACACCCAGATAACCATAGCCAATCCATTTTCGTCATACAAATGTTTTATCTCTGATTGACTATCTCTTTCATGCGGTTTCTTAACAACTACAACTGTCTTCCATTACAATCTCTTCTACCTTCTCTACTCTGCCCTAAGTCAGCTCTCTCCAGGTCTCTGTCATCACCAGGTGCTGCATTTTCCGGCCACACCTGCCTTCGTTCTGCCGGCATTAAAGTTTGCACTCCATGCGTCCTGACTGATCTACAATCATCGAATCCTGATCCAAACAGTTAAAGGAGCTACTTATATCTCTTCAAAAAGCTACTTCATTTAGGTTAGAAAAAATTATGTTCATAATGTGTTTGTTTATGTTGGCCCACTAACTAATATAATTTCCAGTCAGAGATTTTTTTAAATGATAATAAAATATATATGACAAGCTCTGCATGGGGTGCTTGCTGGTTTCCTCACTTGAGAACAGTATATTTTTAAACCATTATTAACCTTTGTTCTTTTTTGCTAAACTCCAAAATTCCATGCCCTCTTTGTCTACGTCAACTTGAAATGTTAAACCAAATATTTTGACAAAAATTTAAATCAAAGCAAGAATACTTTTAGATCACACTCTGCCCAGAAAGACTCTGAGCCAGTGGGCTGGGGGCACATTTCAAGCCTCTGGGAGAGGAAGAGCACAGACTTCACATCATGCACACAGAGGTTTTATGAGTTTAACACTTTTTAAAGTCCTTTCTGTACTTCAGTAAAAATTCTACTGGCTAATAAGAAACTATGACATCGGATCATTTATAACAAAATGGATGTACCTTGATAACATTATACGGAGTGAAATAAGTAAATCAGAAAAAAAGAGAAACTGAGAACAGCACGATTACATACATAGGTGGGACATGAAAGTGAGGGTATGAGACATGGACAAGAGAGTGGTGGTTATGGGATGGGGGGAGGGAGGGAAGAGTGGGATAGGGAGGAGGGGAGGGACGCAGAGAAAACCAGATTGAAGGTGACAGAGGACAATTTGACTTTTGGTGATGGGTATGCAACACAATTGAATGATAAGATAACCTGGAGATGTTTTCATTGTACATATGTACCCTGATTTATTGGTGTCACCCCATTAGAATTAATAAAAATAAAATATATATATTAAAAAAAAATTCTACTGGCTAATGTTTGTTGGGCAGATAAAATATAATATGCTCACTTTGTTAAAGATGGCGCTGCCCACATGGAAGCCCGTCACCCAGGTGATATTATTTGCCCTTATGCTTGGGATGGGTGCGGGAGAAAGGCTGGAATGTAAGCAGGCCAGGTCATCATAGCTTAAGGCTTTTTTTTAAAAGTAAGCACTTCCCCACACCCTTGACTGATTGGATGATGTAGGGTGGTGCACTCTCCTGAGGAATCCCATTATGCCTCAGATGGGTGGCTTTGTATCAGAGACTTTCTTGTTTGTATAATTGGATTAAAGATTTTAAATCTATGCTATAAAGTGGGACAGACCAGTAGCTTGCTCTCTTGGTTCCTGAGGTATTAGAGGAGAGCAGATTAAGGCCACGTGGAGGCCAGGAGAAGCAGCCAATATGGTGAAGTGCTGAGTGAGAAGCCAGTTTGTGCAGAGTTTGTGCTGGAGGAAATGGGGAACAGAAATGAATAAGTCTGGTGAGCTAGAAACCTTTGATTCTAGGAAACTCGGATAAGTCAGTAGCTTTGTGAGCACTGAATGAGTGGGTTTTGGAGCCCAGTGTGTGTTTTTGCTTGCCCGCCGGGTGCAAGCTAGAATTAAAGCTGATGGCCCACCAGTTCTTGGCTCCGTTGTTTCATTACCGACTGTTCAAATCCAATGCGAACCTGCATGGGCCAGGCAGCTGTGATTCTGGCCGTGACTACTGGCTTTACATGTTACATCGGAAAAACAAGTGTGGGTACTCAACGTTGTGTGTATCAATACATGTGCATATACACATGTTGGGCAGATAAAATATAATATGCTCACTTTGTTAGAATGGCGCTGCTGACATGGAAGCCCGTCACCCAGGTGATATTATTTGCCCTTATGCCTGGGATGGGTGTGGGGGAAAGGCTGTAATGTAAGCAGGCCCAGTCGTTATAGCCTAAGGCTTAGTTTTAAGAATAAGCTTTTCCCCACACCCTTGACTGATTGGATGATATGGGGTGGTGCACTCTCCTGAGGAATCCCATTATGCCTCAGATGGGTGACTTTGTATCAGAGACTTTCTTGTTGGTAGGTTGGATTAAGGGTTTGGATTTCTACATTATAAAGTGGGACAGACCAGTAGCTTGCACTCTCGGTTCCTGGGTTCCTGAGATTAATATCAGAGAGGAGAGCAGATGAAGGCCACATGGAGGCCAGAAGAAGCAGCCAAGATGTCAGAGTGCTGAGGGAGAAGCCAGTTTGTGCAGAGTTTGTGCTGGAGAAGGAGATGGGGAACAGAGGTGAATAAGTCTGGTGAGCTAGAAAGCTTTGATGCTAGGAAACTCGGAAAAGTCAGTAGATTTGTGAGCACTGAATGTGTGGGTTTTGGAGCCCAGTGTGTGTTTTTGCTTGCCCGCCGGGTGCAAGCTAGAATTAAAGCTGATGGTTCACCAGTTCTTGGCTCCTGTGTTTCATTACCGACTGTTCGAATCTAATACGAACCTGCACTGGCTGGGCAGCTGTGATCCTGACCCTGGCTACTGGCTTTACAACACACCTGTAAAGACACACATATAATATGTTCATTCATTCATTCAATGGGTATATATCATGCACCTATCCTGTGTCTGCCACTGCTGAATCAAACAGCAAAAACCTCTTTTAAATTAATGTCTTAGAAAGGAAAAAAGAATAAAACACTCACTCTGCAAGTTTGCAATAGAATACTCAGTCTTGTGCTTAGACCAGCAACATTTTCTTCTGTGCTTAGCTGAGTATCTGCAGATTCTGTTCCTAGTTTCACAGTGGGGGCTTCTATCCAGCTGTGCAGACCCAGCAGGGAAGTCAGTGAGCGCAGCATGGGGTGAAGAGCATTTTGAAATGTGATTAGCAAACACAAGGGAGGACAGCATGGTGTAGGAGACTCAGCAATGGGAGATTTGTTTATGGAGAATTAAGTGGAATTAAGTGGGCTAAACCTGGAGGTGAGGAGACCAGTTAGGTCATTAATGGGAGACCAGGAGAGGGGTCACAGCAGTTAGATCTCGGTGAAAGCAGCGGTAATGTGCTGGTTGGATGGATCTGAGCTACATTTTGCAAGTAGCACTGATGAGAGTTGCAGAGTGGTGCAGAGATTGATCCGCCGATTTCCAGTGCGAGCAGCTGAGCGAGCACTGGGGCCATTTACTGAGATAAGGAATGCACAGGGAGGAACAAATTTGGGGTGAGAAGGGGAACTAAAGAGTGTTGACTTGACACGGCTGACTTCTGTATTTGATTTTTATCTGCGCAGGGTCACAGTGTGTGCTGTTAGGGGAAAGTGCAAAGGCAGGCAGGATTTAAATCTGGCTCTCGCAGCTGCTACCTGTTGACCTCGGGCAAAGTTAGTAATCTCCTGGTATGAAGACTGCTTAATTTGCAGGGTTAAATGAAACAATGAAAGTGAACAGGATTGCTTGGCTGGGTCCATAGCGGGCATTTAGCAAGTATAATTAGCTAACGCTCTACCCTGTATCTGTCTGCTAGAGTCAATAATCCTGAGAGGATGATTGTGGGTGGGGTACAGATGCCTCCAGAGCAAGGGAAGAGGTAGGACCAAGGTGGGGGAAGAAAACACTGACAGACCCCCCAGTCAGTTTGATGGAGCAGTTTTGAGTCATCCCCACCCCTGGGTGGGGTGTGGTGGGGAAGGGAAGGAACAATAGAGTCACCTTGGGTGGGAAGAGGGGTGAAGGTAGGGATTAGTTGGATAAGAAGTTGAGGAAACTCTGTCCTTAAAGGCCTGTATGCTGCTTCAGGAGCCAGGTGACCCAACATGACTCAGAGTTGAAGAAGGGGAGATTCATACCACACCTACACCCCCACTAAAGGCTTAGGGCACTGTAAAGCCAGTAGTCAAGGCCAAGGCCACTATCAGAGTTGCCTGACCCATGCAGGTTCATATTAGATTCTAACAGATGGTAATGAAACAATGGAGCCAAGAACTGGTGAGCCATCAGCTTTAATTCTAGCTTGCACCCGGTGGGCAAGCAAAAACACACACTGGGCTCCAAAACCCACACACTCAGTGCTCACAAAGCTACTGACTTATCCGAGTTTCCTAGCATCAAAGCTTTCTAGCTCACCAGATTTACTCATCTCTGTTTCCCATCTCCTTCTCTCTACACAAACTCTGCACAAACTGGCTTCTTCCTCAGCACTCCTGCCATCTTGGCTGCTTCCCCTGGCCTCCACATGGCCTTAATCTGCTCCTCTTTCTAATACTAACCTCAGGAACCAAGAGAGCAAGCTCCTGGTCTGCCCCACTTTATAGTGTAGATTCAAAACCCTTAATCCAATCTATAAACAAGAAAGTCTCTGATACAAGGTCACCCATCTGAGGCATAATGGGATCCCTCAGGAGAGTGCACCACCCCACATCATCCAATCAGTCAAGGGTGTGGGGAAAAGCTTACTCTTAAAACTAAGCCCTAGGCTATAACAACCCAGCCTGCCCACAGCCTGTCTCCCAACACACATTAATATCAACGAACTTGCATGTGGGCAGGACCATCTTTAACAAAGTGAGCATAATATATTTTATCTGCCCAACAGGCACCACCAACAGAGGACAGACAGCTGCACCAGACAGAACTGTGTGGTAAACCAAGGGCACCGTTAGCAGGAACAGGATGGTCTGCAAGCACCAAACTGCATCGAGGATTGCAAAATCATGAATGGACTCGTCCTTAGCACAGGTAAGCAGAAATACCTAGGGGTGACTTTGAGACCATCTGGAACTCCTTTGTGAGCAGATGGGACTCACAGCAACCAAGACATGCGATCCAATGTTTATTCAATCATATTGTACACTCAGGCTGGTGCAGCCAGGAGATCTGAGTGGCCAGCTAATGGTAAGTATGGCCTATGTGGTTCCCTCCACCCATTCCTTTGCCCTTTTCATAATAAAAAGCTCTTCTAGCTGTGATTCTACTGTTTTTGTGCTTTAATAAGAATCCTCATTATCTTACCGATTGGCATGATCTTGCCTGTAGTTAGTTCCTCCGTGTTATACTGAGATGCACGTATGCACATATGTTCTCTGTTGCCTGGCAACATGAGAGAAAGCTGGTATATGAGGCTGAGTAAGCAGAGATGATGATATGCATTCATTCATTCAGCAAATATTTGTCACATTTGTGCCAGGCATTGTGCTGGTTCCAAACCAAATGGTATATTTATTTCAAAATAAACCCAAAAGTAGAACTGGCATACCTAGAACACATTTTTTCTTCTGTATTATGCTTTTTACCTTTCATATGAGAATTTACTATTGGAATAACTAGTATTTACCACTGACATCAAAACACACACACACTCTAAGACACCTTAGCCACTGCTGGCTAAACATCATAATAACATGCCTTCCTGCTCTCAGGTGTCATTCACTCTAAAAATTGTGGTTGGACAAGCTGTCCCTCACGCAGGTAAGCAAGGAGCATGATCTGGGTTCAGACACAATGCTAGAAAGAAGCGGTACAAAAATAACTCTGTCCCAAGAGAGCTGCACTCCGTTAGAGAAGTAAGAGATATCCCCGAAATAAACACATTTCCTCAAAAGAGACAGTCCCCTACCAGGCACTCAGTGGGACTACCTTCCTGGCCCCTTTGTGGAAGGAATGGGGCCTTGTGACAAGTTTGGTGTCACTTTCAGGCCTCTGTCAACCCATCGTGGACACGCAGCAGGGAGGAGAAATATACCTGTTTGTATTTTAAAGCCATTGAGTGTTGGAGGCTGTTTCTGACCCCAGCAAACATGGGTTACTCTGGCCGAGACTCTGAAAGGATGAGACAGCCTAGCCTCTAGAGCACTTTAGAGCATGGGAGAGGACACTAAAGACTGAGACTGACTCCCTGACCAAGCAGTGGTGCAGTGGATAGGGTGTCAGACTCGGATGCGGAGGACCCAGGTTCGAGACCCCGAGCTCACCAGCTTGAGTGCGGGCCCATCTGGCTTGAGCAAAAGCTTGCCAGCTTGGACCCAAGGTCGCTGGCTCCAGCAAGGGGTTGCCCATTCTGCTGAAGGCCCGGGGTCAGGGTACGTATGAGAAAGCAATCAATGAACAACTAAGGTGTCGCAACGGCAATAAAAAACTAATGATTGATTCTTCTCATCTCTCTCCGTTCCTGTCTGTCTGTCTCTATCTATCCCTCTCTCTGACTCTCTCTCTGTCCTGGTAAAACAAAACAAAAAAAAACAAAAAAAAAACACAAAAAACAAAAAACAAAGATAAAAGACTGAGACTGACCAATAGTGTTTTGTTTGTTTTCTTTAATGGCATTCCAAGAACTATAGGCTACCAAGCAAGAGTCTAGAAGGAATAGATCAGTGGTTCTTAACCTGGGTTCTATCGAACCATAGGGGTTCGATGAGTCAGTCTCAGGGGTTCGGAGAAGCCTCTGCCGCAGAGGCCAGAATAAAGTAATACCGTAATTTGTTGTGAGTTCATGCACTTTGTTGGTTTTGTTCTTTGAGCAAGGTGATGTTCATGCATGGCTCATTTTGTGCATCAGTAAAAAAACATATACCTATCTCTTGAATTTGGAAAAAAAATCATATTTTATTTATCACTAAAGAAGGGTTTGGTGAATGCGCATATGAAACTGGTGGGTTCGGTACCTCAAAAACGGTTAAAGAACCACTGGAATAGATAGAGAATGGTCTGTGAACACTTGAAAAAGAAAGCAGAGACCATAAGGAGTCAGTGTGGTACAATGACAGTCACAACTGACTAATTTTCGTTTGCTTTGCAGACAGGTTTTGTATCAGTCAGGGTGTTGGCAGGTAACAGATAGTGTGCTCAAATTATGATGTCTTATTTCAGGGAGGTTTATAAAGGCACTATGCACAGGATATGAGTTCAGCAGATAAAATATATTATGCTCACTTTGTTAAAGATGGCGCTGCCCACATGGAAGTTCGTTGATATTAATGTGTGTTCTAGAACAGACTGTGGGCAGGCCGGGTCGTTATAGCCTAAGGCTTAGTTTAAGAGTAAGCTCTTCCCCACACCCTTGACTGATTGGATGATGTAGGGTGGTGCACTCCCCTGAGGAATTCCATTATGCCTCAGATGGGTGGCTTTGTATCAGAGACTTTCTTGTATGTATAATTGGATTAAAGGTTTGGATTTTCTATGCTATAAACTGGGGCAGTCCGGGAGCTTGCTCTCTCTTGGTTCCCGAGTTCCTGAGGTTGGTATTAGAGAGGAGAGCAGATTAAGGCCACGTGAAGGCCAGGAGAAGCAGCCGAGATGGCAGAGTGCTGAGGAAGAAGCCAGTTTGTTAAGAGTTTGTGCAGGAGGAGATGGGAAACAGAGGTGAATAAGTCTGGTGAGCTAGAAACCTTTGATTCTAGGAAACTCGGATAAGTCAGTAGCTTTGTGAGCACTGAATGTGTGGGTTTTGGAGCCCAGTGTGTGTTTTTGCTTGCCTGCCGGGTGCAAGCTAGGATTAAAGTTGATGGCTCACCAGTTCGTGGCTCCTGTGTTTTATTACTGACTGTTCGAATCTAATGCGAACCTGCATAGGACTGGCTGCTGTGATGGTGGCTTTGACTACTGGCTTTACAATATGGAAAACCTAAAGGAGCTGTACAGTATCCTGGGCTAGAAGAGTGGAGATGTTCACACCACTGAGCGTGAAGGGGTGGGGGTGCGAACCTGGGGACAGAGTGACTGTATGCAAAGCACACCCTTTTTGGTAGAGGGATGTAAAGCCAGTGGCCAAGGCCACCATCACAGCCTCCTGGCCTGTGCAGGTTCGCATTAGATTCGGACAGTCGGTAATGGAACAACGTAACCAAAAACTGGTGAGCCATCAGCTTTAATTCTAGCTTGCACCTGGCAGGCAAGCAAAAACACACATGCTGGGCTCCAAAACCCACTCACTCAGTGCTCACAAAGCTACTGACTTATCTGAGTTTCCTAGCATCAAAGGCTTCTAGCGCACCAGACTTATTCACCTCTGTTTCCCATCTCCTTCTCTCTGCACAAACTGGCTTCTCGCTCGGCACTCCGCCATCTTGGCTGCTTTTCCTGGCCTCCACGTGGCCTTAATCTGCTCTCCTTTCTAATGCTAACCTCAGGAACCGAGGGAGAGCAAGCTCCCGGTCTGCCCCACTTTATAGTGTAGAAATCCAAACCTTTAATCCAGTCTACAAACAAGGAAGTCTCTGATACAAAGTCACTTATCTGAGGTATAATGAGAGAATTCCTCATGAGAGTGTACCACCCTACATCATGCAATCTGTCAAGGGTGTGGGGAAAAGCTTACTCTTAAAACTAAGCCTTGGGCTATAACGACCCTGCCTGTTTACAGCCTGTCCCCCACACACAATAATATAATTACACCCATCCCAAGCATAAGGGCAATTAATATCACCTGGGCAATGGGCTTTCCACGTGGGCAGTGCCATCTTTAACAAAATGAGCATGATATATTTTATCTGCCCAACAAGGGACTTGGCCAACCTGAAGTAATTTTGTATTAAGGAAACTTGGGAAGTAAATATCCCAATTCATCCTTCTCTTTTCCTCCAATTTCTTGATCCCATTGGCGAACCCCAACTGGAAATCCAACTAGGCAGTGAAGGGGCAGTTGATGTAGTCCAAGTAAGTCAGCCTCCCAGGGCACAGAACAGGTGGAGAAGGGTGGAGGGCAGATTTGGAGGGGCAGATTATTAGGGACATTAGATATGCGTGATGTACTTGGACTTAAGTGAAGTATCTGACAGAGATTGTTAGACATTTCTTAAGGAAGCACTATAGGTCACGCCCACTTCTCTGCTCCCACGCACTCTGTGCTGATGCCCTGGGTGGGTGTTGCTCAATGTCGTTTTTTCAGCATGCTTCTCCCTCTCGATTCTGGCAACAGCACTCTCATGTTTACAAGGAACTTGCCCCATCCTTGTGTTTGGGATGTGGTCAATTGCCTTATCTTGTCTTCCTCTAATTTCCAACTCCAAAGAGTGGGCACCTGAATTAGTCAGACCAGAGTCCTAGGAACATTCCTGCTGAAACTAATGAAAAGATGCTATTTTGCCTTTGATTTACAGTGTTGAAAAAATACAAGTTTAGAGCAATGCACAGCCATCTTTCCCCCCCACCTCTCCCCAGCTCAGCAGAAGAAGCTGTTTACAGTAAAAGAGTTTCTGTTCCTCATGCAAAGAGAAGCAGAAAAAAGAGAAATCTAGAAGATGAAGAAAGGCCAAATAATACTGTTTTGAGATTAAACTGTTCCTGAGATCAATTACCTCTAAATTTTCAGCTTATCTGACCCACTCCATTACTTTTCCACTTCTGCTAGTTAGAACCGGCTTTCTCTTGCTTACAACAGAGATGTCTGATTAATCTGCCTGTATTATAGAGCTTCCAACATTAACTTCATGGTGTTATCAAGAGTTACTTGTTATAATATATTTCAACCCAATTAATAAAGGCTCGTATAGTGATAATATCAGCTACTATTGTTGAAGTCTCAGTAAATGTTCATGAGATGAATAATTGTCACCAAAGTAAATGAAAGCCTTGTCCAAAGGCAGAGCTGGGCCCAGCTGTGTCCCTTTCCAGGAAACTCCGTTCCTGCCTGCCCCAGTCCCCCCATATAACCTCCGCCACTATCGGGAAAAACCACAGAGGGAACAAAAAGGTTATGTAAGTTTCTTCCTCTTCCCTTGCTCCACTGTCTTCTGCTCATTCAAGCTGCAGTTTTGGGCTTTCTCCCAGGTGACAGGCAGGAGGGGCTACAGATTTGAGGAAAGGGGCAAGTCCATCCATTGATAATGTTTTAATACAACCTTATGGCCCTCTGGGTGGGAGGTACCAAAGTCCTGACTCTTTCTCTCATGGAGTACTTTTGTGGGTTTCTCAAAAACACTTCAGTGGGGCTCTCCCACTACACCACCATCTGCTGCCACTGGCACAGACTCTGGTTGACTGCTCACAACGGGCCTCTCAGTCCCTGCTCCTTTGGTACATTTCACGCAACCTCTCTGTACTGGCACAAGGTCCTCTGGGTTGGCTCCTTCACGGTGACTAATGTCCCATGGAGAACATGCCTCTTGCTCTGCCATAAGCCCAGGCCCCCTATTCACTCAGCAGCCCTTTCTCCTTGCTCTGACATCAGGCTCACTCCCTGGACTCTCCAGGCACTGGTCAGACGTCAGCTTGTAAACAGAAGCTTCCCTTTCTTTGGCCCAAACTGGAGGACCTCTTCATAGGAAAAGAGTCACATGGCACTCCAATAACTCTTTTCCAAGAAATTCGGACTCCCCAGTTCTCTTCCTCCCAACCCTATCTCCTCTTAAAAACAGTCTAGACATTGACGGTGGGCCAAAATTCACAAGCTGGTTGGCGACTTCCAGTTAGCAAGACCTACCCACATGGCCACATTCCTTTCTTTGGAACCTTACCATCCAATATGGCAGCCACCCACCACATATGGCTACTGAGAACCTGAAGTCAGACTGGTCTAAACTGAGATGTGCTGTGAGTGTAACCAGCGCACCAGCTTTCGGTGTCTTATCTCATTAATTTCTTTTATATTTATTAGGTGTTGAGACAAATATATCTGACATATTGAGGGGACTAAATATCTCATTAAAATTGATTTACCTCTTCCTTGTTTTAAAATGTGACTGCTAGAATATTTAAATTACATATGTGTCTCACATTACATACATCTCCACTGAAAAACACTGCTTTAAAATGTATGGGCACTTGACTTTAGTATAGACACAGGCCTGGCTCAAACTCTGAAACAGGAGAAGTCCCATCTAAGAGTGTTATGTGACATTTGTAAATCCCTTAGGCCTCAACCTGGCACACATTAAGCGCTCAATAATTAGGGTTAGGGAGAGACTGGAGGTGGGAGGGGAAGAGATGTAGCTGGTGTTACCGGCACCATTGGGCTCCCTTTACCATCTGTAAAATGAGAATAATAATTGCTGCTCTGCTGCCTTCATAAGGCTGCAATGCATTTTGAATGGAATAGTGTGTGTGATTTAAAAGCTTCTTAAACTGTAGAGAGCTGCACAGATATGGTTGTCATGGTGGCAATAACCACGGTGGCCGCTGTAATAACCTTGGCTTCTGCCAGAAGCACCGCCAAAACCAGATGCTCTTCCTAACCGCATCAGAGCCAAGCGCTGGGTCACCGCCAGGTGGCAGTGGAAGCCAAGCTGCAGTCCCCGCCGGGTCCCCTGAAGCGCAGCGGGTCCCGCAAAGGAGGACGTGTTGCTTTCCCAAGGACCGGGGAGCAGCTCATTTTGCATCTCAAGCTTGGTGTTAGGCACTGTGACACACACAAAACTTCTTAGACACGGTCCAGCCCTTCAGGAGCTGCAGCGTAAGGAAGGATATCGACCCCAGAACAACCCGCATAAGGAGAAGCTTCCAGAGGAGTGCCATTTGAGCTGTGTTTTCTGGGGTTGGAGAGGAGCATTCCAGGCAGAGGACCCGTCAAGTGCAGAGCGCCTGGTGCGTTTGGAAATGACTGGGAAGGAGGTGACTGGTGCAGGCACTTAGTGAGTGGAGGCCAGTGAAGTCAGTGGCCAGCAAGGTGCCGGAAGGAGCTGAATGGATATTTACATGCACAAACTCTTCTGGAAGAAATTATGACAAATGCCTACCTAGGTAGTGAGATTCAAGAGCTGCCTAAAAGTTCTCAGGAAATTGCCAGTGATTAGAAAAACATGACAACTGGTGTCAGGGGTGATGAAAAGTGTGTGTTGAGTCTGCAGAAAGCGCTTCTGGGGCGAGAGTACCACCCAAATGATGAGAGATCACTTTGTGCCTTTTTTTTTTTTAATTTTATTTTTTTATTATTTTATTCATTTTAGAGAGGAGACACAGAGTGAGAGAGAGAGAGAGAGAGAGAGAGAGAGAGAGAGAGAGAAAGGGGGGAGGAGCTGGAAGCATCAACTCCCATATGTGCCTTGACCAAACCAGTGCAGGGTTTTGAACTGGCAACCTCAGTGTTCCCAGGTCGACGCTTTATCCACTGCGCCACCACAGGTCAGGCCACTTTGTGCCTTTTAAGAAACAATTTTCACAGCAAAGCTGAAGAAACGAGAGGCCTCCTGCATTATGGGAACAAGGTAATAAGACTATAAAAATGGAACTCAAACCACACACAGGGTCCACATGGGCCCAATTTTCTAGGAAAAGTAGCAATTGCCACAGCCTTAGATGAGGGAGGCACATGTGTGCCTCGGTATAGCAAACAGCTTTCAAAAAATCATTAGGCTGCAGAAAAGCCACGGGTTTGCCAAATTAGCTGTGCCAGCTCTCACCTGCCTTTCTCTGTCATGTTCACCTCTTTCTACTGATAAAAGGACACGGACAATGACACCCAATGCCTGTGCCTGCTTTGCCATCCTCAAACTACAGAACCCTCCAAGTGAAGAGCGCTGCACAGTCAGGAGGGCACAGGCGGCTGTTCCTCGTGCACGGTCCGGCTGCACCCTCGCCCGAGACCTTCTACACTTTCTGCTTGGCATAGACCTGCTCTCAGTCCCAGCTCAGGGAACTCCCTGCAGTGCTGGGTTTTGACAACAAACCCCCTCCTTTAAACTCTTCCTGTGGCTCTTCAAGGCTCTCACCAAACTCCCCCATCCTCACCTCTGCAATGCCTCTCATCTCCATCGGAGGGGCCCCTCTTCCACCTCTGCACCCCCACATGTTGGTGGCCTAAGCCTACAAAATAATGTCTGCCTATCTTTCTGGCCCTATGGCCTTCTTCCTCTGTACTACAGGCAGGACTGCTTTGTAGTTCCAGGCAGATTCTGAGGTCAGAACAACTGGGTCTAATCTTAGCTCCACAGCAGTATGATCTTGGGCAATTAATTAATTGCTTTATGTCTATTTCTTCATCTGTGAAATGGAAAGGATGATGGTACCTCATTGGATCTCTGTAGGCATTAAACGAGCTAAAGTATATAAAGCTCTTCGAACCATACCTGGCATAGTGCTGCCCAGGACCATTAAAACATGTGCCCATTACTTCAGCCAAACGATAGGCATACCCCGTGTCCTTCCATCTCCGTTACCTCTACTCAGGCCTCCAATGTCTAGCTTCCATCTCAACCAGCCCTTTAGAAGGTGCTGTTGTCCAAAGCAACCACTCCATAACACCCTGCTTGCTTTCCCTGCCCCAGTCTCCCAATGAGCTGAAAGTCCTCCCTCCTCTAACAGGGAAGGGCTGCTAGAGAAGGTCCTCCTTCTTCACCTCCCTTGAACCACCGTCAGTTTTAGACTTGTTTTATCCTTCCCAATCCCCGTTCATGAGCACCTCAGAAACAAGGATATATTGGGTTTTTTCTTCCCAAATCTTTACTCCCTGTAAATTTATACACCGTAAAGACCCAGTAAACACTAGCTGGATTAAGTTAAAATGCAAAAGCCAACCAGAGACTGAAACAACAGATCAGGAGGAAAGAGGAAGCCTTTCTGTCACCCCTAAGCCAACCCAGATTTCAGGCTCAAAAGAGTCCTGGGGACCAAGTCAGTGGTGTTTGTCAGTTTCATTTTAATCATTTCCTAATGGCCAAGAAAAAGCCAAATCCTTTCACTAAGTCTGCAACCTGCTTCCACTGCTAAGAGTACATTCTGATAGGCTTACTCTCAAGCTTTTCTAAGAAATCCTATTTAATTATCTTTTTTAGGGCAGTTGTTCTTAACCTTTTTTGAGGTACCAAACCCTTCTTTAGTGATAAATAAAATATGATTTCATTTTCCAAATTCAAGACATAGGTATATGTTTTTTTACTGGTGCACAAAATGAGCCGTGCATGAACATCACCTTGCTCAAAGAACAAAACCAACAAAGTGCATTAACTCACAACATATTACGGTATTACTTTATTCTGGCCTCCGCGCAGAGGCTTCTCCGAACCCCTGAGACTGACTCATCGAACCCCTAGGGTTCGATAGAACCCAGGTTAAGAACCACTGCCCTAGGCATTGAAGACAGGGTGCTTCTTCATTCATTCATTAATTTTTTTTTAAATTTATTGATTGATTTTAGAGAGAGGAAGAGAGAAACAGACAGAAACATCCATCTGTTCCTGTAAGTGCCCTGATCAGGGACTGAACCTGCATCCTTGGCATGCAGGCATCTTATTTCAGTAACCCCAGCCGGATGTCATCTGCAGAGGGCTGCAGCGGGTTCCCTACAAGATGGTGTGAGGGCTCCAGCTCACTACTTTCCTGGCCTTCAGTTCAGAATGGAAACCAGGAAAGCTTGGAACAGAAGCAGGAAGTAGAAGAGAGCTTGGGCAAGGCATGGTCTTCCAGGTTGCCCAAAACTGCCTCTGACGATTTCTAGCTTTGGGCTGGTGCAGCAGCAGCACAAGAATGTGTTGATTTAGTGACTTTTCATGAGAGAAAAGGAGTTTGTACCTGGACACAGCATCTCACAGAGCTACTCTTCTTTCACCAGGGCACCATAAAGCCTATAGCTCACAGTCATCGCATGAGCCAGATCGACCACTGGTTGGTTTTTTGTTTGTTTGGGTGTTTAAGTCTCTCACTGTCTGAGGGCTATTAGCCTGCATGAAGAAACAAGGGAAATGAATTGCTATTTGGACTGGCCTGTGTAGGTCTGCTGTGGCCTCTGCGAATGCCCTGGACTTGGCAGGGAATCCACTGAACAGTCTTGACATCCATCCATCCATCCATCCATCCATCATCCACCCATCTATCCATTTATCATCTGTGTCCAGGTATTGTGCTTAACCCTAGGGAAAGAAAAAAGAATAATAAAATCTTGAGATTTTGGGGGCTCAATTATGGGATACTGGAAATATAAACTCAGTGTCCCCAGTCCTCAGTAGTTGTGAATATAAATGAGGATCCATTAATTCAAATAACTTACTCAGAACCTTTAATTCCCTGTGATATCCCTCAAATGTTTCTTGAAACTCCCAAGGAGTGTTTGAAATATACTCCTCAACCAATCCATCAGCTTAACCAACCTTGAACCCTAACCCACACCTTGTGCTGGTTGTCCCTTGTCATGTCCTCTGTCCTCATAACTGAATGAGGGAGCCTCCACATACCTAGAAATGACAGTGCTCTTTCTGAAAAAGCCATGGCTACTGAGATAGGCCTGCCACAGGACCATAAGCCTTCTGTGCAATGTAGAAAAAATGCTCTCTTGCTTGGGGTGTACTTAAGCCCCACCTCCAGCCCTTTGTTCTGGTTCCCATGTGCAGGTCACCATCTGAGCAACCAGACATGGCAGGGCTGCTGCCAAAGATGCCTTCCAAACCTCTAGATCTCAGGAGGTCAGAGTGATACTGGGTTCCCGCCCAGGAGGAGAGAATGGCCTCTCTTCACATTTGCATTGGACTTTTGTCACCTCGGGACCCCAAAATAGTGCTGCTTCAGCCCAAAGTCTCACAAGGTCTGTGACTCATCACAGGCATTTCAAGGGGCCTGGCAGAGAATAAACTAAGGTCTCCTATGAACAGCCACAATGTTCTCCTATCTCCCATTTTCCTCTCTGTCTTCTAATCCCACACTCAGTGCTTCTCTCAAAACTGCCAGCTCACACCCTGGATAGTTCAGTTGGTTAGAGTGTTAGAGCTTTATCCTGAAGCATAGAGGTTGCTGGTTCGGTCCTTGGTCGGGGCACATACAGAAACAGATTGATGTTCCTGTCCTCTCCCTAGCCCCCACTTCTTCTCGCTCTAATATCAATTTAAAAACATTAAAAAATAACTATCAGCTTATGCAATTTGAATCCAAGAGAGTGCCCAGTCCACCAATTCCGATGCCCATTCTGGGCTCAGCTAGAACACTTTTTGCCTAAGTGACTAGCATGCAGTAGTGAAAACACTGTTATAGTTGCAAGTACAGAGAGGGGCACGTAAACCAGATAAGTCTGACTTGGAGAAGGGCCATCTGGACTGAGCCTTAAACAGTGAGCAGGGAAAATTAAAGCCTAGGGATGACATTCTAGACAAAAGAAACCACGTGAGCAAAGTTTCAGAGGTGTCAGCTTGGTATTGCTGGAGTGGAAATGCAAGGTGGGGGTGGAGGGAACCAGAGGAGACAAGAGAAAGCAGGTCAAGGATGGTTTTATAGACTATCCTGAGGAGATCATATTTTACCTTAAGGCAATGGGTGTCTAGCTGAGGAGTGAGATGATCAACCGTGTGCTTTGGAAAGATTGTTCTGGTAACACAGGTGAATTTGAGGAGTTTCAGAGAGGAGGGAGTCAATCTACTTGAGCAAATGTTGGAGTGATTGGGGTAAGAGGTGATGAGGACCAGAGTTGAGCAGGGGAAAAAAGGAGAGGGAGGAGTGGGCAGAGGTGAGATGGGACAGGTAAGGAGGAGGACTGAGGCAATTTCACAAGTAGAGGAGCAAGGACGATTTCCAGGTTTCTGACTTGGGCAACCTCATATGTTGAAGCCATTAACTAGGACAGATAATTCTCCCTCTCCCAGGGGAAGGGAGAATTGAAAGTTGGGAAGATGACCAGTTCCTTTTTTGAAACTGTCTATGCACCTCTTTGAGGGTTGACCGGCAGTCTCTGGAAATAGGGATCTGAAGCTCAGGAAAGGTGTCTCAGTTGAGAACACAGATTTGGACTTATCAGAGGGAGCACATGCTTGTGGGTTGGGTCGCTGCCAGAGAGCACCCGAAGGAGAGAAGAGTGCTGACACAGCTTATGTAAAGAGAAGGGGAAAAAAGCAAGGTCAATAAAGGAGATTCGGAAACCCCAGGGTATGACTGTATTAGGGAAAGTCAAGAAAGGGAGAGTCAAGAAGAATGGAGTAATGGAGCGTCAACTGGTGCAGAGGTCGAATGAGATAAGGACTTGCTGCCAAGAATCCATTGGCTATGGCTAGCTAGAATACAACATGCTGAAGTGTGGGTGACAAGGGAGGTCACAGAGAGGGACAAGAAGACCCCTCTTTCAGGACTGGAGGTGACAGGAGAGAAACAAGAAGGCACTAGTGTGAGAAGGAGCCAGAGAAGGGAGTACCTGTCTCTGGATCAGGTACATTTGAGCAGGTGGCTAGGGAAAAGTGAGGGAAGCAGATGGAGCAAGTTCAGAGAGCAGACAGAGCAAGGTTAGAGAGAATCACTGAGAAACAGGCAATCTGCAACAGTCAAGGGGAGAAGGGCACCTGAGGGGCGTGGGGAGGAGGAGAGGTCTGGTCTGGAGCAAGTGCAGAGATGCAGCTCCTGAGAGGAGTCTGTGTGGAGGGCTTCCTGCCTGAGGCTGTCTGTTCTCTGGGGGGAAGGGATCTGGATTGATGTAGGGACTTGTGGAGAAGGGAGAGGCACTAAGTAACCACAACAAGAGTGGGCAAGGCAGCACACCAGGGATACTCAGTAGAGCTGTGCTTTGTTGTTTTATTTTTCCCTGCAGCCTAAGTGTGAGACAGTTTGCTCCAGCAGAAAAGCAGCAGCCTGCGTGATCATATTAAACCTTTCTTTCTCCTTCCACTTTTCTCCGAAGGGCAAGTAAGTATCTTGAGGAACCTCAAGCTGCCTTTTTCATGTCAATATTCAGCAAGTGCCAGAACTTTAATGGAAAGCCTGAAATTGCCCAGAAATAATAATTCTGCTGAGGCTTCCAAAAGGCCTCTTCATGCCTTCCTCTGCTCCACCCCCTTGGGCCCAGTCAGCAGCAACGCCTATTGGAATACTGGCCGGAGACACCAGATGTTCCAAAGACTAGCTGTCCTCACAACAGGACGAGATCTGCGTGGGTGAGAAGGTGGTGTAAGCAGATGTGTTTCAGACACGGGAACTGTGCATCTGCAGCAAGCAGAGCAAATATTTCCAGGTTGAAGGGTACTGTGGAAGTCTGGTGCTGGCCTTACGCTTAGAGGCCTGGAAAACCATGGCTGAAGCCCCACAGCAGGTCTGGGACACCTCTGTCATAGGGCAGGCCAGTCGCTGGCTCTGTCAGCCTGCCCTCTGTTGGCCAGACCCCACAGCTGAGCATCAGGTTTGGACAAGTGAGAGCCCATTTCAGAGCTGATCTTTCTCTTTCACATTCATTGTGACTTAATTTCTTTGAAGATTCTGATGGGCAAAGCCCCCAGTCAACCCCTAATCCAGCCAGCCTCTTCCCAGGCCAGCCCTGGGTCAGGGGAGGGCAACAGAAGCACAGGGGAGTAGGGAACCACTGGGTAAGCTAGTCTGAGAAAGACCATTTAGAAACAGTGCCCCCAACCCCAGGAGGAAGTTGACCTTCTCTCTCCACTGTCTGAATCTGTCACAGACCCCATCACTCCACTCCACTCCTACCTCTGTTTACTCACCCCCACTCCCATTTCTGGATTTACTGCATATTCTCCAGTCTCTCAAAGTTTCGCTGTATTCTGTGCCCAGACATTTCAAGGTTTGGGACCAACAGGACTGCCATAGAGCCCTGTCTCACTTTCCTATGACCACCCCATGCACCCCAGACCCAGGCCTGGACTCTTCCTTTGGCAGTCGTTTCCAGCCCAGCCTTGCCCACGGGCGACTTCTCAGTGCCTCCCACCAGCCTGACACTAGCTCTGGGCCCAGAAGCAGAGGGAATGACTGGGTTGGCTGAGGGAGGCCCTCTTGCTTTGAGTCTAGTCATCTGCTTGAGTCACACTGAGGGCTGCTATGCTCCCTGTGATCTAACCCTTAAGGACAGAGAAGGTGTGAGAGCTACAGTCACCTTCCAAGTACCTGACCAAGAGCCTGGCCCAGGGAACATTTGTAGGTAGACACATGGAAAGAAGGTCAAATGGATGGATATAGGGATCAGTGCCCTTCCTGCCTACTGGAGGAACTTTCTTTGGCAGCTGTTTCCAGCCCAGCCTTGCTCATGGCCTCACGGTTGGTTCTTGCCACCACAGGCTGACTTCTCAATGCCTCCCACTTGCCTGCAACTGGCTCTGGGCACAGAGCAGAAGGAATGACTGGGCTGGAGACCCTGTTGCTGGAATAATGTGAGACAGTGAGGTTCCATGACAGTTTGGTCCTCACTACTTCCAGGAATTTCTAACTAGGAGGTTAGGAAGGTGTTTATGCTAATCTTTTTGAGGGGTAACAGGTATATTCTTGAAATATGAATCTGAAGCTCAGAAGAGGTGTCTGAATTGAGGCTATACAGATTTGGGATCATCACAGGTGACAACACCATGCTTGTAGATGGGTCACTGCCAACGAGTATCTCCAGACTTCTCATATAAAAAAATTAGCTGCAACCCGGGTTTTGGATATTTGCAGTTGAAAGCATTCCTGCTACAGACTTGCTGCTTATACTGAAAAGTGCATGACGGGTGAGAGCAGATAGTTTTGCAGGTAGAGGGACCCATGGCAAAGACAAGAGAGGTCAGAATTTTGGTAGAACAGCAAGTGGTTGGGGCACAAGTAGGAAAAATGTGACAGACGAGAAGCTGTTGTCCAGATTAGAAATTGTGTTATGAAGTGTGGACTTGGTCCTGGGAAGTCACGAAAGGGTTTTAAGTACGAAGGCTAATGCAATCAGGCTTGTGATTTAGAAAGGTCACTCTGGCTGCTGAGGTTTGAAGACTGACCAGATTAGAAGCATGGAAATAAATTAGAAAGATATTGTCATAATCCAGGTGAGAGAAGTTTTGGTCTCTGGGCCACAGTGGTAGCAATGAAGATGTTAGCTAGCATGTCCCCAGTGTTAGGGTAATAGAATAAAATAGTCACTTGATTACTAAGGCAAGACTTAGTATACGAGGGATCAAGATGATTTGTTTCATTTATAATTTTTATTTTATTTTTTTCAGAGACAGAGAGAGAGTCAGAGAGAGGGATAGATAGGGACAATCAGACAGGAACAGAGAGGTGAGAAGCATCAATCATCAGTTTTTCATTGCCATTGCGACACCCTAGTTGTTCATTGATTGCCTTCTCACATGTGCCTTGACCGTGGCCCTCAGCAAACCGAGCAACCCCTTGCTGGAGCCAGCGACCTTGGGTCCAAGCTGATGAGCCCTTGCTCAAGCCAGATGGGCCCGTGCTCAAGCTGGCGAGCTCAGGGTCTCGAACCTGGGTCTTCCACATCCCAGTCCGAAGCTCTATCCACTGCGCCACCGCCTGGTCAGGCAGGATGATTTGTTTCTAGCTTACCTGGGTGGATGATGGGTCTTTTCTGACGGGATACATAAAGATAATTGGGGGAGTTAAGGGGGTGCAGGTATAAGAGATAATTCCAGTTTTGAACATTGTCTTTCAGAGTTGAGTTGGCCTTAGGGGATGGATGCACTATACTAAAATACTACAACTGTATTCCATTGTCTGACATACAAAAGAATCGCGTGTGTGTGTCTATGTTTGGGAGTGGGATGTACAAATAGAGTAAAACAGACTAGGTAGAAATGAGTGGAGAGAGTGTTTTTGGAAAAGAATTTGTCTTCCGGATGTTGGTGGGATGACCAAGTCTGTGAAGTTAGTCTTCTCCTCAGTGACACATGTGAAAAGGCAGAACCAGCCATAGGCTTTTCCCACCACACCTGGAGTTCCATGTGGAAGGTCCTGGCACTGCCAAGCTGTAGACAAGAAGTTGTATCCAGGGCCAGATATGAAACAGACAGCACACTAAAGAAAGTGAGGGTGCCAGGAAGGGACTACAAAAGCACGAGCAGGACTAAGGCAGCCGACAACGAGGGGCAAAGCCCAGGCACAGGCGACGGTGGATACCTGGAGGCAAGGGCAGATTGCAGGGACTGAAAAATGTGCAGCCTGCAGAGGGAGGCCACCTTCAGCAGCAGTGGCACGTGGAAGAGGAACACAACCCTCAAAAAAACAGAGACCAGGAGTGACTGAGAAATACATGCTCAGGTCCTCATCTCCTCCTGTCTTTGGCTCCCACCAGTGCTCATTGGCTGAAACCTCCTAGAGGCCAGAGGGCAATGAAACCAAATGTGTGACGCATGAAAGTCAGCTTGTTGTGGCAAAGAGCCATGTGGAGAAGCGGGGAGTGGGTCTGCAGGGGCAAAAGCACCAGAACCTTCTTCCAAGGGGAAAGAGGACACCTGCTGAGGGCTGAGTCAGAATCAGAAACTCAAGTGAAACTGTCAAGTTATAGCCAAGGAAAATACGTAAAATGATTTATTTTGTCTTAAACTGCAATGGAAAAAAACAACTAAACCTAGAAAAGAAACTGGCAACTGAATGTGGATTGTACACTGTCCTTTGAAAATAAGGGTGAGGAAGCTGTATGGAATGCATGAAGCAGCAGACCCAGATCTAGAGCTAAGAACCTGTGATATTCCCCGTGTAGAACATCGTCCCAGCGCCAAAGTCACCAACTCAATCCCGGGATTGCCGGCTGTTCCCAAGGGCGCCAGCTGGATCCCCAAGGTCACCGGTTCAGACCCTAGTCAGGGCACATGCACGAAGCAATCATGGCACAACTAAGTGGAACACATTGATGGTTGTCTCTATCCCCCTTCCTCTCTTAAAAACAAAACCCTGAGATTTAACAATTCCCAACACCTGTAGTACTCTGCAGCTTCTAGTTGTAAGTGAAACTCTTCTGAAGATTTGTAACTGGATTTATTGGGTGACATTGGTTAATAAAACTTACATAGGTGTACAATTCTATAACACACCTGCATATACTCACATGTGTTCCCCACCCCAAGTCTCCTTCTATTACTTATCCCCCATACCATCTTCTGAAGATTTTTGATTGAAGGAGCTTTATCCAAATAGGAAGATTTAAAAGATTTTTATTTACTGATTTTACAGAGAAAGGAGGGTGGGGAAGCGAGAAGTATAAACTCACAGCTGCTTCACTTTAGTTGTTCACTGCTTGGCCATACATGCTTTGACCAGGCAAGCCCAAGGCTTCGAACCAGCGACCTCAGTGCTCCAGACTGACACTTTATCGGCTGTACCACCACAGGTCAGGCCAAACAGAAAGATTTTAAATATATTACGTGTGAGTGTGGAATGGTTTCTCTTCCATTTCAGTTAAATGGGAGTTTGTTTCTGGACAGTTGAAAGCTCTTACTATTTACAGGTCACTGGTCATCCTGGTGCCTACCATTTGTCATGGTTGAGAACTATGGGGCTAAAGGAATGGGAAATGCTCCAGGAGCCAAGTTATATAATTAGAAAAACTGACAGTTTTGTTTTCTGCTTATCTCTTTTAAACACAAACAAGAAGAAACTTCCATAATGTTCCTGGAACACAAATGGGGCCCAGATCCAGTGCTATAAATCTCTCAACCCCAGATAGACAAACTAGTGTTTGCTTAACAGCCGGCTGAGTATATACTGATCCTAGGGGAAGAGAAAGAGAATGCGTTGTCTCAAGATGTGGCTAAAAAAAAAATATGGGTAGATGGATGATTTGGAAACTGACCATCTTTAAAGAATTCTTCCCATGGGTGAAATAAACAAGTGGGAATTTTGTTCTTGGGTGGGGAAGTTTCAGAGAATCCTCATTCTATTCCAGTGAGCAAGAGCTGTTGGTTGCAGGAAAGCCCCAGGGAAGGTGGATGCTCAGTGGTAAATATTAACATTGCAAGGGGAAAACGAGAACTGATTTTCAAATATTTTTATTCAAAATGTTCAGAATTTGTATTTCTTAATGATAAAAAAATTAATAGAAATATAAGAAATTGTAAAATCGTAGTATAAAACTGGAGAATATAAATTGAGTCATATTATAATTCTAACATAATTCATTCCATGGTTCGGGACTTTTTGGTGATTTTATGAGAATAGTTTCTGACTACGTCATTATGTTCCACACTTTTTATATTCATTGTATCATTAAATACTTAAAACCACCCTCTGAGGTAGGCATTTTGTAGATGTAGAATCTGGGGCTGAAAGGTTAACTGACTCATTCAGGGTCACAGAGCTGGTTAAGTGGCGGTAGATTCAGAGCTAGTCTCCTAGCAAAACTGTTCTTTCCAATGTACAATTCTGCTTCTGTCCTTATGACAGTTCTGTCAAAATAGTACAGTACTGTTAAATTTTAGAAGCAACCAGGTACTTGTGCTCTACAGTTACCATGGAATAGTACAAAACCATCAGAATATGCTTGGACTGAAATGGCAGTGGAATTAGCTGAAAACTGCTAAAGAATCACAATTCTGCACATTTCTGTCATCCGCTTTTATCTTATTGGGTAAAAAATGCAGAATGTTTTCTGCAAGACTGACGAGAAACTTCTTGGAAAGGATTAGGCAGTTCTTGAATTGCCCGTTTTTATAACAATCCATAAGGCTCATTATAAATACATATGCCTGGTCCCCATCCCAGATCTCTGCCCTTAAAAGCCTGCAGGGTGGAACCCAGGCACTTCTGTGTGTATGGAGCTCCTCAGATGATCCTGCTGCAAACCCCTGGCTTCGGGAGAAAAGCAGACCTCAATTATTATTAGAATCACTTGAAAGAGATTTTTTAAAATTCTGATCCCTAGACTTCCCACTAAACCTAGCTAATGAGAAACTCTGGGGGGTGGGTCCTGGAAACCTCTTTTAAAAAAGTACTCTAATAATTTTGATCACAGGTCAGATATGGGAGAGCCCCTGATTTGGGGGTTAGCAGAAGTGAACTTGAGTTTGTAGGTTGCCAAGGGATATGCATCATCCAGGAAGAAACGGGATTTTCAGTTTGTACTTTGATTTATGACCTAGTTCTTTGAAAGCTCTAGC
Source organism: Rhynchonycteris naso (assembly GCA_037038555.1). Lineage (NCBI taxonomy): Eukaryota > Metazoa > Chordata > Mammalia > Chiroptera > Emballonuridae > Rhynchonycteris > Rhynchonycteris naso. The sequence continues at coordinate 330,732,007 of CM072995.1, read as the reverse complement.
AAGACTACAAAGAATGTGAGCTCATCCAAGAACTCATCCAATTTACATAAGAATTAAATAAGCATAATGCTTGACAAATTCTTCTTGACTACTTTCTTACTATTATGTATTTATGTCTCAGGGTAGGCTCCCAACTCCCCAGTATTCCTTCTCTGATGGCAACTTTTATTTGCTGAATTATTTTGCATATAAAAGGGAAGCCAATCAAGAGATATATTCAACATAACTTATACACATCACTGTATATCAGTACACTTTTTTCTCTTAAATTCATTTCATTTAGAAAAGAAATGTAGCTTGACCAGGTGGTGGCGCAGTGGATAGAGCGTCGGACTGGGATGTGGAAGACCCAGGTTCGAGACCCCGAGCTCACCAGCTTGAGCGCGGGTCCATCTGGCTTGAGCAAAAGCTCGCCAGCTTGGACCCAAGGTTGCTGGCTCCAGCAAGGGGTTGCTCCATCCGCTGAAGGCCCGCGGTCAAGGCACATGTGAGAAAGCAATCAATGAACAACTAAGGTGTTGCGACGGCAACGAAAAACTAATGATTGATGCTTCTCACCTCTCTCCGTTCCTGTCTGTCCCTATCTATTCCTCTCTCTGACTCTCTTTCTGTCCCTGTAAAAAAAAAAAGAAAAAAAAAAAAAGAAATGTAAAAGGTCAGTTTATTTAAAGTTCAAAATCTCCTATTTTTGAGTTTCTGACAAGCCAGTCCACAGCCTATAGTACATTTTGAGCACCCAAAGGCCCAAAGGCCCCCTGAGCCTCATATTTCCTTAATCATTTTAGCTTTCAGCAGCAAAAAAAATCCCTCACTGCTCCCCACACTTGTCAGCCTTTGCACAAGCTCTGTGCCTGGAACAACTCCCTACCCCATCATTTCACCCAATCAGACGTAAAACCAAAACTAAATTTCATGTTTGTATGAGCCCTTCCCTGAACACTCACCAGTAAATCACTCCTCTCTGCTTTCAGTATTTTGTTCTTTTAGGTTTTATAAGAATTATGTTTCCTTACCATTGTTAAGTCATAAAACCCTATCAGGTAGGCAGTGTTTCATACTGAGGTCTGGACCACTGCGAGTGTAGTGTGGGGAGTGATGCAGACGATGGTATATAAAATATAGTGCCTAACCTGTGATAGGTACTCAGTATTTTTTGAATGGAAGAATGCTGGGCTTTAGAAATGAAGGAGCCAAATAAAGATATTTTAGAACAACAGCACATCAGAGAACTTCTGTGAATAGTTCAAAAATATTTGTGTCCTCAGGTGAAAAGCAGTCTAGTATGGAGGACAAATATAGTAAGCTTTGCAGTCTAAATCTTGACTGCCACTAGGAGTGACACACAGTTATGTCATTTGCCAGTTACCAACCCATAAAACATGGGTAATGGAAGTGCCCTCCTCAAAGGGCTGTAAGGCATAAATGAGTCAATATATACAATATATACAAAACAGTTCCTGGCACACAGTAAAACAAATGTTCAACAGTGTTATTTCTGCAATGTACAAGGTACAAGGCTGATTCTCTCTCAAGAGACTAACAGCCAAGTGGGGAGAAATGACAGTAACCTGTAAAAGATGTAACATAGGGCAGAAAATGAGGTATTAAATGTCCAATGAAGAAGTACTGATGAAATAAATACACACTCTCCCAGGACAACTACTTTAAGTAAAAATACATTCATCTGTATGTTTAGGTTTAGGTGTTTATTCAAAATTAAAACCCAAAAAGCAGTTCTCATACTAGGTTGAGTCATATGAAATTGTCCATATAGGTCAAAGACAAGCAAACATTAGCATTTTTATATGGTTTAAACCTAACCCTTTTCTACAATTTCACAAAAATTGAAGAGAGGCTCTCCACAGATTTATGGGGGAGGGGGCGAAGGAGGTTGGGATGGGGAAGAGAAGAAAAACATATTTACCCCTCTCTTCTCTTGTATAAAATTACAGGTATTGTCTGTCATCTGTGATAAAAATACAGGGAGATATTTATAGCCTTATACATTTGATTTCAAGCCTACAGTAAAGATACTCACTTATGTCTCTATGTAAATGTATTTGAGAGTCATCAGATTGCAAAAGAGCACATCAAACTTAACTGTTCTTTAATTAAGGAAAGTCAAAAGAATTAATAATTTTGCACAACTATGCTCAATTGACAAAGATGATTTGTTTAGGAATCTTAAGAGTAGCAGAGAGCCTAACCAGGTGGTGGCACAGTGTACAGAGTTGGACTAGGACGCCAAGGACCAAGGTTTGAAACACTGAGGTTGCCAGCTTGAGCGTGGGCTCATCCAGTTTGAGCGCCGGGTCTCTGGCTTGAGTGTGTAATCAGAGATATGGCCCCCCCATGGTCGCTGGCTTGTAGCCCAAGGTCGCCGGCTTGAGCAAGGGGTTACTCAGTCTGCTGTAACCCCCTACCCCCATCAAGGCACATATGAGAAAGCAATCAATGAACAACTAAGGTACTGTAACGAAGAACTAATGCTTCTCATCTCTCTCCCTTTATGTCTGTCTGTCCCTCTCTCTGCCTTTGTCAAAAAATAAATTAAAAAAAAGAGTAGCAGAGATGTATTAAAAAATTCATTATGACTAGATAAAAATATTAAATCAATAAGTAAATATTTCATACTTCTCAGACTATTAACTCTTTTCTACAATGAACTAAGGTGCTGCAACGAAGAACTAATGCTTCTCATCTCTCTCCCTTTATGTCTGTCTGTCCCTCTCTCTGCCTCTGTCAAAAAATAAATTAAAAAAAAGAGTAGCAGAGATGTATTAAAAAATTCATTATGACTAGATAAAAATATTAAATCAATAAGTAAATATTTCATACTTCTCAGACTATTAATTAATTCTTTTCTACAAGTTATGTAGCACACTTTCCTGTCTAGTTTCTCGTGCAAAAAGTTAAGAGTTTTTCCAAATAGAGCAAGTCCGTGCTAATGGCTGTAAGGGCTTGTAGTCAGCCCAGAAAGCGTGCACGGCCATTCACACTCAACTGCACCCAGCCTGATGCTTTCTCCTTCTATACAGTCACACTCCGTTACTACTGAGTGATCCCTACACTTACTCAGTAGATTAATTACTATACATACACCTAAAAATTAAAATGATATTCAGTGTGGAGAGTAGCTGGAGCCTAATCACACCCTGGCAATCTCCTCATACTGTTTTAAGAAGACACAAAAACCATCTCATCTCAGCAAATCCCTAAAAGTGATACTTAAGCAAAGAGTATTTATCCTATCTGCATCCCTTAAAATGCTGTGTAAGAAACTTGAGATTAAGTAAAATTAGTATACAAGAAGTAATGAGTGTGCCTGAAAAGAAGTAAGTATAAATGAGAACTGCATCCTGTAATCCCAACCACATTAGCTCACTAGTAATTTTCAGGATAATTATTGTAAAAATACAATAAATACTATAATGGAAATATAGGGATTCATTTATTACTTTTTGGTTTACAAACAAAGGCACCCAATAATGTTTCTATTTACTTATTATATAAGATTAATTTACATTTAAAATAAAAAGCAAAAAAACCTGAACCAGTTTCTAAAGACAAACACAAGGGAAGAAATAAGCTATTTTCCTCCCTGCTTCCAAGTTTTATTACATAGATCAAAGAATGTTTATTTTATACCATCCTTAAGTCAAAGAACATATTGCCATGCTTCTGTGTTGAGTTTTAGGACGTATTAGTGCTGCCAAATCAAATTTAAATACAGTCACAATAGACAAATGCATAAGACAGAATTATAAGACGCAAGAATGAATGGTGGGGAAAGCAAATGTTTCACAATACAATTTTATGCAGTGAGTTAAAAGAAATATTAAATGTATTTAATTTAAATAGGCTATCCTGTTAAAAATTGAGTTTGTATAGAAAATATAATCAAACAACTAAAATCCATTTCCAGCAAACAATATTCTAGTAATGATTACTAAAATCTTTAAGATCGGGTTAAGCACAAAGTCTAGTTAGTGGGAATTAACAATCTATGTGCGCTTTACACTAAATTTTAGAACTTTAAGTTCTGGAATGACATGCCAATCTATTTCATCAGCTTTCTTTTGACAACAGAATTCTGTTAAACAAACACACAAAATTAATGCAGTGGCCTCAGCACACTCCCAGACAGCATTTCTTTAAGTGAAATTATAAGAACAAAGACAGTTCAAAAGACATACACCCCATATATATCTTACATACCTGTAGAAGTGCTACCTGATTCTTTTTCAAGATACAAAGACAATTCATCTGACTCTCAGTATATTTGGCAGAAGTATAAAAATTATACAAATGTGAGCATGTTTTCAACACATTGTGGAAACGTATTTGGAGAGCTGGAACACTCAATGTACAGACAGCTATAGTTAATTACGTGGGCCACTTTAAATAAAAGGCATCATCATTTATTCCGTCTTTAGACACTGTCATGGTCTCTCACACCTTATACAAGGTATGGTCCTAGACCAGAGACTTTAGTATCATTCTAAAGAATATATATATTTATATTTATATACATCTTTTAAAATAATGTTTAAAAGTTTTACTACAGAAAATCTGGCTTCAACATGGAAGCATTTTTCCTTTTCAAGAGTACACACCTGCATGGAAGAAGGTGATTTCCTTTACATTTAGTTTTTTCACAATAACAAAATAAACTTCTTATACATTGTAGTTCAATTGGCAAAGAAAATTAAGACGTTAAAGTACTAAATAACTTTTTGTATTGTGAACTGACTGCATTAAACATACGCAAGATACACTGTTGATTGAAAAATAGTACAACTTGATCAGCTAAATTAAAACGTTATGCTGATCAATCTGTTAAACCAAATATATGTTAAAACAGTAAAGAGAATTAACTACTATTGAGGTTTAAAGGGAATTATAATGTATCATTAAAATATACATTAATTTTCTTGCTATTACTGTTTCTATAATGCATTTCTTTCTAAAGCTAAAACCACATGCAGAAAAAATAAATGATATCTTCAAACTCATTCAACAGTTTGCTACTTTATGTGGTATGTAAATAAAGTCCTTTATTTAATTTTATACACATTATTTTATGCATTACTTTATCTTTTTTGAAGGAATTCAGCTCTCAAGGTCAAAAGTATGTGTTTACACACATGCGAGAACATTTTCTTAATGTTATGTCTACCTGCAAATACATTCTTCCATAATAATGCATTTTCAAGTTTCACTGGAAAGACAGTATAAGTCAAATTTTTAAAGTCTCATTAGTAAAATTTATAAAGGGAGAAGAGCACAAGTATGATGAATCCCTTCCCAACCCCTCACCCCAATTTGCTAAAGTTTCAAGAAACCTTCCAGCTTCAAAACAACAAAAACATCTCACAAAACTGGCTTCTATTTGGTCATAATATGGACAAGAAAAATGTATTCTTATTTTTTGATGCTAATAGTCTTCTTTAATTCATTTTAATTTTCCTTCAAAAAACACATTAGCATATGTTGATATGGATTTTCAAACCCATTTAGATCCAGTAGGATCTTAAGAAATAATATATAGCCTTCTGATTATGAAAGCAACTGATCGCTTATAGAAAAATGATATGCATCAGACCTCTAATCAGAGAAAGTAAAGTGAGAACATGTCTTTCATGTCTGAGACCACTCAATAACAGGATGACATGAAAATAATTTTAATAAAACTGCAACTGATGAAAAAAAAAATCAAACATCAAAGAATCAAATATATACTTAGCTAGTATTCCTGTCCAAATAAATGCTTTCCATTGCACTAAAAATTAAAATTAGAAATTCACTATATGTTAAGGCATATTTCAATTAATATGTTCCAGAATCGCACAGTTATACTGGTCAGTGTTCCCAGATCCCCAATCCGACCCTCATCCCACCCCTTTTCCCAAGGGATCAAAATATTAAGTCATGGTTTTGGTGGCTATTGCAGATTTGAGCTGGCATACCACAGTGTGTTAACTAGGTTTTTATGAGCATAAACATTACAATGTTACATCAAATGTACCATAATTTACTCCACACTCCGATCTAAGATGGTTTAATGTCTTGACAAAAGGTGAGATGACTTCAGTACATTTTATACTTTGTGCATTTAGACCACCATATATGCATAGATGTTCTAATGCTATAAAAACTCTTGTCTTCAGTATCTCATAGTGCTGGATGCTCGGAAGTACGACAGAAACTTGTAACACAGACTAACCACAAAGTACCAGATGTTTCTTGCCATTTGTGATCTTGCAATAAAAATGCGCCAGATCAGAATCACAAGGACAGTATTGAAACCGTAACGTATGTTCCTCAACCTGAAAGCAAACCAAGAGACATATTAGCCAAGTATTTTCAATAATATTGTTAGATGGCACATAATTAATACTCAATTTTTAACATAAAGTTCAAATTCGTATTAACTTCAAATTTATTTTAAAACTAAAAGTCCTTAAGTTAGAAAGTCAGCAGAAGTCAAACCTGACTGTGCATACTCTGGACTGTGGTCCATCAAACAGTGTAATACCTCTATTAACAATGAGTACTACAAAGTTTTTTATAACCGTGTATTTGGGATGCAAATTTATTCATTCAGCAAGTACTGAGCATCCTTTTGTGTGCCCAGTAGTATGCCAGGCAGCAAGTACACTCTCGGTAAAACATACATGTCCTTTACATGTTTGGAGCTTTTTCCTTCATAACTAATCTAAACAGGTTTGTTCATTACACCCATCATCCTACAAACAAAAGAAGCATTTTTGTGACATCTTTAGCTGCTTACAAGCTGTCAGACAAGAGAACTGACTCCTTCCATTATAGCTGAAAAACACATGATCAAAGATGAACTGGACAAAAACTCATTCATGAATAAAACATGGCACTAGCTCTAGATAGGAGGACCCTCTCATTTTCAAAGTAATATGTACCTTATATCTCATGTTTCAAAACACTTTATATGTTTTTAATGATGTTAGAAAGAAATGTAAACCTTTAGTTATGCAGTAAGGTTGCATACAGTCCATTAACTTCAACAAGCAATGTAAAATAGGATTACAATACATGAACACTTAAGTGGTGTAGACAAAAGAGCTTTGAATTATATGTCATAAGGTCACTGTTCTGGTTTGTTTTGCCACTTAATACAATACAACAACCTCGGCAAATACAATTTCCCTAAACCTTAGTTCCTCATTTATTCAACTAACTGCCCTACAAAGCCCCTTACAGTTGGAGGCATGGGAAGAATATGAAAGTCTTGAAACTGTTATAAAAATTGTATTAACAAACTATAAATAAAATAGATTACTATTAAATTTTAACTACATTTCTGAATGACAGATTAATAGTGAATTTTCCTCTTCTATTTCCTGTGTATGTTTTTTCTAAACAATCTGTATGTATTACTTTCATAAGAGAATTAGAGAAATAATTATAACTTTTATAAACAAAGAAAAAATTCCATTAAATGATGTATTATTATATCTCTGTTCTTCTTCCAAAGATATATCAAAGTAGTGTAAAAAATAACATTAAATAAGTAGTGATTTTTGAAACTAAATTGTATCTGCACATAATGCTAAGGAAGAGTATAAATTGATGAAGATATTTTCAACAATATTAGGCTTAATTAATACTATTAAAGTTTCAGTCCAAAGGTAAGCACTTATCCTAAGTATGATAGATTGTTAATACCATCTTTCATTCAATATACCAGCTTACCAAATAAAACTGTAATATTTCCAAGGAAGTAACGAGGAAGTCAAACCTATCTAAAACTTACTTGTTCAGATGTTTTCTAGCTGCAGGGAGGCCAGACATTTCTTCATTCAAAACATATTTCTTAGTTCCCATGCAGTAGTTCTCTATATACTCTGCCCAATGTAATTGCCGTACATCAATATTAAAGGTCTACATAAACAAAAAAATTGTATTTTCACAACTGGTCAAAAATTCATACTTTTTCAAAGGCTAATTCCAAGTGACATAATTACAAAATGTTTACCATATTAACTTTTAAAATCTTACTGCTATTTACAAAAATGTTCTTATGCCTGTTCTGTATCTTCCATCAAACACAGGAACATTTAGAAGATAATTTGAAAACTCATGTTAGCATTTAAAGAGTATATGGAGTGTTAGGAGAAAGAAGCCTGCACCTTCCAAAAAATCCAAAAACAAAAAGACAAAATCCCATTATCTATATAGAGCTATGTATAACTCACCACTTTATACATATATTGATGGATTTACTTCCAGTTTATATCTACAGTTTCTTCTCTTCTTAAACATCCTGCATACTATCTAGATTAGTTTTCCTAGAGAACAGTTACTGACATCAAGAGAAATAATGTTATGCATGACCAGGCAGTGGCGCAGTGGATATAGCATCACAGTGGGACGCAGAGGACTCAGGTTCAAAACGCCGAGGTTGCCAGTTTAAGCGCGGGTTCATCTGGTTTGAGCAAGGTTTACCAGCTTGAGCCAAAGGTTGCTGGCTTGAGCAAGGGGTCACTAGCTCTGCTCCGGGTCAAGGCACATATGAGAAAGCAATCAGTGAACAACTAAGGTGCCGCAATGAAGAATTGATGCTTCTCATTTCTCTCCCTTTCTGTCTGTCCCTATCTGTCTTTCTCTCTGTCTCTGTCACACACACACACACACACACACACACACACACACACACACACAAAAGAGAGAAATAATGTTATGAAAGCCGGCTTAGGAGTTCAGAAAAGAGGTACTAGACCATCTGATGAAAAGGATAGACAAATTTAGAAAGAAAGCATTACAAAAATGCTATTCCATGACAAAATAAGGCGACCATTCCTTACTCAGTGCTCCTCCACACATCTGGATAAAAGATTATTCACTATATACCATCCCTGATTTGAACATAGGGAGTTCTAGCCAAAAAAAAAAAAGGGTACCATAAACAAACTGTTAAAGTGGAGACTTAAGACAGAAGATAAAGAAGGTCATACATATGTGTAATTGGATTTCCACAGAACAGTGAAAAAGAATGGAACAGAAGCAATATCTGAGAAGACAGACTAGAAATTTTCAAAAAATAATGAGATATCATGACACAGATTCAAACCTCATATATACTGTAGGCACTCCCACACATTTAGGCATATAAAGAATAAAACCATTGAAAGTCAAGGAGAAAAATTTTAAAGATGTCAGAAAAATACCATATAGAATACCTTTAAAGGAACAACTAACAGTTGACTTCTCAAAAGAAGCAAAGAGAAGCTAAAGACTATGAGAAGATGTCCTGAAAGTGCTCAAAGAAAACTGCTGACACAGAATTCTACACCAGCACAATTATCACTGAAAAAGTAAAGATGTTTCCAGAAGAATAAAAACTAAGAAAATCTGACATCAGTGGAAGACGTACACTAGAGAACATCTTTAGGCATAATAAAAATGAAATCCAGATTAAAGTCTGAGATGGAGAAATAAAAGAGAATAAAAGGACAATTATGCTGGTAAATCTATACTTATTGTATAGACTGAAATAAAAATAATGGTTACGAGACATCTAACACATACAGAATTAAAATATGTAAATAACAGGTGACAGACCTTGTATTTCCCATGAAAAGGTAGAATTATCAGTATTATATTAGATGTTAATAAATTAAGGAAGGATGCTGTAGTAATCTCTAGAACAACAGAAAAATAATAAATTTCTATGTAACTAATACAGACAGAAAAATATGAAACTAAAAACCTCAAAGAAAGCAAAAGAAACAAAACAAACAACAAAACTTAAAACAAGTGGGGCAAATAGCACTGAGTCAGACTTATAAATTCAAAATTATTAGAAACTATATTATGGATTAAATCCTCCAATCAGGAGGTCAAAAATTATTGGACTGAAAAAATCCATGCTATTTATGAGAAGTAACTGAAAGACAGGAATACAGAAAAGTTGAAAATAAAAGGGTGGAGAAAGGTATACATTTCTAACAACAATGAATGAAAACGCCATTTGCCCAAGGCCTCACCAGAGTATGAGTATGTTGACAGTTTGCAGTTTTTTTGCAAATGTGCTAAATAGTAAATATCCAGTTTTAATTTGTAGTTACATTTTTATGAATGAGGTTGATTATCTTTTCATATGGTTAAGAATCATTTAAGAATTATTTTTCTGTAAACTGTTCATCTCTCTAGCCCTTTTTTCAACAGGATTATTGACATTTTTGGTCATGTCTACATAAGCTCTTTATGTAACATGAAATGCACTGAGATACCACTACATGCCACCAAAGTTGTTAAAATTAAAAATTAAAATGCCAAATGTTGGGGAGGATATTGATTAACAGGAACTCATAAACTGTCTGTCACTTGGAAAGTAAACTGATATAAGCACTGGAAAATCATTTGGTATTATCTACTAAATTGAAGATACAAGGCCCTGGCTGGTGGCTCAAAAGACAACAGAGTGTCATCCCAATGAACCAAGGTTGCGTGTTTGATCTCTCTCTCTCTCTCTCCTCTCCTCTCCCTTCCTCTCTCTCTCAAATCAATTAAAAATAAATAAGTAAATTGAACACAAAAATACCCTTTGATTCAGCTATTCCATTTCTAGATATATATCATACACAAATGAGTGTACATGGTTCATAGAAGAATTACTCCCAATAACCAAAAATTGAAAATAATTCAAATGTCTATCAACAAAGGAATGAAAATAAAATGCTGTATATATATATCATTTGTATAAAGTTAAAAATGGGTAAAATTAACATTAGTATTAGAATTCAAGACAAATTAGTAGAGAGGAGATAATGATTGGGAGGGAGATCTTCTGCAGTAATTTCTATTTCCTCACTTGAGTGCTCATTTTCTTAATAATCCACTGAGCAGCAGTATATATTGGATGCTGGAGTGTGGGGATGGAGGAAAATATGGAATCAGTGGAAGGTATAATTCTTTCTACCTGAGATGATCTGCAGGACCCTGGTAAGTAACTTAGACCTTCTGCTTTGAAGTCTGAAGGCAGAGAAGAAGACTGGCTATAAAGCCTACTGGCCCCTTTAAATTAAGGAGTCATATCAAATATTCCTGCAAAATAGTAAGAATCCAAAAAGCTATATCCTCAAAGCAAGAGTGAAAAAGAAGTAGAACAGCACACAGAAGTGGGCAGAGAAACAACACACTGGGGAACTTCTGTCATGCAGACCCAGCAGAATGGACTAAATCTGCATAGTTCAATATGGTTGCCACAAGAAGAAACATGCACCTCACAGACCAGGGGTCCCCAAACTATGGCCCGCGGGCTGCATGCGGCCCCTTGAGGCCATTTACCTGGCCCCCACCGCACTTCTAGAAGGGCACCTCTTTCATTGGTGGTCAGTGAGAGGAGCACAGAATGCATCCGCACCCATAGTTCCCATTGAAATACTGGTCAGTTTGTTGATTTAAATTTACTTGTTCTTTATTTTAAATATTGTATTTGTTCCCACTTTGCTTTTTTACTTTAAAATAAGATATGTGCAGTGTGCATAGGGATTTGTTCATAGTTTTTTTTATAGCCCGGCCCTCCAACGGTCTGAGGGACAGTGAACTGGCCCCCTGTGTAAAAAGTTTGGGGACCCCTGTCACAGACACTAGAAATGTGGCTAGCCTGAACTGACACCACTGTAAAGTGTAAAACTGGCATTCTGGCTTTCAAAGGCTCAGTGTGAAAACCACAAACTAAAATATCCTTTAAATAATTTAAAAAATTTTTAAGTAACTTAAATTTTTGTTCAAATTATACATTGTTTTGTATATACTGTGTTAAATAAGACATTGATAAAAAAAATTTTAAGTGGAAAGAGAAAGGAAGTTAGTACTGGGAAGATGAAAAAAAAACCAAAAAACAGAAAACATCTCTTTTCAAAAACTATAATCATGACACTGCCCCATAGTCTATTTAAGGCCCATATTTACCCGTTATGCTAAAAACCTAATAGATATTTTATAAAGGTGGCTTTTAATTTGCCACCGAACTAGTTAATGCTAGGCAACTGGTGGAAGCAAAGGTAAATCTTGTTTGGAAAACTATAATTTCAATGTAGGCTTCAAAAACTTCCCATAGAAATCCTCAAGGATTATGAATTTACAGTTAAACACCAATTAAAAACGACATCATGAGTAAGACCCAGTTTAAACAGAGAGCAGATGAGATGCTGCACAGCCTATAAGAGTATGAATGACCTGAACTCCAGTTGAAAACAATGTTTCAAGAAAAAATTCTAATAATTGTTTAAGAAATGTCTATAAGATTTGAAAAATAAATTGAAATTTTAAAAATATAATTGACTGATATCCAAAATTCAATAGGGTGGTTTAGACACTACTGATAACTGCCACAGAGAAATAATCCAGATTTCAGGCCAGAAACAAAAAGATAAAAAATATGAAATTAAAGTTAAAAGACCTGAAGGAATGACCTAACATACACTAAAATTTCACAAGACAAAGAAGAATAATGAAGAGGAAGTATCTGAAGAAACAACGGCTAAGTATTTTCCTGAGTTGCTAAAAAATATCAAACTTTGGATCCAGGAAGACCAACCTCAACAGCATAAATTTTTAAAAATTACACTCACATTCATAGTAAACTGAAGAACATCAAGCAGAGAGAAAAACTATTGAAAAGGAGCCAAGAATAACATCACCTGAAAGGAAGCAGCAAATTAGACTGACTTTTTTTTTTTTTACAGGGACAGAGAGAGAGTCAGAGAGAGGGATAAATAGGGACAGACAGACAGGAACGGAGAGAGGTGAGAAGCATCAATCATTAGTTTCTCGTTGTAACACATTAGTTGTTCATTGATTGCTTTCTCATATGTGCCTTGACCGAAGGCTTTCAGCAGACCAAGTAACCCCTTGCTCGAGCCAGTGACCTTGGGTCCAAGCTGGTGAGCTTTTTGTTAAAGCCAGATGAGCCTGCGCTCAAGCTGGCAACCTCAGGGTCTCGAACCTGGGTCCTCTGCATCCCAGTCCAACACTCTATGCACTGCGCCACCGCCTGGTCAGGCGAGGCTGACTTTTCAATGGCAACAACATAAGACAGAATATGAATTTAAAAAACCCTTACTAAATCATATTCGGATATTCTGGGCATATTTTTAAGGCAGAAAGAAAATGATCCAAAAAGAGAAGATATGGTAGCAAAGATGGTGGTAAACATATAGTTAAATCTCTATAAAACTGAACAAAATAATCATTTCTATGTAAGAGGTTTAAATAGAAAACTAAAATAATGGATAACCACATAAACTAATGGAGGTTGTAATCACAGCTAAAACATTTTAAAGTCCTTAAATTCATTGAGAAAGAGGCTATAGAAATCACTTAATTTAGGCTGTTAGGTATGTACATTAAATATCTAAGGTAACCTTGGCCCTGGATGGATTGCTTAACAAAATAGAGCATCACCCTGGCGCACCAAGGTAGGGGGTTCAATCCCTGGTCAGGGCACATAAGAGAAGCAACTGATGCTTGCACAACTAAATGGAACAACTAAATGGAAAAATGAGTTGATGCCTGTCTTCTCTCTCTTTCAAATCAATGGAAAAATTTTTAAAAAAATTTATCTAAGTTAACCTCAAAAAGATCAAACATTGTTAGTTTCAAATTAACAGAGAGAGAAATGTGGAATGATAAAAAGTATAAATGAAAAACAATTTCTGAATGAAGGCTTTTCTCAAAATTCAAAGAAAACAAAGTATTTGGGGAAAAATACATAAAGAAACCAAAGTTCTCTTTTAACCTGACAGTAAAAAAAAAATATTTCAATCATATTTTTAAAATATCTGTCATTCCCAAATACTTAAAGATTCTAAGGTAAAGCAATTTTATTTCATCACTAACAATTATGACTGAAGCTTTAAATAAAAAGACTATAAATAGATCAATGACTTTCTTGCTGCATAATGGTTGTGAAAAATACCCAATTATTTCTCAGGTTACTGATGGCTGTCTAATTTGTAAGCTATTGAATTTCTAATAGAAAATAAAAAATACTTGCCTTTTTATCTTCAGGATTTAGTTGGTTCATTAACATATTGACATTGTCAGTATTCCAAACCCAAGAATTACTTGTGAAATATTCAAGAAATACCATAGCTTTGTGAAGACGAGTTATTGCTTTCATCATCCTGTATTATAAGAAAATGACAGATTCATATTTTGCATATTTTAGAAAAAAAATCTCATCACCACCCAAGGCATTTTCTAAACTGAGACTTTAATGGTAAAATCATAATACATAATTCAGTAAGTACACCAAATCAGGTAATAAGAATATTTCTGCATCTTGGAAGAATACTGCATAAATGAAAACAAAAAATATTTTAAATAGTATCAAATGAATTTAGTACATAAAATTTTCAAAGGAACAACAATGCTTTGTCAAATTTTCTACATATAATATTAAGCAATAAATGAATTTAATTAGAACTCCCTTGTTTTTTGTTTCTTAAACAGCATTTTACTAAGATTTCGTGTGAATTCATAACATAATGTATTACATTATACAGAAATATTCATTTGCCATTTAGCCAACTATCTTTCTCTCTCTCTCTCTCTCTATATATATATTTAATAACCTTTTCTTTAACATTGACAAATACCACTCTTGACCAACTGGTTGTGCCATGAAATCAATGACTTTGCTGAAAACTTTCTGTAACAGATATTCACTCATCTCCCCAAATCTCCAATATCTATCCTTATAGAAAGAGGGAGTTCAATACTGTTTTGTTAGTTTCTTTTTAAAAGAGCAAGGAGTTTTAATCTGTAAATCTGTCATTTTATATATCAGGGCTCACTGTAAGTCATTGATATCATAACACTAACCTGAGCAGTAACATCTATACAATAATTATCTATGATAATTAGGGAAAAGGAAGAAAAAACATTTTAAAAACAAAACCCACACCAAAAATTCTTAACATCTAAAAACCAAAATAGTAATTTGTGAAGAAATACCAAAAAAAAAAAAAAAAAAGAAAACACCTCAATTTATACTCCCATAGTAAGGATTAGCATTATATGTAACTTAGAAGATTCCAAAATCAGAAACTTTAGAAATGGTGAAAAATTAGAACATTAGAAATGAGGTGGAAAAAAATCAAAACAGTAACATAGTTAGATATGCAATTCTGATGACACATTCAATACACTGAGAAAGATACCCTGAATCCAGAATATTGACAAAAATGAGGTAACATGGACTATATAAAGAAAAATTATAGTTCATGCAAGAAAGCAATTATAAAATGAAACCTCCATTAAACAGGAAAAGAATTACTGGGCCTCAAAAGGTTGTATTTGGACAAAAATAGTTTATAGATAGAAAGCACTTGGTGGAAAAAAATAAGACATGTTGCTTTTAGAAAGAAATTCTTTTCTAAAACAACAACAAAAATGATAAAATCAGTATCAACTATCACAGCCAGTCTGGTATACCTGAATCACACATGTAACACATTTGATTAACATGGTTTCCAACATACATCTTATGTTTTTCTTCCCCACTCCTTTTTTCACTGACAATTCTCACCTAGTCTTCAGATTCGTTCAAGTGACGGAACTACACTAATACTAATCACTGATTCAGCTATTCAAAAATAGTTACAATAAAAAATTGAAGCGAGAAAAGGAAATCTGAAAAGCCATATATGAGTCAAGTTCATAGACTTGAATCAAACCTATGGGAGATAAAAAGAAACAAAACTTTGCACCATCACTCTTTTGTTAAACATGAAATAAGAGCAAATACCTGGGACTATATTGCCATATATACTCTGAGTATTTATTCTTTATTATGGCAACCCACACGAAATAATTACAGTCCTTTAGAGTAGGGCAAGATCTTAATGGTCTAGTCCAGGGTTTCTTAACGATAATTCTTTGTGGTGGGTGCTGTCCCACGCATTCTAAGATGCTTGGCAGCATCCCTGGCCTCTATCAATTCGGTGCTAGTAGCACCTCCCCCTTCCCCAAATTGTGATAACTAAAAACATCCCCAAATATTGTCAAATGTCCCTTGAATGGGGCAAAATTGTCCTCTGTTGAAAACCACACAAATGATAAAATATTAGTTTCACAGAAGTTAAACTAGAGAGAGTTAAGCTAAATAACAACAACAAAAAAAACCCATGGAACCATTTCTTTTTAAATGTCATTTTTCACAGTGATGCAATACCTACTATATTTCAAGAGCTAGTGTGAATAATTTATACTGCTTCTACATGTACTATCATGAATCCTAAACCCTAAAGAATATTAACCAGGAATCTGTATGATATACATCTGAGCTGTACTTATAAATTTATTATTATGTCAAGATATAAAGGAAGTCAGATTTTTATCTAGCTGACACGCAAAATAATGTGAGTAAAATCGACACCATGAATGATATGATTGACATTAGCTTAATGTAAGTAGGCATTTATACTAAGGCCCCAATATAAGGTATAAAGCCTAGTACTTTGCTCAGTAAATATCTGAACAAATTAAATTATGAGGCTTTGTATTTAACATTTATAAAATTGCCTAAATGAAAAGCCTTTATGTCTTTTCTTTTTTTGCTTTTAGACTGTAAGTTCCCAGAGGTCAAGGATAATTCCCGATTTGAAAGCCTCACACAGGACAAACCTCAGATAAGAAGATTCTTTATTTGATGTTTCCTATTTGGAACAGATTTTAATTTCTGAATGCGATATCCATCCTTCATGCTCATCTATAATATCACCTTGACTATCCTGCCAACAAGAGGTGAAGGTGACTTATAACCATTAGAAGAGGTGTGAAATCAGTGTGATTTCTGAGAGTAGGTATAAAAGGTGAAAGAGCTTTCTGCCTTGCTTTCTGGAATACTCACCCTTGAAGACTTCAGTTGCCATGTATGCTGTCCGAGTTCCCTAGAGGCTGTCATGCTGTGAGGAAGCCCAAACAGTCCACGTGAAAAGACCACATGGAGAGGCACTGAGACTACATGAAGAGAGAGAGGCTGAGCCACTCTTTCCTTCCTTTACCACTCTGTCCAGTACACCTGTTCCAGTTCCTATCTGACTGCAAACACTTGAAAGACTCTAGGACAGAGTCACACAGCCAAATCCTTCCAGAACTCCTGACCCACAGAAATCATAAGAGATTTAAAAAATGATTGTTTTCTTAACATACGAAGTTTGAGGTACTTTGCCATGCAGCACAGATAACAGAACAGATCTTAGTACTGGGATTCTGGGGCTGCTATAATCAAAATCTAAAATATATAGTATTGGCTTTAGGATCAGGTGGTAGGCAGAGTCTAAAAGGCTCTTAAGGAGACCACTGGTGAAACCTAGAAGCACCAAGAAAGGATTTTAGTAGAAGTCTTAAAGGGCTTTAATGAACCTGTTGGTGAGACCTTAAAGGAAAGTGACAAAAATATTGTTGGGAATTGAAAAAAGAAAATTGTCCCCGTGGTAACATAAAAAATAGAAACTGCACCTAATTCGATGATCTAGCCAAAAGGATTTCCTCAAAAAGACAAAGATGATCTTTAAAAAGTAAACTATTTGAGTGGAATTTAGAGGAAATGTAAAATGCAAGCTGGAATTATTTTAAAAATTACTTCTGAGCATAGGTCAAATCCACAATGCAGATGTAAGATTTTTGGTTAAGAACTCAAAGAGATCTAAGGTAGTACCTGAGGTAAACAGACTGAAGAAATAAAATGGAGTTGCTATAGTCAAGCAGCTAAATTTCTAAAATCAACTAGGTTAAGAAACAAGGAAACAATTCCATTCTTGTTTTAATTAGTTTGGGAACTTATACTTTGAACTTTTCAGTCCTGTGCCTTCAATTTGTTTGATGTCAATACCTGGATGTACACCTCTAGAAAACCCTCTAATTACCCCCTACAGGACTCATGTATCCAGACCATTTGACATCCATTACCCAGGTGACCAAACCTCCTGACACCAATCCTTCAGATCATCTGGCATCCATCATCCAGACCAACAGACATCTGAAAACTGTACTGGACCAATCCTAGGGCTAAGAATGCAAGACTGCTTCTTCTCAAGGATACTTTTTTTATTATAAAATCTCTTTTCTTTCTTCTTCAGAATATTTTGGGTATTGCCTAGTTTTATTTTCGGTTTGCAAACTCTAAGATGCTTGAATAGGTCTTTATCCTTTATTTCTAGCCAAAGCATCCAGACTCTCTGAGTTTATTCAACAAACCTCATAGAACCTTTGAACCAAAAGACTTATGCCAGAACTTAAAGAAATGTCATAGAAACCCTACTGTTACTTTTTGTTTGGTTTTTGTATTTTTCTTAGATGAGAAATGGGGTGGCACAGATATAGACTCCTGCATGCACCTGACCGGGGGGCAATGCTCTGCCCATCTGGGCCATTGCTCCATTGCAACCAGAGCCATTCTAGTGCCTGAGGCAGAGGCCATGGAGCCATCCTCAGCGCCCGGGCTGACTTTTCTCCAATGGAGCCTTGGCTGCAGGGGGGAAGAGACCGAGAGAAAGGAGAGGGGTAAGGGTGGAGAAGCCAATGGGTGCTTCTCCTGTGTGCCCTGGCTAGGAATCCAATAAGGGACTTCCACACACTGGGCCAACATTCTACCACTGAGCCAAGCGGCCAGGGCCAAAACCCTACTGTTTAAGAGGCAGGATCTAACAATCTAATCTAAGGATCAAGAGAAAGGAATCTAAGATACAAGGGTGTTGACTGATAGTAACTTCATAAAGACCCTAGACAGAGAAGGTCATGTCTCAAAGAGATCTGTGGATATGGCTTTAGTCTAATGGAGATTGTTTTAAAACAGATAAATGGCAAATCCTCCGTTTGAAAAGGTAAATGGCAAATCCTCAGTTTGAAAAGGAATCAGATAAGTTTATACTTATATGGACAGAGACAGTACAAAATGAAAAGAAGCTTCTGGAACAAAGATTAACAAACCAATACCATGGGCAAAATCCACCTGCTTGTGTAAATAAAGTTACACTGGAACACAGTCATGCTTATTCAATTAAATATTGTCTTTGAATGTCAACTTGCCTAACTACAAGGTAGAGGTTACAATTAACAGCAGAAACCATACAGCCCTTTACAAAAGCTGATCCCCGCCTTGGGGACTCCAAACCTTTTATGCGCAGGAAGTAGATTAAGAAAGCTACTCGGTTACCAACACAGGCTGAGAGCAATAATAAATACAAAGAAATAGTGTTTTAAGCCACTATATTTGAGATGACTTGTTATATAGCAACATCTAGTATAAATTATTTAACCCTTTGAGTAGTATGAATGTTCATGTACATCCTCATGCCTCCTGACCATCCAGAGCATGATCGATTTATTTCAAAACTGTGTAATGCAACATTTAAAAAAGGCAAATGAATGTTCTACTTGTTTCCATAAATTGGTTATCAAACAAACATGATTTTAAGTTAATAAAACTGTAACTGTAACTAATTTTAAAAAAAACTCACCCCCAGGGGTCAGCAAGCATGAAAAAAACTCACTACTCAAAGGGTTAATTAATTTTGATTACTCACTCATTTTAAGTTTACTGATCCCCCTTTTTTTTGTAAGGCACTGATATATTTAACAATGTTTTACTTTTTGATCTAGCTTTGACTTTTATGTTCTAAATTATACCAACTTTATTAATATCAAGAAAGCATGCACTGCCATCACTCATAAATTTACATCTGATTTTTAGCCAGAAAGTATGCTGCCAATGACAAATATTGCACTTTTCAGATCATCCTAAAAAACTTGAAAATAACCTGGATACGTTATAATATTTTTTCCATTAAATATTTGTTCACCCAGAGCTGTTCACTACTTCTCAGATATTTCAATGTTAAATATATAGAATTAGAAATATAATGGACAGCTGAATCACAGAAAATCCCAAGTAACTCAGATCCTGATACACTATAACTGGCAGATACCTCACTTTTATTTTTGAGACGTTGATGGATGTTCTGAAATCAGCATCTTCTTTATATATAAATACTCAAATCCTGAACTCTCCAATCAAAGATTCCTCTGTAATGCCAATGTAGTTTAAAAAATAAGTATTTTTATGGAACATTTCGCTATAATTGTAGTAAAGACAGGAGGACTTATTTAAGTTTATGGGGTTTCAAAAAAAAAGAAAAGAAAAAAGAAAGGCTGTAACAACCATAAGAAAATAGAAAGTTTCCCATCTGTTATTAACTGTTTAAAAAACATATGATATTCTCTGTAATTAACATATTATAAGCTGAATGGGCAGCTGAGATAATTCAAGCATCTAGAAGCATCCTATGTTTTTCATATAAAACTGCACAATCTACTTTAAGCAAAATAGTTTTCCCTTAATCCCCTATAAAACTACCCCTATGTTTTTAGGGGGAAGAGGAGAAGGGCTCAATTTCAGCTTATAATAACAATGACAACCCTGATGTTGGACATTTCCTGTTTTACGGGATTCTGGAGGATCAATGGCCCAGTCAGCTGAGATCCACAGTCTCCCCAAATATCCCCAACTTCTAAGAAATGTCTTACCACCCTGATTGTGATTGTGATTAATCAGGTTAGTAATTCTAAAGGTAAAGCTCATGCTAGTGACTTTCCGTCTCTCCAGCAAGCTTCTACCACCTTACCAATATATAATGTATTTATTGCTATTCCTCTTACCACGGTTCCTGACCTGTCAACCTGAGTGCAAGATCGAGCAATAAGGCAGGTACTGTATGTCTGACACCCTTCCAATAATGAAGCAATAAGTTGTTGGAACACAACTTAATATTGGGGCGCCTGATTACTTGGTTTAAAGGATTCATCTTGAAGGAATGATTTAGATAATATCCTGTAGGAAAAATAAGCGTCAAAGCATTTTGAATGTTATTTGTCATTCAGAAAAAAATATCTACAGTTAGACCTAGAATTCAACACACGACAATTTATCACCCAAACTTTAGAATAAATTAAAGTAAAACACTACCTTTCCTTTCCTGACAAAGTCTTAAGTCTTCTCATTCACAAAAGGCCATTAAGCCTTATCATAAGCATAAACAAATACAGAGTTAACACACATTTTAGTGTAAGCATGGGTTGTTTAACAGTCAGAGGAACAGATAAGACAGAGCTAGTCACCATTACCTTGGGCTTCTTCCAGTCATCCTGAGGTAGATATCATACAGGAATGCTGGGGCCTTATGGCTTACAGCAATCCAGTAATGATATAAAAGGTGATTGGAGGTTAGATTTACATTGGGCCGTCTGAAGGCCTGTTCGAGAGGATTCCTCTTGAAAGTGGAAATTACATGGTATTCTGAGGAAGAAAAGTTGTGTAACAGCTTTGATAATAACCATGTAATGAAGTTTTGAAAAAAAATCATGTTTTTACAAAGCAAAATATTTTACCAAAGATGTCAAAGTTCGCTCATTTAAAAGACAAACTTTTCTACTCTCTACAGTAGCTAAGAAAATATGGGTATTAGACTGCTGCACTCAAGTGGTTTTAGAACTGCCACTATAAGTTTTATTTAGATGAATTTTTGCTAAAATTCGCTCTTAAAAATCCTTTTAATATTTTACCTATGTCAGTTTACAATGTCACTTTCTATATTTCACTTCTCACGATAGCTTCTTTCTTTCTGTTCCTCTTTCCAGATTTTTATTATTGTACTTACTTAAAAAAAGAAAAGTAAAATAATCATCTTTTGCTTATAAGTTGCTCAAAATAACATACATCATCTCAAAACAACCCAAATTAACTTCTGTTGTAATTTATTTAGTTTTATGTCAACACAATCAAATCTATTATTATCTATGTTGATACTTTTAACAAAAATGTATACTGAGATACTCATTAAAAAATAACATTTAACTTAATCTCTACCGAACTTTACAACACAATGAAATATTACAAAAACCTCCCATTTAAGTATTTTTAAACTATTAAAAGAACACTATATAATTATAAAATTAAAATCTACCTAGATTATTTTTTCTTATATGCTCTAACAGTCAATCTTTAAATTGAAATATAAATGCTCTAGAAAAACTTTAGAATAAATGATCTAAAAATTTATTATAAAATCAAAATTGATCTACAAGGGTAGCAAAAATTGTTCATTTAAGAGTAAAATGAGATCTAATACTAAATCAATGCCATAGATTTTACTTTAAATGTAAAACCATAATCCAACAATTTAAAAATGATTCTATTTCAGTAGGCTTTAAGCTATACTATTCCTATTTAGAGCAAGAGACACCGCATACATACTTCCCTATAATTTAAATAGATTAGTTCATAGGAAATATCCTAGCAAAATGTATGCTACTTACTAACCCTTCATTTATTACTCTTTAGATCACTTGCTATTTCCTGTGATAGACCCAACTCTTGTAGTTGGAAGTGCTATTGCCTATGGACAGGCAGCATCAGCATTGAGAGTGCCCACAATAGACAAAATTCATTCCCAGGTATCTATGAGGGCTGCTGCAAATGGCAGCAGAAAAACAGTAAGAGGCAGAAAACGGTGGGATGAGGAGGGAACACACAGCAGATTATTTTTAAATTTGTAAAACACTATTAAGAGTAAGGCAGTATTGGTAGATATTCTTAAGATGGCAATTAAAATAAGAATAAATTGGTCACTCAGTGGCCTTAATGTTTCATGGATTATTGTGATATAAAAACTCAAGAGAATATTTTAAATTCTTTAGGATTTATTCTAACATTCAAAAACACAAGTAAAATCATACCAACTTCACCCCAGTGGAAAGGATTAGTGCTGCCTGTTGTACAATTATACACCATGATGTTCCTTGGTCTGCAAAAAAAATAAAGATCAAAGTAATAAAACTTAGAGGTCAAACTTGTCCAATCTAAACATTATATGATTTTCAAGTAGGAAAAACTGAGGAGGGGTACCTTTGCTACACTATTTTTTTCAATTATCCTTAAAAGATTATTTTTTGCATCTAAACTATTTACACACTTTTTCCCTCCCCTATCAACATTATTTATTTTTAAAATAAAGACTTTTTTTCATATTTTTCTTCCTTGTATGAAGAGGAGCTTCAGTTTTTAAATGTAAGAAAACAACAAGAAATAATCTCAGCTCTTCCTACCTCCTTCTCATTTCCAGAGGCTCTAGTTGAAAATACTATGGACTGAATTCCCTTTTACCAGAAACCACATATTTTTATAATCACTTCCTTTACTTTCACCTGAATGGTGGTGGCACAGTGGATAGAATGTTGACCTGGGACACTGAGGTCCCAGGTTTGAAGCCCTGAGTTCGCCAGCTTGAGTGCTGGCTCACCTAGCTTGGGTGCAGGATCATCAACATGATCCCAAGGTTGCTGGCTTGAGCTGCTTCCCCTCCATGCCATCAAGGCACATATGAGAAGTAATCAATGAACAACTGAAGTGCTGCAACTGTAAGTTGATGCTTCACATCTCTCTACCTTCCTGTCTCTCAAAAAAAAAAAAGTATGTGTGTGTGTATATACACACACAAATACACACACACACACACAGGCTTCAGAAATAAGGACAGTTTATTAATTTGAAAATAAAAATTACTGAGAAGCTTAAAGTTTAGGCGTTACCTGTAAATGCTACTACCCCTTTCAGAAAAGGAGGTCCATGAGCTGATTAAGCTGCTCTAGTGTGGCATTTGATATATGCAAACCATTCTCAGAGAATTCTCAGCTCTTTATGCCAAGTTCATACCAAGCTGTAGCTTAGACTAAAAAATCATCAGTGGGAAGAAAGGGGGGTAGGAGTTTATTTTTACTGCCTAATGAACTTGCCTATCCTGTAGATAGTACATGAGAATTAATGTTAACTCTTAATTACTGCTGATGAAACCTCTTACTATTATTGACTAATAAGTCAAGTCCTGCAGTTGGAAGTGATAATGCCTATATATACTGGGAATATCAGGACTGAGGAATGAACAATCAGTAGCTATTTTCCCTTCTCAGTTACTATATATTTAACAAGCGACATTGTCACCTCATATACCTATTAACTCCGGAATACCAGGCTGCCGCAAGACTCGTGTTGACAACTACATCTACAGGAACAAGATCAGCAAGGGCATTGTTGGAGGCACGCATTGTTCGAAGAATCCCTTTCCCTGCCTTTGTTAAAATTAAAAACAACACCTTAAGACATATAAACCAGGCTGCATTTATACATATTAAGATATACACAGAAAAAATATATAAAATATTACATAAATCAAAAGGTTTACTTACCGCAATGAAGAGGCCACTTGGTCCATTAAAGTTATCAATCCATCCCTAATACCAAAAATAAAAGAGGTAGTGAGCTTATAAGTATTATGAAACTAAAGATTTAGTATGTAAAATCTATAGCTCCACCTATATTCTTGGTAATTTTCTTTTAAAAACTAAAAATCAGATTAGATACAGGCCAGATTATTTCTCCTCACCCTAAATAGAAGCAATCTTCTGGAGTTGCAAATGGGTTAGTAAAATCATTTTCAAGGGATTACCTACTCTTCCATTAATTCTCTGAAAGAAGAATTTTATAAACAGCTTATAGTTTGTTTGTTTTTTACAGAGACAGAGAGAGAGTCAGAGAGAGGGATAGACAGGGACAGACAGACAGGAACGAAGAGAGATGAGAAGCATCAATCATCAGTTTTTCGTTACAACATCTTAGTTGTTCATTGATTGCTTTCTCACATGTGCCTTGACTGCGGGCCTTCAGCAGACCAAGTAACCCTTTGCTCGAGCCAGCGACCTTGGGTCCAACTGGTGAGCTTTGCTCAAACCAGATGAGCCCACGCTCAAGTGGTGACCTCGGGGTCTTGAACCTGGGTCCTCGGCATCCCTTCTGACGCTCTATCCACTGCGCCACCGCCTGGTCAGGCTAAATAGTTTATACTTGTTAAATATTTTTGCTAAATGAAGCCTGTTCAAGTTTGATTGTATGGGATTTACTGATGCAATATCCTGACTAGGGGGAATTGGTAAATTATCCTCAAAATTACTGAATAAAACAGAGAAAAATAGAATAGTCAAAGCAACAAAAGGCACACTATTACTTATTACCATTATAGAAACCTAGGTTTTTCCTAAATCAGCTTATTTGTTAGTTTATATCAATGTTTTCTTTTCTCCTGGGATTCACAAATACCATAATACCTTCCTTTTCTATAGCATACTATAATAGAAAACTCTTGTATTTTTCTTAGTTTGTGATCTTCACAGGGTGGAGTCTATGTCTTGGAAGGCTTGCCTTTTTTGATACCAAAAAGCAAATGAAATAAAATAAGATCCTTCATATTCTCATCTCTATTCCCTTCACTGCTGCAAGGAAAGCTAATCAGCAAATAATTTTAAAAGCCAACAAATGCTGATGTGTCCAAAGTCCAAGCCCATCAATCACAAGGAAAACACACAGAACTCAATCACATTTGATCAAAACAACATCACAGTTTTTACTTAAGTTTCAATTGAGATATTTTAAATGTTGATCTGCATTCCTGAACACAGAGCAGTAAATTAGAAATAAAAGTACCAAGAGCAGTGTCTCTTTCTATGAATGGAAACACCTTTATCATATTTAGCCATATTCACTGAATAACATCTACTTTTAAATCAAACTGCCAACTCTTTTAATACAAAGTTATGAATTAAAATTTTCAATTCTAATTATTTAAGATTTCTAACAACTTACTGGAAAAGGTTCTTTCCAACTGGCACCAACAATCGATGGCCTCACAATTGCCACATTTAGCTTTGCTCCTTCTTGTTGTACAACATATTCTGCCAATGCTTTCGTGTATATGTATGTATTAGGTCTGTCACCTATCAATTTGGGCGTAATATCATTTACTAGGCCATCATCCATCCACCTGGTAAACAAAGAAATGGCATGCAAAAATATTTTCAGATATTTTACTATAAAATAAAAATCCACTTACTTTGCATATTCAAACATATCTGTTGCTCTGATTCAAATGATTTGACAACTTTTACTAAAAATATGGAAGTTAGTCTTCCTTTCATTATACAACAACTTAAAGTCCACATCTTTTATCCCAATTTCTGTATCTACAAGTGTCCAAAAACCTAGAGTTCTTTCATTCATCATATGGTAGGTAGCAAAGCTGAACTGACTTATGATCTACTTTTCATACCACTTAATATGAATATTCTTATACTTCATATGTACTTTGGTGAGGGCTGCTATTCCAAACTTAACTGAAATTATTTTATATTATACAGTACATAGATTTCATTCTTTTTTAAAGTCCTAAAAGACCTGCAAAATACATCTGGACCTATGGGTTTCAGATTAGGAATTATAAGTCTATATATAACCACCAAACACCATAACACAATTACATATAACTGTAATGAATGTACATTTACGATTAATAAAAAAAGTCTAGTAATCTCAATATTAAAGGTGAAAAATTAAAAACTGCTCTCAATAGCAGACTAACAAAAACTAGGGTAACAATAAAAATAAATTGAACAATACTATAAAAAATCAATTAGGGGATCATTTCCCATCTCCATCTGCAGTTATTCTTCCTGAACCTTCTCAGTGGTTTACATGCCTCTGGTTTTATGAGCAATATTTTGGTGGACATTTGTATTCATCACTCAGAAATTAGTGCGGACTAAAGATTTCCTACCATTCCTCTACCCCAAACAAGCCCGCCAATAGGTGAGGTCTTAGGGATTTGGCTGTTTTATTCCAGAGCTCAGAAAGCTTCCATTCTGTGGTTCCAGCCTTGTTTTTTTTTTGTGCTGAAACTATCCTGTCACCCTCACTCCCCCTTTTATACTTCACAGCTTTTCAGCTGCTGTCTAAAAGGACGTCAGCAATGCCTAACATGAAGTAGGAAGTCCATCTGTGAGTGGTTCTGTTGGTAATGTGAAAATTACAAGTGGCAGAGGAGTAGAGAGGCTTTTTTCAATGCACCTGCTTTCAGAAACAGGAAATTTCTATTCTCCCTAAGGTCTTGATATTTTTGTCATAAAATAGTCTAATAAGCTAATTTTTAAAAAGAAATGCTATTAAGTATGCGGCATTGTGGTTTAAAATTACTAACAAGTTCTGGGAAAGAAAAGTACTTGATTTTGAGTCTTATATCAATGGCACAAAGTACAAATATTTAGTTTCTTTAGGGAGGACACGTGGAAAGGGTTTGAGGGTTGGAGATGGGAGAAGTATTTCGCAGAGCTATCAGTGACCAAATAATTTTTTTTAAATAATAAAGATATTTTAAACAGTGAAAAAAATTCAATTAGCAAACTACTATGAAATTAGAAAATACCTCCAATTATCTCCGTATCTCTGAAGAAAATATCTACTCTGATCACCTACAAAAGGAAGGTTATACACTAGGTGATATGTATCTTCCCCAGTCTAAATATCTGATTCCAATATACTTTTCCTCTTATTATAATGTTATGTATGCATAAATGTATAGTCAGTATAATGCCACATTCTAATAACAGCCATGCTAACTGATGAGGAAGCATAACCCAGATTATCAAGATAAATTTTCTTCTTTATGTGGAAGTACTTTTCTGTGAATGAAAGGAAAAAATACTAACAAAATGAAGGGCAGCTGCTAATCAACTTAGAAAAAACTCCACAGTGGAAACAACTTTTGAAAAATTAAAGAGATGTTGCTACATTAACAGAAAAAAAAAAAACCAACAAGAAACTGGCTAAATGGAAGAGACTTTAGCCAGTAAGCCTCATCAATAAAGTGAGTTTACAGTTGCAATCCATGAGTTAACCTAAGATTACGTGTTACCTAAATTTCTTTGTAAGCAAGGGAAGATGATATAAAATTAGGTTACATGCTCTTTCTCAGCAACTTAAATGTTTGGATATACCAACTACTAAGAGAAAAAGTAGAAAGCTTCATTAACTTCTAGTCAACTTTTTCCAGAGATACTGAAATTTTCTGCCCACTGATCTGTAGGAACGTGACGTAGATATTTACGCCCATCCAAGAAATGGAGTCAGAAAACAGAAACCAGGGAATATCTTAAGAATGTCTTAGAAAACTCACATACTTATTAATTTTATCATAATATGTCTGCTTCTCCTCATAGTGATGGGCAGGAAAGCCTTAAAAAAAAAGAACCTACATGCTTAATTTAGGAGAAAATATGGAGAAGGAGCTAAAAACACCCTGTAGCACACTGGAAAGAAAAGAGCTGGACTGAGAAAGCAGGGAATGATAACTAAGCTGAAAGTAGAATCTCTGGGAAGAAAGAAGACCTGAGCAGAAACAAGTAAGAATAAAGAGGTAAAAAAACAAAAGAATGTTATATGAGGATTAACAAATTTGTGAAAATATAATAGATACTGGAAGGTTTTTATCATTATAGTCAATAAAAGAAAAATGATTTTTGTTTTTGCTCTGATCCTATGCTATTTGTTTCACTTGACAAGAAAGTACCAGCTGAATGAAGCAAACGAAATCTTGGCCTCAGTATAAGCATACTTCACTTACTCTGTATCCAGATAGTTCTCATGCATTGTCAACAGGATTTAAGTCCTCAGAAAGATGATAAAGACTGACAGTATCAATGAAAGGATCATGACTCCTCTGATACCCTAATAACAAAAGGTGCCTCTACAGATACATGACACTAAGCAACAAAAAAGATAATCTTTAATAAATTAGAACCTTTTAAATAAATTAGTCCTATTGGTATCAATCAGGTACTTAGTCACTAGGAGTGAATCCCTGGAAAAGAGAGGCCCTCCCAACACAGATAAGTTTGTTCAAAGACCTTATTCTCACCATCATATCTAGTCAAGAATGAAAGCTCCACACTGACTTTACCAAGACATCTAGATATAAATCTATACAATAAAAAACCATAGTAGATATGTAATAATTTGTTGAATAAACAAATAAATGTACATATGTATGTATATGTGTGGGTGTAAAGAGAGAGAAACTGAAATTGACCAAAAGATACACACAAGCTTGGATCCAAAGTTTTAGGATCAAAACAAATTACATAAATTTCGAACAAACATACTCTAAAGAATCAATAAGTTTCTTGGGATCCACAGGGGGTGGATAGACTACTTCATCAATATGCTTCCGATTGCAGTAGGCATATGCTGTTGAAACATGCATGAACACTTCTAGATTCTTCATTTGTTGAGCAAGGAGAATAAGCTGTCTTGTAGCAATCACATTTAACTGAACAGCATCTCTGTAAAAGAAAAAGTGACAACAAAACATTAGAAAGCTATGTTATTTATTTGACCTGCTAAAAATATCTTTTCTTTTTTGAGGATATATATATATATATATATATTTAGATTTTATTTATTCATTTTAGAAACAGGAGACAGAGAGACAGAGAGAGAGAGAGAGAGAGAGAGAGAAGGAGGGGCAGGAAGCATCAACTCCCATATGTGCTTTGGGTTTCGAACCAGTGACCTCCGCGTTCCGATCAATGCTTTACCCACTGCGCCACCACAGGTCAGGCTCAAAAAAAAAATCTTAATTCCATTAGAGAGAGATATAGATTGTTTCTTTACAACTGATCCCTTAGCTCTGATTTTGTGTAGTTTATTTCAATATGAAGTACATTCGTTCTATCAGTTGTGTTTAAAAAGAAATATTTTATGATTATAAAATAAATCTCACTATAATCTTTTAAATAAAAGTACAAATTAAAAAATTTAAATTACCCAGAAATAAGCATAGATCATTTCTGTGTCTTTAGATTTTTTGTGTCCATTTTAAAGTCATGTTAGAATTCTTTTGCACCTTGATTTTTAAAAGTATAGTATGTCATGATATGGATGTACAACAGAAGAAATTAGAACGGTTAAGTAATTTTAAAATGCTAACAAAGAAGCACCAATAGGAGTAAAACAAAACTCAGAAACATTAAATTAGATTAACAGATAAACAAATAAGAATATGCTTATTTCTTTCTTTGTAGTAATTAAAACATTTTTTAAATACCAGTTACAAAAGGGATATTATAACAAAACTTGTACATATATTATAAGAGGTACATGCCAAAACCCCAAAATGATCTATATATTTCCTTCTTAAAATTTGTTAAAAATTCCTCAAATATATACATAAGTAAATATGCATTAAAAATATCAGTGAAGCATCATTGAGTAATAGCCGAGAGAACCAGAATAAAATGACTTGATAAGGTAGGCATTTCATCATAATAAAAGAACACAGACATTAAAATAATTGATAACTATAAAACACTAAAAATTTGATGAATATTTTAAAAATGCATACATTATGAAGTGAAGCAAGATTAAGAACAAGATTCTGGGTTAAGACCTAGGTTCTAATCCTAGCTTGGCCTACCTATCAGCTAGGATTAGGTGATCTGGTAAAGTCACTCAAGCACTCAGGCCTTTGTTTCCTCACCTGTAAACGGGAACAATAATAAAAATCTATCTAATAGGATTTGTATAAAATTAAATGAAATAGTTTGCAAGTATGTATTTAGCATTATTCCTAATATAGTCCAAAAAGGCAGTCAATATTAGTTAAGGTAATGAGAATGCTGGGTACTTTTTGCTTTCTATTAAACTTTTGTTTACAGCCTGACCAGGCGGTGGCACAGTGGATAGATCATCGGACTGGAAGGCAGAGGACCCAGGTACGAGACCCCGAGGTTGCCAGCTTGAGCACGGGCTCATCCGGTTTGAGCAAAAGCTCACCAGCTTGGACTCAAGGTCACTGGCTCGAGCAAGAGGTTGCTTGGTCTGCTGAAAGCCCGCAGTCAAGGCACATGTGAGAAAGCAATCAATGAACAACTAAGGTGTCACACCGAAAAACTGATGATTGATGCTTCTCATCTCTCTCTGTTCCTGTCTGTCTGTCCCTATCTATCCCTCTCTCTGTCCCTGTAAAAAAATAAATAAATAAAACGTTAATAAAACTCATTTGTTTTAAAATAACTTTTGTTTACAGTTTTGACATTTAAGGGGAAAAATTTTAAATGTGCAATACGAGTAATACAGTGATAAAACTGGCACAGTAATATACTGTTGGTGACACTAAAACTGATACAATTTATCTAACAGAGACTAAGACAAAGTACTAAAAATTATATAAATGATAGTTAAAAAAACAAAAGTAACTCAGAGGAAAAACTTGTTCTAACCCAAATTTTTCGAACAAAAATTTAAATTCCCCAAATTTGCTATACTAAATGAACACTACATAAATTATACTACATATATCAACATGATAGAATAGCATATTACAAAAATTATAACTATGAAAAAATAGAAATAGGAACATTATTTCTATAAGTAAAAGTAGAAACTCTATGTTTACATTTTATGTAAATACAGACAAGAAAAATTTTTTAAAAATAAAAAGTTTTGCCCTGGCCAGATGGCTCAGTTGGTTAGAGCACTGGCCTGAAGCACAGAGGTTGTCGGTTCAATCCCTGGTCAGGTCACATGTTCCTGTCTCTCTCTCTCCCTTTCTCTTTTCCTCTCTGGCTAAAATAAATAAAAAATAATTTTTAAAGATGATTTAAAAAAAAGTTTTGGGTACTTAACAAAATTCTTACATTTTCAGTACTTAAGGAAAAAGTCCAGCTGTTCTTTTAAGGAGCCAGGATATGTCACAGATAGAATCTGGTTCACCTGACTGTAGAGCAGTACTTTGATGTTGACCACATTTGCAAAACAATGTTTTGGAAGAGACACAGACAATATTCTGTTACAGGTTCCTAAGGACAGGACAACAAGTTCTGGGTCACCAGGGACAAGAAATGATTCATGAAAGGAAAATGTCCTGTGCCTTATTTTTTCTCTTAATAGTATCCAAGAGCCTATGAAAACATACTAGAAGAAAATTTTTTAAAAATGAAGTATTTGAGTTGGTATCTTACAATCATGAGTATATCTTTTTTCTTTCTTATCTCAACTATGGGAGAAAATTTATTCAAATGGAAATCTGGAAAAAGACATTTCAGGAGAGGATACTGTTCACTAGACTGTAAGGCAATGTGCTATTTTCTTTTGCATTTGCAAAACAATAGGGGTAAAGACAGTAGTGTTGTTGGAGTAGAACACAAAGGATATTCTGTTACAGGTTCCGGAGGATGGTGACAGAGTTTCTGGGTCACTGAAAATAAGGAATAACTTGAGAGAGGAAACACTCCTGTGCCGTTCTACCCTGCCACCCATCCACTTTCCTGCCCAACTGTATCTGAGAGCCCAAACCTGAAGGCATTGAGTGCCAAAGTAAGAAACTCTTAGTATCACTCCAGGCTAGTACCATCACTCTATTTTACCACAGTCCAATTTCTACTCCACTGAAATTCAGGCTAAGACACTGACAAGTTAGATCAGAAAGCACTTAGTACTAAACAAAAATAATGTTCTCACTACATTTTGGTTAACTGGAGTCAATAAATACACTAAATAACGGTGGTTTTGTGGTAAGGATGGGGGAAATTAACAAATTTTTATAATTATGGTCCATCACTAATGTAGATGTAGAAACTTGAAAAAAAAAAAAGAAGAAAACTTGAGCTGCCAGTAAATTTTCTTGTTCTTCTGTCTTCTACAGACATGCTGGGTTGTTCAAAATCTATGTTGATAATACTTCTAAGACTTTAGAGATCTTACACTTGGCATAAGAGACACCTGAAACCTTATTAAAAATAGAGATTGCTGAACCTTATCTTCAGACACTTTTTAATGTTTGAAGTGAAGCCTGTGAAACTGCATTTTATTATTATTATTATTATTTGGCGAGAGAAAGAGAGACAGGAAGGGAGAGAGATGAGAAGCATCAACTCACAGTTGTGACACTTTAGTTGGTGGTCACTGATTGGTTCTCATACCTGCCTGGGGGTGGGGCTCGAACCAAGCCACCAGTGACCCCATGCTCAAGCCAGCAACCATGAGATTTATTTCAATGAACCCATGCTAAAGCTGGTGACCTCAGGGTTTGAACCTGGAACCTCAGCATCCCAGATCAATACTCTATCCACCGTGCCATCACTGGTCAGTAGTGAAACTGCATTTTAAAAAATATCCTCAGGCCATTCTGATCTCTTATTCCCTTCTCCCCACCTTTGACAAAATACTACCTAGATGAAACCTCATTAACATTCCGGATTTTTAAAAACTCAATAAAGACACAGACAAAGATATCTAGGAACAAACTAATCTTAGAGAGAAGACCCAGACACCTGTAATTTAAATCAAATCCAAAGCAACCCTGCAGGCCAGAGGAGACTGGCAAGAAATATTCGAAGTGATGAAAAGCAAGGACCTGCAACCAAGATGACTTTGTCTAGCAAAGCTATCATTTAGAATCAAAGGACAGATAAAGAGCTTCCTGACAAGAAAATGCTAAAGGAGTTCATCACCACCAAACCAGTATTACATGAAATGTTAAAGGGTCTCCTTAAAGAAGCAAGAAAGATAAAAAATATAAACAATAACATGGCAATAAGTACATATCTATCAACACTGAATCTAAAAAACAAAATAAACAAACAAGCAGAACAGAAACAGATTTATAGATATAGGAAACATTTTGACAGTTGCCAGATGAGAAGGGGGTTAGGAAGATGGGTGAAAAAGGTGAAGGGAAGAAGTACAAATTGTTTGTTAAAGAACAGTTATGGGAATGTAAAGTACAGCACATAAGGAATATAGTCAATAATATTCTAATAACTATGTAAGGTATCAAATGGGTATAAGATTTATTGGGATGATCACTGTTATGTAATGTCTAACCACTGGGGTGTACACCTGAACCTAATATGATAATGCATATCAACTGTAACTAAAAATAAAAAATGATATAAATAAATTGCTAAAAATGAAGATTCCTGTTTATTACCCCAAAACTAGAGGATTTAAATTTAGCATGTATAGTTCAAGATTCTGCCTTTTTAATACATCTTCCAGGAATTCTTAAAATTCATAATACAGTCTAAAGTTTGAGGATCAATGCCCTTGGATTCAAGTTTCTTGATCTTTCCCAACCATCACTATTTATTTCCACTTCTCTCTGAACACCTACTCACAGCCATGTATATTTTTCAGTAACTCTTTATTTTCTATTCTAGGTTATGATTATTTAGGCACATTATATCTCCTCTATTAGACTCTATGAACTTTTGCAAATAGGATTTATAAGCAGTTCAACTTAATTTTTCCCAAAATCTAGGATACAATGTAGCATTTTTTATTTATGGGTTAACTTAAAAAGTGATTATAAAGAGTAATAGTTCTGTAAGTAGCTATTATATGCCAACCTACAATATCTTAGAATGTCTGGCCCAAATGTAATGTTGTAGTATCATCATTAAAATTGCTTCCCAGAAAACAATAACTTCAGTAATGAGGTTTTGGTCAGCAAATATGCATACCTTGACAAGAAAGAGAAGAACAATAAATGTTCTTTTTCACCTGCTACCCCATCCTCTACGCAATCTCTAGTAAAAGGAAAGAATAATAATAGAGATTTCCCTTTCATTAACAGTAGCCTTGCTTCCCAGGAAAACAGAAAGAGAGAAGTAGTTTCCCTGAAACTCTTGCACTTTGGTCCTCCTCATAAAAGTTTGATGAGTTTCACCCTAATTAATGTTGCCTGTTCTAATGAGAACTATACATACCACAATTATCTCGTATCTGTATACTTAAAAAGAAAAGTTTCTTAAGGTTGTGTGAACTCTTTATTTCAGTTATGAAAAAAGAAATAAAAATAATAAATACGAGAACTGTGGGGGTAAATATCCGTTAGAGTGACTATTTCATAGTAAAAACTCACCTGTAATTTCCACTCTGCAAAGATAACTGTCAAATATTGAAAGACATGTCTATAAATATACATATATAGACACGTTTTATGAAAATGTAATTATACAATCGTTCTAATAAGATTCTTTTGTCATTTTCCAATCATGAAAATATAACAACTGCATATAAAGAACTATAGAGTAAATAAATTATTATCACCAGATAATAAACAATGAAGTCAAGATCAGAATGAAAATACGTAATTCCAAAGCTTATCACCTTTCCATTACATAATGCTACGTTAGCTTCCTCAAGTATAAAAGAGATTTGCCCATGCTATTATAGTGGGTAATGTTAGCATGTTATAAAATAATGAATGAGAAAATATCCTGAAAACTAAAAAGCACTATACAGAAATAACTATTACACAGTCCTCACCTGGAATACAGGCAAAACACAATGTAGTGCTTTGGCACTGAACTGTTATGTTATATAATGTCAACTAAGGTTTATACTTCTATATTAAAGACATTATGGGGAATAATTTCTATTTAATTAATCAAAATTTAATTAAGAAGTATTTTAAGAAAAAGAACTTCAAGTAAGTAATTATGAAACCTAATGAAGTCTGCACCAATTTAACTGGGATAAGATCTTACAATTAGATTAACATTATAAAACTATTTTTTAACATATCAAAAAGAATGCTCTGAATTAAACATTATTTGAAACAAATACTTAATTTTTTTACACAATAGTGAACATTTAGAATGTTTTTCCCTTGAAACAGGCATTTTGAAGAAAGTCCAAATTATTTTTTAAATTAAAATTATGTCCAACATACCTTGCCCCTAATACTGTTAACAAAGTTTTAACAGAGAAGATATGAATCATATTTATAAGCAGTTTTATCTTACTCTTGAGCCTGATTTTGTAAAATTTTCAGATAACTAATATGGAGCAGAAAAATAAAGCTGCTGAGGTATATAGGCTTTTGAAAGAACGGAAGGCAGAGGAAAGAAATACTATTAGTTGTTAAGACAAGCAATCCTACACAGGGTGAACTTTTCTTTCCTCTGTAACTCCCATTTCTTGTCTTTTCCCTGTCCCAGGAAAAATGTAAGGCAACTTCTTCTAATAAATATACAGTAGCTATCCAATGTTATTTAAACTAATAATAAGAGAAAGGAAATTCTTTTTATACTGCATAGGACACTGAAAGCTACAAGTGACAGTTTCATATTACTTTCAAAATTTGTCAGAAAAGTAGAATTCAAATTAGATCTTTTAAACATGCTGAAGTTCAAATGTCAGATAAATTCCTTTACTTACCTTAAATTTTCATTAAATCTTACTGTAGCTGCACAGTGGAATATTATATTGGTAGAATCTAGGATGATCTCTTTATCTTCTTCACTAAGAGCCAGCTTAGGTTGGGTAAGTTCACTGTTGATTGCTACAATTTTCTCCCTAAAATCTGGATTTTCATCTCTCAATCTGTCAAAGAGCTATCAAAGGAGAAAAAATAGTTTAGGGCTCTTATTTTGCAACTTTCTAAAACCCATTATCATCTCCCTCTTCCCCAATGAGTATTGCTGTTTTTAAAACTTCCACTATGCAAATCTTAAGGTTGCTTTTTCTAATAGGATTTATAGAAAACACCTTATGAGGCCCACATTATAATCCACATTTCATAGATAAGGAATCTGAGAAATTCAGGGAGGTTAAGTAACTTGCCCAAGATGCAGAATTGATAGTTCACAGAGTTAAATCTGAATTGTCCATGCCTTTGTCGATTAGATTAGATTAGATTATCCCTCAGAATTGACTTGAGCAATACAATCAGGACAACGTTTAAAATGATCATTCAGATTTCTAAAATCTAGACTTCAATTTGCAAGGAAAGATTCAACAAATAAACAAAATATAATGTTATAATTAATAAAAAAAAGGGGTAATATTATAGTACTATGGGACTGCACAGGAGAAACAACTAACCAAGCTTGGGAAAGATCTGACATTATAAAGTATTAGAACAGTATTCCAGGCAGAAGAAGTAGCATGTTATAACCACTTGCAAGTGAGAAAGCATTAATATATTTGGGAAATTAAACATAATTCAGTGTGACTTGGTCAATGACTGGATATAAGGGATAAGGAATATAAACTCCATGAGGACAGGGACCATCAATTATAACTAAATAGCAGTGCTTGGCAAGACACAGACAAGATCATTTATGGGAATAAATTCATTAGGAGGAAAATACTGGAAGTGAAAGAAGTACAGTTACAAAGATGCAAGTTTGAAGGTTTTTCAAAAACCACTTTGTTACTGTTGTATGTAAAGCACCTATGTGGCACCCCCGGAAGACAGACCAACTGGCTCTGTGGCTCTGGAGTTCACAGGAGAGCCAGACTGATACAGATTTTACTAATCACACACAGGTAGCCTTGGGAGTAGATGGTCACCCACGTAGCAGCTGTGATGCGTACCCCAGGTCCAGACTATATGAAGCTTCTTCCAAATCTAATTGAAAAGACAACCATTCCTCTAACATAAAATAGATGGTGCTGAGTAATCACCTACCTGGGTCTAATAAGAAGGGATCAAGGCCTAGAACCAAACTTTGAAGACTATCAATATTTAAGGGGCAAGCAGAGAAAAAAGAATCAGAGGAATGACCAGAAAAGTACTTTTAACACCTTGAATACACTTTTTTTCTTCTTCTACTTTTCCAAGTGAGGAGGAAAGGTAGAAAGACAAATGCACATATGTACCCTGACCAGGATCTACCCAGCAACCCCCATCTGGGCCCAATGCTCTGCCTGCCCATCTAGGGCCATGATCGCAATGGAGCTATTTTTTAGCACCTGAGGAAGAGGCTTGATGGAACCATCCTTAGTGCTCAGGGCCAGTGTGCTTGAACCAACAGAGCGATGGCACCAGGAGGAGAAGAGGAAGGGAGAGAGGGAGAGAGGGAGAGAGGTAGAGAAAGAAAGGAGGAAGAGAAGGAGGAGGAAGAGGAGGAGGAACGGTGGAGAAGCAGACGGTTGCTTTTCTTGTGTGCCCTGACCAGAAAACAAACCTGGGACATCCATATGCCAGGCTGATGCTCTACCACTAAGCCAACCAGCCAGGGCCCAATACATACTGTATTCCACATTTTTTCATTCTCCCAGATAGCCAATGACCTTTAATTTAATTCCCCTTCATATTAGGTATCCCCATCAAGACATGATTATGCTGCTTCAGAAGTTACATAACACACTTAGTACTCTTCCCTTCTCTGGCCAGTATCTCTTTATTCAGTGGTACCATTTCCCCCACTGGTACCCCAATTAGTTCCTACTTTATTAAGTTCACTAATGCCCTCTTTAATATATTTTATTCCCCTTCTACCATTTATTTCATGGTCAACTATTTTAATTTAATCCTCGCCATCCAATAGAGTTTCTTTTCCCAGAGACATTCCTATAAATCAGTGGTTCTCAAGTTGGTGCCATTTGTGACTCTAGGGAACATTTGGTGATGTCTGGAGACATTTTAGCTGAATGGGTAGAGACCATTTAATGCTGTCACCCTATAACGAACACGACTGCTTCCCATAACAAAAATTATCTGGCCCAAAATGTCAATCAACAGTGTTGAAATTGAGGACCTCTACTATAAGACAATGTCCCACTATGGTATATGCTCTTTGCCTAAGCTCTTTATTCCTGTTTCAAAATCACTGTAGGCTTACCTATAAATTTCTTTCTAACTTTATATGTGCATTCACTGCTACTTGACATAAAAAGGACTCACTTTACTAATTCACCAGCAATGCTAACACATAATGGAGAATAAGTGGCCCTAGGATTAAGTGTAAGGATGTACTAGATGAAAATCAGATGCATAAGAAAAATAGCATAATTTGTAGAATATTTTAGTGAAATATTTTATTTAGACAAATATTTGGAAACAATGAATTTTTATATTGAAAATAAGGGCCACATGTTTAGGCTAAATCAAAAAAAGTTCAATGAAATGTTAGGCTTTAAGTAGAAGATATTCAATTTCTTTACAACTTAGACTTACTATTGAAGGAAAAGCATAGAAGCACTGTCCTGGAGACAACAGAGGAGAGGCCCCAATCTTTCACATTATACTCAGGTCCTCAATTTCAACCAAGACATCAGCTTCAAAAACTGTTCCTATCCAATCTCTTTTGATACTTCTACACTCTTCCTTTCTCCTTCCTGTTAAACACTCTCTAGACTATAGGCTCCTTTAAGATAGGGACTCTTATTTATCCCCTGAATTCAATTCTCTGCACCAAGTCAAGTGCTTACCACTAAGTAGGCACAATAAATGTTTTCTGAAAAATAAAAAAAGAGTAAGAATAAATACTATAATCAAAATTCCTTTTGGGGATATGCCTCCAGAATCAGATTCCTTACCTGTATCCAATTTGAGTGCAGAGTATTCTAGTAACTTGTTTCTGACCCCAACTTCATTCTCTGAATCTTTTATGTCCAAGTTTGGGTTCAAACCAATTTTGGATGTCTATAAAAGTCATTTTTTTCCTTAAAGTATGAATATTTGCCCCTACAAGGTGTACCCATAGAATGTACCAGCAGGCTATCTCCAAATTATCTAAGCAATAGTGTATACTCGTATTCAGCAGCAGTGGTCTAGTGTGTTCTAAGGATCCCAGGAGTCCCCAAGACTATTTTAGGTACTTCACAAGGTCTAAACTATTTTCATACTAACACTAAGATGTTATTTGCACTTTTCACTTTCATTCTCTCACAAGTAGAGAGGAATTTTCCAAAGGCTACATGTGTGAGGACATCATCACTCTGATGCCTACAGAATGTATGCTTGTATATTCTGTACTTTAAAATTTCATTTTAGCCTGGCCTGACCAGGCGGTGGTGCAGTGGATAGAGCATTGGACTGGGATGCGGAAGACCCAGGTTCAAGACCCCGAGCTCGCCAGCTTGAGTACGGGCCTGTCTGGCTCGAGCAAAAGCTCGCCAGCTTGGACCCAAGATCGCTGGCTCCAGCAAGGGGTGGCTCGGTCTGTTGAAGGCCCGTGGTCAAGGCACATGTGAGAAAGCAATCAATGAACTACTATGGTGTCGCAACGGCAAAGAAAAACTAATGATTGATGCTTCTCATCTCTCTCCGTTCCTGTCTGTCTGTCCCTGTCTATCCCTCTCTCTGACTCTCTCTCTCTGTCCCTGTTTAAAAAAAAAAAAAAAAATTCATTTTAGCCTGACCTGTGGTGGCACAGTGGATCAAGCATCGACCTGGAATGTTGAGGTCGCCAGTTCAAAACCCTGGGCTTGCCGGGTCAAGGCAAATATGGGAGCTGATGCTTCCTGCTCCTCCCCCCCTTCTCTCTCTCTCTCTCTCTCTCTCTGTGAATAAGTAAATAAAAATAATATTTTAAAAATTTCATTTTCATTTCTGTGATAAGTATCATTGAGGTATTAAAGCAAAACCTCACAAAATAAAACCTCTTGGAATGCCCCAATAATTTTTAAGAGTGTAAAGGAATCCAGAAACCTAAAATTTTAAGAATTACACTACCTTTAATAAACAGAATCTTTCAGCCTATTTGGCCGATATGAAAAACTAGTCATAAAGTAACGATATCAATCTGCATTACAATACAGTCAATCTACCAATTCAAATATTTTTCTTAAGAAGTTGTAATTAAAAGTCCCTGCAATATAAGTTATAAATTATATCATGTTCTTAAAAGATGTCCTTATACTAGTTTACGAAATAGTTTTCACTTTAAAATCATAGGGAACAGAGCTCAATCCATCTTCTTGGGGGAAATAACTGAAATTGAACTTTGTACCTACCATACTTTAAGATAGCAAACTCTTCAAACAGTTATTCTGTTTATGCTGGTAAATACTCAACTATTAACTCCCATCTTACCTTTAAAAATAAGTACCTAGAACCTTCATCTGCTAGTCTTTTGAGTTTAAAGTTAGCAACAGCAACAATTTTCTCATGTGTAAGTATAAATATTTATTTGTCAAGAATAAATATTACTCATGTCCAATAAGCAAAAACTTAAAAGAATAATAAACTAAAAATTTTATTGTATTTTAGGAGGCAGAAAACTCACTTGAAGAGGAGAAATGTTGGTAGGGAATACCCTAGCACTTAATATGTACTTTACATGCAATCTACAGGTCCCAGTAAAAGAAAAATCACAGCTTGTTTGGAAGCTTTTTCTACCTATCAAGCAAGCAAGTTTCCATCTCATAGCCTTTGTCATTTGCTCTGCCTTGAACACTCCTACTCCACATTCCCATGTCTTCTTCTTTACTGCACTCAGGTCTCTGCCCAAATGTCACCTCAGAGAACTTTTCTGACCATCGGATCTAAAGAAACACCTTCCCCTCTTTCAATCCCCTTTATTGTTTACTTTTCTTTTCAGCACATATTCTATTGCACATGTTATGAATTTGTTAACTTGTCTCCCTAACTAGATTGTAAATTCCCCTAATCCTGGAACTTTATTTTGTGCACTGCTCTTATCTCTAGTAACCAAAGGAGCCCCTAGTACACAGCAGGAATCCTTACACCTTTGCAGCTGGAGGGAAGACCACAACTGCAAGAGTGTTTGGGGAAATGGGAAGAATGTTACAAAAGTGTAACTAGCTATGTGAGTTATAATACCACTAAGTAACTCTTAAAAAAGTAGAGTTTTAATTTTTTTTTTTTTAAGAGAGAGGGAAGGAACAAGTGAGAGAGAGACAGGAACATCAATCTGTTCCTGTATGTGCCCTGATCAGGGATCGAACTGACAACCTCTGTACTTCAGGATGATGATCTAACCAACTGATCTATCCAGCCAGGGCAGTAGATATTTTTAAAAAGTAATTCAGAGAAAATTAGTTTCTCCAACAGAAGAAAGAACTAAAGGTTTTGTATGGAGGAAAAATTGAATGAATAAAGTAATGAATAAAGTGAAGAGTGAATACAAATGTAAATAATTATTTTTATTCTTTAAGTCTACATTAATAGTATCATATAATTAATTTTTAAAAGAAAAAACTATTAATCTATACCTCATTGTTAAAACCATGTGAGTCTCAAATGACCTCCATGACGGGGAAAAATATAAACAAGAAATATATGGATGCTCCACACATAAGTGAAGTTTATCTTTCGGAACCAAAATTATATTTGAACGTAAATCATTCCCAAACAATAAATACCTCAGTAAATAAAATATTCTAAATTTATCCTTTTCATTCATCCTAAGTCACCATGTTAGTGTCAGTTATTGCATTTTATTATAATGCTGTGATATTAGGACAATTAAAAAATTATATTTCAACAACCCCAAACTTCCATACAGGTTTCACTGAGTAATTTTTCTCATAATTGTTCTTCTGTTATCACACTTTATCACTCTTAGGAGATATGCTCCCCCCTTATTACCCTAACCCAGTGCTCGGTAAACTCATTAGTCAACAGAGCCAAGTATCAACAGTACGACGACTGAAATTTCTTTTGAGAGCCAAAATTCTTAAACGTAAACTATATAGGTAGGTACATTCCTTATCGAGGCAGCACCCGCACGTGGTATTTTGAGGAAGAGCCACACTCAGGAGACCAAAGAGCCGCATGTGGCTCGCAAGCCACAGTTTGCCAACCAGGGCCCTGACCCATAACCTAACTCTAATACCTGCTGTGTTACCTCTGTTATTTTCTACCCTCACACTCTTCTTTTCTGCGCTTTGACATCTTCTCCTCTAATTTTTGTCAACTTGGGTACCAACTGCCATTAGCTTCAGGAAATTAAGCTACTTTCACACAGCGTACCAACTACAACTCTTGCAACTAAGTAAGCTATGCAACTTTAAAGACTACTTCTCCTATTGTATACTACAGAGCCCTCTACCGTCTTTTCCTTACTTTCTTATCCATTGGGGAAGTAATGTTATAAAGTGGAAAAATAACAGATTTGCTATCAAGTCATCTGTATTATCTCCAACATCTATCAGCTACATAATCTTAAAATTATTAGCTCTGAGACTCACTGTCTATATTTGTAAAATGGGACCTATCAACATCTGTCCCTACCCAAGCATGAGTTCTGGTTCTACTGACAAGAGTTCAGACATTGGCTCAAACACTCACAAACTATATGACCTTATAAATTAGAATAACACCAGACTTACTTTAAAGAGTTATTGTGATAATTAAATACATGTGAGGTGCTCTGCACACAGTTCCTGGCACAAGGTAAGTACTGAATAAATGTTCACCACTATTAACTATTGTATGGATTTCTACTAAAAGATCAAAACAGACTGGAAAAAATTCATGTCTGATAAATTATTTTATTTACAGAGTTGTTAATCTGTAACTAATCATCATATCTTCTGACACCTTTCAGCAATTTTTTTCTCAGATTCAGAGGTCTCTGGTTTTGCTTTTGTTTTTAAAAATAAGTCGCAGAAGGTTAAAAGGTACCACATACCTACCCAATAACTAAAATAACTACATAGCTAAATACATTAAACTTACTACAAACAAATGAATGTCAGATAAATTCATTCATTTTGAGAAATTTCAAAAGCTTATGCTCAGGAAATCATTTTTTACTCCAGCTC
Source organism: Rhynchonycteris naso (assembly GCA_037038555.1). Classification (NCBI taxonomy): domain Eukaryota; kingdom Metazoa; phylum Chordata; class Mammalia; order Chiroptera; family Emballonuridae; genus Rhynchonycteris; species Rhynchonycteris naso. The sequence continues at coordinate 330,688,554 of CM072995.1, read as the reverse complement.
ATTTTCATTTTTCCTTAGCAATACAGGGGTGGGCAAAATTAGGTTTACAGTTGTTGGTATGGAAAATAATACAATTATCAACAAATAAAAATACAAAAATAATCTGTTTCATGTATTCACAACTGTAAACCTACTTTTGCCCATCCCCGTATTTTTCTAAAACTTGAAAATGCATTACGTATTCTTATTCTTGTATTCTATTTGACCCCTCTGTCATCATGTTCTATTTATTAACAGAATATGTGACTTTGCTACCCTCTCCTACTGCTATAGACAGCAACCAGCACTTGTTATATAATTTTTCCCAAAAAAGAGTAAACTTTTTTCTCCTACTGACCACAAGTCATACCCAGTTTACTGCCATTGTGTAGGGTACTTTTGAATAATTTTTTAAGGATACTGAAGAAATAACACACAAATATCACACTTTTTCTCTTCTCCAAATGATTACTTTCCACACTTACCTTGCCACTAATGACTTCTTCCACTCGCTCTTGGGGTGTCTGTCCAGCTTTCTGCCTCACCAAAACATACACTAAATTCACCTTAGGACAAGACCTTAGCAGCTTTTCCAGAAGTACCTTCCCTAGGAAACCAGTAGCTCCAGTGAGGAGAACATTCTTGCCTTCATAGTATTCTGGGATTGAAACCATTCTGATCCTAAGGAAACACAACAAATAGGCATCAATTCAAAGATTTATGTTCATTCTTATATACTAAAATTTCTTGGCATTCAAATCAATATCTTAAAGGACAGGTAAAAAATCAAAGTTGAGTGTTAACAAAAGGAGACTTAACCTCTGGCTAAGTGGAAAATAAGGTGGAAAATAAGGAACTGCAACAACGGCTTCTATCCCTGTGTTTTCCCCCTGGATCACCCCCGACAAGTCACTCACCTTCTCTGGGCCTGGGTTTCTTTAGTACAGTTTGTACCCAATGGCCTATAAAACGTCCTTCCAGCAATAAGAACTCAAATCTTCATTTAAACCTTAGTTAAACCCTAAACACGAATGAATGGTATCTCTCTGTCTCCAAAAGGATTTATAACACCAAATAGAGGTCAGCGGCAAGACTCAATTGCCTAGCTTGTATAACATTGTGAGGTGTCATATTCACCTTTCATCACCAGTTGAAACAAGAAGTAACACCAAGTCCTTTCTCCTACACGTCCATAGTGACAATATATCCAAAAGGTGCTTCAATCTCCCTTTTTAAAGAGCCATACTAGAAATACATGGGTTGACTTATCCTGCTTACCCAAATTCCACTGAAATAGCAGAAAAGATAGCATTCTAAGAGAATGAACAAACAAAAGAACCATGATAAATGGAAAAAAACAAGATGCAGAAAGATTCATGCAGTATGTCACTATGCAAAGCTCAAACACATGCAAAACAATGGCCTTTATTATTTAGAAATACAATAATATTAATAGATGCATGAGAGGGGTACAATACAATCAGAGAAAAGAATCAGGAGCTTCAATTGTATCTATGTTTTATTTAAGCTGTGGAGTAGATACATGTGTTTTATGTCCAAATTTTCCATAATTACAAGAAGAATAAATTCATGGCACTCTAAGAAATAGCTCATCAACAAACAGAAGGGAAGGGGGAGGGGAGTGGAGGAGAGGGAAAGGAAGGGGAAGAGTGGGAGAATTTCTAAAAGAAACAGATGAGACTAACTGGATAAAGAAGCCACAGCAGAAGAAATAACCCAAGCAAAACAAGCATTGTCAAGGATTACAGGAAGGCAAAACCTGTCCCAACTCCCTAAATAGAAAACATCAAACTCAGTAAAAGAAGCTGAATTAAGGAGCATCAAGGTAATTAAAGGATTGCACAAAACAGCAGAGTCACTCCTAACAGTCTTACTTCCTGTATAAACTGTGTTCTACAGAGAAAAGCATTCAGTATGGGGGTGCTAGGGATAAAAGAGAAGTAGGGCTGAGCCTGAGGATGTTCCAAACATCCAAACCTGGACATGGGGGAGGTGGGGGGTCAGGAGAAAGGAAATAAAAACAACCAAAAGAAAAAAGTCTTCATAGCACTGGAGGCCCAGAATAAGTTTTCGGTCCCCAGCCTAACTGGCTGCTACTGGCCCTTAAAACAAACTCATGTAGAGCTCTTAATCAGTAATCCCATTTGGAGAAAAGTTCTTTTGGAAAAACAGACCTCAAAACACTGAGAGGAAGCCAATGTCAGCTACCATCTTAGTCCTTTGTAAATATTAATGGATAACCAAAGATCATCATATGGCTATGAAATACTTACAAAATAAGAAAGATCAAACTGAAAAGCAAAAGAATCAACCACAAAGAAAACTAAGGTAATGAAAAATTTAGAGACTTTAAGTTCTAATAAATATCTTCCAAGCCATTCACAAGAATATTGCATTCATAAAATAACTACTATAAAAAAGGAACAAAAAATAAGATAGCACTTGGAAATCGGAAATTGAGAGGTACATTGAAAATCCAATAAATACAGTTACAATTTTCAAGTGAATTTAAGGTCACTAGATACAAGATTTACATAGGAAAAAAAACTATTTCTGTACACTAGCACACACAGAAAATGAAGTTAAAAAAATACTATACATCCTATAATATCATCCAAAACACCAAGATATTATGGAAAATAGCAAGTACTGATGAGGACATAGAAAAATTGGAACCAGGGGACATTGCTGATGAGAATGTAAAATGGTTCAGCTGCTGTGGTTTCTCAAAAAGTTAAAAACAATTATCATGTGACCCTGCAATTCAACTGCTCGGTTTATACCCAAAAAAGAACTGCAAACAGAAACTCAAACAAGTACAGTATATGTATATGTACATGAATGTATATATAGCAGCACTGTTCACAATAGACATTTATCTTGGTGGTAAGCTCACTTACTTGTTTGGTTCTATAGTTTCTTCAGCTCTGAAATATAGATAACATACCCACCTTCCCCCCTCGCTGTACAGCATTTGTGAGGACTAAGTGTAAAAACACACAACGGCCTGGGCTCATAATTACATTTCCTTATTCCTCTTCCCCTTATTTCTTTGGCAGTGATTCTCAGTATGATCTCTAGATAGTCAATCTTATCTGTAATATTTCAGTCTAAAAATCTTTAATGGTCCTTTCTTTCTGGAATCAATTACTTATGAGGATAATTATTAGACTAGGAAAAAAAATTATTACCAAAGTAAGACTAATAGCTATCTTATCTCTGAATATATATATACATACATATATATATATATATATATATATATATATATATATATATATATATACACACACACACACACACACACACACATATATACATATATATATATGGCTATATTCACATGCACATATATCCATTTTTTAATTTTGACAATGAAATTAACGATTGTAGGCTTAAACAAAACTTACGAGGGCTTGACACAATTGGTGAGCCATGCCTAACTAGCTGAAATAAGGGTAAGCAAGCCTTGGAATGCTTCCTAAAGTAGGAAATCATGCTGTTCTCTCAGCACAGTTTTACTAAGAGCAATATACCCAGGTACTCCCTCTACCCTGGGGTTCTCAAACTTGTAGATGGTGGTAGAGATCTGGAGCTCTCCCAGTACTGCTAGTACAGTGGAAATAGGTACAGTCACCTGGAAAAACTCTTTGGCAATATTTACTACGGAATACTGAAAGATGTGAGGAACAAGAAGATTCATAGAGGTATTATTTGTAACATTCTAAAAATGGAAAAAATTCAAATATCCATCAAAGGTAAAAATGGATAAATAATGGCATATTTTATCAGAAAATTTTCATACAGCAATGAAACTGGAAGAGTTCTCAAATTATAGCCAAAGAACCCAGATGCAAAAACACATCTAATGTGATTCCATTATAAATTTCAAATAAAAGCAAATAAATCCAGGTATCAGAAGTTATAATCGTGGTTACCTCTAGGGTGGAGGAGTGGGACAATAAGTAGGTCTCCTGGGGCTCTAATATTTTCTACTTCTTGACCTAACTGATTAAATTATATGAGTGAGTTCACTTTATGATTATGTACTTATGAACTTCTTTGTATTAGACTTTAAAGAAAAGTTTTTAAAATGCTCTTTCATACATCATTAAAAGGTAGGGTTTGTTTTGTTTTGAATGCACTTCCTAGAACTCACCATCCATTTTAAACAGTTCTATAAGAGCCATTTCCAAATTTAAGACAGGCTGTTGAAAACCAAACCTTGGGAAACATTGCCTAACCCATTTTCAAGGTAGAATGGAAAGACTAACATAACAGGATTATAAACAGTCTTTAGACCTAACCATTAGAGCTTAGTACCTGTCCAGCTCGGGTAATAAAGAACATCAGTCTGAAGGCCCCAGCCAGTCATTGCACTAAAGGGAAAAGACCTGGCAGAGCTTTACAAAACCTGATTTCACAAGCAGTGTGAGAGACATAATAATCTACTGCCTGAACTCATGACCTGTTATAGAGCTGATCAGCTTAAAGCACCAACCTACTAAAAAGCTGCGGGTTATTTTCCCGATTCCCACAGTGTGAGTTTAGATCAGAGGTGACAAACTATTGCCCAAGCCAAATCTCTCCTTTTCTATTTTAATAAGTAAAATTGTATTGGAGCACAGGCACACAGAGCCTTGGGGTTATCCACATTTGCTTTCGGAGATACTATAATTTATAATAAAAAAGATGTATTTGGTCTTTGGCTCCATTCCTGGTTCACAGTCCCTAAAACCCTTGGAATTTCCTAAGTGAAGAAGCAAATAAAACAGGTGTCTCCCAGTTATGTGAATGAGGTGACTTGTGGACCTCACCAAGAGCGGAGACTGGTTGCCAATAGGAGCCAATCTTTGGTTAGAGCCTCACCCCCTAAAACCCTGGGAGAAGAGAGGGGTTTAAGGTTGGCCAATGACTTAGTCAATCATGACTACAAAATGAAGCCTCCATAAAAACCCAAAAGGACAACTCCTTGCCCCCTTTTGAAGAGCTTCCACATTGGGGAACTAGAACTCTTCCATGTGCCATTATATGGGGCCCCAAGCTCCACAAGGACAGAAATTCCTTTGTTTGGGGTCTCACCCTATGTATCTCTTCATCTGGCTGATGATTTGTACCCTTTAATATACTTTGTATTAAGTCAGTAAGCTAGTGAATAAATGGGTTTTCTTGAGTTCTATGAGCTTTCTAATAAATTAATTGAACCCAAGGAGGGGGTGGTGGGAACCTCTCATTTACAGCCATTCAGACAGAAGTACAGGTAACAACCCACACTTACAATTTGCATCTTGACTTGAAGGGATCACTGGAACATCAAATTTGTAGTTGGTAGGCCGGAAGCACAGGTAACAACCTGGGCTTATACTGGGCTTATTCAAAGTAGAGAGCAGTCTTGTGGGACTGAGCCCTTATCTGGAGAATCGGATGCTGTCTCCAGGCAGAGAGTGTTAGAACTGAGTTGAATTCTTAGACATTCTGCTACCTCTTTGTACTGCTTGTTGGTGCGGGGAGCCACCACATATGCTTTGGAATTAAGTCTGGGAGCCCTTTCCACTTTATACTACAACATCAGAGTTGAGCAGTCACAAGAGAGACTTTATGACCCACAGTGTCTGAAATATTTACTGTCTGGTCCTCTACAGAAAAAAATTGTATACCCCTGGCATAGACCAAGATCCTGAGCTTCTGTCCCAGTTCCTATATTAATACCATTTCCCCACTGAGCCTGAATCACTGACTTGAACGCTATTTCTCCTGACTGAACTTCTTCCTCATAATCTGCCTACTCTCACCAGTTCCTTCTCCCCAGAACCTGTCCCTAAACCTAAAGCCTCTACTTAGAAATTCTGTTTAAACCCTAATAACTTCTGTACCCTTGGGAACCCTATGGAAATGAAACATTCTAGTGATAAAGCCATCTCCATAGACCCTGCCTCTAGTTCCTCCAGACACAAAACCCATACCTCAAATATTTTTGGCAGTGTAATTTAGAACCAAGTTCATGAGACCTCATCCCGCACACAAATAGTAGTCTACATACTGTCTTTGGGAGGCCACAGCCATTCAGATCAGGTGAATCCTCTACTAGCACTTCCCTAACTTTAATGTTCACAGAAAAGACCTGGAGACTTTAAAACACAGACTCTGATTCAATAGGTCACGCACTAGTCAGATTCTACACTATTGGCTCATACTGAGGCCCAGCTTACTGAGTGCCAAGACTATTTAACAATCTGTAATAATCTGCTTTACTTAACAAATAAAAAGGAATAAAGAAAATGTCAGAAAATATCATTAATATTCTTCCACTTTTCATACACACACACACACACACACACACACACACCCCTTTACATTACAGACCTATGATCTCTAACATAAAATGCAATGTTCCAAAATGCAACAATTTGCAAGCAAAGGAAGTATATCAAATAAGACTAATTCCTATAAAGAGCATTTGCAATCTAATAAAAAAAAGACCAACAACAATTAATTAAGTGAATTCTTAGACATTAATGGAAAGTAAACAGAAAAAAATACAAATGGCTCTTAATCATTGGTAAAGATGCTCAACCTGATTCATTCAGTAAAATGCAAATTAAAATGACAAGATTCATTTTTTTACTTAATGAGACCTACAAAGACCAAAAAAAAAACTGATACATGTCTACAGGGAAGAGAGACTCTTATATTGCTGGTAGGCCTATAAATTAGTACAACCTCTATGGGATGGGTTGGGGGATCTGGCAACATCTACCAAATTTTAAATGCCCTTTACCTCAGACCCTGTAATTTTATATCTAAAAAATTATCCTGAAGCTGATCTTTCATGTGTACAAAATAATGTGTTCACTGCAACACTGATAGCAAAAGACTGAAAACCTAAGTACCCACCAATAGGAGATTGGGCCAACAAACTAGAATAGTCCTATAATGGTATACTCTACTTCTAAAAAAATGAAATGGTTTAACATATATTGTTATGAAATAGCATTCACAATAAATTTTAAAGCCAAGATGTAATAATGTCTAACAATACCACCTTTAATGGAAAAGAAATTTTAAAAGCGTATTCATATACGTAATTTCTCACACACACACAAAAAAGCCAAAAATACTGGTAATGATGGTTGCCTCTAAGAGAAGTGGATAACTGGGGAACAGAGCAGAGGGGTAGTTACTCTTTGTTACATAGCCCTTTGTACACTGTTAAATTATGTACAATGTGCATGTATTACACATTTTTAAAAACCACTATTCTTGTAAAATAGAAAAATCAGAGGGTATAAAAAAAATATAAAGAAACCAAATGTTCCCCTCAATTAGCCAGCCTTCACTTCCTTTTGTCTTTGTACAATTTACAAACTCATTTTCATCTCTCATTTAGGAAAAAAAATGACAAATCTTTTTAAAGTGAATATAAAAGACCAGCACTGTCTTAAGACAAAACGGTACTATCTCCTGCTAATTTTTATTACTTAAATTTTTCACTTTATTTCTTTACTAGATGGAAAATCTATTAGATTAAAAACCAGATGATGATGATGAAACTGTTGATGAACAGGACTCGAACAAGCTGGATTTCCTAAATGGAATGTGAGAAATTCATTCCCCCCTCAAGATAGGGTTGACCTTGACATCAGAGGCTCCTCCTGAGAGATCCCCTATGTTCACCACGATCACTAAGCACAACTACCAAATGCAATTAAGCAGTGAAGTCTAGACTTGCTCTTCCTGTATGTTTCTTTCTGCACTAGTATATATTTGAACACAGAAAGTAAAACCTAACAAATAGCAACTTTTTTCTTCTTTTTCCAAGTGAAGGAGAGGAAATAGAGAGACAGACTCCCACATGCTCCCTGACCAGGATCCACCCGGCAACCCCCATCTAGAGCCATTGTCTGCCCATTTGGGGCCATGCTCTCAATCGAGCCATTTTATAGCACCTGAGGCGGAGGTTCCATGGAGCCATCCTCAGCACCCAGGGCCTATACACTAGAACCAATTGAGCCATGGCTGCAGGAAAGGATGGGGGAAGAAGAAAGAGATGGGGGGCTGAGGTTGAGAAGCAGATGGTTGCTTCTACTGTGTGCCCTGACCAGTAATCAAACTCAGAACATCCACACACCAGGTTGACGCTCTACCACTGAGCAAACCGGCCAAGGCCACACTTAGTTCTGTATTTCAGCTGCTAAAAATTTCCACCACCTACAGCTATAGGTCCATTTAGTTGTCTTCCTATTAAAAACAGGTTCCTCTGTGCCTACAGCATGCAAACAAACCCAAAGTTAAAACTTACCAATGGAGACAAGTGCAAAGGGCAAATGGATAAAGAATAAGATATTTCACCTATCTTTTCATTGGGAGTCACTGATTGATTCCCAATGAGGAGCAATTCTTTTATGTTTAACACAGCCACATCTAATGCTGTTTTGTCTTATCATCTTGAATCTCTAAGCTGCAGGACCACTTGGTGAGTACTGAAGGAAATTCAAAGAGTAGATAGAAAGTTGAGCTAAAGAGTCTTTTAATATTCCTTAGAAACATGACTGAAAAGGTTAAAAAGAAAAACAAAATAAAATAAAACTTCAAATAGCCTTAAAAGGGAAGAATTCCAATATGTTCTAAACCAAATGTTGGCAAAAATTTCTGCAAAGGGTCAGGTAGTAAATATTTTCAGCTTTGTGGGCAATAAAATCTTAGTAACAACTACGCAATTCTGCCATGTGAGGCACAAAATCAGCAATGGACTGTAGGTAACTGAATGTTTATGGCTGTATTTTAATAAAACTTAATTCACAAGAATAAGAAGACAATTTGCAGGACATAATTTGCCAACTGCTTTCTAAATAATGATTTCCAGCATTCCATATTCAGAAAATGAACAAGTGAGAAGGCCATCAATAGGCAACCAGTACAATCTAAAAATTCATTGCCTGTGATTTCAGTATTACTAGAGTTACTGTGCATATCATTGTAAAATGTACAGTAAATACTTGTTTGATATCATAGCTTCAAAAACAAACCAACAAATATGCTAGATGCAAAATGAAGACATGATCTATATTGCCTTTTGAAGGTGTGTAAAAAAATCTGCATTTTCAAAGGAAAGCCCATTAAGATATTCATGGTTGAGGCTTGACCAATATTATTTTAGAGAAAAGTCTACACTGAAGAAGAGCATGGAATATAATTCTGTCACTGACTCAAAAACCCTAGACTACCCTGTTCAAAAAAAAACTTGATACAATAATAATTTAAAAAGTAAGTAAAAACCCAGAATTTAAAAAGGACAAAAGCTAACCCAACACTCTGGCAAGATATAAAGGTCTGCTTATATACTGTATACAGGTCTAAAACAATCTAGATTCTTCTTCTTTATAAAAAAGTATGTTATTTACAATCATAAATTATAAATATATATTTACAAAGATTATATATGAAAGATGGGGTAGAAATAGAGATAAGTACATGGTAAATGTCATATAAGTAAAAAAATTCCCCAGAAAACTACATTGAATTAGTGACCATGGAGGAATTATGTATCTATCGATACACACACACACACACACACACACACACACACACACACACACACACGGATATAGATATAGATCTGATTCCTCCTTTTCCCCTCCCCTTCTGTATACTTTTCCACTGAAAGGGAAATGGGGATTAGGTATCTTTAAACAATGGATATTAGTACCTGTCTAATCCAGAAATTCCTGAACAGATGTGTGTGTGTCCAAGAATATGTTTAAGTTTCATCGAAAATATTGTTTGTAGGTGTGTTGTGTGTACAAATATGCACAGCAATGCACACATCTCCACCTTCTCCTAGGGGAAGAATCCACTGCTTTTATCAGATTCTCAGTGGGGTCAATGAGTCTAAACAGTTTAAAACTACTATCAAATTTTATGTGTATTATGTGTATATACTGGAGGGAAGGGGGACTTAACATGAGAACAGAGCACGAATTAAAAACCTCATTTACATCTAATCTGGAATAAAAATGTATAAATGGCTAAAATATAATTAATTATACCAATCTCCTTAAGGCCTCTTATGGATTGAACTGTGCTCCCCAAAAAAAAGACAGTGTACATTGAAATCCAAAGCCCCAGTACCTCAGAATATGACCTTAATTGGAAATAGGGATTTTGGGGGGTTTTTGTTTTGTTTTGTTTTTTTACAAAGACAGAGAGTGAGTCAGAGAGAGGGATAGACAGACAGGAATGAAAAAAGATGAGAAGCATCAATCATTAGTTTTTTGTTGTGACACCTTAGTTGCTCATTGATTGCTTTCTCATATGTGCCTTGACCGTGGGGCTACAGCAGAACGAGTAACCCCTTGCTCAAGCCAGCGACCTTGGATCCAAACTGATGAGCTTTGCTCAAACCAGATGAGCCTGTGCTCAAGTTGGCGACCTCAGGGTCTCAAACCTGGGTCCTCCACATCCCAGTCCGATGCTCTATCCACTGTTCCACTGCCTGGTTAGGTAGAAATAGGGGTTTTAAATATGTAATTAGTTAAGATAAATTATGTCACACTAGAATTGATGCCCTTATAAGAGGGTCATGTGAAGATACAGAGATAAACAGGGAGAACTCCATGTGACAACAAAAACACATATTGGAGGCAGATATTAGAGTTATGCAGCTACAGGCCAAGGAAAGCCAAATCTGCCAAACAAAAGATGGTAGGAAGAGGAAAGGAAGGATTCTCTTACAGGTTTCAGAGGGAGCATGGATTTTTTTACTTCTAGCCTCCAGAACTGTGAAACAGTTAAGTATCTGTTGTTCTTAACTACCCACTTAGTGGTACTTTGTTATAGCAGCCCTAGGGAACTAACAGAAGGTCAAATATCATAGGAACTAAAAGTAAGGCACAGAGCAAAAGATCTTCTAGAGAAGATGCATATGCTCTCATGCCACTGTAAATTCGTCACAGACACTTTCCAACACACATGACAGTTTCACTAACCAAAGTGCCATCTTACTAAATACTTAATATGGAATGACTTTTCCAAATGGGTGCAGGAAAGAATGGTTGAAAAAAGTTTATATAAAAAGGTAGATCAAAATAACGTGAATGTTCAAGATGCCAGAACAAATCACGGGGGTGTATACTTAACTATGTATCTGTACACTGTCCTATCTCAGTATACAATAACAGATTCAAAAAAAGAAATGTTCCAATTATCTTTTTCTATGTATCAAAATCACTCTAAAACTCAGTGTCTTAAAACAACAATAATCGGCCCTGGGCAGCTGGCTCAGTGCATAGAAGAGTGGTTCTTAGCCTTTTTAGAGGTACCGAACCCACCCGTTTCATATGCGCATTCACCAAACCCTTCTTTAGTGATAAATAAAATATAATTTTTTTCCCCAAATTCAAGACATAGGTATATGGTTTTTTTTTACTGGTGCACAAAATGAGCCATGCATGAACATCACCTTGCTCAAAGAACAAAACCAACAAAGTGCATGAACTCACAACAAATTACGGTATTACTTTATTCTGGCCTCTGCGGCAGAGGCTTCTCAGAACCCCTGAGACGGACTCATCGCACCCCTAGGGTTCGATAGATCACAGGTTAAGAACCACTGGCATAGAGCATCAGCCCACCCAGTGTATGGACATCCAAGGTTCAATTCCCAGTCAGGGCGCACGGGAGAAATAACCACCTGCTTTTCTCCTCCTCCCTCTCCCCTTTCCCCTCCCAGAGTCAGTGGCTCAATTCGTTGAGCATCAGACCCAGGCACTGAGGATAGCTCATAGGTTGAAACATAAGCCTAAAGTACTAAAAAAAGCTCAGTTAATTCAGGCATCAACCCCAGACAGGGGTTGCCGGGTGGATCCTGGTCCGGGGCAAGCGGGAGTCTGTCTCACTATCTCCCCTCCTCTCACTTAAAAAGAAATAATAATCATTTTTATTTTCTCTCACAATATCTGTAAGTTAGAACTTGAGATGGGCTTGACTAAGCATTTTTAGCTGAACAATTTCTAGCTCCTAATCCTAGATCCTCCTTGGATGTTCTCTCCACATGAGGTAGTTTATGGTTTTCCCTGTAGCAGGACTATCTCAGGCTAGACTGCCTACAGAGCAGCTCAACATTTCAAAACCAATATTCTAGTTAGCTAGGTAGAAGCTATGAAAGTCTTTTTTTTCCTGACCCCACTTTGAAAGTCATACACTTCTGCCACATTCTGTTGGTTACAAATGATTCAAAAGACCACCTAAATTCAAGGAGAGAAGGCATAATTTCCACCTCAGGGTGAGAGAACAGTCAAGTTCACCCTGAAAAAACATGTAAGATGGATGACACTGTTACAACCACCTCTGAAAATACAATCTGCCACTAAGGGCATGACGAAGTAACTTCTTATTACTCTTCAGACTATCAACCATTTAATCCATGTCAAATCTATTTCATGGGGCTAGAGAACGAGCTGTTCCTGAATACATTTTTTATTCACCCAAAACGATTAAAAAAAAATATGTTCCTATGTGTCTCACATTTGGAAATATTTTGCCTATGAAATAACCTCATTTACTGAATAAAAAAATGTCATTTTCCCATGTTTGCTTAATTATGAGCTTCTAACCGGGAAGTTACCACTTGGAGTTGACACACTTCTAGACAAAAGAAAAAATAACTAATTTTAGTTAGACTATTAAAAGGCCTCACCTAATAGGAAAGTATACTTTTAAAGAAATTTCTGGTAACTCCCACCGGGAGGCATATTGGGAATCACTGCTCTAGTGGTTCTAACTCTGGAATCTTTAGTGTTTTGATTAAAACTCAACATAAAAGAAAACTTTCTTGGAAAGTACGCTGCAAGCAGCAAATCAAGGGCCAAAATGCAAACTCAAAATGTACAGGTTATTTACTGTAGTCAATCAAGCCAATAAGAATAGTGGGTTCCTCTTTTAAAAAATTAAGGCTTATAAGGCATGTTCCCACAAACAAAAGAATAGCTTTAGCATCTTGGTTAACATTTCTTTTTCAATAAAAGATGCTAGTGTTCAACCCTGTTGTAAGCACCCATTGAAGTAGATATAATGGCCACTCTGTTTGCCCGCACAGACCCTGATACCAATATTTAACTCTCTGTATCCTATTTTCCTCAATGTTGAAGGTACTTCTTGATAATAAGGAATTTCAGGAATCTCGATAGGTTGATTAGTTCTTAAAGCACTACACAAATATTTTGTACACTGATGTTGCTATGTAAGCATGGCACTCTGGCAAGAGTTAAAAATGACTCTAAGGCCTCATTATTCTGGAAAATATTAAGACTCTAAGATTTCCTTTGAGCAATATAAAACACAAAGACATCTTAAGAAGTCAAATTCTACTCCATCAGGGAGGAAATGTTAATTCTACAGCATTTAAATGATCTGCTGACAAGAAAATAAAATTTTTAACAATATCCATTTTCATTTGCTCCTGTTTGTCCTCAAAGTCTGTACCAATAGGGTAACTTCTCACAGTAAAGTCTACAGAAGAAGGGCTGTGATCTTGTTAGCATCCAGTTTGGTTATAAACTGTTCCATTGCCTGCAAAAATACATAATGCCATTTTAGGAGAAAACAATCATTAAAAGTAATTTCCATAAGCCACACGATTCCTTTTTAGACAAACTATTTATTGTACTATAATCTTTCCATACTTTAATAAAAATGTTTTCATACTAATATGAAATTTTTATCCTAACACTTTCAGACTCAGAAAAGTGAAACACAGCATTCTAAAATATATTTGGATTACCTTCTACAGTAATGATCCAAAAACAGGACAGACCACCCATGGGCTACAAATTATTTAGAAAGCATGACCTTCCTTTGTTCCATAAGGCTCCTTATAGATACACTTAACTGAGATATTAAAAGTTACAAAAATGAGCATGTTGGATGTACCAAAGACTTTAATTTGTATATAATTACTAACTCTGATAGCTGCTACCCACAATGCTACAAAGCTCCTACCCCATATATACACTCAAAAAGTTGAATTCTTTAATTTTCAGGAAAGATACTTAATGCCACTAAAGCTGTGTTGTCTTTAGCAGACCACGGTTTTCAATTGCCATTATTATTTTTTAATTAAATAATTACCGTTCATTGAGCGTCACTATCATTTTAGCTTTAGTTGCTTTACTCAAACTGCATAATGTATTATACAATCGTATCACTAGGATTTCAGGCCCACAGTTTTCTAACTACTGTACATCTGTAAAGCAGAGAAATTCTAAGTCAAAGGTCATGAACAGAGGGTTTTAACTGAGTATCTTCTCAAAGCTTTACGCTAGCTCCTCAGAAAAATAAAAAAATTTCCAATAATTTCAGGGGGTTAATAGGACTCTTAGAACCTACTGAAATATACTTGGGGGCATGTGGATTCTGGTTTTAATAAGCCAGTCTTTAATGTAGAGGCAGAAAGCATACTGCTAAAATTAAACTCAAATTTATTTCTCTGAGTACTGCCCACCTTTTACAGCTTTTTTTATTGAGCGATAAAATTATAAAACTCATTATGCAAATGCTTAATTTAAAAAAATACCACTTCTTAATTAGGTTTCTGGGGGAAAACAAGCTATAGCCAGTTTAGTAAGTATGTAGGAATGATTGTACTAAAGAATTTGAAAGAACTGTATGGTGCTTTATAAAATGGCTGTTAATTATCCTGAATTAACAGAAAGTAGATAATGATGTAAGAATGAATTAATGAATAAATACCATTTTTTTCAGAGGTAAAGGAATAAACTTCTTTGACCTCTCTTGCCCTTACATATAGTTAGGATCTGTGGAGGAAAGGATCTTGTTAAAGTATTGTGAGTTTCACATTAGTGTTGAAATAACTCCTGGGTGTGATGATACAGGAGTTTAGAAATGTGTATTAGGTCAACAATGGATTGATTCTCAGTGGAGCCCAGAGATCCTTAATGTTTAATATCCATCTTGTTTTAAAGAATGGTCCTAAAAACGTGTCTTAGAAATATGTTTTTTTAAAAACTTGTGAATTGCACCTAAAGTGTAGTAAAAATAATGGTTATTAGCATATGAGAATCCTCAGGAGATAAAAACAGGTGAATTAGCTGCTGTTGGGACGTTCGACCCTGCAGAGCAGTGCATACATAGCTTGTTTGAAGATCAGTGAGTATTAGGTGTATTACTACTTTAAATTGATAACCCTTGTGACCTATTAGAGTTAATAATTCTCTGAATATCTAATGTGTTCTTAGGAAACAACTATCTCTAATACACAGTAATAGGTAAATAGATTTTGAATGCTAGAAGGGGACTTAACCATCCAGTGGTTTGGCCTCCCCTGCAATAAATTTTATGAATGATCAGAGCAGTTAATTGACTTGCCCGAAGTCAGGTGGATAGTAGCAATCCCGATAAGTGTAGTTATTCATTATCCTACCTGTTTTTTGTAAGTCTGTTGCTATCACATATTTTGGCTGTCTTTTCAGTTTGGATCTCAGTTTTGGAGAAAGAAGTATCTTAATGCTAGGGTTTTTAGCATTGTGACTTTGACTCACAGTTGACAAATTGACTAAGAATTCCCTGAATTTTTATACCGTAATGTTTTTACTTTGCTGTTCATGTTCTCATCCCATCTTTAGCACAGTAACCCATTGTTCCAAGGCTTATTGGGGTAGACTTCTTAGGAGCTTAAGTCAATTTCACAGCTGGAAACAGATACTAAGAATCCTAAAAGACCTCACTTTCTTCATATTTTCTATACCTTTCTGGGCTGATGATCCCTGACTGACAGCATTTAGTTGAAAGCTGTATCTATAGTATTAACTTGGCAAAGTTTTAACAATAAGCCAGGAAATGATTTTTGAGAAGATTTATGAGATTTAGTCTTTTTAAGACATTTCTGGAAGCTTCTCACTCAGAACTAGGGATTGGAGGGCTTACTGACATCCAAGTTCAGAGAAGTTCTTCCATGAAAGTTATTACTTCCAAGTCCTTATGTCACATTTGGTGGGCAAAGACCTGGTGGCCAGGAGGAAGACCTGCCCCTACAACTAGTGACTCCACAGACAGGGTAAGGACCCTTAAAAGTAGTGACTCTTAACCTGTTTAATTCTGGCCTTTTAGCTGGGTCACTATTTTATTTAGCTCAGTAATTCCCACTTTTTAGTGGAATAACAGCTAACTGTTAAGATACAAGCATTTTGGAGGGAGAGGGATTTTCTTCATCAGGGATATGGATGGTTCCTAGTTCCTAATTGAATCACACAAAAAATATACTACTTGTCTTAAAGTCTAGATTACAGTGGTACCTTGAGATACAAGCAGACCAACATACTTTTCTAAGATATTAGCTGCAACTCGGTCCGTACTTTTTGTTCGAGATCCAAGCGAAATTTCGAGATACGAGTCGTGATTTGGAAAGCTGCTGCTAGTTGGCGTGTTGGCGCATGGGTCCAGTATTGGCAGCACAGCACCAGCATCTCGTTCTTTCTCACGTGTTACACACAGAATCAAGTCGAATCTCGTGTACTGTACTCGTTGTTGCATCATTTTTTGCATTTTTTACTAACTTTCTTTGTGTGCTATCATGGGGCCGAAGAAACTGAGTATAAAGGGCAGAGGTGAGAAGAGAATAATGTCGATAGAAGTAAAGCAAGAAATCATAGAAAAACATGAGCGTGGTGTACAAGTGATTGAACTGGCAAGGCTGTATGGCTGCAATACATCTACAATTTGTACCATCCTTAAACAAAAGGATGCCACCAAAAGCGCAAATCCAGCGAAAGGAACTGTAATTGTGTCCTGGTTAAGAACAAATATCCATGAAGAAATGGAGAAGCTTCTGCTGGTGTGGATAAAAGAAAGAACTGGCTGGAGATACCGTGACAGAGACTGTAATATGTGAAAAGGCATGTATTATTTACGGTGACTTGAAGAAGAAAGAACCATAAACCTCAAAAGAGGCAGCAGAAGATACGTTTAAGGCAAGTCATGGCTGGTTTGAAAATTTCAAGATGAGATCTGGCATCCACTCGGTGGTGAGGCATGGTGAAGCTGCGAGTGATGATGTTAAGGCAGCTGAGGAGTACATCGCACCATTTTGCTGCGCTTATTGCAAAGGAAGACTACATTCCTCAACAAGTGTTCAACTGTGACGAAACAGGATTGGTTTGGAAAAAAATGCCCCAGAGGACTTTTATCACCGCAGAGAAGAAGCTGCCAGGCCACAAACCCCCGAAGGACCGGACCGGCTGATCCTTGCATTGTGTGCAAATGCTAGCAGTGACTATAAAGTAAAGCCACTGCTAGTGTATTATTCCGAAAATCCTCAAGCCTTTAGACTCACAAGATTCTTAAAGAAAAACTGCAGGTTATGTGGCCTGCCAATGCTAGGGCATGGGTTACGCGGCACTTTTCTTATTGAATGGGTAAATCTCATCTTTGGTCCTTCAGTGAAGAAATATCTTCAAAAAAATAAACTCCCACGAAAGCATTACTAATCCTTGAAAATGCTCCAGCCCACCCACCTGGTCTTGAAGATGACATTCTCAATGAGCTCAAATTCGTGAAAGTCCTCTACCTCCCACCCAACACGACTTCAATCTTGCAACTTATGGATCAGCAGGTCATTTCCAACTTTAAAAAGCTTTACACCAGTGATGGGCATCTTTCGAGCTTGGTGTGTCAAAATTCACTAAAAAAACAGCATAACTCAGGTGATGTGTCACTTCGAGAAAAACGGCCTAACCGGAAGTCCCAGGACTAGACGCTCTGTGCCGGAGTTCTGTTGTTTTGGCCTACAGATCTCCGGCACAGAGTGTCTACACTACAGCAAATGTTTTATCCTCCGCAACTGCACCTGGCCGTGGAGGAGCCTCAGATGAAACGTCCTTCTCGGCATGTGGCCCCATACTTCTCTGGTATGCGGCCGCGTGTCATTGAAAATGGCTATATGCGTGTCAGTGCTGAAACACGTGTCATAGGTTCGCCATCACAGCTTTACACAAAGCACTTGTTCCGCCGCTGCTTTGTGGTGACTGAGAATACAATTCTAACCGTTTGAGAGTTTTGGAAAGATCACTACAACATCCTAATATGTTTATACATTATTGACTTGGCAAGGCAAGAGGTTACAACAAGAACCTTGAACTCGGCATGGAAAAAGTTATGGCCTCATGTTGTTGCAGAGAGGAACTTCGAAGGATTCGAACCAGAGACCAAGACCAAGATAGAAGTGTTGGAGGAGATTGTGTCCCTCAGAGTGTCGATGGGTCTGGAGGTAGATGAGGGTGATATAAACGAGCTCGTCGAGGAACATGCGGAGGAACTCTCAACTGAGGAGTTGAAGGAGCTACAGATGATGCAACATACAGAGCTTCTGCAGATTAGTAGTGAGGAGGAGGTGAAATAGGAGGAAGTGATCTCTACAAGTGAAATTAAAGATATGCTGGCAATGTGGGAGAAGCTTTCAAGTTTCATTGAAAAGAAATACCCAGACAGATTCCTCAAAAAATTAAAAATCGAACTGCCTTTTGACCCAGCTATCCCACTTTTAGGAATATACCCTAAGAACACCATAGCACTGTTCGAAAAGAAGAAATGCGCCCCCATGTTCGTGGCAGCATTGTTCACAATAGCGAAGACCTGGAAACAGCCCAAGTGTCCATCAGAGGACGAGTGGATTAAAAAGCTTTGGTACATATATACTATGGAATACTACTCGGCCATAAGAAATGATGACATCGGAACATTTATAACAAAATGGATGGACCTTGATTACATTATACGGAGTGAAATAAGTAAAACAGAAAAAAACTGAGAACTGCATGATTTCTTACATAGGTGGGTCATAAAAGTGAGACTATGAGACATGGACAAGAGTGTGGTAGTTACGGGGTGGGGAGAGGGAGGAGAGGGAGGGAGAGGGGGTAGGGGAGGGGTACAAAGAAAACCAGATAGAAGGTGACAGAGGACAATTTGACTTTGGGTGATGGGTACGCAACGTAATTAAATGACAAGATAACCTGGAGATGTTTTCTTTGAACATATGTACCCTGATTTATTAATGTCACCCCATTAAAATTAATAAAAAAATAACTTAAAAAAGAAATAAAAAAGAAACACCCAGAAAAAGTTTCAACTGGTTGTGCTTCAGCACTTTTTAATGACACTTGTTTGTCACATTTCTGTAACATTTTAAAAGGCAGGCAAAAGCAAACCTCTTTGGATAGATTTTTATTCAGAAGTTCTGCAAGTGAAAGTGCCGAAAGTGCAGCCAAAAAGGCAAAAACAGGTGATGATTATATGAAAAATACGTAATGTTAAGCTTAGATTAAGTGAAAAGTTAAGAAAGTACATTTTTTTACAATTAAGTTTTTGTGGTTTCATTTTAAGTAAAGTGCAGTTTTAGTTTTGTTTAAATAAAATGCAGTTTTAGTTTACATTTAGTGTTAAGAAAGTGCAGTTTTAGTTTACGTGTCTACAGAGCCTGCATCCCTTCCTCCCTCCCTCCTCCTCTGCCACTCACCTTCGTCGCACTTGTCTGTCTCCAAGGTAAGAACACAGTACTAAATAATACTTTTTTCTTTTATTTCATATATTTTGTTACGCATTGGTAAAGTATACATGTGTGTTTCTTCATTAAAAACATGTCTTTTTTCATAATTTAGGATGGTCTGGGGATATTTCACAGGGCTGGAATGGCTTTCAGTTATTTTAAATGGGAGAAATTTGTTTGATATACAAGTTGAATGACTTACGAGCTCAGTTACAGAACGAATTGAACTCGTATCTCAAGGTACCACTGTATTTTAAGATTTTATTTCCAGTTAATATTTCAAAGTATTTAAGTAAATACTCCAAAATAACATCATATAATGGTAAGAATTCCTTAAAGGATTGCTCATGTGACTAGCAAGAATTGCATAAAAGAATGAAGTAAACTAGATTTAATTTTTATTGATTGATTTTAGAGAGAGAGGAAGGTGGCAGGGAGAAAGACAGGAACATCGATTTATACACTATGTGCTCTGATCAGAGATCAAACTGGCAAACTCTGTGCTTCAGGATGAAGCTCTAAACAACCAAGCTATCTGGCTAGGGTGTAACTAGATATTTCAAAGTAATTCTAATATTGTCAAATGGTTAACATTTATATTAAACACACAGACACGCCACTATTTAAAGTTTCAAAATGACATACCTGAAAGCTGATCACACATACACAAATATTCTAAACAAAATTGATCCATTAATATACGTGGAACTAAGACGTTTAGAAGGCTTTTTAATAGAGCATGTCAAATAATTCACCATGGATAGTGATACATTTACAAAATAGTGTGTCCTAATATATAATATAGCAATTGGTTTCTTTCAAGTATTGATGTAAGATATACAATATGTCAATAATATCTTAAAGGGGTCTAAAAGATAGAGATACAGATTTAGATATAACTTATTTCATAAAGCTAAAATTAGATTTTTCTATTTGCTTTCTCCATGTGATAACCCTTACCTTCCCCCAAATGATTTCTCCCTGTCCAAATCCTAATTTCATTCAGAAACAATGTCATTTCCACTTAGAATCTCTATAATCAATTTTGATATATGATCTCACTACATTCTATTTTAAATATATCTATCTACCCAATTACATTACCCCTGCCCTACAGATTATTATACATATTTTCTCTTGTCCAGCACAGTATACTCCAAGTGTCAAAATATATATAAAAAATTTTCACTTCACTTAGATCAGCACAACTATTGTCACACTTCTCATGCTACCTGATTATAACTGGTAAAAATGTCTAGTTTTAAATAGTTTGTCACACCTGACCTGTGGTGGTGCAGTGGATAAAGGGGTCGACCTGGAACTCTGAGGTCACCAGTTCGAAACCCTGGGCCTGCCTGGTCAAAGCACATATGGGAGTTTATGCTTCCTGCTCCTCCCCACTTCTCTTTCTCTCTTCTCTCTAAAATGAATACGTAAAGTCTAAAAAAAACGATTTGCCACTTAACAGGGAGCTTAGTAGAGAGAGGTCCAGTAGTTTTCTTCTGTGTATACCTCTGCCCAGTAGAAACAGATAAATTTACTTTATAAAACACATTTCATTCTTTAGGCAGAATTATCTTTCAATCAAAGTTCAACGGCTTTTAGATGGTATTCTATTTAAATTATTCTTTTATTAACTTGGATAAAACATATTTATTCATTAACTATTTACTTGTTACCTATTTTCTCAGATATCCTGTCCTAGTGAATGTAAGATATCAAAAATAATTCACCCTAATAAATCAAAACTTTAACAGTACCCTCAAGGATCCATAGAAAAAAAGGGGCAGAGAGGGAAGACAGGGAGATGAAGAGAAAGAAAAAATAGTAAAACGCAATAAATACAGTTTTTAAGAGAGGAATCTATGGCATCCACATTTTTATTAGAAAGAGAGCAACACAGTTTGTTCAAGCTAGACAGGTCTAAAAGTCTCCACTTTACAGATGAGGAAACTACCGCTCAGAGAGGGGAAGTGACTTGCCTCAAGTCAAACATCCATTTGCTAGCAAAACCAAAATTAAAACACAGATATGCTATTTCACAGTGCAATGTGAATTTTCTACATCAAAATATTTTCCTCTATGAATAATATTCACTAACTAAAGAGAATGACTATTGTATTATTAATAGATACTTCAGTTCTATTATACCATGCTAAAAAAGAAATTGGCTAAAGAGAGGAGGCTAGGAAGAAAATGCACACAACATATTGCTAAAACACTTTATACATGAAGACTACATGCATATACCACACTACATCAATTCTGAGACACACTAAACTTTAAGACATAGTATCCATTTCATAAACACTTTAAAATAAATAAATATAGGACTGTAAATACATCTTTTCAAAAAATACTAAAATGTAATTTAATGCACTCTATAGGACACAAAATCACTTATTTAATAGCCAGTGTCACAAAGCACAAACACAAAGCAAGAACCCCATCTTCTAAGAAAACAGTTACTAAATACCTAAGGCTATGCAGCATTTCTTTCAATTGTAGGTATTCATACAAACAAGTTCTCCCTGTCATCTGTCTCAGACGCATGAGTTTTAGAGTTTGACAAAGCAAGATTTGAATCACAACTCTGTCAATTAGCTCTTCAACCTTTGGAAAGTCACTACTCTGAGCCTCATTCTCATCTGTAAAATGGGATAGCCACCTTAGAGAATTGTATGAAAATTACATGTGATAATTTAAGAAGTACAGTACTGAAATGAAATAATAAGTTTTCTCCCACAATCCCTACGGGCCAAATGAAATTAAACTATAACCTATTCTTGATTTACAAGAGTCCTCCCTTCTCTCCTTTAGGGATTGAAATAAATCAGTACTGGATTGCAGGGCAAATCTTACTAGTTTCCTTTAAGAAATTTGACAGAAAGCTTACTTTCTTGAAATTCGTCTTTTCTTCTTGAATTTAGGAACAGAAAACAATGACAAATTTTAAGCCTTTCAGTTAGTTTTATGTAAATTCATACTTCCATATTGTCCTACTAAACAGAGACAAGACTCTAAACCTATTACAAACCTGCTGAAGAGAGGAACTGTAGAACCAATGTGTGGGAAGAGCCAAGAGTGTAAAGCCAAAAGACAAAGTCAAAATGACTCAACTGTATGGGTAGTTTGGTTTCTTTTTAACCTTAAATCCATTTATTAAATGCAAAGAAAATGTTCAGAAGAGCCAAAACTATCTTCATGATTCAGGGTGCTTTAGTAACCTGATCCTTCAGATTTAAGCAAATGTCATCTTTCAACACGTAGTTTCAGGACATTTCCACTGGTAACAACCCAGTCATTCCAAGACGAGACTGTGCCGATCAAAGTGGCTCATATGCAGTAGACACCAAAGTAAAAAAAATCTCTTCTCTGACCCCAAACATAGTTCAGATTAACAGCCCACCCATATATTCCTCATTAGCTCATTTCAGTTGATTTTCCTCCACCAATTATAAAAATAATGCTCATTTTTTAATTTAAAAAAATATTAAAAGTACAAGCATTTTGAAACCATCCGTGATCTTTAACTCCCAAAGATTGAAACATTACAAAGGGCCATGCCAACATCTTTCCTATGAATTTGACCATTGCTGTGATCATACAAACTTTTAAATTTATATAGAGCATTTGCCACTAAACATGATTAACTACTGGCCTGTATTTTAATATTTTCATTCTGGCTTTGAGACTAAATTATAATACTTTTTTCTTAACTCAAGAGTTCCTTCTCAATCTTTATTCTTCTGAGTCTCTTAGCTATATATTTTGCTGCTGACCACTTCCCCTTTCCTAGAATTCTTTCTATTCTAAGTTTCCCTAAACTATATATTCCTGTGTCTACAAAAGTCCCTCCAACTAATCTTTTTCTCTTTCTTCACTGGCTCTCTTCTGTTAACTCATGACAATCTCTAAAAAAATGGCTCAGATATGACCTTGGATTTGCTATCAACTTTGAATCTCAGCACTTAAAAGTGTCTGCCATGAAACAGATGCTCAATTAATGTTTACTGATTGACTTTGCCAATCCTGACCATATTAGCTCTGTGACCTTGGGCAAATTAAATCTTGCTGAATCTTGGTTCCCTCATCTATGAAATAGGGATAGTCAAAGGATGATGATGCTTAGAAAGAAAGCTCAAAACAGTGTTTGGACAAAGTAGCATCTAACAAATTACACTACTATTATCAATATATTCTAGCAGACACAAAAATGTTTTTGATTATTAATACATGGCTGAAGACCAAATCTACTTCTCAACAAACCAATTTACTTTCACCATATTCTCTTATAACTATCAAAAAATATTTTTCTGCTCTTTCCTTTACTACCTATCTCCAACTCATCAACTACTCTAAATCTTCTCTTAGCCACCATACAGAATCATTTATCAACTAAGCTACCACAGACCTAGTTGATACCCACACTCGGAAATCTTCACTGACACCTTCTGTCCTTATTTAAAGCCATTTTTAGTTTGTCATTCATTATAATCCTCATGTCTTCCAATAATACATATCCCAACTCGTAGCTCAAAACTCATCTCCTCCCAGAAATTTTTCCTGATTAACTCCATAATACTTGGATTACTTCTCTGCTGGATCACCTCAGCACCTGAGCACTTAGGTATTCTGCTATAATGAGTGAGAATTACCAAGAAATTACTTTCACATCCTAAATAATGGCCCAACAGCTATAATGCTTTGTTGATCTAGTTAATAAGGAAGTACCCCATAATATAACGAATGCCCTCTTTGATTTGTGTCCTTGACTCTATACCTGGGTTCTATCGAACCCTAGGGGTTCAATGAGTCGGTCTCAGGGGTTCGGAGAAGCCTCTGCCGCGGAGGCCAGAATAAAGTAATACCGTAATTTGTTGTGAGTTCATGCACTTTGTTGGTTTTGTTCTTTGAGCAAGGTGATGTTCATGCATGGCTCATTTTGTGCACCAGTAAAAAAACATATACCTATGTCTTGAATTTGGAAAAAAAAATCATATTTTATTTATCACTAAAGAAGGGTTCGGTGAATGTGCTTATGAAACTGGTGGGTTCGGTACCTCAAAAAAGGTTAAGAACCACTGCTCTACACAACTTTACGTTTGTCAAAAGTGCTGAACACTTCACTATCTTTTTGTCATATCTTCAAGCAGAAATACACATATATACCTCAGTGCTATCACCTTCTCCTATTTAAATCCACTGGAAATTTGGTAGTGAATCACTTTCTTTTCTACTATCTCTTCTCTGCCCCAAACCTCTGCCCTCACTCCACTAGTAATTTCAAAAGCTTGAAACAGAAAGGCTTCAGAAGTGACACACACATTATCATGTCTGTTTTTCCTCTATGAAAAGAACTTTGAACCTAGTTATAAAACTTCCCAAGGCTAAAACATTTCCCTGCAAGCATGATACATAACCAAATTCTTTATCAAAATGGTTGATCCTATGAAATAACAGAATTGTACTTATATGTTAACTCTCACTCATGCTACTTACTGTAAGAGACCTTGCATCATTTTTATGCTACATTACACATGCCCAAGAAGATAGTTCAGAAAACTTCTCTAGTGGGCAGATTTTCTAAATGTATCTTCCAATGCTGCCTTGAAATCAACATATACTTTTCATTTAATATCAAAAGCAAACAATACACATGCTATTACTTCTGAGGTGAGCATATGGGCTGCTGAGGCAAAAAAAAATAGGTGTAAGTGAATTGTCCCCGTGGGGTGGGTGGGAGGGAGGTCGATCACCCTCAGTGAAAGTTAACAAATCTGAGTTTTTAGGACCTGTATACACACAGTGAGTGAACATATGAATCTGTATGACTCCTTCCTGAGACATGTGACTCTCTGGTCTCTGCCATAACCGACAGTTATCATTACTCATAAAGATCCACACCCTTCAGCTACCATACATAAACCTATCTTATTTGCTCCTCGTATACTTTCCCAACTGACCATCTAACGCCTTCTAGTTAAACAGCCTTCCTCCACATCTCACGTAAAACCTCCTCTCAGTCACCTTCTGGTTTCAGTAGGTGGCTCTTACTTCAGATCCACGTGTCCCCATGTGTCCAGCTCTCTTAACCTTCAAACCCAAGCCTATCCTACCTTCACTCCCAGTTGATGCCCCCCGCCATCAATACCTACTTCCAAGAGGCCAACACTCCACAGCTCCGCACCTTCTCCCCAGAAAAGGATCCCCTTTTTTGAGCATCACCCTTTTCCCGTCACTTTCCTCCTTCCTAGACTTGGAATCCTTCAATCCCAGGCCTCCTTTTACCGCCAGCCTGAAACACACCAGTCCGCTCCTCCGTTAACTACCCGCCCCACCTTCGCCTCTTCAGCGCGGCCTCCCACCCCAGGCGGCGCCCCTAGGATCCACAGCAGCAAACCAGGCCCCTCCCCACATCCCTGCTAGCGGTCCCCGCCCTCCGAAGGGCGGCGACGCGGCCAAAAGAGCAAAACACTTTCCGGACAGAAGCAGCCCCCAACTCGGGCAGGCCGGGGGCGGGGGCGGATCTGCCGGTGTAACCCCTGTCTCGGCCCGGCCTGCCGGACCGCCGCCCGCAGCTGCGGCCCGGGCCAGGCAAGTAGGGTCCCGCAGCCCGGCATCTCCCACCCGGAGCCCTGCCTCTCACCTAGACGCAGAGGCTCAGGCCTCGCTTTCCCCCGGGCGGCTAGCGATGGCTCCGCCGCCGTCGCGCTCTCCTCACTGGCTCTCCCACCGCCCCCGTCCGGCTACTGAAGAGCGGATGGGTAGCGGCACGCCCATTGGCTGCGACCTCACTCGCGTCAGCCGCCCCGACCCGGACCGCGGGATATGACTGGCTGTCACGGAGTCTCTTTTCCACGTCTTATCCTGATTGGCTGACTCGCGTCCCCCTACCAGAAGGACCGCTCACCCGCCTCCCAGCTTCAGCCTCCCACCCCCAACTTCTTTTCCATCCCGGAGAGAGGGGGGGGTCGGGTGGAACGCAAGCGGCCAATGAGAGCGCCGAAAGAAGGCTGGGAGGTGGGCTCTGCGGTCGGCCGGCCCGCAGGGGAAAGTCCAGCCAATGGGCGTGAGCCCCACATCCCGGGCGTCCGAGCGCCTCCCCCGGCCACTGGCGTTCCGGCGGGTCGCGCCCAGGGCCACGCCCAGTTTCTTGTACCTCGCGAGGGGCGCTCACTTATATGGTGGGAGGCTACGGCGAGGATGGTATGGGAGATCTCCGGCGACTATTGTGGCGTCCTCCGGTACTGCCTACGTGGGGCCCGGGTTGACTTCTGATGGAGCTGGTTCGGGTCCATGAGAGCGGAGCCGTCGCTCCGAGGACCCCTAGAACCTCCGCGGAATGCTCTTTAAGGAGGGGACAGAGTGTGTGTCTCGTCCAGCCCCACGGAACTGGGCCAAAGCATTCCACTTTATCCTGTTCCTCCAGAATAATTTCGTACAAAACTTATCTGTAGTGTAAGAATTTAGAATAATGATTACCTCCGGAGGGATGGAAGGGGCACAAGGGAACCTGTGACCTTGAAATGCTTCATGCCTTAATCTGAGTGGTAGTTACAGAAGTGTATACATGTGTAAAAATTCATCGAGCCTTCCACTTTAAGATTAGTGCACTCGGCACACGATATATATCTCATCTTTTAAAATAGTAAAAGGATTGTGAAAACAACTATAATAACATAACTTTAGCCCCCATGGGGCTCCCATGATATAAGCAATCCCACTGGGATTTAGCTATCATTCCAAAACGATAAACTATATGAAGGAGGGAGAGGGAAGGATTGTGAGAATTTAAAATGGGTGAAAGCTCCTGGCACAGTGAATAACACACACAAATTGGAAAGCTCCTGACACAGTGAGTAACACACAGGTTGGTACTTGAAGGATGAGCCAAGATGATTCAAAGTATTTTTTCTTTGAGGATTTAAAGCTTGTTTCAGTTCCTGGCCCTGTTAGTAGGACAAAAGTACCCAAGGTGCTGCACCCAACTGAAAACTACAAAAAGTTTACTGAGCTTCTTTGTGGCTAGGCTAAGTCTGAACCCACGGAACATTTGTTTCAATACTATGGCTTTTGCCCCAGAGGAGCTCACAATCCAGCATCAAGTACAGTAATTTGTATAGTCGTTCCTGAAGGAGGGCACAGAACACAAAGCTAACACAGCTGCTTACCCTCAGGGATGAAACATTTCACTAGATTAGGCAAGATGTGTGTGCCTGGAACCCAGTACAGTAGTAGAATTCTGAAATAGCCAAGGTCAGGTGAAATACTCTTAGAAATGGGCGAATAATATTCTCCCCAAAACAGATATAAGAACTCAAGTCAAATTCTAACCTGTAGTAGGGTATCAAAAATGAAACAATTAAAGATGTCGGGATTCTTTTTTAGTAATTTTATCATTAAGTTGTTCAATTCAGATAAATAACTTTGTTTAAAATACTTGTCCCTGGGGTCTGGAGAGAGGTGGAGAAGGGTACAGGGGGGATAAATAGTGACAGATGGAGACTTGGGGTGGTGAACACACAATACTGGGTACAGACGATGTGTTGTAGAATTGTGCACCTGAAACCTGTAAAATTTCTTTAACCAGTATCCCCAATAAAGTTAATAAAAATAAGTAAATAAAATTTATCCACAAGAATAAAAAGCTTGTCCACAAATAACTAAGTCAATTTTGAAAAGAAAAGTAGTGAAGTTGGCAGGGGACAGGGGAGAAGTTGCTCATTTCACTGGATATTGAGATATACCATGAGCCATGGTAAGAAAAATAGGCAATACAGGGCCAGATAGACAAGCCACAGGATGAGTATGCAAAAACAGAAGTTTATATAGAATTGAATATATGACATAGGTGACATCACCAGTGAAATAAGAAAGGGTAGATTGTTTAGCATATGTTGATGGAAAACTTCCTACTTTAGGGAGATAAAGTTGGATTCCTATTAAAGGCCTAAGGTTGACACATTAAAACCATAAAGCTGAAGGAAACGTGGGAGCCTTTCTTTCTGATTTTGTAATGAGAAAGGACTCCTAAAATTTAAATAAGACCACCCATAGTACATAAAAAAAGAAGTACTTATCCCTGAACTAGGCACATAATGTAAGCTAAGATAGTATTTTCTATACAACAAAGGGTGTCACAGGGAGACAGACATAAACATAATTCCAATATAATACAGGATGAGGGAATAATTAAGTGACGGGCAACCTTTTTATAAAAACCGCCCACTTTGCTGGTCAACCTGGTCGATTTTTATAAAAAGGTTGCCCATCACTTATAGATGTAAAAAGTATCTAACCCAGCTTAGGAAATGTAAGAGCATCTTTTTAGAATACACTGCTAAAGTTTATCAGCATACCATATATAATTAGGCGCTATTTCTGAAGAATACTTTTATTATAAATTTGTTAAATTTTGTGCAAATATCTTGATTTTTAAAAAGAATTATAAATACAAAAACAAATTAATATTTAGTTCTGAGGAAACCACAGTAAGAAATTAAGTAATTGCTTAATGAATACATTGTGATTCTCAAAAATAACTTTAGAGTTGAAAGCATAAAGTCATCTCATTTGGTTCATCAGTATGTATGTAACATGTGCATCCAGCAGAGACTCCCACAGATGGGCAGCATGCTGTCTAGAGAGGGACTTAAAACAATGGTTTATTCTCCAAGATGGTACAATCTTATGGGGAGGTCAGTGTCCTATACCATCATTCTTAAATGAGCTCAAAAAATTCATATATCTGCAAAATGTGAATAATTAGTAATCTTCACAAAAAGCAATGAAGAATTTTGCCCAGAGTCTAACTTATAAAATGTAATAGCAAAAACTTAATCATTCATTCAACTGCTTTTCCCATTTTTCTTCAACAAGAGCCCTAAAAATTGGGTGGCCATATATTGAAATCAACTTCATTGTAATTTTGTTCAAATATAAAACACCTATATGTGCTTTTGATCCTTGCTGTATAGAAACACAGTTCTGTAAGTGAAGGTGAATTGGTGAATTACACCAAACCAAAAATGTACTATTATAGTTTACAGCCTAAGCAGAGATATATATTACTGAGAAAATACATAGGAATAAGCACAAAAACAAATATGCTACACATAATGTAGTTATAACTAGTAATGAATCTTTCAGAATTTTATAACATCTTTAAAAGCAGAAATACTACCTATTCCTGCTGTGAATAAAAAAGCACTTTTCTTGTAACATGTACCATGTTTTAACTCATATTTTATGTCAATGTTTTATTAAACACAGTTTTGATGAGTTTCTTCACTCTGTGAAAAAGAGAGAGAGAGACACCCCAGGCCAAAAATGGAGTCACTTATGCTAAGCCCTCCTTACGGAACTGATATTTAATACCTAACCAAACTGTAATTTCAACTTTTCCCAAGAATGTAACTTTTAACAAGGTAATCTGTAATTTCCTGGTCTGAGCTACTTTGGTAATCCACTCCATAGACATCCCAAAGAGAAATGTCTTGCCTGAAATGATATTAGAAACTTTTATTTCCTGCCCCCTTCTTCCTATAAAAGCCTTTCATTTTATATAGCTCCTTGGAGCTCCTTCCTATTTACTAGATAAGATGTTGCCTGATTGGAATCATTGAATAAAGCCAATTAGATCTTTAAATTTATTGTTGAATTCTTTTGACAACTATATCTTCATAACTTCTATGCAAGTATTTATCTATTTACCTAAATTTCATAGAAGAGAAAATTGAGGCTCAGTGAAACAAGTAACTTGCCCAGTGTCACACAGATGGTAGGTGACAGAGGTATGATTGAAATCTAGATCTCTTTAATGACAGACTCCATAATCTTTCTACTATGCCGCATTTGGCTTCTCTAAAACAAGATCAAGTTATTTTTACTTGTCCTTATACATCTTTGTATTCCCTCAGTGAGTAGCACAGAATTTCACATGTCTCAGAAAACTCACAGAATTAATTATTTTCACCATACTTTCTTTACTAATTTCATGACAATGGAGAGTGTGGCCTTTTTAAAAGTTAGTCCTCGCCTGACCTGTGGTGGCGCAGTGGATAAAGCATCAACCTGGAATGTTGAGGTTTGCCGGTTCAAAACCCTGGGCTTGCCCGGTCAAGGCACATATGGGAGTTGATGCTTCCTGCCCTCCCCTCACTAAAATAAAAATAAATAAAAATTAAAAAAAAAAAAAGTCCTCAATTATTCAACAACTTTAGGTGGAAGAAAAATGGAGCTGCTATGATCTTGGCTGTTCTAAATAATTTCTTGTGTTCTGATCATTGACTTTCTGGTTCTTAAAGTGCCACCTCAAAATATGCCATTTTGGCACAAGGATTATTTAGAGCTAAAGATACTTCTTCTAATCCCCATTTTTAATTCCTGAAAAGAGGAGATAAAAACTCGCATGTGAAAAATACCCTCCTTATACCAGGAGAAAAGAAAGATTTGACAAGGAAAAATTTCTGAAATGTCCAAATTAAATCACAGCAGGCAGGAGGGTAGGAGGAAGAGACAAGAAAGGTTAATCAGTTAAAACCTAAGGGAAAAGTAACAAAGGACTGCTTCTTTACCAGAGTATATGCTGAAATTTTGAATTAACTTTCCAGGTGGCTGTTTCTGCAGTTATCTAGATAGACTAGCCAATACATGCACTTTCCAGACTGCTGCGCACAACCAATCCAGAAATACTTCCTTACAGACTCTATGCCTATTCCAGAACTAGTTCTGCTTCACCCCTCTATCTATAACCAATGTAAATTCTTTCAAAACAACTTATATACTATTTCTTCCCCAAACCCCTTGTATAAAAAAGCCCTGTCAACCCCAGACATGTTTGTGTCTTCCACCTAACTCTACTGCTGGCAATTTAGACTGCATGCCCCAGTACCTGGTCCTTTTTCTGGTTAGCTTATGGCTCAATAAACCCTTTCAGAAAAATTTTCAGCTTCAAAGATTTTTTTTAAACACATTCTTCAGTGGTGAATCAAAGCCGAGAGAATCCTGTACTAAACAGACCTTGTTAAAGTAATTCTTATCGTCCTTTAGCCTCTTCACATAGTTTAGTGACTTTTCCACAATTGCCTTTCTTTGGTCAATCTAGTGTAAAAGACTGTAGGTTTTTTTAGGAATTCATTTTCTTATGAGAGCTTTCATGTCATGTAAAACATAAAATATACTTTTCTCCTGTCAATCTGTCCTATATCAGTTTAATTCTCAGGCCTAGCTGAAAAACCCTAAGAAGGTAGAGGTAAAATTCTGCCTTCACTATATTATCAACTGTCTCCTCTAAACCCCGTTTATAGATAAAAGTGTCCTGGTGTTACCTAGCTCACAGGTGTTGGGAGGAAGAAGAACAGAATTTGTAACATTTCTTTAAATATCACCTGTAGTTTATTTTCTAAGCATCATTGTAAAAAGAAGAAACCATCTTGCTGGCCAATTTCTTCTTACATATGATTAGATGGTCATTTTGTCCTTCTTTTGTGACTGGCATTGTCATTGTTTGGACCTTATTTTTGGGCAATAGTAACTCAATAGACACCTGAGACCTGGAGATTATTCTTTTCTTTTTTCTGTCTCCTTCCCCTCCTGCTTTTAGGAACTTACTCCCTTTGTTCTCGAATCAGAACAGAGCTGGGGCTTATTCCACTTAACATAATAGTTTCCACGTCCATCCATATTGTTGCAAAAGGTAATATTTCCTTCTTTTTCATGGCCCCATAGTATTCCATTGTATATATGTACCACTGCTTTTTAATCCACTTGTCCACTGACGGAAATTTGGGTTGTTTCCAGATCTTCGCTATTGTGAACAATGCTGCCATAAACATGGGGTTGCATTTCTTTTTTTGAGTCAGTTATATGGTGTTAAGTGAAATAAGCCAGGCAGAGAAAGAAAAATATCATATGACCTCACTCATTTGAGGAATCCAAAGAACATGTGAACTGAGGAACAAAATTAAACCTGAAGGGAAGGAGGAAGGGAGCTGTTGGGAGGAGGGTAAAGGAGATGTTGAGGGGAATACGGGGGCGGGGGGCTGCATTTGGGGAGACACTAGAATCTATATAAACACAATAAATAAATAAATAAAAAGAACAGGTCTGGGGCAGATACCCCCAAATGGGAATTGCTAAATCATCACCTGTATTCAAACATCACAGCGTATATAGATGTAAACCACAGACTGTGCCAATTTCCTTTTCTTTGTGTGGTGTGTTTTGAGAACTGTGCCTAAAATTGGAACCACCACACCTTTAAGGCTAAGGCCTCCTCCCGGAAGTATTTGCAAACAAAGCCCCAGACTATAACTTCAGACAGCACACCACACCTATGTGTAAAATTGTCAGTATACACAAAAGTTTGACTCTTTAAGGAAGTAAAATTTATACTTGACTCAGTTTCTAATCTGTTTTCTAGAGCTGAGAACAGGGTACAGATTAAAGTTTCTCCATAAACAAAGCCATTTAATTGCTGTAATGATATTTATCAGAACAGCAGATTGTAGCTTTTTTGTTTGTTTTTTAAATGAGTTGGGCAATGTTTGGCTTGAGAAGAGCAGAGCATAGTGAAGTCCTGACGTTAGAACTGAACTCCTGGGTGTAGTGTCTGACCACTACCACCCCACTTACTGTCTTTGTGACCTTGGGCAAGTTATTTATCCTCTGTGCCTCAGTTTCCCACAGGTAAAATGGAAATGATAATAATACCACCTACCTCGCAAGGGTTCAATGAAACTGAATGAGTTATTATTTTAAATAACTAGTATTGTTTATGGTCTATGGTAAATTCTATCTTAAAGGCTTACCTTTAAGGTTGTTAAATCTTAAAGAAAAATAATAATACAGTGAAAACCTCCAAGAGACGATAATAATGCCTGTCTTCTGTTTTTGAAGATATACTATTATGCCAAACACTTTATAGATATTATTTTCAAGCTTCATAGCAAGATAGGTATTAATGTCTCCATTTTACAGATGAGGAAGTAGAATTTTGGGAAACTTAATTAAATTGCCTAAGAGTACATAACAGTAAAAGAATTGGGAATTTTAATTCTAAAGTATATGCCCTTCCACTGTGAAACATTGTTTCCTAAATTTTATCCATCCTGCCTAAGCTATGGTGGCACAGTGGATAAAGCATCAACCTGGATCACTGAGGTCGTAAGTTCAAAATGCTGGGCTTCCCGCGTCAAGGCGCATAAGACAAGCAATCAATGAACAACTAACATGAAGCAACTATGAGTCGATATCTCTTGAGCCCCACCCTCTGCCCCCACGTCTCTCCTCTCTCTGTAGTATCAATAAAATAAAATCTTTTAAAAAAATGTTAATCCATTCTCTATATTTATATCCATGCTGTTTTAGAACTGGTTTTAAGAATCACTTTGGGTCCTGGCCCATGGTACAGTGGCTAGATGTTGTCCCAAAGCGTCAAGGGCACTGATTTGGTCCCAGGGTCGCTGACTTGCCCCTATGGTGCACATTGGAGCCCCAGTCAGGGCATATATGAGAAGCAATCAATGGCCCAACTAAGTAAAACAACAAGTTGATACTTTTCTCCTCTCTCTTCCTCTTTCCACCATGTCCTTTCTCTCTCATGGCTTTTTGGTCTTTTGGCTAAGATCAGGTATACTATTTGTTCTTATCAGTTTAGTATCTGATATGTCCACTATGGAAAGATAGCATGTTTATTAATGGACCTAGAAGGTATTATGCTAAATTAAATGAGTCAGACAAAGAAAGACAAGTACTATAAGATTTCACTTAAATGTAGAATCTAAAAAACAAAACAAACTCATAGGTACAGAGAATAAACTGATGGTTGCCAGATAGGGCGTGGGTTGGAGTCTGGGTGAAGAAGCTGAAAGGATGGTCCTGGCCAGGTAGCTCAATTAGTTAGAGTGTCATCAGACATGCCAAGATTGCAGGTTCGATCCCAGGTTAGGGCACATACAGGATCTACCAATGACGGCATGAATAAGTGGAGGAACAAATCAATGTTTCTCTGGCTCTCCCTTTTTCTCTCTCTAAAAAGCTGGATGCATTAAAAAGTACAAATTTTCAGTTACAAAATAGTCACAGGGATGTAAAATACAGCATAGGAAATATAGTCAATAATATGTAATAACTAGGTATGCTGTCCAGTAGGTGCTAGACTTATCAAGGAGATCACTTCATAACTTATATAAATATCTAACCACTATGCTGTACACCTGAAACTGATATAATATTTAATGTTAATTAGTTGGAAAAAATTTTAATTTAATAAAAATAAAACCAACTCAGAGAGAGACCAAAAGAAGGGTTAATGGAAGGGAAGAGTGGGAACATGAGTGAAGAGAGAAAGGGGAGAATAGTCAATAATGTGATGTTTACACAGTATCAAGTGATCATTAGAATTATTAGGGTGATCACATTGTAAGGTATAAAAATGTCAAATCGCTATATTGTACACTTGAAACTAATATCAATATAAGAGTATATACCACCTATACATAAATAAAATAAGTAAATAAATTAAAATAAAGTAAGAATAAAAGTTAGAAAATGAAAATAAAAAAAGCTTCTTCCTGGAAAAAAAACCCAACATTTTGTCTAATCCCTCTGTCTTTTCACAAATAAGTAAATTAAAATTAGAAGTTGGATGGCTTTCTCAAGGCTACCTGATTACTAAATGACTGTCCAGTAGTTATTGAATGCCAACCAACCATTCGCTGGTAAGGAAAGGAATAAACAGTTATGTATATGTATATTGTTTATCACAGTGCCTTTCACATGGTAAGCAACCAATGCTAGCTATTTTTATCATAGTTCATGCACTCATCCATTTATTCATTCATTTAACATTCATTTACTGGGTACGGCACCTGGAAATACAAAAGTGAATAAGATATAATTTTTTTTGAAGCTCACAATAGCTGTCCAATATGAAAGCCTTAACTACATGCTAACTACATGTGGCTATCAAGCACTTAAAATATGGCAGATTCTAATGTACTATAAGTATAAGAAACACAAAATTTTGAAAACTTAGTACAAAAAAATATGGTAAATACATTATTAATAAGTTTTATATTAGTTACATATTGAAGTGACAATATTTTGGATATGTTGGGTTAAATAAAAATATTAAACTTTTTTTCATCTGTTTCATTTTACTTTTTTAAATGTGACTACCAGAAAAATTAAAATTACATGCAGCTGAATTTCTATTAGACAACATTGGTCAAGGTGGCAAAAAAGAAGAATGCAATAAAATATAAGGGCTATGAGAAAAGTGAATAGCATGTTCCATGGGAGCCGAGAGGAGAAACTGATTATAGGATTTAAGAAATTCTTCCTAGAAGAGGTAATATTTAAATTCCAAAGGATGAGTAAGAACATCGTCCGATGAGTATTTTCCAGCCAAAATGTGAACATGTGGAATGTCACGTAAACACAGAAGAGTAACCAGCAAGTTGAAATGTGATAGTTTGACTCCTCAAGTCAGAGAGGGCTGGAATGCTTGATGAAAAGTAGTAAGAGATGAAGTTGGAAAAATATATTGAAGAAAGATCATGAAAAGCCTTGCATGCCATGTACTATTGACATTTTTGATAGAGGATTGGTGTTATTTTGAGCTTTAGAAAGATAACTCTGGTGGCCATGTGGAGGTTGGACTAGAAGTAGAAAAAAGATTTGGATGGGAGAATAGGAAACAAAGAGAGGAGATTCAGGTGGCCGTGATTTGGGCAATGGCAGTGGGAAATCAGAGGAAGACAAAGCCACAAGAGATCGCAGTATAGTAGAACCGATGAGACCTGGTATCTCATGTCAGGGAAGCAAAGAAAAGGGAAGGATTAAGAGAGACCCTAGTTGTATTCATACATGAAATACATAGCAACATTTCCTTCTGTTCAACAAATATTTATTGAAAGCCTATTGATTCTTTGAATATTTATTATGTCCCAGGTAGTAGGTAGTAGTGC
This sequence comes from Rhynchonycteris naso, assembly GCA_037038555.1. Taxonomy (NCBI): domain Eukaryota; kingdom Metazoa; phylum Chordata; class Mammalia; order Chiroptera; family Emballonuridae; genus Rhynchonycteris; species Rhynchonycteris naso. Next base: position 330,652,023 of record CM072995.1, on the reverse strand, counting down.
TTAATGAACTTCTGGTGACAATATCATTCCCTTCTATGAATACAGTATGTTTAAAACATTTTAGGGATTAGAAAAGAATACGTGATTAAATCCACATTTAATTATTGGCCCACTAATGAAAATTTTATATTACTTCTGTGGAATTATATCTTATTCTCAGGAACCTTAAAGGGTCCAATGTCTGGTGGTAAGGTGACAGTAGGGGTTCCTCATCTAATGAGACAGCCAGTTAAAGTAGGAATCTGATCCCTGAGGGGAGGGGTTGACCTACAAAGTGACAAGTATGAAGTGTGCTCCTATAAAGTTTAATAAAGGATGTGAAGAAACAGAAACTCCATAAATTGCTTGTAAATTGGTACATTGCCTGATGAAAAGCAATTTGGCACATTGCAATAAAATGGAAAATGTGCATTTTACAGAATTCAGTCATTGGATTTCTGTATCTCTGAGCAGTGCTCTGTATCACAGCACTATGTCCAGGCTTATCTGTAGCAATAAGACACAAATTTTGTCAGTCAGAAATTACCCTATTCATTTCTTTGAAGTCAAGTGTTTATTTAGTATAGTAGTCTCCAAAAAATTATGTTAATAAAGTTTGAACAATGAAGAGGAAACAAATTTTTGGCAACCTTAGTTTTCACTCTGACTTATAAGGAGATGTCTGCATTCATTATGCTTGACTCACTAAAATGCTGTAGTTTTCCACATAGGGTCTGGTGAACTTTGAGTGGTAAAGAAAGGTTCCCAGTTACAACAGTTACTGAAAATTGTTGACAACCCGGTTAGAGTCCTGCTGGCCAGAAGAAAAAATTCAAGGGAAAGTTTCAGAAACTAAAAAAGAAGTGAGAAAGGGGAAAGACCTAATACTTCTAATACAAATGTCATGAGTATTTCTTTCTCTTTATCTCTGGAAAGTGGCAATTCAGGTTACACAACAAACATAGAATGATAAGGTATGCACACAGAGATTAAAGAAAAATAAATTGTGCAGGAAGGAGGGAGAGAATTGAGTTATTTTTCTTTCAACGCAGTAAAAACCTGGTAGAACCTGGACTCTAGAGTAATTGTTTATTGGTATTGTACGTTATTTTTTTCCAGAACACAACCACAATTTTTACTAAGTAAAAACATCAAGGGGGCTGAAAGAATCTCATCTTTGAAACTGGTATTGTTACTGGCAAAACAAGACCTCAATTCTTCTTGAATGAAAGAGTTCAGTCAAGAGACAAAGTGCATCAAGTAAAGCAAGAATTTATTGGCATGCAGGAATACACTTGGAAAAGACTGAGTGGGACACTCACTCGAGAAAATGAGTACCCCAATTAGTTACAAAGCTTGGGATAGTGAGTCAATGAAGGGCCCAGGATAAAAGATGCAGCAGGAGAAAGCCTAGAAAGGCAAGAAAGTCAGAGAAAAGAGGGGCCTTGGAGAAAGGTTCAGGGGGTTCGCTGGGGACTAGCTACCACTGTCCATTGTTCCCCTGGTTGCAAGTCTTATTGGGTTTCTTAGTGCTTAGGAGAAACACAGGCAAGGAAAACAGAAGGGGAGGGGAGAGGGGGGAAATTGAGGGGGCAGAAAGGCATAAGTTTGATCCTGGGAGGGAGTGCCCTGGGTCCTCTGTCCTAAGGGTTTTTAAGGGTGGAGATTTTAGGGAGGTTCTAGGGGGAGAATTTCAATAGAATATTAATCAGCTTTCCAGATGTCCAGGTGTATCCTTTCAGGCTCATGGTCTCCACTGATTGGTCTGTGCCAGGGGTCATTAGTCAATGAAGCTGGTCCTGAGGTCAGTTGTGGTGTGGTATTGCTTGTCTGATTTTACTGCTCTTCTGAACCTGGATCTGAAACACAGCTGAGGCCTAGATGCTATCCCTAGAGGTTAATGCTTAATGGTTATTCTCTATTCTCCGGCCCCCTTATTAATTTCTCTGCTAAGGAGGTCTAACCTGCATGACTAGCAACATGAAGGGTCCAAACCACATGACCAGCCTTATGCTAGTGGAGGAAAGGTTATCCTGGGGGTGAGGTTCTTGTATTCCCAGTTTTGCCCATCGCTGGGCACCTGGGACTTTCTGCTCTGGTGGACTTCTGTGCCTAGCCTATAGTCCTTGCTCTGCTCATGTCTATCTAACTGCCTACCACAGTATTCATATTATTTTTTAAAAAAGTAAAAAAGATGCCAAGATATCAGAAACTGGCTTTATTATACAATGTACTGCAAATTTGTTGTTACTAGGTGCATTGCTAGGAGAGTTGGATGCCAGAAGGCTTGCTGAGCTGGGACAACCATGTGAATAAAGGGAGTGGGTGTGGGGATTGGTAGGAGTTGAGGAGGGAAGCCACCGGATTGTAAGACCTGAACTTGAGGCTTGTTAGTGCAGAAATTAGCCATTTGATCCTAGAATAAGCAGGTTCTCAGCGAGTTTTGTAACTAAATTTGATGAGGTTGGTGCAATTGACCTGAATATCAGTTGATTGATTTATAATTAGGGATTATATCTACTAGTGAAAGTAAATCCATGAGCCCTCTATGATGCATCCCTTTTCCAAGAACCATAGCTCTTCGTAAGCTGAATTGATGATCCAAAAGATGTTAAGTGAGCAGGAAATTCCAGCCAAAGCAGAAAATTCAACCTGAGGCATATTTCAGCCAGTTCAGGCCTAGGAAAATGTTTCCGACCCACAGAGATGCATTCTTCTCATACTAGATACTCTGGCAGCATTTGCTTTTCTGAACCTGCTTGTATTTTTGGAATAATTTTAAATTTACTAAAAAGTTGTGAGGGTAGCTTCAGGAGTCCCATTCACCCTTCGCCCAGTTTCCCCGTAGTGTTAATATCTCACACAATCACACTACAATTGTCAAAGCTAAGACATTAACACAGATTTTTACCAGTTTCTCTGCTAATGTCCTTTTTCTTTTCAGGGATCTAACCGAGCATCTCACATTGCATTTAGTCATCAGGTGTCCTTACTCCTGTCCAGTCTTTGCCAGTTTCTCAGTCTCTCCTTGTTTTTCATGACTTTGACAGTTTTGAGTATTGGTCAGATATTTTTAAGAATGTCCTTCAGTTTGGGTTTTTCTCAGGATTACACCAAAGTTAACAGCTTTGGGGGAAAATACCACAAAGGTAAATTGCCTTTTCCTCACATATTTTCAAGGGATATGTGATATCAACATGATTTATCGTTGATGATGTTAACCTTATCCATTTGGTTAAGCTAGTGCCTGTCACTTTACTCCCACTTTTCTTTCCATGTTCTGTTCTTTGGAAGCAAGTCACTAAATGCAGCCCACACTCAAACACAGGAGAAGTAAGCTCTACCTCCTGGAGTGATGAGTATCTATTAATTATTGTTCTGAATTCCTCTGCAAGGAAAATTTGTTCTTTCTCTAGCACTTATCTATCTACTTATTTATTCTATTGCTTTTTTATTTATATCAGTATGGGTTTGGATATTTATTTTATTCTTTGGGTTTTAATACTTGTTGTGCAAATTGCTCCAGCTTTGGCCAAAGTTTTCCAGCTTTGAGAGCTCTTTCAGGTTATCTCCTATGTCCCTTTATTAGAAAAATGTATTTAAAAACTAAGATTTTATTGCTCATTGCTACTGAGGTGCCACTTCTTCTAGAACCACTCAGTAAATAGAGCTAGCAAATATGTGTGCATGTCTATCTGTGTGTGAGTGTGCAACACATGTAAATACACATATCTATATTTGTTTTTGTATCTATCTGCATATATTTCAAAATAAACATGTGTTCACACAGACATTCCCAATTCTAATAGAATACTACAGGATTCATTTTAGTTGTCTCTCCTTGATTAATTTTTATTTACTTTTTAAAGATTTTATTTAATTTTAGAGAGAAGAGAGAGAAGTGGGGAAGGAGTAGGAAGCATCAATTCATAGTAGTAGTTGCTTCTCCTATGTGCCTTGACCAGACAAGCCCAAGGCTTCGAACCAGCAACCTCAGCATTCCAGGTCAAATGCCTCATCCACTTCACCACCACTGGTCAAGCTAATTTTTAACTTTATTCTCTGACAGTGAGAAACCTGACTTCTATTATCTAAAATATTTAATTATTTATTCTACATGTATTCTAGTATACCTGTACATGCAAAGCAGTTTTCAGAAATTCTAACTCATTCCAACTATAGTATAGGATATACATATGGTGGTTTTTGTCTTTAAAGTATCCAATCAAAGCATGGTTTTCCAGAGTTACTCAGATTAACAGCTGACTTCCCCATCTCCTTTAGTGAAGTTATATCATACATTTATAATGTAATTAAATTCATCTGTCACTGCATTCTATCCTAGGATCCCTGAACATCCTGGTTGATATTTTTAAAATTTGCATGTAGAAAAGCTCAGTATTTTTGATGCATAATTCTCTGGGTTGTGACAAATGTGTAAGTCATTTGTCTATAACTATAGTATTTTACAGAATCTTTTCATCACTCTAGAAATTACCCTGTGCAGCCCCTTTGTAAGCTGAACTCCTTTAAAATACTAGTTTTTCCCCTATTAATTGGTTCATTCACTTTAATTGTACAGCTGTTTTGAGAGCCTAGGAGACATTTTTCTGGCTTCTTATATGTACTGAGTTGGTAAGTTTAAATTCAGAAAGCCACATTGTTTCTCATTTCTAAGATTTTGGAAGGCTGCTCACTATTGCTCACTCCACCACCTTCTATTAACTAAATAGCTTGCCCACAAAATTATAAACCCATTTTGGACTACACTATGGGACTGTTCCATCTCCCTTATAATATCATATCAGAGTAAGACATGAAAAATTTTGCTGGAAAGCAAAGGTGTATATTTAATCTATTATTTACAGTTACTGAGGACTTTGTATTTGTGTAATGAGTAATCCCCAGAGCAGTCTGTAAGGGTCCTGTTTGTTCAGACATTAGAACCCAGCCTTCAAATGTCAAAAACTGATCACTATAGAGGTCTGTCTATAAAAGATCCTTAACCTTTATTGGCCAATTTTAGATCCTTCTAGACCCTTTAAAGAATATGACAAAAGCTATATAGATCTTTCCCCAAGAAAAATGAATATACATCCATTCAAAATGCTATATATAATTGGAAAAGCTTCATGAACCCTCTCCCTTTACCTGAATATGGATACCTTCTCAAGGTCTATAGATTCCATATTAAGAATCTTAACCCATGCCTAACCAGGTGGTGGCACAGTGGATAGAACATCAGATTGGGATGCAGAGGACTTTGGTTCAAAACCCTGAGGTTGCTGGCATAAGCACAGGCTCCTTCAGCTTGAGCATAGGCTCACCAGTTTGAGCATGGAGTCGTTGGCTGGAGTCTGGGATCATAGACATGACACTGTGGTTGCTGGCTTGAGCTCAAAGGTCACTGGCTTGAAGCCCAAGGTTGCTGGTTTGAACCCAATGTTGCTAGCTTGAACAAGGGGTCACTCACTCTGTTGCAGCTCCCCCATCCTGGTCAAGATACATATGAGAAAGCAATCAATGAACAACTAAGGAGACTAAGGAGCTGAAATGAAGAATTGATACTTCTCATCTCTCTCCCTTATTTTCTGTCTGTCTCTGTCTGTCTGTCCCTCTCTCTGTCTCTCTTTCTGTCTCTGTCACACAAAAAAAGAAAAAAAATCCACCTGACCTATGGTGGCGCAGTGGATAAAGCATCGACCTGGGAACACTGAGGTCGCCAGTTCAAAACCCTGCACTGGTCTTGTCAAGGCACACATGGGAGTTGATGCTTCCAGCTCCTCCCCCCTTTCTCTCTTTCTCTCTCTCTCACTCTGTGTCTCCTCTCTAAAATGAATAAAATAAAAACATAAAATTAAAAAAAAGAAAAAAGAAAAAAAAAAAAGAAAAAAATCTTGACCTAAACACTAAAGCAGGTTGATAAAAAATAACAAAGGATTTGTTGATAATCAATGAATATATGTTACTATAGAGTTAAATATACATATGTTGTACATTGCAATGGTTAATTTTATGTGTCAATTTGTCTAAGATATGATACCCAGCTTTTTGGTGAAAGCATCAGTCTAGATGTTCTATAAGGGTATTTTTTACATGTGGCTAACATTTAAATCAGTAGAATTTGAGTAGAGCATATTATCCTCCATAATAAGAGTAAGCCTTATTTAATAAGTTGAAGGCCTTTCAAGCAAAGACTGACATTTCCTGAAGAAGAAAGAATTCTCAAGACTGCAACATGAACTCTAACCTGAATTGCTACCTGCCAGGCTGCTCTATAAATTTCAGACATGCCAGCCCTGCCCCCAATTGCATGAGACAATTTCTTTTTAAAAAGTGCGCGCACTCACACACAGAATCTCCTATTGTTTTTGGGTTTTTTTTGAGAACCCTAATACATCCATCAAATTATAGCAAATGCACAATAAATGTTCATAGAAGTGTCCAGTTCCCTTCTCACTATGAAAAATGATGAAAACTCTTATTTAGTGTTTAGCTAGGTATTGTCTCTAGTTCAGTCTTGATTCACCTTGTCTTTACATTGTCTAAGTCCTGTAGATTGTCATTGCTATGTCTCATTCTGTTCTTATTCTGTGTTTGGATACCCTGTTGCTGCTGTAACAAATTACTACAAACTTAGTGGCTTAAAACAACACAAATTAGTTATCTTACAAATCTGTTCTGGAGATCAAGTCTAAAATAGATGTCAGCAGGGCTGCATTCCTTCTGTAGGCTTTAGGGAGGAATCTGTTTCCTTGCCCTTTTGAGTTTCCAGAAGTCATCAGAATTCCTTGGCGAATGGCCTTTCTGAATTCATCATTTCAACTTCTGTTTTCACTATCACATTTCTTATTCTATTCTAACCCTTTGCCTCCCTTTTATAAGAACTTTTTTATTACAGTGGGCTTACTAGGATAATTCAAAAATAGTCTCCCCATTTTATGGCAACTTAACTTAATCATATCTAAAAAACCTCTTTTGCGTGTAAAGTAATATTCACAAATTCTAGGGATTGGAACATAGGTATCTTTAAGAACTCATTATTCTTTCTACCGCAGATGTCCTTTTTTTCTGATTTATTCCCTGTTTTACTTAATCCTTACAGTACTTTTATTCATTAACTTATTAACAAAGTTTACAAGAAGGACTATTTTGGCTAGTTTATTTTTAATAGGTTTATTCTTCTAACACTCTGCAAAAGTATTTTATACTTGTTAAACACCAATTGCTTTTCCCTTTCTCTCTCTCTCTCTCTGTCTCTCTCTCTCTCTTAGCTACAGAGAGAGAGAGACAGGAAGGGAGGCAGATGAGAGGCATCAACTCATAGTTGTGTCACTTTAGTTGTTCATTGATTGCTTCTTATACGTGCCTTCACTGGGGCTCAAGCCAAGCCAATGACCTCTTGCTCAAGCCAGCAACCTTGGGCTCAAGCCAGCGACCTTTGGGCTCAAGCCAGTGACCACGGGATCATGTCGATGATTCCACACTCAAGCCAGCAACCCTGCACTCAAACTGGTCATCCTACTAAGGTGACCAGATGTCCTGCTTTTGGTGGGACAGTCCCGATTTTTAACAATTTGTCTCGCGTCCTGTGGTGTTTTAAAAAAGTCCCGATTTAAAAAATATATTACAATACTATTTTTGCATTCTGTGAAAAAAATTTTTTTCTCCATATAGACCAAATTTTTAGTCAAGAACCCTCCTATCATCTGACCTGTGGTGGCGCAGTGGATAAAGCGTCGACCTGGGAACACTGAGGTCGCCAGTTCAAAATCCTGCACTGGTTCGGTCAAGGCACATATTGGAGTTGATGCTTCCAGCTCCTCCCCCCTTTCTCTCTTTCTCTCTCTCTGTCTATCTCTGTCTCTCTCTGTCTCTCTCTCTCTCAGTCTGTGTCTTCTCTCTAAAAAATGAATAAAAATAAATAAATAAATAAAGAACCCCCCTATCAATGGTGTCCCACTTTACCAATTTTAAAATCTGGTCACCTTATCTACACTCAAACCAGATGAGCCTGTGCTCAAGCCAGCGACTTTGGGGTTTCAAACCTGAGACTTCAGCATCCTAGGTCAATGCTCTATCTGCTGTGCCAGCACTGGTCAGGTGCTTTTCTCTTTTTTTTTAAATCTTTTTTTTTTAATTTTTTTTAAATTTCTTTTTATTTTATTCATTTTAGAGAGGAGACACAGAAAGAGAGTGAGAGTGAGAGAGAGAGAGAGAGAGAAAGGGGGGAGGAGCTGGAAGCATCAACTCCCATATTTGCCTTGACCAGACCAGTGCAGGGTTTTGAACTGGCGACCTCAGTGTTCCCAGGTCGACGCTTTATCCACTGCGCCACCACAGGTCAGGCTCTCTTTTTTTGATAGCATGATTCTGAAGCATTTCTCTTTATATATATGAGACTTTTGCATCCTCGCTGAGTTCTATTTTGTTCTTTGTATGACAAGGAAAAACAATTTAACAATCCTTTTGGTAAGAAAAGTAAATTATTGATTCAAATTCCAGCTGAAAATGGGTTTCCTCCCTTTATACAATGGGATATAGATAGGTAGTGCATGTACTCCTTTTTGTTCTTGGCAATAGAACCCTGATTTTGTCTGTAATGTGACAACCAAAAGTTTTTCTAGATATTGCCAAAAGTCCCTGGAGGAAATTTTGAGAATCATTGTCGTAGACCAATCTTAACAATCCAGTTCTATTTTATCAGTGATAGATTTGGGGAAAGACATACTATCCAATTCTTACAAAATTGAAAGAAAGTCTCTTTATGGCTTGGCAGGGGGTGGGGGTGAAAGGAAGAGAGGTCCTGAGAAAGATTTTTCTTTCTGAAAAAAAAAAAAGAGAGAGAGAGAGAATTAAAAAAATGATAAGGCTTTTCTTGTCCCTTCCCCTTCCTGCTGCCTGGGATGCTGCTGTGTATGGACTTGAATCTTGGAACTATGGTAGCCTTCTTGTAATTTTGAGGTATGGCAGAGCAGAGAGATAGAAAGAACTTAGAGTCTAGATGACATAGTTAAACTATGGAACCAATCTTGGAACCATCTCTAAATAGTTATGTGAAATAATAAAGGATGTCTTTATTGTTTAAACATTGTTAAGTTTCTGTTATTTGCCACCCAAAGCATCTTAACTGATAGGACTAAAACATGATTGAAATAGAGAACCACATTATACATTCTCTCTCTTCCTACAAAATACTTAAATGGTGAAAGTTTAGAGGAGTGTGAGATGTTTAAGAAGAAACATATAACTATTTAAATAGTATGCATATTCAGTACTAAGATACAGAATAATAATATTCATGCACACTGTACACATAACAAAAATTTAATAAAAATGTTAATTCAATAAAGCAAAAGTATGAACGCCAGATAAAACAATAACAGGAGATGGAAAGAGAAATTGCAGAGTTAAAAAACAATTCAAGGACCAAAATAACACCAGCTGTTATCTAACAAGTTAACATGAAATAACAATAAATGGAATGGATACCATTGAAGTGAGGTTTCACAGAAGAAAGCTGGTTGATCATTATAATGGTAGAGGAGAAGAAATAAAGATTAAAGCAATTAGAGAGAAGTTAATCATTGCAGAGGACAAATATTACTCGACATAAGATTAATATCCTCTAAAAAATAAGCCTTAAAAATGCAGCAGAGAAAAAGTATTAAAAGAAAGTGAATCTGCAAATAAAAGGACCCTTTTTGTTCTAGAAAAAAGTGATATGAGCACAGTGGATAGAGGATCAGACTGGGATACAGAGGACGTAGGTTCAAAACCTTGAGGTAGCCAGCTTGAGCATGGGCTCATCTGGATTGAGCAAGTATCGTCAGCTTGAGTCCAAGGTTGCTGGCTTGAGCAAGGGGTCACTCGTTCTGCTATAGCCCTCCAGTCAAGGCACATATGAAAAAGCAATCAATGAACAACTAAGATGCTGCAATGAAGAATCGATGCTTCTCATCTCTTTCTTTTCCTGTCTGTCTCTATCAGTTTCTCTCTCTGTCTCTGTCACAAAAAAAAGTGATACGAAATAATCAACCTGATATCAGATGAGTACTAGACTTAGGATGATCACTTAGTCAGGTATATAAAATTATAATCACTATGTTGTACACATAAAACTAATATAATATTGTATGTCAGCTGTGACTGAAAAATAAATTTTTAAACATGATCAATCAAAAAAGAAATATTCCAAATTCAGTTGAATTTCAATGACTAGAGAATGGTCTTCACACACAAAAGTAAAGTCATTTATAAGAGGGGAAAATCGAGCCGTGGTTGGCTGGCTCAGTGGTAGAGAATTTGCCTGGCATGTGGAAGTCCTGGATTTGATTCCTGGCCAGGGCACACAGGAGAAGGGCCCATCTGCTTCTCCACCCTTCCCCCTTTCCTTTCTCTCTATCATTCTTTTCCCCTCCCACAGCAAAAGCTCTATAGGAGCAAAGTTGGCCCAGGTACTGAGAATGGCTCTATGACCTCTGCCTCAGGTGCTAGAATGGCTCCAGTTGCAATGGAGCAATAACCCAGATGGGCAGAGCATAGCCCCTAGTGGGCTTGCCCAGTAGATCTCGGTTGAGTGCATGCAAAAGTCTGTCTCTCTGCCTTGCCACTTCTCACTTCAGAAAAATACAAAATATGGGAGGGGGGATTGAATTACCCTCTGACTCTTCCACAGCAATATTCAGTGGCAGAAAATAACAGAGCAACATCTAGAAAATTAAAATGTGAGACAAAACCATTATGCAGTCAAGTTGTTTGCATTTAAGGAAGCATATTTACATTTCTAAGTGTGAAGGAACTCAGTAATCTCATTACCCAGCAGTCTTAGAACAAAATTACTTTTTAATAAAATTCATATATTCATGAAACTTAAGTATAGAGAAGGCAAAATGAAAGGATTGGTGGTAAACAATGAATACATTTAAATATGGAATTAAACAGTTATGAGATAGAGCATGGTCTTGAGTAGTGTTTACTACACATTTATGATGATTATTTCTGGGTGATAGAATTTTGATTATTTTTTAATTTTCTAAATAATAGGTTTCTTTGTTGTTTGAGTGTTTTTCAAAGAACATACTATATTTCCATATTCACAAACATAATCATTAGTCTATAAATTTGTGATATAGCTTAAGTAAATCATCTCTAGAAATTTTAGGAGGGGATAAACTTTATCTGGGACAAAATTCAATTAGATTTTTTATCCTTTCAATATTTAGTACCTTGTTCAAAAGTCTACCTTTATATTTAATATTTTGTATTCTTATAACCCAGAAGCATAGAATTTTTCAGCACAAAGCAGACTTTAATTTTCTTGGTGTTAGTGCATTATTAACGTCTTTCCAAATTTTTTGAAAAAATACAAGAGAAGGGAACACTTTCCAACTCATTCATTCTATGAAGCCAATATTACTCTAATACCAAACCCAGACTGATATCACAAGAAAAAAGAAACAAATTTACAGACTAATATTTCTTGTGAATATAGTCACAGAAATCTTCAGCAAAATAGCAGCTGCATATTTGTGTACTTGCAAATCAAATATAGCCCTACATTAAAAGGATTATACACTATGACCAACTAAGACTTATCCCAAGAATGCAAGGTTGATTTAACATATGAAATCAATCAATATATTATAATATACCACATTAATAGAATAGTTAAAATTCACATCATCATCTTAATATTTCTGATAAAAACACTCAATGAACTAAGAATAGAAGGAAACTTCCTCAGTCTAATAAAATAACCTGTTAAAACAATCACAACTAACAGTATAAGTAATAGTGAAAGATTTAAAGCTTTTTCCTAAGATCATAAACAAGACAATTATGCTTTCTCTTGCCACTTCTATTCAACATTGTGCTGGAGATACTAGTCAGGGCAGTTAAGAAAAATAATGTCGCCTGACCAGGGCGTGGCGCATTGGATAGAGCATCGAATTGGGATGCAGAGGACCCAGGTTCGAGACCCCGAGGTCGCCAGCTTGAGCGCGGGCCCATCTGGCTTAAGCAAAAGCTCGCCAGCTTGGACCCAAGGTCGCTGGCTCCAGCAAGGGATTGCTCAGTCTGCTGAAGGCCCGTGGTCAAGGCATATGTGAGAGGGCAATCAATGAACAACTAAGGTGTCGCAACGGCAATGAAAAACTAATGGTTGATGCTTCTCACCTCTCTCCGTTCCTGACTGTCCTTATCTATCCCTCTCTCTGACTCTCTCTCTGTCCGTGTTAAAAAAAGAAAAAAAGACACCAAAAAAAAAAAAAAAAGAAAGAAAAGAAAAAGAAAGCCATCAGATTGGAAAAGTACAAGTAAAATGACTTCTACTTGAAGATGGCATAAAATTTATATAGGAAATTCTAAGAACTCCATTAAAACTAAGAAATGCATTAGTTCACCAAAGTTGAAGAATACTAGATCAATTACAAATATCAATTGCATTTCTATACATCACCAAATAACAGAAAATAAGATTAACAATTTTATTTCCAATAACATAATAAAAATAAAATATCTAGAAAAATTTTTTAATTATTACAATTTTTAAATAAATTAAAGAAGAGCTAAATAAGCACAAAGACATGTTCACAGATTGGAAAACTTAATATTGTTAAGATGGTGGTACTCTCCAAATTGATCTACAGATTCAATGAAATCTCTATTAAAATCAGCCTTTCTTTTGCAGAAATTGTTAAGTTGTTCTTAAAATTCACATAGACTAACAAGGGACCCAGAATAGCAAAAACAATATTGAAAAAGACCAAAGTTAAAGGATACACAATTCTTGGTTTCAAGACTTACTACAAAGCTACAGTAATCAAAACAGTGTGATATTGACATAAAGATAGCAATATAAATTAATGGAATAAAATTGAAATTACAGAAATACATCCTTACATTTACATGACTTGATTTTTCAATAAGGGTACCAAAACAATCAAAGGGTAAAAGAATAATCTCTTCAACAAACGATAACAGGACAAAAGATTTATATGCAAATGAGTGAAATTGAATTCTTTACCTCACATCATATACAAAAATTAACTCTAAATGAATCAAACCTAAATGTAAAAGCTGAAACTATAAAAGTCTTAGAAGAAAACATGAATGTAGAGTTTTGTTACCTTGGGTTAGCCAAAGACTTTTTACATATGCCACTGAAAGCACAAGCAACAAAGTAAATAGGAGATTGAATATCATCAAAATTATAAACACTGTGCTTCAAAGTAAAGAAAGTGAAATAAGCCACAAAATGGAAGGGCATATTTGTAAATTGTACTTCAAATAAGAGTCTAGTATCCAGAATACATAAATGGCACTTTTAACTAAACAATAAAAAGACAATCTAATTAAAATATGGGCAAAGGAAACCCTAACTGGTTAGCTCAGTTGACTAGAGTGTCATCCTATATGCCAAGGTTGCAGGTGTGATCCCTGGTCAGGGCACATACAAGAATCAACCAATGAATGCATAAATAAGTAGAACAAACTGATGTCTCTCTCTCTCTCTCTCTCTTTCTTCTACTCTCTCTAAAGTCAATAAAAAGTTAAAAAACATATGGGCAAAAGACTTGAATAATTACATGAATGGCCAGTAAGCACATGAAAAAAATGCTCAACATCATCAGCCATTAAGGAAATGCAAATCTAAACCACAATGAGATAGCATTTCACACCCACTTGAATGCTTAAACTAAAAACGACAAACAAGCGTTGTTGAAAATGTAGAGTAGAGCCTCATATTTTGTGAATGATGCAGCCACTCCGGAATAGCTGGTCAGTTTCTCAAAATATTATCTGTAGAATTACCATATGACCCAGTAATTACATTCCTAGGCATATACCCAATAGAATTAAAAGCATAAGTTGACACAAAAACTTGTACATGATGTTCATAGAAGCATTATTCATAATAACCAAAAAGTGGAACAACCCAAATATCTATCAATTCTGAATAAATAAAATATGATATATATAGATATAGATATATAGATATATATAGATACACACACACACACACACACAATGGCGTATTAGCCATAAAAAGAAGTAAAATAGTGATACATGTTTCAACATGAGTGAACATTGAAAATATTATGCTAAGTGAAAGAAGCCAGATACACAATACCACACAGTATATAATTCCATATATATGAAATGTCCAGAATAATCACATTTATGGAGGCAAAAAATAGATTAGTAGTTGTCATGGGTTGAGGGGAAGGGAGAGTGGGGAGTAACCAATGAAAATGTTCTAGAATTAAATAGTAGTGACAGTTGCATAAGTTTGTGATTATACAGCAACTACTGAATTGCATTCCTTAAAAGGATAAATTTTATGACTGTGAATTATGTCTTAATAAAAAAAAAAAAGAACGAGGGAGTGTGAGGGTCCATTATTGCCCTGTTTGGGCTGACTTCTGAACCATACCAGGATAAAGCATTTACTGAAATATAATATGACCCCTTTTCCTTTCTATGTGAACAATGTCCCAAAAGAAAGCTGACAGAAAAGACAAGAGAACCCATGAGGAGCGAAAGACTCCTTGAAGACAGGCAAGTTGGAGTCTTTTTGAGAAGCCTAATAACTTCTGTAGGAGAGAGACAAGAAAAGAAAAAGTAGAAGAGCACCCTTTTCCTCAGCAATTCGACATAGCTGTATGGTTACAAGGCACTGAGAATTATTTATGTAATAGTTGTAGGATAGCCAGTGTAATGGTATCACAGGAATCTGAGGTAGGAATTCCAGGCATGTGGAAAGAAGTATGGGAACTCAGGAAAGGTAAAAAATCCATGTTGCTGGGTAGTGAACAGTTCTTTTCCCCCATCTTAGCACCCCAATTTTCTTTATTCCCCATAGCCTCTTCCACTTCGGTTATTTGGTAGAGCTGTTATTTGGGACTTGACTTGTAACCCAAGCCATGGAGGTCAGGCGCTTGACCCAAGCTAGGGCATTGTATATTCCCTCCCTGTAATTTGCATTTGTAGTGCAGGGGTAGAGACTGAAACTGTCAGAAATCAAGTTTTTCTTCTGTTTATACAACAGCATTCTGACCAGACCAGCCCTGCCACAGAGACAAGAGTATTGTCTGTAGCGCTGTCTTGGTTCCACCACTCCTCAGGCTTGACTCTCTCATCTCCTGTCTATTTGATTATATTCCTTAATGCCTTATGAATAAATTCCCTTCTTTTAAGTTAGAGCTATTTCCTGAAGCTCACCACAGAAAGATTCACTCATGAATGGCAGGAACCATGCATGGTAAGGCTGGGTCCTACAGAACTGGGTTGTTATACAGAATCCAAAAACAGTTCCAGGATCCTTAACAGTAGACATTCAAGTACTATCTCTCTCATGTGACATGATCAACTACTCTCTGCTATACTCAGCATCTCTTTCTCTCCCTACTGTCAATTGACTTCCTCACTTTGTCTTTCCCAGCTCACAGTTTCTGTATACTCAAACTTTCTCCTATTCTCTTCAATATACTCAAAATCTCTGTAGGGGAAGAAAAGCTTCTTTTCTACCCTCTTAGGTTCTGAGACCAGGTTTAAGAATAAAATTGACATGAGACAGATGAATAGGAAAAATGTATATAATTTTATTTATTATATTTATGTGCACTTGGACCCTTCATAGAAAAACTGAAGACCTGAAGATGCAGTTAAAACTGAGAGCTTACCAAGGGCTTTAATGCAAAGAACAATAAATTTGTGGAGAAGTGACAAGACAAAGGAAAAGAGTTTAAGCTTCTAGGAGTGGTAAGCTGTGAGGAAGTGACTAGAATATGTATTGGGGAAACTAATGGAAAATAAAAGTTGTTTTTGTAGGCTTATTTGTACAGATTTATTTTGGCATGCACTCCCTCTGACGATAAGAATGTTCTCACCCTGGCCCTGTAGCTTAGTTGGTAGAACATTGTCCCAATCCAGCCTTGTCGTGGGTTCAGTCCCAAGTCAGAGCACATATAAGAATTACCATAACCAATGAATGCATAAATAAATGGAACAACAAGTCAATATCTCTCTCCCTTCCTCTCTCTCTAAAATCAATAAATAAACAAAACAAATATTTTCTTAAGTATACAACTGACGTGGAAAAAAAAGTGTTTTTCTCATCCTGGTACAGGTAAGGCAACTTACTCATGGGAAATTTTATGATCTGCGTTTAGGCAGAAAAAAAGGGGTCAGAGAACCTTTCCGGCATGTGCAGTTTCTCAAGAGCCCTCAGCTCAAAACACACATGCCAAAGCATTATGTTTTGGGGTAGCATGTTCCAGTTACCTTAGGGATCATATTTCTGAGCCTCTGCTCTCATCTTGAAGTTACTGAATCTTTCAAAATTCTGCTATTATACTCCTGTGAGTGAAAATCAGTTTGCCACAGCTTACTCTCCAATAACGCAGAGTGTCATGTACAGTTGGGACTACGATGAAGCAAGCAAGGTGCCCAGGGCATGAAATTTCATAAGGTATTTTCTTACTAGTGATGCCAACCAGGCACTTGCACAACCCTGAAAGGCAGCAACACTTCTTGAAATGCTTCACCCTGGGTATCTTGCTTGCCTCACACTGGTGCTGGCTTGAATGGCCTTAGCACAGTGTTTGGAAACTATGCCTTATCCTATTTCCCTGTGGGGGTCAGGCTAATTCTTGCTAGAGTACCCCTGAGCAAATTTCTTTTCTCTAATGTCCATTTCTCAAATTCCCAAGGCTCAGTGAGGGGAAGTAGCTTTTATCTTTTCCACAGACTCCTCATTTTATGCTGCAGAATTTACATTTTCCCAGGAGGGTTAAAGTGGAAGCCACGCGATAGAAAACAGGGTTACTGCATCAGCATAGGCCATGTATAGTGCTGGGGCATGGCAAATATTTTAATGGCTCTTGCTGGTGTCCAACAGTATTTCAAGTAAGTCACGACCACAACAAGGAGCTTAGTGGAGTGGACACAGAAAACAGCGCAGATTGGTATAGAACCCCACCCTGTCCTTCCACAAAAAATGGTGCAAGAAGCAACCAAGTTCCTCATTGGGGTTCCTGCTTCTGCTGAGTTGCCTTGTGTATTTGTCGTAGGCTGCCCTGGAGGAAGATCAAGTGTCCAAAAACCAGAACAGAGAAGGTGAAAGAAGTTCACTAAATAGTGAGCAGGCTTGGCTCAGTTGGTTAGAGTGTCATCTCCATACACCAAGGTTGCTGGTTCTATTCCTGCTCAGGGCTCATACAAGAGACAACCAATGAATGCATAAATAACTAGAACAACAAATCAATGTTTCTCTCCTTCTCTCTCCCATCCTCTCTCTCTTTAAAAAAATAAAAGTAGTGAAAAGGCTTTATAGGTGTTTGGTCATTTGGTTGGAGTGAGTGAGGTGACTGGTGTTCGAGCACTAGAAATGTAGCCCTCTATTTTATCCTTTGAATTTCCTTTGTGCAGGTAAAGGAGAAAGAAGAAAGCGGGACAAGTTACTATGTGGATACCTCTGACTTAGAACCACCATTACCAGGACACTGTTTTGCATTTTTTTTTCACTTTTACTTAATTTTGTTTTGTTTTGGTTTGGTTTGCATTTAAGCTTAAATAGATGACAAGTTAATAGAGAAGTGCCAAAGATAGAAAAGCTTTTGCAATTGCTTTCCTTTTACCTTCATCTTTAGGAAGATTTTTGGTTTTGTGGAGGCTTTGCTGATTTTGTTTCATTTTTTATCTTTGCTTAATTATTTTATATCTGAAGTACCTTCTTGAAATAGTGTCTTTCTTATTGGAATTCACCTCTGCCATTGAGAAAAATTTTCACCTTTTTAAAAGCTTTTAAAATAATGTTTATTTTTTAAAAGTTAACATATGCATATAATAGGAAACTGATAAACACAGGAAAGCAAATAACAGAGCTATTCATAATCACAAGCTGTCTATAGTCTGACATGTCCTTCTATGTTCCTGTTCCTTGTGTATATCCACACAACTATGCTTTCATTTTTATGTATGTAAGGTTGAACAGTTATGTCTCATGATTTTTTACACATGAATGTTCAGCATTTTTAAAAATTCTCACTTTTTAGAAGAGCTGTACAAATGTGCTAATTTTACCTCTGGGGCAGGGAGGAGGAGCTGGTGCCTTACACTGCTATAGGACTGTTGTTTTACTAAATCTGAGGATCTCCTTTACAAATAACCAAAGTGCTTTACATTTTAGTGTAGAACTTGGTAAGCTTGATACTTCTGCTCAAAACATAAGTTTAAAACTAGGTCTCCAACTCAAATTTTATCAGGTTGCCCATATTTAAGTCTTAGATTCCCATAAGAGCATGAAGTGGGGAAACCTACCATTTATTGACACTATGCATAATACTTTATATTCAGCCCACACAGTGGCTCATTGTAAGAAGTGCCGCAATCTCTACTTTAAAATTGAGATAAATATGAAATTCAGGGTTGAGTAACCTGCTATCGTAGGCCACCCAATGGCTAGGAGGCAGAAATAAAATTCTAATTCTTCCCTCTTTGGTTCTTAACAATATTTTTCTCTTGCATCACTTCAGATAATGACTACATAACAGTTTCATATTGCATATGAAAACAATATTTTGCCCTTACATTCATACAACCTTTTGAAAAATGCTTGAAGAACTCCAGTTCTAGCTTAAAATTCTTTTTTCTAATTCTGTCATTTTACAAATATTTCTGTCTCTTTTTCCTTAAAAATTACTTCCTTAGATGATACCACTGTAACATTTCTTACATATTCAAAGTTTAAGTGGTGGATTTAACTTAATTTCTCTAACACTATCACACTTTTGTTTGAATATAAAACCACAAAGCTTTTTATCTGGCTGCCTTGTAAGGTAACTCAGCTATAGGGCTGCCATCTGATTACTTGAACTGTGAGGCTGTGAGACTAAAGACAGAGTATCTTTTACTCGCTGTCAAAAATCTTAGGGTCAAATGATGTATAATAGAGTTATATCTGAGGTTGAGATTGGGTATTATGTATAAAATGGGTCTTACATATTCAGGACTGCCAGGGGCAGATATTAAGAGCCTATGTGCAGAGCTAAAGCAGTGAGAAGAACCAGCAAAGGAGACAATAGGAAGTAACAGTAGTTTTGAAACTTGTGTGTATTTAAAGAGACTCTGATCTGTAGTTCTGGTGTAGAAGCAAGGTGTACATATCATTAACAAAGGCTAGTAGTGATTCTAATTTGAGAATCATTGGAAAGGGCATCAGTAAAGCCAGAAGGTGTCTAGTAATGAATTCTCATTAAGAAAGACCAGGCATGGCACAGTGCATAGAGCATAGGCCTGGGATGCTGAGGACCCAGGTTCAAAACCCTGAGGTCACTGGCTTGAGCATGGGCTCACCAGTTTGAGCGTGGGATCACAGACATTACCTCATGATCATTGGCTTGAGTCCAAACACTGGTTTGAGTCCAAAGTCACTGGCTTGAGCAAGTGACTCACTAGCTCTGCCGGAGCCCCCTGGTCAATGCATATATGAGAAAGCAATCAATGAACAACCAAGGTGCCACAATGAAGAATTAATTGATGGTTCTCATTTCTCTCCATTACTGTCTGTCCTTATTGTCTCATTCTCTTTCTGGAAAGAGAAAGAAAGAGAGAAAGAGAGAGAGAGAGGAAGGAAGAAAGAAAGGAAGGAAGGAAGGAAGGAAGGAAGGAAGGAAGGAAGGAAGGAAGGAAGGAAGGAAGGAAGGAAGGAAGGAAGGAAAGAGAGAAAAAAAGACCAGGGAGTATCTGTGGTTGAAATTTGTCCTTCTCTCTCCCTAGCGCAACTTTGTGTGCCTGATGACTAAGGCACACATAAATGGGCAAAGGTTCAGAGAACAGGCTGAGGTAGTAGGACCTTTTGTTTAAGACCAAGACTTCCAAAGGGCAAAGTGTATTAGGCAGATTGCTGAGTGGATTAGGGATATGATATTGGGTCACATCCCTAGAGGATGCTCAAAGCCATACAATTTACTATGTCCCATATTTCAGAAACATGTTTCTTGACCCCACTTTTCTTTGCAAATGCTGCTTTTATTTCTTAGTTCCACTTTACAGTGAGACTTCTCAAATGGTTGTCTGTTCTCTCTATTTTATTTCCTATTCTCCTATTCCCTCTTAAATTCACACCAATCAGACTTTGTCCCAACAACTTTGGGACAAAACAAACTTATCAAACTTTATGTTTCCAAATCCAATGGTTATTTTCAGTTTCATCTTGTTAACGTCTTAGCAGTGTTGACAGAGTTGACCACTTCCTTTTTCTTGAAATAGTTCTTCACTTGGCATCCAAAACATCATATCTTTTTTTATTTTCCTTCTATCTGATAGACCTCTCCTTCTGAGGTTTCACTGTTGATTCCTCCTCCTCAACATTTATTGGAGTCCATCAAGGCTTAATGTTCAAACTTCTTCTCCATCTACCTTCCTTTCTCAGATTATCTCATCCAGTCTCATGGTATCCATATGTTTATAATCCCCAAAGTCTTATCTCTAGCCCTGACCTCTAAACCTAGTCTAAACTCAGTGACTTTTCCAGCCCCTTCTAGGTGAGTGTACATGTTTGATACTGTCTTTCTTCCCCTAAACCTGTTCCTCATATAGTTTATTTTATTTTAATAAATGACAACTCCATTCTATCAGTTTCTCAGACCAAAAAATCAACCTGGATGCCTCTTTTTCTAATACCTAACATATAGTCCCTCGGGATAACCTATATTTTCTATCTTTAAAATATAACTTGAGTCTGGCCATTTCTTATCACAACAACTTCTACTATCCTGGTTCAAGCTACCATGACTCTCAACTGGATTAGTTAATAGCCTTCTCATTCATTTTCCTGTGTTCATATCTTCATCTTCCTACATTGTCTATTGTTTAGACAGCAGTCATAATGATCTTTTTAAAAATATATCACTCTTGCACAACTCTCCCAGCTCCCCATTCCTAAATTTTCAATCAGAGAAAAAAATGATACATTTTTAGGACTTGTCATTTTTTAGTACTTGTATAATTGGATATTTCTTTGGCAAAAATTTAAACTAAGAAATTTGTGTTATTTTTCTATTGTTGCTTAACAAATTACCACATATTTATTGGCAAAACAATACAAATTTATTCTCTAACATCTCTAAAGTTTATAGGTCTAAAATTAAGGTATCAGAAGGGTTGTGTTCCTTCTGGAAGCTTTAGGGAAAAATAGCACTTGCAGAAGAAATGAAGAAAAAGGGGCAGAAACAACATTTGAAGAAATAATGGCTGAAAACTTCTTAGATTTGATGAAAGTTGTGAATCTTCATACCCAAAAATCTCAATGAACTTTAAGCAGGATAAACTCAAAGAGATAAACACCAAGATACACTATAAATCAAACTGTCAAAAATCAAAGACAAAGAGAGTTATGACAGCAGCAAGAGAGAAAAGACGTGTCATGTAGAAGGGATCAACAATAAGATTAACAGCTGATTTCTCATCAGAAACTGATGGAGGCCATATGCTGCAGAATGACATTTTAATTGCTTAAAAAGCAAACTGACCTTGTCAAGTCAGATCTGTAGTGATGTGTGAATAAAGTGTCAACCTGGAACACTGAGGTCACTGGTTCAAAACTTGGGGTTTTTCCTGTCAAGGTACATACCTGTTCTTCTCTCACCACCTCCCTCTTTCTCGCCTCTCTCTAAAAGCAATAAATAAAATATATTTTTCCTTTTCATCTTTATTAACCGAGAAGAGAGGAGGCAGAGAGACAGACTCCTGCATGTTCCCCGACCAGGATCCACCCAGCAAGCCTCCTTCTGGGGATGCTCTGACCATCTGGGGTCATTGCTCCATTGCTCAGAAACCAAGCCATTTTTAGTGCCTGAGGCAGAGGCCACAGAGCCATTCTCAGTGCCCAGGGTCAACTTGCTCAAATCAATCAAGCCATTGCTACAGGAGGGGAAGAGAGAGAGAGAGAGAGAACGGCGAAGAGGAAGGGTGGAGAAGCAGATGGTCACTTCTCCTATGTGCCCTGACTGGGAATCAAACCTGGGACATCCACACACTGGCCAGTGTTCTACCACTGAGCAAACCTGCGAGGGTTAATAAATAAAATCTTAAGTTAAAAAAAATGACAATCAAGAACTCAATACTTTGCAAAATAATCCTTCAAAAATTAAGGGAATATGTTTATTACAGCATTATTCACAATAGTCAAGGTGTGGAAGCAACCTAAATGTCCTTCAACAGATGCATTTATAAAGAAAATGTGGTAAGTACATATCATGGAATATTATTGTCTTAAAAAAGAAGAAATCTTGTCATATACTACTACATAGATGAAACTTGAAGACATTATCCTAATTGAAATAGGCCAATCACAAAAAGAAAAATACTGCATGATTCCCCTTATATGAGATAACTGAAGTCATCTAACTCATAGAAACATAGAGTAAAGTAGTGGTTTCTAGGTGTTTGGAGGAGGATAAAATGGGAGTTGTTGTTCAGTGGGCATAGAGTTTTCATTTCTTTTAATTTATTTTTATTGATTTGAGGGAGAAGGCAGAAGGAGAGAGGGAGGAGAGAGATGAAAAGCATCAACTTTATAGTTGTTTCACTTTAGTTGTTCATTAATTGCTTCTTATATGGGCTTTGACCAGGGTGCTCAAGCTGAGCTAGTGATGCCTTGCTCAAGCCAGCAAACATGGGTCAAGTTGGTGATGCTGCACTCAAGCCAGTCGCCCCGTGCTCAAGCTGGTAAACCTGCACTCAAGCCAGCAATCTCAGGGTTTCGAACCCGGGACATCAGTGTTCTGGGTCAATGCTCTATCCACTGCATTACCACTGGTCAGCCACTGGGTATAAAGTTTTTAGTTATACAAGATGAAAAAGTTCTAGAGAGCTGTTGTACAACAATGTGTATATAGATAAGAACTTTTATGTACACTTTTTAAGATGATGAATTTATGTTAACATGTTTTTGTTACAAGAAGAAACAAAAAAAGAAAAAAGGAGAAATCAAGACTTTCTTAGGTAAACAAAAGCTGAGAGATTGTTTCTAGTAGACCTTTCCCTACCAGAAATGCTAAAGGGAGTCTTCAGGATGAAATTAAAGGACACTAGATAGTAACTCAAATCCATACAGAGAAATAAAGAACACTGGTAAACATAACTACATAGCTAAATATAAAAGTCAATTTTAAAGATTTTTGGTCACAGTGTCTCTTTTAGTCTATTTTATTTAAAAGTCAGCCATGTAAAACAATAATTATAGATCTATTTTGCTAGATACAAAATATATAAAAATGTAACTTGAGAAAATAACATAAGAGGGGAGGTGTTATAAGAAACAAAGTTTTCATATAATAATGAAAATAAATTGGTATTAATTTGAACTGTCTTATTATAAATTAAGATGTCAATTGTAATCCCCAGAGTAACCATTAAGGAAATAGCTAAAACATATATAATAAAAGAATTAAGAATGGGGGAAAGTGGTATACTAGAGAATTGCTATTTAATACAAAAGAAGACAGTAATGGAATACTAAAAGAAGAAAGAAAAACCTATGACATATAGCTAAATAGACAAATCACAAAGTAAATTCTTTTCTATACGTTATTATATTAAATATAAATGGATTAAACTCTTAAATTTAAGGCAGAAATTGGTAGAACAGACAAAAAAATTGATCCAACTTCATGCTGTCTACAAGAGACCCATTTTAGATCACAAATATATGGAGTCACAAATAAAGAATAAAAGAATGGGAAAAGATATTTTAGTAACCAAAAGAGAGCAAGCAGTACCAAAAGGTTAGCTAGAGTGACTATTCTAATATCAGACAAAATAGACTTTAAGGAAAAATTAGTATATGAGACAAGGATATTGCATAATGGTAAAATGGTCAGCCCATCAAAAAGATGCAACAGGCACTGATGACTTGCAGCCAAACCATTAAGCTTTGTTTTTCTCTAAGCCCTCTGTTGCAGCCAAGCTCTGTCAGATTCTCAGTCAAACCAAGAAGCATCCAAGCTTGATCCTTCTCTTTTTATTTATTGGAGCTGGAGTTACTGGGGAAATTTATGTCTTGCGCCTGGCATTTTGGGATGTCTGTTGAGACAAAATGAATAACCTGGAACTATGGAACAAACTGGGTCCCAAAGAGCAATTCAGGTTTTACTCAGTGAATGTATATTACAGTAAACCAAAGGAAGAAGGTCCAGATTTCTAAATGAAATGTTTCACTATTAAACTACTTACAAATAAGAACTTCAGAAGTCATTCACACAATTTTCCATTTAACCAGGAAATACTTCCCCTCAAAATACATGAAATTTTACTAGAGTATTGTGCTGGGGGTTATACTAATTAATAAATGTTTGAAACTTTAAAAAATGATACAATAATTACAAACATATATGTAACTAGCAACAGAGCCCTAAAATGCGTAAAGCAAAAACAGAGAATTGAAGGAAGAAATAGATAGTTTAATAATTAACAACATCAGCACTCTAATTTCAGTAACTGATAGAACTAGACAAAAGCTAAATAAGGCAATATAAGACTTTTATATTTTAATATTATTAATTTCTATAAATCAACTAATTCTAAAACATTACATGATTTAAATATATTTAACTTTATCAAGATTTGTTTTTTGGCCTAGAGAAAGTCTTATATTGAAGAATGTTCGATGTGCACTTAGGAATAATGTATGTTCTTATTCTTGGCTAAAGTATACTGGTAATAAACAATATGAAACAAAATTAGAAAAACGTTATTTATAATATTATAAAATGTAATGAAATACTTAGGAATAAATTTAATTGAAGAAATGAAAGACTAGTGCACAAAAAGTATAAAACACTGTTAAAAAGAAATTAAAGAAAAATCTGAATAAACAGAAAGACATGTTGTGTTCATAGATTGGCTGACTTAATATTGTTATGATGGTAATATTTTCCAAATTTATAGATTCAATGTAATCTCTGCCAAAATTTTAACTGCCTATTTTTCAGAAATGAACAAACTGATCCTAAAATTCATATGGACTACCAAAGGACCCAGAATAGCCAAATAATCTTGAAAAGTAACAAAGTTGGAAGATTCACCATTCTAAACTTTACAACTTACTACAAAGCCATAATAATCAAAACATTGTGGTCGCCTGACCAGGCAGTGGTACAGTGGATAGAGTGTCGGACTGCGATGAGGATGACCCAGGTTCGAGACCTCGAGGACCCCGAGGTCATCAGCTTGAGCACGAGCTCATCTAGCTTGAGCAAAAAAAGCTCACCAGGTTGGACCCAAGGTCGCTGGCTCGAGCAAGGGGTTACTCGGTCTGCTGAAGGCCCACGTTCAAGGCACATATGAGAAAGCAATCAATGAACAACTAAGGTGTCGCAAAGAAAAACTGATAATTGATATTTCTCATCTCTCTTTGTTCCTGTCTGTTTGTCCCTATCTATCCCTCTCTCTGACTCTCTCTGTACCTGTAAAAAATAAATTAAAAAAAAAACATTGTGGTATTGGCATAAAAATAGACATAGATCTATGGAATAGAATTGAAGGTCTAAAAAGAAACCTTCACATGGTCAATTGATTTTCAACAAGGGTGCAACACCATTCAATAGGACAAGAACAGTCTTTTCAACAAATGGTGTTGGGACAACTGAATATCCATATGCAAAAATAATGAAGCTGGATACTCACCTCACACCATATACAAAAATTAATTCAAAGAATGGATCAAGATCAAAATATAAGACCTAAGATATAAAACTCTTAGACAAAAATATAGGAACAAATTTCCATTTCTTGAATTTGGCAATGACAAAGCAATCAATGAATAACTAAGGTGTTGCAACGAAAAAATGGTGATTGATGCTTCTCATCTCTCTTAGTTCCTGTCTGTCTGTCCCTATCTATTCCTCTCTCTGACTCTCTCTCTCTCTGTCTCTGTAAAAAAAAAATTAATTAGTTAATTAAAAACTATATAAAAAAAGAAAGTTAAAAGACAACCCATAGAATGGGAGTAAATATTTGCAACTCATCTCTGATAAGGATTTAGTATCCAGAATAGGCACTTAATTTTAGCCAAAAGTCCAGGAAGTGATCCAGAATATGTATTTTAAAACAAACAAACAACAACAAAAGGAGAACTTTTAATAAAAAAGACAATCTAATTTAAAAATTAGCAAAGCATTTAAATGGAGATATCTTCAAGAAATATATGAATTACCAATAAGCATATAAAAAATGTTTAATAACATTAATATTTAAAGAAATGCTATTCAGAACCAAAATGAGACTCCATGTCACATCTACTAAGGTGGTTATAATTTAAAATATGAAAATAGTGTTAACAAAGATATGGAACAATTGGAACTCTCATAAGTTGCTGGTAGGAATGTAAAATGGTGCAGCTATTTTGAAAAACAATTTAGCAGTTTCTTAAGACTACCACAGGACTCAGCAATTCTACTCCTAGGTATATACACAAAAGATTGAAAACAATTGATCACATAAAAATGTGTAGAGAAATGTTCACAGCAGCATTATTCATAATAGCCAAAAATTGAAAACAACCCAAAATGCTCATAACCGATGGATAAATAAATAAAACGTGGCATATCCACATAATGGAATATTGTTTGGTAATAAAAAGAAATGAAGTTCTGATACAGGAATGACCCTTGAAAACATTAGGCTAAGTGAAGAAAGCCAGACACAAAAAGCCACAGATTACTATTTTGTTCATATGAAATGTCCAGCATAGGCAAATCTATAGAGGCATAAAGCTGATTAAGGTTTGCCCAAGGGCTTGGTGGGGGAGTAAGATGTGGAATGAATGCCTAATGGTATAAGGTTTCTTTCTTGAAGGATAATTTGTGGGGCACAAAACATAAATTTCCTCCTACCTTTCTAAATTCTTCTGGCTGGATTATTAGCCCAAATTAATCAAATTAATGTGAGAAAGGTTAATAGGAGAAAACATCCGAATTCACTACATCTGTACATATGGAGGTTACATAAGAATATAAGACGCAAGAAAACGCTGGGCTCTTGAGACTTATACACC
Organism: Rhynchonycteris naso; assembly: GCA_037038555.1. NCBI lineage: Eukaryota > Metazoa > Chordata > Mammalia > Chiroptera > Emballonuridae > Rhynchonycteris > Rhynchonycteris naso. The sequence goes on along the minus strand of CM072995.1, from coordinate 330,624,983 downwards.
ATTCTAGACTAAGGAGAGGGAGGCAGGGGTCTTGGATTTCAAAGGGAAAGTGGGTAATTCACAGGTAGATGAAAAAATGCAAACACATGATAAATTCTTGTTGGGCCATTCTGAAATAATGGCGCACAAAAGGAACAACAAACAAGCTTTGCTAAATTTCTTTCTAAATGCCAGACTTAGTTTATATTATGATTCTAAGGTGATGCTCTCTTCCTATGATTCTAAGGTGATGCTCTCTTCCTTAAAACAGTTTTTTTTTTTCTAAATACACAGAAATTTCTGTCTGTATCCTTTAGGTAGATAAGCTGGAGGGTCAAAGGTTCTTCCTGAGGCTTTTGTTTGTTAATAACCAGCTTAAATTCAATATCTCAAAAAGCATATTTTGCGGTGTCAAATTCTGGTCCCCCTCAGTGTTCTAGGATTAGATAGTAGTGAGGGTTGTTCAATATTGTGAATGTCTTAAAATCATTCAATTGGATATATACTTTAAAATTATTAAAACGGTAAACTTTTTGTTATGTAAATTTTACCTAAATTTTAAAAAATGTTTGTCATAAATTGACTTGATCAACATGAAAAGTTCTTTTCACCAAAGACATTTGTGGTGAGAAAAAAGCACCTGTATAGAAAAAGTGTAAAAGATATAAACAGACAACTCACTAAAGAAATACAAATAGCCGTAAAGATACAAGAAGACTCTGAACTAAATTAGAAAACAGAACAATGAAAATTATAACAATTTTCTTTGTAGCATTATAATAATTTTCTTTATAGATTTGTAAAATAGAAAGAATTTGAAAATATCAAGAATGGCTAAGGGTTAGAAAAAGAGAGCACCTCATATACCACTAATAGTATTTTCAATTGCAATTATTTTGGAGGGCAATTTGGCAGTCACATGTTAAAAATTTTTAATATACACACTCTGTGACTCAGAAATTTTACTCCATATTCACTCCAAAGAAATAGCAGTAGAGGTGCACAAAAAAAGTCTGTACAAAGATATTTGTTGTAGCATTTTTTTAAATACAACACTAAGAAACCAGACAATGGGTATGAAGAAATAAATTGTGGTAGACTCATACCACAAAGTACTATAACTAAAACAAATAATGTTAATATGGAAAGATTCCTAAGATATAATGTTATGTGGGGAAAAAAGCAAGTTTCAGAACATTCTTCATTTATATAAAAATCTACAAAATCTTAAAAACCAAACTACCAAATAATTTTGTTTCCTATGGGATTGTGTATATGTAGTATGTACATAGGTAGGTAGGTATGCATGTGTATGTTGGGGAAAGGCACAAAATTATAAATTCAGAATGGATTCTGAAGAACTAACACATAGCCTTATTCAAATTCATAAGAGCTTTAATAGGGTAAATTTACATACATAGGCAAGGCGGATACTTCCAGGATGGAGGCCCAGGAGGAATCGTCACCCCTCCCTGGACAGTATTTTTCAAAGGGGATTATTAGCAGAGGTTAAGAACAAAACCAGCTGGTGGATAGACCTTTCTAGAGAACAATGAATCACTAAATTAAAAACTAAAAGCAGGCAGTTACTACACTCTGTACATCCATTAACCTTTTTCCTGGGGACATGACGTTCATCTTGGACAGCATTCTGGTTTTTCAGGGTAGTCAGCTATGGGTGAGGTTACAGAGAGTTAAACACTTCGCCAGGAGTTAAACAGTCACGAGAGTTCAATATCTCCCAGATGCCTTTGCTGCTGGAGCCGTATTACATATCTAAAGTGAGTTTCCCTACACTCTGCCCCAGATGTAATATTAGTCCTTCCATTCTATGCGACAGTGTATGCAAATCCCCTTGGACCCTTTGCATCATAATGTTTGGAGTGTGAGGACACAGCAACAGAGATGCCCAGTGTGATCAAGGAACAGATAACAATAATGCCCGATAAAGTCCCTTTCCAAGGTAACAACAAAGACAGAAACCAACTAGACAGAGGGTCAATTCCTAACTGCTGAATAGTTGAGATTCAGCTAGTCATTTGGGTCAGAACAAGAGATATATTCTGATGATTATCAGGAATATATACACAACAGTCAGTAAGTATAAGGGTCCAAGTTCCTTCCTGAGCAGATTAAGTATATCTAAAGCCATGTGATTCTGTAACACTACTTTTCTCATTTGCGTAATTTCTTGATCTTAAGGATCAAGGTATCTATGGCATACTAAAATCTATTAAGGACTTGGGCAGTATGATTAGCTCATGCTGTAATCTGCCATTCTAAACTAGAGTGGCTACAGGTGGGGAGAAAAATGATAAAGGATACATCCATCGTGCTGCCTGCTTGTTTCTCCTCAAACAGGCACACCAGGCAGGCCAGTATTTGGGAGGTGGGAGGGAGGGCAGTGTCCAGAGCCTTCCAAATGTATCCAGACAAATATGACCACTTAATGTTTATGTACCTGTCCAGTTGTATGGTAGGTAGGGCCAGTCATAAGTGTCACATGTCCATAGCCACCCTGTGGGTGGTGGATATGCTCCAGTTCTATTAGGTGTTTGGTGTTAGAGCTACTGAGTCGCATTCAAGGTTATATTAATTAAGCAATCAGTAGGAGCTAAAGCACCTACCCATAAAGCAACTCCCATTAGAAGTAGGAGGTGCAATGGGCAAAAACTACAGTAACTGGGGATAGCCACCCTAAGCCATGCCAAATGCAAGTGTACAAGACTGGACCAGAATGATTAACCTGTTATCACATGAAGATAGATACCGTATTTCCCCACTTATACGACACACCTTAAGTTTGGGGCTCGAAATTTGAAAAATAAAATCTTACATAAAGTTATTGAACTCAAGTTTTGTTCATCATAAAACTCATACAAATCTTGCCTGACCAGGCGGTGGCTCAGTGGATAGAGTGTCGGACTGGGACGCAGAAGACCCAGGTTCGAGACCCCGAGCTCACCAGCTTGAGCGTGGGCCCATCTGGCTTGAGAAAAAAAGCTTGTCAGCTTGGACCCAAGGTCGCTGGCTCCAGCAAGCGGTTGCTCGGTCTGCTGAAGGCCCACAGTCAAGGCACATGTGAGAAAGCAATCAATGAACAACTAAGGTGTTGCAACGGCAATGAAAAACTAACTATTGATGCTTCTCACCTCTCTCCGTTCCTGTCTGTCCCTATCTATCTCTCTCTCTGTCCCTGTAAAAAAAAAAAAAAAATTCATACAAATCTTCATCACTGTCAAAACTCCCATCCATTAGCTTGTCCTCATCTGTGTCTGATGAAGAATCACTGTCTTCATATATTGCCTCATCCTCAGTTCCATCTATGTATGGCATTTGAAATGCCACACTTCTTAAATGACTTAACAACCATCTCAATCTTGATATTATCCCAGGGTCATATTGATATGATGCCCAGCACAAAACAATGAGCGCAAAGATAACAAGCTCGAAAAAGCAGGAAATGCAAGTAAAAAAAACTACAACCACTGTATAAGACATACCCAGTTTTTAGACCCCAAATTTTTTGAAAAATTGTGCATGATATATATATGAAAATACAGTAATACTACTGAGTTTTATTCCGTGAAAGAGCAAAGAGGAGGAGGCAGGGGTTATATGAGAGAAGAAAGGAAATTCTGAAGTGATCCCTGCGGGTTTCCAGCAAAAAGCATGCTCTAGGCAGTAATGTTGGCAGGTTGGATCTTCCATGGGAGTCGGTCAGCGGCAGCTTCCATGGGAGTCTGTCAGCGGCAGAAGAGGGCATTTGTCCACAGACCCAGAAGTCACTCTCATTCTGGAGTTTGGCCAATGGGTGAGCCCAGGTAGCAGATAGGTTACCTTGTGCACTATGGAAGGAAAAACAAAGAAGTTACAGGCATGAGCAACAGCAAATCATAAGCTTCAGGCAAAATACTGTAGAAGCAACCTTGTCGTCTGTACTAAGGATCATACCTGGAGTAGTTTCTGCCCTGGTTTGCAATACCATACCGAGTTCCCAGCTGGGAATGAGGCAATTTGGAGTACTAATGTAAGGGGAGGAATGATAATATTGTACTTTAAATCATCACAAAAGGTGTGTCCTTAGTGTTTGCTCTGATGAGTTTTGTACCAGCAACCCCTGAGGGGGTGTTGGAAGCAACCAACCAAGGAGTTATTTGCAAGTTAAGATTTTGTCCCTCCCTGTAAGCTCCAATGAGCCCAAACAATCTGGGGAGAACCTGACATATCCAAGGTGCTCTAGGTGACTAGTTCCTGGCTCTAGGTCACGTGGAGCTGTCAACAATGTAGCATTATTTGCCCCAGTAGCGGAATCCATTCAGCAATCAAGCTCTCCAGCTAAACCCTTATTGCTGTCAGTGGTCTGCTGGTTAAGAGATGATATGCACTAGGACATGCTTGTCTGGCATAGTGGTTGAGTTCCATCAGAGCTGCTGGCAACCAACATGCTCACTCATTTAAAGAGTAGGTTTCTCTTCGCAGAGCCTATTTTCTTTTTCTTTCTTTCTTTTTTTTTTTTTTTTTTTTTTGTAGCAGAGACAGAGAGTCAGAGAGAGGGACAAATAGGGACAGACAGACAGGAAGGGAGAGAGATGAGAAGCATCAATTATTTGTTGTGGCTCCTTAGTTGTTCATTGATTGCTTTCTCTTGATAGAGGAGGTGGGGCTACAGTAGAGCAAGTGACCACTTGCTCAAGACAGCGACCTTGGGCTCAGGCAAAGACCATGGGGTTGTGTGTATGATTCCACACTCAAGCCAGCAACCCTGCACTCAAGTTGAATGAACCTGTACTCAAGCCAGAGACCTTGGGATTTTGAACCTGGGTCCTCTGCATCTCAGTCTGATGCTCTATTCACTGCACCACCACCTGGTCAGGTGGCCAGTGGCAATGTTAATGAATGTTAAAGCCTATCTGCAGTTCTGAGACAGGCAAGGGCCCAATGCTTTCTGCTTGAAATGCTATGGTAACTCTCTCCTGTGTCCCAGTGAACAAGGGGTACACTCCTAGCATGCCTCTTTAATATGAGCATGGGTGAGGCTCATGCCCATCTGCTTGGCAATTTCCCAAAGGTATGTATATCCTTGTGTCCAGTCTTTCCATGTAACCAATGGGCCACTTCTTGAGGGTCACTGCTTCCCTCTATTTGTCAGACCTGGAGGAGACATAACACTGTGTGACAGTACAGGGCACACTGTGACCTCCAAGCCTCTTATCCTTTTCCAGACCTCATTCCATATTTCAGCTTCCCATAAGAGGTGGTGCTGAACTTCCCAGTTGTCTTTTTATCATTGCCCCATCCACAAAGTGAGGCCTTTGTAGACAGCCCAGCGGTTAGTCACCAGAGTGATAGGCTCAGTTCTTACATCAATACCATCCAAGCTGCTCACTCGGCTCATCGACTACTGCTGGCTTCCTTCATCCAGCCACATAAGATTGATACAGCAGTATGGACTGGGGGAACCTTTGTAAAACTCCCAGTAATTCACTGTCTTTCTCCATGATCCATCTGACCTATGTACTAACCAGAGAAGACTGTTAAAAAGATCACAGGTAGGACAAATTATGCCCACTCTGTATAGCTTTTTAACTGTAAGTGATATTGTCTCATTGATATTACCTGCCTTGATGCGGAGAGTTTCACATATGTCTATTTTGCCTTTCACCTGAGCATGGGCTTGATTGCTTGTATCCACAAACAGAACTCCCCATCACGGTGGATATTCGGCCTAATTTTGAGCTAAGATGTTAATGCCCAATGTATATTCAAATAAGGGCAAAATGAATGCCTGATACATCCTTGGGGACAACTGAACAATCTGCATGCAAAGGGAGACTTTCTTTACCTTTACGGAACTACCCCATAGTCTGTAAATGTATTGATGTTATCATAGATAAGTGTGCATCCTGCTCCAGTATCTACTAGAGCCCTGAGGGATGTCAGTCATCTCCTTCTCAGATGAAGGGGAAGAAAGGGATGAATCCCTTGTCAGATCCCAGGCCTTTGGATCCCAATTGGCTTTTTCCATAACTGCCCAGACTCATTGGCAAAGCACTTGTTTTCCTTTCAGTTTCGTCACCTTGCAGGCTAAGGGTTCTACCTTCTCGTCACTTTCCTGAAAACATTGCAAGAGCCCTTCAATAGTAGCTGCCTGTGCCAGGTGGGCTTCCCTTTCTAAATGGTCATCTTCCAACCTGCAATCCCTAGCAGCGCTAGTGTCCTTTGTCCCCAAAAAGCCTCCAATTACAAAAGAGGGCCCAGTCTAGAGCAGCCACTGTAGTCTTAACATCTTTCTTTGTTTTATAAAACTCTGCTACTCCAGCAGACACTTTTGAGGTATCCCTGTACTCACACACCAGCCTCCAAGTATCCAATGCTTTTTACTAGCTGGCCCAGAGCATGGGTACTTGGCCATTCTGAAATTTCCCCCAGCGGAGCCCATTTTTCTGCCAATGTTGGTGGGTTCTTTGGAATACTGCTCACAGTACCAATTTTGGGGGGAGAGCCCCGAAAGCATAAATTCAGGATCCATTTCAAAGAACTGACACATAGCCTTATTCAAATTCTTAAGAGCTTTAATAGGAGAAACTTACATACATGGGCAAGGCAGATACTCCCAGTGGTGGCAGGCCAGGAAGAATTCACACCCCTCCCAGGATAGTTTCTTTTTAAGAGGGATTAATAATAGGGGTTAATAACAAAACTAGTTGGTGGGTAGACCTCCCAAGAGAACAATGAATCACTAAGTTAAAAGCTAATATCAGGCAGTTACTATACTCTATACGTTCATTAACCTTCTTTCTGGGGCCATGACGATCATCTTTGGGCAGAATCCTGGTTTTCAAGGTAGTCAGCAACTTAGGTTACAGAGTTCAGCAGTCACATAGAGTTAACATCTCCCAGATGCCTTTGATGCTGAAGTCATATTGCATCTTTAAAGTGAGTTCCCCTACATATATAAATATGGAGAAAAATGTTTGGATAGTAAAAAATGCAAATGGTATCAGTGGGTATTTATGCTGAAAGGGGACAGATATATATTGTTGAAGGTAATAAAAGGTGATTTTGGTCTTATTAAAAATTTTTTACATGGAGACAAGTAATAAGTCTTAATCGTAAAACAAGTAATAAGTATAATAGATTCAAAGTTCAATATTTAAATAGTGAATATATTTTAACTCTGAATAAATATATTCTGAACTGGTCAAAGTGACTTGGTTGAAAGAAATCTTTGATTTGTATTCTTGTCTTCCTAATGGCAGAAAAAATACAAGGGGGCAGAGAAACATATTAGAGTAATTTCTGATTTTACTCAGCCAAACTGAAAGCCAGGTGAATCTCAAGTAATAGTTTTAAAAATGCCTTGAATCAATTATTTAGTTAAACAAAAACTCATTTAAAAATCTTTTTGAAATACCTACAACCTAAGAAATCATCAGTAAGGACCTTTATCTACAAATAATTTTTCAAGATACACTTGAATGGGTCATCATGATCTCTTGATAAGATAGACATGGTTACTAAGAAAAGCTTGCTATTGCTGCATGTTAATTATTCAGTACAATAGACTATGGGAGAAAGGAAAAAGATGAGTTAAAAAGCAAAAAGGAGTAATGACCAAAAAAAAAAAAAAAAAAGGAAAGAAAGAAAGAAGAAGGGTCTTGACTGGGTGGCTCAGTGGATAAAGTGTTGTTGTCCGGGTACACTGAGGTCATGGGTTTGATCTCTGGTCAGGGCATGTAGGAGAAGCAATCAACGAGTACACAAGTAGATGGAATAACTAAGTGGAACAGAGAGTTGATGCTTCTATCTCTTACTTCCTTTCTCTCTCTTTCTCTCAAATCAAAGGGGAAAAAAAAGAAAGAGGGAAGGAAGGTGGTATTTTAGAATGCCAATGTGTGTTGTGACAAAAAGTAAACAACATAGAATCTGGTGACAATAACCTTTGTTAATTTTGAGTCTGCCACTTTCTAGTGTGACCTTAGGCAAACCATTTAACTGATTTGTAAAATGAGAATAAGAATACTTACCTTGCTTACCTCACTGGGTTGTTGAGAAAGGCATTGTAAAAGGAAAAGTACTAACAAGATGAAAAAGAGTTCAAAAGAGTTAGAAAAGAATGAAAGAGATAAACTCAATAATGCAAAATTCTCAGGGGAATGAAGAGCTGCCAAGAGACTTGGGACAGACTGTCCAGAGAGATTCATTTTAGACCAAGTACAGCTTAAGTCTCTATTCTTGGCGTAGTAATACATACCTGCCTTGGATTATGCCCATGTTTCTCCCTCATAATGTCGGAAAAACTGCTCTTGAACCATCACCTAAATTATTTTTATCATTTATATATCACAGTTTCATTGACTTACCTAAAATATATACCAGTCTTTTCCACCCACTCAAACCATTTATTCTTGAGAATTATGTATTCAAGTGAGTCAGTATCAGAGAGATCAATGTGAAGCCTCATGGGTCGGATTGCCTTGGCTTAAAGACAAAATCCACACCTTAACAAATACATAGGAGTAGAAAAATTACATAATTTCTCCATACCTCAGTAAAATGGGTCAAGTTCCATAACTGAACATTTTTCCTGCTGGGGTCTGTAATTGAACAGAGTGGTAGGTGTGAGGCTCCCCCTTCTGGCCTCCTGTCTCCATTTATTTAGTTAGTTATGATTTATTTATTTATTTATTTATTTATGATTTATATAGTTTTATAGTATCAAATAGTTATTATAGTTAGATCTATATACATATACAGCATTATTATATTTAACTTCATATAGAACAGTATTTACATTTTAAGTTACAACTTTCAAAGTTTTAAGATGAACTACCGTTTAAGTTTTACTACAAACAAAAATACACAGGACAAAAATAGAGCTGACAGTAAAAATATAGCTATCTGTTTATAATACAACATGTGGAAACTCTGTCAGAAAGCTACATATTCTTCATTTGATTATCCAAATCATTAAAATATGAATAGTTCAATGCCATTTTGCCAGAAATTTGTTTGGCAGAATCGTAGACAAACATTTTTGAGAGCAGATCCAAGCCATTTTCAAACAAGTTTTTGAGATGGGATACTAGGCTTCCTGGTTTCCTCTTGGGAAATATATTCTTATAGTTCTGTAAAGATTTCATTTTTGGCCACTTTTGGTACTCAAAACTCTGAAAATTCTGGAGTTGATCAATTTCTGAATACCCATGGAAAAGTAGTTTCTTAGTTGCTAATTCCTCAAATATGGTTCCTATACTCCAAATGTCAACTGAAGTAAAATAGCATAGCAGGCTGACCCCAGCAATATTTCTGGAAATCTATCCAAAGTGTTACTACCTCATGTGTATATACTCTAATATGCAATGGTCCCTCGACTATCTCAGGGGTTAGGTGCCAGAACCCACTGCGACAGGCGAAAATCCGCAAAGTAAGCGACCTTATATTTATTTTTTTATTATTTATATATATATATATTTAAGGCTTTATTTCTATTTAATATTCCTTTAATATGTTTTAATTAATATTTTTATATTGTTTACATTTTTCAGGCTAGAAAATGGTTATTTTACCACAAAAATAATTAAAATAATAAATATATAAAAATATCTATATACCACAAAATCCTGCGATATAGCGAAAAATTCTCAATACAAAATTCAATATATACAATTTAAAAATTCCCGATACAGTGAGACTGCAAAAAGTGAACCTTGATATGGCGAAGGACGACTGTATTCCAAAAGATCTGGCAAGGCCCAAATCAGCCAATTTAATTGTTCCTTTGCCATTCAATCAAGAGATATTGAGATTTTAAGTCTGTGTAGAACTGTTCTAGAGTGACAAAACACAATATCTTGTGGGATTTGGTACAAATTATTCTTTAAATCTTTTTTTTAATTTATTTATTTTTAAGGAGGGAGGGAGGGAGAGAAACAAAGAGAGAGACAGACAGACAGAAACACTGACCTGTTTCTGTAATGCCCTGACCAAGAATGGAACCTGCAACCTTTGTGTATCAGGATGATGCTCTAATCATTCGTACTATCCAGCCAGGGCACAAATAACTCTTAACAAGTGAAGAATTCATGAACTGACTAGGAGGAATAGAATCCAGGTATTTTTTTTTAGATCTAATGGAAAGGTATTCAAAGATGAGACATAACCTGTCATCCTGCATGAGCACATCTTGAAAACTGGCTATATTCAGACAACAAAGTTCTTTTAATTGAGAAATCTCCCAAATTGCAGTGCTAAGAATTCATTTCTTTTCACTGTCTAGTCTGATTTTTTTATTCATGGTTACCACTTGACCTGTAGTTTTGTGTCTATCCTTACACACAACTCCACAAGTACATTCTCTAATTTTCTCTTTTGTGATACAGTCTTCCACAGTCAATCAATAGTTACAGTAGATGCTGGCTAATGGCCCTGCAGCGGCTACCAGTCGGCACCACTCTCTCCTTCCCAACTCCATTTTAAATGAGGTTTCACTTTATTCATTTTCACAGAAGTTAGTAATCAAATCACTAAATTACATCCTGGTTTCCTCACTAGACCTAGCCCGAAAGGAGCCACTGATGTTTGTATTCCTGGGCAATCTACTGTAGATCGCCCCAGGGTGATTTATGTTTCCAAAGTGTGGGTCAGACATTACTCTTCCAGATCATGCAAACAATAGCCAACAAGATACTCATCATCTGCTAAGGGAGAACATCAGGATCATCCAAGTTTGTAAATTGCACTTTTTGGGGTTAAGAAACAGGCTGTTTATCTCAATTTGTTTCAAACAATGGAAGGTATGCAGATCTTATACTGTTCATTCTGAGACCCATTCCTTGCTCTGCCTTGTATTGTAGGGAATGAAAATTCCCTCTCCAGCTGGCTTGTAGGTAGATTTAGCCAGTAGCAGGCATTAGGAGAAAACTGGAATTTAGAGGTGAGTGGGGGGGGGGGAAGTTTGGATATTTCTTCAAATATTTAAGGAAGAAATTATACCAATTCTACACAAATATTTACAAAAAATACAAAATATATCAAGTTATTTTATAAATCGAGTATTGCTTTCATACACAATCCTGTGAAAACATAAGAAAGAAATTGTATGTAATTCTTACTCATGAACATAGATGCAAAACTCTTAAACAAAATAACAGCAAACCAAATGTGGCAATACAAGGAGTTCTGGGTTATGACAGTCTCAATATGTGATGTTTCTAGTTTACAATGCTTGCTCTTATAAAAACTTTAAAACATTGAGATGTGAGTGCTTTGGCTTTGCCATTAGCGTTGTACTTATGGACTACATGGGTGAACTAGTTTGGTTGCACACAGTGGAAGAATACACAGTATTCTTTTTCTGTGGCTTAGTTGTGTTTTTGTGTTGTAGATTATGATTTTACAACTGTGTTAGGATAGGTAAGTGACTTAGGCTAGGGTGTGTTTTGACTTCCACCAAAATTTAGGATACATCACTGTTGTAGAAATGAAATTGTGTCATAACCTGAGGAACCTTGTATTTATATATAAAACCAGTAAGAAAAAGGAGAACATAAATATTTTAAGTGACATCATTTAAAAAATTTTAAATCATAAAACACTTAGGAATAAATCTAACAAAGGACGCATAAGACCTCTATATAGAAAACCCAAAAAACACTACTGAGAGAAGTTCAAAAGGACTTAATTATGTGAGAATTATAAAACCAATTATTAAAGAAAATATCAATTCACTCCCAGAAGATCTTGAGACTCTACGAATTTCCAATTCATATCTCAGCAAATATTTTTTTGTGTGTGAAAACTGATAAGCTGATTTTAAAATTTATATGGAAAATCAAAGAGCCAGGAATAACATCATACTTTTTAAAAAACAACGTTCTAGATTATTACAGAGAAAAATATGTTTATGATTTTGGGGTATGCAAAATGTTTGATAGCTTAAAATAAAATTAAGAAATATCAAAAGATACTATTAAGAAAAAAGGCTTTAAAAAGATATATACTGTATTTATATATATATAAGCTTTTATGTTATATATAAAACTTTTATAGATATATACAATACAAGTTTTATTGTATATATGTAGAAAAATTTTATTGTGTATATATATATATAAAAGTTTTACACCCAGAATATATAAAGAATGCCAATAAATCAATAAAAAAATAAACAACTCAAATTTAAAAAATGGGCAAGAGACTTGATGAGGCACTTCAAAAAAGAGGATAGTCAATAAACATTTGAAAAGATGCTGAACCTCAACAGTTACCAAAAAAAGCAAATTCAGATCAACTACTCTACATCTATCAGAATGACTAAAAATAAAAAATAGTGACAATGTCATATCTGGAAAATTTTAAAGCTGCTGGATGTATCAAAACAGTTATGATGAAAATGTATATTGGTGCATCTAATTTTAGTCCTTGATACAGGAAATAAAATCACATGCATATCAAAAGACATGTAATACTGTTCACAGAAGCATAATTCATAATAGTTAATTGGCTATCACCCAAAAGTCTACCAATAGTAGAATTTGTAAATAAATTGTGGTATAGCTAAGCAATGGCATATTATACAGCAATAAAAAATAAAAGTGACAGTTACACATGAGGTAGATGAATCTTATTAATGTAATGTTAACAGAAAGGAGCAGACCCAAAAGAATACTACATACTTTATTATTGAATTTATTGAAGCTCAAAACAGATGAAAACTAACCTATGGTGCACGAGGTCATTCTGTGGCTAATATTGGGGAGGAGATAGTGGTAGGAAGTAGTTAAAATAGAGGTTTCTGGGATTCTGGCAATATTCTATTCTTTGACTTGGGTGTAATTACCAAAGTATCTTCACTTGTGATAATTTATTGATCTTTATACTTATAGCTTGTGCATATATCTGTATATATGTTATACTTCAATCGATTTTTAAAAAGCCAAAGCAGTGGGGTAGTTCAGATGGTTAGAACATCACTCCAAAGTGCAGAGGTCTTTGGTTCAATCCCTGGTCAGGGCAGATACAGGAATAGATCGATACTCCTCTCTCTCTCTCTCTCTCTCTCTCTCTCTCTCTCTCTCTCTCTCATTCCCTTCTTCTTACACAAAAATCAATAAACATTTTTTAAAAATAAAAATAAAAAGCCAAAACAGTGCTATATTTTTTAAAACTATATAAATGCTTGTAAAAACGAACATATGTAAGGTGAATTGAAAATACATGCATTTAATATATAAAATAAATACCTATAAGAGAAGGGGTATGGATGTGGGGACAAGGGAAAAGGGGGAGAAATGTGCTGTTTTCTTTTTAATTTCCTCTATCTGTGCTCTACTACCACCATTTCTCATTTTATGTTTTTTTGTTCTCTCTCTCTCTCCTTTATTAGTCTAGCTAGTTTAACTTCTAAAACTTGCTATCTTAAACTTGCTGGTTTATCTTCTAAATTGCTCTCCTTCAATTATTTTCTCTGAATAGTCATATCTTTAATTTATTTTTTCCTCCCCATGTAATGATTATAGAATTAATCATGGCATAAGAATTATCTTTCTAAAATGGAAATTAATCAAGTACTTTAATGACTCACCATGTTCTTCAGGAAAAACTGAGTTCTTCAAAACATGTGATAGACACAGGGTCATACCTACATTTTTAACTATTTCACCATTTGGCCATTATGCATCAATTGTATTGAATTCTTTGTAGATCTCATCCACAGGCCATGTTGTTATATTCCTCCATGCATTTACACATGCAGTGCCCTACTGAATGCAGGAACATACTGCAACTGCTATAGCACAATGTGGCTACTAGCTATGTGCTCATTCCTCTGGGAGAGCCACAGGGATTTGTTCAAGCCATATTTTTACACATTGAAATAAAGGAGATGGAGAAAGAGTAAAGAATACTTCTTTGATTTAAAAAATATATATTTTAAAAAACAAAAGTTATAAAGGACCCAGGCTTCTCTTTTTTCTTAATTTCTACTTTCTTTTTTCATTATTCCTCTACCATTCTTACCTATGACTTCCATCTTGTGAATGAAATGGCTGCTCTAACACCCATCATCCCAGCCACATTCCAGCCAGCAAGCAGGAAGAAACAGTCAAGGGGAAAGTTTTCTCCTTTTTTTAAAAAGAGTAAAGCTCAAAGGTTGCACACTTTATTTCAAAACAATCCCATTATCTAGATCAGTGGCCAGTTTTGCCTCACAGGAGAACTTTGACAATGTCTGGAGACACTTTTGGATGTCACAACATGGACAGGCGTGCTATAGGCATTTATTGGTTAGAGACCAGGAATGCTATTATACATCCTACAATGCACAAGACAGACCTCTATAATAATAATAAAAAAATTATCTGGAAAACCAGATATCCACATACAAAAGAATAAATTTTGACCTTTACTTTATATCATATACAAAAATTAACTCAAAATGGATCAAAGACCTAAATCTAAGCACAAAAGGTACAAAACTCTTCAAAAAACATACAAGTATAAATCTTCATGACTTGGATTAATCAGGAGTTTCTTAGATATGACATTAAAAGTACAAACAACCAAAGTAAAAATAGATTAAACTTCATTAAGCCCTGGCTGGATAGCTCAGTTGGTTAGAGCATCATCCTAAAGCACAGAGGTCTTCAGTTCAATTCCTGGCCAAGGCACATACAGGAACAGATCAATGTTTCTGTCTCTCTCTCTCCCTTTAAAATTCTTAAAATAAACATTTGAAATTATTGTGCTTCAAAAGACATTATCAAGAAAGTAGAAAGTCAACCACATAATTGGAGGAAATATTTGCAAATCCTGTATGTAATAAAGGTCTAATATACAGAACATATAAAAACTCCTATAACTCAACAATAAAATGACAACTCAATTTTAGAAATGGACAATTAGAATATATATTTCTCTAAAGACAGTATATACATCAACAATAAGCACATACATAAGAAGATGCTTAACATCACTAGTCATTAGGGAAATGCAAATCAAAGTCAAAATGAGATATCATTTCACACTCTATAATAAAATATACACACATGTTAACAAGTGTTGAAAAGAATGTGGAGAAATTGGAATAATCATGAATTGCTGGTCAGAGTGTAACATGGGGCAGCCAATCTGGAAAGCAGTTTGGTGGTTCCTCTTAGGTTAAACATAAAATTATTATAGTATCACTCAGCCAGTACATGGTTTTCATAAAAGCATTTTTTATAATGACTAAAAGGTAGAGAGAATTCAAGTGTCCCTCATCTGATGCATAAACAAAATGTGGTATGTATATATATACAGTGAAATATTATTCAGCTGTAAAAGAAAAAATTGAATGCTGATACTTGGTACAACATGGATGAATCTTGAAAATGTTAAGTGAAAGAAACCAGTCTCAAAAGAACACAGATTTTATAATTTCATTTATATGAAATATGCAGAGTAAGAAAATCTATAGGGACAAAAATCAGGTAAGTGGTTACCAGACTATGGGGCAAATGGGAAGTGACTGCTAATAAATACGGGTATGTTTTAGGAGTGATAAAAATGTTCTGGAATAGATGGTGATTGATGAACATATCCTGGGTGTATACTAAAAACTACTGAATTGTATACTTTAGTGAATTTTATGGCCTGAATTAAATATCAATAAAAGTAAAATAAAAAGTCTGGCCCAAAATGTTAAAACCACTAAAATAACCCTAATCTAGATAGGTGCTAAATTTAGTCACAAATAACTACAAGGCAGGCTGAGAAGCATAGCTTCTAGCTAGCTATGTACATAGCT
The DNA here is from genome assembly GCA_037038555.1 of Rhynchonycteris naso. Classification (NCBI taxonomy): domain Eukaryota; kingdom Metazoa; phylum Chordata; class Mammalia; order Chiroptera; family Emballonuridae; genus Rhynchonycteris; species Rhynchonycteris naso. The sequence continues at coordinate 330,609,214 of CM072995.1, read as the reverse complement.
GAAATTTTTTACTACTATAGATGAAGGATTGACAAATTATAATTGGAGGCCAGATTCTGCCACTGCTTGATTTTGTAAATAAAGTTTGATTGGAACACAACCTTAACATTTGTTTATGTATGATAAAACCCTAAAAGTAACAAATATTTACCATTTGGCCCTTTACAGTAAATGTTTGATGACCTTTCCTAGAAGAGAGATGATACAATATTTATCTTTATGGGGGGTATATTTTAAAGGATGTTGTTCTCTCGTCTTTTGTCTAGGGTTTTTTTTTGGTCAGACATACTCTGATCCATCAAACATCTTTCAATATCTTTTTTCTCTATTAAATTGTGGGCATAATTAGATATGTGGGAAGAGAAGAACTATCTTAATTCATCTTGGCCATACCCTTGCAAATCTATCTGAAGGGTGATTCACTAACAAAATCTGAACCTCAAAGCCCCCATTTTCATCTGTATGTGAACAGATGAAATTCTTTTTCTCATGGCACTTATGTTCTAGTGTCAGGTGGGTGTGGGAGAAGGGAGCAGAAATATGAGTAAACAAATAGAGAAAATGAGGGGCTAGAGAATCAAGAGATAAGGTGGAAAGGAAGTTCATTCTAAGGAGGTGATAATTAAGAATGGGCTGACCCTGTCCATTTAGCTCAGTAGGTTCGAATGTCCTCTCAAAACACCAAGGTTGTGGATTCAATCTCTGGTCAAAGAATATACAGGAAGTAGCCAATGTGCTACAGGAAGTAGCACAACTAAGTGGAACAACAAATGAATGCTTTGCTCTCTCTCTCTCTATCTATCTCAAATCAATCAATAAAGAAAAAGGAAATGGAAAGGGATATTAAAAAAAAAAGATGAGCTGAAGTGAGGCAGTAAGTCTTAAGATTCATCTGAGAACATTTCAGGTGGAGAAAACAGCAAGCACGAATGTCCAGAGGTGGGAACTAGCTCAGTGTGTCAGAAGAACAGAAAGATCAGTGTGGCTGGGGTGGCTGGGAGGAGACAAGAAAAGGCAATCAGAAGCCAGATAATGTAGGGCCTTGTAGGTCAAGACAGAGGCTTAGGATTTTATTCTAAGGGTGATAGAAAGTAATTTGAAATTAGAGATAAAGACAGTTAAATGATTTTGATTTGTGTTATAAAATACTTTGGCTACTGTGTAGGAGTCTTTTTGTGAAAGCAGAAAGGTAACTTAGGAGGCTGTTACAACAACCAGATGTAGGATATGGAGAGTAGGGCTAAGAGGATAGTGGTGGAGACGGTGAGAAATGACTGGAATTGGGGTATATTTTGGTGTTTTAGGCAGCAGAACTCACAGATAGATTGGATCTAGGGCATGAGGAAAAGAGAATAAGGATGACTCCTAGAGTGGGGTCCGAACAACTGAGTGAACTCTCATGCCATGAACTGAGAGAATGACTGGAGGAAAAGCAGATTTGGGGTAGTTGGAAGGAGGAAATCAAGAATTTTAATCTGAATATCCTACAGTTAAGATGCCCAATAGACAGAATATAATATACAGTATAGGGAATATACTCATTAATACTATAATAACTATGTATGGCAACAGATGGTTACTAGACTTATTGTGGTAATCACTTTGTAAGGTACGTAAATGTGGAATCACTATCATGTCCACCTGAAACTATAATAGTGTATGTCAACTATGATTCAGAAATAAAAAAGAAACAGTACCACATTGATCCAGACAACATTAAAAAAAAGATGCCCAATAGACATCTGAGTAGAGAGCTGAGAAATCAGACATTTTAATACAATCCTGAAGCCCAAGGGAGAGTCACCAGTGTCACTAAAATCACGAGACATTTAGAAGAGAGAGTAGGAGAAAAGTCCTCAGTAAAGGGGAAGAGATCAATAAACAAGTAATAGAGCATGCCAATTCCATCCATTGTAATCGAGGGTCAGCACAACAAACAGCTATGATGCTGGAGGATTGGTAGATTTGTGGTGAGCAGGTATCTGGTTGTCTCTAAAATCAACAACTTCTCACTTGAGGGTAAGAAAAGGATGTAAGAGAACTGCAGAGAAAGGAGGGTAAAATAATGATTTCTAGAGATTGTAGAATCACTTAGCATAAATATTCCAAATAAAACTGAATGCTGGCAAGTCTGTGTATAATGTGTACAATTCTTAAGGCTATGAAAGTAGTCTAGAGGTTAAAAGGTAAAAAATTTAAGAACAACAATAACTTTCTTTGATTCAATCTTATTTCTGGAAAGTGTGCCAAAGCAGTCATTGAAAAGAAAATAATAATGTTTGTAAAATATTTATTTTATGAGTTATTGGTGTTATTAATAAAAGTTTTACTCTACATATTACACAACCTAAATGACCATTTAAGTAATAGTCACTAGGAGATCAGTCAGAGGGTTTCATTTCTCATGCATGAGGAAGGGAAAGAAATTGGGTCCCTATCACCTACATGCTTCTTTGCAAGTCATATGAGCCATTCCTGGCCTGCCTCCTATTAATTTCTCTAGTCTCATCTACTACTGGAGTCATCTTGTGCTCTGTGCCCTAGAAACATCGAATGGCTAATAGTCGGCTGCATACAAGGCATTTAGTTCATTCTAGGACCACTCAAGGGATCTGTTCTCATGTGTTCAGTACTTGAGCTGTATTCTTTAAAAAGACAAATCCAAGAGACAAAGCATTTGGATTTTTGTCGTTTCTGAATTCTAATCAATTTAAACTAAATATTCTTTTCTCTCTTCACCCCAAGCCAACCACCTGGGATCAGAATAATGATGCGTTTAAGGTCCCAAATATGTCTGCTTCTCATGCTGATAACTAATTTAAGGCAGATTTTCAAATAAGAACGGCAGTCCTTGAAGGAGGTCTGTAGTAATAAGAAGAATGCCAGAGATTGTGTCTTGAACACAAAGAATATCCACCTTTCTCAAGAGACAATACAGTACAGTTATGAAATCACAGACTTTGCATCCCAGCTCTGCCACCCACTCATAGAACTTTGAGCAAGTTACTTCTTTTCTCTGTATCTTGGTGTCTTCCTTCACAAGAATGGGAATAATAATAGTATATACCTCATAGACTTATGAAGATTAAGTAAATTTATCTGTACAAAGTGCTTAGAATGACTCAGCTATTTCAGTTGTACTTGTGGGATTTTAATTTATAAAGATGACTGAATAATGACATGAAAGATTTTTATTACTTACATTTTCCAAGAAGAGGGGGCTACATCACACCATGCAGGGCCACATGGGGAAGCACTAGTATTGATCAGGAAGCAGAAAGAAGTGAAAGGAGAAAAGTGGCCCAGAGCTTTTATTAGTTTTCATGGAAAAGGCAAGCCAAGGCAGGAGAAACTCATTAGGATTGGCTATTTTGAATAATTCTAGTGGGGTCTGGCTATAGTCTCTACTTCTCTGGTATCTGACCCTCAGTGATTTAGGGTAGGGGAAATATTGTCTTGGTGCAGGAGAGTAAGATAAAAAAGGTGGTTTAGGGTATGGACTTGGGATTGGTTGGTTTATGTATGAATCACATGTTTTCAGGCAAATTGTTAATTATCTCTGGTTTAGGGTATGGACTTGGGATTGGTTGGTTTATGTATGAATCACATGTTTTTAAGCAAATTGTTAATTATCTCTGGGAATCAGCTAGCCCTGAGAGTGGCAGTCTCTTCTCAGCCAGCTAGACCCTTCCAGTATATTAAAACATCATAAAATATAATTAATACACTAGCCTGTGGAAAGTACTGTATAAGGTACTCTTCTGCAGGAAATTCTGAGCCTTGTTAGAAGTCAAAGACAAGGAGAATTCAAATAGAGCTCAGTGTGCAGGTTTGAGTTGCTTTGGCTTTACAGATGGCAGAGAACTTCAGGAAGTTTAAAAAATTACTTCTGGCCCTGGCCAGTGGCTCAGTAAATAGAGCATCAGCTCGGGGTATGGATGTCCTGGATTCAATTCCCAGTCAGGGCACACAGAAGTGACCATCTGCTTCTCTTCCCCTCCCTCTTCCCCTTTTCTTCCTCTTCCCCTCCTGCAGCCAGTGGCTCAATTGGTTCAAGCATGGCCCCAGGCTCTGAGGATGGCTCTGTTGGAGTGTATCAGCTTCAGGCACTAAAAATAGCTCAGTACTCGAACATTGGCCCTAGATGGGGTTGCCTGGTGGATACCAGTCAGGGTGCATTTGGGAGCATGCCTCACTATCTTCCCTCCTCTCACCAAAAAAAAAAAAATTAAAAAATAAAAGCAAGCAAGCAAGCAAGTATACTGCCCAGGATTTTTCTGTTAGTTTGTGTCTCCCTGGGTTCTGGAAAGCTCTACTTCAGTTCTAGTTCCAGACACTGTTCTGTTGACTTAGTGATCAATGTCTTCAGTCAAAGATTATATCTCTTTGTGTCAGCTCACCTTTTGGGTTTCATGGAAACTAACATAAGGATATCCTTAACCACATTCTTGCTTTGACCATGGTACTAAAGCCTTTATGATATTAATTAGAAACCTTTAAATGAGATAATACTAAATTAGTACCACCAACCCAGAGTAACCAAATAAAAGTACAGAGGTAGGTATGAGTAAAATATGTTAGTAGCTGACAACATCTGGGGACACAAGGTGAGGAGTTGTAGAAATACAATCCGGATGAACAGTATGGTGATTACCAGAGGGAAATGGGATTTGGGGTAAGTAAAAGAGTGTTTAGGAGGGAGGAATAAATGGTGACAGAAGGAGACTTGACTCAGGGTGGAGAGCACATAATACAGGTATAGATGATGTATTATAGAAATGTACACCTGAAACCTGTATAATTTAATTAACTAATATCACCCAAATACATTCAATTAAAAAGAAAGAAAGAAAGAAGGAAAGAAAGAAAGAAAGAAAGAAAGAAAGAGAAAGAGAATGCCTGTAGTATTGGTTATATCAGTTATTCTTTATACCATCTGAAAATGACCCTCAAACATAATCACTCAACCACTCATTTTATCTTCTCCAGCTCTTAGGGCCTAACTTGCCTTCTAGGTTGGTGCATGCCTTGCAGAGTAAATCTCTCACTAGGTTTCCCTTGACCTCTTGAATAAAATGTTTTTTGTTTGTTTTTTTCTTTCTTTCTTTCCTTTTTTTTTTTTTTTTTTTGTGTGTGTGTGTGTGTGACAGAGATAGAGAGACACAGAGAGGGACAGACAGACATACAGGGAGGGAGAGAGATGAGAAGCATTAATTCTTCATTGCAGCACCTTAGTTGTTCATTGATTGTTTTCTTATATGTGTCTTGACAGGGGGGGGAGGGGGGCTACAGCAGAGCGAGTGACCGCTTGCTCAAGCTTGCTACCTTGGGCTCAAGCTGGTGAGCCTTGCTTAAACCAGATGAGCCTGTGCTCAAGCTGGAGACCTTGGGGTCTCAAACCTGGGTCCTCTGCGTGGCAGTCTGATGCTCTGTCCACTGTGCCACTGCTTGGTCAGGCGTAAATATGATGCTTAATAGGCAATTGAACAAGTAGTAGAAGTGGAATGGAGATGAATAAATTGGTTTGAGAATTCTTTCAAAAAATCTCTGCAGAACTTTCTGGCAACTGCTTAGATATAGGAAATGAAGGTGCAGGGGATTGAAATCTAATAACTTTAGGAAATGATTGTTACACTAAGAAATCAAGTTGAAAGGAAGTTGATTTGGAGAGTAAAGTAAATTCATATCCAGACACATTATTTGAGATGATGTGATATCCAAGTAGATATGATCTGTAGTCAAGTAGGGGCATGAGCCTGAGTGAGAAGATATCAGAATAGGAACGCTTGTGAAAGCATTGAGCAAGGCCTGTGGTAACCTACGTCCCATTGGTGTGGTAAAAAAGAGAGATACTGAAGAATATGAAGACCAGGTGTTCAGAACTAGGAGAGCTAGGGTGGTAAAATACTGGACAGAGTTCACAGGGCTACATTTACAAAGTAGAGAGCAGGCAGTTGTATCTAATCCAGTGTAGAGGCTACCCTAGACAAAGAAATTCTAATTATTGGATGTGGCAACACAGGAGTCCTTGGCAAGAACAGTATTCATGGTGAAGTAAGAAAGCCAGATTTCAACAATTGAAACACTTTATCTGGGTTACATAGAAGTGACTTTTAGATCACTTAAGAAGTTTCATAATAAAGAGAATGGGCTGAACCCACAGAAGGTAATCAGTATATTCTCTCTGCCTTATAAGTGTTATATTTGCAGTATGGTGATAATTAGAGGGAAAGGGGATGAAGTCAAGGGGGAGTAAATGGTGATAGCAGAAGACTTGACTTAGGTGGTGAACACACAATACAATGCACAGAGGATGTACTGTAGAATTGTACTCCTGAAACCTGTCATTTTATTAACCAATATCACCCCAATAAATTCAACAATAAATAAATACATAAATAAATGTGTTATATTTTATTTGATTTGATTCACAGATATTCTCTTTTGGAAAAGAAGTTCCATACAAAGGTAAAACTCTTTAATTTAATTTCATGGTTAATGATAAAGCAGTTGAAGAATATAATGAAGTTGTTCTAGAGAATATTTTCATTGAAATGTAGTATTCAGCACTATATTATATTCAGCTTTACATAATAATGTTATTTTTAAGAAAAATAAGAATATTTTTGCCATCTTATTAACATCTATTTTTTGCAGCAAAAATATAACATGGTACATCTGAAAAGATAAAAAGAATCTTATGTTGTATTACTCTTACATGCATATCATTATGCTTCATGAGAAAAATAAAAAAATAGATTTTTCACAAAGTTAGAAATTTCTGCAATGATTTTCTTTTCTTTTTCTCTTTTTAAGCAAGAGAGGCACAGAGAGAGGAACAGATAGGGACGACAGACAGAAAGAGAGATGAGAAGCATCAATTCTTTGTTGCAGCACCTTAATTGTTCATTGATTGCTTTCTCATACATGCCTTGACTAAGGGGCTAAGCAAGCAACCTTGGACTCAGGCAGTGACCTTGGGCTTCTAGCCAGTGACATTTGGGCTCAAGTCAGCGACCACGGGGTCATGTCTATGATCCTACGCTCAAGCCAGAGACCCCTCACTCAAGCTGGTGATCCCTGGCTCAAGATGGGTGAGTTTGTACTCAAGCTAGCGACCTCAGAATTTCAAACCTGGGTCCTCTGCATTCCAGGCTGATGCTGTATTCACTGTGCCACTGCCTGGTCAGACTCTGCTATGATTTTCAACTGCCAACCTCTGAATAGAAACTTCATAGAATTTCACAGAAAAAGTGAATAAAAATAATAAATATGTGTGTAATTCTCAATATTCATGTTGTAATGTGTTATCATTTGTGAGGTAGGTTATAAGTAGCCTATTATTAATAAAAATTAAAGTACTATTTTTTAATCATAGCTGATGTCTTTGCAGCGTATCAGTGAAAAAATACCCTAGCCTCCCATCCTTCTGGGGGACAATCCTGAGGCCCACTGTGTATGGTTCTTTAGAGAGTCCTGAGGGAGACAGAACCCCAGTTCTCCACACAGTAACTAGCTTAATAACACATCCTTTTCCAGCAATTAGTCTTTATCTGTCTTATTCTCTTTATTCCCTCATTCTCACGTACTGATATTATTATACAAGTCCTATACCCAAGCCCTTATTTCAGACTTTGCTTTGTGAGAAGTTTGAACTACCACAGTTAAAATTTAATCAAATTGACTTTCACATGTTATGCATAATATAATGTAAAAATGTGTAGGGATCCTAGTTATAGGATTTGTGTTAGAAAGTTGAAGCAATGACATGAAGAGTCATCCAGGTTGCTTAAAGGAGACTGAATCCTCTAGGCTTTCTTATCACCAACAGCAGGTACCAGTAATGTGACTTCCATTTTTGTTTCTTTTTTCTTCTTTTTAATTTTTTTCCACTTATCTGAAAGAGAGAAGAAAGGATAAAAAGGGAAGAGAAAGAGAGAGAGAGACATCAATTTGTTGTTCCACTTATTTATGCACTTACTGTTTGATTCTTGTATGTGCCCTGACCAAGGATCGAACCTGCAACCTTGGTGTATCAGGATGACACTCTAAACAACTGAACTACCAGGCAGGGCCTGTTTCTTATATATATACATACATATGGTTACTGGGAAAAAAAGAAATCTTCATAAAAGTGTTCTTCCACTATTTTGTCCTAAGTTTTGTTACATGGACAAATGCAATTAACCAACAAAATATTTAAGTACCCACCACCTATTCCAGCTGCTTTCTAGTTAAAAGGAAATGGGAGTTGTTTGAACAATCTCTTCCTCAAAGCCCTTATGGTGGAACTTAAAATGGTACCTTAGGAAGTGGTTTTCTTGCTTCCCTCACTCTTGTCTCCGGAGCCCATGAAGAGACAAGGTTCACCATGTCAGCCATGGCAGGCCCCAAGCGGTCACAGGGCTCCCTGGCATGTTCCACTAAGGCCTCGATAGAGGTGGAACTGCCTTTATTGCATTCTGGATGTCAGTCACCAGCTGGATGCAGTCCTGCCAAATATCCCTATCAGCCCCTGGCTGGGGCTCTTTGTGGGCATGGTCTGGAGGGTAGAGGACTAAAGGGGATGTTGGCAATGAAGGGAGCCACCACCCCAGCCATGTCCTGTTCTGGGGTCTCAATGGACTTTCTGGTGATTGTGCTCTGCCACGTGCTTCTAAAGAGACTCACAGAGATTGAGAGCAGAGCACACCTCCGCAGGGTGGCTCATCTGTCCTGTAATCATGTCCAGGATGACTGGGAGGGAGGCATCCACAAACTCTTCGCATAAAGCAGATATGTCCTGCTTAGAAAATCAGTCAAAGGTCTTCTCAAAGTGCATGAGGATCTCTTGCTCAGTGACATTGTCTTTCAACATGTTTCCAGCTATGGCAATGACATCTTTGCATATGTCACAGGAAAGGGACTTCACTGTCCTCTGGTTCCAAACAGTCTGCACGCAGTGCTTCACGGCCCCACAGTTGGCTGCTGTGCTGCACATTCCGGCACCACACTGCCGAGTGTCTAGTGCATTCTCTTAGACCTAGGACAGGGTTGGCTCTAGCCGTGCAGAGGAGGCAGCCAGAAGGGAGAGAGTGTACATGGCACCACCAGACTCTGCAGTCTGAGATTCCTGCTTTTCTTTGTCAAATTAAATCTTATGTCAGAGTGAGTGACATAACCTGAAATCTTTTTTTTTAATTTGATTTAGAAAGTTAACTTTAACAGGATGACATTGATCAATAAGAGAACATAGGTTTCAGGTAAACATTTCTATAACATTTGAACAGTTCATTATGTTGTATACCCATCACCCAAAGTCGAATCATTTTCCGTCACCTTATATTTGTCACTCTTAACACCCTTCCTCTTACCCCCTACCCCATGTCTCCTCTGCTTGGTAACCACTTCACTTTAATCTATGTCCATAAGTCTCAGTTTTATATCCCACCTGTGTGTGAAATCATATAGTACTTAGCTTTTTTTGATTTACTTATTTCAGTCAGTAAAATGTTCTCAAGGTCCATCCATGTTTTTGTAAATGTCACAATGTCATCATTTCTTATGGCTGACTAGTATTCCATTGTATATAAGTACCACATCTTCTTTATTCAGTCCTCTACCAAGGGACACTTTGATTGTTTCCATGTCTTGGCCATTGTGAATAATGCTGCGATGAACATGGGGTGCATGTGTCTTTACATACCAATGTTTTTGTGTTTTGGGGGTAGATCCCCAGTAGAGCGATTGCTGGGTCATATGGTAATTCTATTTTTAATTTTTTGAGTAACCACCATTACCTGTCCTGTTGATCATAGCCAATCTAACAGGTGTGAGGAGGTATCGCATTGTAGTTTTGATTTGTGTTTCTTGAATAGCAAGTGAAGATGAGTGTCTTTTCATGTATATCTTGGCCATTTGTATGCCCTTTTGAGAGAAGTGTCTGTTCAGGTCCTCTCCGTTTTTTAATTGGGTTTTTTGCTGAGCTTTGTGAATTCTTTATATTTTGGATATTAATCCCTTATATGATCTCCCATTTAGTTGGCTGCCTACTGCCTACTTGTTTTGTTGTCAGTTTCTTTTGCTGTGCAGAAGGTTTGTAGTTTGATACAGTACCATTCATTTATCTTTGTCTTTATTCCCCTTGCCTTTGGGGTCAAATTTATAAATTGTTCTCTATGGCCAAGGTCCACGAGTTTAGTACCTATGTTTTCTTCTATGTAATTTATTGTTTCAGATCTTATATTCAGGTCTTTGATCCATTTTGAATTAATTTTTGTGCAGGGGGACAAACTGTAGACAAGTTTCATTCTTTTGCATGTGGCTTTCCAATTATCCCAAAACCATTTCTTGAAGAGGCTTTCTTTTCTCCATTGTGTGTTTTTGTCTCCTTTGTCAAAGATGATTTGTCTATATATATATGTGGTTTTATTTCTGGGTTCTCAATTCTATTCCTTTGGTCTGTATTTCTGTTTTTCTGCCAATACCATGCTGTTTTGATTATCATGGCTCTATAGTATAATTTGAAGTCAGGTAGTGTGATACCTCCACCTTTATTCTTTTTCCTCAGGATTGCTTTGGCTATTCGAAGTTTTTTATAGCTCCATACAAATCTGGTAATTTTTTGTTCTATTTCTTTTAAAAAATGATATTGGGATCTAATTGATGGGGATTGCATTAAATTTGTATATTGCTTTGAGTAATATGACCATTTTAACTATGTTGATTCTTCCAATCCATGAACACAAAAATTTTTCCATTTCTTTTTCTTTTTCTTTTTTTTACAGGGACAGAGAGAGAGTCAGAGAAAGGGATAGATAGGGACAGACAGACAGGAACGGAGAGAGGTGAGAAGCATCAATCATTAGTTTTTTGCTGCCGTTGCAACACCTTAGTTGTTCATTGATTGCTTTCTCACATGTGCCTTGACCGCGGGCCTTCAGCTGACCGAGCCACCCCTTGCTGGAACCAGCGACCTTGGGTCCAAGCTGACGAGCTTTTGCTCAAGCCAGATGGGCCCGCGCTCAAGCTGGCAAGCTCGGGGTCTCAAACCTGGTCTTCCGCATCCCAGTCCAATTCTCTATCCACTGCGCCACCACCTGGTCAGGCACATTTTTCCATTTCATTGTGTCTTTTTCAATTTCTTTCAATAATGTTTTGTAGTTTTCAGTATGTAGGTCCTTCACACCCTTTGTTAAGTTTATTCCAAAGTATTTTATATTTTTGTTGTTGTTGCAAATGTAAAAGGAATTGTTTCTTTGAGTTCATTTTCCAAAATTTCATGATTGGTATATAAAAAAGCAATAGACTTTTATATATTGATTTTGTATCCTGTGACTTTACTGTATTGGTATATTGTTTCTGATAGTATTTTGTTGGAGTCTTCGGGGTTTTCTATATACAGGATCATGTCATTTGCAAAAAGTGATAACTTTACTTCTTTCTTGATATGGATGCCTTTTATTTCTTTCTCTTGCCTGATTACTCTGACTAAAACTTGCAGAACTATGATGAATAAGAGTGAAGAGAGTGGGCAACCTTGTCTTGTTCCTGATTTTAGAGGAAAAGCCTTCATTTTTTTCACCATTTAATATGATATTAGCTGATGGTTTGTCATATATGGCCTTTATTATGTTGAGGTATTTTCCTTCAATACCCATTTTATTGAGTGTTTTAAACATAAAGGGATGTTGTGTCTTATCTAATGCCTTTCTGCATCTATTAATAGGATTATATGCTTTTGTTCCTTGTTTTGTTGATGTGGTATATTATGTTGATTGATTTTCAGATATTGAACCATCCTTGTGCTCCTGGAATGAATCCCACTTGATAGTGATGCATCATTTTAAAGTGTTGTATTTGATTTGCTAGTATTTTGTTTAGGATTTTTACATCTTTATTCATTAGAGATATTGGTCTATAGTTTTCTTTTTTGTGTGTTGTCCATACCAGACTTTGGTATGAGGGTTATGTTGGTCTCATAAAACATGTTAGGGAGTATTGCTTCTTCTTCTGTTTGTTGGAAAACTTTGAGAAGGATAGGTATCAAATCTTTGAACACTTAGTAGAATTCACTAATGTAGCTATCTGGTCTTGGACTTTTATTTTTGGAAGCCTTTTAATAGTTGTTTCTATTTCCTCCCTGTTTATAAGTCTATTTAGGTTTTCCACGTCTTCGTGACTCAATCTAGAAAGAGTGTATAGTTCTAGGAATTTATCCATATCCTCTAGGTTGTTGAATTTGGTGGCATATAATTTTTCACAATATTCTACTATGATCCTTTGTATATCTATGATGTCTGTGGTAATTTCTCTTTTATTTTGGATTTTGTTTATATAAGTGAGTCTAACCAGTGGTTTGTCGATTTTATTGGTCTTCTCAAAGAACCAGCTTTTTGTTGTATTAATTTTTTCTATAGTATTTTTATTTCTATTTTATTTAGTTCTGCTCTAATTTTTACTCTTTCCTTTTTTCTGCTGACTTTGGGTTGTCTTTGTTCTTCTTTAGCTAGTTTCTTAAGATGTAATGTTAGGTAGTTTACTTGGGATCTCTCTTGTCTCTTGATATAAGCCTTTAATGATATATAAATTTTACCTCTTATTACTGCTTTCACTATATCCCAGAAATTTTATTTTGATATGTTGTATCATTTTCATTTATTTGTATATATCTTTTGATCTCTGCTTTTATTCCTTCTTTGACCCAGTCATTCTTTAGAAGTGTGTTGTTTAATTTCCACATTTTTGTGGGTTTCTTTACTTCCTTTTTGCAGTTGAATTCTAACTTCAAAGACTATGGTCAGAAAATATTCTTGGTATAATTTCAATCTTCCTGAATTTGTTGATGTTAGTTTTGTGGCCCAACATATATTCTATACTTGAGAACGTTCCATGTACATGGGAAAAGAATGTTTAATCTGATGTTTGGGAAAGAAATGTCCTGTAAGTATCTATTATGTCCATTTGGTCCAGTGTGTCATTTAAGGCTGATATTTCTTTATTGATTTTCTGTTTGGATGATCTATCTAAAGCTGTCAGTGGTGTATTGAAAACTCCAAGTATGGTTGTGTTTTTGTCTGCTTTTATTTTTAGATCAGTTAGTAGATGTCATATATTTTGGTGCTCCCTGGTTTGGTACATATATAGTAAGAAGTGTTTTGTCTTCTTGATAGTGTCCCTTTTATCATTATGAAATGTCCATCTTTGTCTCTGGTTACTTTTGTTGTCTTGAAGTCAGCATTGTCAGATATGAGTATGGCTACACCTGCTTTGCTTTGGATATTATTTGCTTGGAGAATTGTTTTCCAACCTTTCATTTTGACTCTACTTTTTTTTCTTACAACTTTGATGTATCTCTTGAAGGCAACATATAGTTGGGGTTTGGCTTTTTTATCCAATCTGCTACCCTGTGTCTTTTTATTGGTGAGTTCAGTTTATTTACATTTAGGATAATTATTGACACTTCAGGATTTCTATAACCATTTTGTGTTTTGTTTTCTGGTAGATCTGTGTCTTGTTTTATTCTTCTCTTTTCTGTTTCTGTCTGTTGTTTCTGTTTGGTGGTATTCCATACTTTTTCCCCGTTTTTTTCTAAGCTGTGTGTTTCAGTGGTGGCTTTTTTTTTAACACAGAATTCCATTTTATTTCTTTTTATTTATTTATTCGTTTTTTAGAGAGGAAACACAGAGAGAGAGAGAGAGAGAGAAAGGGGGGAGGAGCTACAAGCATCAACTCCCATATGTGCCTTGACCAGACCAGTGCAGGGTTTTGAACTGGCGACCTCAGTGTTCCCAGTTCAACGCTTTATCCACTGCACCACCACAAGTCAGGCTCAGTGGTGGCTTTTTATGGATGGTTACCATTAGGTTATTAAGAGAAAATGTTCATATGTACAAGAAAGAATCCCTTGTCTTATGAGTGCTCCTGCACTCCATCTTCCTTTGCTACTGCAGATCTTTATCCTCTCCCTTTTTATGTTATTGTTGTCACAGATTATCCTTGTTTTTATTGTGATCTTGTTGAAGATCTTACTTGTGGTTCTGATTTGTTTTGTTCTTTGTGTCTGGTCGAATAATCCCCTTGAGTATTTCCTGCAGTGGAGGTTTTCTGGTGATAAATTCCCTCAGCTTCTATATGTCTATAAAAGTTTTTATTTCTCCTTCATATTTGAATGATAACTTTGATGGATATAGTATTCTTGGCTGGTAATGCCTCTCTTTCAGTACTTTAAATATTTGGGTCTACTCTCTTCTGGCTTGTAAAGTTTCTGCTGAGAAGTCTGATGATAACCTAATAGGGTTTCCTTTATATGTTATGTTCTTTTCTCTAGCTGCCTTGAGGATTTATTTTGTCATTGATTTTTGACAACTTTATAACAATGTGTCTTGGAGTAGGTTTGGGTTGAGGTAACTTGGTGTTCTGTTTGCTTCTTGGATTTGAGGGTCTAACTCTTTCCATAGGCTTCAGAAATTCTCATCAATTATTTGTTTGAATAGGCTCTCCATTCCCTTTTCCCTCTCTTCTTCTTCTGATATACCCATTATTCTTATATTGCTCTTTCTCATGGAGTCAGACAATTTTTATAGAGCTTTTTCAGTTTGTTTGTTTGTTTTTAATTTATGAGTCTCTCTCTTCTTCTCTTTGTAACATATCTAGTTACCTATCTTCTGTGTCACTGAGTTTTTCATCTATCTGCTTGTTCTATTAGCTAAACTTGCTACCCCAGTCGTTAATTTATGTATTGAGTCCTTCATCTCTGTTTTTAAAGTTTCAATCTCCTTGGTGAGGCACTTGTTTTGTTCATTAATTTGTTTTCTAAGCTCATTAAGTTGCTTATTGATGTTTTCTCTCATCTTGTTGAGTATTTTAAAACTTCAATTTTGAATTCTATATCATTTAACTCCAAGGTTTCTATGCAATGAGGTTTTTTTCTGAAGATTTTTCATTTCCTTTCTGAACTGCATCTCTGTTTTTTGTATTTATGGAATTTAATTTTTTCTTTCTTGATGGCATTAGAGAATGGTATTGTTAAGAACCCTAAAAATAATCCTAAAATATTTAAAATAAAAATATAAAAATTAAATAAACTATGACAAGTAAAGATATAGAACCACAGGAATAGAGAACCAAGATGGCAGCAGAGAAGGCAGATGCACAGACTCCTAGCTCACACCACCAAACTGGATTAGAAATTAATTTAGGAACAATCAGCGTGAAAAACCAACTTTGGATTAAAAGAACAGGTCTCGAAAACTAAGGAGCAAAGAAGCCACACTGAGCCTGGTAGGGAGTGCCAAGGCATGGTGGGTCTCCCCTGCTTCCAGGAACAAAGGTTGGGAGAGACTGAGAGCCCAGAAGGGCTCTCATTATGAGAAGAGCAGAGAATATTGCTCACAGCCACTTGCCTGGGGACCTGGGAATGAGGTGAGCTGAGAGGGCTGGCTTGTCTTCCAAAAGGAAAGTGGGGAGAGACAGACAGATGGTATCCGGTAGAGGAATACATGGGATGACCTGAGATGCTGACTCATCCAGAGTGAAGGTGGCCATAGCTGGGGGAGGGATTGAACCCTCAACAAAGCACAAGCTTAAAGTGGTTCCAAGTGACTCACCTCCAGAAAGCTGTCCAGCTCCAATCAGAGCAACAAGGCACAGCTGAAAACAGGAAGTGGGGAGGAGGGGGAGTAACTCAGGTCTCAATGGAGATCTGAGATACACCTCCTCCTACTGAAACAGAGAAAGCACCCAGTCCCCAGAGAGAAGCTGGCACAGATTGGGCCTTCAGAGTCTCAGGTTACACCCACCGCATTCCTGGATATAGCTTCAAATAAGCCCCCTGCTGAGATCTGTAAACAAGACTACCACAGAGTTAAGAAAACTGAGAAGAAAACAAACAAGTCAAGATTTCAAAGAAGCTCTACTAGGTAAGGAGATCACAACTGGAAGAATCCTACAAGTCATAGAGAATAATAGGTAGGCAGAGAAGCATGTCATATGCTTCAACAAGATAAATCTCTCATAAAGTCTTGGACAGATCAGAAGTAATCAAATTACCAGATGCAGAGTATAAAATAATGATTTTTAAGATGCTTAAAGATCTCAAAGCTACAATGGATGGACTTAATGAACACTGCAGTAAAGAAATTAAAAGCATCAAAAAGGACACGGAAATCATAAAGAAGAACCAGACAGAAATGACAAACACAATATCAGAAATGAAGACTAGACTGGAAGGAATTAAAAGCAGGCTGGATGAAGCAGAGGTTTGAACCAGCGACTTAGACGACAGGATAAGTGAAAGCACGGAAGCAGAGCGGCAAAAAGAAAAGAGACTGAAAAAATCTGAGGAAACTCTAAGAGGGCTCTGTTACAAACTAAAGAGAACATCCGCATCATAGGGGTTCCTGAAGAAGAAGAGAAAGAAGAAGGGATAGAGACCTTGTTCAATAAAAGCATAGCTGAAAACTTCCCTAAACTGATGCAAGAAAAAGTCACACAAGTTCAAGAAGCACAGAGAATTCTATTAAAGAGAAACTAAAAAAAATCTACACCAAGACCCATCATGATTAAAATACCAAAGCTAAGAGATAAAGAGAAAAAATTTAAAGCTGCTAGAGAAAAAAAGGCTATTACCTAAAAGGATCCCCCATCAGGATGACATCCGACTTCTCAACAGAAACATATTCAAAGTAATGCAGAACAAGAGCCTATAACCAAAACTTCTTTATCCAGCAAGGCTATTGTTTAAAATGAAAGGAGAAATAAAAAGCTTCCCAGACAAAATAAAACTCAAGGAATACATTACAACCTAACCAATGCTGCAAGAAATGTTAAGGGGCCTGTTGTAAACAGAACAAAGAGGGAAAAGAATATAATAAAAGAGAAATATAACTTTAAAGAATTAAATGGCAATAAACAACTACATATCATTAATAACCTTAAATGTAAATGGATTAAATGCTCCAATGAAAAGATGTAGGGTAGCTGACTGGATAAGAAAACAAGACTCGTATATATGCTGTCTACAGGAGATGCACCTCAAAACAAAAGACACACATAAGCTGAAAGTAAAAGAATGGGAAAAAATATTTCATGCAAATGGAAATGAAAATAAAAAAGCTGGGGTAACAATACTTATATCTAACAAAATAGACTTTAAAACAAAAACTATAGTAAGGGATAAAGAAGGTCACTACATAATGATAAAGGGAGCAATCCAACAGGAAGAAATAATCATTATAAATATATATACACCTAATATAGGAGCATCTAAATATATAAAACATATTTTGATGGACATAAAGGGAGAGATTAACACAATACTATAATACTAGAGGGTTTCAATATTCCACTAACATCAATGGATAGATCCTCAAGAAAGAAAATTAACAAAGAAACAACAGAATTAAGGGGTACACTAGATCAACTGGATTTAATAGATATCTTCAGAACCTTCCACCCTAAAGCAGCAGAATATACATTCTGTTCAAGTGCTCATGGTACATTCTATAGGATAGACCACATATTAGGGCATAAAATGAGTCTCAACAAATTTAAGAAGATTGAAACCACATCAAGCATCTTCTCTGACCAGAATGGCATGAAACTAGAAATCAACTACAATAGGAAAACTGAAAAACACTCAAACACTTGGAAACTAAACAGCATGTTATTAAACAACTGGATCAACAATGAGATCAAGGAAGAAATAAAAAAATTCCTTGAAACAAATGAAAATGAGCATACAACAACTCAAAATCTGTGGGACGCAGCAAAAGCAGTCCTGAGAGGGAAGTTCATAGAATTACAGACATACCTTAACAAGCTATAAAAAGCTCAAATAAACAACTTAATCCTGCAACTAAAAGAACTAGGAAAAGAACAGCAAGTAAAGCCTAAAGGAAGTAGAAGAAGTAATAATAAAGGTCAGAGCAGAAATAAATGACATAGAGACTAAAAAAACAGTAGAGAGGATCAATGAAACCAAGTAGAGAGGATCAACTGTTTCTTTGAAAAAGTAAAACAAGATTGATGAACCCTTAGCCAGACTCACCAAGAAAAAAAGAGAAAGTACTCAATAAAAGAAATTAGAAATGAGGGTGGAGAAGTAACGACAGACACAGCAGAAATACAAAGGATTGTAAGAAAATACTATGGAGAACTGTATGCCAAAAAATTAGACAACCTAGGTGAAATGGACAAATTCCTTGAAAAATGTAATCTTTCAAAAATCAATCTGGAAGAATCAGAAAACCTAAATAGACTGATTATAACAAATGAGATCAAAACAGTTATCAATAAACTCCCAACAAACAAAAACCCTGGGTCAGATGGCTTTACAGGCGAATTCTACCAAACATTTAAAGAAGAACTAACTTCTATCCTTCTCAAGCTATTTCAAAAAATTCAAAAGGAGGGAAAACTTCCAAGCTCCTTTTATGAGTCGAGCATAATTCTGATTCCAAAACCAGGCAAAGACAACACAAAGAAAGAAAACTATAGGCCAATATTCTTGATGAACTTAGATGCTAAAATTCTCAACAAAATATTAGCAAACCAGATCCAGCAATACATGAAAAAAAGCATACACCATGATCAAGTGGGATTTATTTTGGGGAGGCAAAGCTGGTACAATATTTGCAAATCAATCAATGTGATTCATCACATAAACAAAAGAAAGGACAAAAATCACATGATAATATCAATAGATGCAGAAAAAGTATTCAATAAAATCCAGCACCCATTTATGATAAAAACTCTCAGCAAAGTGGAAATACACGGAACATACCTCAACATGATAAAGGCCATCTATGACAGGCCCACAGCCAACATCATACTCAATGGGCAAAAGTGAAAAGCAATCCCCTTAAGATCAGGAACAAAGCAGGGGTGCCTCCTTTCACCACTCTTATTCAATACAGTTCTGGAAGTTCTAGCCACAGCAATCAAACAAGGAGAAATAAAAGGCATCCAAATTGGAAAAGAAGAAGTAAAACTATCATTATTTGCTGATGATATGATACTATACCAAGAAAACCCTAAAGTCACAGTCAAAAAACTACTGGACCTGATAAATGAATTCAGCAAGGTGGCAGGATATAAAATTAATACTCAAAAATTAGAGGCATTTTTATACACCAACAATGATCTGTCTGAAAGAGAAATTAAGAAAACAATCCATTTCACTATTGCAACAACAACAACAAAAATACCTAGGAGTAAATTTAACCAAGGAGGTTAAAGACTTGTACTCAGAAAATTATAAAACATTGATAAAAGAAATCAAGGAAGATACTAACAAGTGGGAGTATATACCGTGTTCATGGCTAGGAAGAATAAACATCATTAAAATGCCCATATTACCTAAAGCAACTTATAAATTTAATGCAATTCCTATTAAAAATGAAGAATAAAGTGGGTGGTATCACACTTCCAGACATCAAGTTATACTACAAGGCCATTGTACTCAAAACAGCTTGGTACTGGCATAAGAATAGGCATATAGATCAATGGAACAGAACAGAAAACCGAGAAATAAACCTGCACCTTTATGAACAATTGATATTTGACAAGGGTGGTGATGGCATACAATGGAATAAAGACAATCTCTTTAACAAATGCTACCTGCAAAAAAAATGAAACAAGACCACCAACTCACACCATTCACAAAAATAAACTCAAAATGGATAAAAGACTTCAATGTAAGTCATGAAACCATAAGCATCCTAGAGAAAAACATAAGCAATAAGCTCTCTGACATCTCTCGCAGCAATATATTTGCTGATTTATCTCCACATGCAAGGGAAACAAAGGACAGGATAAAAAAAAAAAAGATTTTTCACAGTTAAAGACAATATGAACAAAATAAAAAGGCAAACCACAAAATGGGAGAATATATTTGACAATACGTCTGATAAGGTGTTAATAACCAAAATTTATAAAGAACTTGTAAAACTCAACATCAGGAAGATAAACAGTCCAATCAAAAAATGGGCTAAAGAAATGAATAGACACTTCTCCAAAGAGGACATTCAGATGGCCAATAGGCATATGAAAAAATGCTCAACATCACTAATCATTAGAGAAATGCAAATTAAAACCATTATGAGATATCACCTCACACCAGTAAGAATGATGCTCATCAACACAACAACAGAGTAAGTGCTGATGAGGATGTGGAGAAAAGGGAACCCTCCTGCACTGCTGGTGAGAATGCAGACTGGTGCAGCCATGGTGGAAAACAGTATGGAGATTCCTCTTTTAGGAATATACCCCAAGAATACCATAGCATAGTTTGAAAAGGAAAATGCACCCCCATGTTTATAGCAGCATTGTTTACAATAGCCAAGACCTGGAAACAGCCCAAGTGTCCGTCAGTGGACGAGTGGATTAAAAAGCAGCGGTACATATACACAATGGAATACTATGGGGCCATGAAAAAGAAGGAAATATTATTTTTGCAACAACATGGATGGACATGGAAACTATTATGTTAAGGGAAATAAGCCAGGCAGAGAAAGAAAAATATCATATGACCTCACTCATATGAGGAATCTGACAAACAATATGAACTGAGGAGCGGAATAGAGACAGAGGCAGGATCAAAGGATCCAGAAGGAAAGTGGACAGAGGGAAAGGAGATGATAGAATAATAGGATGGGACGGGAGCAAAAAAGCAAATCCTGTAGGGAAGTGGGGACGGCGTTTCGGGTAGGGAGACAGGGGGGATGTACTGGGGAACATGGGTGACATTAAAATCTATGTAAACACAATAAATTATTTATTTTTAAGTTAGAATGAAAAAGAAAACACAAAGGAAAAGATAAAAAACAAAACACCCACAAGAAAATAAGAATAAAAAATATAAAAATTAAAGAAAATAAAATTCAAAAGAGAAAAAACAGAATAAGAAGGAAAAAAAAGAAAAAATAAATTTCAGTTTTGAGATATTTCTTCCAGTGGGTGTCACTGTATTACAAGTTTAGCTCTATGAAGTTCCTGAGCTGTCCTCTGCTGTGATATTGCTATCTCAATGATGTAGGCATGGTTGCAGTTGCATTGGTGGGTGGAACATGTGTGAGGGTTTTATGGCTTTGGCTTTACGGCTTCAGCTTTCTGGCTTTACAGCTTTAGCAATGGCAATCTCAGGCCTCTGCGTTCTCCTCCCCATGTCTCAACAGACCTGTGGACCAGATATAAAGCACCTCTGTTTTTCATGGAGAAAGGGGCTCTGGAGAGTTAGCTGTGGGGTTTGTCTCTGCCACTTTCTGTACAGTGAAGTGAAAGAGGAGGGATCTATGAGGCTGGGGTGTCACACTTTAGTTTTCTCTGTCTCTGCCAAGTGCAGGCTGCAGGCAGACCACTGGAAGACTGGCCATGACCTCATGCTCTGGCCTCTTTGATTTATTTCCCCCTCTGTCCCTCTATCTCACTGCTCCTTCCAGTAGAAGGAGACCCAGTCACTCTAGGTTTACCTCTCCATAAACCTCAGACAAAATCCAAACAGCCTGAGCTTCCCTCCTCCCCATAGTCCAGAAGAGACAAAAACAACCTAGTCACTTTGAGTTTGTCTCCTCCTTAGAGCCGTCTGCAAATGAGTTTTATCTTCTTTCTCCCTTTTTACCTCATCCCACCTATAGTTCCTTAGGTGCACAGAGCTTTCAGGTGCACCTGCAAGCTCAGCTGGGGTTCCTTTGCTGCATTATAGTTGGTCAATTTGTTGATATTTCAAGGGGAAAAATTAGGAGTATCTTTCATGCCACCATTACTTGGACATCACCATAACCTGAAATCTTATGTCAGGTTCAGTGTCAGTCATTCTGCATGGCTCCTTTCCCTTTCTTTGGGCTTTATTAGAATTCCAGAGTTTGTTCAGCTCCAGGATAAACTTTGACCTTTAGTGTGTTGGGACCACTACTGAATATAGGCTCAAGGGTCAGGCTCATTTATTTCATGAGTTTTACCATAGAACCAGTGGTGGTATTCAAATAAATTAACAACTGGTTCTCTGCCCTAATGACCTTTTTAAGTATAAAAAATACAATATACCGGAGGGACAAAGATGGCGACGGAGTAGGCGGACGTACCAACTTCCAACTCCCAGAACCAAAGTGGATTACAACTCAATTTTAAGAACCATCACCTGAATAAACCAACTTTGAACAAAACTAAGTGGACTCTTCAACCAAGGAACACAGAAGAAGCCACATTGAGACTGGTAGGAATAGCGAAAACGCGAAGAGGGCTGCCCAGCTCCCCAGAGCAAACGGCAGCCTGGAGAGACCCGTGTGGCGGGAGGAGATTTTGGCGGAGAGGGAGGGACCTGGGTCCCAGGAACCAAGCCCCAGCATGCAGTCCCAGAGCCAAGAAGAGGCGTTTGGACAGTTTTGAGCTGTGAAACAAGTGAGGGAGCTCCCAGGCCTACAGTGTGGAGTATTAGATCCCTTCCTACTCTGCTGAGGGCTGCTTAAGGTTTTGGGGCGGCAGGACGCTGAAAGGCGGTTCTGTCGGCGTGGGCAGAGGCCAAGCCGGTGGGAGATCGGTCTAGCCCAGAGGGTCGGAGGGTAAGCGCGAGAGCGGTCCGGAAGCTGCGGGCCCGCCTTTAATCCCACTTACGGGGACAAAGCGGGAGGCCAGGAACAGGCAGGCCCTGCGCAAGCCGGCCCTGACCGCGGGGACCGGGCTAGGACCAGGGACGGGCAGGGGCTCGTGGCTGAGCTGACGCTACCAGTCCGCCCCCTCCCCCACCCGCCGCCTGCCGGAGAAACCGCGGTTGGCCAGTATACGTGCGCGAGCGGGCTCCGAGCGCGGGAACGGGGTGGACCCCGAGACAGGCGGAGGCTCGCAGCTGAGCCCACGGCTGCTATCCCCATCCGGCCGGAGAAACCCCGGATAGCGTTAATACGTGCCCGAGCAGGCTCCGAACGCGGGGGCGGGGTAGAGTCCGGGACGAGCGGAAGTACGCAGCTCGGCGGAAGCCAGCAAACACGCCCGCCCCAATAAATCTTGGTTTCCGACCCTGCGCAAAGGGCCCTGGCCTCGAGGGCGGGGCTAAAGCTCCTGACGGGCAAAAGCTTACAGCTGAGAGCACGTCAAAAGCCCCGCCTAACCCGCGGAACTGTAGCGAGCAGGCTCCGACTGCTGGTTCTGGGCGGAAGTCCGGAAATAGGCTGGGTCCGCAGCTGAGGAAAGGTGCTCGCCTCTACCCTTGGTGCTAATCTTGTGGCTTCAGTGACAGCCCCTCCCGCGGAGGAGAGGCAGAAATCACAGCAAAAGCCACAGTGGGCCGGCGCTGGCAACGCTCATACCCAACCACCCTAGGCGCCGGCAGAGGGGGTGGGGGGCCGGCAGATAGACCACACCTAGAGAACACAAAGGCAACACCTACTGGACTCCAGTGGCCACAACTTGCTTATACACAGAAAAAATGGGCAGGCAGAGGAATGCAAACCAAATGAATCAAGAGAAATCCCCAGAGAAGGACCTGAATGAACCAGATATAACCAAATTACCAGAAGCAGAATTTAGAATAATGATAGTTAGGATGTTCAAAGAAATTAGAGCAACAATGGATAGTCATTATGAACACCTAAATAAAGAGATAACAAGTATAAAAAATGAAATTGAAATAATAAAAAAGAATCAGACAGAAATGACAAATACAGTATCAGAACTGAAGACCACAATGGAAGGAATTAAAAGCAGGATGGATGACGCTGAGGATCGAATAAGCGAGTTAGAGGACACAATAAACAAAGGCACAGAAGCAGAGAAGAAAAAGGAAAAGAGACTTAAAAAATGTGAGGAAACTCTAAGGGAGCTTTGTGACAACATGAAGAGAAACAACATTCGCATCATAGGGGTGCCTGAAGAAGAGGAGAGAGGACAGAAAATGGAAACTTTGTTCAATCAAATTATAGCAGAAAACTTTCCTAAATTAAGGCTGGGAAACACTCCACACATTCAAGAAGCACACAGAACTCCATTAAGGAGAAACCCAAAAAAATCTACACCAAGACACATCATAGTTAAAATACCAAAGCTAATGGATAAAGAAAAAATTTTAAAAGCTGCTAGAGAAAAAAAGACTATCACCTACAAAGGAGCCCCCATAAGGATGACATCGGACTTCTCAACAGAAACACTTGAGGCCAGAAGGGAATGGCAAGAAATAATCAAAGTAATGCAGAACAAGAACCTACAACCAAGACTACTTTATCCAGCAAGGCTAACGTTTAAAATTGAAGGAGAAATAAAGAGCTTCCCAGAAAAAGAAAGCCTCAAGGAATTCATAAAAACCAAACCAATTCTGCAAGAGATACTAAGGGGCCTCTTGTGAACAGTTTAAAGGGAGGAAAGAATAGAGCAAAAGAAGAATACAGCTTTAAAGAATAAAATGGCAATAAACAACTACATATCAATAATAACCTTAAATGTAAATGGATTAAATGATCCAATCAAAAGACATAGGGTAGCTGCATGGATAAAGAAACAGGACCCATACATATGCTGTCTACAAGAGACACACCTTAAAATAAAAGATGTTCATAGACTGAAGGTAAAAGGATGGAAAAAAATATTTCATGCAAATGGAAATGAAAAAAAAAGCAGGGGTAGCAATACTTATATCAGACAAAATGGACTTTAAAACAAAGGCTGTAGTAAGAGATAAAAGAGGACATTACATAATGATAAAGGGAACAATTCAACAGGAAGATATAACTATTGTAAATATCTATGCACCAAATATAGGAGCCCCGACATATATAAAGCAGACTTTGATGGATATAAAGGGCGAGATTAACAGCAATACTATCATAGTAGGGGATTTCAATACCCCTCTAACAACACTGGATAGATCCTCAAGAAAGAAAATTAATAAAGAAACAGCAGACTTAAAGGAGACACTAGATCAACTTGATTTAATAGATATCTTCAGAACTTTTCACCCTAAAGCAGTAGAATATACATTCTTCTCAAGCGCTCATGGTACGTTTTCTAGGATAGACCACATGTTAGGACACAAAAATGGTCTCAATAAATTTAAGAAGATTGAAATCATATCAAGCATTTTCTCTGATCACAATGCCATGAAACTAGAAATTAACCACAAAAGAAAAACTGAAAAATACTCAAACACTTGGAAACTAAATAGCTTGTTATTAAATAATGAATGGATTAACAATGAGATCAAAGAAGAAATAAAAAAGTTTCTAGAAACAAATGATAATGAGCATACATCAACTCAAAATTTATGGGACACAGCATAACCAGTACTGAGAGGGAAGTTTATTGCACTACAGGCATATCATAAGAAGCTAGAAAAAGCTCAAATAAGCAACTTGACCCTGCATCTAAAAGAACTAGAAAAACAACAACAAATAAAACCCAAGACAAGTAGAAGAAAGGAAATAATAAAGGTCAGAGCAGAAATAAATGACATAGAGGCTAAGGAAACAATACAGAGGATCAATGAAACAAGAAGCTGGTTCTTTGAAAAGGTAAACAAGATTGATGAACCTTTAACTAGACTCACCAAGAAAAAAAGAGAGAGGACTCAAATAAATAAAATTAGAAAGGACAGTGGAGAAATAACAACTGACACAACAGAAATACAAAGCATTGTAAGAAAATACTATGAAGAACTATATGCCAAAAAATTAGACAATCTTGGTGAAATGGACAAATTTCTTGAATCATATAACCTTCCAAAAATCAATCTGGAAGAATCAGAACACCTAAACAGACCAATTACAGCAAATGAGATCGAAACAGTTATCAAAAAACTCCCAAAAAAGAAAAGTCCTGGGCCTGATGGCTTCACAAGTGAATTCTATCAAAAATTCAAAGAAGAACTAACTCCTATTCTACTGAAGCTATTTCAAAAAATTCAAGAGGAAGGAAGACTTCCAAACTCCTTTTATGAGGCGAGCATAATTCTGATCCCAAAACCGGGCAAAGACAACACAAAGAAAGAAAATTATAGGCCTATATCCCTGATGAATTTAGACGCTAAAATTCTCAACAAAATATTAGCCAACCGGATCCAGCAATATATGAAAAAAATCATACACCACGATCAAGTGGGATTTATTCTGGAGAGGCAAGGCTGGTTCAATATTCGCAAATCAATCAATGTGATTCACCACATAAACAAAAGGAAGGACAAAAATCACATGATAATTTCAATAGATGCAGAAAAGGCATTTGATAAAATCCAGCACCCATTCATGCTCAAAACTCTCAGTTAAGTGGGAATACAGGGATCATTCCTTAACATAATAAAGGCCATCTATGATAAACCGACAGCAAACATCATACTAAATGAACAAAGATTAAAAGCAATCCCCTTAAGATCAGGAACCAGGCAGGGTTGCCCACTTTCACCACTCTTATTCAACATAGTTCTGGAAGTCCTAGCTACAGCAATCAGACAAGAAGAAGAAATAAAAGGCATACAAATTGGAAAAGAAGAAGTAAAACTGTCATTATTTGCAGATGATATGATATTGTATATTGAAAACCCTAAAGTCTCAGTCAAAAAACTACTGGACCTGATAAATGAATTCAGCAAGGTGGCAGGATATAAAATTAATACTCAGAAATCAGAGGCATTTCTATACACCAACAATGAAATATCAGCAAAAGAAATTAAGGAAACAATCCCCTTCACTATTGCAGCCAAAAAAATAAAGTACCTAGGAGTAAATTTAACCAAGGAGGTTAAGGACTTGTACTCAGAAAATTATAGAACATTGATAAAAGAAATCAAGGAAGATACAAACAAGTGGAAGCACATACCGTGCTCATGGCTAGGAAGAATAAACATCATTAAAATGTCTATATTACCCAAAGCAATTTATAAATTCAATGCAATACCAATTAAAATACCAATGACATACTTCAAAGATATAGAACACATATTCCAAAAATTTATATGGAACCAAAAAAGAACACGAATAGCCTCAGCAATCTTAAAAAGAAAAAATAAAGCAGGAGGTATCACTCTTCCTGATATCAAGGTTTACTACAAGGCCATTATACTCAAGACAGCCTGGTACTGGCATAAGAACAGCCACATAGATCAATGGAACAGAACAGAGAACCCAGAAATAAACCCACAGCTTTATGGACAACTGATATTTGACAAAGGAGGAAAGAACATACAATGGAGTAAAGACAGCCTCTTTAACAAATGGTGTTGGGAAAATTGGACATCTACCTGCACAAAAATGAAACTAGACCATCAACTTACACCATTCACAAAAACAAACTCAAAATGGATAAAAGACTTAAATGTAAGCCGTGAAACCATAAACATCTTAGAAGAAAACATAGGCAGCAAGCTCTCCGACATCTGTAGCAGCGGTATATTTGCCGATTTATCTTCATGGGCAACTGAAATAAAAGGCAAGATAAACAAATGGGACTATATCAAACTAAAAAGTTTTTGCACAGCTAAAGACAATAGGAACAGAATAAAAAGACAAACCACACAATGGGAGAACATATTTGACAGCACATCTGATAAGGGGTTAATAACTAAAATTTATAAAGAACTTATAAAAAGCAACACCAGGAAGACAAACAACCCAATCAAAAAATGGGCAAAAGAAATGAATAGAAATTTCTCCAAAGAGGACATACAGATGGCCAATAGGCATATGAAAAAATGCTCAACATCACTAATCATTAGAGAAATGCAAATTAAAACCACAATGAGATATCACCTCACACCAGTCAGAATGGCACTTATCAGCAAAACAACACAGAATAAGTGCTGGCGAGGATGTGGAGAAAAGGGAACCCTTCTGCACTGCTGGTGGGAATGCAGACTGGTGCAGCCACTGTGGAAAACAGTTTGGAGATTCCTCAGAAAATTAAAAATCGAACTGCCTTTTGACCCAGCTATCCCACTTTTAGGAATATACCCTAAGAACACCATAGCACTGTTCGAAAAGAAGAAATGCGCCCCCATGTTCGTGGCAGCATTGTTCACAATAGCGAAGATCTGGAACCAGCCCAAGTGTCCGTCAGAAGACGAGTGGATTAAAAAGCTATGGTACATATATACTATGGAATACTACTCAGCCATAAGAAACGATGACATCGGATCATTTATAACAAAATGGATGTACCTTGATAACAGTATACGGAGTGAAATAAGTAAATCAGAAAAAAAGAAAAACTGAGAACAGCACGATTACATACATAGGTGGGACATGAAAGTGAGGGTATGAGACATGGACAAGAGAGTGGTGGTTATGGGATGGGGGGAGGGAGGGAAGAATGGGATAGGGAGGAGGGGAGGGACGCAGGGAAAACCAGATTGAAGGTGACAGAGGACAATTTGACTTTTGGTGATGGGTATGCAACACAATTGAATGATAAGATAACCTGGAGATGTTTTCATTGTACATATGTACCCTGATTTATTGATGTCACCCCATTAGAATTAATAATAATAAAATATATAAAAAAAAATACAATATACCAAAAGATAGTTTACTATTTTATGCACCTAATACTTAAATAAAAACAATAAAAGAGGCACACAAAACTAGATTATAAGAAAGTTTTTAAATATTAATGAAAAAATATTAAATAATACCTGACAAAAACAATAAAACTGTTCTTTGAGATATTTCTATATTGTTTCTTGGTTGGTGTTCTCACTTGCAATTTTCTTCGCTTTTATTCGAGCATCATTGGCTGTGTGGTTTATACTTAACCATCTTTTCACTGTAAGAGTAAGATTCCATTCCTTTAGAGGTAGGCGCTTAGAATACACTGTTGCACAGATAAACATTAAAAAAGAGTAAAGAATGTAAATTTGTGATTTCCACATTTGATAGCTGCCCAGGCACCCACCTTAGAGAAAACCCTTATTACAAGTGCCGTCTTAACAACCAATTCATTGAACTCAACTAAATATTAGGTGTCAGTTTTGCCGAAGCAGTGCTGAATCCCACCACTGCACAAAACTATATCTCGTTAGATCACATTAGACACATGGTTCCTTTGTGCCCAATCAGCCACAGGGAACTTTGCCACAGATCATCAAACCATGGTGTTCAGGATTCTGCCCTGGCTTAATGCAGCCACCTGTATCTTCCCAGTGTACTCCGTTTCAGTGGTTCTGATTTCTACTATTAAAAGAAACCCATTACTTCCCCATTTCTCCACTGGACTTCTCCCACTTTTCCCTAATCTACCTCTCCAGTGACCAGGCTTTTTACTTCTCCAATATTTGAAAAACACTTAAGCTTTCTTTCTCCACACAGCATATGAAGAAGCTCTAGATGTTTCAACAATGAGAACCCAACCTCAGCATCATAAAAGAATATTTTCTGGGGATATGATGCTCCCATGAAGATAAGTAACAAGTCTCCCCTCTTCATTTGCTTGGGTATATAATCATGTGCTCCATAACATTTAGGTCAACAATATATGACAATGGTCCCATAAGATCACAATAAAACTGAAATTTTCCTATTCCTTAGTGATGCCCTGGCTATTAATAATATCATAGCGCATTGTATTACTCATGTGCTGTGGCAATGCCAGTGTAAACAAACCTACTACACTATCAGTAATATAAAATAAAACACGTACAATTATGTACAATACATAATACTCAGTGGTGGATTCAGCCAGTTTGCACTGGTTGGCAGAACTGATACTTAATTTTTTGTTGAGTTTGGCAAATTGGTTGTTAAAATGGCACTTGTAATCAGGGTTCTCTCTAATGTGGGTGCCTGGGCAGCTGCCCAATGTGAAAATCACAAATTTACATTCCTTACTCTTTTTTTGTTGTTGTTGTTGTGACAGAGACAGAGGGAGGGACAGATAGGAACAGACAGACAGGAACGGAGAGAGATGAGAAGCATCAATTTTTCGTTGCGGCACCCTAGTTGTTCATTGATTGCTTTCTCATATGTGCCTTGACCCAGTGGGCTACAGCAGATCGAGTGACCCCTTGCTCAAGCCAGTGACCTTGGGCTCAAGCTGGTGAGCTTTGCTCGAACCAGATGAGCCCGCACTCAAGCTGGCGACCTGGGGCCTTGAACCTGGGTCTTCCGCATCCCATTCCGACACTTTATCTACTGTGCCACTGCCTGGTCAGGCTCCTTACTCTTTTTTTAACATTAATCTGCACAGCACCTTAGTCTAAGTGCTCGTAATAAAGTTTGTTCCATCCATAGGTGAAGAAAATTGCAAGTGAAGATGCCAATCAAGAAGCATTATGGAAATATCTTAAATAACAGTTTTATTGTTTTTTTGTCAGGTATTAATATTTTTATTAATATTTTAAAATTCTTTCTTATAACATAATCTAGTTTTGTGTACCTCTTTTGTTGTTCTTATTTAAGTGTTAAATGCATGAAATAATAAACTACCTGTTGGTTTATCATTTTTTTATACTTAAAAAGGTCATTATTAGGGCAAAGAACCGGTTGTTAAATTATTTGAATCCCACCACTGATAATACTTGATAATGGTAAGAAATGACTATGTTACTCATGCTACCCATGTCTCTTGATTGCATCATTTTCTCATGTGCTTAATTTAATCTCATATTCTTTTGTTCGTTATAGCCTGTAAGTGTACAAAATTCATTGGTAGTGTTGCCAGCATGAGGCTATGTTGAGCAATTGACTTGGAAACAGAATGTAAAGTGATTAACAACAATGAAGGTGGAAAATCAGTGGTAGTTATTGCTTGCTAGTCAGTCCCATTTCACCATAGCTGTGATCTTGAAGAACAAGAACAGTGATGGGAGCTGTTGAAGGATCTTCATCATTGAGGTAACAAAACTAACAAAAATTCAAGAAGGGCCCATATCAGACATGCAGAAACTTACAATGACCTGGATGGAAGACCAGACACAGAATTGTATCCCTTCTTGCCTGGAGAGCTTGGTTGGTTAGACCATCGTCCCAAAGCACAGAGGTTGCTGGTTTGATTCCCGGTGAGGGCACATACAGGAACAGATTGATGTTTCTGTTTCTCTTTCTTTCTAAAATCAATAAAATAAACATAAAAAAGGAAGTGTATTCTTCTCAGCACCATGATGATCATGGCCAAAGCAAAAAATTTGTTTGCAATGTTGAAAGAAAAGGCTAAATGTGATTATGATATTGAATTTACTACTAGCTCTGGTGGTTTAAATGATTCAAAAACCATTTTTCATTACATAGTGTGAAAATGAATGGTTATTTTGCCAATGCTGATATAAGGCAGCTGAAGAATTCGTGGAAACTCTAGATAAGCTGATAGAAGAAAATTACTTGTCAGAGCAAATACTTAACATACATGAAATCTTCCTATTCTAGAAACAGATGCCTGAAAAGACTTTAATCCATAAGGAGGCTAAATCAATGTGGAGACCAAATCAATTCCAGGTTTCAAGGTTTTTAAGGACACAATAAAAGTCTTGCTTGGGGATGATATTGCAGTATACAAGTTGAAACCCTTTGCGATTTGATGCAGTGAGAGGACCTTCAGGCAGACTGACAGACACACATTGTTTGTATACTGTACTATAGGAGAATAAAGTCATGGTTCTTTTCCAACATGTCCTCCTGAATTGCTATGCCAACAAAATGAACAAGTGCTGTTTGGAGAATAACATACCTTTTAAGATTTTGCTTATTGTTGATAATGTTCTTCTTTTATTGGTGATCTTTATCCTAATATCAAAGTGGTATTTTCCCTCCAAATACCACCTCTTTGATCTAACCAATGAATCAAAGAGTGATGGCAGCTCTTATGGCTTTCTACCCGAGGAGGACCTTTGCCTAGACTGTTACTGCAATTGAGGAAAATACTGATGCAATTCTAAAAGGGTTATACTATCTATTACTGTATCAAGAATTATGCTTGGATTTATAGTGATGTCGCCAAGGAGTGTATGAGGGCATCTGGAAAAAAGCACTGAAGAGGTTTGTCCATGACTTCAAAGGATTGGCTAAGGATAAGGAGGTTGCAAAATCAACAAGATTGAACATTTCAACAAGGTTGAAATAGCCCAAACCTTTAACCTGGGTATGGTTGTGGATGACATTGGGAAGCTCCTAGAGGTGGTTCCTGAGGAAGTGACTAATGCGGAGTTATTGGCACTGGAAGAGGAATGCATAATTGAAGAAGAGGCAAGAGAAAAGGCAGGAGAGGAAAAAGAAGGACCCTCAAGAAAGTTCACAATGAAGTTTAGCAGAAGCTTTTGCAGACCTCAACTAACTCCTTAAAAAGTTAGAAAACATGGACCCTTAACACTGAAAGGTTTTCATTACTAGATAGAGATGTTCATGGTATATTACTTGCTTATAAGAAAACAATGATGAAAAAATAAAAAACCAAGCAAACAAACTACTGTGGACATATTTCTGAAAAAAGTGACACCTTCTCAAAAAGAACCTCAGGCAGGGTCTATTATATTATAAAGCATTGTTAAGCCCTGGCCAGGTAGCTCATTTGGTTAGACTGTCATCCCAATATGCCAAGATTGGAGGTTCCATCCCCAGTCAGGGCACATATAAGTATCAACCAATAAATGCATAAATAAGTGAAACAGCCTGACTAGGCTGTGGTGCAGTGGATAGAGTGTCGGACTGGGACATGGAGGATCCAGGTTCAAACCCCGAGGTCGCCTGCTTAAGCACAGGCTCATATGGCTTGAGGGCGGGTTCACCAGTTTGAGTGTGGGGTTTCTGGCTTGAGCGTGGGATCATAGACATGACCCCATGGTCACTGGTTTAAGCCCAAAGGTTGCTGGCTTGAATCCAAGGTCGCTGGCTTGAGAAAGGGGTCACTTGCTCTGCTGTAGCTCCCAGGTCAAGGCACATATGAGAAAGCAGTCAATGAATAACTAAGGTGCCACAATGAAGAATTGATGCTTCTCATCTCTCTCCCTTCCTGTCTGTCTGTCCCTATCTGTTCCTCTGTCTTTCTCTCTGTATCTCTCTTGCTCCCTTCCTCTTTTTCTAAAATCAATCAATTAAAAAAAAATTTTAAGCTATTGTCATTATACATGATAGCTTTATGCATTATTACCCCTGAAGACCTTCTAGTGGGACAAGATGTGAAGGTAGAAAACAGTGATATTAATGATCTTGACCCCATGTAGGCCTAGGTTTGTGTGTGTGTGTGTGTGTGTGTGTGTCTTAGTTAAAAAAAATTTTGAAAAGTAAAAAAAAATAACTAAAAAAGCTTATAGAATAAAGATATAAAATATTTTGTACAACAAGACAATGTATTTGTGTTTTCAGCTAAGTATTATTACAAAAAAGTTGAAAATTTTTTAAAAAATTAAAAATTTTATAAAGTAAATAAGTTACAGTAAACTAAATTCAGTTTTGAACAAGTATATTTTATAAATTTACTGTAGCTTAATTGTACAGTGTTTATAAAGCCTACAGTAATAGTATAAAGGAATGTCCTACATTTTCACAATTTCTCACCACTCACTGACTCACCCAGAGCAATGTCCAGTCCTACAAACTTCATCCACAATAAGTAGTGTCTTACCTGACCAGGTGGTGGCGCAGTGGATAGAGCGTCAGACTGGGATGCAGAGGACCCAGGTTCGAGACCCCAAAGTCGCCAGCTTGAGCGCGGGCTCATCTGGTTTGAGCAAAGCTCACCAGCTTGAACTCAAGGTCGCTGGCTTGAGCAAGGGGTTACTCGTTCTGCTGTAGCCCCACGGTCAAGGCACATATGAGAAAGCAATCAATGAACTAAGGTGTTGCAGCAAAAAGCTGATGATTGATGCTGCTCATCTCTCTTCATTCCTGAATGTTCCTTTCTCTGACTCTCTCTCTGTCTCTCTAAAAAAGAAAGAAAGAAAAAGTAGTGTCTTTTATAGTTATACTGTTTTTATTTATTTTTACCATATATATTTTTAAATTTATTTATTGATTTTAGGAAGGGAGAGAGAAACAGAAACTCAATCTGTTTCCGTATGTATCCTGACTGGGAATCAAACCTACAACCTTTGGTTATCAGGATGATGCCCCAACCAACCGAACTATCTGGCCGGGGCTTTTTTTTATATATATAACCATATTGTTACTGTACCTTTTCTGTGTTTAGATACACAAAAACCTACCACTGTGTTACAATTGCCTGCCGTTTTCAGTATGATAACATGCTGTGCAGGCTTATAGATAGGAGCAGCAGGCTGTACCATACAGCCTAGGAGTGCAGTAGTCTATACCATCCAGGCTGTCAGAGCACTCTATGATGATCACACAACAACAAAATCGTCTGCTGATGTACTTCTCAGATTGTATCCCCATCGTTAAGCCATGTATGACCGTCAATGAAGTCATATTTCTTTTACTGTTTAAATGATTATGCCATCAATTCTATTCTCAGCTTAGCAGAAAATATCATTTTCCCTCTCGGGTCTCCTACCCCAAGATACCTCAATGACATTCCTCAATGTCGATTTTGTTGATCTTTTCACAGAACCAACATTTTTGCTTCTTTTTTTGTTTTTATTTACAGGGACGGAAAGTTAGAGAGAGGGATAGATAGGGATAGACAGACAGGAACGGAGAGAGATGAGATGCATCAATCATTAGTTTTTTGTTGCCGTTGCGACACCATAGTTGTTCATTGATTGCTTTCTCATATGTGCCTTGACCTGGGCCTTCAGCAGACCGAGCCACCCCTTGCTGGAGCCAGCGACCTTGGGTCCAAGCTGGCAAGCTTTTGCTTAAGCCAGATGGGCCCCGCGCTCAAGCTGGTGACCTCCCTTGGGGTCTCGAACCTGGGTCTTCTGCATCCCAGTCCGACGCTCTATCCACTGCGCCACCACCTGGTCAAGCAGAACCAACATTTTGTTAATTTTTTTTCCAACTGTTTTTCTAACCTCTATTTTATTTATCTCTGCTTTGGTTTTTATTATTTTCTTTCTTCTCATTTTGGTTTCACTTGCTTGAAGGCACAAAGTTAGGTTATTCCTCAAATGACACTGCTCTTACATAGACCTTCTGAATCAATGCTTCTTGTCACTGAAGCAGTGCTTCTTGCTTTGAGTATTCAAATACATTCCTGCTTTACAAAGCAGACCTTGACTTCCTAACTGTAGCTGTTGATTGACGGATTTTTCCATTGCTTACATACACAGCACTCACAAGCTTTTTCACATGCAAACTGAAACAGTGCAGAAGGTCTCGTAGACCCTCAACCTTCTTCACTTTCATTGTAGGGCAGAAATCAGTCCATCGCTTTCTCTATTTTTGATAGTCATAGGCATTTTTTAATTATAAGGATCAGTTGCCTGCCATCCAAACTGTTTAAGACCACTGCTACAATAACTGAATATCAAAGAAGGATCTGGAATGTGTCCATCTTGGAGGAAATAGAATTATATAAAATTTATATAATTATTTATATAGTTTATATATAATTACATATATTTATTTTAAATATATAACTACATTTATATATAATTATAATTTATATAATATTTATATAATTTATATATAAATGTAATTTTATTTACATTTATATATAAATTATAATTTTATTTCCTCTCTACAGTAAATTTCAGATTCTGCATGTCATATACATACATAGAGACAAAACTGAAAAGATTTTCTCCAAAATGCTAGCATGGAATGGTCATGGAACAGTTTGAGAATCTTTTATTTTTTTATTTTTAATTCTTATATAATGCTGAATACTTATACTGATAAGCATGTATAATTTTTATAATCAGAAGCACTTATTATAATCTGCGAGCACTTATTAATCACTTACTGTGCACAAACACTTCACATTTAAGCCTCCACAGGATCTTTATGGGGTGAGTACTATTTCTGTCCTCATCTTACCAATGAAAACACTAAGGCAGAGAAAGGTCAAGTAACTTGCCCAGATCCCACAGCCAGAAGAGGCAGAGCCAGGATATAAACCTACACAGCCTGTTATTACTTTCTATGTATACTGTACAAAGAACTTTTATTGGGATGGGTGCAGTAAATCTAAAGCTGAATGTAAATTATATACTCAATGTATTAAAGTTAAATTGTGAATTACTAAAAGATGAACATCTGGTTAGGTCAAAAGGTGTATTTCAGGATCTTCCCACATTTTATCACTGGTAAAAATCTATGGTGTTTTACATGCTAATGCAGCATATTCTCATGGACAACCAAATGTTCTTTGCTTTTCAAATTTGTTTGTTTGCTCAGAAATATTTACTGATTCCAGAAATTATTCTCTTATATTATTGTGAATCTAGAAACTTTAGCACATTACTAAAGGCCTAGGGCAAAGCTATAATCACTAACCAGACACTGATAAGTGATGGATATACAAACAACATTCTATAACTTAAAGCAAGTTATGGTTTTGTTGAGATCCACCACCTAGCCAGGCAGTTTTTATAAATTACTTTTCAAGTGAAGAAAACATGGGTGCTCTGGCTAGGTAGCTCAGTTGGCTAGAGCATTGCCCCCAGATGCAAAAGATGTGTGTTTGGTACCTAGTCAGGGCACATATAGGAACAGATTGATGCTTCTGTCTGTCTGTCTGTCTGTCTCTCTCTCCCTCCCTTCTCCTCTTTCTAAAATCAACAAATAAGTTTTTAAAAAAGAAAACATGTATGAGGCCCTGGCCAGGTAGCTCAGTTGATTAGAACGTTGTCCTGATAAGCCAATATTGCAGGTCCCTTTCCCTGTCAGGGCACATACAAAAATCGACCAACAAATGCATAAATAGGTGAAACAATAAGTCAATGTTTCTCTCTAGCTCTCTCACACTTTCTCTTTCAAATCAATAACTAAAAATTAAAAAAAAACCCATGTATGATTATATAATCAACCATATTTTAAAGCAAATGTAGATGGGCCAGAAAGTGAGGTGAACAAGGTTAGGTTACTGAGTATAGGTGAAAGAACAAAGTAAGGAGATTTAGGTGGCTCTCAGATTCTTGACTTGAGTGATCAGGTTTATCCTAATGTCTCTACCAGGATAAAAAACAGAGGAGTGACAGATTGTGAAGAAAATAATAAACTTGATTTTAGGCATTGAGTTATGAGGCATGCGAAGAACATCTAGGTGGAGTGTCTAGGTGGGGGTGGCAGGTACAATGTAGGAGACACAGGTCTGGAATTTGTGATCTTTCAGCTGGAAGTACAGGTGTGGGAGTAGTTAACATAAATCATTTAAGTTGTAGAACTCTAGACAGGTTACTCAGCCTCTCTGAGTCTTAAAAGTGTGGATGACAATAGTTCCTTTATAACAACATTAAGAAGATTGAATCAGTTACTGTATGCAGAGTGCCTGGTACAAGGGGCAGCACAGTACAATGACCAAACAAGTGGCCCTGAGAGATGAATCACTGTTATATGATGACAGGTCTAGTGGACTTACAGTATTGTCAGGCAGAGAGCATTAGCACCTCTGAATCAAAGCAGTAAATGACTATGCCCTTATAATAGAACTTAGATTATATATATCCAAGTTTTCTGTCTATAATAACTCCTCTGGAAGGAAACAGACCTAGCAGAGAATTAGTGACAGTTAGGAAGTGACGTAAAATGTATTAGAGCTTTAAAGAAATATATTCTTGGGAAATCATTATACAACAGAAAATGATACGATAATATAATAATTTAGTTATATTGTAGAACTTGCTTTGGTAAGAATTCTAAATTACTTTCATTAATATTTTCCACCATAAATGTCATCACTAGCCTATAAAACACAGTATGTTAGCGTGCAATGAGCAGAAGGCTTGAGGTCAGAAGACCTGGGATTGAATTCTGGATCCATCATTTACTGGCCCCAAATCCTGTGCTCTCCATGTAGATAACGACAGTATTACCATTCACCCAGTAGTTCAAACTTAGAGTCATCTTCTTCTCCTCCCTTTTCCTTAAACCCACAAATACAACTGACTACCCTGTCTGACAAGTCTGACTCCTGGTATCCCTCAGTGTTGCCTCTTTGTCCTCATCCTCAACGAGCCCTGGCTGTCAGTGTCATCATGTCATGACTGACTACCCCAGCAGCCCTCAACTAATTCACTTCCTTTAGTGTAGCTTCTTCAGTGGCTCCGGAGTGGTCTTTCCAAAATATTACCCTGCTGACTTTCTAAGCAGTGGCAACCTACAGACAATTTTAAAAATCCAAACTCTTTAGAATGGCACAGAGGCCTTTTACAGTATGTTTGCTACTTTGTTTCCCAAGCTCTCCCATGACTTCTCAGCATGTACTTGATGGTCTACTCAATGGAGTTTTCACCCTTCTCTTGCTGCCTGGGTCTTCTGCACTCCCATATCTCTATTTGATGCCCCCCCCCATGCCTAGTAAACTCTTACCTTTACACCTGATGCAGAAAATTTATTTTCACTTTCTGAGATCCAACTCATTGCTCTTAGGAAGTATTTTCCAATTTTCCCTATCACAGTTGGGGACTTCTTCTGTGTTATAATTTTCTTTTCAAATACTTACAATGCACAGTGACATTCTCAAACCTTATTTCTCCTTACATCCCTAGAACCTGGCCAAGGGTATAGTATATAATAGGAGGTATTCAATTTTAAAGCATTTTCTAAAAATAGTAACCTTGGGCAATTCTCTGTTTATTTGATCCCATTTTCTCATCTGTAAAGTTAGAATACTAATTAATACCTACCTTATAGAGCTGTTAGAAAATCAAACCCACTAAATTTATTTTTAAAATAATTTTTAAATATTTTTTAATTTGCATAAAAGCACCTTGTAAGCCATACATTTTTGTAACATTTAACTTCTGATTCTTAAGTGGCCTGTCTTCAAGTATCCTTTCTTCATGAATCAGTCTAACACCTGGGCAATAATATACTTTTAATAAGACTTGTTGAATTACATCCAATTCTAACATATTCTGCATTAGCTATTCTGGCCACTGTGACAGACATGAATGATCAAGAGCACCTGAATGAACAAGATGTCAAATTAGCCCTTTTTTTAGCTCGCTCTGTCTACTCGGCCTTCTGGGGCTCTCTTGTCTCCGCTTGGTGGCAGTATCACTCAAGTGCAGTAACAAGAAGTTACACCAGGGGGCTCCCCTGCCTTTCCCAAAAGAAGTCTTCAAAAAAATACTTGGGGGGTGGGGGTGGGGGGTTCTCATGTAAAGTATTTGCTTTCTTTTGGAACAAGGCAATAGAGAAAACGCAAAAGTCACAAGCCTGGAAATAACACTCATTTCTATCAAACTACTGTTTAAAATTGTCTTAGTTTTTCTTTGTTGAAAAGCGGCAAGGGGAATCACTAATCCCCTTTAAGTAAAGGGATTTAGAGGCTATAAATCAACATATCCCTTCACTGAAGACTCCAATATATTATTTATTATCAAGAGATTTGAGCCCAGATCGAGCTGAATAAAAGATAAACCTGAGAATACAAACATTTACTTACCATGATCCCAAGAAAACCCGCAAATAGCAGACAGAGGGACCTAAATAAATGAAAAGTATATTTGATGCTTTTCTTTCTAGAAATTCAGGTGCAAGTTATAGTGCAAAGAGCCTCAGGTGAGGAGTCAAGGACTGATTCTCATGCTAGATAAACCTCTAACTTTTGCTACTTGTGTTATCATTCACCTTTAAATCTCAGTATTTTCACCCTTAAATGAGATTATGGGGGTGATGCTTTTTAAAAAAATATTCAGCTGTAAAGCCATGGTCAATGGTTCATTGGTTGGCATGTCATCCCAATATACCAAGGTTGTGCACATATGAGAATCGACTAATGGGTACAGGAATGGATGGAACAACAGATTGATGTTTCTCTCTCACTCTCTCCCTTCCTCTCTCTCTAAAATCAATAAATTATTTTTAAAAATCAAAAAATGATTCTTTAAAATCATCTTTAATGCAATTATTTGCATATACAATTCACCATTTTATGTATAACTTGAGAAATTCTGATAATGTGGATAGTCTTTTAACCGCCATTATCATTATGATACAGAACACTCCACTTCCGTCACTACAAGATTTCTTCCTGCTCCTTTATAGACAATCTCGTTCCCTTACTCCTGACCGTTGGACAACACAGATCTGATTTTTTATCACTACAGTTTTTCTTTTTCAAAGATACCAAGTCTGGGATACAGGAGAAGAGCTCAATTTGGGGACCCAGGCAGCTGTCCCTTCAGCTCTCCCCCCACAGCCACAAACCCATCTCTTCTCACACCACTCTAGTCTGCTCCAACCACGCTCCACCAGAACCCAGGGACATTTTATGTTCTTACATCAAAGAAAAGTTAAAGGGTATTTGCAGACACTTTGAGGAGTGTCAGCAGAATGTCAGTCTTTTGAAGAAACAGGCAATAGAGGATGCCCACTTGGATGGAGCTGTTCCAACCCCTGCTGCATCTGAGAATGCGGCAGGTGACCTGCAACAAAGGAATCAGGGCATGGTAGATAATGTTGCTGGTAGATGTCTCTGGACCAAAGGGCCATGGTGCTGAAACAGCTGCTGGGCCACATATGGAGGGAAGCAGTCACAGCCCAGGGCGTGAAAGCAGAGTTCTTTGAATATGTAGTTTCAGCAGCCAGGAAAGGGAGAGGGGCTGGAATGAAGGTGTATATTTATTCCTCAGGGAGTGTACAATCACAGTAACTATTATTTGGGCATTTTACAGAGGGAGATATTCTTGAGCTCATTGGTGGTTACTTTGATACCAAGATTGGACACAAAGTAGACAGTGAGAGTTATCAAAAGTTTGTAAACAGCATTGGGAACCAACAACATCTTATTCCTGTTAAATGTTATTCTAGAAGCCAGAGTTGCTAAGGAAACAGCTGTGGTGGTGAGACCTGGTATGCAGGACTAACAGATAACGAAAAGAATTACTACAGTCTTATCACATCTTCCAGGGTCTGTACCTGTCTTCCTCCACCTAGAAGAGGATTTCTATGGAAGACCAAACTGTCTTCACACATTTGGGCTGGTAGTCTAGTTTTATTCGAATGGTAAAAGTAACTTACTTTAAACAGATATATAAACACATGTATGTGTGCAGATATGTATGTGTTCAAATTACCTTTCACAGGTACAGAACTGGGCGAGGATCTCAGTTCAGTGAAAAGAGAACTAATTTAAAGATGCTTTTTATGTAGAAAGTGTATGAAACCCAACCCTCACCTTTATCAAAGGCAAAATGTAGTTGATAGAAGAAATTACTGCCCTAAAAATCCAATGCGTTGTGTCTATCAAGTGATGTACAGAAATGGGAAGCTAGGTTTGGGAAGTCATTCAGATGCCTTGGTATTTTAAAAACTGGAAGTATTTCAAAGATTTATTTTTCATAATAATCTGTCCCTCCTTTTAATTATGTGATCACCACAGCTGAATTTCAAAATATTAGCTCCTTACATACAAAAGACAAAGTTATTTATTTCTGCTCCAAAAGAGACAAAGTTAGGAAAGAAGGCTTATTTGAGTCCTGATCAATCAAATATCTGTTAGTTAAGAAACTTACTAATCATTGTGGCACCCTCAGCAAGCAGCTGCTTATCAGTGAAAAGGGTGCACTCATGCCACAGGTAATATAAACCTGGTCCTTAACAAAACAGTTGTAATCTTGCCATTTGTTACCACTATAATTTTTTTTTAACTTTGATATATTTTTAATTAATTTTAATGGGGTGACATTAATAAATCAGGGTACATATGTTCAAAGAAAACATCTCCGGGTTATCTTATCATTCAATTATGTTGCATACCCATCACCCAAAGTCAAATTGTCCTCTATCACCTTCTATTTGGTTTTCTTTGTGCCCCTCCCCTCCCCCCTCTCTCAGCCTCTCCTCCCTCCCCTCACCCTGTAACCACCACATTCTTGTCCATGTCTCATAGTCCCACTTTTATGTCCCACCTATGTATGAAATCATGCTGTTCTCAGTTTTTTTTCTGTTTTACTTATTTCACTCCATATAATGTTATCAAGGTCTATCCATTTTGTTGTAAATGATCCAATGTCATCATTTCTTATGGCTGAGTAGTATTCCATAGTATATATGTACCAAGGCTTTTTAATCCACTCGTACTCTGACGGACACTTGGGCTGGTTCCAGATCTTTCGCTATTGTGAACAATGCTACCACAAACATGGGGCGCATCTCTTCTTTTCGAACAGTGCTATGGTGTTCTTAGGGTATATTCCTAAAAGTGGGATAGCTGGGTCAAAAGGCAGTTCGATTTTTAATTTTTTGAGGAATCTCCATACTGTTTTCCACAGTGGCTGCACCAGTCTGCATTCCCACCAGCAGTGCAGAAGGGTTCCCTTTTCTCCACATCCTCGCCAGCACTTATTCTGTGTTGTTTTGCTGATGAGCACCATTCTGACTGGTGTGAGGTGATATCTCATTGTAGTTTTATTTTGCATTTCTCTAACGATTAGTGATGTTGAGAATTTTTTCATATGCCTATTGGCCATCTGTATGTCCTCTTTGGAGAAATTTCTATTCATTTCTTTTGCCCATTTTTTGATTGGATTGTTTGTCTTCCTGGTGTTGAGTTTTATAAGTTCTTTATAAATTTTGGTTATTAACTCCTTATCAGACGTATTGTCGAATATGTTCTCCCAATGTGTGGTTTGTCTTTTAATTCTGTTCTTATTGTCTTTAGCTGTTCAAAAATTTTTTAGTTTCATATAGTCCCATTTGTTTATCTTGCCTTTTATTTCATTTGCCTGTGGAGATAAATTGGCAAATATACTGCTGCTACAGATGTCGGAGAGCTTGCTGCCTATGTTTTCTTCTAAGATGCTTATGGTTTCACGGCTTACATTTAAGTCTTTTATCCATTTTGAGTTTGTTTTTGTGAATGGTGTAAGTTGATGGTCTAGTTTCATTTTTTTGCAGGTAGATGTCCAATTTTCCCAACACCATTTGTTAAAGAGGCTGTCTTTACTCCATTGTATGTTCTTTCCTCCTTTGTCAAATATCAGTTGTCCATAAAGGTGTGGGTTTATTTCTGGGTCCTCTGTTCTGTTCCATTGATCTATGTGCCTGTTCTTATGCCAGTACCAGGCTGTCTTGAGTATACGATGACCTTGTAGTAAACCTTGATATCCAGAA
This sequence comes from Rhynchonycteris naso, assembly GCA_037038555.1. Taxonomy (NCBI): domain Eukaryota; kingdom Metazoa; phylum Chordata; class Mammalia; order Chiroptera; family Emballonuridae; genus Rhynchonycteris; species Rhynchonycteris naso. Next base: position 330,566,153 of record CM072995.1, on the reverse strand, counting down.
GAGTGATACCTCCTGCTTTATTTTTTCTTTTTAAGATTGCTGAGGCTATTCGTGTTCTTTTTTGGTTCCATATAAATTTTTGGAATATGTGTTCTATATCTTTAAAGTATGTCATTGGAATTTTAATTGGTATTGCATTGAATTTATAAATTGCTTTGGGTAATATAGACATTTTAATGATGTTTATTCTTCCTAACCATGAGCATGGTTTTGCTTCCACTTGTTTGTATATTCCTTGATTTCTTTTATCAATGTTTTATAATTTTCAGAGTACAAGTCCTTAACCTCCTTAGTTAAATTTACTTCTAGGTACTTTATTTTTTGGTTGCAATAGTGAAGGGGATTGTTTCCTTAATTTCTTTTGCTGACAGTTCATTGTTGGTATATAAATATGCCTCTGATTTCTGAGTATTAATTTTATATCCTGCCACCTTGCTGAATTCATTTATCAGGTCCACTAGTTTTTCGACTGAGACTTTAGTGTTTTCTATATACAGTATTATATCATCTGCAAATAATGATAGTTTTACTTCTTCTTTTCCAATTTGTATGCCTTTTATTTCTTCTTCTTGTCTGATTGCTGTAGCTAGGACTTCCAGAACTATGTTGAATAATAGTAGTGAAAGGGGGCATCCCTGCCTTCTTCCTGATCTTAAAGGGATTGCTTTTAATTTTTGCCCATTTAGTATGATGTTTGCTGTAGGTTTGTCATAGATGACCTTTATCATGTTAAGGAATGTTCCCTGTATTCCCACTTTACTGAGAGTTTTGAGCATGAATGGGTGCTGGATTTTATCAAATGCCTTTTCTGCATCTATTGAAATTATCATGTGATTTTTGTCCTTCCTTTTGCTTCTGTGATGAATCGCATTGATTTGCGAATATTGAACCAGCCTTGCCTCTCCAGAATAAATCCCACTTGATCATGGTGTATGATTTTTTACATATGTTGCTGGATCCGGTTGGCTAATATTTTTGTTGAGAATTTTAGCATCTAAATTCACAAGGGATATTGGCCTATAATTTTCTTTCTTTGTGTTGTCTTTGCCCGGTTTTGGGATCAGAATTATGCTCACCTCATAAAAGGAGTTTGGAAGTCTTTCTTCCTCTTGAATTTTTTGAAATAGCTTGAGGAGAATAGGAGTCAGTTCTTCTTTGAATTTTTGGTAGAATTCACTTGTGAAGCCATCAGGCCCAGGACTTTTCTTTTTTGGGAGTTTTTTGATAACTGTTTCAATCTCATTGGTTGTAATTGGTCTGTTTAGGTGTTCTCATTCTTCCAGATTGATTTTTGGAAGATTTTATGATTCAAGAAATTTGTCCATTTCACCTAGGTTGTCTAGTTTTTTGGCATAGAGTTCTTCATAGTATTTTCTTACAATCATTTGTATTTCTGTTGTGTCAGTTGTTACTTATCCACTGTCCTTTCTAATTTTATTTATTTGAGTCCTCTCTCTTTTTTTCTTGGTGAGTCTAGTTAAAGGTTCATCAATCTTGTTTACCTTTTCAAAGAACCAGCTTCTGGTTTCACTGATCCTCTGTATTGTTTCCTTAGCCTTTATGTCATTTATTTCTGCTCTGATCTTTATTATTTTCTTCCTTCTACTGGTCCTGGGCTTTATTTGTTGTTGTTTTTCTAGTTCTTTTAGATGCAGGATCAGGTTGCTTATTTGAGCTTTTTCTAGATTCTTTTGGTATGCCTGTAGTGCAATAAACTTCCCTCTCAGTACTGGTTTTGCTGTGTCCCATAAATTTTGAGTTGATGTATGCTCATTATCATTCGTTTCTAGAAACTTTTTTATTTCTTCTTTGATCTCATTGTTAATCCATTCATTATTTAATAACATGCTATTTAGTTTCCAAGTGTTTGAGTATTTTTCAGTTTTATTTTTTGTGGTTAATTTCTAGTTTCGTGGCATTGTGATCAGAGAAAATGCTTGATATGATTTCAATCTTCTTAAATTTGTTGAGACTATTTTTGTGTCCTAACATGTGGTCTATCCTAGAAAACGTACCATGAGCGCTTGAGAAGAATGTATATTCTACTGCTTTAGGGTGAAACGTTCTGAAGATATCTATTAAATCATGTTGATCTAGTGTATCCTTTAAGTCTGCTGTTTCTTTATTAATTTTCTTTCTTGAGGATCTATCCAGTGATGTTAGTGGGGTATTGAAATCCCCTACTATTATAGCATTGCTGTTAATCTCTCCCTTTATATCCATTTAAGTCTGCTTTATGTATGTCGGAGCTCCTATATTTGGTGTAGATATTTATAATAGTTATATCTTCCCTTTGAATTGTTCCCTTTATCATTATGTAGTGTCCTTTATATCTTACTACAGCCTTTGTTTTAAAGTCCATTTTGTCAGATATAAATATTGCTATCCCGGCTTTTTTTTTCATTTCCATTTGCATGAAATATTTTTTTCTATCCTTTTACCTTCAGTCTATGTGCATCTTTTGTTTTAAGGTGTGTCTCTTGTAGACAGCATATGTATGGATCCTGTTTCTTTATCCACGCAGCTACCCTGTCTTTTGATTGGATCATTTAATCCATTTACATTTAAGGTTATTATTGATATGTGGTCGTTTATTGCCATTTTATTCTTTAAAGCTGTATTCTTCTTTTGCTATATTCTTTCCTCCCTTTGAACTGTTCACAACAGGCCCCTTAGTATCTCTTATAGAATTGGTTTGGTTTTAATGAATTCCTTCAGGCTTTTTTTGTCTGGGAAGCTCTTTATTTCTCCTTCAATTTTAAACGTTAGCCTTGCTGGATAAAGTAGTCTTGGTTGTAGGTTCTTGTTCTGCATTACTTTGAATATATCTTGCCATTCCCTTCTGGCCTCAAGTGTTTCTGTTGAGAAGTCAGATGTCATCCTTATGGGGCTCCTTTGTAGGTTATGATAGCCTTTTTTTCTCTAGGAGCTTTTAAAATTTTCTCTTTATCCCTTAGCTTTGGTATTTAACTATGATGTGTCTTGGTGTAGATTTCTTTGGGTTTCTCTTTAATGGAGTTCTGTGTGCTTCTTGAATGTGTGAAATGTTTTCTAGCCTTAATTTAGGGAAGTTTTTTGCTATGATTTGATTGAACAAAGTCACTATTTCTTGTTCTCTCTCCTCTTCTTCAGGAACCCCTTGATGCGGATATTATTTCTCTTCATGTTGTCACAGAGCTCCCTTAAAATTTCCTCACTTTTTTTGAGTCTCTTTTCTTTTTTCTGCTCTGCTTCTGTGCCTTTGTTTATTGTGTCCTCTAACTCGCTGATTCGATCCTCAGCATCATCCATCCTGCTTTTAATTCCTTCCATTGTGGTCTTCAGTTCTGATACTGTATTTGTCATTTCTGTCTGATTCTTTTTTATTATTTCAATTTTCTTTTTTATACTTGTTATCTCTTTATTTAGGTGTTTGTAATGACTATCCATTGTTGCTCTAATCTCTTTTAACATCCTAACTATCATTATTTTAAATTCTGCATCTGGTAATTGGGTTATATCTGGTTCATTCAGGTCCTTCTCTGGGGATTTCTCTTGATTCATTTGGATTGCATTCCTCTGCCTGCCCATTTTGTCTCTGTATAAGAAGGTTGTGGCCACTGGAGTCCAATGGGTTTTGCCTTTGTGTTCTCTAGGTGTGGTCTGTCTGCAGGCCCGCCACCCCCTCTGCCACTGCCTAGGGCAGTTGGGTATGGGCGTTGCCAGTGCCGGCCCGCTGCAGCTGTTGCTGTGATTTCCGCCTCCCCTCCACGAAGGAGCTGTGTTCTGGGGCCCGGCTCTACAAGCTTCAGCCTGCCTGGGCCTTCGCCTCGCCCTGCCCCCACAGGTTGGGATGCGCACTGCACTCAAGCCACAAGCCTCAGCACCAAGGGTAGAGGTAAGCACCTTTGCTCAGCTGCGGACCCAGCCTGTTCCTGGGCTTCCGCCCAGCCCCCACGGTCAGAGCTTGCTTGCCATGGTTCCTCGGGTTGGACAGAGCTGCTGACATGCATTCATCTGTGAGCCTCCCCCTGTCCGGAGCTTTAGCCTCACTCCCAAGGCCAGGGCCTGCCTGCGCAGGATCACAAACCACGGTTTCTTAGGTGGGCGGGGCTGCTGGCGAGCGCTCAGCTGCGAGCCTCCACTCGACCCGGGCTCCAGCCCCGCCCCCACGGTCAGAGCCAACTCATGCACGCAGGATGGCAAACCGCGGTTTCTCGGCCCCGGCGGGGCTGCTGGCATGAGCTTAGCTTAGCCGGGAGCGTCCTTCTGTCCCTGGTCCTAACCCCGCCCCTGTGGTCAGGGCCGACTTGTGCAGGGTTGCAGAGCAGATCTCTGCCCATTCCTGACCTCCTGCTTTTCCCCCACAGGTGGGACTGCAGGCGGGCCCTTAGCTGCCAGACCGCTTTCGCGCGTCCCCTCCATCCCTGCTGGGCTAGACCGAGCTCACACCGGCTGGGCCTCTGCCCCCGCTGACAGAACCGCATTTCAGCATCCTGCCGCCACTGTCCCTCCAGCAAGCCCTTAGGAGAGTGGGTGGGGGCACTGCAGCTCAGACCCTAACACTCCATACTGTAGTCCTGGAAGCTCCCTCTTTCTAAGCAGCTCTGCTCTAAGTGCCGCGGGAGAGCTTGTTTGGCTGGTGTCTTGTCTTTCTTTGCTGGTATTGCTAGTTCTAGTTTTTTTTTTTAATTTATTTTATTTTTATTTTATTCATTTTAGAGAGGAGACACAGAGTGTGAGAGAGAGAGAGAAAGGGAGGAGGAGCTGGAAGCATCAACTCCCATATGTGCCTTGACCGGACCAGTGCAGGGTTTTGAACTGGCGACCTCAGTGTTCCCAGGTCGACGCTTTATCCACTGCGCCACCACAGGTCAGGTGCTAGTTCCAGTTTTTGATTAGGGAAGTGACTTAGCCCAGGGGTTAGGGTGGCTGTCCCTCACAGTGTTTGTCCCTGTGCCTTCAGTCCACACTCTCTTCCCGCTGCTCTGGTCCTCTCCTCTGTCCCTGTTCCCCGGAGCCCCAGGTGTGTGGTTGTGAGGGAGGTTTTCTGCGCTGTCCCTTTTAAAAGAATCTTGGGTCTGAGAAAACTGTCTCTTTCTCACAAACAGTATCCTCACTTGTTTCACAGCTCAATACTGTCCAAACACCTCTTCTAGGCTCTAGGACTGCAGGCTTGGGCTTTGTTCCTGGGACCCAGGTCCCTCCCTCTCCGCCACACTCTCCTCTCGCCACGTGGGTCTTTCCGGGCTGCTATTCGCTCCGGGGAGCTGGGCAGCCCTGTTCGCATTTTCACTTTTCCTACCAGTCTCAATGTGGCTTCTTCAGTGTTGCTTAGTTAAAGAGTCCACTTAGTTTAGTTCAAAGTTGGTTTATTCAGATGATGGTTCTTAAATTTCAGTTATAATCCACTTTGGTTCTGGGAGTTGGAAGTTGGTACGTGTGTCTACTCCATCACCATCTTGCCGTCACCACTATAGATTTTATAGTCATCTTTCTAACTTCTTCTTAGTACAGTTTGAGAATATATGTTAATTGTTGTTTACTATTTTAAACAGTTTACTAAAATCAGTTCATAAGACATCCAAGAGCCTTACTATGTACTATTTTCCTTGAAATGGATGTGAGAAATGTAAACTTTGTAACAGCATTATTTATCCTTTCATTCTAATGGGATGTCATGTTAATTTCATGTTGTGATTAATAAAAACATTTCTTCACTCAGAAAAAAATATCATGTCTGTCTTATTTCATTTAGCGTAATGCTTTTGAAATTCATCAAAGTAATTTACTTATTGCTGAATATGTGCCACAGTATGAATGTATCATGATATTAACCTGTTTGTCAGTTAATGAACATTTGGATTGTTCCCAGGTTTTCCTTTTTAACTTTTATTGTGAAGTCTACTATGAAGATATATACAAGTCTTTTAGTGAATATGTTTTCATCTCTCTTGGGTCAATACTTAGAAGTAGGATTGCTGGGTTGGATACTAAGTGCATGTTTAATTTTTTGAGAAACTACAATTGTTTTCTAAAGCGGCTATACCATTTCTCGTTCCCACTGGTGAAGTAGAGACTGTGTTTGTTTTCATATATTTAACAACAGTCAGTATTAACAACATTTTTCATTTTAGCTATTCTCGTGGGTGTATAGAAGTCTCTGTAGTGGGTTTAATTTGCATTCCCCTAATCACTAATAATGCTGAGCATCATTCTGTGTATTTATTTGCCTCTCTATACATTTTTTTAGCCAAAAAAGTATCTTTAACTCTTTTACCTATCTTTTATTGAGTTGTTTGTCTTCTTATTACTAGTACTTCATATAGTCTGGATAAATGCTACTTGTGTGACATGAGGGCAAGGATAAAGACTGGACCTTTCAGCCTTCTCAATTAGATAGAATATTATTCAATTACTTATTCAATTAAAGAATATTTATTAAAGGTTTACTGTGTGCTAAGAATTACAGTAGTGATATAACCAAGACTAGACAATGTCACTGCCTTTATGAAGTTTCACTTTCTTACACAGAAGACATATAATAAGGAATTTCACAAATAGAATAATTACAACAAAAAACTTCAGTTGGCTGTAAGGAACAATGTAACATAATTGAGAATAGTATGACAACTACTGTAGATAGGGGTTTTCCAGAAAGCTTTTTTGAAGAGTTATAATTTCATCAACTCATAAAGAATGGGGAGAACTAGCCCCAATTAAGAGCATCCCAAGCAGATAGTACAATAGAAAGTCTCTGAGGCAAGAAAGAGCTAGATATACTCTAGGAAGTGACAGAAATCCAAAGTGATTGGAAGGTGCTAAGCAGAGAGAATAGTGATACCGGAGAGGTCAAATTGACCAAAAAGAGTCTGGAGACTATGGTTAAAAATAAATGTCAAAGATTTATAAAAGGATCTTAAGGCTTGCAAATCAGAAACAGAACTAGGCAAAAACCCAGAAGTGTTCTAAAGAAGCAAGAAAAGTTCAGAGTTTCTACAGTAAAAGTTCTTGAGAAGAATCAGTCCTGCATTCTTCGTTCTAAGATTGGTCCAGAGCAGTTATCAGGCAGATGTCAAGCAGTTTGGATGAGGAAAGCCAGGTGATCTGAAGGATGGACACCAGGAGGTCTGGTCACATTCAGTGTTCTGGATAATGTGTGTCAAGTAGATGTCAAGTGTTCTGAATATACGAGTCTTCCTGGGGATAATCAGAGGATTGTTTGGAGGTATGATGTATATCCAGGCATTGGCACAGGATTAGAAAATTTTAAAGTGCAATTTCCAGGCATCCAGTTATATAAATGTAGGTTCATATTATACATTGTGAGAGCAGGGGTTATTATGAGCAGTCAGTATGAATAATACTGTATACCTGTAATGTTGCTTTCTTAAAAAAAACTAACAACTTGGATGATGACTTAACATGATCAAAGTAAGTGAATTTTACCTTGTACATACCAGCTCTTGCATTACCCAGATGAAAAGATCAGGACAAAATAACACCAAGGAGGCTGATATTTGTACACTGAGCTCCCATGTGGGTGAAGAACACACCTCAGAATCAACGGGTCTCAGCAGATCTTTACCCTGATTGCATGTGACCATGACTAACAGCCACAGCTCAATTTCACTGGCTGCCATCCCTTTGTCTTTGCATCCCAAACATATCAGTGTTGTTTGTACTTCTTGTACCTTCCTTTACAGCCCACCTGTCAACATTAACCCACAGTCTCGATAATACATGCCTTCCCTTCTATAAGATCTCATAGACTTGCTGTCTCAACAAAATAAGCATCTTTTTTTCATTTTTTTGCTCTACCTATGTAGGACAACTCATTGTTTTTTCTTTCAAAATCCATGTACTTTCACATTGCCAAACCTTTGTTTTTACAAAGGTTTCTTAGACCTAGGATGTCCCCATTACTCACTTTTCTGCTAATCTAGTATTCATACTTACAAGGGTAGATAAATATAAATTACCATTTCTTTTCAAAATACTCAGTGGAATTCATTGCGTCCTCATCTCTATTTCCATTTCACTCTATTTATAATTCAATATACTTATTCAACAAATATTTATAGAATGTCCGCTGAACAGCAAGACTCTTTCAAATGCAAATGACAGAAACCCGATCCAAGCAGTTTATACAAACTAGCTCATCATATTTTATCCTCACCTTATATCCATTTTACTCTATTGATAATTCAACATACTTAGTCAATAAATGTTTATAGACTAAATGTTGCTGAATATCAGGATTTTTATATGTAAATGACAGAAACTCAAATCCAAGTAGCTTAACCCAACTAGCTCACCTAACCAAAAAGTGCGAAGAAAAACATTGTAAGATCCAGGCATTCAAATGATGTCATTAGTCTGCATCTTCCTTTTGTACAGGCCTATTGAGTTGGGTTCCCTAGAAACAGAGCCCAAGATAGGATTCTTATGAAACTGAATTATTGAGAGAATACTTTCAGGAAAAGTGTGTGAGGGATACAGGAGAAGAAACTTATCTTAGCTGAGACTAGCTTTAGCCTTTTCCCCTGTGGAAAATTACATCACAGAGTTTATCTCACCTTGAAGCAAGGGAGAAGCAAGGAAGAAGCAATGGAGAAGCAAGGGAGTAGCAAGGGAGTCTGCCTTTTGCACTCCCTTGGCAATCAGTCAAAGGCTGTGGGATGGGGAGGGTTGTGCTAGTCTCCCCAATCAAGGGGATCTGGGTGTAGCACCAATAGCACCCAATTGGCAGGAATAATGGCTACGGCAACTCAGGATTCATTTGCAGCTTGGCTAACCCAGAGGAAAGAGTCTTCCCTCTGAATCTCTGACTGAAAAGCTACAGGGAGGACTTGCTTATCCGTTCACCTGTTGATGGATATTTAGGTTGTTTTTACTTTTGGCTGTTGTAAATAATGCTATGAACAGGGGTGTACAAATATATGTTTGAGTCCCTGATTTAAATTCTTTGGGGTATATATCTGTAGTGGAATTGCGGGATCATATGGTAATTCTTTGTCCAATTTTTGAGGAACTATGTTTGCCACATTAGTTGTGACATTTTACATTTTTTACCAACAGTGCACAGACTGCCAATTATTCCACATCCTCATGAACACTTTTATTTTCTGTTTTGATGGTGTGTGTGTGTGTGTGTGTGTGTGTGTGTGTGTGTGTGTGACAGAGAGAGAGAGAGGGGCAGACAGGGACAGACAGACAAGAAAGGAGAGAGATGAGAAGCATCAATTAGTTGTTGTGACACCTTTGTTGTTCATTGATTGCTTTTTCATATGTGCCTTGACCAGGGGCTACGGCAGAGTGAGTGACCCCTTGCTTAAGCCAGTGACCTTGGGCTTTAAGCTAGTGATCTTTGGGCTCAAGCCAGTGACCATGGGGTCATGTCTATAATCCCATGCTCAAGCCAGTGACTCCATGCACAACCTGGTGAGCCCATGCTCAAGCTGGATGAGCCAGCACTCAGAGTTCAAACCTGGGTCCTCTGCATCCCAGGACAACGCTCTATCCACTGCAGACTGGCCAGTCTTTTTTTTTTCTGTTTTGACTTTGTTTTTGTTTTTAAATAACTATTCTGCACTGGGCAGATAGTTTTGTTGGTTAGAGCATTTTTCTGATACACCAAGGTTATAGGTTCAATTCCCTGGTCAGGGCACATACAATAATCAAACAATTGCATAAATAAGTGGAACAACAAATCAGTCTCTCTCTCTCCCCTCCTTCCTCTCTCTCTAGCAAGCAAACAAATGAGTAAATAAATAACTATCCCAATTGGTTTGAAGAGGTATGTCATTGTGATTTTAGTTTGCACTTCCTTAATGACTATTAATGTTGAATACCTTTTCACATATTTATGGATCATTTGTTTACCTTCTCTGGAGAAGTGTCTACTCAAGCCTTTGCCCATTTTGTTTTGTTGTTGAGTTGTAGGAATTCTTTATATATTCCAGATACCAATCTCTTATCAGGAATATGATTTGCAAATACTTTCTCCCATTCTGTGGGCTATCTTTTTACTCTGTCTAGGACTTCTAGTGCTATTTTGAATAGAAGGGGAAAAAGCAGGAACCCTCATTTTGTTTCTGATTATCAAGGAAAGTTTTCAGCTTTTCATCATTGACCATAATGTCAACTGTGGGTTTTTCATATATGGATTTTAATATGTTAAGGTTGTTTTCTCCTAATCCTAATTTTCTGAGTATTTTTTATCATGAAAGGACATTAAATTTTTTCAAACGGTTTACTCTACCAACTGAGATGATTATGTGTCTTTTCCCTTTATTCTGTTAATGTAATGTAATACATTAATTGATTTTCATGTTATACCAACTTTGCATTCCAGGAATATATCCCACTTGGTGCTGATATATAATTTAACTCATTTTTAAACAAAATTAAATTGAGGATATTTATGCCCTTGTTAACCAGCTCTTGGGGAGCTTGAGAAGATCAAAATAATTTTAGAGATTAGAGAAACTATATTTCCACACATATAAATTAAAATATAAGTAAATGTACTTTAACATATTGTTTCAGGGTACATGTGAGTGTTGAGGGGGTAGGTAGACAATGAAATATAATAGTGTCTGGACTCATACTCTTGTCCAAATTATGTCTCTACCACTCTAGTGGATAAACCTGAGCAAGTATTGAACTTATTTGTATCAGATTCCTTGGTTGTAAAACAGGTGTTAAAATAGTCCCACTTTAGCCTGACCTGTGGTGGCGCAGTGGATAAAGCGTCGACCTGGGAACACTGAGGTCGCCAGTTCAAAACCCTGCACTGGTCTGGTCAAGGCACATATGGGGTTGATGCTTCCAGCTCCTTCCTCCCCCCTTTCTCTCTCTCTCTCTCTCTCTCACTCTGTGTCTCCTCTCTAAATGAATAAAATTAAAAAATAAAAATTAAAAAAAAAGAAATTTCCAATAAAATAGTCCCACTTTAGGATTCATATAAAGATTGAAGAGATAATGTTTTTAAAAACACTGAGAATAGTTCCTGGCATATAACAAGTAAGTGCTCTATAAGAATAATTATTATTATATTCTTGCACTCAGATTAATAAAAGAAGTATTTTGCTGAATCCAAGCTTAAAATCAAATTGTCGACTGAATTATTTAGTGTCAAGGAAAGCATTTACAGTTGAAAAACTATAGGTAGAGACCTTTAAACTAGATAAAAGATTGTTAAATTTATCTTTTGTGAGTGTCATTCTAATTCACACCTGAAAAGAAACCAAGAATCTTATCCTTCAATGCTTCCTCAAGTTAGAAGTAATCTTCCAATCTGCAGAGATTGCATATAAGTGTAAAAGTCTGACCTTGAAACTTTTTACCACCCACAGGAATGAGGTTGAATGCACGTTAATCAGCCACTTCTGCTTTTCTTCCCCACTCCAATGCACCTGGTATTATCATAAATCATATTTGTCTCTCTCCTTCATTAGAGCATACATTTTTCAAGGTCAGGGTCAGTGCCTAACCTTCTCTATAACTCCATACCTTCCAACACAGGGTCACAGCCTTAGCATATATGTGTTGAATTGAATTCCCTGCTTTCATTCCATTGACCTTTATTCTCTACAGAACAAAATTGAGGAAAAAAACCCCTGGATATAAAAGACATAAATTTAAATTCTGGCCATGTCCACTCAGTAGTTGAATAAACTTGAATCAGTAAATTCTTAAGTCCAAGCTTCCACTTCTCACTCAAAAGATAGAAATAATATTTATCTCACAGTTGCAGTGAGACTCAAATAAAACAATGCATAATATAAAGTGCTGTGGAAAGTGACAATAGATAATCAAAGAAATCTTATTTGACCCTGAATTTTTCTGTATTGAGTCACCTCTCTAATTCTCAATTCAAGTCCTAAACTGTTTTTTAAAACTGAGTTGTACTTGCCTGCCATATCTCCATAAATATTTTAGTAATGAGCTTCATTCTTTAAAAGAGTTTCAGATTTACAGAAAATTGAGCAAATAGCACCGAGATTTCCCATATTCTCATCCCTAGACATAGTTTCCTCTATTCTTTTTTTCTTTTTATTTTCTTTTATTCATTATAGAGAGGAGACACAGAGTGAGAGAGAGAGAAAGAGAGAAAGAGGGGAGGAGCTAGAAGCATCAACTCCCATATGTGCCTTGACCAGACCAGTGCAGGGTTTTGAACTGGCGACCTCAGTGTTCCCAGGTCGATGCTTTATCCACTGCGCCACCACAGGTCAGGTAGTTTCCTCTATTATTAACATGTCATATTAGTATGGTATGTTCATTATAATTAATAAGACAATATTGATACATTTTTATTAATTAAATACCATAATAATTTATATTTCCTTAGTTTTCAGTTAATGTCCCTTTTCTGTTGCACCATATTACAGTTAATTTTCATGTTTCCATAGGTTCTTCTTCTAGGCTGTGATAGTTTTTCAGATTTTTCTTGATTTGGTAATGGTTTTGAGGAATACTGGTCAGAGATATTGTACGATGTCTCTCAATTGGAGTTTATTTTATGTCTTTCTTATGTTTAGGCTGAGGGTATAGATTTTGGGGAGGAAATTCACAGAGGCAAAATATCATTTTCATCACAATCTATTAAGAATACATTCTATAAATATGACTTATCACTGTTGTTGTTGACCTTGATCACCCGGCTGAAGTTGTGTTTACCGGGTTTCTCTACTGTAAAGTTATACTCCCCTCCCCATAATGTACTTTTTGGAGGAAGTCACTCTATACAGCCCACACTTTTTTTTATTGATTGATTTTTGAGAGAGAGAGGAAGAAAGAGAAAAACATCTTTGTTGTTGCACTTATTATAAATTCATTGGTTGGTTTTTGCATGTGTCCTGACCTGAGATCAAACCTGCAATCTTGGTGGGTCAGGTTGGTACTCTAACCACTTAGATACCCTGCCATGACTACACAGGCCATACTTAATGAGTTCTTAAGGAGAAGAGAGCTATGTTTTCTCTCTTAAACTATTTTTAGCAGACACTAGATGCATAAGTTGATTCTATAAGATAGTTGTATATCATTGCCTGCCTTACCTAGACAGATCTCCTTTTAAGAAAAGTTGTCTCCACACACAGCTCCAGCTTAATGGACAGTAAGTCACAGGACCATTATTAGGACAGAGATGGCCATCTAACTTTCTGTTTTTATTTTATTCAAACTCAGTGATTAAATTGTTTTTGTGATTTCTGTTGGCATTCAATATTATTCACCTCTCACACATTTAAAAACTCATTGACTCTCTTTAACAAATACCGTTAGAGAATTCACAGATTATTTGATGTATTGGAGTCAGACTTTTTGAAGAAAAGGTTCCCAAAATTCTTGCTGACTTTTAAAATATTTTATTGAGTGAAGCCTATTTACTTCTTGCTCATGGTTTTCAAGATTTCCTTAGGAGTAAGAGTATTCAAATTTAAAGAGCAGTGTTATTAAAGTGCTTCATTGCTTAAAGAAATTTGTTGAGTTATGTTAAAGAGAATTGATGAAAATGTATCCCATTAAGTGCCTGTTCTTAAAAAAGACAACATTGCTTATGAACAGGGAAATTCTAACTCCAAGTGAACAATGATTATGGCATTTGTCATAACTATCTTGAAGAATTTGATTCTTTTACTCTTTTGCATAGATATTTCTAAATACTCATCCAGCATGGGAACAAGTGTAGTGATGAGAAAGAAGGGAATCCAAATTCATGACAATGATCTTTTTTTTTTTTGTCAGTGAATAACAATTTTAAAAGTCATTGATTAAGAGATGAAATGTAATCCTGAAGAATGGAAAGCAGTTCATGTCATAAAAGATGGAATTGTATGCTTTAACAGATCAAATGTGAAGTGTGGTTCTCAAAGTTGTTGATTTTATTCCAGAACATATTCAGAATGTTAACTCATATGGTAATATAGAGCATGTTTTCTTATTAATTTATGTTCAATGCAGAAAACAATGAAGTAATTTAGATGTAGAAAATATGTTGCAGTGTAATTTAAACATAAATGATAACTGTAAAAAATGTATAAGCAACTGCTACAAAATAGGAACTGTTAAAAAAAAAAAGCCAAATCATCAAGGAAATATAACTTTAAAAAGAGGTTATGGACTGACCAGGTGGTGGTGCAGTGGATAGAGTGTCAGACTGGGATGCGGAGGACCCAGGTTCGAGACCCCGAGCTCGCCAACTTGAGCACGGGCCCATCTGGCTTGAGCAAAAGCTCGCCAGCTTGGACCCAAGGTCGCTGGCTCCAGCAAGGGGTGGCTTGGTCTGCTGAAGGCCTGCGGTCAAAGCACGTGTGAGAAAGCAATCAATGAACAACTATGGTGTCCCAACGGCAACGAAAAACTAATGATTGATGCTTCTCACCTCTCTCCATTCTTGTCTGTCTGACTCTCTCTGTCCCTGTTAAAAAAAAAAGAAGAGGTTATGTAATTTAGATATCTATAATTTATTTCAGACAAATACTTTTTAGTATAAATATGTCCCATGTGATATTTTTTCTTTTATCTCAGTGTATACATGCATAGATAATTAGAAATTATTCTAATTTAATTGGTTGTCTTGCAGGGTTTTCTTAATTTATTTATTTTTTCCTAATTGTGGAAAGAACATTTAACATGAGATCTGCCCTCTCAGTTAGACTTTAAGTATACAATATATTATTGTTGGCTGGTGTCTAGCTTTTTTTGTTTGTTTTTCAGGGGCGGGGGTGGCGGGGATGGAGGAGGCAGCAGGCAAGGTAATGTCAATGTCACTACGACAGGCCATGTGCCCATGCGGTGGTGTCCAGTGTTTTTATTTGCTGACTCTGGCAATGTCAGTTATATCAGGATCTGAGCCAGGGTCTTCTGGCTTTAAGTCTAGTGATCTTTTCACTATGACCCTCCCTCAAGTTGATTTCTTAAAATAACCAACCACATTAACATTTTTGCAATTAAGTCTCACAGTGACTTTTTCACACTTTAGTGGTACTTTAGACACCTGAAGAATGTCCTTGGAGGAGAAATATAGAATCTCATCTTTCTGCCTCTCTTTGTACCCATTAGAGCATTCTTCTGAACAGTTTGTTGAGTTAAGCCCTGCTTAAAATTCTTTTCATTGTTGATAGATTAAGTCAATAGCATTCTGGGTTGAGAATGAATTTTATGTGGGTTGTTTGTTTGTTTGTTTTTGAGAGAGGCAAGGAGAAATAGACAGGAACATTGAGCTGCTCCTTTACATACTTTGAATCAAACTGGCAACCCCTGTGCTCTGGGAGGATGCTCCAACCAACTGAGCTATCTAGCAAGGGTTTAATTTTCATTGATTTTTAAAAAGACAGAGAGAGAAAAGGGGAGAGAGAGGAGAGAAGGAAAGCATTTGTTGTTCTACTCAGTCATGCATTTTTTGGTTGCTTCCCGTGTGTACCCTGACTGGGGATCAAACCTACAACCTTGTTGTTGTTTCCAGAGAAAACTCTTAACTGACTGAGCTAGGTGGCCAGGGAATTTTTTTAATTAATCAATTAATTAATTAATTTTAGAGAGAGGAATGAGAGAGAAAAAAGGTGGGGAAAGAAGGAGAGGAGCGAGAAGTATCATCTCATAGTAGTTGCTTTTCATATGTGCCTTGCTTGGGCAAGCCCTAGGTTTTGAACCTGCAACCTCAGCATTCTAGATCAACACTTTATCCATGGCATCACCACAGGTCAGGCAAGAATAAATTTTATGAACATTATAACTGCCTACTGACTCAGACTTGTTTGTACTTTAGGGTGATGGGCTGGCATTTCTTATAACAGAGAGCGGAACTCAATACTCTCCATGTTTATTACTGGGAACTCCTGGAATGAGATGGACCCATCTGAGAAAATGGGTAAGGGACACTTTCCTTTCAGATTTAGTCTCAACATGCAATATGCCAATTATATGCAAAACATTTTTACATCTAATTGGTATTGGAAACCTCATAACTCAAAGGAGGGAAAGCAGCATTCTACTTTAAGTTGTGGCATTTGAGGCCCTGGATGGTTGACTCAGCAGCAGAGCTATGGCCCCACTTGTGAAAGTCCCAGGTTCGATTCCTGGCACACAGGAGAAGTGACCATCTGCTTCTCCACCCCTTCCCCTTCTCTCTCTCTTTCTTCTGTTCCTGCAGCCATGGCTCAAATGGTTTGATCAAGTTGGACTTGGGTGCTGAGGATGGCAGCATGGCTTTGAGCCTTAGGTACTAAAATAGCTCGACTGTGGAGCAATGAAGCAGCAGCCAGGTAGATCCCAGTTGGGGAGTATGCTAGACTATGTCTCTCTGCCTCCCCACCTCTTACTTAAAAAAAAAAGTTACAGTATTTGAGATATAAAAGGTTAAATGCTCTATCTTAAAAAAAAAAATCACATGAGCCTGACTGGTGATAGCACAGTGAATAGAGTGTCCACCAGAATACTGAGGTCCTGGGTTCAAAACCCCAAGGTTGCCAGCTTGAACAAGGAATCATGAACATGATCCCATGGTCACTGGCTTGAAGCCAAGGTCACTGGCTTGAGCAAGGGGTCACTGGCTCGGCTTGAGCAAGGGGTCACTGGCTCGGCTTGAGCAACCCCCATTGATAAATTTTTAAATAAGTAAATAAAGTCACATGAAACAAAAAATTCAAGGGGAAAATTATGAATAG
Source organism: Rhynchonycteris naso (assembly GCA_037038555.1). Classification (NCBI taxonomy): domain Eukaryota; kingdom Metazoa; phylum Chordata; class Mammalia; order Chiroptera; family Emballonuridae; genus Rhynchonycteris; species Rhynchonycteris naso. The sequence continues at coordinate 330,549,498 of CM072995.1, read as the reverse complement.
GAAAAAGGCTCTTGTTTCATAACTGTCTGATTTTAGGTGCTCCATAAATCTTTACTGTATTGTATCAACACCATAATTTAGATCACAGTGTCAGCATTTCTAAACCAGGACTCTGAGAACCCAGATCATTTTACTTAGAGCCTCTTTGATAGAAAACCAATACTCCCTGTCTGACTTTTCTTCTCACACTATTTCAAAAACATATAGGAAAGACTCAGAGTACACAGTCTATTAATTCCAGTTGAACATTAGTGAAGGATGTGAAAGATGTTGTATCTTTTTGTTGTGACGCAAACTTGTTCCAAAACGTATAACTACACTCATGGGACAACAAAATAATGATATTTAGAATTAGGAGTGATGGCACCAGTGGTCTGGTCAGCTCATTGAAGAGTCACCAAAAATGTGCAACTTCACTTATCGATTTAATTGCTGTGGCTGTCCATGTTCTTATGGTTAAAAAAAGAAAAAGAAAAGAAAAGGTCTCAGTTAAGTCTACTTTCCTCCCACTATTTCTTTAAGAAACAAAGAATAAAAGTAGATTAAAACTCAATGAGCTTTTGAATGAGGAACACACAAGGACATGTTCCCCTCTTTTTTACAGAGAAAGTTACAGAGGCCTCTGCACAACTAGAAATCTTTTCAATCACATAGAGATTCAAAGGTTTCCCTAAATGACATTCCAGTTTACACTGTATAAGACAAAGACATTCCTGGCTGTATTTGGAAAGATTGCCTCATCCCAGCCATCCAGTATCTCACTATTTACCTTTAGCCCCCAAGCAATAGAAATGCCTCTTTCTGACTGTGAAGTCAGTGCGTGTCATCTTTTTCTTTTTTTTTTTTTTTTTTATATATATTTTATTATTATTAATTCTAATGGGGTGACATCAATAAATCAGGGTACATATGTACAATGAAAACATCTCCAGGTTATCTTATCATTCAATTGTGTTGCATACCCATCACCAAAAGTCAAATTGTCCTCTGTCACCTTCAATCTGGTTTTCCCTGCGTCCCTCCCCTCCTCCCTATCCCATTCTTCCCTCCCTCCCCCCATCCCATAACCACCACTCTCTTGTCCATGTCTCATACCCTCACTTTCATGTCCCACCTATGTATGTAATCGTGCTGTTCTCAGTTTTTCTTTTTTTCTGATTTACTTATTTCACTCTGTATAATGTTATCAAGGTACATCCATTTTGTTATAAATGATCCGATGTCATCGTTTCTTATGGCTGAGTAGTATTCCATAGTATATATGTACCATAGCTTTTTAATCCATTCGTCTTCTGACGGACACTTGGGCTGGTTCCAGATCTTCGCTATTGTGAACAATGCTGCCAGTGCGTGTCATCTTAACACTCCTCCATTCCACATAAACATGCAGAAGGCTTATAAACACATTGAGGGACAATCATTCACTGATGGAGTGGACAAAAAACAACAGTAATATTTTGTTTATAAGCATAGCTGTGTATTTTATCATCAAAGGGCTACTCGGGTATAATGGCTCCTAGAGTTTATAATATAGTTCATAAATGTAAAGAGATCAATGACATTAAATGCTGCCTATTAGAGAACCACACTCACAGTATCCATCAATTAAAAAGTTATGGAAAAAGAAAAGTAAAGAACTGCACATCACAAAAAGCACTAGGAAAATTCAACAGTTATTATATATTGTCCTTTGAAACATTTTTGTTCATTGTCTCTAACTACAGATAAGTTCAGGGGATATTGAGAGGGAAGAAGGAAACTTTTCTCTGACAGATCCAGAAAAACTCAGTAGCTCAATATCCCACAGAGGAATTTAAAGAAAAAAAGTAAGTCAACTTCTCTCATCCTCTGGAAAGCAGAAAGGGTTTGGAGATTGAGTTGATAATCAATTATGCCTGTAAGAAGAAGTGTCCATAATAATCCCCAAACTAGGGATTTCAGAGAGCTTCCAGTTGGTGCACACATTCACTTGCTGAAAGAATGACACATCCCAACTCCATGGGGATAGAAATTCCTGCTCTCAGGACCCTTCTAAAAAAGAAAAAAAAAGTAAGTTAACATTAAGATAGACACCATTTAATCAATGGATAAAACATGGAATTAAGAGAACTCTGAATTCCAAGCCCCAGAAATTTCTTCTTGATGCGAAGTCCTTAAAATCATATTAATTCTAATTGAGGAAACAGAAGGGAAAACCTATCAGTCTGAAATTAATCCTCCCATAATGCAAGAGGAAATAACACATGGCCCTTTATTCTTCCTAAATGTGAAGAGTATAGTAGATTGTCTGAACCTACCTTCAGAGAACTTGAGAGTGCTAAGAAAGGCTGAGCTATTCAAAGCAAAGAGCTGTGCTCAGCTCTTCTCTGTCACTGTGACATCAGCTTCTTGTGCCCACATAACCCTGAACCCTCTTATTCCTTAAATGATTTCCTTCTATCTAATGCCTGCAGTCCCATGGCTTGATGGTTTAGATAAATCATCTGCCAAATCTTGGCAGTTATATCTCTTCTTTGAGGAAAGGTCAAGTAGTCCCTTAAAAAATCTGAAGGGCACAAAAATATTACTAATGCACATATAAGTTTAGAGAAGACTATAAGATAAAACTAGCATACATACAACCATCTTCCACAATTTGTACCCAACCTATATCTTTAGGGTCATCATCCACTTCCAGTCTCCTTCCACTAGCACATATTCAGTGTTTGCTGCTTTCATGCTTCTTCACAAGCTATTTACTCTGTCTTTTCTCACCTTCTTTGATAGGAAACTCATAATCATCCTCAAGAACAGTTCAGAGCTTCCAATAACTTGAGTTATTCTTCCAATAACTCAAGGGAAATTTAGTCATTTCCTCATCTGTGTTTTCTTGTTTTTGTTTTTTGTGACAGAGAGAGACAGAGAGGGACAGACAGACAGAAAGGGAGAGAGATAAGAAGCATCAGTTCTTTGTTGCAGCACCTTAGTTGTATATTGTCTGCCTTCTCATATGTACCTTGACCAGAGGGCAGCAGAAGTGCGAGTGACCCCTTGCTCAAGACAGTGACCTTGGGTTTCAAGCCAGTGACCAATGGGCTCAAGCCTGCGACCATGGGGTCAAAACTGTGAGTCATGTCTATGATCCTACGCTCAAGCCAGCTACCCCATGCTTAAACTGGTGAGCCTGTGCTCAAGCCAGATGAGTCTACACTCAAGCTGGTGACCTCAGGGCTTCGAACCTGGGTTCTCCACACCCCAGTCCAACACTGTATTCACTGCGCCACCACCTGGTCAAGCTCATCTGTGCTTTCATAAGCCTTTGTTCATATCTTTGTTATAGTACCTATTACATTATACTGTAATTATGTATTAAATTTGAGGGCAAAACTCATGTCTTAATCATCTAGTGATTAACACGGGCCCTGGCAGATAGTAGATACTCAATACATATATTTTTTAAAAAATTAAGTGAGAGACAAGGAGACAGAGACAGACTTCTACATGCAACCGGACCGGGATCCATCTACCAAGCGATGCTTGGCCTGTCTGGGCTACTGCTCCCTTGCTGAGCAACTGAGCTATTTTAGCTCCTGAGGTGAGGCCATGGAGCCATCCTCAGCCCCTGGGGCCAACTTTGCTTGAACCATTCCTGTCATGTCTGTGAGAAGGGAAGAGAGTGAGAGAGATGGTAGTGGGGGTGGTAGAGAAGCAGATGGTTGCTTCTACTGTGTGCCCTGATCAGGAATCAAACCCAGGACTTCCACATGTTGGGCGGACACTCTACTGTTGAGCCAGCTGGCCAGGGCCTTCAATACATTTTTTAAATGAATGAACATTGTATAAATAGCTTGCTTTATTTTTCTGGGGAACTGGTTTAATACTGCAGTTGTCTTTAATATGGGAATTTTTTCTTAAATACTTGTAATAGGAGAAAGACTATGAACAAATTAATTGCATCGCTTTTGGAAGGTTGCCAATTATGTTAAATTTACTCAAAAAAGTGGGAAAAAAATCTCCAAATTAAATGTTAAACATGGCTTTATAATAACAATGAAAAGTGTGTTTATAAAACCATTTCCAATTTTTATTTTTTTCAGCAGAGTAAGTATAATAAAAAAAATAATACACAAATTCCATGTGCAGACTTCATCAGAAGAGGTCTTTAAAAAGATAAAACAATGGATTTTTACAATCAAAAAAGACTTCTTACCTATCTAGTTCAATCATCTGCTATGTATAAATCTCTATAATATCCTTGATAAATGCTCACCTACTCTCTACTTGAATCCTTCCAATGATGGGGGAACTTACCACTTATAAGGCATTTAATTCTTTATTTTAATAATTATAATATCCACGTCGAGCCCAAATCTGCCTCCTTGTAATCTTTAACTATTGAAATCAGTCCTTCCTTCTTAAATCATAGAAAACATTTCTTCTTTGTTATGGTAACCCTATAAAAAATTAAAAACAGCCATAAAGTCATCCCAAGCATTTTCTTTTCTTCTTTTTTTTCTTTTCTTGACTTTTCTTTGCCAGTTTCATTCACCTTCTTCTCACATGCCATGTTTTCCAACACTTTAAACAACCTGGTTCATATCCCCAGACATGTTACAGTGTGCCTTAAATACTTCTAAGATGGATTTGGACAGCCACTGCAAGTGATATTCTCCCAGTGCAGAGGACTTCCCAGAGCAGGACTAACACATCTCTCTCATTCTTGACTTTGTACAGGTACTATTCAAGCTTGGACTGGCTCTTACACATTATAAAAACCTTGGTTAGGGATAATATAAAGCCTGGATAGGACCAAAGCTAAGAGAATCAATCCAATTCTGGAATTTTAGTTGAGAAACAAGCTACCTAAATGAATCCTACATATACCAAGGGCATTCAAAATGGTTTTAATCTGATAGATGGTGACCAGAGTATAGCCGTATTTGAAATCAGATAGGTGACATCATTATGCCTCCATTAGGTTTTGGAGCAGGTCCTTGATTATCAGCTGAGGAACACAAAAATCAAGACCCTACCCCTGGGTAAAGAGGCTGCAAAAGGCTAGGTCAACTAAAGTAAAGAAGACTGGAGTTCGCCTGACCAGGCGGTGGTGCAGTGGATAGAGCATCGGACTGGGATGCGGAGGACCCAGGTTCAAGACCCCCAGCTCGCCAGCTTGACTGCAGGCTCATCTGGCTTGAGCAAAAACTCACCAGCTTGGACCCAAGGTCGCTGGTTCCAGCAAGGGGTTACTCTGTCTGCTGAAGGCTCGCGGTCAAGGCGCATGTGAGAAAGCAATCAATGAACAACTAAGGTGTCGTAATGACAATGAAAAAAACTAATGATTGATGCTTCTCACCTCTCTTCGTTCCTGTCTGTCTGTCCCTATTTATCCCTCTGTCTGACTCTCTCTCTGTCCCTGTGTAAAAAAAAGAAGAAGACTGGAGTTCAAAGAAGGGCTGTGTTTCTAAGGGGGAAACTGAGGTAATAAAAATAAAAATAACTCTGGAGTCATAAAAACCTTTGTTGAATTCCCTCTTCTTTACTTTCCAAACCTCAGTGTCATGTGAAAATGGAGCTAATAATGGCATTTACTTAAAGGATTGCTGTGGAAAGTTAATGTGATAATATATGTCAAGTCTACATATAGTTGGTGCTTATAAAATGTATTTTTTTTACAAATTAAAATGCAAGTTAAATACATTTTTAAAATAATTTCTCTTTTGAAGCTTTTAAAATTCATTACATACTAAGCATTTTCTCAAAATATTTTTAACACTACCTTTAATAAGAGCACTATATCTATTTTTTCAAAGTTGACCAGAACTGATGTAGATTAGTTGAAAATGGCTTGTAAAGTAAGAATAGCATAATGTTTCATTATACTCCCCATAATAATTATACCAATAATATGGTTATTAAACTATACTTATTTTCAGATTTTACTTTCAAGTAAAATGATGACATTCATTAATCCAGTCAGAATTCAGAATGACAATTTAATATTTGCTAGATATCTGCATAAATCTTATCACCAACCCCATACTATTTTCTTCTTAAAATCCAATCATCTAAAATTTAAGAGGAATGGGCCCCGCCCTATGGGGGTGTCTGTTGCTCTGATCCTATAGTTATGGTCCAGAGAATTGGGAGTGACAATAAAAAAAGCTTCTCTTGGTGAGTGGAAGAGCTGTATATAAAAGTCACATTTAAGGGTCGAGTCCAATTCATCAGCTTTCTCAAGTTTACTCAACTTTAAGAGAGCACCAGCTGCTAATATACCTTAAAGAGCTTGTCCAAGACATTGTGTGGTGAGTAATCTTTATTTTCCCTTTTAAATCTCCTATATCTTTTATAATTTATTATTTAATGTGTACCATTTTCATCAAATATGCTGTTGTTCAAGTTAAAATGTTAAAGGATAGTTTGAGTTATGTTTAATGTAAAATGTAACAATACAAAATAAATTTATGCTACTAAAATACTCTCAAATCATTTATTTTTCTGGTTAAAGTCTTTTGAGGTCTTGCATTTTCTAAATGTATCTGAAATCACACACAAAAATTATAATTTGGCATGATCTGCTTTAATGGCATCTTATTGAAATTTTGAAATACAACAGGTTAATGAGGAATGAATAATTCTAATTTAAATAAACAATATAAATTTATTAAGTTGAGTTAAAATTTCATTTTACCTGCAGAATATCCTTATCAAATTGTATTAGGACTCATGGAGAGCTAAAGTTCTATACTATAGTTGCAGAAACTTAGCTTTATTGCTGAATATTTATTCCCTTTACATAAAGCTTTTTTAAATATTCTATTCTGAAAACTGTACATGAATTTTAAGATTATATTACACCTGTTTTTCAGCTTTCTCATGACATTTTATAAGATTTTCTCTGTTAAGAATAAGAAGAAAAGCAGAGATGTCTTAAGTCACTATGTGAATGTGAGAAAGCCAGGATTAGACACCAATGCTCCTGTCCTCTAGCTACAGTGCCATTAAAAAAATAATAATAACATAAACCAAAATTGAAGCACATGCATTTGTTGTTCTGTTAATAGCTTTATATTCACAGTGAAAATAAACCTAGTAGATTTTACTATTTCTATGCTACTTCTAAATGATGCCATTTCAAAGATAAATAAAAAATAATGCTATTTCTCTTTAAAATATGAGTGCATAGCCACTCTATTCAGTGGTGAGATTCAGCTGGTTTACACCGGTTCCACAGAACTGATACCTAATTTTTTGCTGAGTTTGGTGAACCGGTTGTTAAAATGGCACTTGTAATCAGGGTTATCTCTAAAGTGGGTGCATGGGTATATATTTTTTAATACTTAAAATGGTCATTAGGGCAGAGAACCGGTTGTTAAATTATTTGAATCCCACCACTGACTCTACGTGTATGTTAAAATAGAGAACATTAAGCATTAAGATAAAGCACTTCTATAATCATGGGCTTTGCGATTATTGAAATGCAGATTAAGGTATGACTATTCTCTTTTGAGACAAGCTTTATGACAAAAGAGAAAAGTGCTAAAAATCATACTCAAACAAGATTGTTTTTTAAAAAAAAGCTGAAGAAAAAGGGTAGAAAAACATTGGTATATAAAGCCAAACTCTAAATTCATATTTCAGTAAGATGATTTCTAAATACTTTTAAACATTTTTCAATGGTAGAACTGTGTATTAATTCAGTAAAAATATCTCTAAATCAGAGCCTATTAATTTGGTATTTATGGCTATATTTGAAGTGTCTGAAAAGAAGTGAATTATGAAAAAGAAATTTGCTAAGTAAATAAATAATTACTAATTTATCCAATTAAGAGAATTAGCAATTTTCAAGCAAATTATAAGCACTTAGTCATAGTCAACATAAAATGTAGGAGAAAATTCTAAAAAGTAAGCTTTTTCATTCCTCATGTGGCTTAAAATTCATATATTAAAACTTGCACAAGAGCTCTCAGAAAGATATCTCAACTACGAGTTGATGCTTCTCATTTCTCTCCTTTACCGTCTGTCCTTCTGTTTCTCTCTATCTGCCACGGTCTTTCTCACTAAAAACAAAAATAAATAAATAAAATAAAAGTGTCCTACAAAAACCATTCCAATTAGTTACTGTAATATCTGTGCAGAGTTGTATAGTTATAAATGTAAACTACAAAACTTAATTGTATAGTTTGGAATACTAGAAATATTTTTAAATACCTACATTTTGCCTTCCCTTTTTAGTGAAGATGAAGTCTGCAAAAAACATGGTTAAAGTAATGATCATCATATTTGCAATTTGTTTTTTTGCAAAATCGGATGGGAAACCTATTAAGTAAGTACTGTAGCCAGTTCTGCATGGTGAGGGCATGGGAACTGGATGTTTATGGTTGGCTTTATGATTGGAAGAAGGGAGCTAATGGAGTGGCCTCTCTGCTTCTATTGCTTCTGTTCCCCACAGGAGGAGGTCTGTGAGTGAAATACAGTTTATGCATAACCTGAGTAAACATCTGAACTCGATGGAAAGGGTGGAATGGCTGCGGAAGAAGCTCCAGGATGTGCACAATTTTATTGCCCTGGGAGCTCCTGTAGCTCACAAGGCTGGTGGTTCCCAGAGGCCCCCCAAAAAGGCGGACAATGTCCTGGTAGAGCGCCATCAAAAAAACCTTGGAGAAGCAGACAAAACTGATGTGGACGTATTACTTAAAGCTAAATCCCAGTGAAAACATGTCTCTCAGCGCACTGCTCTAGGCAGCATAGGGCAACAACATTACATGCTGCTAATGTTTCCAAGCTCTATTATGATTCCAAGTGCCAATATTTCTAATGTCACCAAACTAGTCATGATGGCTATCACTTTAATTATTTTAATTTTATTTTCATTCAAGAAGCTTTTAATTATTCTATTTCTGTTGTTTATTCTTTTAAAAGTATGATATTGCATAATTTATAAAAGAATAAAATTGCACTTTTAACCTCTCTCCCATCTCACAATGCAAAATAAAAATTTAATGATCACTATGCTAAATAAATGAAGTTAAGTATTTTTCACTTGTTACATGACTGTCTTTTTGTTTATAAATTCCATCAATATGTTTAAATGGATCGTGACTATGAAAACAACACAAAATGATTTTATTTCCAGTTTTATTGAGAAAGAACTGACATATATCACTGTGTAAGTTTAAGGCATACAACATGATGGTTTGATTTACATATATCATGAAATGATTATAGCAATTGGTTCAGCTAACATCCATCATAAAAATGTTTTTTAATCATGTGTTTCACATTCTGATACTTTGAACATCATACTTTTGACATCACCAAAGTACCAGGTCCCCAAATCTTACTAGCTAGATACTATTGTCTTCTTTATTTCAGGAAAGATAATGAAATACTCAGCAAAGAAAGGCGGAAAGTGGTCTGAAACTTGAATGCAAAAGCGTTTGCCTATAAACAAACCTACTGATCTTATTTTTAGTCTGAACCACAAATTGCAAGTAATGTAATTTTTGTATATTTTAGAATATAACTTCATTCATTTGACACATATCAATTTAGTCTCCATTATTTGTCAGGTGCAGTATTAGGCATTGGGTATATACTGGTAAGCAAAATGGACAACAGTTCCTGTCTTTATGGTACTAGTAATTTAGTAGGGAAGACACACATTAAGTCATTATTATCTTTGATAAGTGCTATGAAAGAAAAGTACAAGATACTTCAGGAGTGTAAAATATACTGCCCTGATCTATTTAGATCAATGCTCTCCAATAGAACTGTCTGTAGTGATGGAAATGTTCTATATTCTGTGCAGTCCAATACAGCAGGCACATATGCCTTTAAAATGTGGCTTGTGTCACTGAGAACTTAATAAGATCCCATCCCTAGCCTCAAAGAGTTCATATTCTAATGAGGAAGGCAGAGTAGTAAGTTCTGGTTTTCTTGCTCTGTTCATATTAAATTCTTTGCATATTCAAATACAAATTCTTTGGTTTTCAAAGTCACAAATATTTTCTCCCATTGTATTTATTGACTCTAACTTAATTTTTTTATATATATATTTTATTATTATTAATTCTAGTGGGGTGACATCAATAAATCAGGGTACATATGTACAATGAAAACATCTCCAGGTTATCTTATCATTCAATTGTGTTGCATACCGACTCTAACTTAATTTTGATGGATGCAGTTACATCAATTTTACTCCTTATTGTTTGTACTTTGGGGATTGAAGAAGTTTTTCCCCAACCCTAGGTCACAAAATTATCTCTTACAACTGCTTTAGAGGTTTATCTTCCACATTAGGTGCATATTCTTCTGGAGTCTAACTTTGTGTATGACAAAATGCTATGTTTAAACTATTCTTTTTTCCATATGGAAAGTCAGTGTTCTAAATATCATTTATCCAATAAATCTTTATTTCTCTCTAGCGTTGTAGGGGCACTTAAAAAATCCTATCTCAGTTCCTATTTAAACATAGGTTTATTATTTTATTTTATTTTTAGACAATAAAAAATTTCTTTATTTTGCTCTCGAATAAACTTGTAACTTATGAAGGTTAGTCTCAGGTGGGGGCCCACACATCATCTTTTCTTAACTTTCCCTCCATCTCTTGATTTAATAACAGGATACTGTGTCTTTCTGAATGTCTCTGGCCCTGTTATTTTCCCTCCTAATTGGTCCATACACAGGACACCTTCTTTTCTAAATTCTCAGAGATTGAGTTTGTGACTATCCAACCCAGGTTCTACAACAAAACTCGACAAAAATAAGTTCTTGGTTCCTTCCTGAAGCAGCAGTTAATGGAGGTGGTCCCAGGAAACATGCTAGAGGAAAAAACAACCTGTCCTTAAACTGTGGGCCTCTTTGTTTAATTAAACCTCATTCAAAGCAAACCCTAGGATTTCTAATTAAGTTAGGTTTTAAAATCAATTATTTATTTTTGCAACTTTTATCCTAAGGCCTCCTTTACAATAAAAGAAATTGGATGATTTTCTCAACCATATAAACTCCTGGTAATATCAGAAGAACTCAGGGAATGTATGATCCATCAGTTTCACCTTGAATGCTCTTGCTTTTGCACAGAGATCACATGTCTTCTTGGGAAGACTAACCAAACTGCAACATCTGTAGCATCTTTGGCATAGATCTTCATGGGTTGCACATTCTCACCCCCTTTTGGTATCCCAGGACAGAAGGATGGACACAGAGGCTCCAAAGTAGATATATTTGTGAAGGTATATAAATAGAAACCATTAGTGGCATAAATCACCACCTCTGCAAGTTTGAGTTCATATGGAGAACAGACCTGGTTTCTGTGCTAGCAATGTTCCGCCCCTTGAAGCTCATGACTCAGAACTCCTAGTCTGAAGACAACAGAAAAGGTCCTTCATGATATGCAGAGTCCCTGAAAACACTTAAAACCCATTCCAGAGTTCCTTCAACTTTCGCCTCCCAATAGTGGCAGTCAACGGTGAAGCAACTGCTTTGGTTCCCTGAAAATGTTATAGGAAAGAAATGAGCCTACGCAGGCTGCTTTAGCTCATTGAAAAGTCACAGAAAAGGGGACCTTAAGAGACAGATTCAGGGTGTGATCTTGGGATGAGCTGCCACTGCTCATTGATCCCCTGGTTGCAAGTCTCATGGGACTCTTAGAGTTTATGAGATGAACACCTGTGGGGGAAGAAAAGGGGAAAAGGGAAGATGAGGGGGAAGGAAAAGTCACAGTCATGTTCCAGAGAGGAAGAGCATGCTCTTTCTTATTACTTAATAAAGGCTATTTTTATGGCAGACATCTATTTTTATTCAATGTCAATATAGTCCAAGTTACTAATCTAGCCTTCTAAATTATTAGCTGCAATTTGATAAACTGAAATTAAGTGAATAATAAACTATATATGATGAATTTTTTTTATAGTTTAGACAGATGTTGGATCATAACAATTATGTCAAATGTTAATGGTTGATATACTATTATATTTCCTTTAAATGAAACAACAATTTTTTGAAAATTATCACAATAAAATAAATCATAATATGTTTAACAGGATTATCTAAAACTATACAAGAAGACAGCCATGTAGTTAGCCACTGTACCTAGCTACATTTGTTCTCTTTATCTGCCTTATAAAATGTTTTTATGAGCACAGGCTGGGTTTCTCAGATGGTTAGAGCATCGTTCTGATATGCCAAGGTTGTGGGTTTTGATCCCTGTTTAGGGCACATACAAGACTCAACCAATGACTGCATAAATAAGTGGAACAACAAATTGATGTCTCCCTTCCTCCCCCTTCCTCTCTAAATTAGTAACTAAATAAATTTCTTATGATATTTCTATACAAATAAGTTTACCAAATATATCCACTCGAGTATAGACAGAACTTTTGTAAAAAAGTTATTAAAATTACAGCCAGATAAATTAAAGAAGGATTTTTTTTCATTTTTTTTATTCCTTTCATTCTCCTTCTAGCACTCTAGTGATAGGGTGGTGTAAAGGCCAGTAGCATAGTGTCACTCAACTCTACTATGTTATTCAGAGATAAAGTTTCCTCTGCAATACCTTAGTGTATTATCCTAGAGTGCGTGGTTGAAGCTACGTGATATACTATTATTTGTTCCAGCACATAGGAAGGTCAAAAAGCAGAAAAGGTGAATGAGCAATTTCATCTCATGCTAATAATGAAGTAGAAATTTCTTTTGCTTACATCCTACTAGCAAGACCAAAATCTCATGTATACTTTTAGTTGAGAAATACAGTTTTTGGTTATATGGTTATGTGCCCAGCCAAAAGTCTCAGAGGAAAAAGGACAGAATTTGGGTTCACCTAGCAATTTACCTTGCTAGGATCACAAAGGAGGAACATTTGTATTTCTTAGTCATAGGGACTAGAAACCCACCCCTTTTCTATCTCTGACCTCTCACAACATATTATCTCTATTTCCCTATTACCTAAATTGTTTTCCTTTTATTTGTTAATTACATAGCTCATTTATATAAGTAGAACCTGTATGTTAACAATGTCTGTATTTCCTCTAGTGTTCTTCCACAGGGTCTTGGTCAATGTATATATTTTTTGAATAGGAATAGAGTCCTTTTTGTGTGAATGTGATTTTCATGTTCCTGCCATTAGGTGGCAGTGCTCCAATCCTGCAGTAAAGAGGGCCTGTCACTTATCATTACTTTGTTGAGCAAATGTTCAACCAGGAGTCTCTCTTATCCTCTGCTCTGAAATAATCTTGAGTTAGTATGCTATGAAGTACAATAATATAGACAACCAAAGAAACTTGTTTATTGCTTGTATATGAAACTTTATTTCTGTTAAATAGGAAATTCTGTATTGGCCTCTTTGCTGCATGCTTTGATTTTGTGGAAGGGTCTGAACCTTAACTCGTTCAGTCAGGGTTTAGAAATTATTGTGCAGAGCAGTTTGTTATGGTGTGAATCAGTGGCATTACCTATTTAATGTATAGCTGCTACCTGTGCTCCCAAATTAATATTTGAAAGGTTAACTTTCTTTTTAAAGCAGACAACAGTGGTAATTTTATTTTTAGGTTCTCTCTCTCTTAAGGAATAACAGAATGAAATGAACTGTAGGTCCCTCACAGCAAGATAAAATAGCTTGACCATATTCTGTCATGGAACAAAGTCTCTGTATTTCATCTGAAAATGTCTCTTTTTAAATTTTTCCATTGATTTGAGAAAGAGAGAGAAGAATCAACTCATTCCACTTAGTCGTTCTATTTAGTTGTGTATTCATTGATTGCTTCTACATGACCTCAACTAGGATCCAACCTAAGATCTCCGTGCTCCTGGAGGGTGCTCCATCCAATGCTAAGCAACCCAGCCAGGGCCTCATCTGAAATCTCTTGCTGATCTTCCAATGTTTTCTGGAAAATTTCTAGAACTTGGCCTAGAACCTGTGAATTATGCTAAGCAGAGCATGTGATTGACCCACAGCAGGGTTAGAGCTATTTTTTTTTTTTTTTGCTTCTTTCTTTTTATAAAATTAATTTATTAAGTGAGAGGCAGGGAGGTGGTGAGACAGACTCCCTCATGCCCGCCAACCCGGATCCACCCAGCAAGCCCACTAGTGGGTCATGCTCTGCCCATCTGGGCCTGCTGCTCCACTGCTCAGAACCGAGCCATTTCAACTCCTGAGGTGAGGTCATGGAGCCATCCTCAGTGCCCAGGGCCAAATTGCTGGAACCACTGGAGCTATGGCTGTGGGAAGGGAGAGAAGGAGAGAAAGAGGGAGAGAGAGAGACAAAGAGAGGGAGAGAGAAGGGGGGAGGAGTGAAGAAGCAGATGGTCGCTTCTCCTGTGTGCCCTGACAGGGAATGGAACTGGTGATATCCACAGCCCGCTGCCGCTGTACCGCTCAGCCAGTCGGCCAGGGCCTTGTTTGTTTCTTCATTAAGTGTTGGCCTTATGTGTAGGAAGAGTGGGATGAGCTAAATGAAACTGTAATATATATATAACTATGGCTCATATCATAAAAATGATGTGTCTAGAGGGAATTGTTGGAAACTATATAGAATACCAGGGACTTTCTTTAGGAAATGATAGCTTCTATTTTGATATAAGGAAATATATAGTTCTTGTTTCACAGACCTCACTAACCCTAACTTGCACTATAGAATTATCTCCCTTACTCTTATTCCGCAGAAGAAAATTTTGATAATAAATCAAGATTGGTGAGATTTTTGTTTTTGTTGTTTTGTTGTCTGAAGATTTTTTTCGAAATTTCTCCACGAGATTACTTATATCACAACATTCCTGTTTAGATTGCTCTTCTTACTTAGAAATCTTCAGAGTATTGGCAATTTCCAATTTAGCAGAATGCTGGCAATAATAACACTTGCTATATTATGGCAATAACCTGTGTCCCTTAGGTCTCTTATATCTAAATATCCTTAGGTGAGGAAGAGAATGTTCATTATCTTATATTGTTCAACTCTTCAGCTCAGCATAAATGCTGGTTTGGAAAACACTTTGGTTATCACACGTGGGAGCCTGCGAGTTTTTTTCTTCCAAACTAAACAAGGATTAAAAGTGTTTTGTTTTGTTTTTTTTAAAACAAAGTTCTTTCTGAAAAATCTATTTTCACACCAAATTTTTCAAAGCAGGTCTTCTTCCTTTGCTTCCTCCGCTTGCAAAGCCCTTTCCACTCGTCTAAAAACTGGGGAACTCTAACTCATCCTTCAAGATTCAGCTCAAATGTCACTCGCTGGTGGCGACTTCCTCAGCGTGCCAGGCTGAGTTCGTTACTCCCTCTCTGTTCCCACAGCTCACTGCGAACAACTCAGTATACGGGATTATGTTTTGGGGCGGCTCTAGCCCCTGGGGGGTGAACTTCGAGGAAAGAGACCGTGTTTTTTATTTTCTACCATATATATAGTTCAGCGTCTGCCACATGGTAGGCTTAGTAAAGCTGAGCGACTGAAACTATTACTTGTGACTTTCTGCCCTCTGGGAGCAATACCTCATCCAGGTTACTCTCAACGTTCGACAGGCAGCCCCACTGCAGGAGTTTCAGCTGACACGCCGGTTCCCGCCAACCCGCTTTTTAAAAATAAGCAGCTGCGGATGTTAGGGAATAGAGGGTGGCCCTCACCACGACCCGCTTTCATGAAACGGTCGGTTAATACCTCCCAGTTGAGCTGGTAAAGGCGGCTTCAGAGTTTCTTGATTGAGGAAAATGCTTTCCCTGAACAAGCTCAGGATCTCAGAGGTTATTTCTCTAACTCTGGATAGAGAGACGGTCCGCTTTTCTCTAACGGGCATAGGAAGTCGAAGGAAAAGGCGTGGGATTCAAACGTTATGGGGAGTATAACCCTGATCTCAGGCACTCAGACCGGAGACTCACTGCCGATTGCCACGTTACGTCTATGAGGACCTAGCTTTCCCCCTTGCAGTGCGAGCCTGCCGGACGTCCACTCTACAGGCAGCTCCCATAACTGTCCTCACTCTCCGCGCCCCGCCCACTCCTTGGTGGTGAGCCACCATTCTCGCGAGAACGCGGCTAGCCTCGCCTCTTTGGACTGCGCGCTCTCGCGAGAAGAGGATTAGGAGCCGGCCTGCAACCTGCCCGGCGGCTCTGGGAGCCCCTGCCGTCTGTGTGGCGGGCACCACAGACACCTCCGAAAGGATTCAGTTGAAGAGGAAGCGGAGGTGTCGTTGTCCCCGGCTTTTGCCTAGGTCCTCTGTGGACACCCAAGGGGACTACAGGTTCGTGAGTGACTGGACACAGCTGGGGAACTCGGTGGGGGCGGCGCCGGAGGCTGGGCTTGGAGGGGGGCGAAGGAGGGAGGGGGAGAAGGGCAAATCAGGGCTTGAGAGCTGGGCTGCTGTGGTGGTGTCCTGGACGTCTCGACCCTGCCAGGGGGCCGTGTGTGGGGTTCTGGGCTCCGGGCGCGGGCACCCAGTTCGAGAGGTCGGGATGAGGCTTGGGCTTGGCGGTGCTGTTTTTAGGTTTGGGAGCCCCGAGGCCTTTCCCCAGGGGTGAAGTTGGTACCCTCATCCCTCCTTCCCCGGGCTGTGTAACCCGTGCCCCGCCCCTTTTGTGTCGTCCCTGGGCTAACGCAGCGACACCCTGAAGAGGGCGCATCACAATGGGGGTAACGAGGCAAGTAGTCTCCCTTTGGGGGAAGAGGAGTGAGACCCTAATGCGCTGCGTGGTTTTAATGCTGTAATAGCATCATGTATGGTAAAGCTTAGTTTCCGCAAAATTTGCACAGAAAAACTTTTCTTTTTAAGATGCACCCTATCTTTTTGAATGGGGTGCGGGGAGGTGTGACTTCACTTAGTACTTTGTTATTGTGGGGCACGGTGAACATCCCTGGTCCTCTCCAGCTTTCCTCCTTTCCCTTTCTCTTTTACTATTTTGAGTCCATGATGAGAAAACACTAATGCAGATATGCTAAAGACAGAGAGAGCCTCATCTGTCACTTCGTATACAACATTTAAATAAATTTTGTATCTTCAAGGGTCTTTATGCTTTTTATTTAAATTTACAATCAGTGAAACAATATGGTATATTTGATTTTATTTGGACAATTGGCTACCTCCCTTCCTTCCCCAACTACACAAATATGATCAATGTTTTTTTAGAGAGGAGGTTAGGGATGCATTTTGAATGAAATAGACTGTAGAAATTTAAATGAGAGATACATAAGGAAGGAAACCATAAGGGCCGAAAATAAATTTCCGTTTTGGAGAACCCATAGAGGACTGAAGTTCCAAGAATTGAAAATGACTGCAGTTGTCATTTGAATACAAAGCAGAAAGCAGTATAAAATACTTGGGAAAGGCTTGATGGGGGATTAAGATTGTTAAAGAAGTGTGTAAGGAGAATTATTTTTGCTGGTCTAAAAGTGTTGCATAAATGTTTCTATCATTTCTCAGAATTTAACTGCCATTGTTACACATAAAGAGAAAGTGGGAAGGGAGGTTCTGAAGCATGGAGCTCATGTGATGAGGTAATAAGGGGAACCCTAGAATAATGTGTTCAATCGGGGAAGCTTTCAGTGTCTCAGAAATGTTTCCAGTTCGTTCACCTTTTCTCCTCACTCCCAAGAAAGCTTTCAGTCAGGCTTTTTACTTTCTTAATGTCACCCTTCCACCTGTCTGAATATTTTTCTTTCTCACCTATCTAAGCCTTGTGAGATTTTTAAATTATTAACTATGAAGTTGCAAACTGCTATGGTCTGCTTTGTGCCTTTTACATTTAGGGGACTTGGAAGTGTGGAAGTGATCTGGAAAATATGCACCCTTTTAAAGAAATAGTTTATGAATAGAATACTCACATGCGTTTGGGTACTGGCAGATGAAAATAACGAGTAAATTGCACGAGTTTATACCTCATCTGAGAGGGACAGGAAGTTTTCAGGTCCCCCTGACTAGTGCCCTACATGAATATGGGCCCAGTCTTCAGCTTTTTAAAGAGAATACAGGAAGTCTAGATTTTTTTGCTTGCAGCCTTTTATTTTTTCAGGTGAGAGGAGGGGAGATAGTGAGGCAGACTCCTGCATGTGCCCAGACAGGAACTACCTGGCAGCCCCCCAGCACCCCATCTGTGGCGAATGCTCAGTAACCCAGTACAGAGCTAGAGCTACTTTTAGCGGCTGAGACTGATGTGCTCCTACCGAGCTATCCTCAGTGCCTGGGGCCATGCTTCAACCACTGGCTGCAGGAGAAGTGGGAGAGAAGGGGAAATGGGAAGGGGGAGAAGCAGGTAGTTGCTTCTCCTGTGTGTCCTGACTGGGAATGGATCTCAGGGTGTCCATATGCTGGTCTGACGCTCTGTCCACGGAGCCACCAGCCAGTGCCAACTTATAGCCTCTTGATTTTTAAAAATATTGTGTATGAATTAAAACAACTGAAAATAGCTTCATGTGGCCCAACCAAACCATTTAAAGTAAGTAGGCCAATTAGTTTGTAATTTCATACCTAGGAGAACTTGGGGAAAAATGTCAACTATGATTGAAAACAATTGTTAAGTCAAATAGTTGAGTTTAATAACCTTTAAATACAGTAAGGCAAAATGAACTGGTACTTATTTAACATTTTAACTGGAAATAAGGAAAAAAACTTTCAGTATTTATGGTTTAATAACTCAGGGTTCTGAGGAAAGGTAATTTAATTTGCCTAGTAAGGAAATTGATTTATTGAGAATCCCTTTATTGTACTTGCAATTAATATGTAAAATTAAATCCAGGAGACCCTCTACAGTTTAGCTATGGTTTTGACTGTTTAATATTTGCTATACCATCTTAGTCACTGGCTTTTACTGAAAGCAGTACTTATTTCTTATTCCCTGGCTCTTGGAGTGGGGGAAAGGGTCATCAGGATAGAAAGAAATGGGATGGGGAAAGTGTGATGTGAAACAGGTACTCCTGCGCCTTTTTCTTACATTGTCCATTAAAAGATTGAATTAACTAATTTTTCTTGTAAGAAGAATAGGCACTTTGGTAGATTAAACAGTGCCTTGAATGTACTATAGTAGAGCTTAATGATATTTGTGAAATTGAACCCTGGTGGATTAAACCACATTTACCTGTTGATGTAAAGTACTTTAATCACATAATTAATTCATACTTGGTTGAACTGTGGGGAATGAGTTTAGAGGCCAGACCTAAGAAAGAAGCAGTAAGTAGACTGTAGAAGGTGGAGGGCAAGATGAAGGTCTTTTATGGCAGTAAGGGCGACAGAGGCGGTGAGGTGAGGGAAAGGGTTGAAAAGGAAGATAAAATGGTTAAATACCTTTTTGTCTACCGTGTAGTTTTACAAAGAGCTCTTCCCATTATGACCAGAACATTGCTTTTTAATCAGGAATTACTTTGGGAGTTTACAGCCTTGGTTTTCTTCTTTTAGCCCACCTCTTCATCCAATGCCTGACACTCTAGTATATAGGAAGTGAAACAGGAGGAGATTATGTTTGTGACGTGTTCCTGTTTAAGAGTTTTTAAAACATTTTGAAGAATTCTGTCGTATATTTGTGGAGGTTATGTTTGTTTAGGGGGAGCAATCATTTTCCTCTCTGCATGTTTCTGTCATGACTTATAAAGTAGGAAGTTCTTTCTAGTAACTTTCTCCCTTTCTGTCCCCCTCAGATGCCTTTCCAAGGGAGGATTAAGTGGAGTTAGTAGAAGGAATTGAGTATGCTTTTGCTTAGTGCTATCTAGTTCTATTTTTGGAGCTCCAATTTCTTTTTTCTTTTTCTTTTTTTTTTTTACAGGGACAGAGAGAGAGAGTCAGAGAGAGGAATAGACAGGGACAGACAGACAGGAACGAAAAGAAATGAGAAGCATCATCAGTTTTTCGTTGAGACACCTTAGTTGTTCATTGATTGCTTTCTCATATGTGCCTTGACCGCGGGCCTTCAGCAGACCGAGTAACCCCTTGCTTGAGCCAGCGACCTTGGGTCCAAGCTGGCAAGCTTTTGCTCAAGCCAGATGGGCCTGCGCTCAAGCTGGCGAGCTCAAGGTCTCACACCTGGGTCCTCTGCGTCCCAGTCCGACGCTTTATCCTCTGCGCCACCACCTGGTCTCCCATTTCTTAAGACATACATTTCTCTACTTATCTGAGAGTGGTAGATTTACCTGAGCAGGTTGGATGAGGGAGAAGCAAATGAAACATCTACTGTTCTAAGTTTAATTTACAATTGAAGTAAATAGGAAGTTTTTTTGGTCACTCATTTACAGCCATGTTTTTGCTTATTTATGTATTTATGTATGTATTTATTTATTTAAGTGAGAGTCAGAGAAACTCCCACATGTGCCTGGACCAGGATCCACCCAGCAACCCCATCTGGGGCCCATGCTCTGCCCATTTATGGCTGCTGCTCAGCAACTTGAGCTATTTTTAGTGCCTGAGGCCCAGGCTGCATGGAGCCATCCTCAGGGCCTGGGGTGATGTGCTCAAGCCAATCAAGCTGCAGGAATGGAAGAGAGAGAGAAAGAGAGAGAGAGAGGAAGAGAGAATGATGGTGTGGGGAAGCAGATGGTAGCTTCTCCTGTGAACCTGGGACATTCACAGGCTGGGCTGATGCTCTACCACTGAGCCAACTGGCCAGGGCCTGCCATATTTTTATCTTCACCTGTCTGACTCCTTCATTATTTTGTTTCTTTGCTGGTTATGAACCCACAGAAATGGAGGAGAAGGTAGTTTTAGAGGTTCATTAATGGAGGCAGAACTAAAATTTTTTTTCTCTTAGATATAATATTTATGAGGGTTCAAGCTAATGCTGCATTTCCCCTTCTCTGGCTTGCTGTAGTTTCATTTGGCATCCTTGAAACTGACCTACCTTGTTAAGCAGGGAGCATTCTAGAACTCAGAGATGGAAGGTAAGTAATCAGAATATCAGAATTAAAAGAAATGCTCTGTGATTAAGAGGTTGGTAAATGTTAGTTACAGGTGGTAGGAATACGATGAGTTGAGTACAGTAGTCCCCCCTTATCCATGGGGAATACATTCCAAGATCCCTGAAAGCCCAGGTAGTAATGAACCTTGTACACATGCATGCATGTGCACAGACACACTTTCTGTTCATGTCTTCCACCCACAGATTTAATGCCTTTTCCATCTTTACAAAGTGCACTGATCATGCACTGTGGCCATAGTTTGTGGTGTGAGGTGTTAGCATGAATATCTTTTTTCTTTTTTGCAATTTCATGGATAGAAGATTTCGTTCTTATTGTAGATTTCAGCCACCTCAGCATACAATTTTTTTCTTCTTATTGAGAATGTTTTTACCTTTTCTTTTAAAGATATACTTTATGGCTTTTCCTTGTTATAGCTCAATTGCCAGCATCACTACTCTTGTACTTTGGGGCCATTATTAAGTAAAATAAAGGTTACTTGAACGCAGGCAATGAGGTACAATTGATCTGATAATTGAGAAGGCTACTAGTGACTGACAAATGGGCAGGTACTGTGTACAGTACGGCTGTCTGTGCTGGATAGAGGCATGACTCACGACCCAGGTAGGACAGAGCAGGATGGTGAGGGATTTCATCACACTACTCAGAACAGAGTGCAATTTATAACTTATGATTTTCTGGAATTTTTCATTTAATATTTTGAACTGGGTATTGATTGTGGGTAACTGAAACCATGGAAGTGAAACTATAGATGGGGAGGGGGACTACTGTACTTGAAAAGAAGGAAGATTTTATGTCAAATACGTGATTTATGTCACAATAGTTTTCTGAAGATTGTAATATACTAAAAGGTATCTTTGCTAATAAAAGCATTTTTCTTTAACCTTTCTGTTTAAAATGTAAGATATGATTACATTGTATTTATTTTTATCTTTCTAGTTGAGTGATCTATTAGTATTTTTTTATCACAAACTGAAATAAAACACTTAGTATTTGTTTGGGTGTGAGATACTGTCAGTATGTCACAAATTGATGTACTACTTGATTAGAGACTGAATAGCACTTTTCTAAGTTTATTTTAAATTGTAATCATACTTTTCTGTTTGGAATACTTTATTTGGGATCATTTAGATATGGGTTTAAAGCCAACTTTTAGCTTTATGGCATAAAAGTTACTTAACCTTTGTGAGCCTTCGTCTCCACATGAAAAATGGAGATAGAACATAATTGTCAGGAGTTTAAGAATAAAATGAAATAAAATAAAGTGCTGTGTAAATAGTAAAGTAAATATAAGCTCATTAGTACTTTGTTCTTATTTATGCTTAAATAATAGCATTCTGGCCAGTGATCTTGAAACATGTCTATCAGGTAAATTTACATTTACATCTAGCTGTTTCATTTGAAGGGAACAAATTCAGTGTACTATTTATAACCTTGCCAGTATGACTCTTCTACTGTAAATTACAAAGGTTTTTCTTTTGATTTTTCTTTATTTATTTTTTAATTTACAGGGACAGAGAGAGAGTCAGAGAGAGGGATAGATAGGGACAGACAGACAGGAACGGAGAGAGGTGAGAAGCATCAGTCATTAGTTTTTCATTGCTGTCACAACATCTTAGTTGTTCATTGATTGCTCTCTCTCATGTGCCTTGACCACGGGCCTTCAGCAGACAGAGCCACCCCTTGCTGGAGCCAGCGACCTTGGGTCCAAGCTGACAAGCTTTTGATCAAGCCAGGTGGGCCCGCCCTCAAGCTGGCGAGCTCAGGGTCTCGAACCTGGGTCTTCCGCATCCCAGTCAGACTCTCTATTATTGACTGCGCCACTGCCAGGTCAGGCTCTTTTTCTTTTCTTTTTTTAAAATTCTAGTTAACTCTGAACAATAGCTAGTTCTTTTTCTTGCTTTTCATTTTGGCATCCATTGACTGATACCTGGTATTCTATGTAAGTTGAATTGAACGTCAGATGGAATAGAAAAAAGGGAAGAGAGAATAGATTGAAAAGAGAAATGAGGTGGCTTTTAAAAAACCATATATTGGGATATTGTTATCCACTTCTAAAGCATAAAACCATTTTATTTTTATTAATTTAGATTATTTTCCTTTAAGATCTTTATCATTGCTAGCAGCAAATGAATAGAAAATTGTCCTGAATTTTCTATTTGTACACTACATTAAATGTCATCTTAATAAATCTTAGCCCCTGGCTGGTTGGCTCAGCAGTAGAGCTTCAACCTGGTGTGTGGAAGTCCTGGGTTTGATTCCTGGTCAGGGCACAAAAGAAAGGTGACCATCTGCTTCTCCCCCACTCTTTCCCCCCCCTTGCCCCCAAGCTATGGCTTGATTGATTCGAGTGCATCAGCCAGGGTGTTGAGGATGGCTCTGTAGAGCTCCTGCCTCAGGTGCTAAAAATAGCTCAGTTGCGAGTATGGCTCCAGATGGGCAGAGCATCGTTCCCTAGTGGACATGCCCATGCCGGGTGGATCCTGGTTGGGCGCATGCAGGAATCTGTCTCTCTGCCTTCCTGCTTCTCACTTCAGAAAAAAAAAAAAAGTCATACAACTCCTCATCACTGTTAAAACTCCCAACCGTTAGCTTGTTCTCATCTGTGTCTGATAACCAATCACACTCACTGTCTTCAACAATGAGCGCGAAAACAAGCACAAAAATGCAGGAAATGCAAGTTAAAAAAATCCTCAACCATTGTATAAGACATACCCAGTTTTTAGACCCCAAATTTTTCGAAAAAAGTATGTCTTATACATGGAGAGATACGGTATTCAGGACAGTCTGCTTTATACAATGCAGGTTTGAAATTGATTTATTTTACACCTGGAGAACAAGCAATACAATCTGCTCTATCCTTTTGGTTCTTCATTTGCTAATTTAGTGTGCTTAAAAGAAGCTCCTATGAGTAACTGGGGCACTATTATTTATTTCTTGTTGAACAGTCTTTCTGTTCAACAAGACTAGACTTTCTCTTTTGAAAGAGAGTATTTAGCTATTAGAGCCTGGTGGGATTATAGAACCATCCATATATTGAAAATACTTTAAAATTACTAATACTCTAATTTTTGGAAGAGAAAACTGAAGTTCAGATTAAGCCCCCCTTTATCTGATTAAAAAAAAAACTTGTTTATGAGTTTATTTGAGCTAAAATTACGACATATATCCCCCTTACCTGATTTTGGTAAAGGGTATTGTCTGGTAGTGGAAAAGTTGAGACTGGGTTACAGGTCTCCAAGTCTCCTGACTCGAAGTGGTTTATTCTCGTGATCTTCCTAGTGTGTTGCATGTACTTATGGGAGTGTGTAAAAAACACGTCCATTTTATCATGTAAAGAAAGCGATAGAACTTCCATTTTTATTTATTTTAGTATTTTATCCCTCTTTCATTCCATTTTTGTGTATATGTAGTATATTTAATACTGGTATGATAGTATATATGTAATATATATATATGTGCAGCTGTTCAAGTTAGTTGAACTCAGAACATATTAGGAAGGGGAAAAAGTCATATTTTAGAAATGGTATGACATCTTTGATCATCTTTTCTTTTCTAGTGAATGGTATTATTTACAGTAGCCTTGAATGCTTACTAATTTTGAAACTTTTACAATGAGTACTTAGAAAAATTACTTATAAAAGTAGACTGTTTTGAATGAATATAAAAAAGTTTAGATCAAAGAATAAAATGGCACCATAATTCATGACTCAGTGATGATTGCTTCAAGTTACAATTATACGTACACACACATGCGCACACACATGCGCGCACACACACATACATACACACACCCAGTATTGGGATTCTTCTGTATGAAATTAAGAGAAAATTTGGATAATATACAGTGGTTTTCAACCTTTTTATCTGGTGACATATACAAACTAATCAAAATGTATATTTTTGGCTGATCTGACAAAATATTGAGGTATAATTTTGATTTATTCATACTGGACGGTTATTGTTGTGTTGGCTGTTGTCATTTTTTGTTTGACAATCTAAGGGAAAAGAGGTTAGTGCACCTGACTTAATAGTCAGGTATTGCATGTTTTAAAAATTCTTGCAGATCACTGATTGAAAATTGCTGACATAACAGATAACTAGATTTAAAGATTACCATTACTTTTCTCTTCCTCCTTCCCCTTTCATTTCACTTCCCCTTCCCTCACTTACCATAAATGCTTTGATAAACATATTTCTTAGGAAAAAAATTTTAAAGTAAGGGTTTTACATCAAAGTGTATGAGAACCTCCAAGTTTTACAACTTTTACTCCCACAAGTTTGAGTAGCTAGCTATTTTCCTTGTACTTTACTATCACTGGTTTTCATTTAATAAACTGACAACCTTTTACAGTTTGATAGGCTAAATATCTCAGATTTAACTTGGGTTTCTTATATTACCAGTGAAGTTGAATATTTCTTCTTTTCCTCTTTTTTGGCCACTACTATTTTTGTAAATAATTTATGAACTTTATTTTAATACCATAGTGTTCAGATTTTTAAATACGGATTTATAATCATTTCTTATATATTTAAGATTTAAATGCTTTGTTTTGTATTATAAAAATTGTTTATAGTTTTTCATTTATCCTTTGTAGTTTGAATTTCTATGTAGTTTAACCTAATGCTTATTGAAAGCTGGTTTGCAGGTTCTTTTTCTGATCCCTGATGAAGTTATAACAAGTCTTTGCTGAGAATGTTGGCTTAAAATACGTGGTTGTACATTCCTGTTTCTCTTACTGACAATCTTTGGCTCAGTGTTTTTTCTTTGACTTGAGGCTTGGAAATTCTTTTTTATTTTGAGAGTCAGATAAATACCCATTTATATTTTATTCTTTATTTTTAATGGTTTTATGTTCTACTTTGAGGTTTTTTTTTTTAATTTTTTTTTATTTTATTCATTTTAGAGAGGAGACACAGAGTGTGAGAGAGAGAGAGAGAGAGAGAGAGAGAGAAAGGGGGGAGGAGCTGGAAGCATCAACTCCCATAAGTGCCTTGACCAGACCAGTGCAGGGTTTTGAACTAGCAACCTCAGTGTTCCCAGGTCGACGCTTTATCTACTGCGCCACCACAGGTCAGGCCTACTTTGAGTTTTTTATAGAATATGGAGTTTGGGGGGTATATAATGTGAGGAAGGAAAGAATCTTTGGCTCAGTTAGTTAACTAATTAATTTTTAAGAACCTGTCCAATCTTGAATCTATCATTTATGTATTTATATCATAGTGATTTGAAATGCTAACCATTAACATTTTTTTTTCTCTGGGTATAGCATTTTGATGAGTTGTGTATTAAATTTGAGGGACAATATAATAGGGTGGGAAAACATTGATTTTGACTACGGAGACATGTATCTAAGTCCTAGCTTATTTATTAGCTATGTGATGTTAGGCAAATAATGTAATCTCGTTAAGCCAGTTTCTCAAATTTTATAAAATTCTTTTTTAAAAAATTTTCCATTGATTTTAAAAAGAAAAAGAGGAAGGGCCAGAGAGGGAAAGGAAGAGAGAGAGAGAGAGAGGGAGGGAGAGGGAGAGAGGAGCATCAATTTATTTCACTTAGTTCCATTTAGTTGTGTGCTCATTGATTGTTTCTCATTTGTGCCCTGACCAGGGGTTTAACCCTTGCTGAGATGACACTATATACTGGGCCACCCAGCCTGGGCCAGTTTCTCAATTTTTAAAAAGGGATCACTTTTATACTATTGTATATAATAAAAGACACCTCTGTGTCTTGCAGGATTGATATGTGGAATAACATAGATGATAACAGGGTTTGGCAGAAGTAGGTATATAGCTATGAGTATGCATAACAGTTTATTCTTATACTATTGTGTGTTAATTATTATATCATTTATTTGTATTAAAACTGTAAACCTTCTTTTTCTCACCCTGTATATATGAAAATTCAACTTATTTTCCAAGGTTTCCTGATTTAGATGTTAACATCTAGCCCCACTGCCTTTATCCTGCTTGAAATATCTCACTAAATATTTTTATGTAGTTCACTTAGTGTTGAGGAATATTTTCATCTCCCACCAGTGTGCTAAATTTCTGAAAGGAGGTTGGCTTGACCTTATTCTTTAGGAACCCATTCTGATACTTAACTGGTCATTGCTTACTGTTCTAGATGAAGGTATTTAGTAATAAGAGGTAAATGAATTTGAGTGACATGGCAACTCTTCATCGCTACTAAATCTGCAGTTACATAGTGTATATCTACCATTTCCTTTATTTAAACAAAGAACCACAAAGTGGTACAGTTTAGAACATGGTAGTAGTAGGCCTTTTATTTACTTATTTAGAATATATAAATTATTACATGATTCAAATGTGAAACTTGTACAAAAAGAATACCCAGGAATCTTGCTTACATTATATTACTGTCACCCCATTCCCACTCTGCCCCAGTAGGTAACCATTTCTTTTAGTGTCTTTGTTTACCCTTCTAGAGGCTTTTTTTCCCTCCAAAAACAAATAAATGTATATTTGTATTCATATATATGCATGCATATATTTATTTGATTTATTCACAAAAGGTAGCAAATGGTATACTGCTTGTTCTGCACCTGTTTTGTTTTCTAAATCCATATTGATACGTGGGGATCTTCCTTATTCTTTTTTATCAATGCATGGTATTTCATTGTGTGGATGTACCATAGTTTATTCATATAGCATCTTTGGAGGCAATTCAGATCGTTTTTAGTCTTTTGCTATAACAAATAATGCCACAGCGAGGCCATGCCAGTTGGCTCAGTGGTAGAGCTTCGCCTGGCATGTGGATGTCCTAGGTTTGATTCCCAGTCAGGGCATACATGAGAAAGAATCATCTGCTTCTCTCCTACTCCTCTTCTCCCTCCTCTCTCTCTCTTTCTCACCCTTCTCTCTCTCCCTCCTGCCTCAGGTGCTAAAAATAGCTTGGTTATGAGCATGGCCCTGATGGACAAAGCATGAGCCCCAAAAATGGACTGAGAGTCTGTCCCTTTATCTCCCCTCCTTCCACTTGGAAATGAAGGGAAAAACAAAAGAAAAAGAAAGAAACAATGCCATAATGAATATACTTTGAATATTTTGTTTAGTATTATTACAGTTGTATCTTTGGGGTAGGTTCTTAGAAATGGGACTGGTAAATGTTTGTGTAATTTTTTTAAATGTTGCAGAAGTCCTCTCCATAGGGGTTATATCATGTTGTATTTTTCATTAACAGTATATGGTAATGTAGAGAATGTCTGTTTCTCCATAGTCTCACCGATACAGTGTTTGGCCAAAATTGGAGGTACTAATTTGAATTTCTTTTATGAGATAGCATGGCCATACCTTGATATGTTTAAGGCCATTTGCCTTAATTTTTTTGAAAATTGCTCATGTTCTTTGTGCATTGTCTATTTTTTTAAATCGGGGTGTCTCCCCTTCTTGCTATTTAAATATATTTTTATTAAACTTTTTATTAAATTTATTGGTGTGACATTGATTAATAAAATTATACAGTTTTCAGGTGTACAATTCTATAATATCTCATCTATATATTGTATTGTGTGTTCACAATACAATCCTATCCCAACCCCCTTCTTTAAAGAGCTCCATATAGTATAAAATATTTGTTTTTTGTCTTGTTTATTTGTTTTTTTGCAGTGAAAGGTGTTTAATTTTACAATCAAACAAGAAAGGCTTTTTCTCCTTCCAATTGCTAAAGATATTACCCATTTTTTCCCCTTGCTATTTGCCTGATTTTAATTTTTACATTTAGAAAATTGATCCATTTGGAGTTTACCCTAGGATATGTGTGAGGTACGAGTTCAATTTTATGCTTTTCCAAATGTTTATCCAATTCTTCCGCTACCATTTATTAGTGTTCTTTCTTCAAATGATTTGAGAAACCTTTTTATATTTCAAATGTTTTTGCCTGACTAGGTGTGATGTCATGGATAGAGCATCAGCCTGGGATACTGCGGACCCAGGTTCGAAACCCTCAAAACCCTGAGGTTGCTGACTTTTTTAGCACGGGCTCACCAGCTTAAGTGCAGGGTCATAGACATGATCACATGGTTGCTAGCATGAGTCCAAAGGTTGCTGGCTTGAAGCCCAAGGTCCCTGGCTTGAGCAAGGGGTTACTGGCTAAGCTGGAGCACCCTTACCCATCCCCCTCTCCTACCCCCCTTCCCCACCCTTCAAGGCACCTATAAGAAAGCAATCTATGAAAAACTAAGTTGCTGCAACTATGAGTTGATGCTTCTCATCTCTCTCCCTTCCTGTCTATCCCTGACTGTTCCGCCACTTTCTCTCTCTTGCTGTATACATATATACATATATGTATGTATGTATATACATATATAAAATTTTCTTATGTTTTAGGGACTTATTTCTGGACGTTTTATTTTGTTCTTTTAGTTCTGTCTATTCATGTACCAGTACCACATACGTACTTAGTTTTTGAAATAAGCTTTAGTGATCTTTGAATATAAGAAAAGTTTTATTTATTAAAATAGAGCTCTACGTATAATATTGAGAGCAAGTATTTTGTCTCAAGACAAATTTTAGATTGCTTAAAATGAAGCATTTAGTGGAAAAATAACATTTTTGGTAGAAAAGTTTTTGATATTCTGCCTCTAACTGTACTGGCATATATGGTAGTTATCAGTTACATGTGGCTGTTAAATTTAAATTAATTAAAATGGAAAATTAAAATCTTATTTTCTTAGTTGTAGTACATTTTAAGTGCTTAAGAGCAACATGTAGCAATTCTTTGCACAGTGCAGACATAGACGATTTCTATTACCACACAATGTTTTATTGGGCAGCACTATAGTCTAGAAATTGAATCATACTTCAGGGCAAGCAAATACCTGAAAGAAATGGGAGGTAATGGGAATAATGCATAGGCCAATATGGAACAGCATGATAAAGGTTCTATAAAAAAGTATAAAACTTATTTAAAAAGCCTCACATAGGAAAAAAGGAAAACACTGTTTATTAGTCTGACTGTTTAAAGGGTGCTGCTTCTTAGGAGTTGAATGTAATCTCCTTTGATGTAGGAACTACATCAGCTTGTTGGAGATTTACCTATGTTAAATTTTATGTCAAGATGATTTGCTTCAACTAAGATGTTCCTTCTTTGAAGGTAATAATACTATGTTGTGACAGAAGAAAAGGAAAAATAAGGACATATGCACAAACAAAACATTGTTATTTTAGAATATTAAAAATAGTCTTTTAGTGAGTTTTAAGAATTTAACAATAAACAGCATCTAGTTCTTTATTTTCTTACTTTATTAAAATGTTTGTTTATTGTTAATTGATTGATTTTAGAGAGAGAGAGAGAGAAGGGGAAAGGGAGGGGAAGCATTCATTTGTTGTTTCCCATATGTACCCTGACCTGAGATCGAATCCACAACCTTGGCGTTTCCAGATGATGCTCAACCGACTGAGATAACAGGCCAGCATGCATCTAGTTCTTTATAGGGTTAATCAGGTAATGTAAGTTACTTAGAAGATGCTTATGAAATGGAAAGATTTTCAAACATTTATTGAGCTGTTTATGTTTGGGGGGGAAATGTAATTTTTCTTGAAGAGTTAATGTCCTGAGTAAGAAATCAGCAAAATTTGAATAGAGATTCTATAAAAATAATAAAATCATTTAACTCAAATATTTTATCTCCAGGTTACCTCTGGAAGATCAAGGACTGAACATGAGTTGACTTTGGAAGTCTTATATTTTGGTGGTAATATTAGATAAGGAGGCCCTTGAATAAACAAAGTACCCTACTCTTAACAGAAATCCTATGCAATTTAATTAAATCTGTTCGTTAACCCTTTGAGTAGTGAGTTTTTTTTTATGCTCGCTGACCCCCAGGAGTGAAATTAGTTCTAGTTCCAGTTTTATTAACTTAAAATCATGTTTATTTGATAACCAATTTATGGAAACAAGAAGAACATACATTGGCCTTTTTTTAATTTGCCTTACACATTTTTAAAATAAAAATTTTTGTGCGATTGTTCTCTGGATTGTCAGGAGGCACGAGGATGTAAATGAATGTTCATACTACTCAAAGGGTTAAGTATCCCTAGCATTAGCAAAATGCCTGAAAATGGGCTAAGTACTCAATGAATAGATTTTGAAAATATAAGTTGATTTAATTTGATATATTGGAACCAGTCATATAAAACTTAGTCAGACATACTCTAGTATAAAGATATCCTGAATAAAGTTTTTAACTTTATTTACTTGCCTTATTTAATTAACTAAGGCAAATCAGAAAAGGATAAACCTTGACAATTGAAAGGTAATATATGAGACTTTGAGACATATTTTGGGGAAATTTAGGGGTCATTTGATAATTTCTTTAAAAATATTTTCAGGAATTTAATTATTTTAGAATTTATTTATTTATTTTTCGGAAGAGGGAGAGGAGAGAGAGAAGGGGAGAGCAGGAAGCATCAACTCCCATAAGTGCCTTGACCAGGCAAGCCCGGGGTTTTGAATCAGTGACCTCTTCAGGGATTTTTGTTATACTTTCCCTACTTTAACCCCACTTTTTTTGGTATATATTTCCTGAGAGCAAGTATTGGCATTAGTAATTGAATTATTAGAATTTTTGCTCATTTGGGGGTGAGATTCCTATGATTGGTGGTCTATACCATAACTAAAATGTGGGTATAATTATATGATACTGTTTTTTTTTAAAGACAAGCAACTAAGTTAAAGACTGCTTATAAATCTTCATAATGTGTATTTCCTCTCCACTAGTGGATTGTATTGTTTATTTAATTTTAATTTGATTAATTAAAACATTTTGTAAATGCTTACAAGTTGTATAGAGCTGTGGAAACACAAATAGGAATCATATTTTGTTCTTATCCTCAAAGATTTTCTAATTTAATGGGGGATTTGTGACTAACATACCCTATCAATGCATAACAATGGGGGTTAGGAAATGCTACCTCAAAATATAGCAATTTGGCATATAGAATATTTTAAGTTAAAGGAATTTAAGAAATGGCATGTGCAAGAATGACTTTCTGATCTACTCTTGACACAGGTGTAAAACCTTTGTGTGACAGTTGTCCTCGCCACACCCAGAGGACAGGAGCATCCTTAGCTCCAAAGATGAAGGTACACAAAGGAATCGGAACAGCAGACCTTGCTTATAAGTTTCCGTGCTTACTATACCTAGCTTATTTCCTTTATCTTCTGTTTCCATGACTTTCTACTCTTCATCAAACCTAGCTTAAGAACACTCAAAGCCCTCGCCACATAGCTAGGTTGGTTAGAGCATCGTCCGGAAGCACAAAGGTTGTCTCTTCAATCCCTGGTCAGGGCACATAAAGGAACAGCTAAATGTTCCTGTCTCTTCCCTGTGCTCTCTCTTCCTCTCTCTCAAATCAATAAAATAAACATTAAAAAAAAAAAAAGGAGCACTCAGGTTTAATTGTTTTTCAGGGCTTTGTTTCCTTATGAAGGTCACTAAATACTTAAATATATTTGCATACTATTTTCTTGCTAATCTGTTTTTTTGTTACATGAGTCCCAGTTGAGAATTTAGGAGGGTAATGGAAAAAGATACTTTTCCTCCTCTACAGTATTTATTACCCTTTTAAGCAATCAAAAAATGAAGACAAAACTACAGGGGGTCCTCAGGTTATGACCCAATTCCGTCCTATGACAGTGATGGAATCCAAATTTTGGTATAAGTCAAAACACACCCTAGCCTAAGCCACTTACTTATCCTAAACACAGGATAACACAGTTGTGAAATCATAATCTAGAACATAAAAACACAGTTAAGCCACAGAAGCAGGAAAAGAACAAATGTACTGTACACTGTACTGTAGTAACAGAAAAAAATGACAAAAAATGAGTGTAAAAAAAGTACCATTATTCCTGTGGTTGGCTTGCACACTGGAATGGGCATTGCAAGGTGGGAGGGAGTGACCTTTTGGGAGGAAGAACCTGGAAAGGCAGGAGAACCTGCAGAAAGTGCTGGAGATACTTGGTTGGGTAAGTCAGGATTGCCTAAGGAACATGCAGGAGATGCTAGAGATAATTCTCCCTGTACTAAGATTTTATGGGAGTAAGCATCGTAAACTTGAAACGTTATGTTGAAACTGTCATAACCCAGTGACCCCCTGCATACTTAAGTAGTAGAATTAAACAAGAAAAGTATTTTTTTAACAAAGCCACCTCCACATATTTTATTGTAGTTCTTCTCTCCATATTATCATCATGAAAACACCATGTGATATATTCAAATAGTATAAGGGATACAATGAAGAGTCTTTCTAGCCTTTTCTCCGAGACTAGTCAAGTTTTTTGTGATATTTGTAGAAAATTTTAAAGCATAAAAGCATGAGTGGGCATTTGCATATACATTTTAAAATATACTGGAGTACGTGATATATATCTGGGGGAGGAGATGGGGGAAAGGGTGTGAAGAGGGACAAATATAAGGTGACAGAAAATGATTTGACTTTGGGTAATGGGTATACAACATAATCAACAGTTCAAATGCTATAGAAATGTTTACCTGAAACCTTCTGTACTTTTTATTTTTTTATTTTTCTGAAGTGAGAAGCAGACGGTCAGAGAGACAGACTCTCGCATGCACCCGACTGGGGTCCACCTGGCATGCCCACCAGGGGGCAATGCTCTGCCCATCTGGGCCATTGCTCCTTTGCAACCGGAGCCATTCTGGTGCCTGAGGTGGAGGCCATGGAGCCATCTTCAGCGTCCAGGCCAACTTTGCTCCAATGGAGCCTTGGCAGTGGGAAGGGAAGAGAGAAACAGAGAGAGGAGAGGGGGAAGAGTAGAGAAGCAGATGGGCGCTGCTCCTGTGTACCCTAGCTCGGAATCGAATCTGGGACTTCCACACACTGGGCCAATGCTCTACCACTGAGACAGCCAGCCAGGGCTAAAACCTAT
Source organism: Rhynchonycteris naso (assembly GCA_037038555.1). Taxonomy (NCBI): domain Eukaryota; kingdom Metazoa; phylum Chordata; class Mammalia; order Chiroptera; family Emballonuridae; genus Rhynchonycteris; species Rhynchonycteris naso. The sequence continues at coordinate 330,515,724 of CM072995.1, read as the reverse complement.
GTACTCTTATTGATCAGTGATACCCTGTTAAATTTAATTTTCTAAATAAAATTTAAAAATAAAATAAAGTTAAAATATATATATATCTGTACCTTGCTTTTTAGCTTAACAGTGTATATTGGAATATTTTTATTATCATATATATTTCTGTTTATCTCATTACTGGTTGCATGACACTGAAGATTTTTATTAAATTAGTTTTTTATGAACATTTAGATTGGTTGTATATGTAGGCTTTTGCTGGAATGGATAATGCTGTATTTGAGTCAAGGAGAGAAAAGAGATGTATTTGTTTTGTGTATGTGTGTGTTAGTATAGTAGTATGTATAATTAAAACAAGGACTGAGTAGAATCTTAAACTTTTAGTTAAGGCATAGGTAGAATGTGTTGGAGTATATGGCACATGGACCCTAAGGTAGTTCCCATGATCTCTGCCTTCTGTCTGATGTTACGCCTTTGTATAAATCTCTCCCTTGAGACTGAGCAGAATTTGTGTTTTCTTCTATCTAAAAGAATATTTTAAATGTAATCTGATGTTACTTCCCTAATCATATTACTTAAGACAGCATTTTACTAGCATACCTGTCTCTTCCTTGTTGCCTTTGAATCCTACAGCCATAAGAAAATGAACTGTTGCAATCTTAGTAAACCTGGAAGTGGATCTTACTCTGTTGAGCCTCCAAATGAGAATCTAGTCATGGTTGACACCTTACCTTGATCGTGGCCTTTCAGAGACCCAGCTAAACTATCAGATTACTGATCCACAGAAACAGATAATATATGTGTGTTAATGTAAGCTACTGGGTTTGTGGTAAATTGTTAAAGGGCAAGGAGGCTGTTATGTCCAAATGAGAGAAAAATTAAAAAAAAATTAAGCTTCATGTATATAACAAGAATATTCTGCTAAAAATAACCTAAGGCATTTTCACAGAGGTTAGTAACTAGGATGATTGATCTGTTCTTTCAGAGATTAAAATTTACTTTTAAGCTAACAGTAAAATAATTGTTTCCATCTTTGTTACTATGGGAATGACAAAGGTTTTGATTTAGCTCCTAATGCCGTTACTATCATTTGTGTCCAAAGTACATGGCTCTTTGAAGACCATGTAAAAGTCTAAGGTATTTTTGATGTTAACCTCTAGGGTCCTGTGTACCCTGGAGCAGTGGTCAGCAAACTCATTAGTCAACAGAGCCAAATATCAATAGTACAACGATTAAAGTTTCTTTTGAGAGCCAAATATTTTAAACTTAAACTATATAGGTAGGTACATTCCTTATCGAGTGTATGGCCAGTAGCCACGGCCACCATCACAGCCGCCTGGCCAATGCAGGTTCGCATTAGATTTGGACAGTTGGTAATGAAACAATGGAGTCAAGAACTGATGGGCCATTACCTTTAATCCTAGCTTGCACCTGGCGGGCAAGTAAAAACACACACTGGGCTCCAAAACCCACTCATTCAGTGCTCACAAAGTTACTGACTTATCCGAGTTTCCTAGAATCAAAGGTTTCTAGCTCACCAGACTTACTCACCTCTGTTTCCCATCTCCTTCTCTCTACACAGACTGCTCAAACTGGCTTCTTCCTCAGCACTCCGCCATCTTGGCTGCTTCTCCTGGTCTTCATGTGGCCTTACTTTGCTCTCCTATGGCATGGACTCCTCCTAGAACGCAATCACTCTTCTCTTTAAAAACCTTTTGGCACAAAAGCCCTCCCCCAACACACATTAATATAATCACGCCCATCCCAAGCAGGAAGGGCAGAGCAATTAATATTATCACCTGGGCATTGGACTTCCACGTGGGCAGCGCCATCTTTAACAAAGTGAGCATAATATATTTTATCTGCCCAACATTGAGGTAGTGCTCGTACATGGTATTTTGTGGAAGAGCCACACTCAAGGGGCCAAAGAGCTGTATGCAGCTCATGAGCCGCAGTTTGCTGCCCAGGGCCCTGGAGAAATTAGGAAAACTCAAAATGAGTAGAAATCCTGTCTTAATTATTCTTCCTCTGTCCCCTGTGTTGTGATTTAGTATTCTATTTTTTAAACCAGGACATGGATTTTTTTCTTTTTAACTTCAACCATCTAGTGCATTATATAGGTGCTCAATAAATGTCAAATGGTCATTTCAGAATTCTCCTTTCTTGTGATTTCAAAAGGCAAATAGAAAATGATGATGAACTAATGAAATATTATGCAAAATTTGCATTCATTAGTCTACTAGAGAAAGTTAACAGTGTGTCCAGCACTGTGTTATTTAGAGTATCCTGTCTCATTTTTTACAACGATTTGAAGTTATAGTAGTAATAGATAAAATAAGAGTAAGGAATATTTTGTTATTTTCTTCATTTCACATTTAAGGATATTGAGATCTAGGGGGTTAAAAAGCTTATACAGGGTCATACAACTAGTTTTATCTGATTCCAAAACCTTTTCTCTTAGTCACTTATTGTGGCAGAAGTAGAATAAAAGTTACCAATTTTCATTATCAAAAGTTTTTTGTATGTTTATGGCAGTGGTATGATAACCTATTGATTAAGTATGCTTGGGATGGTAATGCAGTATCACTTGGGGTTTTGATCAAAAGTGGTGTAATTATGTCATGCTAATGTGTTTGGTACGTATAAGTATTAAACATCTCTGCTGAATTTATTTTTTCTCTTTTAGAATTTCTGTTTTAAAGTTATGTGTGATAAAATTCTCTTTCTGGCATAAAGTTCTATGATTTTTTTCTTTTTTGAGGGAGTTAAAGTTCTGTGAATTTTGACAAAGGCATTCAATTGTGTAATTACCATGATCACAATCCTGATAAAATAGTTCCATGACTTCCCCACCCCAGATTACCTTGTGCTGTCCCTGTGCTGTTTCCACCCCAATCCTAACCCCTGGCTGCTCTGTTCTCTAATCCTGTAGTTTTGTCTTTTTGAGAATATTACAGAATCATATGGTGTGGAACCTTTGAGTCTGGCTGTTTTCACATATAATGATTTTGAGATTCCATTTTGTTGTGTGTGCCAGCAGTGACTCTTACTGGAGGAAATAGGTTCTTCTGTGGTGTTGCAGTAAAAGAATTTCAGGACACTTAGGTAGGTGGAGTTTTAAGCAATAGTTGATAGTACACTTTCAGAGAGGAAGAGAGAGGGCAGGCTAGAGGTCAGCGGCTGCCAGGAGCTCTTTGTTAAACTCCCTTATGTTTTCCTTGGGTTTGGGTAAGAGCATGCTTTCTTTTGAACTATCCAATCTCTTTCCTTTATTTTCTAGGGCTTGTGCCTTTCCCCTTTTATGGCTATTTTGGCTCCTACTGCACATGGGTTTAGTAACAGGAATTCCCTTGCTATCCCCCCTTTCCTGTCCACCCCCCTCTGTCCCTTTACTGGGAAGGAAGGACTCCTCAAAGTGACTGAGAAGATGCCTTTACTGCCTACTTGGATACTTTGTTCCGTTTGGCAGAAGGATATTGGTTACTTTTTTTTCCTACTTAATAAGGCTTAATCAGATGTCTGGTGTTGGGCAGATAAAATATGGTATGCTCACTTTGTTAAAGATGGCGCTGCCCACATGGAAGTTCGTTGATATTAATGTGTGTTCTGGAACAGGCTGTGGTGGGCAGGCCGGGTTGTTGTAGCCTAAGGCTTAGTTTTAAGAGTAAACTCTTCTCCACACCCTTGACTGATTGGATGATATAGGGTGGTGCACTCTCCTGAGGAATCCCATTATGCCTCGGATGGGTGGCTTTGTATCAGAGACTTTCTTATATGTATAATTGGATTAAAGGTTTGGATTTTCTATGCTATAAACTGGGGCAGTCCGGGAGCTTGGGCTCTCTTGGTTCCTGAGTTCCTGAGGTTGGTATTAGAGAGGAGAGCAGATTAAGGCCATGTGGAGGGGAAGAAGCCAAGATGGTGGAGTGCTGAGTAAGAAGCCAGTGTGTTAAGAGTTTGTGCTGGAGAAGGAGATGGGGAACAGAGGTGAATAAGTCTGGTGAGCTAGAAAGCTTTGATGCTAGGAAACTCGGATAAGTCAGATTTGTGAGCACTGAATGTGTGGGTTTTGGAGCCCAGTGTGTGTTTTTGCTTGCCCGCTGGGTGCAAGCTAGAATTAAAGCTGATGGCTCACCAGTTCTTGGCTCCATTGTTTCATTGCCATCTGTCCGAATCCAATGCGAACCTGCATGGGTCAGGCGGCTGTGATCCTGACCCTGGCTACTGGCTTTATATCTGATTTCTTTTGCTCCCTCCTCTTTTGTTAATATCTTACTAACTGCCTACTTTAATATGTTCCCCTCAAGAATTGTGGACCCTTGTAATTTTACAAGTTTTTTTTGTTCTTTATTGCCATGACTTTATCCATTCTGAGGTTTGGCTGGCACTAATGCCACTAACTGGGTATTTGTTATTTCTCTCCATGACTAGGGTGATTTAAGCTATTCACTCTCTGTTTGGGGAGGAGAGATATAAACCATTTACTCTTAAGTGTCTTTGGTTAGGGAAGATAAGGTCTTCAGATTTATTAGCAGGCTGTTGATTGCTTGGCCTTGTTTAATTATTTTGTCTTGGTTTCCCTCATTTCACTTGACAAGGAATTTCCTACCTTCTTACTATCCTGCCTCAACTCCAGTTTCTTATATGTTGTATCAGATGTCCCACCTGTGTCTGCAGATCTGCTCAATTTTCTTCAGTTTTTCTCTTTATTTTATGGATTGGGTAAGTTTTTTGTTATTTTTGTGTGTGTGTGTGTGAGAGAGAGAGGATGGGACTGACAGGGATAGACAGGGACAGACAGAAAGGGAGAGAAATGAAAAGTATCAACTCATAGTTGTGGCACTTTAGTTGTTTGATTGCTTTCTCATATGTGCCTTGACCAGGTGGCTCCAGCTGAGATAGTGACCTTGGGCTCAAGCCAAGCAACCTTGGGCTCAAGCCAAGCAACCTTGGGCTCAAGCCAGCAACCTTGGGCTTCAAGCCAGTGACCTTTGGGCTCATGCCAGTGACCATGGGGTCATGTCTATGATCCCACACTCAAGCGAGCAACCCTGCGCTCAAACTGGTAAGCCCGTGCTCAAGCCAGCAACTTCAGGATTTCGAAACCAGGTTCTTAGTGTCCCAGGCCAATGCTCTCTTCACTGTGCCACTGCCTGGTCAGGCCAGGTTGATGTTCTTCTATCCACTGTGACACCATAAGTCGGGCGTGTCAGGTTCTATTGACTACCTTTTCACTGTTGTAAAGCCAGTAGTCACGGCCAACATCAGAGCTGCCTGGCCTGTGCATGTTCGTATTTAATCTAGACAGACGGTAATGCAACAACAGAGCCAAGAACTGATGGGCCATTACCTTTAATCCTAGCTCGCACCTGGCAAGCGAGTAAATGTACGCAGTGGGAAAACACTTCCTTTTCCATTCAGGGCTTCTAAAGCCACTGACGCATCTGAGTTTTCTTAGAATCAAAGGCCTCACCAGCCTTATTCACCTTTGTTCGTCATCTTCTCTATGCACAAACTGGCTTCTCCTTCAGCACTCCACCATCTTGGCTGCCTCTCCTCTGCAATTCTGATGGCAGGAATTGAGAGAGAGAGAGCCCCAATCTGCTTTATTTTATAGTGTAGAAAATTAAAGCCTTTAAGCCAGTGTACAAATAAGGAAGTCTCTGATACAAAGCCACTTGTCTGAGGCATAAATGGCATTCTTCATAAGAGTGCACCATCTACCATCATGCAGTAGTCAAGGGTGTGGGGGAAAGCTTAGTTTTGAGAATATTTTAGTATTAGAAGGATGTTGAAAAGATCTTATTAGTATTAAAAGTCCTTAGGTTATAAGGACTTTGCCGGTTTACAGCCTGTTTCCCACACCCGATGCAAACTATAATAGCAAACTATAATAAGCGAGCAAACATACAAGCATATACATATATTTACAAACTTATTTGACCAGCAACTGTCTTGTTTCTTTGTATCTCATAATTTTTGGTTGAAACCTAGACTTTGCAGTGTTATTATGAGGATTGTTTTTTTCTAGTTAAACATTAACTTGCCTGGACTCAAACTGCAAGGTTTGTTTCCTGCCTGGCAGAGTGTAGCATCCAATAATCTGTGCTTAATTCTTCCAGGTACTTGTTTTTTGGCGTGTTCTATTGGGTAGTAGGGTAGGGGGAGGAATCTCCTGCACCTATGCAATATTGGGGTGAGCTAAAAGTTGGAGCAGAGATTATTCTCAATTTTTTTGTAGTTACCCTCTCTCTTTGTGATTCCTCTACTTCTGGGATTCCCTCCTAATTTCTAGCTTGTTGGCCAGTGGTGGGTGGCCTCTCCCCTCTGATACCTAAGCCAGTAAGGGCTTCAGCTTTCTGGTTCTTGGGCTGTGCATGGTTAGAGAATGCTCTCAATTAAAAAAGCATCAAACTCATGGTCCAGATTTCAAGGGTAGATCCTTCTTTACCCATAGAGCTATTTGGGATTCCTGATGCATGTGTAGGTTTATGTTCAGGTTTTGGGTCTCACCTCTTTGTGGTTCTGTCTTTCCCAGTATATATCTGCCTTAAATTTCTGACAGCCCTTCCAGCCTTTAGTTTTTTTCTTTACCTCTTTGAGCTGTGTGGCTGCCTGGTTTCCTTCACTGTTATTTTGGAGTATGGGAAGGGCATTCGCATAAAAACTTCAAAGTGAACTCATGATTCTGTTTTCTTCCAGTTGTAGTTTTCAAGAGTAAGCTATTCTTTTACTACTCTGTGCTTTGGACATTGTTCAGTGCTTTTAAACTGTGTATTTTTAAATATTTTATTCAGATTTTTTAGTTAGGTAATTATCTGCAGGGGACTTGCATGATCACTTCACTCGGCTGCGTTTGGAGGAGGTTCCTTTTCTCCTAAAACTTGTTTCCACCTGTTCTTTTTCTTAGACAGTTATCTGTCGTAGTATTCAGTTCCACCAGGCTCCCTAGTTCTTGTTGTAGCTAAAAATGATTGCTCAGTTTCTTATCAGTATTAGGATTTATCTTACGCTTAGAGTGGGTTAGCCAGCAATCATGAGGAAAAGATTATAAAAGCTTTGTAGGGGCACTGTCCCTTCTGGGGGCATGTCTACGCTTTCTTTCTCTCCTCTTCTCGCCCCTCCCCAGCTGTGTTTCCCTTGCTTCTCTTTCTCCTAAGCTCTAAGAGACCCCAAAAGACTTGCAACCAGTGGAGCAGTGGGCAGCGGCAGCTCGTCCTGGGATAACCGTCTGATCCCATCTCCAAGGCCCTCTTTTCTTTGCCTGCTCAGTCCCTTTGACTGTGTTTCTGCATGGCCAATAAATACTTGCTTTATTTGCTGGGGGGGGGGGGGAACACAGCCCAAATGCAAAACAAGAAAACTTCATAGAACTTCTTCAAAGCTTTCATGGTCATTATATCTGTATAATTTATTTTGTACATTTCAAAGTTATACTGTCTCTTTTATTCCTGAGGTGGGAGGCTTATCAAATGATCCCCAAAGCTTCTGGCCCTTTAGAAATTCTTCATCTAGGACTCTCTTGTCAACTGATGGTCATTGGTGCCAATTCGACACCAACAGGAATCCCCAATTTGGGTTACTGTAAAGGGAAGGAAACTTTTTATAGTGCGAACAAGTCAGTGGTGGTATAGCATGGAACAGCATGGCTGTGAGGCTGCCCTGGGGCCAGGTCCCTCTTCAGCTTGTTAGCTCTGCTCTAGTGTACTGTGGTCTAATCTATTCCACTCTGTCTCTCTGCTTTGAGCCTGTTGGGGGAAACACAATTTTCAGTTTTTGGTGGAAAGCAAAAGTGCACTCCTAGAGCACTGGCTTATATAGACAGACAGAAATTCATGCCCCTAGTCCCAGATTGGTCTGTCCTTGTACAAATGAGAATGCTAAATCCAAATCCTTGTAGTTTGATTGGTCCAAAAGGCACTGATTGGTCAGAATAGAACTATTCTGATTGGTTGGAGCTCTATAGCTCTGATTGGATGTGGAAAGCCTCAGTCTTATTGGTTGAAATATCTACCAGGAACTTATTTATAAGGGCTGGCTCAGATGGCAGAAACACAGTGTAGGTAGGCAGTTCATTGCAGGCTCCTCCCTGAAGTGCAGGTTTCCATGCAGGCCCCTGTGTAGAAACAGCTAATAGACTCCGTTTTTTTTTTTTAATTTGAGCCTGGTTAGCCACCTGGAACCCTTCTTATAGGCGTCTTCTTTCTCAGGGTCTCTGAAGACCTTCTGTATAGTTAGCAAAGAATTAAATGTGTGAAATCAGGTGTTTGCTCTTTAGTCTGCCCATATGAAATTATTTATTTGCTCTATGGGGCTCTCCTCATTTTGGTCTTTTCTGTCTAGAAAAGGTCATGTAAGGATATTTTACTAGTTTCAATGGCTTCTTGGCTACCTTTGGTCAGTCTCTACCACCCACAGTTCTGGATATTTGGCTTTCTGTGCAGCTGAAGGCAGTCCTTGGCTCTTGACCTTAGTATCACTATGTGATTCTGTTTTCTTTATTTTCCCTCTCGTTTTTACGAATGAAGGCAGAAAGTGAAAATAGTGTTCAGCATTTGTTTAGCAGTGAACTGTTGTAGAGGCAGCATGCATTCTTAACAGACTGTCAAGCTCCTTCTCCCATAACTATACTCAGCATCAAGCCCCATGTAGCTTTATAGCTTTTATTTTATTTTTTGAGAGAGAGGGAGAGAGAGACAGGAAAGGAGAGAGATAAGAAGCATCAACTCGTAGTTACATCACTTCAGTTGTTCATTGATTGCTTCTCATATATTTCTTGATTGCAGGGTTCCAGCTGAGCCAATGACCCCTTGCTCAAGCCAGTGACCTTTAGACTCAAGCCAGCAACCCTGCGCCCAAGCTGGAGACTTCAGGGTTTCGAATCTGGGACCTCAGCGTCCCAGGTTGACCCTCTATCCACTGTACCATCCACCAGTCAGGCAAGCTCTATATAGCCTTGAACTGTCTGTGGCATCCGTGCTTTATTATTTATTTTGTGCATCTGTTAGCAGTATGTATCCTAAGATATCAGAAAAACCTAAGAGAGCTTGTAAAGGTGTTGTGCTTAGTATAAAACCAGGTATTACTCTTACTTGGTAAACCAGGGGTCCCCAAACTTTTTACACAGGGGGCCAGTTCACTGTCCCTCAGACTGTTGGAGGGCCAGACTATAAAAAAAACTAGGGCCTGACCAGGTGGTGGCGCAGTGGATAGAGCGTTGGACTGGGATGCGGAAGACCCAGGTTCAAGACCCCGAAGTCGCCAGCTTGAACGCAAACCCATCTGGCTTGAGCAAAAGCTCGCCAGCTTGGACCCAAGGTTGCTCGCTGGCTCCAGCAAGTGGTGGCTCAGTCTGCTGAAGGCCCGTGGTCAAGGCACTTGTGAGAAAGCAATCAATGAACAACTATGGTGTCCCAACGGCAACAAAAAACTAATGATTGATGCTTCTCATTTCTCTCTGTTCCTGTCTCTCTGTCCCTATCTATCCCTCTCTCTGACTCTCTCTCTGTCCCTGTAAAAAAAAGAAAAAAAAAGAAAAAGCTAGGAACAAATCCCTGTGCACACTGCACATATCTTATTTTAAAGTAAAAAAACAAAACGGGAACAAACACAATATTTAAAATAAAGAACAAGTAAATTTAAATCAACAAACTGACCAGTATTTCAATGGGAACTATGGGTGCGGATGCATCCTGTGCTCCTCTCACTGACCACCAATGAAAGAGGTGCCCCTTCCGGAAGTGCGGCGGGGGCCGGATAAATGGCCTCAAGGGGCCGCAGTTTGGGGACCCCTGTGGTAAACATTTGGGAGGTTATTTTTGGGTTTGGGAATGCTAAAGTATTTTTTTCATACAAATTAATGGTAACTGCTTCTTCACTTTGTGAAATGTTTTGTGGACGAAAAAGAGATCACATACCAAATCTGAAAGCTCAGGGCCCTACAACCCAGAGATCATAAGTAACTCCACAGGGTGTTCTGAATAAAAATTCCTAACTAAAGTAGTTCATAATGAGTAGTCATATCCTAGTCCTGTAGCTTACTTGACAAAAATCAGTTTTTACCTTTGATATTGTCTGTTGTCTTTGCACATCTGAAATAATATACCTCTGAAATGTCAGAGTAATTTTCTTTTCCAGGCCCACTACCAGCACCAGAGCACAAGTCCACATTATTATCTTGTTGCCCATATACCATCTCTGTGTACTGGAAATGTTAACTATCCTATACCCATCAATGTAAAAGAAGTATATGTTTCTCCATTTTGCTTTTTATCTAATCTGAGAGATTTACCTGCTTTGCTTTTTCCTGTTTCCTTAGTCTACCACTAATGAATTTCATGTAACCTTCTTACATCTATCTCCTCTTTTGATTCTATTGTCTAAAATAAGCTGAAAAACTGCCATTCTCTAGAGTATTTTCTCAATCCACTGATTTTTGCAGTAATTATAGTCAGTTTGGCTCAAATAAACTCATATAAGACCTTTTCTTAGGCTGGGTGTTATTTTATTTTATTAATTTTTTCTGAAGTGAGAAGTGAGGAGGCAGAGAGACAGGCCCCCTCATGCGCTAGACCAGGATCCACCCAGCATGCTCACCAGGGGGCGATGTTCTGTTGCAACCAGAGCCATTCTAGTGCCTGAGGCAGAGGCCATGTAGCCACCCTCAGCACCTGGGCCAACTTTGCTCCAGTGGAGACTTGGCTGTGGAAGGGAAAGAGAGAGACAGAGATAAAGGAGAGGGGGAAGGGTGGAGAAGCAGATGGGCACTTCCCTTGTGTGCCCTAACTTGTAATCGAACCCGGGACTTCCACACATCAGGCCAACGCTCTCCCGCTGAGCCAACTGGCCAGGGCCTAGATGTTATTTTATTCAGAAGTGTCATTGGAACTCTACTCTTGGATAATGGGAGAACTTTGTATATAAACTTTATAGTACATTGATACATAGTAAGAACTTGTCTCCATAGGGTTGTTTTACCCTTCTATAGATCATTGCATTAATTAATACTACCTGGAAATAGTGTACCAGGGAGCCCTTATTTATGTTACTATTTTTGTTGATTACATGATCCAAACAATAATAAACCTTAGTTTGCCTAATATGAAGTGGACATTGGGGATTCATGTATCAGATTTTTTTTTTTTTTTTTTTTTTTACAGGGACAGAGAGATTCAGAGAGAGGGCTAGATAGGGACAGACAGACAGGAATGGAGAGAGATGAGAAGCATCAATCATCAGTTTTTCGTTGCGACACCTTAGTTGTTCATTGATTGCTTTCTCCTATGTGCCTTGACCGCGGGCCTTCAGCAGACCGAGGAACCCCTTGCTCAAGCCAGCGACCTTGGGTCCAAGCTGGTGAGCTTTTTGCTCAAGCTGGCAACCTCGGGGTCTCGAACCTGTGTCCTCCACATCCCAGTCCGACGCTCTATCCACTGAGCCACCGCCTGGTCAGGCCACTTAACAGATTTTGAAGGGACGTTTTATGGTAAGGAGTTTAGATAGAGGAATGGAAAGCCATTAAAAGTTTTTAAAAAGATAATTCTTATGACAGCAGAGCAAATATAGAATTGAATGGGGTGGTAAAGAGGTTAACCAGGAGACTTATTGATAGCTGTTAGGATTTTAAATTAAGGCAGTAGCCTTATGAATGGAAAGGGAAAGAAGGAGTCAAAAGAAAATTTTGAAGTAGATTTGATATAGGGAAATGAGAAGTCAAGGATGACTTCAAAGTGGGATAATGGTGCAAGAACTATCCAGGTAGGAGAGAGAGACAGGATGAAGTGGCATATGGAACCCTTTTCCCCTTACTAGAGTGAGGTATTTTTAGAACAGGAACAATGTCCTACTTGCTTCAGCATCTTGTAAATTGCTTGACATATTGTAATAGGTGTTCAATAAGTGCTTGAATGAGTGAATGAATGAATGAAATAGGATAAATTTAATGTCTAGTATGGCACATAGAGTAGTTAAAATAGAAGAGATCATTAGACATTTCAAAATAGTATATAATATGTGATTTGCCTTTTATGTATTTGTGCTTATAGCAATAGTTTATCGGTCACATTTAAAATTCACTAACATGTATTGGCAAACACAAGCTTGTTTTTTCCAGATACCACAGACTTTAATTTCACTTGTTTTTAGTATGCTTGTACTAGTTGGGGTACTCTTGGGAGTGAGGAGTGGGGAGAAAGCTTTCACATGGTGATAACCAAATTTTATTGACAAGTGAAATAGAAATATGATTTTCCAATTGATTTTTTTATAGCCTTTGTTTGAAAATACTTTCTTGTGGCTGGCTGTAAAATACATGCTTGTTAATTTCATTAAGATTGATTAGGAAGACATATTGGAATTTCCCTGCTGCTAGATAAATGCCACCCACTGTTTTGTGTTGGAAAATGTGAATCAGTTTATCTTACCCATTCCTTGTGGTTATATTTTTGTAGTCACTGCATCCCATAGTTTTAGGATCCTTCTTCCTTCAATGGATATTTGTGGCTATCCTATCCACAGGGTGTGTCTTACAGTTATGGGTTAATAAGACAAAAAACTGCTCTTGCAAAGGAATGTTAATATCTGAAATAGCTTACAGGAAGACCTGTGAGGTAAGGAGAAAATGGTCTCTCATTGTACAGAATCTGCTTAGCCTTTCTACATTTTTCTTTTCCCTCCTTATCATTTTTCCCTACTATTCTTTTTACCTTTTGTGTCTCTTGCTCTGTGACTACTTTTTTCTATCTGACTTTCTCCTTTGTCATATTCTTCCTCACCCTTCTCTTCTACCTCATCTCTTGAGTACCAATAACTAGCTATAATATTTAGTTGGTTTTAAAATGTATTTTTTTAAATTTCTTTTTATTTTATTCATTTTAGAGAGGAGACACAGAGAGAGAGAGAGAAAGAGGGGAGGAGCTGGAAGCATCAACTCCCATATGTGCCTTGACCAGACCAGTGCAGGGTTTTGAACTGGCGACCTCAGTGTTCCCAGGTCGACGCTTTTATCCACTGCGCCACCACAGGTCAGGCCTTTAAAATGTATTTTTAAAAGTTTAGTAAATATATTTTTATAATTAAAAATTTAAATAAGTTAAGGATTTTTGTTTTCAAAATAATTTTATAGGCTTTACGTTCATCTAATACGTGATTGATTTTCAGTTATTCAGCAATCCTTAAGGATATAGGTTTCTTCGAGGATCATTCAGCAGATAAACTGTGTAGCATTTATTTAGATTTTGAATTCACCATTATGCAGTTCTCCCCTTTCCCTTTTTCTATTTTTATTTCACTCATTGACCTACCTACTTATTAACACATTTATTACCTTAAAATCACTTATAAAATTTTCAGTTGTTTTAGGAGAAAAGTACTAAGCAACTGTAAGGAAAAAAGTATAAACATTGCAAAATAGTTTCTTTCAAATGCAAGTGTTTCTTTTAATGAGTTCTGAGATAGACTTAAAATTTTAATGAGTTTATCTTTGGCATTGTTTTGTGTGTGAAAATGTACTAGAATACTTTATAAAACTTGGGAAGGTATAGTCTTTTTTCAGTTCTGGGTTCCCTTTAACTTCTATGCACAACTCTTCCTCACTTCTGTAAAAGCCAGCTTGGAAAAGTTTATAGAAAGTATACAGGGATAAGAGTGGGTGTCCGGAAACCTAGGTTCTAGTCTGACTTAATATAACTGTCTTCAAATTGTTTAAGTACATATTTATGTTTGTTTGTTTCTTTGTGTTTGCATTCTCTAAAAGTGAAATCTGACCTACTATTTCCAAACAGAATACTCCAGGCTGAGCATTTTTCAAGATCAAGATTACATCGTAAATTCTCATTGTTCTTTATAATCCTGTCATTTATAAGCGTTGTGATCTTTGGCAATATTACCTAAACTTCTGAGACTGTTTTCTGTTTGGTACATAGGATGATAATGGCTACCTTTTAAGGTGATTGTGAAGATCAAATTGGAAAGTGAATATACTTTAAAATGATTAGTCCAGGTATTCTGTAAAGCTATTAAGTGAATTTTCATACAATTTTATTTGACTTGTAGAAATAAGTCACAAACCTCACATATGAAAGGTCATAAAGTATATGAATCATATTGATAAAATATTTTTGTGGGAGTTGCACTGTAAGGAAACATCAGGATGCTTATAATTACATACTTTTATTTTTGGGCAAAATATTAAATTTCTATTCAAGGTCTTTAATTTGGTTAAAGAAATAACAGTATTTGTATTTGGTCTTACTAGAAGCTTTTTGTTAAGCATCCTAAGCTTTTAGAAATTAAGCAGTGTATTCCAAGTAAAATTTTGTCTGAAAGAATTATTTTCTGTAATTGTTTTTACCTTTTTTTTTTGTTACTATATTGATGTTTGGAAACATGAGGTACCCAGATGGCAGTTAAATATATTTACTAAATATAAATAGCACATTATTAATCTATTTCATAGTGGTAGCAAATGTAATAGAAGAATTAAATGAGAAGTACCTAAAAAGACTCTGATATTTATTTTAATTTAATTTGTGATATTTTGTATGTCTAATATTTTTAATCCTGTTCATCACTTTTTTAAAAATGTCACAGTAATATCAGAAAGTATCTAAACTTCTGTGACTTTCATTCTGCATGGAATAGACTGAAAGGTCAACACTACTTTTTTGTGTAGGTTATGGGTGCTATATGTGTGCTTTCAGAGCAGTAGTGTGAGAAAGCTTGAAGTGGGATGGCAGGACGGCCTCATCCTTATGACAATAACTCCAGTGATCCAGAGAACTGGGATTGGAAATTTCATAGTAGACCTCGTAAACTTTATAAACATTCAAGGTAGGTAGAAAATATGTATTTCACATGTCAAAGCTCTGATAAAATTGACTTTTGTGAAGAACCAAACTGCATTTGGTTGTGGCAAGTCCTGTCAGAGGATAGAGTTAACAGAATACTATGAATGTTTGTATTTCTCTTTAAATAACTTTTAGAGAAACATTTCTTTTAACTTTGTTATATTTGTATTTATTTAAATTCTTATTTAAATTCTTACTTGTTTGTAAATAATGTTAAAACCTTTTAGGTAACCCCGTGAATAAGTGCAATATTTAATTTAATTGGGAACTCTGGCAGGACAGTTTAGTTCTTTGTATTTAAAATTTTTCATTTGAATTTATTTCATTTTCTAAATACATTGTGTATAGATTTATACATTATAATTTATAGGTTCTTGTTTGTTTTTGCCTCCATACATTTTTTAAGTGTGAATTTATATTGTGCTGTCATCCTGATATGAATGGAAAAATCAGTCTTTCTGCACTGACTCTGGTTCATTTAAAATTGGTGTATTGAATAAAGTTTATTTCTAAAGTTTCTGCCTATTTATAATTTTTAAAGCTTTCACTTAGTGCTGTGTGGCTTAATAAGAAACACCTCATTTAGAACACTTTATGACCTGATATTTTTTAAGGTGTTAATTAGCAGCTCATAAACCTCACGTATTGCAGGTATGTAAGCATGTTTTCATAGAGTATTATGCTCTATAAATATTTATTTACTTAGGGGTATTGAACATTAACTTATGCTACTATAAAATTCTCTTGATACTGATAACTAATTTCAGCTTTCTTGAAAAAGAATTTAAAAATGCTGTGATGTTGCAATCTTTTTTTAATTTTAAAGAAATAATTCAGGTACTTTTAAACTGTATACTGTAGCTAGAAAATACGAGTGGCCTGTACTAAGTCTCCTGAAAAGATGTCTACCTCTATTGTAGACTTCTAATGTGGTAAGATCTAAAATGAAAATGTTAAGTTGACTTTATTAATTTATAAGTACACATCAATGTCATGAGTGTTTTCTTGTTTGTTCATTTTTTTTGTGTGTGTGTGTTCCTTCAAAACTGGTGGCTCTAGTTTTTTATTGTTGTCCTGCTTACATGGATAATTTTGTCTGTGAAATTAAAGAGACACTAGTTTTATCTCATTAATTGGGGGGCTATATTTTTATCTATTATGTTTTATATCTATTTTCTGGTAAATTGTATGTTTTCTTTCCTAGTTCTTAATGTTTTTCTGCTGATATGCAATAATACTACATTATATATGAAGTGGCAACAGGGTGAAAATAAGCTGCTTACTTTACAAAAGCTACATGCATACAATGGGAAAAACTTTTTTCATTGCTGTTATTTCAGTGATACATATAGCTCTTGATATCTCTATCGGTAACTTTTTGGTTCTCTTTTTTTAAGTAGATTGTTGCATTATTACTTGTTTAAGTTAACATATTAAAGATAAATAGAAAATAAATATAAATACATTGATTTTTTAAAAATGAAAATACCATGAAATCCTTTGAGCTTATTTTAACCTCATTTGTGGAAAATCTGCCCATAGGATAACAGCTTACTTTTAGGGACCTCTTGTTCTTTTGTACTTAGAAATATATTTAGGGGACTTTAAAAATATACAATTTAACTTTTTAAAAATGGTATTTTTGAATTGATAGTAAATTAATTGACTGAGCTGTTTTACAATCAGCAAGTATTGTTGAGAACCTTTTGCTCAGTTCAAGAGTTATTCAGAAGTTTGTCATTGTATCATCATGGGATGCTTTAATAACCACATATTGAACAATTAGAGCACAGTAGGACACTAAACTTATGGTAGTAAGTTATAGTAAAGTAAGAGTTCAGAGAAGGAATCAGTGTTGGCTTGAGTGGGTGAAAATGAAACTTGAGATAATCCTTTGGATGATTAGGTAGATGGAGGACATTCCTGCCAGGGATCTTCTGGTGGTAGTCTTTGGATTTGAAGGTGAAGCTCTCTGAATAGTATTACTTGTCTCCATTTGACAGATGAAAAGAATGAGGTTAATATACTTGGCCAAGGCCATCCACCTTGACAGTGGCAGATCTAGGATTTGTAAACTTTTAAATAACTTAGTATGGTGCCTTTTAAATACATATAAAGTATATAGAACAGGTATAATGAACCCCTATGTACCCACCCACCCAGCATGCCGAGCTTTAAGTTATCAATTCATGGATGATATTGTTTCACCTATGCTTCTACCTGCTCTCATCCTTTTATCTTTTTTTTTTTTTTTTGAATCTCATGTATTTTATTTAGGGATGTTTGAGTAAAAGAAAACTATTGTAAACACTGGCTTAAGTTTGGGGTTTTTTTTTCTTGTACATAAGAAATGCACCAGTAGACAATGTCTGATGTAGATTTAGTAGTATAAGGATGTTAGGGTCAAAAGTCTTTGATTTTCTTGGCTTTTCTTCATGATCACAAGATGGCTTACTGTAGCTTCAGCTATCATATTCACCTTTCAGACCAGGAGGAAGAGGAAGGTAGAACAAAACAGTGGGAAAGGGATTTTATTTATATCAGGTAATTAAAATTCTCAGTAATTTCTACATGACACTTGTTTATAAATCATTGGGTAGAACTGTATCATATGGTCATCTCTGGATAAGTGAGGCTGAGAAATATAGGTGGGCACATTGCCACCTCAAATAGAATTGGGAATTTAAATTTACTAAAAGTAAATGTCTCAGTCTGTTCAGGTATACTGTTACAACAGTATACAATATAGACTGGGTGGTTTATAAACAACAGAATATATTTCACCTGGTTCTGGAGGCTGGGAAGTTCATGACTAAGGTGCTGGTACATTCCATATCTGGTAAGGACTCACTTTCTGGTTCTGATAGCCCGCTTTTTGCTGTGTCCTCACATGGAGGAAAGGGCTAGGGATCTCTTTGGGGATCTCTTTTATAAAGGCACTGATCTCAATCAGGAGGGCTCTGCTTTTATGACCTAACACGTCATCACCAAGTGCCCTTACATTGGGGGGATGCGTTTTAACATACGACTTTTTTGGGGGATACAAACCTTGTCTTTAGCAGTACAGAAATAAGTACTTTATTGATTCAGTTTTTTGTAATTAATCTAAACTTTTTAAAATTTGTTCTATTCACAATTTAGAATAGCCCCTTTCCTTCCATTGTTTTCATTTGATTGCCCACCCCCACCTTTCATATGGGCAAGGATAAAAATAAATTTATTGGACCCTGGCCAGTGGCTCAGCAGTAGAGCATCGACCAAGCATGTGGAAAGCCCAGGTTTGATTCCTGGTCAGGGCACCAAGGAGAAGCAACCATCTGCTTCTCCATCTCTTCCCCTCCCCTTCTCTCTCTCTGTCTCTTTTCTCCTCCCACAGCCATGGCTCAAATGATTTGAGTGTGTTGGCCCCGGGCACTGAGGATGGCTCCATGGAATCTCTGCCTTATGCACTAAAAATAGCTCGGTTGCGAGCATGGGCCCAGATGGACAGACCATCAGTTCCAGATGGGGGTCGCCAGGTGGATCCCCGTCAAGATGCACGCAGGAGTCTGTCTATCTTTCTTCCCTCCTGTCACTTAAAAAAAAAAAAATTTAAAAAACTGTTGAATTATAAAAGTAACATTAATGGTTACTATTTTATGTGTGCCTATCATTTAGGTTTAAGAGTTTGGTGGGCACTGCCTTATGATTTCTCTTTCATCATATAAAACTTTAATGTACTTTCTTTTCTGAACTTTATTTTGAGTATAAATTTGATATGTACAATACTGTGATATAAAAGGCAAGACAAAACTTAAAGGTAATATGGACATGGATGGACTTCAGGGTGTCTATGATTCCTTTTACAAGTGCATACAAATAAATTAAATAGTTAATTAAGGCCCTGGCCAGTTGGCTCAGTAGTAGAGCGTTGGCCCCATGTGTGGAAGTCCTGGGTTCGATTCCTGGTCAGGGCACACAGGAGAAGGAACCATCTTCTTCTCCTCCCTCCCATCTCTCTCTTTCTCTTTCTCTCCCCCCCCCCCCTGCAGCCATGGCTTGAATAATTAGAGCAAAGTTGGCCCCAGGATGAGGATGGCTCCATGGCCTTGCCTCAGGTGTTAAAATGTCTTGGTTGCCCAGCAATGGAGCAGCAGCTCAGAGGGTCAGAGCATCACCTGGTGTAGAGGACTTGCAGGGTGGATCCTGGTTGGGAAGTCTGTCTTTGCCTCCCTGCCTCTCACTTTAAAAAAAAAAAAAAAAAAAAGAATTACATAGTTAAAAAGTTACTTACTGAACTTTGTTTCTTTCTTAGTAGTTTTATAGTTAATATTTGTATAGAGGAATTTGGTAGTTCGCTGAAAGGTTAAAGATCGTTTCAGGCGAAGTATATTTGGCCTGAATTACGACAACTTTGTTTAAGAGACATTTTTGCTATTTAAAAAGGAAAAAGAGCATTCTTTCTGTATAATTAATATTAAAATACTCAGATTGACAGTATGCTAAAAGCTCTTGAATATATGAATTGGGTCGAATCTGACTATTTAAAACTCAGGTATGCAGCCTGCTCAAGTTACCGAAGATAAATGCATCATACATTGAATATCAGACTTTGCCGCAAGGTTTCATTTGCACATTGAAATACGCATGCTCGCTTCTTCTGAGACTGCATGAAGATTGAGCTTTCCAGTTTCCCTTTTAAGTCACTTCGTAGTCCCAGAAGCAGCTTAAAAATGGAAAAGTTGCGTTGTTTCAGAGTAGTTAGTTCTTGAGTGGATTCTTACAGTACAAATAATATTTTCTCTTTGGTTTTAAAGAGAAGGTTTATTGCCCAAAATGGGTACACAATAAAATATTGAAAGGAAAAAAAGAAAGTTATCTGCCTCCTAGTTTTTTAAAACCTGGCAAGCTGGCAGAGCTAGAATTAGCTTTACAGATGGCATTTCACAACCATATCTACATATCACTAAGCTCTCATCTTCTGAGTTTTCTTCAGCCTGTCTGTCATTTACAATAGCCAATCACTACACAGTGATGGGGAAGTGGGATGACCACAGTTCACAGGATGCTGTTTGGTTAGAAACGTCAGTGCTGCACAACCCACGGCTGAGTCAGTGTCTGAGAAAATGAACTGAATTAATATATAGAGGGGGTTGTACTGCTGAACATTTAAAGCCTAAATAAACCACAATAGCATTATTATACAGTAGAGGAAAGAAAGCCAAAGGAAGTCTGTGGACAGGTGAGGTAGGGGGAGACTGGGAAATTTTCTGATTACTCAGAGGAATCTTGAAGATGATGGAAATATCAGATGTGCTAAAGTTTCCTAGTAATGCCCAAGGATGCTGACCTGGCTTTCAGTGCTGCATTGTTTGAAAAGGCAGAGTCCCTTTATACTCTGATTTCAAAATTCTTTTCTTGTTTTTGTGTGTCTGCCCTGGCGTATACTAAAGTAAGGTGTGTATTCATTTATTATGTGATACTGCTGGGTTACAGTTCTATATATGTATGTATATGAGTGAGATTGAGAGGTGTTTGGCCTTTATTATGCTCATTTTCATTTCTGGGTGGAAAAGATGGTATGTCTTGATGGTCAGTTTAAAGTTATTTAAAACAAATGTGTATTTTTTTGATGGGTTTGAGTCTGTTTTTTATTTTGTTTAAAGTCTTAATAAAATCTTAATGTAACTTGAGAATACATTGTTTGATATTTTTATGAATATCAAAAATTATCTAAGGAAATGCTAATTTTGAAATATTTTTGATATATTTGAAAAAGTTATATATAGAGAAATAGAGTAATTGAAGTAATTTCCTAAAGAAGAAGGTTAATATATTTTTACTTTTGGATAAATTAGGATTAGTTGAACCACTTATATGTAGTAGTATTTATAGAACCAGATGTATTTGAATGATAAAAAAGTCTTAATTGGTTAAAATATCTTTTGTTTTCTGATTTATAGAACATATAGACTTTGAATAGATGATCTAGATACTGTCACTGAAAGAGAGTGATCAGATAAGTTTTTGCATTTACTGCAAATTGACCTTCAACCAGACAAAATTTCTAAATTAAGATAATTGTTCTTGCTGTGAGATTTTAAATATTAACAGGTGACATTACTTCATTAGGAAATTTTAGCACAATTTAAGACATTCTGACTGGGTGTTACTTTAAATCTTCATTTTACCCGTATTCTACGATCCTTCAGTTTGTAGGGATATTTGGGGATATACATTTAAAAATTACTTTTTTAAAAATGTATTTAAATATTAAACAGTTCATAGCTATATTCTTTTCTTGAAATATCAGGAAGTTCTTGTGATTTCCCCCATTTAATTTCTAGAAGTTCAAATGGTTGTCTTGGTGGTTGTCAAGGCTTACTTATATAGTTAGACTAACCAGTATTATCTAGTATAGGCTATTTTTTTTAGTTTGGTGTCCAGAAATGTTTTTCTCATCTTCTTTGAGTAATAGAGTTAAGAAGCAGAAATCTCAAGGTAGACCTTTTTCCTTGTATTTTATAGAGCATTTTCCTCTGCTGATTCTTTTAAAATAATAATGTTTGTGTTGTGAAAATGATACATATTTATTACATAAATTTGATAAATACAGAAAACCACATGAAAAAAAATGTTATATTAAGATCAAAGAAGAATACTTTAAATATTTTTGCATATAACCTCTTTTTTTTAGTAAATATATAAAAGTATAATATCACATATGTCTACTTAAAATGATTTGGGGATATTATATGCACTGTTATATAACTCCTACATTAAAAAAACTTAATCATAAACATCCCCTATGTTATGAAAGTCTTCTATAGCATAATTCTTAAGAATTGCATAGAGTTTATGTACATATCTATTTTATAATTTATTTGACCAATCATAGTTGTTCTGGTTCTTTTATTTATTTATTTTAAAGACTTTATTCAATTTTCAGAGAGGAGAGAGAGAGAGAGAAGGAGGGGGAACAGGAAGCATCAACTCCCATATGTGCCTTGACCAGGCAAGCCCGGGGTTTTGAATCGGCAACCTCAGTGTTCCAGGTCAATGCTCTATCCCACTGCGCCACTACGGGTCAGGCTGTTCTGATATTGGTGAGAGTAAAGATCATCATGATTCCACAATATAAGTTTCTCCAAAAAGGAATAATTTATGGGGTTAAGTAAAAATGTAATTGATATTTTTCAGATAGAAAAACATCCTTAGTATTATTATTACACAATGAACTCTTTAGGAGATATATACATTACTTTAAAAACAAAGCAGAAGCTAAGATTGTCACAGTAGAACAAAAAATAAACATTTTTTTAGAATCAGGTAAATGAGTTGAGACTTTAAAAAAATACTGAGACCAGCCAAAAAGATTTCTTATATTACATTTAAAAAGGTAACCAAGGAAAGTGTAATAATAGGGATTGGCATTAAGGGAAGAAAAAAATCTTATTTAGGAAAAGTAAACCACCACCACCAACACCACCAACAGTGATGACAAAGGAAATGTTACTAGGAAGCACATAAAACCAACATGGGCATGAAGATAAAGTGCATCTGGTAAATGAGTTGTCTTCTGAGCAAGTAGAAACATTTGATAAAAGGTGCTGCCTGCAAAAATCTTAAAATTATTGGTATTATTTATGGTCTTAAAAGGTTTTGGAATTTCTGACTACTGGTGGCACAGTGTATAGAGCATCAAACTGGGACACTGAGGTCCCAGGTTCAATACCCTGAGGTTTCAGGTTTGAGCGCTGGCTCACCAGCTTGAGTGTACCAAATGATCATGGGATGATCAGCATGGTGCCATGGTCACTGGCTTGAGCCTAAGGTCGCTGGCTTCAGGAAGGGTGTCACTGGCTTGGCTGGAGCCCCCTGGTCAAGGCACATATGAGAAAGCAATCAATGAACAACTAAGGTGCTGCAACGAAGAATTGATACTTCTCATTTTTCTTCCCCCTTCCTGTATCTCTCTTGCTAAAGGAATAAAGTGTTTTAGAGGAATGCAAGAAGTGCTACAAGAATAGGCCTGATTTTGTAAAAGGCAGAAGATTTTAGAACAAGAAATAAAAAAGGATAGTTTATGACTAACTTGAAGAAAATTGGTTAAAAATGAACCAGAATGAATTTGCTAAAACTAGATTGTCAGAGCAACTTTGATTTTTCTGTCATGCAGTTCATAGACTAGTAGCAATATAATGTACCTGGATCTATGCTTAGTTTTTGGTATAGTCATTTTTTATTTTATATTCTTAGGTGCAAGATGAAGGAAAATTGAGTTAGCCACTATGGTTGTGTTAATTAGTCAAAACCATTTTGATTTTGAATGACGCTGTCCAAAGGTTATGGAAAATGGCTTTGTTTTTTGCTTTCTCTTCTCATATGGAGAAGGCAAATTATCAATTTTACCAGTGACAATGAAGAAGGAAGGATAGTAAATACGTATACTAAAACATCTAAAATGAACCAAACCATCATTGTTGGACTAAACTTAAGTGAAATTTTTAGGGTACATAAGGAAAAATACTAATATACATTAAGTTCACATGGCTTTACAGCATCATGTATGGGAAAGACCTGAGGTGGTTTTTGGCAGCAAATGATGTAAAACAAATGCACTATGGCTATCATCATCCTATCTTCTTTCTCACCATACCCCCCCCCAAAAAAAAATAACCCATCATAATTAATGGAAAAGAAGACTACAGCCATTTTGCTGTATACCAAAGTATGTTGTCTTTAGATCTGTGTATATTCGGCCAGAAGGATATGAAGAAATTGGAAGCCTTTTTGGCTTAAAGAACTGAGAATTTAGAGGTTTGGGGAGCAGCTCTGACGGATATTAAGGAATTTCACAATAAGAGTTATCTTCAAAATACGTGAAGAATTTGACTTCGTTTGAGTCAGACTTATTTGAGGTTAAAAGCATGAGCTCTGAAATGAACTCCTTAGGTCATATCTCAGACCTGCCCTGTAAAAAGTTGTATAATTTTACTGACTTTCGGTGGTGCAGTGGGTAAAGTGTCGACATGGAATGCTGAGGTTGCTGGTTCCAAACCCCGAGCTTTCCTGGTCAAGGCACATATGGGAGTTGATGCTTTCTCCTCCTCTCCCCTTCTCTCTCTCTCTCTTTCTTTCTGTCTCCTCTCTAAAAATGAATTTAAAAATATATATATATATATTTCTTTTAAGTAAAAAATAAATCTACATGATTTGGGATTGTGCCCCATGTAGCTAGCCTGCTAATTAAACTCCTCAAAAAAAAAAAGTAGTATAATTTTAGTCACATTGCTTAGTCTTCAATCTTCCATTTTCTGAACTGCAAAATTGGGATGGTTTTGAGAATTAAATGAAAATGTATGCAGAGTGCTCCATATTGTGTGTGGCATGTACCAAATGATCAATATTAGCGTTGTTTCTTGGTCTGACCAGAGAGAAGAACTAGGGCAGTGGTTCTCAGCTAGAGGGTTGATTTTGCCCTGCATTAGGTGCTTGGTAATCTCTGAAGACTTTTTTTGGCATACAACTGGATGGAGGCCAAGGAGCTACTCAATATCCTACAACGCACAGGACAGCTCCCTTCCCACAACAAAAAACTAATTGTACCAAAACCTCAAATTAGGGTTAGGTAAAAAGGTTTAATTAAACTTTAATGCTAAGAAAACACAGCTAAGAATTAGAGCTTTCCAAAGATAAAACTAAACTGTTAAAAAGTAAAAGTTACCCTTCCCTGTCATTAATTGGTCAGCCAGTTCATGGGGACTCTGTAGCTGAGATTCAGCAAAATTAGATCGGTGTTTAGACTAGGTTTTCTTCCCTTCCGCCTCCCTCCCTTCCTTCCCACAGAGAGAGGGACAGACAGAAAGAGAGTTGAGAAGCATCAATTCTAAATTGCGGCACCTTTGTTGTTCATTGATTGCTTTCTCATATGTGCCTTGACCCGGGGGGCAGGGGCTATAATAGAGAGAGTGACCCCTTGCTTAAGCCAGCGACCTTGGGCTCAAGCAGTGACCATGCGCTCAAGCTGGTGAGCCCATGCTCAAGCCAGATGAGCCCACACTCAGGGCTGTGACCTCAGGGTTTCGAACCTGGGTCCTCTGCATCCCAGTCCAGTGCTCTATCCACTGTGCCACCACCGGGTCAGGCTAGACATGACATTATTAAATGCAAACAATACCTATCTCCTTCGTTCTTTGCATAAAATTAATTTTTATCAGTTGGGAAAACTTTTACCTTGATAGTGTTACAGTTGGCAATTTTTCTGTCAAAATTTTAATATCTAGATCTTCATTTGATTTCAAAGAAAAGATGTTCTTAAATCAGTAATACAGCAGTATATCAAATTCTTGCTCCTGCTATTGCTTCTGCCTCATGAGAGTGGCTGACATATCTGACAGTAGAATTTTAGGAAGAAGAGAAAGATGTCAGGATATAGGACTAGTATTAAACTCATTTTGCTAAAGTTGTGTTTTGTGGGGGTAATGTAGGATTAAGTATCATTTAAAATATTTCTATGGGAAAAATGCATGAAAAAAAGAGTTCCTGATGACCTTTGAGAGCATAGCCCATTCAGTTGAGAACTGCCCTTTTCAGTAATTAGCTTTGAGCAAAAGCTAATATGGGAAACTGATCATATATTATGCAGAACAAAAAGCTTATAAGAATGGCTAATTGACAAAAATGGAAAAAGATGAGAGAGAAATTTGCATTAAACTGTTGAAAATAAATTAAGAAGTTTGATAGCATTTCTTATGTCATCACAGTTACTTCCACTTACCACAGGGATTGGAAAACATTTTCCGTAAAAGGTTGGATAATCAATATTTTGGGCTGTGTGGTTTACACAGTTTCTCTCGCAGCCACTCAATTTTGCTACTATCAGGTGAAAGCAGACATAAACAATATATAAATGAGAGCATGGTTGTGTTCTAATAAAGCTTTATTTATAAAAATTAGGCCATGGATTGAATTTGGTCCATGGGACAGAGTTTGTCAACTCTTACATTAAAAATGCTTATAAAAATCATATGCAAGTTAATTGCTTCAAAATATATTAATATAAAGTCATTTAAAAAATTTAGTTTAAAAAGCTAGAACGTAAAATATTTGTTATAGTAATAAAAGTAGCTTACTTATAGAATAAAAATAGGATTTAGAATATTCTTTAATAAGGATAGAATAATCCAAATAGATAAGAACATCTAATATGAAATTTACAAGGATGCTTACCTCATCTTTAAGAAAAAATATTTTTTAAAGCTTGATTAAATGTTGAAAACACTGTGTAAACTGTAAAGTTTTATATCTGTGTCTCAACACAGACACATATAAGCTAGTGATTAACAAGGAATAAACAATTGGTGAAGGGAAATTCTTATATATTATATATACCCTGAAACTGTAGCTAAATTTAACAGACATTAATAAGATGTACCAGGTTATGATGTTATTTTCTGGAAGTGTTTAATGGTAAGATAATTTCCCGAAGTGCTGTTAGGCTGTACAATCTGTATACATAAAGGTGCCATGTATAGGTATTTTTCACTTTGTAGAGATATTTTTTAAATTTTAATATTTTATTTATATTTAGTAAATATATCTGCATTCAATATTTTATTTATATTTTTAATGTTTTAGTATATTTGACAATTTTTGTCAAAGAGCAGCAGTGCTAATGTCAGTTACTTATGCAAATTTTTAATGTATTCTTTGATCATTTTTTTCTCTTTCTGGTACAAATATTAGTTGAATGTTAACTTTATTCATTAATGCTCTATTTTTTCTTTATCTTTCTTTTTTCAATTCTGTTAGCAACCTTTTAAAATTTACGCTATTGTGTTTTGAATTTCTGAAAACTTTTCTCATTCTCTAAATTAAAAAAATATATAGTATCCCTGTCCTTGTTTATGAATACATTATTTATATATCACTGAGCTTATGTATCATATAGTTTTGCTCTCTTTCTGTCTCTACATTGTCTACTGACTTTTAAAATTGTTTATTATTAAAAAAATTATGTTTATTAAACTTTTATTGTGAAATAGTTATAGATTTGCAAGAAATTGTAGAAATGTAGAGTGACTTCTTAGGTACTCTTCACTCAGCTTTCCTTAGTGATAACATCTCACAGAAATGTAGTATATTAACAAACCAAGAAATCGACCTTGATATAATACTGTAACTAACTGGAGACATCAGTTTTATGTGTACTCTTTCTTTTTTCTGGTATATATTTTATTATATTTTGTCATACATATATGTGTCATTGGCACCACAACCAGGATATAGAACTATTCCATCACCACAAACTCCCTCATGCTACCCCTTTAGAGTAATACCCTTTCCCCATCCCTGGTCTCTGGCAATCCCTGATTTGTTCTCCATCACTATAATTCTGTCATTTTGAGAATACTTTTTAAATGTGATCAGATTGTATGCACACTTTTGGGATTTTGTTTTTTTTTCATTAAAGTGTAAAGCCTTTGAAATTCATTCACATTGTGAATATCAGTAGCTTGATCATTTTGTATATATTTTAGTTTTTTGAAGATTTTGTTTTACAGGCAAGTCAACATACAATGTTTATATTAGTTTCAGGTGTACAAAGTGTGATATTCCTGATAAGTCTACTACCCATCTGACACCATACAGCTATTACAAAATTGACTATATTCCCTATACTATATTTTATGTTACTGTGGCTATTTTAATACCTGCCAAATTGTACTTATATTTTTTTAAATTAATTAATTTGTAATTTTTAGAGAGAAAGGAAGGTAGAGAGAGACAAACATCAATTTATTGTTCCATTTATTTATGTATTCATTGGTTGATTTGTGTGTATGCCCTGACTGGGGATCAAATCCACAACCTTAGTGGATCAGGAAACCTTAGTGGATCAGGAAGATGCTCTCACTGCTACCTGGTCAGGGCCAATTTAAAAATTTTTTTGAATTATGGTTTACATTCAATATTATCAATTTCAAGTGTACAGCATAGTAGTTATACATTTATATAACTTACAAAAGATCCCCTAAGTCTAGTACCCACCTGACCATAGAGTTATTACAATATTGACTGTGTTCCCTATGTTGTACTTTACATCTCATTACTGTTTTATAACTGCCAATTTGTACTTAATCCCTTCATCTTTTTAAACCCAGTCCATCACTCTCCCTCCCATGTGATGACTGCCAATTTGTTCTCTGTACCTATGAGTGTATTTGTTTTACTTGTTCTTTTATTTTGTTTTATAGATTCCACATATAAGTGAAATCATATGGTATTTTTCTTTTCTGTCTGACTTCACTTAGCATAATGCCCTCCATCCATGTTGTTACAAATGGTAAGATTTCATTCTTTTTTATGGCTGAGTGGTATTCCATTGTATATATGTTCTACATCATCTGTCCATTTGTCTGTCATCAGACTCTTAGGTTGCTTCCATATCTTGGCTCTTGTAAGTAATGCTGCAGTGAACACAGGGATGCTTATATCTTTCTGAATTAGTGTTTTGGATTTCTTTAAATAAATATCCAGAAGTGGAATTTCTGAGTCATACAGTACTATTTTTAAGTTTTTGAGGAAATCCATACTGTTTTCCACAGTGGCTGCAGCAATTTAAGATCTCACCAACAGTGCATGAGGGTTTCCTTTTTTCTTCATATTTTTTCTAACGCTAGTCTGTTGATTTATTGATGATAGTCCTTCTGACAGGTGTTAGCTGGTAGCTCATTGTGGTTTTAATTTGCATTTCTCTGGTGATTAGTGATGTGGAGCTTCTTATTATATGTTTATTGACCATCTTGTGTCCTCTTTGAAGAAATGTCTGTTCAAGTCCTCTGCCTACTTTTTAATTGGATTGCTTGTTTTATTTTTTGGTTTTATCTGAGTTTTTTATATATTTTGGATTATTAACCCTATATGGAATGTATCATTGGCAAATATCTTCCTTGTCCCATTCAGTAGGTTGTCTTTTAATTTTGTTAATGGTTTCCTTCACTGTGCAAAAATATTTTAGTTTGATGTAGTCTCATTTGTTGATTTTTTTATATATATTATGATTATTAATTCTAATGGGGTGACACCAATATGTTGATTTTTTTTCTTTTGTTTTCCTTGCCTGAGGAGACAATCCAAAAAAATAAAAAATAAATTGCTAAAGGCAATGTCAGAAAAGTTTCCTGTCCATGTTTTTATTTGTGAGTTTTATGGTTTCATGTGTTAGTCTTTAACTCTTTTTGAGTTTATTTTAATATATGGTATAAGAAAGTCACTTAGTTTCTTTTCTCTTCTCTTTCTTTTCTTTTCTTTTTGCACATATCTGTTCAGTTTTCCCAACACTATTGAAGAGACTTTTTACCTCATTGTATATTCTTGCCTCCTTTGTCATAGATTAGTTGACCATACAGATATTGACTTACTTCTGGGCTCTCTATTCTATTTCATTGATTTATGTGTCTTTTCATGCTAATTTGATTACTATAGGTCCCTGGTTGGCAAACTGTAGCTTGCAAGCCACATGCGGTTCTTTGGCCCCTTGAGTGTGGCTCTTCCATAAAATACCATGTGCAGGTGCTACCTCAATAAGGAATGTACCTACCTATATAGTTTAAGTTAAAAAAATTTGGCTCTCAGAAGTAATTTCAATCGTTGTACTGTTGATATTTGGTTCTGTTGACTAATGAGTTTGCTGACCACTGCTAGGTAATCAAATTTTATGTCATTGTCATGCTGTTTTATTTTTATATTATTGTTATTGTGATTGGAAAAGATGCTTGGTATGATTTCAGTCTCCTTAAATTTATTATATTGTGGTCTAACACAATATATTATGGCATATTATGGAAATTTTTCCATATTCACTTGATAAAAGTGTATTCTGTTACATGAAATGCCCAAAGACATCAGTTAATTCATTGTGGTCTGATGTGCCATTTAAGGCTGCTGTTTCTTTGTTGATTTTCTGTTTGGAAGATCTATGCATTGATATCAATGTATAGATATATTAAAATATATGCATAGGGAGTATTAAAATCTCCTACTGTTATTGTCTTATTGTTTATCTCTTTATGTCCATCAATGTTTGGTTTATGTATACTGCTCACAAAAATTAGGGGATATTTTATAGCTTCATATTCATTTTAAAATATCCCTGATTTTTGTGGGCAGTATATTTAGGTGCTTTTGTGTTTAGTGCATAAATGTTTACAGGAGTTACATCCTCTTGTTGGGTTGATCCCTTTATCATTATAAAATGCTCTTCTTTGTCTCTTATTATGACCTTTGCTTTAAAGTCTACTTTGTCTAAGTATTGCTACTCCAGTGGTTCTTTCTTTCTCTCATTTGATTGGAATATGTTTTCCTATGCCTTTACTTCAGTCTGTGTGTGCTGTTCAATCTGAAGTAAATCTCTTGTATGCAGCATATATGTGAGTCCTGTTTTTTATCCACTCAGCCACCTTGTGTCTTTAGATTGAAGCTTTTAGTTCTTTACATTTAAAGTAATTATTGATAGATATGTTGTTATTGCTACTTTATTAAATGTCTTCTGATTTTTTTGTAGTTATTTGTTTCTTATTCTCTTGCTCTTTTCTCTTGTGTTGATGACTTGCTATAGTTTTATGTTTGGAATCCTTTCTTGTTTGTTGGTAATTTCTTACAGATTAAATCTAGTGGATTATTGGGTTGTTGTTACCATGTGCTTCCTAATATATTGATATGTTTATAGCAGTCAGTTTTAAGTTGGTGGTAATTTAAATTTGAACACTCTTTCAAATCACCCCAATTTTTACTCACCCCCTCCACGTTTGTTTTGTCATTCTTTCTTACATCTTTGATTGTTGTATTTACACATTACCTTCCTACTTTTGTCTTTAATCTTTGTGCTAGCTTTATAGTTTGTTGATCTACTGCTTTTAGTAAATGTTTACGTTTGTCAGTAAGAATTCCTTTCCTGCCTGACCAGGCAGTTGTGCAGTGAATAGAGCGTTGGACTGGGATGTGGAGGGGCCCAGGTTCGAGATCCCGAGGTCGCCAGTGTGAGCGTGGGCTCATCTGGTTTGAACAAAGGCTCATCAGCTTGAGTCCATGGTCGCTCTGCCTTGAGCAAGGGGTTACTCGGTCTGCTGAAGGCCCGCGGTCAAGGCACATATGAGAGAGCAATCAATGAACAACTAAGGTGTCAAAACGAAAAACTGATGATTGATGCTTCTCATCTCTCTTTGTTCCTGTCTGTCCCTATCTATCCCTCTCTCTGACTCTCTCTCTGTCTCTGTAGAAAAAAAAAAAGAAAGAAAGCCTTTCCTGTGTTTTCTTATTCATATTTTTTATCTTTTCTTCTTAAAGAAGTGTCTTTAACATTTCTTGCAATAGTATTTAGTGGTGATGAATTCCTTGAGCTTCTTGTCTGGTAAGCTCTTTATCTCTCCTTTGATTCTAAATAATAACCTTGCTGGTTAGAGTAATCTTGTATGTAGTTTTTTTTGGTTTTTTTTTTTTTTAGTCTTTTATCACCTGGACTATTTCCTGTCATTTCTTACTATGGCCTGCAGAGTTTTTGTTGAGAAATCAGCTGGCAGTCTTATCAGAACTCTCTTGTATGTAAGTTACTGTTTTTTTCTTGCTACTTTTAAGATTGTCTTTGTCTTTACCTTTTGCATTATAATTATTATGTGTCTTGGTGGTGCCTTGGGGTTTATCTTGTTTGGAACTCTGCTTCCTGGACTTGTACGTCTATTTCCTTCATTGGTAGGAAAGTTTTCTGTCTTTATTTCTTCAGACAGGTTTTCAATCCCTTTCTCTCTCTTCTTCTTCTTCTGGTAACCCTATGATGCAAATGTTGGTATGCTTATTGTTGTCCCAGAGGTCTGTTCTCATTTTTCTTTTAATCTTATTTCTTTTTGCTATTTCAATTGGATGTTTTCTGCTACCTTTTTATTCTAGATCACTGATTTGATCTTCTCCTTCATCTAATCTGATGTTTATTACCTCTGATATATTCTGTATTTGAGTTGTGTTCTTCATTTCTGACTGCTTTCTTACAGTTTCTATCCTTTTTTATGTTTTCTGTTTCTTCATTGACATTCTCACTGAGTTAATAATCTATTCTTCCCTTAAATTCATTGAGCATCTTTATGACCAGTGATTTGAGCTCTGTGTCTGCTAGATTGCTTGTCGCCATTTTGTTTTTCTTTTTCTGGATTTTTGTCTTGTTTTATTTGGCACAGTTTGTCTCCTTGTCTTGCTTGACTCCCTGTGTTTGTTTCTATTTTTAGGTAGATCTCCTACATCTCCATGTCTTGAAGAGTGGCCTTATATTGAAGATGTCCTGTGGGGATCAGTGTGGGAGTCTTCCTAGTCATCCGAGCCAGGTTCTCCAGGGTGTCCCCTATGTGGGTTGTGTGTGCCCTTTTGTTGTAATTGAGCCTTGATTGTTGTTGGCAAGTCAGTGGGTGATTGACCGTCAGGCTTAATGGCACGAGGGGTGACCATGACTACAGTGGATGGTCTGTTATGTCGAGGCTGTCCCCATGGGGCAGGGGTAGGTAACTTTAGTAGGGGTTTTATGCCAGTTGAGTCTGCCCTTAGGGTGTATGGTTTGTGGAACTCGTTGTGTGATGCTCTGGTGTGGCCTGAGCAGAGCACTGGTTGTGTTAGTTCTGGTTCCTCTTGGGAGGTTCTTTGATACAGGTCAGGATCAGCCACTGCTTAAGCCAGGCTTGGTCCTCTTGATAGGAGCTACAAAGTTTTGGTAGTTGGTTGCCACTTGTGCTGGACTGGGGGCCACTTAGCAAAAGGCAGAAGGCATCCTGAGTGTAGCCACTGCTTGTTTGGGGTTTGTCGACTTTTGACAGATTAGGAAAAAGTTTGCTGCACCAGCTGAGACAAGCTGCTTATGTGGAGGAGCCTCTAAAAGAGGTTTGGGCTGGGTGGGCAAGTTGGATAGGGTGAGGTTTTAGGGAATTACTAGGGCACGGCAAATGGTATTAGTGAATGGATAGTACAGACTTGGTGGGAAGGGAGCTCCACAAAGAAACAATGTGCCTGCCAACACTTTTCCTTCCTGGAAAGAATTGCTCCCACCACTACCCCTCCAGACATTGCCCTGAATTTAGTCAGTTTAGTCCCTTCCTGTATGCCCCTGGTGCTTTTTCAGCTGCTGCCTTGCCCTGGAGCTGAGAACAAGTGAGCCTGTGTGCAGGCCTCTTACATGTTTATCTCAGTCTCCAGCAGCCTCCTGTCCTTCTTGGACATAGTTCCTGCTGGTTTCCCATACAGATGTTGTGGGTATTCCTCTTCCTGGTACTAGTGCTCTGGTCTGGGGACTTTGGTAGGGGACTACCCCTTTGCTCCTTTGGGACCGGTGCAGCTGAGATATCCCTCCCAGTTCATAATCATAATCACCACATCATAGGTATGGGAATTGCCCATTCTGTGTTTCCACGCCTCCTACCATTCTTGATATGGCTGCTTTATATCCTCAGTTATAGGAATTCTGTTTAACTAATTTTCAGGTGGTTCTTAGTGGTGGTGGTTTTATAATTTGAGTAGTCGTGGGAGGAGGTGAGCACAGAGTTTACCTACTTTGCCATCTTGACTGGAAGTTCCTTTTTTTATATTTCTGATTAGTATTCTATTGTATGTATTATTATAGTTTATTTACTCATTCATAGAGGGGCATTTTTTTGTTACAAACTTTGCAGTACTGTTGGATTTTAAAAATTTCTATATTACTTTAGTAGTACTTGTTTCCCCTGTAGGAGTCTGTAGTTTTACTGAGCAAAATTACAGGGCCTCTTACGTTTTTCTTTAGTCTTTAGGAACCTGTCTGCCATTGGAAGCTGTTGCCATAACTAAAATTATTAAACAAATTAGATGACGAAATCATATGCATAAGTTTATACAAAATTAATGTTCTCAAGTTTGATGCAAAGAGATATTTGCTTATTAAAGTGACCATGTTAGTAAAATTTAAACATTTTCTTTCTTTTTTTGTGACAGAGATGGGGAAAAAGAGAGAGGAACAGATTAGGGACAGACAGGAAGGGAGAGAGATGAGAAGCATCAATTCTTCATTGTAGCACCTTAGTTATTCATTGATTTGCTTTCTCATATGTGCCTTGACCTGGGGGCTGCAGAGCAAGTGACCTTGCTCAAGCCAGTGACCTTGGATTCAAGCCAATGACCTTGGGCTCAAGCCAGCAATCATGGGGTTTTGTCTATGATCCCACACTCAAGCCAGGGACCCCACACTCAAGTTGGTGATTTCGCACTCAAGCCAGTGACCTCGGGGTTTTGAACCTGGGTTCTCTGCATCCCTGGCTGACGCTCTATCTCCTGCGACACCACCTGGTAAGGTGGGGTAAACAATTTCAAGAGAATCATCTGTTGATTTACTTTATGCTTCAAAGCATAATTTTAAAGTTAAAACTTGGTATAAGATAAACCAGAAGCATTATCAGCTCATACCATTGCAACATTTAAAAATGGAAATATTTCCTTTTGGTGATACTGGTTTGTGTTTAAGATGTGCTTACTAATATAGCGAGGGGTATGGAAGTGATGTTCCTTAATTGACAAAAATTTTGATCTTAGAGGATTTATGATTATGGATTCTGATTTGGGTTTCTGTAATAACTTTACTGGATAATAAATGTTGATCTGTGAGATTTTCAAGTGGTGATCAATTGGAGATAATAGTATTTTTAATCTGAGTGTAGAAATACTTTTGGTTTCATGAGAACATGAACTATGCTATCAGAGAGGAATACAAGAATCTATGTAGAGAGATGAAGGGGAACTCTGGTGAGCAAAGCATGAGAGGAGAAGATGAACTATTAGAAGAAAGATATGGCTTTATTAAGTGTAATTGAAATGGTTAAGTAGCAACTTCCTGGGATGGTAGTCTCTTATAAGCAGGCTGTCTTGGCCAAAGGACTATTCTTTAGTCCAGTTTGATGTTTTGACATAAGTATGCATTCCTGAAACCTCACCACAATGAAGATAATGAACATATCTGTCACACTCAAAAGTTTCCTTGGGGTCCTTGGTAACCATTTTCGTATCCCTTTCCAGCACCTATACTCCATGCCCAGGCAAACACCATTATGTTTTCTGACACAATATATAAGGTCATATTTCCTAGAATTTTGATATAAATATATCCTTTTGGGGGAGGGGAGGGATTCTGGCTTTATTTACTGTTGGGCAAATGAGTTTGTAAAATTTGTATTTTTTGAGTTTGCTCACTTTTAGTGTTAAAATATGGCTCTGGGTAGTGCCAGGTATGGGATATGTGAAATTGCAAATTACTTTCCTGCTTGGGAAGGGCCATTGTTTTGCTAATGTGTTCTGGAAGAGAGAGAAGGGAGAATGCAGCATCCTGAAGAAGAAGCCAGTTTATGCAGAACTTTTGAAGAAGGAGGTGGGGAACAGAGCTGAGGGGCTTTTGTGAGCTCGGCTGAGACTGGTGGGGCCTTTGATTCTGAAACCGGAGAATTCCTTTTGTGTCAGTGGCTTTGGGAGCCTTGAGTGATAGGGAAGTGCAGTTTTCCCTGTTTGTTTACTTGCCTGCTGGTGCGAGATTTGAACAAAGGAATGACCCATCATTTTTTTGCCTCTACTGTTTCTTTACCGTCTGTCCGGATTCAGTGAGAACGTGCATGTGAATGACCACAATGACGGTGGCACTTGCCCTTACATTTACTCAGCATAATTTTGAGCTTGACCTATGTTGCAACTTTTATCAATATTTCATTCCTTTTTATTGTTGAACACGTGTTTTTACATTGTATGAATATACCACAAATTGTTGATCCGGTCCCCTGTTCATTGACATTTAGGTTTCCAGTTTGGGACTATTACAAATAAAGGTATTAACAATGCTTGTATCTTTTCATGGACATATGCTTTTATTTCTTTTGGGTAAGTATGTAAGATGAGATGTCTAGATTATATAGCTGGTATATTTTTAACTTAAGAAACTGTCAGATTGTTTTCCAGAAGTTTCCAAAGTGGTTGTACCATTTTGCTTTACTAACCAGGGTGTATGTGAGAATTCCATTTCATACATACATTCACCAGCACTTGATATGGTCACTGTTTATACATGTGAAATTGTGTCACATTGTGGTTTTAATTTGCATTTCTTTAATGACTAATGATACTCAGCATCTTTTCATGTACTTTTTTTCTATTTATATCTCAAATCTTTTGCCCATTCCTTTGAGAGTTCGTTATATATATTCTAGATACAAGTCCTTTAGTAGAGATATGATTTCATTCTCTTAACAGTGTCTTTTGAATATCAAAAGTTAAATTTTGATACAGTCCAATTTATCAGTGTATTCTTAATGACTTATACCTTTACATGGAAATTTTATAGTTTTAGGTTTCAAATTTAGGTTTGTGATTGATATGAGCTTTAGGTTAGATAGATGATTGTTCTTTTTCCTTTTCTCTAGGGGTACTGTAAGGTATATACATTTGTTTTAGCACTATTTGACGAAAAGACTCTTGAAATGACTTTAAACTTTTGTTGAAAATGAGTTGTCCATATATATATGGACCCTTTTCTGATCCATTAATCTATTTGTCATTATGCCAGTATCACATTACGTTCATTTCTATAGCTTCACATTTTTATATGAATTTTATAGAATCAGTTTGTCAGTTTTGACAAGGAAACTGGCCTATTTTTTGATTGAAATTAATGTTGTATCTGTAGATCAACTTCAGGCGAATTCACATCTTAACAGTATTGAGTCTTCTGACTTGTGAACATGATAAATTTTGTTTAGATCTTTTAAAATTTTAGTAATGTTTCATAGTTTTTAACATGCAGGTCTTCCACATCTTTAGTCAGATTTATCCTTCAGTGTTTGTATATTGAGGCCATTGTAAATGTTGTTTTTCTGATTGTTGCTAGTATGTAGAAATACAATTGATTTTCTAAAATATTGATCTTGTGTTTTGTGACCTTACTAAATTCATTTATTTGTTCAAATAACTGTAACTAGAGTCTACAATAGATGATCTTGTTAAGTACAGTTTTAATTCTTTTCCCAATATGGATGCCTTTATATCTTTCTTGCCATACATATCACTGTAGCTAACATCTTCAGTACATTTGTGAGTAGAAGTGGTGAGTGGAAATTCTTGTCTTGTTCTTGATCCTAGGAGAGTATTTTGTCTTTAACCACTAAGATGTTGGTTGTGGGTTTTCCATAGATATTTTTTATTCAGCTGATGAAATTCTATTGTATTCCTACTTTGCTAAGCCTCCCCCCCCCCTTTTTTAAATCAGCAGTGGAGTTTGGATTTTGTTAAATGTATTTTCTATGTACAGTATTTCTCCACCTTTTCCAAAATATTTGGGGTCTATAAACTGGATGCGTCTTAATACAGTGGCTGTAGATTTTCCTATTTGCATTTCCTGCCTTTTCACGCAGATGAAGAGTTGTATGAATTTTATGATGAATAAAACTTGAGTTCAATAACTTTATGTAATACACTTTTTTTTCAAATTTTGATCCCCCAAATTAAGGTGCATCTTATACATGGGAGCGTCTTATACATGGGGAAATATGGTATATTGAGCTACAAATTTTTTTCTTTATTAATTTGTTAATATGGTGAATTGCATTGGTTGAGTTTTGAGTATTCAACTAATCTTGCATTTTTAGGATAAAGTTTATTAGGTAATGATGTACTGACATTGTTATATATTGCTGTATTTGGATTATTAAAATTTTCTATAAAATATTTACATCTATGTTCTGAGAGATATAAGTTTGTATTTTTCTTGTAATGTCTTTGCCTGGTTTTGGTATCTGGGTAATGCTGACCTTAGAGAATGAGTTAGGAAATGAATTTTCTGCAAGAGTTTGTATAGAATTTGTATTGCTCTATCTTAAAAGCTTGGTTGAATTCATAGATGAAGTCATTCAACCCTTATGTTTTCTTTTTTTTGTATTTTTCTGAGGTGAGAAGTGGGAAGGCAGAGAGACAGACTCCCACATGCGCTGGACTGGGTCCACCCAGCAAGCCCACTATGGAGTGATGCTCTGCCCATCTGAGGCATTGCTCCATTGCAACTGGAGCCATTCTAGCACCTGAGGTGGAGGTCACGGAGCCATCCTCGGTGCCTGGGCCAACTTTGCTCCAATGGAGCCTTGGCTGCAGGAGGGGAAGAGAGAGAGATAGAGACAAAGGGGAGGGGGAAGGGTAGAGAAGCAGATGGGCGCTTCTCCTGTGTGCCTTGACTGGGAATTGAACCTAGGACACCCACATTACAGGGTTGACGCTCTACCACTGGGCCAACTGGCCAAGGCCTCCCTCATTTCTGATACTGGTTAATTTGTATCTTCTCACTTTGTCCCCCAATCAATCTAGGTTTAGGTTTATCAATTTTATTATTTTTATTTAGCTTTTCTTTTTTTTCCAAGGACAGAGAGAGAGAGTCAGAGAGAGGGATAGATAGGAACAGACAGACAGGAATGGAGAGAGGTGAGAAGCATCAATCATTAGTTTTTCGTTGCCCTCGCAACACCTTAGTTGTTCATTGATTGCTTTCTCACATGTGCCTTGACCGCGGGCCTTCAGCAGACTGAGCAACCCCTTGGGTCCAAGCTGGTGAGCTTTTTGCTCAAGCCAGATGGGCCTGCGCTCAAGCTGGCAAGCTGGGGGTCTTGAACCTGGGTCTTCCATATCCCAGTCTGATGCTCTGTCCACTGCGCCACCGCCTGGTCAGGCTATTATTTAGCTTTTAATTGATTTATTCTAATGTTTTCTGTTATTTTGATTTCTATCCTGATCTTTATTTTATCTACTTTCTTAGTTTGCACTTTGTCTAGTTTTCAAAAGATAGAAACTTGAGTTTATTTTTCTTAGACCTTTCTTTTTCCCTAATATAAGCGCTTAATACTATAATTTGCTCCCTAACGACTGTTATATGTCATGCCGTTTAGTATATTTTTGTATGTTGGGTTTTTTCTTTTTTTCACTTCTAAATTTCCTGTTTTTCCATCTGATTTCCTCTTTGCTCCATGGGTTATTTAGAAGGTGTTATTTCCAAATACTTGGGAATTTTAAAGATATATTTCCATTCTTGACTTATTTAATTTCATTGTAATCAGAGAACATACTTTTTATGATTGAATTCTTTTATATTATTGAGACTTGTTTTATTGCTGAGAATATGGTCTGTCTTGGTAAACGTTCTGTGCGCACATGAAAATATTGAGTTTTCTGCTCTTGTTTGTGAAATGTTTTATAAAAGTCAGGTCAAGCCAGTTGTTAGTTTGTTCGTGTCATGTTCACCTTTACTGTTTTCTGTCTACTTACTCTGTTAAATATTATAAGAGGGGTATTACCTCTGACCATAATTGTGGAATTGTCTAGTTTCTTTGTAATTTTATCAGTTTTTTGCTTCATATATTTTGAAGCTCTGTTATGAGGCAGGAGAACTTTTGGTATTGTTAGATGCTTATGAAATGCCTTGGTAATATTCTTTGCTCTGAGGTCTACTTGATCAGTTATTAATATAGTTTCTTTTGCTTTCTTTTCACTAATGTTAGGGTAGTTTATCTTTCCTTATCCTTTTGTCTATTTTAAAGTTTTTTTCTTTTTTTAAAGGCAGCATATAAATTGGGTCTGACTTTTATATCCAGTCAGATAATCTCTACCTTTTATGGCCCATTTAGATTTAATGTGATTATAGATATGATAGATATGGTTAAGACAGTGGTTCTTAACCTGGGTTCTATCGAACCCTAGGGGTTCGATGAGTCGGTCTCGGGGGTTCGGAGAAGCCTCTGCCACAGAGGCCAGAATTAAGTAATACCGTAATTTGTTGTGAGTTCACGCACTTTGTTGGTTTTGTTCTTTGAGCAAGGTGATGTTCATGCATGGCTCATTTTGTGCACCAGTAAAAAAACATATACCTATGTCTTGAATTTGGAAAATGAAATCATATTTTATTTATCACTAAAGAACGGTTCGGTGAATGCGCATATGAAACTGATGGGTTCGGTACCTCAAAAAAGGTTAAGAACCACTGGGTTAATATAAAGTCTATCATCTTGTTTTTTATTTTCTATTTGTCCCATTTATCCTTGTTTCTTCTTTTTTTTTCCTGCTTTTGGATTAATTGTTATCTTTTTATGATTTCATTTTATCACCTTTTTTTGGATTATTAGCTATAATATAGTGGTTGCTTTAGGGCTTATAATAAACCTCTTCAATTTATCAGTCTGCCTTCAAGTGATAACACCATTTTTTGTGTGTGTGTAGTCTTAAGAGCCTTACAATAATGGATTTCTATTTCTCACCTCCCAAACTTTGTGCTATTATAGTAATATTTATGTTATATACTCCATACAGTACTGTTATAATTATTATTTAACGAGATTTAAACAAGAACAAAAAATTATTTATTTCCCCATGTAGCTACTGTTTTTAGTGTCCTTCATTCTTCGTGTAAATTCATATTTTCATCTGGTATTGTTTTGTCTTCTGTCTGAAGGGCTTCCTTTAATTTTTCTTATAGTGCAAATCTGCACGTGATGAATTCATGATTTTATGTGTGTGTGTCTGAAAATGCATTTTACCTTAGTTTTTGAAAAATGTTTTTACTGGATATAACAAATGCAGATTGACAGGTTTTTATAGTGTTTTGCTTTGTTTTTGTGTTTTATTTTTTCTTAAAATGTGTTCAGGATTTGTTGTACACGTTGCATCTGTGGATTTGTAATTTTCATTACATTTTAAGACATTATTTCTTTAAATATTTTTTTCTCTTCACCTCTCTTTCTTTATAGACTCCATTTATATCTATATTAGGCCACTTAATTTTCTATTTTCTCTCTTGTGTTTCATTTTGAATATTTCCTATTGCTGTGTCTTCAAATTCACCAGTCTTTGCTTTTATATGTGTAATCTTTATTAATTCCATTCAGTGTACTTTTTATCTCATATTATCTTCATTTTTCTCTGAAAGTTTGATTTGCAAATTTTTAATGTATATCTTCATAATTTTTGGAGAAATATGGTAATAATGACTGCTTTAATGTCTTTGTTTATAATTGTAAGGTATATATCAATTTAGGGTTCGTTTTGATTGATTTTTTTCTCATATAGGTTATGTTTTCCTGCTGCATTGCATATCTGGTAATTTTTATTGGATGCCATATATTGTGAATTTTATCTTGTTTAGGTGCTGGATATTTTTGTATTCTTTTAAATATTCTTGAGCTTTGTTTTAGGTTTCAGTTTAGTTACTTGGAAACAATTTGAGTCAAAGCTTGCTGTTAGGATTTATTAGATGTGACTGGTGGTGGGATTCAGCCACCTGTAATAGTGTTCATTCCATCCATAGGTGAAAAAAATGGCAAGTGAGGACGCCAACCAAGAAGCAATATGGAACTATCTTAAATAAGTTTCATTGTTTTTTTGTCAGGTGTTATTTAATATTTTTTCATTAATATTTTAAAACTTTTTATAACCTAATTTTGTATACCTCTTTTGTTGTTCTTATTTAAGTATTAAATGCATGAAATAATAAACTACCTTTCAGCATATCACTTTTTTATACTTAAAATGTTCACTAGGGCAGAGAACCAGTTGTTAAATTACTTGAATTCCACTGGATGTGACTAGAGTAGTGCTCAGTTTAGGTCTGATTATTTCCTCTTTCAGAGCCGGGACTCTTTTAGTCTCTCCCTAATGCCCTATGAATCATGAGGTTTTCCAGCTGACTGGAAGGAATGGGTCCTGTGTGAGTCCTGGACACATTTCCTCTAATCCTTTAAGTTGGTTTTTTCTCCAGCCTTATGTAGTTTCTTCACATGTGTGTGCTGATTGGTACTAAGCTCAGTACTTGACGGAAGACTCAGTGTAGCTGTCTGAGGTTTTGGTTTTCTGTGTGTGCTGCTTTCTCCTCTGGTACTCCTTCCTGAGAACTCGAGCCACCTAGTGTCCTGAACCTCTCAGCTCTATATCCTTAACTCAGAAGTTCATCAGGCTTTGCCTGGGTTTTGCCTCCCTACGTTTACTCTGGAAACTCTTCCAGGGTTAATCATTTGGACAGTTGTTGGGCTTCTCTCGTTTGTTTTTCATCTCTGAGGGATCACTTTCTTTGCATGATGTACTGTGTCTTACAAATCATCATTTCATGTATTTTGTGGGGCTGTTTTAGACAGGAAAGTAAATGCAGTACTTGTTACTTAGTGTTGGCTAGGAGATTTTGGGGCCGACGTACTTTTCATCTCCTTACCTGTCCTCAATTCATGTATCTCAGATTCTTTTAAATGCAACAGGAAGCAGAAATATCTCCTCTGAAAGTGCTTGT
Organism: Rhynchonycteris naso; assembly: GCA_037038555.1. Lineage (NCBI taxonomy): Eukaryota > Metazoa > Chordata > Mammalia > Chiroptera > Emballonuridae > Rhynchonycteris > Rhynchonycteris naso. Next base: position 330,473,565 of record CM072995.1, on the reverse strand, counting down.
CCTCATTTTATTTTGCACACATTAATTATTTTTACTCTTAGATTGCTTTCTTGATCTAAAATTATTTAATTAAATAGAGTAGGACATAATTAGTCTTTCATGAAAATTTGATTTTGAAGGTCTGATTCAGAGTACATCATTCCATGTAGGAATGAAAAGAAAGGATGTAAGTGTATTATATCTTTCGCATTGATTTAAAATCTAAACAATTTAGAAATGAAACCAGTATTTCAACAAAATGCTTAACAGTTCTTCATCTTTCAGCTACAGAGATGTCTGGTTGAAATGTTTTCTCAGTCTGCGAGGCTATTACTTAGACTAAAACATTTATCCTACATTTGCCTTAGTCATAGTTGTGTTTGTACATTATGCATTAAATTATCAATTAGATTCATATTTAGAAAATATGCTTAGCACACTTAAAACTTAGCAGCTAGAACCATTTGAGGAGTTATTTTTTTGAATATATAATCCTTACTATATTTGTATGGATCCCTTTCTTTTTCCTATTTAGGACATGGACCAGAAAATCCATTGTTTCTAGTCTAAATTTTTAATATAAATGCAGTCGGATCTTTTGATCTATTTCAAAAAAGAGTGTGTTCGAAAGATGCAGTCCTCCTCTCATCTTTTTCACTAGAAAGAAGGTGGGGGTAGAATTTTTCTTTTCTATAGGCTTATGAGACAAAAATGATAAAGACTGAGAAAGGGTTACTTTTAGGGTAAATACAAAGTCAGCTCTATCTTTTTGTCTTTGTAGTCTGTTACAGTGAAGTGATAACTGATCTTCATAACGAAAGAAACCACATTTTGTTGGAAGATTAAATTTTAAATAGGGGAGGAGAGCCAAGTAATACTATGAAGTGGGCACTGGAATGAATCAAAGGCTAGTCAGCTCACTTATTCTTCATTTAATCCTCATACTAACTTT